>OW121723.1:2530000-3780000 GCA_933228805.2 Hipparchia semele | reverse complement strand
TAGTTATTGTTTGGGGTACCTATATTCAGTAATTAATTAGATATTTTATAAAATTTTAAAATATGTGTTTATGGACCTAATGACATTTAGGTACATACTTATACAAATATGTATCTTTTTCATTTCTGTTAGTCATAAATAACTAGTGGTTCACCCCGAACTGAGATCTCGCGATATCCCATAATTCCCAAAAGTTTTAATTATATATTGTAATAATTAACTTTTAACATTAGACGCAATAAAAAATAATAGTTGACACAAAACTGTTTTACTGACACAGCGCCATCTATTAGCATTATTGTGAAGCTATTAGCATTTAAAATTAAATAATTTCGTTTCTTTATAACATTTATCTAATTTTAGTTTACATATTATATTTAAATTTGAAGTAATTACGTTCAGTAATTCAGAAGTTATAGGGCTCTGACAGACATTTGGACCACATTTGGACGTACACACTTCTCTGTACAGTACAGGCAAGCGCCCTAGTTGACTCAGAGAACTCGCTTCGCTCGTTCAATAAAAATAAATCTAACATTTATCTCATGCATCAAGCATGCAACACATTATCATGTATGTACATGTAGGTCATTATAAGTTCCTTACTTTCAAAATTGTTTTGCCGATTCAATGGTGCTTGGTACGGATTACACAGGGCCGGTCAAAGGGCCTGATTTATTACTCTAATGTTACATCGAGCGGCGTAGATTGTGTGTACCAAGCTGCGGTTTATTTGATTTCCAAGGAGAACCTGAAAGAGATTCTGGGGAATTTCCCAAAGTCCATTAAATACCACTGTTGTGTTTGTTGGTTTGTCCACCAATGGATCCAGGGATAGACTATGATATTGTATATGTAGAAATAGACGCGATTTTTTGCTTGGGTATAATTGAGGACTAGGAGAGAGACAAATTAAATTATGTGGCTTTTTATCCCGGAAAACCAAAGTGCTTTTTTTGGGATCTCAAAGAGCTCCATGCAGATAACATCCCGTGTACAATCTAGAAGTTACTACAATAAAACAAACTCTTTACAAAAACTTATTAGGTTCAAAAAGCATTTGGTCTACGCTTAGGTCTAAAGCTATGCTGGTCTATCCTTCGAAGGGTCTATCCCACAAATCTATCCAACCGGTCTATGTTAGGGTCTATGCTTATATGTTTGTGGGTCTATGCTTAAAACATGCCATGGAAGGTTGGTTATATACTCAAAGCATGGAAGTATTGCCATGCTACTTCCATGCAACATGCTATCCGCTGCTGTCATGCTGTCATGCACGTCAAATATTTTTATCCTGTTGTTGTCATTTGTAGTAGAATAATTGGAATTACCTATTTAATTTTTTTTAGATATAAAACTCACAGATTAATTTAAACTATTTAGTTATGATAGGTGATGATGTTCAAGAGGTTCAAGGCGATCTTGATGAGGAAGATGACGAAACCGACTCGGATGAAAATTACATCCGATGGAGCAATTTGATCTTCTTACCTTTCCACCCCGTGTTTAAATGCCTCGTAGTCACTATGGTCATTATTAAAACCATTTTGGTAAGTCTCTCTCGGTATCTTATTCTTCATTACCTCTTACAAAATACGGTTTTGCTGGTCTAAGCTCATTACTCGAGAGTCGTGATTCCTTCCACTGAATATTTAGGTACGTTTCTATTATCGTGCTAAGTGCCTCTGTTATAAATTAAATGGTTTAAAGAAAATAAAGCAAAGAAGAAAAAGAAACCCATTTTCAAAAATTAATATTGGAGGGTTTAAATATTTTATTTACTCTTTAAATTTCATTATGTAGATTTTGCCTCTCTACCCTCTGTTTTTCCGGGATAAATGGTCAAGGTAGCTTATGTCACTCTTCATGTACCTAATCAGCAATGCCCAAATTATGTCGATCCGTAGCAGCGTGATTGAAGGATAAACGCACAAACTAAAAAACGAACACACTTGCATTTATTATATTCGTAAGGATTAATTTATTTGCTTATTCTTTAGGGTCCAATCCAGTCCGTATATCCGATTGTGTACTGTTGGGATACTATGGACTACGTGCCATTTTTGGTTTTCATAAAAATCCTATACTTGTATTTCTGCGATCCTATTTATGGTATTGATACGTTTCTTCATATACTTCACAGGTAAGTTTATTCCATAAGATAGATACTGGAGGTTAAATAAGGGTTAACACTAAATGGAAGTAAGTTAATCTGGAATTAAAGAGTTCCCGTGGGAACATCAAAAAATATTAATCCACGCGGACGAAGTCACTAGCATCATCTACTAACTGATATACTATTTCAGTGAATTTATTGTTATTTTTAGGCAAGTCACAGATGAAGCTATGAGACGGGAATATTTGCCGAAGTCGGCATTCCTGCTGTTACTTGACATTATATCTTTAATTCCCTTCTATCGTCTTTTTTCGGAGGAAGCTTGCGATCCAGTGGAATTGTATCCAAATATACTTGCTTTCACAGAATTTGTTATGTGAGTTGATCCAGTTTCCTGTCTATCATATTTATCCATTTTCATCCGAACCTGCTTAGCTTTTTTAGGGAGGTAGTGAACAAGTTATTTTAATTCAATAAACGAATGGAGCACTTAGATTTCTTTATTGAAGAATTCTTCTCTTCTTCTTTATCAGCTGATAGATGTCCACTGCTGGTCATACTCGTAGGTCTCTTGCGTATATGCCACATGGCTCGGTCTTGCGCCGCCTGTTATTGATGTTTTTTTTATATGCAATTTAGCGCTTGACTGAGATCTCACTTGATGGTAAATGATGACGTTCTTAGAAATCGCAGCCAGCCAGCCAGAAGTTAGAATAATTTCGACTTATAATATTTTTTATATAATGTTATTCCTTCTTTACAGTGTCTATAGAGTTGCCGATAGCTTTTCTCTTTTAACAACGCATAATTTCATAATAATGGTGTGCGGATTCACAATCATATTGGCGATAGGACTAAACTGTATTGCTAGTTTTTTGCTCTTGCTTACTATGCGAGGTTTCTGCCAAAACTGTCATGAAGGACTCTATGATTGGAGGCTTTTTATTAGACATAAAGCAAGTACTTACTGTTTCTATGGACTACCTATAAGGCTTTTGTGCTAAATCCTAGCATAATATAAGGTCTGCAATATCTGAAGTTAGTACATCACCTGACAGTAAATAACTAACCCAGAAAGAGACAATCGGCAATCCGCGCTTTCGTAAAGGTTGTATCTGTAAGTCATATAAACTTTGTGTTATAAAGATGACACTGTTTGAAGCTGAAGCCAGTTCACTATCTCTCTGCTAAACTTATAATTTGTAATACTTACTACTGGATTCAGATCAGATGAGCACTCAAACATTCGAATCCTGTGCAAAATTTTCTCGATCATTGTTCCTTGGATTCGGATCGAATAAGTGCATAAGCGGTATAAGCTTTTCAATTTTCTGTTTAATAGGAACCTAGTTTCTGATGTGTCTTATATTTGTTTTAGTTGAATGAAACAGATCATCATTACTGCACCTATGTATATGGAGCCTCGATTACTCTATCCTATGTAGTAAATAAGCAGTATGACGAAATAAAACCCGCAACATTATCAGAATATGTCCTTTTTGTCACCTTAATGATCGCCGGATATCTTTTGCTCAAGTTTATTGTATTCCCAAAGATGGTTGCGGAATCTTTATTGAGGTTTCGGAAGGTATGTACTTATTACCCACAAGTTCAGAGGATAATAGAAGAAACTCGAAGACGCAATCCCTCACCAAATGCTTATATGGACGTGAAAAATTTTTATGAATTGATGTGGAAAAAGAGACATGGTATCACTCATATTCCTGAAGTTATATCAGAACTACCAAGATATCTGAGAGTAGATATCAGACAGGATCTGGTTTGGCCGGTGTTTTACCATAGTCCGACGTTGAGGAAGACGTCATCTCCTTTCAAACGATGGCTCTGTGATTATGTTCACTTAGATTACAAATTACCCGGTGAGAAGTTTTTTGCAGGCCCGCATTGCCAGTCCCATTTATATTATATCAAATCTGGGATAGTTCAGTTGATCTCGTCAGATGATGGTTCAACTCCTTTACTTTCCGTGACGAGTGGTACAATTTTTGGAGATATTAGCTTTTATCTTCCTCACTCGAAAAGGAAAGCGTCCGTGCGATGTCTTACCTATTGCGAAATTTTGTACATTGCTCGTGTAGATCTTTTGAATTCCCTGCATAAATATCCTGAGGATCGTCGTATGATTATGGAACTAACTAGAGACAGAATCAACCATGCCCGTATACTATACACGTGCAAAGAACACGTGAGAGGCTTGGATAGAACCGAAGATGAAGGTATTGCATGGGTCAAAAAACGTTGGTGGGAGCTTTCCGAAGCTGTTTCGGTTTGGAAAGGTAGATCGTCTAAGAAAGATAACCACAAATGCGAGTTGCCAGCTGAAGAAGTAGTTTACCATTGCGCAAAATATATTGGTCAGTTAGTACTTTGCAGTGATATCCAGTTGCAGACAAAATCTTTGTTTGCGAATGTCAAATTCCCATGGATATTTGTACCAGACTCAATATTCGGTCGGATCTGGAATACGATTGTTATAATCACAGTTTTCTTCGTGTTGATGCTTTATCCGCCATATATAACGAGAGTGAACATACCGATCTGGTTTAGTTTCTTCCAATTTTGGGCAAATCTTATTTACATTTGTGATATTTGTGTTTCTCTCTTGACATCTATAGTACGGCACGAAAATATCACTGATAATTTTGCCGCGGTAATGTTCGCTCGTTGTAAAAGTACGAAATTTGTTCTCGATGTGCTTTCTACAGTTTGGCTCGAGGATTTAGCTACGATCACCGGCGTACCTGAATACTATGATGCTTGTCAATTCAATCGTTTGATCAAGATTTACGTACTATTTACAAAATGGGATCCAAGAAAAGATCCATTATACGATGCCTGCTATAAAATCGCCGTAGTGCATTTTTCCTTTATCTATATTGTTAGTTATTTTCTGTTCATGATCGATCGTAAAAACGTCTCGATAAGCACGCCATACTTTTTTGGTGAAGTGTTTTGTAAGCGAGGAGCACCAGATCAACAATGTGATTTTGAAGGCGGCTCGCCTTGGAATGTTGTATTAGCGTGGGCTTTCGAATATGTGTTCTACGAATATCTTCCAAATACATTGATGGATATGTATGTAGCGATTATCATAAGTTATGTCGCATTTATTGTAATCGTTTTTTGTGAAACGAACCTGGTTGGTTCACTGTATTTAAAATACCGAGAAATAACAAATTATCAATATTTTGTGTCGAACATAAAAAGCCATTACAGCCACCACAAAATTCATCCAGACCTCTTGACGCGCTTGAATAGGTATTTAGTATGCCATTGGAAATATTACCAAGGGATGGACGTTATGCATCCGAATTTATTGAAAAATGAACCATACGACATTTATTGGAAAGTGCATGGCGAAGTTGCTGAAAAGGTGATTAAAGAATCAAAGGCGTTTGCTTATGCAGATCAGTCATATATAAGGGAGCTAGCGTACAAAGCCAAGTTTTTGATATTACCGAAAAATTCGACAATAATTATTTTTGGTATGCACTGCAAAAACGTATCTTGGATAATACAGGTATGTTTAGGTAATAAAAAAATATTTGAAAGATGCATTCAGTTACTCATCAACCTTTCGCCGGACCATTATTAGGATACCGCTGGCACTGTCTCCCTCTCAGATTGAGAAATATTTAGTCCATAGTCTACCACGCTGGCCAAGTGTGGATTGACTGACAAACATCCTTGAGAACTCTCAGGTATGCAGGTTTGCTCATGAAGTTTTCCTACACCGTTAAAGCAAAAGATGTTTAATTGCTTGAAACGCCATATAGCTCCGCAAAGTATGAGTTGATTATCTGAGATTCGAAGTCTATACCTTCCAAAAACAAGCTGAAGTCATCACCAGACTATCGCATATAGGCAGCGCAGTTAACGAAACATGAGGTACATACATGGTACATAGTAATAAACACGTTGTTTGTTTAATTCAAGGGCAAAGTTTTATGCGAATATCCAAATGAGAAGGGTGAGTTGTTAAACAAAACTCTACATCCCGGTGAATTCCTGACGTCCCTGGGGGTATTCTTTGGTTGTGCGTCACTGAGAACACTTACAGCTGAAACTGAATGTGAAGTGTGTATTACATTTTTTTTTCTACTTTAGGCCTCTGACAATTAGGTAGCATAAGACTTGACCAACCTGTAAGACGAATTCAACTGGATTTTATTTTTACATCTCCTGAGCACCTCCTGAGGTGCATTCAAAGGGATATCATAAGAAATTATTGAAACAAAATGAAAATATCGGATATGTAGGCTAGTCTTTAGGCTACTAATGGTCTTTTTAAAGTGTGAGTCAATGGAGCTCCGTACTTATCGTTATGTGGTAAGAAAATCTTATGGCATAGGGCGAGGATTCTAGATCCATTTTTAAGGATCTGACATTCTGTCTCAGAATCCACTTACAACTGCATTTAGAAAAACCGAGGAGTCTATGAAGTGGTGGGCTATAGTTATTAACGCCACGAAGGTACTGTTATACGGATAAGACCCTCAGTAACCAGTTGTAGATTCATTTGACGATTCGAAAGCACTTTGTAAAAGTTTATTTGAAAAAACTATTCTATTCTAATTAAATTTGCTACCAAGAAGAAGATAATCTTTATATAATATGTATTTTGTAGATGCTGTACATATCAACGAAAGACTTTATAGATACAATGAAACGCTACCCACATGAGTGGGGACATTATCAGAATTGTCTGGAAGAGTTTACTACGGATGTACGTAATACAGTTCAAGATTATGTTGAAAAATATAAAAATGTAAGTAATAGTTTAGGTAAACTGGTTTGTGTACTCTAAGTTCGCTATTTTTAGCCTTCTTCAAACCAAAAAAAAAGACGGAAGTTCAAAAGTCAACGCGTATTTTTTTTTATTTCTTGGCGATATTACTTCATAACCCCATCAAATCTGAACCGATTTCCATTTATTTTTTATTTATTTGTCTCATTGAATTGTAACTTTATGAGTTTAAATATTGAATGCCCATACTGAATCCTTCTAGCTCTTATTTTAGATTCTTGGAGTGTAAAATTTGTAAAACACATCATATTGTGTAAGACTTTGATGCAATCTTCGATTTCAATGATAGATTTAAAGAAAAATTGCATTTATTTAATGAAATTTTTGGGATTAAAACCTTTGACCATATTTTAATCTAATCTAATGATCTAAGGTAATTTTGACCGTTGTTTTAATTTCAAAATTTTAGTACAAAATAATAATGAGGCAGCGTATTTTTCACGCTCGAAGAAGAGGCATAGGACTGTCTTCTACAGATCTTGTAGAGCATCCAAAACCTTCAGCAACGGATAAAAATGATCATTTTTGGATAGACCTAGAATCTAGGTACGTACTTCATTTACCATCTGTCAAAGAAATTGTTGATATTTAAAAAAAAAAGGTTTATAAACTTAAATTAAGGTAAGGCGTTACAAAGCAAGACAATTATATTATAATGCATGGTAAATAAACCCAATATTTTTTTTCTAAATAAAGAACATGATACTGAAGTACGAGTATTTCAACAGTTTAATTTTATTGATAGTTTCTGTGTAGTTACAAACGCAAGTTGTAGGCACACCGGTGCCTACAACTTGCGTTTCAAGTAACATCAAAATAACGCGTTCGTTAGCACAAGCGTGCCTGATGTGTGCGTTTACGCGTAAGCAGGCACTTGCTTCAATTTAGTGTACTCAAGCAACAGACAATCGAGAGTGCGTCCTTTATTGCTTATGCCACAGCCCACAGGTTTAATATAAAGAAACATACATACGTCTGTGTAGTTAGCGTATTTAGCTAACGTAAGTTGGATGTACACTTGTGCAGTTAAACCTATAATAATTATGAATTGTTTTCAGATTTATGCATAACTGGATGACGTTCCGTGCTTTACTGGTGGTCGTTTCGGTAACTACCGCTGCAATTCAAGGTTTGTGCGTTTTTTTGTCAATTTTGCGTTAACACGTCATGCGTTACCTGAACAGCGCACATGACGCATAAGTCCACATAAGTCTATGCATGTTAAAAAAATTTCTGAGTACTTGTACCTATAGACAAATTCTGGCATCTATAGGTATATTATGTAAGTGTTATTTGATTTTGATAGTAAAATAATATTTCAAGGTGGCAGTGGTGCTTACTTCAGAAGGTTTTTTGTGCTGATAAGCGAAATTTGTGACCTCTTTGTGGTTTTTGACATTATTTTCAAGATCTTCGTTAGTATTCCTTTAACTTGTTTTATTCATTTGCTTGATGACATACATATCAGTTTTCTCTCCGTTATTTAGAGCAGATTTTTCAATACGTAATTTGTTTTAAACATTGGATGTTTTGACAATAGTTGATGTAGACTAGAAAACTTATCAAAAATATTGAAATTTATTTATTCAGAAACTTTTACTGTGTACTTATTGTGTAAATATCAGCATGTATGTTTATGTATCTTATATTAGTATATTTATCTTATATTAGGCACGAATACTTTGTACCTCAACCACTGTAATTATTACGCGTGGGTTGTGAGTATAGGCATCCTTATCACTAAAATGATGTACTTTAGTGATAAGGCTGCCCTTGCACTCTTTTGCTTTATTGCTTTCTGTTTTCTCTATACACTGTCTTGTTTTTTGTGTTTTGGTGTAATAAAGCTTACTATTATTACTTCTGTTTTTCTTATTACTACTACTATTTTATTTTTTAGCTTGGTTACTACGATGAACGTGGCTTATTGATTTATAATTTACGTCAAAGCACAAAGAATTATCTAAGCCGAGGATTTATTTGCGATCTCATCGGTTGTTTGCCTTGGCCTGAGATTATCAACTCGTTTCTCATGGAACCGATCACTGGAAACCAAGAGTTGTTGGTTAACACGTTCAGCAAATTTGCACATTTGTATATTTTGTTGGGCTATTTCAACTATTTGGCTGATCAGCCTAACGTTAATTTTGCGCTTCTGATGGTTTGTACATATCCGTTTCACTACAATAACTAAGAGAAAATCTGATCGTAAAATTTTTTTCTTGCTGGTAGAGTCATTACCTACCCTCAATAGAACTAATATCTATCTTCCAAACATTTGTGTTTCCGTCGAAATTTTGTGTTTGAATGATTATAGTACCATTGAATCTGTCTGATACAAGCTTGGAGATGGGATTTGAAACTCTTTGGTGGGATTTGCTAGAGCAGTCTTGTTTTAAGTAATTTCTTGTTTTCATAAGTACTTTCAATAGTTACCCAAAGTCATTGAAATTCCCTATCATAAAAAGGTAGGACAGTCAAGTTTTGTTTTCTCAAGCGCTAATATTTTTGATTTTTTGGTGCATTACATATTAAATAATTGCTTGTCTTTAAAAACCGCTGTAACGTTAAAAGTATATTCATAAACTTCATAAAAACTTTGACTGTATTTCATGTCTGTAAAATCTAAATAATATCTTTGTTTTTATTATTTTTTTCATTGATATTATTAATACTTAATTTTTATTTATGCAGTCAAAATGATCAGTGAATTTGATTTTTTTGCCCCATACTTTATAGTTAGAATTTGATCTTTTCCGGATTACCTGTGTTGAAATGTTTCCCAGTGCGGTACGCTACTTTACTCCATTTTCGAACATATAGATCATCAAATGGCAAATAGTAACGCTACTGGTAATGCTTGGTGCCGGAAATTTCTTCGTGACTCAATGCATCGAGTTCCAGTGGGACAAGAAATATGAACTTATTGGGATGCAACGTCGCAACCACTGCTGGTTACCCAACTACTTTCCATTGAACGAGCACCCTACAGTGCGCCAGTTACATATGGTATACATTATCTTATCCGAGGCCCCGTACACTGGGCAGCCCAGATGCAACATTAATACCAACCAAAGGAATTCTTGGCATCCTTGCCAAGCGGATTGATCTACCATATGGTTGGATTGGTTGCCGTAACCAGGCGGCCTAATGTATGGGGGTCTCAACGTAGACTAGCCAAGTACGTAAAAGATGTTATAGTACACTAGGAAGAAGAAAAAGAGTGTTAACATAGGTTACAGTCTCTATTTCCTCACTCTCACTCTAGTCCAATGGGACGACAATTCGACATGACGAATTTGCACGCTCAACACATGTAACAACCAATTTCCCAACTACGAGCTGATATTGAGAGTTTCTTGAACAAATAACTCTTTATTATATCAATGAGACACTATATATATCAAAGGCAGTTATCATCTGACTACAGAATACAATTGTCTAATTTTTATGGTGACTGTTTTAGGTTTATGCTGAAAGCTTAAATTTAGCTCAAAGTGGTTTTATGAGATTTAACCTGGGAAAGTTTCAAATAGACCGCCTGAACCTTGGCGTTGGAATTATGCTCCTCCTTATAGGATTTATGTTCTGGTAAGGGAACCATGTCGAAATAAACCTAGTCATCTTGATCACCAGATTGACCCCGTTTTGTAAGACCTCACTGAATAAGTGGATGAATAAATATCGAACCATTATGTATATATTTTGCGGAACTGGTGTACGAATATTTGTTGTTTGTATCTAGTCATTTTCAAATTATCACCTCTCTGCTTTTAGGTATGTCATTTGCTACTCACTTACACTACTCGTACTGAACTATCGAGGAAATACGTTATTTCAACACGGCGTGAATCAACTCCGAAGATTTCTAAAGGCAGAACGGGTGGAAAACAGTATTATAATACGTTCCATTGCTCATTTCAGATATTGGTGGCTTAGGTATAATTTTTTCTTCTTTTTATTATTTAAATTTACCATATATAAAAAAGATAGATACAAGATGTAGAAAAACGAAAAGAGGACGCTAAATAAAAAGGTGACGAGCAACTAACATGATGCAACAAGCTCGAGAAGGAAAGCTTTGGAGAAATTTGAGGAATGTGTTCGTCGCAGCAGAGTCAACTTTTGCTGGAAATGTTCCTACTACTAATACTATACTTAAAGTAATGAAATTGTTGGCGTGATGATAGTATTAATGATTAATAATTATTGTAACATAATAGAAAATAAGTTTTACTCTATTATTTATATTTGAAAAAAATACATCATAAAATGTTTACAAATACAATTACAGAACGAAGGGAATTAACATACAGAGCTTGATGAACGAACGCATTGGTGTCATTTTCAGACAAGACTTAAGTTATTACTTCTTTAAAAAGTAAGTCGCAAAAATTTTCAGAATCAGATATCTTAGTAATAATATAGTAAAGTAGTGACTCGATATCATCGCAAAAGAAATTCTACAAGGAATCTTCGAGTAATAAAATGTTATTGCTTTATTTGTTCTGATGCTGCACTTCTTAATTAATAGAACGGTAGAAGCAGCAGATACATTGCTTCAAGGCGGTGAAACCCTGGAGAGAGAGCTTGCTAGTGCTTCAACTCAACTATACTTTCTACCCGAAGAGGTTATAGCTAGAGAAATGAACTTGACGCCTTGGGTTTACATCGTCCACCGCGGAAAGATAATGATTCAGCGGGGAGGAGAGAATTTGGCTCTACTGACAAAGGTATGTTTGTATTATAGCTTCTGCTTGCCTCTCTGTGAATTTTGTAACATTATAGTCCTCTTCAACCTTTTGCTTGTAAGAAATTGCACACGCCGTAATTAAACACAGCTTGTATCCAGTGGCAGCCAGCTACTCGTCTAATAATGTCAATCATCCTGATAGGGATGTCGGGAACTAGGCACTATGGCCGTGTTTTTTGTCCTTAATGACCATGCAAAGGTGTGTTGGTCATCGCAGGGCTAGATTTATCGAGCTGGTTTTATAAAATTATTTGAAATGGTTATGCCACCATTTATTTGTCGGAGGTTAAATCTGCGGAAGGTACCGCGAGCAGGAAAGTTTGACTATTAAAGTGCTGAGATAGAGTAGCACTCCTTTACCACACATTATGGACATCTTAATAATATGGTTATCTTGATTCTTGCAGGGTGCTATTTTTGGCCAGTTAGATGGAACGTCAGCACGGCCTTTGCGAATTTCAGCTTTTTCAGTCGACTATGCTGATCTTCTCCAGATACCAATTAAAGAATTTCAAGAAATAATTTGTGATGAGGTAACAAAGAAATTTTATAAATTATATCCTTTAATGTCAATGAAAAGAAAATCAACATTAACATCTTTTTATTTCTTCAGGGAAGACAAATCATTGCAAACAATCCACAAGCTAAATACGACTTCATGGCTGTGAAGAAACTCATCGTTGAGAACCCTTATAATACCGTGAAATATTTGCTTAGAGGACAAAAATCTATTAAATTACCAGTAAGCACATGTAACTGTTAACATCATTTAAAAGTGAAAACAACATTTTGATTTGCGCAAGTTTTGAAAAATTTTCTTTTCTTACTGAACCTTATGTTAAAATCAGAAGAAAAGATATTTGTTGAATCGGAATTAAACTTGGTACATATTCCTCTAAAAAAAAGATTCAATAAATAAGTAGGCAGGTTTTGATTTCTATAATTAAAATTTCTGCATGAAAACTTTAGCCCCCTACTATCTAAGACTATAATCGTTTTACTTATCACCGATAATAAGTCGCACATAAAAAGGTGTCTAATTCCTTATAAATAAAATAGGTAACTTAACCGTTAAACATTTTTTGGGCCCGACATGGGTCTCAATATCGGCTAGCTGCTCACTAGTGATACAGCCAAAACTTAACATTATCATTAATCATACGTAGGGTGTTCAATAATTATTGTCATGTAGTGTTGTACAATTATATTTTGTCAAACTAATGTCATTGACTATTACTACATTTCATCATATCCTTAAACCAATCATCAATCCAGCCCTCCCATTTTTATTTAGAAATTAAATGTAATTTTTTTTTCGAAGAGGTTGAGTTGGTTGCTCCTCACAATCAATTACTAATATCTTGCTTTGTGTTTTTAGTAGGTATCTCGTAATAATACAGCCAAGTTTCGTCGCCATTCACAATCGAAGCTATGTCCTTAGATTTGCCATTGGCAAAAAATATCACGATTTTACACCATTCGACGTGACGTTGCTCTGGCTGCTCGTTTAGCGTAAGGGGTACCCAAAGCGTACAAGGCTTTTTTACATGTAAATGTTCAGTCCCAATTTTGTGTAACGTAGCTACAGGAATGTTTAAAAGCTGCTCTAATTGCCGGTAGGTTATATGACTGTTTTTTCATACTGCTTTTTCCACACGAGCTGCCGTTTCTGACACTGTCACTTCGAAGCGTCCGCCTAGACGAGAATCATCGTCGAATCCAAATTCGCCACGCTTGAATTGCAGATACCAGTGTTCTATTGTCCTTGAGGATGGTGCTTCTTGACCAAATACGGAAATCATCTCATCCATACATTCTTGTTTGCTTAAACCACGTTTGAAATTGTACTACGGAATTACGCGATAATCAAAGACGCCATAATTAAATTAATTTAAAAAAATACTGCAACCAAGTTATACTTCGTAGAGTAAAAAAACAAACTGGTAATGTTTTGTTGAAAATAACACTTTATAAACATACAATTAGTTTTACTGCTGCCCTTAAAAATAAGTGGTACGACAAGATTTACTGAACACCCTACGTATAATTATCATATCATTATCTATTTGTTGCAGTGGATGTTCAAGCGAATGAAAGCTCAAGGCTGGTACTGTCGCTGGCTGTACTTCACGTGGGTCTTTTGCCCTGCGATCGCCGGCTTCAATGCCCTATTTCTCGTCACGGTACCTGAGGAGTACAATGCTGACATCTTCTCCTTTTTGCTGCTGTTCGACGCTGTGCATTTGTTGCACATCGCTTCCGAGTTTTACTGTGTAATTTTAATCTAGTCGTGTCATTGACTTTTATAATAATATGTTCCGAGGATTGGTTTTGTTATATAAAACTAGCTTTTGCCCACAACTTGGTTCTTTGAAAATCCCTAGATTGTGAATGGCATCACGCCTTTAGGTCCTGAATACAGATAAGATAGCTTACGGCTTGAAAGGTAAATGGTCAGTATACGTAGAAAGAGTTATGACTAGTTAGGTTAGTCGGTAAATTAAAAACTACTAGGATTCTTCTCGTCAATCGAAATATGTAATCTAAATATCTAGTGCAAACCTCTCTCTCTCTGTGAAGCCTTAACATATTATGTACCACCCATGTACATTTTATTCTCTGATTTCTAGACGGAGCTAGTAGTGGATCAAGGAAGGTGCAAAAACCGAGTTATAGAATGGGGTCTCTTTAAGAAATGGCAAACCTACGTCGATATAATATCGATAGTTATACCAGTGATCGCTTATTTCTTTGACAACAGGCACTATGGGCTCTTTAGACTATTGAGACTTCGGCTGCTTTATGATTTTCATGAACATTTCTGCAAGGGGTTTCAGGTGAGTGATTAGAATTACAATTTTTCTAGTTATTAAGGATTTGATTGTCACATAATCAAGAAAACCGATTATTTCCTTGGATGTTTACTTTATTGAATGTTATGTGAAATATTTGTTTGATAGCCATCCTCTTCTGAGTAGGATGTAGATTTGAGGAAAAAACATTAAAAATCTCTATAACACGGTCAAAGTCTTAGACAATACGCGATACCAAAATTTAAATAAAACTTCTGTCCTTTCAGAGTACAGTAGCTCCAATATTATTGAAATTCATATTCATATTCTTTTTGCTACATTGTATGATATGTGGATGGATTTACGTAGCTTGTCGAGGTACCTAATTTTACTTTTTATCATAATAATAAATCAACGTTTTGATAATTTGAATCACAAATGGTTATTGTCCAAAAAATTCGAGATTGGACTGTTATTACCACAGTTTTATTAAGGACATGGGTACTTTTAAGGCTAAATATGGAAAAAACGACGCCACGCCATCTATATAAACACTTCCTTGTGAAAGGAAATTATGCCTCCTTTTCGGAGATTAACTTCCAAGCTCTTGTTTCTATAATTAGGTATAGTATTATTTAGTTTTTCTTCGGGCTATACTTTTATTTTATTTGAAAACTGTTACACTGCATCATTTGGCACGCGATATAGATTTTCTAATGCGCCAATAATTTGTAAAATGTAGATAGGGACGTTTTAATTAAAAAACTAAAACTATTTCTATTACAGAATTAGAATTTCCATTAAAGATGCCAGAAATTCCTCCAGATATTAATGCGACAATCGATTATACTGAATGGACCTCGCCTTTTTCAAGAAAAGGAGGTAAAATATTATATTTTCAATATTGGATCTGAACTCAATAATATTATTACTTTATCCTTAACTAGTTTTTGCCCCCTCGACTTCCTGTTCTTTCTGATTTTCATAGATAAAAAATTTGGAAAGTGACGGACTTTCATACAAACGTTCATCCCCTATTTATCGCCATAAGGGGTGAAATTTTTAAAAACTGTGAAATACATATTTCTTCATTTTTATAATTGAAAGCCCAAATACCAAGTTTTATGGATATAACTTCAAAAATGACGGACTTTCATACAAACTTTAAACACTTATTTAACCCCCTTTGGAGGTGAAATTTCAAAAAATTCTTTCTTAGCGGATGCCTACATCATAAAAGAAACCTGTCAAAATTTCAAACTAACTCCAGTGGTTGAGGCTGTGCTTTTGATATATAAGTCAATCAATCAGTCGGTCAGTGAGTCCAGATTTTGGATTTTATATAATAAACATATGCAGTTTGGAACCGAATTTTCATCTTTTCAACTACGCTGTGAGTGGGGAGTCTCCGAATGGTACGATTTCCAGTGTGGGGTTGCGACCCACCTTGAAACAACAGTGTTCGAGCTAGGTGCCCCTCGTTCATTGCCAATTTAGTTGCGTGACTTGCTGCTATATATCGGTTATTCTGGTTCTTCATCAGATCTTCTCATTTGATTTCTTCGTTTTAAAAAAGTCTCTAATTACTTTTTGCAGGATGCGCTCGATTAACTAAAACCTACTATTTGAATGACAAAAATATGTTTGGTTTTATGGTCCCTTTGTCTTGGACGGCGGATTATGTGGTGGCTATGATATACATTATCATTATTTATACACACACTGAAATCGACATAGTAAGTGGTATACTTTTAGATTTTATCCTAAGGTGTTATGTATAATTCCAGACCTATTTCTTAATCGCCAAGTAAACTTTATACGATGATAGTTGCGGTTTATGAGTTTGCTCATCCTTTGAAATCAACTAGAGTGGTAAACTTTTTTTAGGTAGTGGCATTGACGTTAAAGCAGATCTACTATAAGGTTCTTATCAACTTCATTATATACCCAGCTGATATCTGGATACTGAGCATTGCCATTAGTTCTGTATACACGAAGTTCCGTGAACTGTACGCATATGATTATGAGGTTAAAAATCTTATTACTTATCTAAAAGGGAGCGGATTGTCACCGATGCTACTGGATTCTGTAAGAGAATATACTAAGCAGTTATGGCAGAGGCAAAGAGGTATTAGATTTTTCTTCTTGTTCAATGATATTTATATTGTTATCGACCGAGTGGAGTGAGTTATCTGAGTCTAATGTTTACTTAAAATTTTCAAATAATATTATTTTTTGTCCAAAGCCGAACATAGAATAAAAAGTTAGTAAATAGGCGCCCATAGAAGCAAATGGAGCACAAAAAAGCCTTTTTACGAAAAGGCCTTTTTGTGCTTATGGGGTATCGCTGAAAAGATCTTAATAAATGGAGGAAAAAACATTTTTGTTTTTTGTCTAATTTTACTTCAAATATTAAAGGTTTCGAGCGAATGACAAAATGACCGTTTTCAGTCCTCTTTTGTCGCGAGGTCTATCTTAATTATCAAACGAAATAAAATAATAGCCTGTAAAAAAATCTCTATGCCAAATTTTACGTGTACAATTTGAGGTACCTACGAGTACTTTCTTGATCAAAGAACGAAGTCTTAGTTCGGGGCAAACTCATCCTTTAGCCTCAATAGCCCACTTATTTGGAGGGGAGATGAGAATATAAGCATAAGCAAGCAATATAAGAATACAATTTCAGCTTGGCTAATATTCTTTATAAAAAAAAAACGAACTACTAGGTAGTATTTACGAATCTTCTCATATAAGGATGCGTAAGGAAAAAACTTTTCTTCCAAAAGTTCTTATAAACCACAATAGCCAGACAATATGGAGCATACTGATATTCAAAACATCAGTAGTTCCACCCATCTGTTGCACCATAATCTTTGTAATAAAGTTTGTAGTACAAACTTTATGTAAGTTGTTGAGGAAAGAGTAGGAGAGAGGAAGAGTAAAATAAATTGAAGTTTTGATTTCATCATGATGGAATGCGACACGTTTACCAGGAAAACTATAGAAATAATGAAATAGGCCTTACGGGTAATCGAACACTTGAAAGTGGGAAGATCCCACTCCCAAGGCACTCACCACTGTGCCAGGGATATCGTCTATAATATATTCTTTTTTTATAGAAATTTGTTTCCTGGGAGATAATTAGATCGAACTTTTTAATTTAGATTACCATAGATCACCAGACCAATTTTTGTACATTTGTATCAACATGTTTTTTATGAGTTTGAATGCCTGCAGGGAACTGGCTTCCAGAATTAGCCCAACACGCACCTCATTGCCTTCGAGAAGATATTTTAGGTGCACTTTACATACATCACCTGCACAACGTTCCTCTCTTCCGAGATTTACCTGAGTACTTCAATCGACAATTGGTGGCTCGTTTACGGAGGGTGGTCATTTTTCCAGGTAACTGGATCATCTTCAATTTTCAAATGGTATTGAAAAGGTAGGTTAGGTAATGAAATAAATTCCTCAAAAGTGTCATCTGATAGATTCAGAGGTATTTCGCGATGAAGTCGTATAGTTCCTGCAATTCACAAGGTCTCGTGGCTCATGGTTGTGTGTGTATCGTATCTGTATAAGTGTGAGCGAAAGCTTGCTCGCTCCTGACCGCTCCCACCTAGGCACCTGACAGGCATGCACACATCCGCAATGTGCATGTACACGACGTAACCACAAGTAAAGCTCACGTGCCCTCGTGAATTGCAACAACTATATAGAGTAGAAAAGTATTTCATTCAAATATACTTTTATAAAAATTCTTTTGAATCGTCAACTGTCTATACCCCTGGCCTGGTTCAGAATACAATTGCATCCGAGAAGGGCCAGCTAGAATCTCCGTGGTTGCTTTAAACAAAAAAAAAAAAGTATTACGGTGTGTTATAGTTATTATATAACACACGTTATAGCTTACAGTTATTTCCATATAATAACATAACGTGTTAATTTGATGTTTTAGGCAAATTCATTGTCCAAGAAGGTGACATTTGCTCTTTTATGTGCTTCATCCACGAAGGAGAGGTGGAAAAGTTTTATACTAACAAAAAGTGAGTACTGGTCATATTCATAGTACTCGATATAGGCCACGCAGAAGTGGCAATGTTACATACCCCCTACTCGGTTTCTACATGCCATCGTGCCGGAACGCTAAATCGCTTGGCGACACGTTTTTGACGGTAGGGTGGTAACTAGCCACGGCTAAAGCCTCCCACCAGACCAGACCAGAGACAATTTATATATAAATTCCGAAATTGCCCCCGCCGGGAATGGAACCCGAGACCTCCCAGCTATGAGACCACAGAACTCACCACTGCGCCAGGGAGGTCGTCAAAAAGTCGTACGTCATACTTTGTGAAAATGGGCATTAGACTTATCAATATAGTTAAGAGATTATATGGAACAGAAATGGCTGGCGTTGATTGTAAAAGGACGAAGACAGAAAAACAAAAAGCGTTGAGACAGAGTCATTGCATAACGTCTGATTATGATGGATGTATAGTGTATTATGTGCTCAAGTAAAAGATGCCATGTTGTAGGCTGGAAGGCGGACGGTCAACAGGAAGACATTAGGGGGTTAGGATTTACCCCTACTGAATAAATATTAAAAGATCCCTTGTAGGTTCAGTTATACTATTGTCTAAAGTTTTTTTTTTTTTCGATGACAAGATAGCCCTTGACTGCGATCTCACCTGATGGTAAGTGACGATGCAGTCTAAGATGGTAGCGGGCTAACTTGGAAGGGATATAGCAGTGTAAATTGAACCCATACCCCTAATCGGTTTCTACATGCCATCGTGCCGGAACGCTAAATCGCTTGGCGGCACGTTTTTGACGGTAGGGTGGTCTACGAAGTCTACGAACTCTTGAAATCATAATACTACTTACGGGATAAAACCACTTCTAATGTATTATACATTTATCGATATTAGGAAAGTTATCATATTTTGGGTCGACTAAGCCCCAAAACAATTTAGAAAGTGATTCCGATATCAATTACGTATAAGTCGACCCTCGTAGTCATGCGTAAAGTTTATTTTAACAGATATCTATTAGGTATCAGCTATGACAATAATAAGTGTTTATTTCAAGTTTCTTTCAAGTCCATCGGTCATTTACTAAGTTTTAACTGGCGAAGGTTACTCAAAAATCCCGAGAGAACTCTTAGTTATATCCTTTACTCTCACTAAATAAAGCTGGGTCATTTAGCTTCCCTGAGGACATAAGTCCAACAAATAGTGGCGTTACGAGAGGGTTATTGATCTTAACTGTGAGGTGGATAGAAACGGATTACTTAGGTACTTCAGGTAGTACCTTCGTCAGTAAGTTGAGCTTAGCGGTAGTGGGTGTAGGTTTTTACTCTTCCTAAGTAATAGTAATATTTATGTATCTATAAGTAAACAAAACATACATATGTACATAAATATTACTATTTCGAGGAATAGTTATTGAAAATACCGGCTTAGTGCGAGTTGGATTCGCACGCAAAAGGTTCCACATCGTCGTAACATAAAGTCGAGCAAATAAAAATCACGTTTCTTGTATGGACACCGCCGCTTATTTTTTATTTTATTTTATTTTTATTCAACGAGCGAAGCGAGTTCTCTGAATCAACTAGGGCGCTTGTCTGTACTGGACAGAGAAGTGTGTACGTCCAAATGTCTGTCAGAGCCCTATAACTTCTGAATTACTGAATATTAGAACGTGAAACTTGGTTGAAAATTCAGTTATATCCTGTACGAAAATATTGTAATAAATATGAAACGAAATTATTTAATTTTAAATGCTAATAGCTTCACAATAATGCTAATAGATGGCGCTGTGTCAGTAAAACAGTTTTATGTCAACTATTATTTTTTTATTGCGTCTAATGTTAAAAGTTAATTATTAGAATAAATAATTAAAACTTTTGGGAATTATGGGATATCGCGAGGTCTCAGTTCGGGGCGAACCACTAGTTATTTGTTGTTAAAACGGCAACTGATATACACATTTTGTTTAAATTCAAGTAAGTACCTATTACGGTTCTGACAGACAGTCGGACGGACGGACGGAAGGAACGAAGGACAGCGGAAGCTTAATAATAGTGTCCCGTTGGCACCCTTTGGGTACAAATCCTAAAAACTTAATTGTTAATTGATGAGATATCTCTCTCATCGACTTGATATCATGGGTTATCTAGAGAAATAATCTCAGCCGTTACTATAGTAAGAGGTTTATTAAGAGGTATTTAAAAATATTTTTATTTATTTTTTTACATTTTGTCGTAGAGGTGAAACAAAGATGGTGTCGGTCCTGACCACAAACGGATACTTTGGTTTGCTTCCCGGGCTGTTCCCGAATGCGCCGTTTCAGTTTACATATTACACTCGCACGGTACCAACAATGTTTATTAATAACAAGGTTTTCAAACCCTTATTTTACCCATTTTTTAGAGGTTTTATTTTCAAGATTTTTTTCTTAACTAATATATACACAATATATGCATACATACATATTACTATTTCGAGGAATTATTACTATTTTTATATCAAATAAAAAATACCAGCCAAGTGTGAGTTGGACTCGCATGCAAAGGGTTCCGCGCCGTCATAACATAAGGTCGAACAAAAGCGCCGAAAAAATAAAGGGGACCTCGCCCTTTATTTTAGTTAAAACGGCAATAGATGTTACACATTCTGTGAAAATTTCAAGTATCTAAATATAACGTTTCATGCAATACAGCTGGATTTACTAACGGATGGACGGACAGACAGACAGACAGACGGACAGTGGAGGCTTGGAGGGTCCCGTTGGCACCCTTTGGGCACGGAACCCTAAAAATGATGTTAGAAACTGAATTGTGAAATAATTTATATTTAATATTAATATAATTATAATATTATTTAATATTAAGATCAGTAATGTATGAAAATAGTACATATTGAAACAATTATACCTAATAATTAAAATTGCAATGCTAAAAGGCTGACTATAGCGAACGGAATTTTAGAGAGTTTGTGGAGCCAATTGGGTAGATCGCTCGACAAAACAATAAGCCAGAAAGTTGTCGCAGCTCGAGCTAGAGTGAAGACAGGAGAGTACATTATTTTAACACTTTTATTTATATATTTTAGGTGGTCGACATCGTCTTCTTGAGATTTAGAGATTGGCAAGACCTCTTGCAAGGATATCCTGACGTTAGGGAGCAGTTGTATACCGCTGCCAAACAGTATAGAAAGGAGATTAGTGTGGTTTGAACACAAACATATAAGTTATATGTTCGTGGGTTTGAAGGTAAAAAGGTAGAACTTCAACATCCACCGAGGTTTAACATATTATGTAAATAATAAAAAAATCGCCTCCGATATGAGATGTCTACGAACGTATGATTTTACATTTTCTTAACCATCATCTTATTGATGCATTAACTATTTTATTTTTAATTAAAAACTATTGCATTAAATATTTTTATTTAATTTTCTAACTATTGGTACAAACTGTGGTCTAGTCGTTAGCAAGTTCGACTGTGGATGACGAAGTCCTGGATTCGATTTCCGGGTCGGGCCAAAAATAGTTATATGTGTTATATGGGGCCAAAGAAAATTTTTGTTTCCCGAGGGTGCTATTTTGAATTCAGAGCGAAATGAAGGATTCTAAAGTAGAATCCTGAGCGTAGCGAGGAATTTAATATACGCCGCCCGAGAACAAAAAATTTGGCCCCGAGTGCCACACACTATTTTTCATCATTACCTATGAGAAAAAGCTAGGAGATCAACCTTTTATGATCACGTGACTTATCGAAGACAACAGCTGCTCAAACATTTTTGAATTTCGAGTTCTTTGAATTTCTGCAACGATCGCAGTAGTAATAAACACATACTAAAGCACGAACGCGGACCAATCAGAAGAGAGAAATGAAAACTCCCATGGGACTAAAAATTAAATTTTGCTCCCGCTATCCTCTGAAGCCAATATTCGTTTTTCGAATAGGTATGATGAAAAAGTATTTTGTTTTCTTACAAAGTTACAAACTTTGTAAGAAAACATTCATTACTAGCCCGGACAGCGGAGGTTTAGTAATAGAGTCCCGTTGGTTAACGAAATAACAAAAATAAAACGTACCTACTGCGTAGAGGATCTTTTAGAATTTTGTCAAGAGGTAATTTCCTTTAATATTAAGTCTGTTGTCCAATAAAAATGAAATAAAGCTACTTACAAAGAGTTTCATTTTGGAAAATAAATAATGCATACCCTACCTAATGTTATAATGAAATTGTATGATAACATCGAAATTGGGGAGGCTTAATTTAATTTGTATCCGAATAAGCAATTTCCAAGAGTTATTTATAACAAGGGTATATTTTTAAAATTGTACCTCTCTGTAAACTCCGAAGCAGGGTCCACCTGTGTGTCGATTCTCTAAAAATTTTAACCAATAACGGGAGCATACCAGCCAATCAGAAGTTATTGCGAGCGCTACACTGATGCAATCATTTTTACGGTAACGGCATGTTGGTGAAACTTGGCAGGAGCAAAGATCCGAATTCAACCAAGTTTGCTAAAAAAGAACCAAGTTTCTGAGTGCAATAGTTTTTTTAACCGACTTCCAAAATCGGTCTTAATTCATCGGAATCATTTTTTGTTATTTTTTATGTATGTTCCCCGATTACTCGAAGACGCTTGGACCGATTTGGAAAATTCCTTTTTTTGTTTGAAAGGTTTATACTTTCCAGATGGTCCCATTGTTATCAGGTCAGGATCTGATGATCCTGAAGAAATCGAGGGAACTCTTCAAATTTTATAGGCACAATTGATATAATTTGTAGCGGCATTGAAGTCGGTTTTGTAAAAAGAATTTTTACCTTTATATTATTATTTAATATCGTGTCAAAAATTGGGCCCCAGAACCGAGTATTTTACAGTTGATATTCAAATTCAAATGTTACGAAAATCGCGCAGGTAAAGTAATGCGAAATATAAAGCTCGACTTCGTATGTAAGGTAACCTACCTTTGGGGAAGTAATTTCATTTCGTATATTTTTCATCGTATTAAAGGCGCAATAAAAGATCTTGGTTATTTCCATTGCGACGGTTATGGCCAATAAAGATAATAAACCGAACCAATTCATTTACCACTTTGGTAGAAAAAGCTGTTACTTTTTCAATTTTCCCCAAGAAGCTGTGAGGTACTTTTTCAAAGTAATAGGTATATCATGGTACTGTCATAAATAATAAGTTGTATAATTTGGTTAATAGTGTAAAGTAGAATAGGGAATTTGTACAATGTATTAATTTGCCTTAACTAATTTGCATATACGTACAAAATAAAATACACAATTGCATACTATTAAAAAAAATTCGAACAATTTCTTAAGACATGACTTAATATATTTTAACAATAATATATTTTTAACATATTTTTCATCTCATTCCTTTTATTTGGTGTGGTTATAGTATATCGATTCAATGGTACAATCAGCCCAGATTAAAATTCAATATCGAAAGAAGAAAATATCTTATTCTCCAATACGATAACTAAAATAATTCAGTTATAACTTGTTATAAACAATAAAACGACCCGAAATCTATCTACCTATCTTAGTGTTTGTATACTGACGTATTTAATTGTAATAATTTATAATCAAGAGCTTTGTTTCAGTGAACGTTTACAAATCTGAAATTAATCCTCCTTTATGACGCAATGATCTGTGTAAGAATTTATGAGCTCGAGCTAGAAGGCCATATTATTTCAAACCATTTATTTAATAGATATTTGTATATAAGATGTTTGAGTTAATCCTATTAATCCTATTAATATTATAAATGCGAAAGTTTGTATGTTTGTTATTCAATCACGTCGCAACGACTGAACGGATTTGGTTGTTTGGCACAAAGATAGATTAGTCTGGAATAGGCTACTTTTTATCTCGGGAATAAGAGAGTTACCGCGGGAATAAAAAACCTTAATCCACGCGCGGGTATCATCTAGTATAATATAAGGGGAATGTTAAATATTATAAAGTCAAGTTGAGTTTTCATTAATGTAATAAAACATAGAAGCTTTATCTGTATAGAAAATTAAATATTATGAACTCAGAGCCTTAATTAATATAACGAGGCATGTAAGCTGTTGTTTGTAGCCAGTTAAACATAATAAACTTAAACTTATTGTGAGCTTTATTTAATGTTTTTGTTGTAAATAAATAACTATTTAATTTTCAAAGTAATTTCATTTTCGTATTCTTCACATAGGTACATAGATAGATAAAAACTTTATTGCACCCAAGACAGAAACAAAACAGAATATAACTTAAAACTACGCATGCAAAGGCGGCCTTATTGCTTACAGAGCAATCTCTACCAGGCGGCCTTCCGTGAGAGGAGTGAAATTGGGTGTGAGGGTAGTAGGTATAGTGCAACATAAAGGCATTTAAGCATAATAAATACTATAATACTTATTTAATAAATATAATAATACATACATACGAAAATTAAATATATAATATATATTACGTGATAAATAGGGCTCGGATTAATATGTAAATACATATTTTTAATTTACACTATTTTCGGTCTCAAATGTGTTTTCTACATCTATTATCATATATTGTGAAAAACTAATTTTTATTTTCCATATTTTCCCATATTTCATGGTTAAGCCCATATTCTCGATATTTTCATCCATATTCATCCATATTTTTGATTTTTATATCATAGAACATGAGTGTGAACGTGTTTGCATTCTTGCCACCACACGGCCGCTCGTGTTTCATTTCTCTCGCGTAATATTCGTCGTATATTTAGACAAAATCAACAGAGTTGTCATTTCGATAATTTAAAAAGGCATGTGATTGTGTACTGCAATCAATTTAATAAGACAGATTTAGTAGCAAATTAGTAAAACTTCATTTTTTTATTTGAATTACCTAAACATTTCGCTATCTTTTTATAATTTTTTTAATGTAACTGTTACTGTAGTAGTTTTTCACAGTAAACAATGTTTAATATGAAAGATATTCTTATTTTATACTCCATATTTTTTCCATATTTTACATTTTTTGGTCCATATTATATGTACATATTTTGAATTTTTTAATACATATTTATCCGAGCCCTAGTGATAAATAATTTAATTGCATATACAACTGCTACATATGCATTGTTTAGACAACTTTTTCTACTGTGGTTCCCTAAATAAACCGACATTCCTTTTAAGAACCCTATCTACATTTAATCAAAGCGGAGTTAATACTCTTTTCAGAGGACGGGCGAAATATAAAATTCCATTAACAAGCTTAGAAAGTTCATTTTAATAAAAATTAAAGCGTCCACTTTCTGATTAATATGCAAATCAAGTATTGTTTCTTGCGAGACGGCCGATATTATTATAAGATAGAATGGAAGCTTCCTCTTCTGTTTAGATATTTTGGATAAGCCACAGTGGCGTCGTGACTTGACTACGTATCTCATATCTGTCCCTAGTATGTGGCAGTGACCTTTAAAAGTACAGAAGGTAACGTAGTAAGTCTATGCATATAATAAAATTGTAGAAAAGTGGTGTCTGTACAATGGAAATATATAAAAAAAAGTAGCAGGGGTTGTTATTATATCGATGCCGAATCCGAAATTGTAATTAATTTTTTTTTTTGTCTGTTTGTCTGTGTGTTTGTGCACGCTAATATCAGAAACGGCTTATTCGATTTAGATACGGTTTTCACTAATATATTGTAGTAAGCTTCATTTAACATTTAGTGTTTATTTCATGTCAATCGGTTCATAAATAAAAAAGTTATGTCAATTTAAAGAATCACGGCGAACATTTTTAACGTACAGAGTACGTAGGTACTACACGCCTCGCGCCTGAGCGTCGACGGTATATGTAATTCAAAATATGCTGCCCGAAAAGTCACTATTCCACGCGAACGAAGTCGCGGGTACAGCTATTTATGTACTATGTTTGTTAAGTACTGATAGTGCTACTAAGGCTGAAATATATACATCGCACTCTGACTCTGCTCAGACTCAAGACAGAGTTGAAATGAGACTGATTTATATCAAGACTAACTTTTCTCGTTTTAACCGTGTCTTCAGTCTAACCAAGTACGCTCTGTAGCAGCCTTAATTTATGGTACAAATAGATTTGGTTGGTCTGAGGGTACAAACTTATTTTTCGTCAAGATTTTATTTTTTTCTATGGTAAGGTGTTGGCTGTAATTACGAATAGTGGACGGTGAC
Organism: Hipparchia semele; assembly: GCA_933228805.2. Classification (NCBI taxonomy): domain Eukaryota; kingdom Metazoa; phylum Arthropoda; class Insecta; order Lepidoptera; family Nymphalidae; genus Hipparchia; species Hipparchia semele. Next base: position 3,753,298 of record OW121723.1, on the reverse strand, counting down.
GGTTTAACCTGGAAGGGTTATGGCGGTTTCAGTTGAACCCATAGGTTAAATAAAAACCGATGGTTTACGATACGATAGGTACGTTACGTACCAAGTTTGTTATTTGTCAAAAATTGTATGAACTTTTTGACATTTCTATCGACAAATTACAAATACCTAGGTTGAATGTAGGAGCCGGACATAAATTCAGTGAATAGAAACTAACCTACGCAGTGTACAAATTGGATTCCACAAAGCTGGCACAAAAGTGTGAGCATAAAGGCTACCTCATTTCTAAATGACCAGAGTATCACATAGTTGTTGCTTAAATCGAGTCTGCACGTACTTTAACATACCTACGGACATAAATATGACTATGTGGTTTAAACTCGAAATGCGATTTTCCTCCCAGCGGGTGATAACAGCGCGATGGCTTTGTTTGCATCCGCACAACTTTAAATTGAATTGTAGACAGTTAAACTGTGTGTAACTAAACTGTGAAGAGATACTACTATATACTATCTCCATTATGCATTTTGGTAACAACATACATTGTGCAACTCCGCCGAAATGGTAATTGGCGGAGGCACAACGCTCGAAGGGATTGGGAGATATTGGGGTTCCAAAGTGTAGCAAAGCCTCAATAGCCCAACGGTTAAAGGTGCAAACTGAAAACTGAAAGGTCGCAGGTTCAAACCTTACCCGTTGCACTATTGTCGTACCCACTTCTAGCGCAAGCTTTCCGCTTATTCGGAGGGTATAGGAGGATATTAGTCAACTTCAGCTTGGCTAATATTCTTTAAAAAAATAGATCATGGGACCTGATGCCATAATTATAGAATTGCGATCACTTTTCGTGCATTTTTCATACCATCCTGAATAGTAATGATCAAACGGCAAATAACAAAGAAATGAAAGAGCTATGCATTTTATTACGTAGATGGAGAAAATGGAAATTATAAGGCAGGGAAGGAAGTTCCGTTTCAGCATTCACTTCCGTTACTGTAAAGAGTGAAAAATAAAGATCTAAATGTTCATGCTCACTTCATTTAGCGTTCACATCGTCTGCAATCATTGAGGATTGTGATTCAATATCAAAGGAAAATAAACTCCGACTCGAACAAACTGTTCGATGGAGCTCTATCTAAATCTAAAAATTAGTCCCACTGTCCCACTTCTGATGTCGCTAGACTACATCAGAAGTAGGATTTAGATTTGTAATTTTTATATCGAAGTTTGGTTCATGATGTGTGATGGTTTTGTGTGTGTCGTACAATTAAAAGGCTCTATCAATGCTCACTTCATTTTTGAAATGGATTTCATTTTTACCTTTATTAATTTTAAATACCTCATGGCCACCACTGAGGACATCCGTAGGAGAACCAAAGTCACCTACATAGCTCAGCGAGTTGCGAAACCGAAGTGGAAATGGGCGGGGCACATAGTTCGAAGACCTCATGGTCGGTGGGTTCCCACGGTGCTGGAGTGGCGACCCCGCACCAGGAAGCGTAGTGTTGGCAAACCTCCCACTAGGTGGACCGACGACATCAAGCGAGTCGCAGGGAGCCGCTGTATTCAGGCTGCGCAAGACCGAAGCCTGTGGAGGTCCATGACAGAGTCCTATGCCCAGCAGTAGACTCTATCGGTTGATAAATAAGAAAAAGATCGCCACCATTATGTGAAGTAAATGATCTGAAATTAGTAGGTAGAAAAGGTAGTTCTTAAAAATTCAAAGAGTGAAGTTTAAAAATGAAAAGGCCAGAACATGCTCACTTCATTTAGCTTTTATATCGCTGCCCCCAGTGAAGGCAGTCTGCAATCAGTGAGGATTGAGATTCAATATCAAAGGAAAATAAACTGCGACTCGTACAAATTACTTTTTCGAGCGACATCAGAAAGGGGATGCATGGTGCAATATTTCCAATAAGGAAATATTTTCCTGTGTGTTTTATTTAAATTTGAATAAGGTTTTCAGTTTCGTTTTATATTTATTATAATAATATTTAGAAAAGTATCAAACTGGATTTTTTTTAAGCTATTGCATAGCTTCTATCGCGGACCAGCGTGGAGACCGAATCCAGAAATTCCGTAACGAAAATAACCTGACACGGGACTCCTTTACGGTGAGCCGCTAGATGGCGCATTTTTTATCAACGCCGCTAGATGGCGTTGATAAAAAATGCTATGCAATAGCCTTACCGCGGCAGTCCCCGAGTGCCACATGTCTTTTTTTTATTCTCATTATAATATGGGACTTTTAAGGGTGACTTTTATGTCAGCCCCGTCGGTACACACAAAATATTACAATTAACTATCTAAAAAATCAACTACCTATATATCTATACCGATTTGAGAGAATCACGAAAACCTTTGAAGAGTTACGTAACAAAATGGTAGAATAAAAATTCTTTTCAAAAAACCGACTTCAAACGCCACTACAAAGTATAAAAATAATTTTATTTTGTACACGTTTGTTGAAGTCGGGCGGCTTAAATAGAAACGATGAAACCGATACGCGATGCTCGCCCGAATTCAATAAACGTGTCTCTTATATGTCACCATAAGGTAAGCGTCGCGCATCGATTTCATCGTTTCTAGTTAAGCCCGCCCGACTTCAACAAACGTGTACAAAATAAAATTATTTTTATACTTTGTAGTGGCGTTTGAAGTCGGTTTTTTGAAAAGAATTTTTATTTTAAGCTTTTTAGTGTAGCTTGTTCCTACTCTCTTTCTCCCCTCCCTCCAACGCTACGGTACTAATGTAGTCTAGTACATAACAATACACAATTTCTAAAGAGCTAGGACCAGGAGCTTCATGATGTAGTCCATGCTTGGTACCAACAATATCAATTCGAAAGTGACAGTTCGTAATTCCTCCAACCCTTCAGCATCAGGGTTGAGGAGCTAGAACCTCGAAGTTTATGATGTAGTATATGCTCGGTACCAACAATATCAATTCGTAAGCGACAATTCCTAAATCCTCACAGTTTAGGTAGGCAGTATCCCTGCAGCATCAGTATTGAAGAGCTAAGACCTTGAGTTCCACAATGTAGAATATGTTTGATACTAACAATATCAATTCGCAAGCGAAAGTTCCTAAATCCTCACAGTTTAGTTGCGCAGTACCCCTACAGCATCAGTATTGAAGAGCTAGGACCATGAGCTCCACGATGTAGACTATGCTTAATACTAACAATATCAATTCGCAAGCGAAAGTTCCTAAATCCTCACAGTTTAAGTGGGCAGTGCCCTGCAGCATCAGGATTGAGGAGCTAGAACCTTGACCTCGATGGTGTAGTATATGCTTATTACACACAATAACAATTCATGATTAGCAGTTCCTAAATCCCTATAATTTAGGTGGGCAGTACCCTACAGCATCAGGATTGAAGAGTAGGACCTGGAGCTCTATGATCTAGTATATGCTTAGGCCAAGCATACCAATTCGTAAACGACGGTTCCTAAAGTCCCATAATTTAGGGGGGAAATGCCCCTGCAGCATCAGGCTTGAGGAGTAGAAGGTAAAAAAATTTATGGGACCATTTCGCGAGCTTCTTCTGTCGATTAAAAAAAAAAACTCGTGAATCGGTCCAGAAACCTCGGAGTAATCGGCGGGCATACATAGAAAAAAAAAAAAAAAATATACCGGCCGAATTGATAACCTCCTCCTTTTTGGAAGTCGGTTAAAAAGAATGCTTATAGTCAATCAAATCAAAGAATTCAAATTATTATTGGAGTACTACTAATGCTATCGACTTGTTTGAACTTTATTTACATGATAATTGCCTGAAAGAAAATAAAAACACTTTCATTTACATAAAGTGAGTGACAGTGTTTTTGTTTTCTTTAGAATAGCATGATTATAGTTTACTAGATGATTCCCGCAACTTCGTTTGCGTGGATTAAAGTTTGTTATGCCCGCGGAAACTTTCTTATTTCCCGGGACAAAAAGTAGCCTATGTGCTATTCCAGACTTTATCTCTGTGCCAAATTTCAGCCAAATCGGTTCAGTCGTTGCGACGTGATTGAGTAACGAACATCCGAACTTTCACATTTATAATATTAATAGGATTAATATTTATAATATTTATTAATAGGATTAATAAGATTGTAGCTCAGACTACACTTTACTTTTGAAATACGCTTTTCTTCTAAAACCTGAATTATTAGAAACGATTTTATATTAAGGGATGGCGTGAACAGACCTAACTTTAATATTTTGTAGTGATGATTAAGTAGGGATCGGTACAGTTTATTGAAGCTAGAAAATATATTTTATCTTGGGATTTCAGAGCATCAACATAAATTCTCTAGACAAAGTATCGCACGTTAAGCTTAAACTAGCTATAAAACAAAAGCAACAAAATTTCAGAGAAAATTTTATACTTCAACTTATTTCTTAGCAACAATCGGTGCATGCCAAAATAATCTCTATGCACTCGGTGTAGAGGCTGATATTACGTAAACTGGGATACGTGATGAAGAAAATAGCAACATTTAACTCAATCAGCTTAATGCTTCTCTTTGTCTACGTGAGGTGTATAGTGTGAACTGATTTATGTTCTTGCTTTAATCTTTGGACGTTTTAAGCATGATTCATGTTACGCCGTTCTGAGTCCGGGCCGTGCCACGAACTGGGCACGTACACTGTGTGCTTTTATATGAATTCATGGCACAGTATGCTTTTGTATGAATTCAACCAGGCCAGGCCTCGCTTGGAGCGAATTCATAAGAAACTTTGGCCCGTGCCCCAGCGAGGCACTGGTCGACTCCGGCACGGACGCGGCATATCATGAATCATCCTTAAAACTATGTAGTATATTCTGAAAAACCTAACCTGATAGTCTGGAACTCCATCGTAATCTTATTCTTCTTCCTCAATCGATAGACATCCACTGTTGATAATTTATTGAAATATTTTTTTTAAGTCACAGCTGGGACTTGTAGACACGCTCTAGAAACTCTGAAGTATGAATTTCTGAAAATCTCTGACAAAATCATTTGATTTGATTTTTCGATATTTGTCAGATTTCCGTAATTATAAATACTTAATTAGTTTCAAAGTTCAATGATTTGTATGTAAATCTTTGGCATCAAGATTGTTGTTATTTTGAAGTTATTCGTTTGTACGGTGCGCGCCACAGTTAGTATAGCTCTCTACTTCTCTTAATATTAAAAGCTATGCAAATTCCCGCCATTACTTGTCGTCGATTTGAAATACTGCCATTCAAAGTCTATATTTTAGCGAAACTGCCACCTAAAGGTGGAATGGCAATTTTTCGTTCTGTTCTTACAATGCAAATTGAAAAAGTATATTGTTACGGAGATCTAAGTGATAATTGAAGTGGTTCGTTTTATTAGCCTCGTCGACCGTTATAGTGTGAGAGTTGGTGGTAAAAGGTATGAAGTTGCTATTGTTCTTTAGTAATAGGTCTCCGAACTGAAATTAGTAGAATAGAATCATTTTTTATTCAAATAAACCTTTACAAAGTTCGGAATGCCGTTCCAACCGAAACTCGAGTTCTGAAAGTTCCAAATAGTGTAGAGTAACAGCGTATTCTGTAATTACAATGTTTTTTTTTGTACAACAGTTTTCAAAAGCATTTTTTGAAAGTTTATTTAAATAAACTTTTTTACCTATTATATTCAGTATAGAATAACTGAGTGTAGAATGACAGTGAATTTTGTTACTTTAGACTTAGTTTAGTTATGCTTTGAAATTAGTTGTAGATACGTAGATAAAGTCATCTTTGTCGACTTTTCTTTCATATTGGAGCTGACTGTAAATACAGTTTGAATGTTACATATTTTTATTAATTGCCAAGTTGCATAACACGCTGATTGTTTTTATTCAATTACTAGATCATGCCCACGATTTAGTCCGTGTGGAGAGTTAGCTTTTTCATAACTCTCCGTTTTACCAGATAGTATCCTTTACTTATACTTTAATTGAATCATGCATGATTGAAGAATAAACTAACAAATACCTAAAGACACTTTCGCATTTATAAAACGTAGGTAAAATTTTGAAAAAATTAAATTGTATAAATCTTTGATCGCATTTTTCATGTATTTAAGTCATAGTAAATCTATCCCACCGTCTCTCACACTATAACTTTCGAGATGAAATATCCAAGACTTTTATTACTCACATAATGCGATGAAAAATTCACGAAACGGGATTGCTTTTAAGGAGGTAACGACTTCACGAGGCTGTGAGACAATTGAAACATTGTAGTTCCGAGGATTCACTACTACAGTCTTCCATAAGCTCAACTGTACGTTTTTTTGAAAAGGCTTGCGTTTGATCACAATCAACGATGAAATGCACTGATGAGGTCTAGATTGGAGCGCGCTTGCCTAGAAAAAGCGTGTTCACTTGAAGGTACTCAAATTATAGGTGACAGAAAACACGTTTGCTGGAAAGGTGTCCTCCTCTCAAAATGATCAGAAGGATATCAAGGGTTTTAAAATCTACAATATGGTCAAATTAAAGTAGAATTGGTTGAGAAAATTGTGTTTGAGCTCTTGGCCTAAAAGTGTTATTAAAATCTTCAATAAAATAGCGAAAAAGTGGAACTTATTGTTAGCACTCCTCTACAATATCTTGAAGTTAAACAAAGTACCTAAGTAAAGTGGGGCAAGTGAATTGATGATGCTTCTGAAGTGGCGTCCAGACGGCAAACACTAAGTATTAAAATTATTCAAATCAATTTAAGCCTCGATAGCTCAAGGGTTAAAGGTGCGGACTGAAAACTGAATGGTCGCAGGTTCAAACCCCACCTGTTGCACTAGACACAGTGCAAAAGATACGACAGTACCCACTCCTAGCACAAGCTTTCCGCTTATTTGAAGGGGATAAAAGGATATTAGTCAACTTCAGCTTGGCTAATATTCTATAAAAAAAAATTATTTACTAACTTATGCTCGCAACTTCGTCCTCGTGGAGTTAGGTTTTAAAAAATCCTGAGGGAACTTTATTTTTTCGGGATAAAGAGTAACTAGTCTATGCCATTCTTCAGATCCTCAACTATATCTATCCGTCGATGATGCCAACACATACTACAACTACAATGTAATAGGTTTTTTATTTTAACATGTGAGCATACGTTTATAAGAAATAGTTTATAATAGTCTTTGTGTCAAGAGTGTAATAAATATAAGGAAGCTTCCAAGCGTCTGTGGCGTTGGCAAGATTTAAACATGAATCCCATTTCCTTTACTTTGCCCTACAACGTTTTGCCCCAAGTGGTTGCGTTATCATAAAAATTGTATTACGAACATATAGGTATTTTTTAAATATTTTCATCAGCCAGAACGTGAGACTCGTGGAGTTAGATTTTTAAAAGTCCTATGGAAACCCTTTGTTTTTCCCATGTCACTTTTCACTGAAAAGGCTACTCGGATACTTATATACAGATCCATCAACTTATCAGTAGCCTAAGCACGAACATTTTAACTTTCGAATAGTAGAGGTGAAGTTAACATCAGCAAGAAATTTTGTATGAAAATGACAGGAACTCTCCTGTACTTTTACGTAAAGACGCGATTAATACTTATACTGAAGGAATGAATCATGGATTAACCATAAACTTAGAATTTTTAAAGAATTAACGGACACTTTGAGAAGTTCAATCAAAAATATAATAACAAAACTTGCTTTGATGACTTTCAGTAATTGAAATCGTAATATAATAAGACTAAGAATTGAAATTCAGTTTTTCCAATAATGCCCGTCTCTCGCGTTATGGCTCATGTATAATTAAACGATTGTCTATTTCCCATTCAATAAGGCTCCAGTTTCCATTGATGTCGAATTCAATCTCGGATTGCGAAATCTGGGGCTTTAATTAGAAACGATTATAACATATTGGGTAGAATAGAGCTCTGGATACAGGTATGCAGAAGTCTATTATTAAATTCCATAACAATATCTAAGAAACCTATGTCCAGCATCGGTCGTGTATCTAAATATATAAAAGGCAAAGGTGACTGACTGATTGACTGACTGACTGACTGACTGACTGATCTATCAACGCACAGCTCTAACCACTAGACCGATCGAGCTGAAATTTGGCATACAGGTAGCTGTTAGGACGTAGACATCCGCTAAGAAAGGATTTTGGAAAATTTCAACCCCAAGAGGGTTAAATAGGGGGTTAAAAAATCAAACCTAACGTGAGCGAAGCCGCGGGTTAAAACTAGTCGGTTGATAAGAGAGAAGCGTTACTTTGAGCAAATCCGTTGTGCGAAAATGTGTTTCATACACAAGAACAAGTCTAGAAATTGAAAATTTAATACACCCCCGAAAGTTGTATCTACAGCAGAACTATATACATTGATCTTAGATCTTGATAGAAATCTTTGATTTTCCGGAATAAAAAGTAGCTTATGTCACTCTCCAGGTTTTCAATTATAACCATGCCAAAAATCACGTCGAACCGTAGCTCTGTTGCAGGGTTATTAAAGGACAAACCAACAACTCAACAAACAAAACAACTTTCGCATTTAGTTTCAGTTTCAGTTTTTATTACCATGTCCCTAATACGACCTATGCGTATCCTATTCCTATAGTATTGTATATTATGAAGGCTTATTTATTATTGCCAATACGTGATATAGGTAATACCCTCGAAAGTGTACCATGAGCCCTCCATAACTCGCAGGCAATCAAGCACGAGATCGCGCTATTTCCTCCTGCATGTTCAGAGGTAATGCGGCCATTACGTCCTCCCATAACAGCGCCTCCTGATTGAACGAATTCCTATACAGACAATTCTATTTTACGGCTTCTGATTGACTGAATTTCTATAGCGAAAATCGCTAAGGATCAGTTCAATTTGTTTCATGAAGCAGTTTTAAAAATGGCCATATTGTTATCAGAACAATAGATGTTTAATGTTTCGTCTTCGCATCGCCTCGCTATTATTTATCACGTATATCCAGCAGTTGCCAATGACTCATTTGAGATCGTCCGTCCACCTGGTGGGGGATCTTCCAACCTTATCTTTTCACCTCGGGATCACGACCTCCTCTCTCAGTCCCATGAACTCCCATAGCCTCTGTGCGAGGGTCTCTTAGCTTTTTCGAATCGATGAGTTATGTTGGTAGCTGGTTTTGCTACGATCTCCTCATTTCTAGTTAGGTCACGATGGGATACTCTCGGCATAGTACCTACTCTCTAACGCCTGCTAAGTTACGAGTTTTCAGCGAATTATCTGTTCATGATTTCAATTAATGTTGTTGAACTAAATAGCAAGATTCTAGTTAAACTAAATAACTAATACCATTGCAGGAATATATTATGATGTTAATTAAACTGGAGCTTTGTAAATTAGCTTGTAGCAAATCTAGCTTCAATAATTCAGTAATTTGTATTATTAAATAAGAGGTTCAAACAAAATTCTAGTGAGATATTCTACGTTAGGTAAGTATATTATTGTTGAAAGCCATGCTTGAATTATTATGTCTACCGCCCATAATATTTTGTCAAGGATACGGATGAGGACTTTTTTTTAAATATTTTCTACTTTTTTTTTCGGTTATCAATTTATAGTTTTAAGAATAAGACTTGCTTTAATAGTGAAGGAAAATATCGCGAGGAAACGTAAATGACTGCTGTAATTAATAAAAAAAAATCAAAGTCATGAAGAGTAGATCAAAAATTCCAACGCTGTGCGAATCAAAATCTGTGCTGAACATGTTTATGTTATACGAGTATGTTCTTTCAACTCATACTTACGCAATTTGCATGTACAGGACGTAACCACAAGTAAAGCGCCCGTAACTTCGTGAGACAAACCTATGATTAAATTGTGAAGTCTGTCAATTCGCACCTGTTTAGCGTGATGAACTATGGCCTAAACCCTTCTTATTGGAGAGGAGACTTGTGTCCAATGCTAGTCCGGCGATGGATTGAAATAAATGAAATGAGTGAAACGAATGAAATGAGTGAAATAAATGAATGAATGCATAATTCTAAAGATACCATAATTTTTACATTCTTTTAAGTTTCGTATAGAAAATGTAATTCAAAGCGAAATTTTATGCACGAAATATTCACGTGGACTGAACTGTGTAGAGGGCAATTTTCTGGCGTTCTGCAACCCCGGAAACAATTTCACTTGAAATTGGATTTGCTGAGTTTTCAAAAGCTGTCTTTTGAAAGAATCTGTATGAAATAGTATTAGGGCAGTGGCATATTATTATTTTCATTCAAAAATATTTGTGGATGTTTTATAATGTTGTTGTAATATCTGTTAAGGATTTGTTATGCCAAGAGGAAAACTATAGTTTGTTGAACATTTAAAACTATTTTTTTAGGACATTCGAGGAATCGGGTCATAAGGCATCGTTCTGAGCTTGCAAATAATATAAAGCCTTAAAACTAAAACCCAATTCCTACTTTAAAATCATTCTAATTTTAAATTAAAAAAGGATAATAACGAGACTTTCAGCGAAGTGCTTTTAGTTAAGTAAAACACGAAATAAAATCATGAACTGTTACCAAAAACATTCACCAACACGACGAAGTACAAAACGTCGCTCAATTCAGAGGAATTCAATTTAAACTTGTACACTATGCAAACTAATTCCGATACTACAACCCTACAAAGTAATATTTTAATTGAAAGGTGTGTTTCTTTGTTGGTTTTTTCTTCAATCACACACACAGAGATACGGATCGACCCGAGATTTTCGCATAGTTGATTAGACGTATACTTTTTTACCTTTCTTTCAGCTTGTTTTCAGCTGCTAATCTGTGTAAATCATCAGTTTGGTATTTTTTTTTTATTAAAAAAAAAACACCAAACTTCCAGGAACTCTTTGTTCTTCCGGGATAAAAAGTAGTCCTTGTCAAAAATTAGCGTAGATTAAAGGGGTGTCTACGTGAGGGTTTTTTTGATAGACATCTTATGAGTCTCAGGGAGCCGCTGGATACAGGTAGCACAAGACCGAGCCATGCGGAACTCTATCCAAGAGACCTTTTTCCAGTATTTAAGTAAACGTCTATTGATTGATAAAGGAGAATGATTATATGTATAATTGATGGAATTTTCAGACCTAAGATAAGGCGATTTAGTTGTCCAACTTGGAAATTGAAGTCTGCAGACACTCTAAAAGAATCATCGTTGTGAATGTACCGTAAATGTTTAAAACTGTACTTAGAGTACTTAATATCTACCTATACCGCGAAAACGCGGTAAGAGTCGTAACAAAGAATTACTCACGGAATCCCGCTGGAATTGCGGAGTGTACCTCCGTCCTACATTTTATAAAATACTCTGAGATGGGAACGAGACTATTAGAATTATTTTGGTGGAACAAGTTTATTTGCAGTGAGATGTTGTTATCTTTTAATCCTTTTATCTTATTAATCCTATTATACTATTAATATTATAAATGCGAAAGTTTGTATGTTTGTTACTCAATCACGTCGCAACGACCGAACCGATTTGGCTGATTTGGCACAGAGATCGATTATGGTCTGGAATAGGACATAGGCTACTTTTTATCCCGGGAAATAAGAGTTCCCGCAGGAACAAAAACCTTGATCCACGGGAACGAAATCGCAGGTATCAGCTAGTAGTAAATAAAAACAAAGTCGCATTTCGCGTCCAACTGTTTATTGGTTTATACTTTATACGCTCAGTTCTTCTAATCTACATAATAGATCATAGTATAGTTCTCTAAATTATATTGAAAATCGTATCAAAAACTACTAGATGGATTTGGCTGAAATTTGAAATGGAGCTAGATTATATCCTGGATTAACACATAGGCCACAATTTATCCCGGAAAATTAACAGGTTTTCGCGGGAATCAAAAAAACTTACCTAGTTCACACAGACGAAGTCGCGGGCATCATCTAGTATTATTATATCCGTGGTTTATAGTAAGAATCGAATGATCAGGGATAGCTTTCATTGGACGTTTCAATTGCAATCGCTCTACAAATGATTCGAGCCATCGAACTTACCGATAGTCGTAGAGATGTTAGGTGTATTACTAGAGCGTGCAATGGCCCGTAAAATCGCCTGAATGTAGCTGTCGTATAAGGAAACCAGTTAAGAGCAAAATAGAAGTGTTTTATCATTCAATATATTGTTGCTAGATCCGCTTTTACTCTGGAAATATCTTATAACAATTGCGATTCTTATACGGTAATGCAATTAAAAAACATTAATACTTAAGAATTGTTTATTTATTCTGTCTGGGAGGCTTTGGCCGTGGCTAGTTACCACCTTACCATCAAAGACGTGCCGCCAAGTGATAGCGTTCCGGCACGATGAAGTGTAGAAACAGATTAGGGTTATGGCACGGGTTGAATGTATACCGCCATCGTCACTTACCATCAGGTGAGTTCGCAGTCATGAACTATCTTGTCATCGAATAAAAAAAAAATGTAACGGATAGATTACACTGAACGAAAGGGTTATTATGCTTCACCCTTCTTGTAGAGCGCAAATGCTATCTTTTTGGGATTTAATTTCAAGCTTATATGGAGCCATCGCCGACATGTAAGGGACATTTTCCCTAAATTGAGTTTTTTATTACAAACGATATTTAATAAACTATAAAGGATCACGTCAATATTTCCCGGGAATGTAACATATTAACTTCAAATATCGGCTACTTTCCTTGTTTTTTTTTGCTGCTTGTCGATTACGGAAAGTGGACATTTTTAAAATTAGGATTTGTAATAAGTATAACATTTTCACGGATTTTTAATTCGAAAACTGCTGCACTATGTTGCATGCTATCGGCACGCGTGCCGTTTCCACTTTACCATTTTAATTTGATTACTTTTGTTTGGCTTCATCCACGCATCTTACCTCTGCAAGCATAATAATATTTTGTGGGTTTTTTACTAAGGTTCGCTCTTCCATTACATGACACCTCTCAAATGAAAAACAGGTAGTCTTGAACAAAACTTGGCCAATCAAGTATTCCAAGAGCAATCTAAACTTTTCATAGTTTAAGCAAAATGCTCAATGCGCTCTGATTTTACATCTACTCGCAATTACAGGGTAAGTGCCTCGTTGGTCTAGCGGTTATACAATTATAAATTGGTCTGATTTCCGTTCCACCGGATTATGAGAGTAGCGGAATAGAGAGTGCATCTGTTTGCAGACGCTTTTGTGTAGGTACTAAGTATCTTCTGCGCAGATGACTAATCTTTAAAGAAATCAGTCGCTAGGGCAGGATTTGGCCGGGATGACAAGTTTTTAACAGACTTCAAAAAAAGAGGTTCTCAATTCGACGCGTATTTTTTTTTTGGCGATGTTTCTCCATAACTCCGTCTGAACCGACCAGTCGGGCCAGCGTCGTGCATCGGTTTCATCGTTTCTATTTAGGCCCGCCCGACTTCAACATAGGTGTACAAACTAACATTATTTTATACTTTTAAGTGGCGTTTGAAGTCGATTTTTTTTTAATATTTTTTTTATAATATTATCGAGTCTGAATCTACGGTCTGAATTTACTATGTATTTTAGCTGGTAAAGCGGGTTGCACACTAACCTAAGCTGAAATTTAGCTCGCGACGTAACTTGCGCTTTTTTGGTTTTAACTCCCGATGAAAAAAGAGGGGCGTTATAAAATTGACGTGTGTACCTGTGTGTCTATCTGTACTCTCGTAGCTATCTAATGACTATCTAATGAATGGACTGATTTTAATAGGGGTTTTCTCTGTTTGATGATGTTGGGTATAATTTATCATGAATAGACCGGCCATAGAAATTATTTTATAAATATTTTTTTAATTTACACTTATGTAATATGTACCTAGGGTAGGATTATCGCATTTCGTCTCTCAGTAGAACTTGAATAGAGTCTGATTACGAGTACGCCCTAAGCTACGACGGATGCTATTTCGCATGTGCATGGCAAAGTTTACATTGAACACAAACTCTTCTAGACATTCGCAAATAAGTGAATCTATTTTTTATTAATTTTTTATTTATTTATTTTATGGAAATATACAGTATTGAAAAAAAAACGAAAGGTAATGCATATATTAAACCTTAATAATTATTGTCTCCAATGAAACTTTACTACTTATTTATTTTGGATGATATATGAAATAGATAGTTAAGAATCAATTTTTAACCGGATGACTGTCGCAAAAAGAACAAATCGTTAAATTGTTAATAATCTTTATTAATACCAGTAGTATAAATGCGAAAGTGTTTTTTTTTTGCATTTGTACATTTTGCGTTTTTAGAATTTACACGATATTGAACATTTTGCGAATTAAACATAGGTAGACAGTTTATTCCGTCTTCAATCACGCAGCAACGGGTCGACGTGGTTTTTGCATTATTTAATACCGGAGAAACATTTTCCTGTGGGATTTTTAAAAACCTAATTCTAAGCGGAGCAAAAGCTAGTACCTACCTATAAAATAAGTTTTGTTTACTCTGTTTTTGTTGTTTATTTCCAGGTCTTATAAAATATATGCAATAAAAATAGTGTAAAATGTATATAACATCACATACTAATGTCAAAATAATTTACTCACGGGTCAACGCATAGAAAATGTAAAACGAGGTTATAAGTTCTAATTTCTTCAAGCCATTCAATTCATGCTTGCTTATTCAAAAACATCATTATATTTGAACGGTCCACTAATTTGGGTTTCGTGTTATTTGGGCTAATGGAAATTCCAAGTAAGTGGTTTTGAGGTCTTTAAATTTGGATCTATTCAACAAACAAGATTTCTTAGGACCGCTTTTGGACATTAATTAATGTTTGTGAACTGTTTCCCGCAGCGAACAATATATTAATACAAGTTTTGTATCTACAAGGGATAGGATCCCCATTTCTTATTATATTATCGTAGGAGGTCTTAGACGTTCCTATTCTCTACTATTTAGGTATATTGTAGAAGCAGAGATCTCGTTTTGGATCATAGAAGAGGCATCAAGCACAAAAACACACTTATACACACTTACAATTAAAAAAATATCTAATTGCGAATTCGGCTGAAAGTCCGAAAATTATAGTAAGGATCCATATCGATCACTTTAGCTTTCAAACAAAAAACCGCCTCAAAATCAGTCCATTCCTTAGGGAGCTACGACGGAACAGATAGACACACATATACACAGACACGCAAACACATTGATATACACATCAAACTTATAACCTTATTACTTTTTATCCCATCAGCCCCTTTTTTTTTTTTTTTTTTTTTTTTTAAATATATAGACTAACGCTTGGCCGCAATCACACCTGATGGTAAGTGAGGATGCGGCCTAAGATGGAACGCGCTTGCCTAGAAGATGCCTATTCACTCTTGATTTGAAGGTAACCAAATTATAGTTAGAGGGAAAAACGAAAGCCGGAAGGGCATTCCAAATCCTAGCGGTGCGTAACAGGAACGAAGAAGCAAATCGCTTAGTGCGCGTTCTTGGGATTTCAACAACGTAGGGGTGCAGATCTTTTCTGTGCCTTGCGTTACGATGGTAAAATGGTGACGGCGGAACCAAGTTGAAAAGTTCCTGAGCACACTCTCCGAAATATATTCTGTAGAATACCGACAGACAGGCAACTTTTCGCCGATGCTCCAAGCTTTGAAGTCTGGACTTGACCAGCGTTTCGTCACCAATGAGTCTTCTGGCACGACGATCCACTGAATCCAATGCAGCAAGCTGGTACTTGGCAGAGCCATCCCACAAATGGCTGCAGTACTCCATGCACGATCGAACTTGAGCTTGGTACAAGGTAAGAAGCTGTTCCGGCGTGAAGTACCGCTTGACCTTGTTGAGGATGCCAAGTTTCTTTGCAGCATTTTTTGCCTTGGATTCAATGCATCGTCCGAAGTTAAGATTGGATGATATGTTAATGCCTAGAAGCTCAATACTGTCGGCAATCGGTACAGATACATTCCGGAAAGTCGGAGTCATTGGGAATGGACTCCGTTTGGCGGAAAATAGGCACGATTGCGTTTTGGAAGCATTAAATTTGACAAGATTAGCGTCACCCCAATCGGACACCCTACTCAAGGTCAAATCAATGCTTCCAACTAGAGCCTCTCTACGCTCAAGAGTCTCAGCTCCACTAGCACGAGGACTGGACAAGTATCTCTCCGTAACGGTGCTGTCATCTGCATACCCAAAGATACCGGGTTGCAGGAGGTCGTTAATGTGCAGCAGGAATAGCGTTGCGGAGAGAACTGATCCCTGAGGGACACCGGCGTTAGTCGCCATAAGATCAGATGAGGAGCCATCTAAAACTACTCGAAATGATCGCCCACTCAGGAAGTCTGATGTCCAGTCGCAAAAAGTGCTGGGTAATCCATAAGCTGGAAGCTTGCTTAAAAGGCTGTCATGCCAAACCCGGTCGAAAGCCTTCGAGACATCGAGCGAGACTGCGAGTGCCTCCCCGTGCCTGTCGATGGCTTCGCCCCAGAAGTGTGTGGCATACACTAACAGATCACCTGTGGACCGGTTTCGGCGAAAACCGTACTGTTGGTCAGACAGGAGGTCATTATTCTCGAGGTATGCCAGGAGCCTATCGTTTAATACACGCTCCATACATTTACAAAGTATGGAGGTGATCGCGATGGGTCTGTAATTGGCCGGGTCGGCACGACTTCCCCTTTTTGGTACTGGTTGTACATTGGCAATCTTCCAAGCTTTTGGGACTCTAGCGAATTTCAGAGAGAGGCGGTACAATCGTGTCAAAACAGGAGACAATTCGGGAGCACAGGTTTTTAAGACTATGGCTGGTATACCGTCTGGGCCGCTGGCCTTATTGATGTCGAGAGTGCGGAGTACTTTTAGCACCTCAGTTTGGCGAATATGTATCTCGGGCATAAAAGAGTCGCAAGATGGTAAATTGGGTGGTGGAGTACTTCCTGCATCAAGTTGTGAATTTTCCGCGAACAGAGCTGCTAACAAATTCGCTTTTTCCGTTGCAGAAAAAGCCAGCGAACCATCCGGTTTCAGTAGAGGTGGTAGTGATGGACGGCAGAAGTTCGTTTCAACCGACTTTGAAAGTGACCAGAAGGCTTTACTACCACGAGGATAGGATGCTAACTTGGCCCCAATTCGGTTGGTGCGGTTAAAACAGGCCTTCTTGAGTACCTTCTTGTAGGACTTAGCGGCGGAGTTGAACGCTCTCTTTTTAGTGATAATGTCCGGAGCTTTATGGGTACGGGCTTCAGCCCATGCTACAAAAGCCAAGTCTATAAGAGCCGCAGCTTTGGCACATTCAGCGTTGTACCATCGGGGAACTTTGCCGTTAAGTGGTACATCAGCATATGGAATAAAGTATTCCATAGATTGACGTATCACTTCCGACACAGCTTGTTCGCAGCTCGACGGATCACTAGAGGAGAAGCAGATTTGCCGCCAGGGATAGGATGCAAAGAAGTGGCGCATCTCATCCCAGTCTGCTGACTTGTAACGCCATACCCGTCTAGTACCGGAAGGACCGGAATCTAGGGGGTGATAGTTCGATACCGACTTTACCACACAGTGGTCGGAAGACCCCAGAGGGGCGGCAACCGACACTGAAAACCGGTCTGGGTCGGTAGTGAGTAACAAGTCTAAACAATTAGGTGTGTGGCCGTCAATGTCGGGTATTCGCGTCGCTTCTTGGACCAGCTGGGAGAGATCTAGCGACAGGGAGAATTTAAGGGCCTCTCTTCCGGCATGGTCGGTATTCTGGTATGGGAATAGCCAATCCTGGTGGTGGGCATTAAAATCCCCCAGAAAAACCATTTGAGCACTTGGATACCGACGCTGAACTGTGTCAGCCGTCTCACTCAGGTAGTCAAATAACCGAGTTGTCTCTTGGTCACCGCTGTGCGACCGGTATACACATGCATAAACAATCTGTTCCCTACCCGTATCCAATAAACACCACATGATCGAAAAGTTTGGTACCTCCAAGTTACGGAGACGTCGGCAGCAAACGTCATTGCGAGCGAACATACAGACCCCAGCGCGAGATTTAAAGTTGTGCTCGAGCGTGTACCCGGGGTATAGCAAGTACGCTACGTCTGCAGGACTACCGATTTGCGTCTCCGTAAGAAAAAGTAAATGCGGCCTCTCAGTCTCAAGATGGTGGTGGACTGCGACGAGATTTGAGTGCAATCCTCGTATGTTGGTGAGGTGCACTTTGAGAGAGAGGAGGTGCAGCCGCTGTTTAAACTTACTTTTATTCTTCTTGTTTTTCATTGGTGTTGTATTAAAAGGGTGAATAGGAAGGGAAATGGCAGTTGTACGAGGCGCTACGTTTTTTGACCCCGCAATTTGCAAATAAACTGTACTGTTGGAAGGCTCGATTGGAGACTGCGGGGACGCCCGAACCCCCCAGGAAATCGCCATCGCGTCCTCTCACCGGTCGCCAACCGGCACGATGGAGGCCATCCCTGGATTTTTCGCTAGTTGGCGGGGCAGCCTTTCATAGGTGGCTAACCTACTAATTGGGCCCCCTACTACCTGCGGTCGGCCAGCGGTGCACCGTGCTTCGGATCCCGCTACCCTCCACATCGAGACGTCCGGCACAGTTTCTTCGCAAATTGGGTCCTGTCACTAAACGCAGCGCAACTGTACATACCCATCCCCTTTGATGGCTATTACGAGCATCGCTCCGGAACACGACGCGCCCCACGACACGATGAATCATGCCATGAGACGAATCGCTTGGCGGCGCGGCTCTGCTCGATGGGTGGTCACTCTAGCCGCGGCCGAAGCCTACCACCTGCGTTACTCATTTCGCACCACCCGGGGGTCACGTGTAGGGTAGAGAGGGTTAAAACCTTACTTGGTATATCCTACGGACGCGAGTAACTGCGACCCCCAAAACCCCCTTCTCCGCTTCAGTATCTAACGGCTTCCTGGGACTCGATTGATATCGTGGGTCCACCTGGTGGGGGATCTGCCATCACTGTGCTTCCTGGTTAGTTAGTTAGTTTTTAATTCACGTTTTGATTAAATAAATAAAACTAAAAAATTTAATTGACGGCGACTGTGGACAAACGCCCTTAGGGTTAATGACTTAAGAGAAAAGCTAAGCCGACGTTCCTAGCAATTATAAATAAACAATGGCCACCTTACAATGGAGCCCTGCACTTATGCCGCCAGACTTTTTTATTGTATTTTATCATATTGTTGCAGTCAGCAGAGCTGGAGAGAGAGAGATTGAGAGAGAATGAGATTATGACGGTTTTTAAATTTAGTTTTAATTACTAGCTGGGTAGTGTCTAATGAAAGTTTGGGTTGAATGACTTTCCCTCCCTTATTCCGTTATGCGGTCATTTAATTACATTTTCGCCGAGTTTTCAAAAGTTTCATAATAGGGTAATTGTCACATCAAGAATCTTTGAAAGGCAAACAAATAATAGCTTATTAAGCTGAAAGGCTTTAATTCTGACTGCGAGTTTTTGCTGTAGCTTTTTTACTTTTATTTTGATTTAAATATTTATAAAAAGAGGCAAGAGGATAAGAGGAATTTAAAATGAAAACAATAAATAATATTGTTAATAACAACTACAATGTGTAATGTTCTTACAATAGAATTACTAAACCTGTTTCCCGATTGTACATTAAAATAAATACAATAAATATAGTTAGAAAGATTAATTTATCCGCCGCGGTGCAGTGGTAGATTTTCGACTTGTCATAAGAGCCACAAGTTAGCCTACATGAAATAAATAAAGAATTTGAATCTATCTATTAGCGTACGTAGCGTATAGCGTAGTAAGCTTTGTCCAATAAATGTCCTCACAATGGTTGGGGGTTGAGAACAGAAAAAAGTCATTTCGTAGTTAGCTGGGTAGCTTTATTTCGCAATATTTGACGCAACAGCTTGATTAAAGTTTAATGAGCATCTCAGAAGCTGCCAAATGCAGGGTTGTTTAGAGTTTAGATGAACGCGCGGTATTCATTGACGAAAGTTATTCAAATATTCACTGAGATTTGCATATTTGCCGTCTTTTCAAATTGCAAACTGGGTCTTCTGTCTAAACTCCTGGGAATGTCGAAATATTGTGATTATTGGGCTAGACACATCGTTTCTTTCTGCTTCGTATTGAGGGACGTGACTTCTTTTAATAACTATAGTAGGGGTTTTCTTGGGATAAGAACAGGAGGTTTGCCAGTGTTACCGTGTGATACTCATCCATACTCGAGTAATCTCTGACACTTAACGTTGATCTTTAACATTTGACGTCGTACTTCGTCTAATTACTTTAATTACTTTTTTTGCTCATTAAATCCTATCGCCTTCCTTATAAAATGGGCATAGGTCTCCTCTACATAGAGAAGAGATTAAGGCCTTAGTCCATTCAGCCAATGCAGATTGGCAGATTTTACACCTTTGAAAACATTGCGAAGAAGTTTCAGACAGACAGGTTTCCTCAATCGTGAGGAAAACATCGGTTTTACTTCACCTTTAAATTATTATATTTAATTGCTTAAAAAAGCATAGCTCTGAAAAGTGAAAAGTCACTTATGCGTGTCAGCTCTTTAATGAAAAGATAAGCTTCCGGCATTAGGAGCTCTTTTGAAAGAACTTTGTAAAAGTTTATTTAAATAAAAAACTATTCTAGTCTATGTCTAGTCTTTTCTTTTTGCATCGCATACATTTTTTCTTGGTTAAATGTAGCGCTATAACGCGAGATGATAATGTCAGTATGGACCCATAGTTTTTCATGCATACGTTTCATTACCTAGGTAATAGTAACAGTACGAATAAGAATATTAGTAAAACAAATTAAAAATAAAGTAGGAAATCTTTTGAACCCACATTTTCGAGCATACAGCGCTTATCCGTACGCGAAAGTCAGCTTTATTTGTCCCTGGCCTAATTCCAGGGTTCAACACTTCAAATAAGTATAGAGTGAGTAATATTTTAAACACAAAGCTTTCAATAAATATAAAAGGCGGTATTATACAATCCCTGGGTCTCGTCCAACAAGGCGTTAATTAATTCCCATTCAAAGCCTAGGCCTCCTTGGCGAGAGTTTTGAAGCTTGTTATACTTAAGTAATTTTCCGAGATCGCTTCATTGTTTTAGCGCAGTGTTTTAAACTGGGTTTAGAGGAAAATATGAATAAGGTTATTTGCGCACTATTTTATGTGTGAGTATCAGAATCTCAATAGAAATGTGGGGCGAAACATTCTAAGGTCGATTTCACTTCATTTGTACACCAATCTTTTAAAGTTCAAAAAATTCAAAATTCTTAAGCTATTGCATAGCTTCTATCGCGGGCCTTGAGCGTGGAGACCGAATCCAGAAATTCCGTAACGAAAATAACCTGACACGGGTCTCCTCTCACCGCTAGATGGCGTTGATAAAAAATGCTATACCGCGGCAGTCCCCGAGTGCCACACGTCTTTTTTTATTTCATGTAGGCCAACATGTAGCTCATATGACACGTCATGAATCTACCACCGGATTTATTTCGTCACTTGCCATCAGGTGAGATCGCACTCGAGGACTAACTAGTCATACAATAAAAATAAGAAATAAAAGGTAGTGTTTTAATAAAGTTAATGAGCAAGGTGATTACGACTAGGTACAACAACATTTCATATTCTTGTTCAAATGTTTAACAAGTTTAAATTAACTGCGATATACTGTAAATGGCGCTCTACGCTCCAGCCGGGTTGACTCCAACTTTAATTGCATACAAACACATTGTGCAACTGACTTTGAAATTGGCCACGTACCTAGCTAGAAACACTCAAAACATTTTTAATTGAATTTCCAGTAGGATTTTACCTTTAGCACCATTAGGCTATTCTGTTTTATTACGTCCTACTTACTTCCTACTATCATATTATAAATGCGAAAGTTTGGATGTATGGATCTGTATGGATGGATAGATGGATTGATGTTTGTTACTCAATCACGCCGCAACGACTACCGATTTAGCTGCAATTTAGCACTGAGATATATATATATGTTACGGTAAATGTGATTAATTGAAAATTATTAATAATTACCGAAAATTATTAATAATTACCAAGACTGTTGATAAAAGTGATAAATTATTCACTTTTTTCGGTGATTATTAATAATTACACCTTACTTTTGATAAATGTGTTTAATTTCTAAAAGTAACATACGTTTGTAGGTAAACCGTCGTAAACTTAGGTTGTTCTTTAGTGTAGTTGCCGTTAAGAAGAGGGAAGGGGTTCAGGGGAGTGGATTCGGGCAAAGCTTCACTAAGTAAGGACGGATGGAACTTGAAAGAGTGTAAGGGGAAAGGAGAAAGAAGTGGGAGGGATTACGACCCTCCATTCTCCCCATTACAGCCTTCTAACCTAACTAACACTAAGGATTTCTGGGTGGTTATAAAAAAAAAGGATAAAAATTTAGAATCGTGTGGCAGGAGGGGGAGCGGTAGGAGGTGTGGAGTTGTCCCCTATCAAGTATAGTTGTTGTAAGGATTTTTGGGCGGTAAAAAAAAATCATTACCACCAAGACTGTGGCGGAAGCTGCGCTTCGCTATAAATCAAATGGGCTACGCCAGAAGACTCGCTACGTCGCCCCTTCATTCAGCTTCACCTACTCGACCTTCGTTTCGCTACAGAGGTCGCCGGCACGCTTCGCTCGCCACCTCCCCCTTTCGCTCCACTCGGCCTCGTAGGCTCGCTTCATTCAGGACCTCCTTTGCGAGCTTCTGGCTTCGCGCTTTTTAAAAACACTCTAGGGGTAGGGCAGACAAGACTACGTGGAGTCGAGGTTGGCCATTTCGGTTCTGACACACTATTCGACCTATATTTGTTTGTTTGTTTGTTTGAATAGAAAAAAATTCAAGATCACCATCTTGATTTTTTTTTCTATTCATCATTTACTTTTCTATACAAAATATATGCTAGACTTTGATACCGTTGCTTTTCAAAATTTCTGATGGATCGTAATTCGTATAGAGGACAACAGTCGAAACATATGGAGAGAGCTGATGATTGAGGATTTTGGAGACGGGTGAAGAGCATGGCGAAGGTATTGAAGATAGGAGGGTGCTCAAACGAAAATCACTCGAAACTTCATCCAATCGGCAGGTGTAGCAGAGCGCAGCTCCCGGTGTAGCCTTCGTGTTTATGTTTTTTTAATCACCCAGAAATGCTTGTATCGAGAAATCCTTATTGTTAGTTAGGTTCGCGACAGTTTTCGTAGTCATTTTTTTCATGACCACTCAGAAATACTTGCACCCAAAAATTTTTACCATTAGTGAGGTTGAAGGGTGGCAGGAAGAAGGAGTTAAGCGGAGGTTAGGTTAGTCTCTCAGTCCGATTATTCTTTGTTTTATCACTTTTACCAAAGACAGTAGTGAATTATTAATAATAACCGGTAAAAGTGATGAATTTCATACTATTTATCACATTTACCAAATCATGCGAAAATTATTAATAATTACCGAAAATTATTAATAATTATCACATTTATCACATTTACCGTAACATATATAAATATATTCTGGAATTACATATAGACTACTTCAGATCACAAGATTGTAGCAATGATTAAAAGCCTCAATAGCCCAACGGTTGAAGGTGTGAACTGAAAACTGTAAGGTCGCAGGTTCGAATTCCACCCGTTGCACTATTGTCGTACCCACTCCTAACACAAGCTTTCCGCTTATTTGGAGGGGACAGGAGGATATTAGTCAACTTCAGGTTGGCTAATATTCTTTTATAAAAAAAAAAATGATGTGTTTTTTTTATTGTTACCATTTTGCTGAATAAACATTACCACTAACACAAACGATAATGGGCACAGCACATTATCCTTTTAGATTGAACGCTAGTTACTAATAACGTCACAGATCAGTGGAAGACCATGGTAATATGGAACCTAGTGCGCACTATTTAATTGCATAAAACGTTAAAAAGTTATAGGAGTGGGATTCGAACCCCGGAAAGGAGGCCAAAGTCACCACTGGACTAACACCACAGCCACTAGAGAGCCGTACATGTCACACCTAAATCATAATGTGAAGGCAAATGAGTCAAGAATCGTAAAACCATAAAGATAACGCCCCTTATGAAACGCTTTATGCGAATATTGATGCTATTACATTATGTCATTAATTCTTAGATAAGCTTTTATTGTCCTGAGACAGGGGACTAGTGTGGAATGTAATCCTTACTAATATTATAGATGAGAGAGTGTGTTTGTTTTTAGGTTTGTCCTTCAATCAAGCAGCAACAGATCTACGTAATTCTGCATTGATATATGTAATTGAGGACTCGAGGGTGTCATAGCCTCAATAGCCCAACGGTTAAAGGTGCGGACTCAAAATTGAAAGGTTGCAGGTTCGATTCCCACCCGTTGCACTATTATCGTAACGACTTCGCACAAGCTTTCCGCTACTTTGGAGGGGATAGGATTAGTCAACTTCAGTTTGGCTAATATTCTTTAAAAAAAAATAGGCCACCTATCTTCCCAGAAAAACAACGAGTTTCTGTCTCTACTTAATCAGAGAACTCCACGCGGACTCAACAGATTTGTCATTTTTGTTAACTATAGTTTACATATTCCCAGGTAAATTAAATGGTGAATTAAAAAGAAGAAAATTTTATTGCTTGTAAGGGCCGATTTCACCAAAGTCGTACCGAGGAATAAATATGACGTTCTGACAGTATTGCTATTCAAAATCTGCTTAAATATCTTTACGCTCGGAGACTTATTTTACGATGTTGAAATCGGCCCTTATAAGAAGGAAATCTAATTTACTCCTTAGGTTTATATAACCATGCGATCTCAAGATACAAGGAAACAAGGGCGTTAATTAATTTTTAATCAGCCCTTATAGCTCTCACCAGCGAGAAATTGGGCTTTTTCGTACAATTTTATGGTCCTGTAGTACGTTTCAAGATTTCATTAACGGGCTAGTATTTTGGGCAATTTCTGGATACATTCGTGAAACAATAGTTGCTGGTCTAGCGTGCTTACTTTATAACTGGAATAAAGCTACTGTCCCTAATGAGACATGCTTAAGTCATTTTTATAGCTCGTTTATTTTCAAAACCAAGGTACTTATGTTTATTTTCTCAGTCAATTTTATACAATTTTTGCAATAATATTATTTATGAGACCATTTGTTTGCAGCAAAATGACTGCTTAAATAATATTTCTCTAATTCCTGTATCTCTTATTTTATATAAAGTCATGAACTTGTTTCTCACTTTTTTCAGCCCTAACAGACTATTTAGCGTTGTAAATACTTCTTTATCCATAGCAATTAGCTGAGTTAGGACGTTACACATAGTAGTAACTAGTTAAGTTAGACATTAAGTATTTACGTTTCAGTTTGTGTTATGTGTTAGACCACACCAATAGTGATAGCCTATAGTTAGGACTGTAATCTCCTATTCGAGGGATCGCAGATTCGATCCTGGGCACTTACTTCTGACTTTCAGAGTTACAAATTTTATGTGCGTTTGAGCAATAAATATCACATGCTTTTACGGAGAATGAAAACATAGTAAGGAAATCTGCAAACCTGAGAGTTCTCCACAATGTTCCTCGACTATTCGACTATAACACTTCACTAAGAGGAGACGTTATTCTATTGCATTCATTTTATTGGTAAGTGATTGCCGAGTTGCAGTTGTCAGCCAGCTGCAATTCTATAGCCCGTTTGTAAGCCACTTCGTTCGCAAGAACAACTTTGTAGCTGACTCTATCATAACTGAAATACAGTAAGTATTTTAAACTGTGGTTTGATTAAAATGTATAAAGCGGTTGAATGGACTATTGAGAATATTAAACTGAGATTGTGGTTGTAAATCTCGTAGTTTAACAAGATTACGAAGCAATATTCGAGATTCTAAAACCTTGATTAGGTGCAAGAAGATTGGCGCTACAATGCGGAGGGGTTAGATGAGAAACATTATAAGATTTATATTTTAGATAGAAGGTTAGATGAGAAATTTTTACTTAGATTTTCACTCGATATACGCTTTAGTTCAACGTTCCTGGAACGCACCGCTAGGTGTGGAACTAACTATTATTATTACCACGTATTATTTTACCTTCCTTTAGAGTACCTTCAAGACAAGAGCGAATAGGCATTTTCTAGGCAAGCGCACTTCAACCTAGGTCTCATCAATGCTATCCATTGATTGTCATCAAGCGCAAGCCTATATCGTAATTTAAAAAAAAAAACTTTGTGTTCAGAGATTATTAGAATATTATAATTGAAAAAATCTTTTAAAAAACCGACTTCAAACGCCACCATAAAATAAGTATAAAAAACAGAGACTGAAATCATCAACCATACCTAAATCATTCCCTAACTAGGAGTCTCTTTACGTAGATAGCTCCTGAATATTATAATCCCTTAGCCAATGTTCGTGAAAACTAAATTACTTAACAGAAAGCGTTACCTAACGTACCTAGCTTATATATTAATTATTATCGTAAAATTTAGGAATGTTGCTGAAAATGGACACCAGTGACGCAGATTACGTCATTGAATCTAGTTTTTATGGTCCTTTGACCGGATTTCAGTATTACAAACATGGCGCCGTGATAAAATGCGTATGACACAGCCTATTGGAACGCCGAAGCCTAATCCTATCAAAAGCTTTCGAATACCTGGCAAAAAATAAAATATTAATATTGGTCCGGCAAGCTTTTGAACATTGTATTTTTTTTTTGGGCTCTGTTATGCAAAACAATGCCAAAGTAATATATCAAGTTAACTATCTAACCTAACTGCGTAGGTCCGTGTTTTGGTTTTAAAAACAAACCGGAACTTTTAGATTTTCCGGGATGAAATGGATGTATGGATTTCCTGGGCATGCATTCAATGGATAAATGGACAAACGGACACATCAGCGTCATCACCAGTAAACTATAAACGGCTTACTATCGTGCGCATTTCTATAGGCCTGCTATAGGCTTGTTATAGGCCATAGCTACGCTGGCCCAATAAAAAGTGACACCTTAGAACATATTATAAAAGTAATATTAGGTAATTTGATCTATTTAATGATCTATTTAATTTACATAAACGCATAATACGAGTTATAGGCTTGTTATAGACCATAGCTACGCTGGCCCAATACAAAGTGACACCTTAGAACATATTATAAAAGTAATATTAGGTAATTTGATCTATTTAATGATCTATTTAATTTACATAAACGCATAATACGAGTTATAGGCTTGTTATAGACCATAGCTACGCTGGTCCAATACAAAGTGACACCTTAGAACATATTATAAAATAAAAGTAATATTAGGTAATTTGATCTATTTAATTTACATAAACGCATAATACGAGTATGTATAAGTTCGGAAATTCAGAGGAACAGCAAGTCGTGACCGAAACCCCAAAACAATATTGAAATAAGGTATTATTTAAGCTACTACTTTAAGTTTTCTCGGTAGTCGCCCTGTACAGTCATTGCTGTAACTTCTATCAAAAGTGGTTTATGAGCTCCACTAAACTAAATGAAAATTCTTTTAAAAAAACCGTCTTCAAACGACACTACAAAGTATAACAAGTGTGCCTATTTGAAGAGTTCCTTCGTGGTAATCCCATCATCAGATCCTGACCTGATAGCCATGGGACACCTGAGAATTATACCCTTTCACACAAAAAAAGAATTTTCCATCGGTCGGTCGGTTCGGTCGGTCGGTTCGGTCGGTCGGATCGGTCCAGGCGTAATCGGGGAATATACCTACAATCTACATCCTACTAATATTGTAAATGTGAAAGTGTGGATGTTTGGATGTTTGGGTGTTGTTACTCAATCACGTCGCAACGACTGAACCGATTCTGCTGAAATTTGGCACAAAAGCAGATCATAGTCTGGAATAACATAGGCTACTTTTTATCCCGGAACATGAGAGAGTTCCCGCGGGAATTAAAAAACCTCAGTCCACGCGAACGAAGTCGCGGGCATCAACTAGTAAAAAATAAAACAAGATTCTGACGAATTGACAAAAAAGGAGGACTTTTGTGAAATCGGTTGAAAATGTACCCGACCAATAAGCCTGCAAAATAATTATTATTCAAATGCAATAAGCCCGCCTCACAGAGTAACTTCAGCACTGAGGAACAACACAACTAGATACCATAAAGTTGCAGATACAGATAACGAGTTGCCAACTACTCCAGGTGCACGTTATTGTGTTTACACACCGCTTCTAGGGCTTAGTTCGCAACACTTTGACTGTCGGATTGAATTCGATATCGTGGTAGTTTCGCTAGACATTTTGAACACATATCAAGGTTTACCAAGGTTAATACTACTAGATGCTATAATACGTCATTTTTTTTTAATAGTATAATACTCTGAATCAGTACTAGATAGCACCGATGAGGTCTAGGTTGGAGCGCGCTTGCCTAGAAGATGCCTATTCACTCTTGGCTTGAGTTCTTTTGTCCAAGGAAGTAAAGCAAAAACTATAAAGTGTTTCAAGGGTATTTTCCTCCGTCGTTTTCCATAGTGTTATCGTTGTTTTATTGCGTCCAAGCATGTCATAGCTGACCTCTCGTGATCGTCTTGATTACCCGACCATACGAGTGTTCACGAAACATTAACTCCCTTCGAAAGAATGAACACCCAGAGTCTGTTCAATAAGTCAGTTGACACGGGTGAATGGGGAAATATGTTGTGGCAGCATTGTGAAAGTGTCATCGATGAATCACTTTGAACATCGATGAATTAAACTATGCACTTATTAATGAGGAAAGGTGGAATAAATGGAAAAATAACCCAATTAAGTCAACTCGCTTATTGAACAGTCTATACCCTACTTCAGATATTTTTGGATCTTCCAGGAGCAATGAGGATCCCACGTGTATTTTTTTTAAGCTATTGCATAGCTTCTATCGCGGGCCAGCGTGGAGACCGAATAAGAAATTCCGTAACGAAAATAACCTGACACGGGACTCCTCTACGGTGAGCCGCTAGATGGCGTTGATAAAAAATGCTATGCAATAGCTTTACCGCGGCAGTCCCCGAGTGCCACACGTCTTTTTTTTTATCTATGACGGCGCGTTGAACCGAAGAGCCGCGTTTTACCATTTACCATTACCATTTTTATAATAACAGCAGATTTTGATTGCAATTTTGCACGCTATGTGTAGGTATATGGTAAAATGTGGGAATTTAAATATGTATATGTCGCCACCATTGTATGTACCTACTATTTTTACTCACATTTGGCAAAATAAACTCAATTCATTTCATTGCTTTTTCTTTTGCCTTTATCGGTCTTTGCAATGAGCAAATTCTCTTGAACTTAGTGCAATAGAAATGAGAAAGAGGATTTCCTACCTTTAATCGTCTGGAGATAAGGAACAACGGTTCTAAGTAATACCACATTATCCACTTACCCTACTTTCCTGAAATTGGATGTGACGCAACCTTGGAAAATATAAGGAGCGGGGTCGACCGGGGATAGTTCGTTCGCCACGCACAGCCAATAAGTTGATAACTTGATTGTACCTTATTTTTACTAAGTAATTTGGTGATATCAAGTTATTCAAAGCAAAAAAATACATCCAATTTTGTCATTCCCGGTGTCCTTATAATATGTACCATTTAAAAGTTCTAAAAAAGTAAAAGTATAAAAATAGGTTTTTTAAAAAGATTTTCATAACAAATGTTTATTCTATCTATAATACCTATTATGAATGCGAAAGTGTTTGTTGGTTAGTCCTTCAATCACGCCGCAACAGAGCTACGGATGGATTGATTTTTTGAATGGGTATACCGTTGCGAAAAATCTCGTAGAGGACGTGGAGCGTGACATAGGCCAATTTTTATTCCGGAAAATCAAAAAGTTGCTGCGGGATTTTTAAAATCTAAATCCACGCGGACAAAGTTGCAGGCATCAGCTAGTTGGAAAATTTTAGTTACAGATTATAACAGTATTTTGACGTAGACATGTTCTAAAAAAGATACCTTAATAAAGTAGCAGTAGCAGTAGTAGTGGTTTTCACCGAGTTGAAATGCGTCACTCATTTACTATCTGGAAAGTACCTAAGTGACGCATTTCAACTCGCTGAAAACCTACACTGAAACGAGAAATGTTGTTTTTAAGAAAACAATTAAGTAGAATAATTATAAAATAATAATATTATTTTATTGTTTTTGACTACCAAATTAATTGAACGAACCCGGCAAAAGTTTACCGAGGAGCACAGCGACTGAAAAAAGTTGGGCGGCGGCTGACTTACTACGGGTAACTTTTCCATTACCTACTACAAATTCACTTCGCCAAGAAAAATAATAACCTGGTGCCAAATTATATCGAGAAGTCTGGAAGCCAAGCCTCACAAGTATAAATCATCGATACTGAGAGTCTAGACTTTTACTTATTAGCTATTCATATTGTTAGATACAGTTGAATTTATTTGGTAATAATCGCTAGGAAAACACATTATTATCGGAAACTTCCAAACAGTACTTACTAAGCATAATTTCTCACCTATTTTTGATATTATCTGGTCAATGAAATGAAATGAATACACTTTATTGTACACCACATTAAAAAGAAACCTTTTAAGAAATGACGACTTGACGACCTCCCTGGCGGAGTGGTGAGCGCTGTGGTCTTATAACTTGGAGATCTCGGGTTCGATTCCCGGCGGGGGCAATTGGGAAATTTATAATTTATGGATTGTCTCCGGTCTGGTCTGGTAGGAGGCTTTGGCCGTGGCTAGTTAGCACTCTGTCGTCAAGCGATTTAGCGTTCCGGCACGATGGCGTGTAGAAACCGATTAGGTCAATGGCTTGATATTGATACCCCTTTAAAGTTAGCCTGCTACCAGCTTAGACAACATCGTCACTTACCATCAGAGGAGATCGCAGTCAAAGACTAACTTGTTATCGAATTAAAAAAAATAACTTTTTGCATCAGAGATTAAAAATTAGCTTAACTTTGCTAGAGTACGCCATAGAGAAAAAAACATACAATGCTGGATAATAAAACTGCGATTAAAACTCTTCCTGCGGCTATAAAGAAGTTCCCAACGGCGATAAAATGTCATAAAATTCCGCGGAAGACTCCAAACCTCCCTGGGGTGAACTAAAGGCGCTGATTAAATATTAATTAACGCTACGTCGGCTCGCCAAGACTTTCAAATCGCTGTTATAGCTAAGAGATTATACCTAAGTAGGTAAGTTTCAGTGAAAATGGTCTAACTCACACTTTCGTTGAAATGAATCGTGAAAAATATGAGTATTCTATGGAATAAATAAGCTTAGAGTCGAAGATAATAGGTTAATTCTTCATTTAATGCTTACATGTTGGATACTTGGACAAGTATCTTTAATTTACTTGCTTTTTGTAAAAGTCATGCTTTTTAGTATAGCTTCTTAGGATCAATCTGTCTCTGGCTCTGATTGCGAGCGATTTGCTCTTGTTCATTGAGGAGTTCCGTCCTCCATCACCGAAGATATTCATCAGATCTTCACCTTTAAATAGGACCAACCTCTTACAGGTTGGTCTTATTTATATTTCCCTTCAAACAAAAAAAATGCGCGTCAAATTGAGAACCTCAAGGTAAGGGGTTTTAGTTCCTTATATATTCAGCACGTTATTATTTTAGTTGTCTACTTTTATTTATTCTAATCAAAAACGGGCCTTTAATAAATCCAAAAATATTATGTTAATATTACTGTCATCTATTAATTAGTACATAAAAGAAGATTATGATAAGATCTTTGTCCCAAACATCTTATCATAATGAAGACACTTGGAAGTGCTTGGGATCACAAACAAAACATCAGAAAGGTCCTTCAAATGAAAAATGTATTTTTCTTATGTCTCTCTCTCTCTCTTTTCTATAATATTACCTTGAGATAAATATACACACTAAGTGGGTGCTCAAGAGAAATTGTAATTCTTGACAGGCAATCCACTGAAAATATGAAAACCCGTGTAAATGAAAGTTATTTGCTGAAGCACCCAAAAGGATGCTGACGGGGTACAATCTTAACGACACCTACTCAAATTAATGTTCCATTTTTAACCGACTTCAAAAAAAAAGAGGAGGTTCTCAATTCGACGCGTATATTTTTTTTTTATTTTTATTATTTTTTGGCGATGTTACTCCATAACTCAAATCTGAACCGATTTCAATAATTTTTTTTTATTTGAAAGGACATATCGTCAGGTTGGTCCCATTTAAGTTTGGTGAAGATCTAATGAATATCTTCGGAGATATAGGACGGAACTCCTCATTGAATAAGAGCAAATCGCTCGTGATTAGAGTGTGTGTAGGATTTTAACCATGCAAACTTCATAGCATACATACATATGCTAAATTTCTATTTGGAATAATATATTTCAATACTTTTTTTAAGGAGCAAAACAAATGGTCTAGTGAATTGATTCCATGAAGCTACAATAAAAAGCTTAAAATAATAATATAAAAAAATATTTTAAAAAAACCGACTTCAAACGCCACTTAAAAGTATAAAATAATTTTAGTTTGTATACTTACGTATGTTGAAGTCGGGCCAGCGTTGCGCAATGGTATCATCGTTTCTATATTATAAGCCCGTCCGACTTCAATATACGTGTACAAACTAAAATTATTAAATCGTAAATACTATTAGGCCGGTATACTTGTTGAATTAGCCCGTGAGACGGACGGGCCTAAATAGAAACGATGAAACCGATGCGTGACGCTGGCCCGACTTCAACATACGTATACAAACTAAAATTATTTTATACTTTTAAGTGGCGTTTGAAGTCGGTTTTTTTAAAATATTTTTTTTATATTATTATTCTGACATAAATTAAATATATAGATCACATCACAGATGAATATATACTTACATTAGCATAAAAAAAATAATAATCTCAGTAAAATAGAGAAAGGCAAAAATATTTTTAAAATGGGTATTCATGCAATTTTTATTGTATCTGTAAAATTATTTACAAAATGCTTACCCCATTTAAGAAGCAAGTAATTGCTTTTTAAATGGGTTTAACATTTTGTAAATAATTTTTTACAACATAATTTTTTAATAAATGCTCTAGTATCGAGAGAGTATTCTAGACGGATAAAATCTTAACGTTAGTTTTTAATAACATGGTTATCTTAAAGCGCCTTGAGGAATTTTGTTGAAGGGAAAATGCAAATTATTAATATAATGTAAGAAAAATAAGGCATAGCACACACCTACGAATTGGAGTCGAGCTGACGCACAGCCTTTTTTGATGGCAACTTTATTAACTATGGCAAAGTGGCCTTGCCATGATTTTAACATTAAATTCCTCAAAAAGTACTAGATAGTTATTGAGTTTAGTCATAAAATTAAACCTATTTAATTTAAAACAGTGAACAGTATTTTAAGAATTAAAACCGTTTTATTGTTTGATGAAGTAAGAAAGGAAAATGATCCTCCTAAATCCAAGATTTAAAATTAATATTTCAGTAAAATGTTTAACAGATAAGGGGTTTGGGTAAAAGTGGCATGATTTTTTTTTCTTGCGGCCACTTATGAAAATTATTTTATTAGAAAGTACACAATAATATATACATTTTATTCTATTAAAGTTTCTTTCTAAAATGTATCGGAGCTGAGATATTTTAACATAAAAAATACATAAAATCATGTTGCCACTTAGGTACTTTGTATCTATTTTATTTATTATATTTGATGGTTCCCTGTTATTTTTCTTTTAGTCATAAACAACAACAAAGGAGCCTCTAATGAGCCCAAAAACTGAGCGTGATCGCCTCGACCAATCATAGCACAGGATTTGTTTACCTGAGCCGCGCATCAACTCCGGCGCACCGCGCACCGTACTTCACTCGTCTCTCCGAGTTAGTTGGTGACTAGTGTCGAGTGTTTCTGTTTCTATTGTTTTTAATCACATACCTCGCTTCCGCCTATAACACGCGAGAGCAGTTAGTCGTAGTATTTCTCGACATGGAGAAGGCGTTCAACCGCGTCTGGTACGCCGGTCCACGACGCCACGAGGATGAACCCAGCATGTATTTTAATCACACGATTTAGCTTACCTTACTGGACTTTGGTCGCAGGCGGTACGGTGGCGTGTAGCGCTGTCAGTGTTAGGATTAGTCATTTACAGTATTGGTTTGTTAGGGTCTTCTTTCGTGGTTGGTGACGGACGGCTATAAGGGGAGGTGGACACTGTAGTTAAGCTAGGCTAGTTAGCCTGGTTGTCTAGTTTAGGCATAGAAATGTTGGCTTCCACGTTAGTTCAGTGACAATTACGATGTACTCTCACTCCTACAAAGTAATCACTGGGACTAATGGTTTGTTTGGTCGTTAGTCTGCCGTTTCTCTCATCATATAGTAGGTATCTATAAGTATAAAAAAGTGATTTTAAATATTTTTGTTTATTTTTTAATATTCTATCCATAACGCTATAAATGGCTACCGGCAGAATAATAGGCAGATATCTAAGACAAAAACTCGCGACCTTCGGAACTTTAATACCGAGTGCATTAAAGATACCATCGAGCGGAACCGAGGCTCCAAAGTGTTCGCGAGAGATCTGTCGATCGGACAGAGCCAGCTGACGCGACTGCAAACTGACGACGGTCGTCTCGTTTCTTCTCGAGCTGAGGTCTTGGTAGAGCTCGAGAAGTTCTATGAACAGTTATATACCAGAACACAGAAACCTGTTGAAGATTTGACCAAAGACCCCAGAACCATACTGACCCGACACTATACCGAAGATATTCCGGACGTCATCCTATACGAGATTAGTATGGCTTTCAAACAACTCAAGAACAACAAGGCGCCAGGTGATGACGGAATCACAGCGGAACTCCTGAAAGCGGGTGGAAAACCGTTTCTAAAGACCTTTCAGAGTTTGTTCAATTCCGTCATTCACGAGGGTACAATGCCGAAAGCATGGCAAAGGAGCGTGGTGGTTTTGTTCTTCAAAAAAGGTGATAACACTTTGTTGAAGAATTATAGACCCATCTCGCTGCTGAGCCATGTTTATAAGTTCTTCTCGAGAGTCAATACGAATCGTCTCGCCCGTAGGTTCGACGACTTCCAGCCTCCCGAACAAGCCGGATTTCGAAGAGGCTTTAGCACCATAGACCAAATTATATGCTGCAGCAGGTAATACAGAAGATAGAAGGATATAACAGGCCACTTTGTTTAGCATTTGTGGACTATGAGAAAGCCTTCGATTCGGTGGAAACTTGGGCTGTATTGAGGTCGCTGCAGAGATGCCGCATCAACTATTGGTACATTGAAGAGTTGAAGTGCTTGTACGAACACGCCACTATGTCAGTACTTATACAGGACCAGACTACAAGGCCAATACATTGCAGCGTGGAGTGCGACAGGGAGATGTAATCTCCCCGAAGCTCTTTTCTGCTGCGTTAGAGGACGTCTTTAAGCTACTGGATTGGAAAAGACTTGGCATCAACATAAACGACGAGTACATCACTCACCTTCGATTTGCCGATGACATAGTCATTATGGCAGAGACTCTCAGAGACCTTTATACAATGCTCAATGACCTCAGCAGAGTCTCTCAACAGGTGGGCCTGAAAATGAACATGAGCAAGATGAAAATGATGTCTAATGCTCATGTTCCGCTCCACCCAGTAATTGTTGAGAGCTCTGCACTCGAAATTGTAGACCTGGGACACACAGTCCAGCTAGGTAGATCCAATTTCGAGAAAGGGGTCACCCGCCGAATCCAACTCAGCTGGGCAGCGTTCGGGAAACTTCGAGATGTCTTCTCGTCCAAAATTCCTCAGTGCCTGAAGACTTAAGTCTTCGAACAGTGCGTGCTGCCAGTGATGACTTATGGATCCGAAACATGGTCGCTGACTATGGGCCTCATAAGAAGGCTCAGGATCACTCAGCGGGCGAAGGAGAAAACTATGCTCGGAGTAACCCTGTGAGATCAAATCAGGAATGAGGAGATCCATAGGAGAACCAAAGTCATCGACATAGCTGTGCGAATTGCGAAACTGAAGTGAAAATGGGTGGGGTACATAGTTCGAAGAGCTGATGGTCGATGGGATCCGAAGGTGCTGGAGTGGCGATCCGGCACCGGGAAGTGCAGTGTTGGCAGACCCCCCACTAGGTGGACCGACGACATCAAACGAGTCGCAGGGAACCGCTGGATTCAGGCAGCGCAAGACCGAGGCTTGTGGAGGTCCATGCAAGAGACCTACGTCCAGCAGTGAACATCGATAGGTTGATAAAGACGAAGAAAAAGAACGCTATAAATAGTTTTAACAATAAAATATATGATAATTTACTTTAAATTGATGACAAAACTCTCATAATTCTACAACTTCAACATCAGATATCTCAGCTCCGATATCACTTACGGCAAAATTCTTTTTTGATCTGTTATTACTAGTTACTACCCGATATGTTAGCAACAATTAAATTAGTGGCCGCTAAGAAAAAAAATCATGCCACTGGTCCATACAAAGTTACCCAATCCCCTTTATCACAATCATCTCAAACGCTCTCGCAAAGGAAAGATATTTTCATTTTTCGAAGCAAAAAGGAGGGAAGGTAATCCTTTAATCGACTGCGGATAACAGAAACGACTCGATGCTGAGACCACTGAGTTCAATTGCCGGATGAACAAACGTTATGCATCAAACGTCGTCAATAAATTGCCTAAGCTACGAGATACGCTGCACGTTACAAGTAAATCCTACTAATCCTACGAATAAATAATAAGCCAGGAAATGTAACTGCGTTAAAAAAATGACCAAAAAAGACTTTTTTTTTTAATACTTTATAGGCACACGCTTGACCACTATCACACCTGATGGAAAGTGATGATGTGATCTAACGCGTTTGCCTAGAAGATGCCTATTCACTCTTGTTTTAAAGATACCCAAATTAAACGTCATAGGAAACACAAATCTTGGAAGAGCATTCCAGACTCTAGCTGTGCAGATCAGGAATGAAGACTTAAGTAGTTTGGTGTCGGAAAAGCGTATTTTACTAAGTGATTCTTATTTTGAATTATACGACGTTTTAGTTTGAAGTAGGGCCGGGCCACTTTTTGTGTTTTTAACTGTTAGGCTATTGAGGCATTATAATATAGTAATTAAATAGATCCAGTGCCAGTTTACCAATTACGCGACTAGGATGCCTACAAGGCAGGCTTTACGCACCGATCAGATTGATGCTGTTTATAGGCAAATCAGCTATCTCTAGCAATATCAAAACTCTCTGACAGCGGATAACAGAAAGCGGCTCGTAGCTAAACCCCATTATCCAAATACCCACTCAACCTTTTTGGTATAATCCTCTAGGAACGTAAAAAGTAGGTATTTATCGGAAATGCCACCACTGCTGTTATATTGCTGTTTTTTTTTTCATATTAGAAACTATTTAAACGTGATTAATATGTTATTTTCAAGATGGATATTTCGTATACTGCGGCGATTTCGTTTAGGTAGGTATAGATTTTATTATCTTAATTAACCTTACCCACGTTCAGTATGGCTAATGGCTTTACCTAATTTAAAAGTTAAAAAATGAAGTAGGTATCTATCTATAACCTACGAATTCTCTGCCAAGACCAGGCCAAGACTAGATTAGGTACGAAAAACCTTCTTCATATAAATAAAGGTATACATTGAAAAAGGATAACCCAGTACAAAGTTATGTGTGATAGAATCGGTTAACAGTTAAACCGTGTGAGACTACGCTTAGGTGTTGAATTTATTTTTCAAATTTAAATGGCCTACATTTAGAGGTAAATCCTATCCAGTAAAATAAAAAAGAGTATCAAAATCGGATTATTCAGTACAAAGTAATAGAATCTGTTAAAAGGAAAACTGTGTGCACCCTTAGTGGTGAAATTTATTTAAATGGGACTAATTTCGAGGCAGACCCTATCCGAAAAAAAAGAATCATCAATATCGGACCAGTCAGTAAATGCGCAGTCATACATAAAAAAAATATACGTGATGACTTGAAAAACTTTTCCTTTTTTTAATCTGTTGAAAGTAGGTAATATAATTTTGTTCACAGTCAAAGAAAAGCGCAGTTAAATCGGTTGAATCGCATCGATAATGCTTTGTTTTGCATATTCTGGTCATATATCAAATAAAGCGACCGCTAGTTCGCAAATTCGGGAAATGTTTGCATGAACAGCATTGCACGGAACAAATTTTTCATCGGTCAGTGAATGGGTCAGGGATGTGCAGTTTGAAATACAGACGGATGGATCATTTCCATTTATATTTCGAATATGAATGCGCTATCGACGGTGTTGAGCTTCAAACTCACACTTAACAACTTGTCTTTCCTCTTCTGTAAATAAACTGATTTTTAGAGTTCCATACCTCCTACCTAAGCAAAAATATTAGTAAAAATACTTGAATTTTTCACAGAATGTGTATTTCTGTTGCTGCTACAACTTTTTTTTTTTATAAAAAATATTAGCCAAGCTGAACTCGACTTATATTCTCCTCTCCCCTCCAAACAAGTGAAAAGCTGGTCACAGGCTTCGCTCGTCCGGCGCACCCCGTCAATTCAACGCGCCGTGGGACCCCGGCGTAACAGTCGAGTAAGAAAGAAAGAAACTATTTTATTTGATCAATACAATTGAAAATAAAAAAACCAACATAATTTAATCAACTAAAATAAAAATAATTGCATATGACCAAATAAGTACAGATTGTATGTGCGCTTGTGCACTTCTTCGATTCGTGTTTTTACGGATCCGCAAAAAATTTGTATGGCGACCACTTCGAATCGTGTTTTCACGATACGAATACAAATCGAATACGAATAAGAGCACAAACGCCCTTAGGGTAGAAGGCTGTGACGTCCAAGTTACCAAAGATGCAGCAAACAACTAAACTAGAAGCCGATAAGTTTGTGATGAAAATATTCCTATGACGATCAGCCCCCTGATTCTGACATATATTTTATATCCATTGAAGGTTTACTATGAAAATAGTAAATCACATTTCTCTTCAAATCTTCAATGTATAAAAAATGCCTATCGTCGTTGATAGGCACTGAGTTACAGAATCAGCCCCCTGGTCATACCAACCAATCCAAACTCTTGTCACCGCCACGAGCTAGTCCTCGAGTCGTCGGCTAACACAATAAAGCGTATATAAAGCGGTTTGCAACTCGTTATCTGGAAGTTCTCGCGCCACACAACGCAAAACTTTACGCTTTGTGCGGAATGCGGAATGAACGTCAACTTTATGCGGAACATACACTACACTATAGGCAGATCAATCCTAACTATTACAAATTCATTTTACGTGACCCCTTGTGATTCCCGCTGAATTTTTAGAAACCTAAATCTCCATGTGGTGGGGTAGCCTAAGTATGTCATGCTCTCTTTAAAGTTTCTGTGGTGGTGTCGTGTGGTGCGGGTTGTTACGTTCCCTCAAATATGGTTGAGCGAAGCAATGGTTGGATCATGCGTCATGCTCGTGAACGGGTGCCACCAACGGGAATGGGTCTGCTTTTGCCTGCCTGTGTTAAAATGTATTGAATTGTATTTATTTGTATTTGTATTGTATTTATTTTTACTTGTATTGTACTCAGGAAAATTCATCGTGGAAGCACTGAATACATATAATTTATTTTTTTGAAAAGAGCAACCGCCGAGTTTCTTGCTGGCTCTTCTCGGCAGGAAAGGCATTCCGAACCAGTGGTAGATTCATTGACGATTCAAAAGTGCTTGTAAAAGTTTATTTGAATAAAAGTATTTCTATTCTATTCTATTCTGTGGACAAAATCGGGAGCAAAAGCTAGTGACAGCATAAAATCATGTCTGTCTATTTATTTGTAAGTTCATCACGCAAAGCACCGATGCAAAGTAAATGAAAGTACCCAAGAAGTGAGACTACTATTCCAAAAATATGTCCATTAAAATACCGAAATAATTAACATAGGTCGACAATGTGGTCGACAATAATTAAAACAGGTCCATTAACACAGATCGACAAAATCTAGCTAGGATAGCCAGCTTTGATATTTTAGCAATTATTATTAATAGGTCTTTTGATATTTATATATACCTAATAATTGTCTTTGATGATGAAATAAATGCGATCATTATTATTATAAATAATTTGAATATAATACTAAAAATAAAAACCGCTGGATCCGAATTTAACGTATAAGTTCTATTTATTTATTTGGCGCGAACTATTTTTCCCAGAAATTCCGCTAATTGACAAGCCAGTGTTTAACTTGATTTACAGCTTAAGTTTACAACATCTAAATTCCAGAGGAAGGGTCCGACGAAATTGTTCCAACTTTAGC
Source organism: Hipparchia semele (assembly GCA_933228805.2). Classification (NCBI taxonomy): domain Eukaryota; kingdom Metazoa; phylum Arthropoda; class Insecta; order Lepidoptera; family Nymphalidae; genus Hipparchia; species Hipparchia semele. The sequence goes on along the minus strand of OW121723.1, from coordinate 3,713,105 downwards.
CATTACCTTAGCCAAGATAACTCCCAGTCACTGCATAATATAAAACAATTATAACTTAGTAACTGAGTGCAGATTTTATAATTACAAAATGTTAGAAACCGTAGTGAGTTTGGTCATTAACTAATTACCTAGTTGCTACTACATAATATTATAGATAGAATTCAACCCATACCTCTTATCTGTTTCTACACGCCATGCATCGTGCCGGAACGCTAAATCGCTTGGCGACACGTATTCAACGGTAGGGTGGTACCTAAATACGGAAAAGGCCTCCCACCAGACCAGATCAGAAATTATAAATTCCCAAATTGCCCCCGCCGGGAATCAAACCCGACTAACCACAGACAAAACTGACTGATCTTCAGTGATGGAGAGAAGAAAAAGAAGAAGGTCGTGACCATAATTTAATCAATGCAACTCAATTCTATTATTCTGGATAGAGTTTTCTATTATTCTGGCAGAGATTTCTAGTATTTGAGAAAGTAGTTGTAGAGACGACTGCCTTTTAGTAAGTTTCGAAAAGAATTTTTTTTTTTCATCAACACTCTTCACCTTATTAGGTGAAGAGGTGCGCGTCTCGCTTTGAGAAGATCTAAACCTACTTTTTGAAGTAGCTTTTCTTGAAATACTTTCTCGTAAATATTAAAGTAGGCACAAGTAATGCAAATAGTGACATAGAGAATTATTTAAAACTCATCAAGCCTTGATAGTTATTCGTCAAGCGCGTCCCATACAAACAAATAACAATAACAAATCAAACTTTATTGTTGAGAAAAGTTGAGGGCTTGGAGTGTGATATAGGCTCCTTTTATCCTGGAAAAATAAAGGATTCCCGTGTGATTTTTAAAACCTCACTCCACGTGCGGGCACAAGCTACAAAATAATCTATGCAAATACCTACTTAATGTTTACTAACTCTTAAGGAATTTGTATAATAATAAAAAAAAGACGTGCGGCACTCGGGGACTGCCGCGGTAAAGCTATTGCATAGCATTTTTTATCAACGCCATCTAGCGGTGAGAGGAGTCCCGTGTCAGATTATTTTCGTTACGGAATTTCTGGATTCGGTCTCCACGCTCAAGGCCCGCGATAGAAGCTATGCAATAGCTTAAAAACGCAACGAGGTGTCGCGGGCATCAGCTAGTCAGCTAGTAATAAATAAATCATTAACAATAATAATCAATCAGTTTTTTATTCGCAGACGTCATGTTGCGTAAGTTCATGATACACAAGGATCAAATCCATAAATTGAAATACCTAATCCGCTAAACTACGAAATCTGTATGGTACAATGTTTAGCATGCCTTAAGGCTTTACTCTCCCGCTGTTTGACATCGGGAATAGCAAACAACCGAGCAAGCGATACGCATCACTACGCATCAATACACAAATTCTCCGAAACTCACTCTATGCACGTTTCACTTCAGCATTATCAGCAGACTAGCTTTTGCCCCCGCGACTTCGTCCGCGTGGAATTAGATTTTGGGGTGGAATTTTCAAAAACTGTGACACACGTACTTTTTTATTTTTAACTGAAAGCTCAAATACCAACTTTGACGGAAACAGCTTGAAAAATGACGGAGTTTCATATAAACTTCCATCCCCTATTAAACCCCTTAGGGGTGGAATTTCCAATAAAAATTTCAAGTTTCTAACTTCAGTAGTTTAGGTTGTGCGCTGATATCTCAGTCAGTCAGTCAGTCAAGACTTTGAATTTTATATATATAGATATATCTACTTCTTAGACCATTCACCCAATCTACTTACACTCTTCAACACTTATGATTCTGATGCTTAGGTCTATAGAGCGTGCTCTGACTTAGTTCGGACTTAATATAGAGTTAAAATGAGACACGAATATGCTTTGACATAAATCTGTCTCGTTTTAACTTTGTCTTGAGTCTGAGCGGAACGAGAATGTGGTCTATAGATTCCTGCCTTAGGGCCTATTTCACACATCGCCCATACAAAACTCTTATAAAACGTCTAATTTATTCGTCAGTTAAAGTTTACTTGAAGCTGATGAAAATGGAACACAGGCTAATTACTACGAATGATAGACACCCACTACCATATATTTTTTTTTTTTAATTTTTTGAAAAAATGGAATAAATATGAAAATTACAAATTATAATGAATATAGATTTACAATCACTCTATCTCCCAGATATATTTCGAACTGAATTTTACATTTTCACCATATTCACAGAGGCTAATATAACTATACTATATACTAGGTGCTGAAATGGCGATCTCGCACCGGGAAGCGCAGGAATGGTAGACCTCCACTACCATATAATTTTTTTTTTGTTAATTTTTTGAAAAAATAGAATGAATATGAAAATAACAAATTACAATGAATATAGATTTACAATCACTCTATCTCCCATAAATATTTCGAACTGAATTTTACATTTTCACCATATTTTCATCTATGATAAGCCTATGATATTCAATATGCATAAAAAAGAGGATTTTCACAAACTCTTTTGAACCGTCAAATGTCTGTCAGTTTGTAATGAATCTTCGATGATATTTCATGAAAAATTCACGTAGCACTGCAAAGAGCATTCAAATCGCATCAATAATGCTTTATTCGCGAGTCATATTTCATAGTTTGAAACGTCCAATTGTTTTCACATTTCAGAAATGTGTTTGAAAAGCGTTTTATAGGAGGAAGTGGAGTTGTCATGCAATATGAAATTGTTAGTTTAAAAATCGATCTAATATTTATCAAAGTTTTTATCGGTTAAAAAAGCAATTTTTTTGTTGATATACCTATTCTTTCCTTTTTTATTCCATGACAATATAGTCCTTGACTGCAATCTCACTTAATGGTAAGTGACGATGCAGTCTAAAGATGGTAGCGGGCTAACTTGGAAGTCTTTGACAGTAAGGTGGTAACTAACCACGGCCGAAGCCTCCCCATTCTTCTTGCTTTTCATACATTTATCATCGCAGCAGTGCCTAAGATCACATATCCTTATTCTAAAACGAAGCGTACTAATCCTTTCTAATATTATAAATGCGAAAGTGTTTATTTCGTATTTTATTGTTGTTGTATCCTACAATCCCAAGATAACAGAGCAACGTATCGACTTAATTTTTCGAATGGCTATAGTTAAGGACTTGAAAAGTGGCCTAGGCTACCTTTTTGATAAAAATCTCGGACAAGGGTTCCCGGGGATTTTTTATAAGCCTAACTCCACGCGGACAAAGTCGCAGGCAACATTCAGTATAACCTAATGCACTTTAAGGACCTCCTAAGCCGTCAAACATCGAATAAGACCACATACGAAATGGAAGTATGAATTTAAATTTTGAATTCACACGATTCGTTATATCAAGCGCTACGCTCCATTTCACACGAGCTCCATCCGTCGAAATCTGTCACGTGAGCACTTTCCGGGAAGATACTTCTACCAGTATGTTATAATATTACAATATTATGTAGGTAGGTATGTTACATTACTTTTATTACCGCGTGAGTTAGGTTACTGTTTTTCAGGGGTCACTTTTCTTGCCATCAAAAAATCCGTTCAATCAATACAAAATGTAGGAGAAAATGAAATTTCATAATTTTTTTTCGTGAATTTTTCCGATATTTTAGAAGTCCGTCTATTCGAGACGGAGACAAATACAACTAACCAAAAACCATGAAAATCGGTCATCTCGAAAATCCGACGTCATCTGTTTTATCAGGATAAAAAGGGCCTTTGTTCTCATCTGTAGTCATGTAAAAAATCACGTCGATCCGTTGTTTTGCTGATCCAACAAACCAGAAAACCAATAAGCAAACGCTTTCGCGAAAAGGTAAGAGACAAACACACTTACTACATTTGCATTTTAATATTAAAGTAAGTATGGTTACCATAGTTTTGGGAGAACATAATAATTATGGTTGGTTCTAGTCTTGCCTTATAGACCTAGTAAAGATACCTACAATTTGAGAACTAAGACAGCAACAAACTCTTTAAAATTCAATTTTTTCCTCACTACATTAATGAATGTGTTTTTTTTAAATCTATATATATCTATCTTCTTCACCGGCGACGCACCATCGGTTCTCCATCCAAAGAACCATATGACTCGTAAGTACTCAGGGAAGCGATGCTGGAAGACGTTTTCAAGGTATCGTGAGAATTAGTGTGCAAGCTTCTTTCATCATTTTGTTTATAGCCTCTTCTAGGATTGTCAACGAGGTAGCAGTTATGTTCCCTGGAATTACTCGTGTGACCTCCTTTTGGGAGCTCTTCAGAAGAACACTGCGATGCAAAAAACTTTTATGTATGAAACTATTTACTCACTTTGTACAATTTCAACCTTCAGTTTATAAGTTAAAAACTAAGTTTTTAAGTTAAAAGTGTTCTCCTTTTTATTAAGCTATTGCATAGCTTCTATCGCGGGCCAGCGTGGAGAACGAATCCAGAAATTCCGTAACGAAAATAACCTGACACGGGACTCCTCTACGGTGAGCCACTAGATGGCGTTGATAAAAAATGCTATGCAATAGCTTTATCGCGGCAGTCCCCGAGTGCCACACGTCTTTTTTTTCAATTCTGTCTTCTTAATAATCAGCAACCCGATAAAAGGCTCTCTACTGAGTATAGGTTTCCTCACATAGAAGGGTGCCATAGTCCATCTTGTTGGCCCAATGCAAATTGGCAGGCTTCAGACACCTTCGAGAAGATTGTGGAGAATACTCAAGTGTACAGGTTTCCTCACGATGTTTTTGTTCACCGCTGAACCTAATATTTAATTACTTTAACATGACTCTGAAAAGCGCCAGATGCGTGCTCAGGATCAAACCTCGGATCCCTCGAAAAACCCCTTAATCACTAAACTATTGGAGATTTTATATTTAAATGGATTTTTTTTCACTGACAACTTACGAGTTCTTGGTCTATAGAGCCATAAGACTCGTAGTTTCTCAAAAAAGTGAAGCTTGGAGGTGTTTTTTGGTTTTCTAGAGAATCAATATGCATCGTTTCATCATGTCGGGTGAAGCGGCCTCTAGGGTTATTGATAACCTCCTTAGAATTACTTGTGTCACCTTCTTTTGAAGACTCTTGAGGACAACGCTGAAAAAAAAAAAGATTTTCAAAATTTCTTACTCGTCCCGTCGTTTCATGTAAATGGATAGAAATATAGACATTGCCAGTCAAAACATTTATCGTTGTACGTACCATTTAGTACATTTTGATAGAAAAATAGAGAGTGTTCTGTTTTTAAGTCTTTTTAGCCTTTTTTATTTCCTGGTTATAAAATTAATCTGTGGTTATTATGTAATTTTATAAATCATGTGTTTTGATAGCTTAGACAAATTCGTTAATTTGATGCGTAGTATGGAGTGGTTCAAGTAGTTTCACCTTAGACCATTCATCTAAGAGTTTCACTGATGGACACATTTTGTTTATGCAATGTTTATGATATGAAATTATATAATTAAAACTAAACAAAGTATGAAACCCCTTGACCATCATAATAATTATGACGTACCTTTGCCGTTTTCATATCTTTCTTTGACCGAGGTTCATTATTATTATCCATTATTTTGCGGTTCTTTTATTTCTTTAGTTTCAGTTTTTTTTCAATAACAATAAATTTATCATAATTAAAAAATGAAGTTGAATGCACAGGTTGAATGAATGTTTTTATTAAGTTGACATATTGACTCAAGAGAATGTAATTGACAAAACATATTGACATCATCGTCAACATATCGAAAGATGATTGACAGGCAGATTTTTTTCTTATTTTCGTTTAAAAACCTTACTATTTAGGTAATATTTTTATAATAATTGAGAAAAGGTCGTCGGCAAGCTGTCGGAAACACAACTGCGTTAAGTTTAATCAAAATCAGTCGAGTAATGGTTTTGATGTTTAGTTAAATGCAGCATTCCTCCTATTGATATATTATTCAATAATTCAGTCTATTATTCATTATTGTTTCATATTTATGAACTGGGGGCTTATCGCGGCAAAGTAATGGCTAAAGTTAGAACAATTTCACCGCAGCCTCTTAGAATTATTTGGATTTTGACTGCGAACTTGAAAGATAAATTATTATATTTAAAACTGGTTTGTCGCTTGTTAGAATAATTAAAATCATGTGCCTATGCTGAGCATATTTTCATGGAGGAAAAGACAATAATATAAGGAGCAATAGGAAGATCTTGCACCCAGCTTGAGTTAAGCCCAAGGACCTCTAGAGGCTCTAATTAATTAATCTAATCAAACATTGATCTTACTTTTTGAGGTTTGCGTGAATCTTTTTTTAATCGACACAAAAACTTTGCGAGATTTTCCCATAAAAACATTAGATTCCAACACCTCAATCCTGATGTTGCAGGGTTTCTGCCCACTTAATCTGTGGGGATTTAGGAACTGTCGATTGTGAATTGAAGAAACGGACGAAGTCGCGGGCGTCCGCTAGTGGGAAATAGAATTTAAAAAAAATTAAAAAAAATACGGGATATTTTTTCGTTTCGTATAAAAGTTAGAAAATCTTGAATAGCCGTAACGCAAGCCATTCATTTCGTTTTACTGGTTCCCTAATTAAATTTCTGATGCTCTTGTCAGTAATGCTATTGAGGTAAACCATTTCGGGTCACTTCACATTGTAGAGGTCATCCTTACGAACAAAATTAATGGCCCGTGAACACTCGGATGCTATCGGGCGGACATGAGGGTGGTTACAACGTGTACGGGTGATAGAAAAACTACGTGATATTTTCGCTATTTATGATATATTATGTTTTCTTGTTTGGTGGCAAGAAATACGAGCTTATATCTTTTATATAATATTATTATTATGCAATGTACTAGCTTTTACTCCTCCGACTTCGTCCGCGTGGAATTAGGTAGGGTTGGACATTTCGAAAACTGGGAAACACTTTCTTCTTTATTTTAAATCGAAAGGCAAAATACTAAGTTTCATTGATATAACTTGAAAAATGACGGATATTCATAGAAACATTCATCCACTATTTATCCCTCTTGGGGGTGAAGTTTAAAAAAAGTGAAACACGTATTTCTTGTATTTCTTCATTTTTAAGAATTATGATGAATTTCATGGATATAATTTGAAAGATGCCTTTCAACCCCTATTTAACCCTATGAGTGGAATTTCAAAATATCCTTTCTTAATAGGTAGACGCCTACGTCATAAAAGGAACCTATTTTTAAGAAACAAAATTTCAAGTTTCTAATTCCTTTGATTTAGGGGCCGATGCCCCGTGCTCCCGCCGGCTTCTCCCAGGCGTTGATAGATCAGTCAGTCAGTCAATCGGTCAGCACAAAAATCTTTTTATATTATGAAAGAGTAACAAACAGACACACACACACATACGAACACACACACGCACACTCACAGACACCTACAAACGTTCGCCTTTATAATATTAGTGTCATTGGTGTGATAGTATGATTGTTGTTCATTCACAAATCGTGATCAACATTTACGTCACTCGTATTATAAACGAGTGGATTTGTGATCAGAAACTGACCAAACACAGTTGCGGAACTTATGGACATGATAATGACATTTCCACCCCAAACCGGCCGGAACATGACGCCCCGGCACACACTACGGTCACCGGACTAATTGGTGCGATCCAAATAACGAGTTTATCTACTAAGTCCCGCTAGAAATTACGTAGGCATAATTAGTACCTATCTGCAGCGAAAATAGAGGAAAAAGGAAAAATTATTCTTTGTTTCGCTTTGTTCTTAGAAGAAAAAAGTTTAAAAAATGTAACCTGACTACAGTTTTTTTGTTGGATTTTGGAAATTGGATGTGACACCGTTCATATTGATTTTGTTGCCCATGCCATGCCATGTAGCCTATGTGTTTAAGATGACTAGACTATGAATGAATGAATGAATATACTTACACCACACATAATATAAGAATAGACACAATGAGCTTAATAAATAGCATACAATTTGGCGGCCTTATCGCTACATAGCTTTTTTTATCAATTGCAAGATGTTCCCACAGAACAAACAGCTTCTGATTCCAATTTCCAACTAAAAGTAGCATAATATTTTTCCAAAAGAAGCGTAAGTTACTTCATAGGGGCAGCTGTCAATCTAACAATCTCCAGAGAACCGGAATCCGGGATTTGTGGGATCCGTCACGTATACAGGCTAATCCTCTGTCATGTCAAATGAATCGCTTCGGTAAAGAAACATTTATCTGCCTTTGATTAACCCAGTAGGTATTTTATTTAATGGTAAATAATACAGTATTCGTACTGAAACATCTTGATAAGTGTAGTTAGTGAAATTTATTAGCTTTAAAAAACCGATCAAGAGCAAGTCGGACCCGCACACAAAGTGTTCCGTACCTATTTATTATTTAGATTGAGCAAAAACAAAACTTAATTCATTGTGCGGAAAACCTCTTTCATTTTGAACTTTTTTTATATTTGTTAAAAATAAAATAAAATAAAAATTCACATTCTGTGAAAATTTCAAGTACTTATGAGAAAGTTCGTTTTTCCAACTAACTATAATGTGAAGAAGAAAAAGAAGAAATCTTTAAATTAAGAGTGACTATTCACTTCTATGCCTATGCATCTTCTAGGCAAGCGCGCACCATCTTGGGCTGCATCTTCACTTGCCATCGGGTGAGATCGCAGTTAAGCGCTAGTCTATATTAAAAAAAAAAAATTTGGAAGTGTTTGAAAAAATCTATTACCAATTTCAACTGAAAGAAAAATCAAACAATGCCAATAAAAAGCTTGTAAAAACATACAAAGCCATCAGACTAAAAAGGTTGTATCCAACTCTGTCGCTGTACGTGACCCAATTAATTAATGCGTAAAAATTCGGAAGCCTTTTCGTCCCACGTGTAATTCGGAACACCGAGCTCGGAGGTGCGCGAAATCACAATTAACATACAAATGTCCACTCAACCCAATGGGCCCTTTTAGCGAAATTACAAAAGACAACCTTAGCCGAACTTGTAAAAGTTGCTGAGGACATATACTAAATTATACACCACGAAACTACAGTAGTTTTGATGAGTCGAGACCCTTTTAGACGGCAGTGTTTTAGGAGAATTGGATACGAAGGGTGATGTTTTTTGTTAAGATGAGCGTATTCCTTTGGGAGTACATTTGTTTTTCTGTTTTTATTTAGACAACTCGTACCTACCTGTACTTTAAGTTCATCTTTCACGAGTCTACCTTATGGCATCTCACAATCTATTCGTATATTTTAAAGACAGATTTTTAATTATTTTCTTGCTAGTGTCATTAGATACTTGATCAAGAAGCACCAGATACAACCAATAACCGACCAAATGGAAACCAAATATTAATTTTCCGGCATAAAAAGTAGTCTATGTAACTCTCCAGATCATTAACTATATCCATGCAAAAAATCATGTCGATCCCTTGCTCCGTTACTGCGTGATTGAAGGACAAACCGACAAACCAACAAACACACCTTATAATTTCACTAAGTCCGTCCGTCTGTCCGTCTGTCCGCAGCATATTTCAGAGACTATTGATACTAAAGAGCTCTAATTTGGCAAGGTTATGCATATTCATTAAGCCAAAAAAGATGATAGTGTTATTAATAGATAGTGATTATGATAGAGATGATGATGATGATGATGATGATGACGATAGTGTTATTAATATTGATCTTAAGTGTGATGATAGTGTTATTAATAGCTACATTGAGTGTGATAATAGAGTTATTAATAGTGACATTGAGTGTGATGATAATGGTATTAATAGTGATATTAAGTGTGATGATAGTGTTATTACACCGGTCCAATAATCGAGATTTTTTGCCCATCGATACACACTACAAAACAATTGGTGTTGAAGTTTAATTTGTCTTCGTCGAGGTGGCAGCAGTAAAAACGTTGATCGATGCGGCCCGCACATAAACATCTGCCTGAGTTGTTCCTCTTTTTATTTTCTTCCCTTATTTCTTTTCTATTAGGCATCATTTATTAGATCCCCTTTCCAACGCACTTCAATGTTCCTTTTTTAAGGTACCTACCTAATTTGTATCTACTATAGAGCTTCGATAGGTAATCCGGATTAATTGTGACCAGGCTCTTTCCGGATTATCAAAATATCCGGATTTTCAAAAAGAAATAAAACAAGATTATTTTAGGTTTTAGGTCATAATAAAAATAAAAACTTGCTAAAACCGTAATAATTCACTTTATCGAAACGTACCTACATAATAATTATTGAAATCTTGACGTCAGAACGGCTGACCACTTATTAAATTCAATTTCTCTGTTAATAATTAGGTACCAAATATTTAAACTAAGGTAGTAAGTACTAAATAGGTACTAAAAGCTGGAGAAAAACGACGTTCGGTCACTTTGGTCAGTCATCTTGACGCTTACGATTATATCGGCGCTCTACTGTATTCATATATTGTAATCTAAGTTTCTTACGTCAGTACAACTTATTTCAGTGCTTATTTTTTGGCCCAGTAAGAATTATTTCTAATGTTTTACTGATGCTACCACATTAGAAGTTTCCAAGGCAGTTCTGCTCTAATAACATTAATACGACACAGCTGTATTGCAAACGGATTACGTACAACATTGTATCGATCTCAAATATCCGATCGCAAGCCTTCATTTCGGTGTAAACCCCACAAATCCCTAGTAGATTGTTCTTTGGACCTATTTCTATTGCATCGTGATATCTTTTCTCTGAAACGTAATAAAGCAATTATCTTTTTTCTTTTTCTATTGGTGTAACTGTAGATACCCAAGTAACATTTTGGTACTATAATTTAAGAATTCATCACGAAAAGGTTGAGTTAACATCGTGTAAAGGTTGTAGCGATAACCACCCGTTATATAAAAGCATTTGCTATGACTTTTTTGCTCTATAAGCTTATATAGCCAAACTATCCTTTTAGCAGGGGATGTAAAGGTTTACAAAACCGTTTTGTAGAGCCGTTATAGGCAAGTTCTATAAAAACCTCGAATTTAGACAATATAGCGCTATATTAATGTATAACAGCGTTTGAATTCACTATTATGTACCCCATTAGTACTATAAAGTTTTCCTGGTAACTGCTATAAGTATGGCGTTTTAGCAGTGATGAAGGACACAACAATACAATAATTTGACGCTATTGTGGTCCCACAAAACACTGCTATAGTACATGGTACATAATTACTCATAACAACACTGTTATAGAGCGGTTTTGCTTTATAAACGATTTTCGGGACATTTTTATAACAATAAAAAGTGTTTTAATTATCTTTGTTGGGTTTATTATAGTCTCATTGAAGAAGAAGTCACCATGACTCTATTACATGACCAAAGTTTTCTATTATGGTTTTGGTTGTTCTGTTTTAAGACAACAGCTATATATAGCTAATTCCTTTATTTCCTTTATAGAACAAATTTTAGAAATTTATCAATATCCATTACTAGGGGCATATTTATTATAAGTACCTGAGAAAGAAAACCAATCATGAGCAACGATTACCTACCTACAACTTGGATACAAAAATGTATTCAAAAATTAAGTATGTGGGACAAGACTAGTCATAAGGAACCCTAATTTTACGTCAATGGCGGCAGATTTTTTGTCACTTGTGCTATAGTTAACCTAAAAGAGAACCAAATTAGCTTTTTGGCTGTGTAGCAGAAACTACGGTTAATTTTATTTATTTTTATTAATATTTTAATTAAAAAACTCAATTAATTTAGGGCGCATTGAAAATAATAAGTAAAACTAATGCTATTCTATCAGTAAAACTTTGGTTCCAAGTGGTTTTTATAGTATTGGTCGAATTTATCCATGTCTAAATAAAAGATGACATTAAACTCAGCAAGATGGAATCCTTATCCCTTTTATTTTTTTGTTTTTGTATAAACACACGTAGACCACCTTGCCGTGAAAAATTAAAATGAAAAGCGTAGTAAAAGAATCACGTACTTTTCTATAGAGTAGGTATAATAGCACTATAATGGAATTACGAACGCTGCTACAGAATAAAAAAGAACTATAAAAGCTTTATTGTGCCTCGTATGTCAACAAATTGTCATACAAGGCACCAATATATCAAATTTATAGAAAAAAAAAGTCCCAAGCACAACTGCTATAGTTTCGCTATGTCTCTAAATAGAGATATAACTGCGCCAAATCAGCGTTATACGACCTTCTTATTGCTTTTACAGTGCTTAAGTGGTGTTAGAGGAAACGTTCTATGGGCTGCTATAGGACAAGAAATTGTTACTTGGGTACGACCTCAATGAAGCTTATCTTTACTAAAATTATAAATACGAAAGTGTATTTGTCCTTCAATCACACAGATGGTTTAGTTTTACACGCAGTTTTAGTTGTAATACACTGAACTATTATGGTTCGATTGCATGGAGCTCTATTTTAAAAATAAAACTTAACAAGCATAACTTGACTAATATTCTCCTCTTTGGCTAAGTTCTATATACTGTGTTCGCAGCATCATGAACTTCGAAATAAAAGGAAGAAGGTTGGAATAACATTATACTTCAACTCGATTAGAAAAGAACGCCAAGAAAATAATAAAATGCGAAACATCTAAACAGCTGATGTTCTTCAAGCTTCATCCATCAAAGTTTAACTTGAACTTATATTCATCCATCTTAAGTTTTAGGGATATGAAAAAAATATTAATAAAAATCAACAATAAGTGTCATCGAACCAATTTATTTAAAACTACATTATACATATTTTGGTGGCAAAAAGTAAAGTTTACCTAATAGAAAGGAAAAATATACGTATTATAGGGATCGTGCAATAGAAAAAACCCCGCGTAGCTCGAACACTGTATTTAGTATTTTAATATAGAACAGATTTTTCCCGACAATCTTTATACGTAAAACAAGCAAATCGCTTCATGCGCCGCGCGTTGCGTATTCCCAGAGCTGGGCGCGTACATCCCAGCCGAGCTCGTGAATTAGACTGGGGAATGCCCACGCGCGGGGTGCGGAGAGGGTGGTTAGTCCTGGAAGCGCAGAGGCAAGCGCCTCGCACGGGAGACGCGCGGGAAGGGGGTTAACCTTGACGCTATATCATTTAAAAAAAACGCTTAAGACAAACTGCGCACCCTAGTGACTTGTGTAATATAGAAAACCGCATCAAAAGTTGTTCGAAAAAATGGTACTTATCATCCCCTATCCCTACTAATATATACTATCCCTATCCCTACTATATTTATAGTGTAAAATATGTGAAAGTGTGTTTGTTATCCTTCAATCACGCCACCACATGAATCGATGTGATTTTTAGGGTTCCGTAGTAAAACTACATGGAACTCTTATAATTTCGCCAAGTCCGTCCGTCTGTCCGCAGCATATTATGTCAGACTATTGGTAGGTACTAAAGAGCTGAAATTTGGTTTTAAAAATTTAATCCACGCGAACGAAGTCGCGGGCATCAGCTAGTTAGTATCAGCTAGATATAAAACTGAATCCAATCTTTAAATAGGTATGTTTCGTAAAGGTAAATACGAATATAAGTAAAAAAGATGACGAACCTAACTGAAACCATAAATTATGTTAAGAGGATGACAATATTCAATATCTACCAATCCTAAATCAAAAATAAGTCCTTAAACTCCGCTAGCTGACTTTTGTAGCCCAAACATAATTTACGACCGAACACCAATTTCATTTGTGCCACATTGTTGAGTAATAATCCGCTATTTTTCTTTGTTCCATACATAAACTTCTCAGCAAAGGTCGCATTCAAAAGTTTTATTAAGTTTGCGCTGTCAAAGGAACGAAGGTGGCTCAGAGCTACATTTTGACGCACAACTAGTTTGAATGAATAATTTCAACTTCGGTACAATTTGGATCGTTTGTCGCGAATAAATTCATCGTGTACTTAGCATTCAATCGTAAATCTAAGTTGCTTACACCAATGCGAATATTATACCACAATAACTCTACAATACGGTATACATTATTGTGAACTACAGAAAGCTTTTAGCAAATAATTATTATATTTTACCTGAGTAGGTCTCCATATTGTTTACTTTAACGAAAAAGAACTCAGTAAAGCCTATCAAAATTTTCTACTTTTTTCGTTGATAAAAGCTTAAGCTTTTTTCTTTTTAAAAACTTGTCAGATTAAATATTCTGTAATCTTGAAGACAATGTAGATTTCGCCGTAAACGGCGACGATGAAGTTTGATCCTTCATCCTGGTTCTGCACTTGTTGCAGTTAAATCGTTATCTCAAACGACTTTAGAGCTTTCGTAATGAGTTATGGTAACCAATTAGGAAGATAACTTATAAGCACCTAACTTAAGTACTTGTTAACTTAGCTAATAGTTCAACTTATACTAGAAGCGTTCCATCTAGACTATTCAAAAGATTTTCATACAAATCTTTGAGCACGAGTGTCTTTATAACTGCGTAGGTAAACGTTTTAAAGAAAATCTAAAGAAAAGAAGACTATTAGTTAAATACAAAAATACGCTAGATAATGCACAAATAAAACAAAAGTTACAATTCACACAATTTTATTGTTTCATTACAGTTTCAGCCTTGCTTTTATAAATAAATTTTTACACTATTTACATCACAAAAATCTTGTTTAAAGTACAAATTCCGTAAAAATTTTCAAATACACCATTTGACCTTTTTTACGCAGATATGAGAAAATAATGATATTTTATCTATACAGTGACAACATGAGATACAATATATAATGATAAGAAGTACAAAGTGGATCCGGAAAGTATGGGTCCTGAGTAACTCCTTACAATAACGATCATAACATCCTTAAATGATTGTCTGTTGAGCTGCAATCGCTCTTCTCGTATTGTCATTGACGTGTAAGACCAAGACTATGGGCTAACTGAGTACATCGCGCAACGACTTCGTCTTGAAGAAGGCTGAAGGCCATCGCTATCAATATAAGTCCAAAAACAAGATAAGCACAACACGCGATCATCTGTATGTATTCACTTCTTGAGTTCTCACTTTGCTTCAAAGTTAGGAAACTAGTCGGTACGAAATCACCAAAGCCTATCGTGGCTAAAGCAATGAAGCAAAAGTAGGCAGCGTCAAGGAAACTCCAGTTCTCCCAAGCGGAGAAGACGGCCGCTCCAACGCAAATGTATGCTATGAGGAGGAACAAGACGATGCCGACTGGTATGTGGCAGTGCTCGAGGCTGTGGCTTGGATGCTGCACGCTCGTGGAAGCACTGCTGCTTGGAACTGCACAACTCTTCATCTTGTGGTTCTCATTCCATATCAAAGGCACTCTGGATGGTGTATCGTGAGCACATATCCTGCGCAAAAAATAAAAAGTCTTAATCAAAAGAATACACGTTCCACTAATGAAAATGTTTACGGACAAAATAAAGGTATATTCGCTATATCATTTGAAAAATTGGAATCATGAAGCCCATCCTGGCTTCTGCTAAAGACAAACTTTCCCGTACTCCTCAGTGATCAGTTACTGGTTGGCAGATACAAAAGTTACAAATCGATACAGAATATAGAGAAGTTCTGTATCGATTTGTGTACATTCAGAACCAGTGGTAGATTCATTTGACGATTCGAAAAAACTTTGTAAAAATTTGAATAAAAATTGTTCCATTTCTATTTGATTAAAATCCCTAAGATGCAAAATTCAGGATACTTGGGACCTTGACCTTGGCCCAGTATTTCGCATTGTCCCTAGTATACCACTGTATGGTAATAAAAAAATCTACAAACCCTTCTTCCGGATCCTCCGAATCGTCAAGCTCTTCTTGACTCCGGTTGAGGAATATCTCCCCGCACTCCTCAGCAATCAGCTGCTCGATGGCCGGCCCACGCGGCCTTTGTATCGTTCCCCGCCCCCTGCCGCGCATCGGCCCGTGCACAGTGGCTAAGCACTTCGTGTTATTCATTGTCTTCTTGCGATCCAACGTTTGTGTTTGGAGGTTTGATGACGTTTGCGGTTCTGCAAAAATTAATTTATTAATTAATTTAGAGTTCTGCTATATATTCGAAAATGTTGGTAGCCGATATTGGTTTCGCAGCCGCTTTATTTAAATGATATTGGCTAGTTTTGTGTGCACCATTTACCAGAAGACTTGTGGGAAAAATCTGCTAATTTTAGGGCCACACAAAATAATCAGCGCCAGCGTGATAAGCAGAACCAAAGCTGGCTAGATTATTAGGGTCAACGTTAGATTGCCTAAATGGCACTGATTGGGGAGTTTTGGAGCAACCGGTCAGGGCCTTTTGGCAGTCTTTAGACAGTAATAATTATAATACAATAGTAACAAAAGTTGAAAAATGAGGAAAGATTGCGTTCAACACAATGGGAATCTCGAGGTTTTAAGGTTGTTTTTAATGGTTTCAGGGACTTTGTTTATACCTAATATACCTAATGCTGTGCAACTTGCTTCATAACGTTCTATGTATTACGAGTGAACCGTACAGCCTTAAATAGATTTCTGCGATAGAAGCAACAGACATGTCCAGATAATATGTAAGTAGTCAATGCCCTAGCTGTTCGAATAAAGAAATAATTGGGTAGTACTTTAGAACTTTTAATGAGAAAAATTCAAGATCACATACGTTGAACTTTGTCGTTATTCTTGTTCAAATAATGTTTCTATTGCTTGAGAAAACTTACTAGTTAAGCAAGTCTATAAGTCAATGTTACAATAGGATGTATTGTCTATGTATGCTTACGAAAATATGTTTTTTTTTAACGAATATAAAATATATATAAAAATATATAAATATGTATATAAAATTAAATAAACGATAATGGATAGCAAAGTTTAAATTGAAACACGTGTAAACAAACAGTACAGAGTAATTCAGACATAGTTTTAGATATTGGGTTGTAGTGGATTATAGAAAATGTTTATTCAATATATCGAATACTGTTGCGAGATTTTAATCCGATAATAGGAAAATGTTTACCGGGTGAAATGCTAATAGTTTCAGATATTTTGATCCGATTAAAGGAAATGTTTACGTATCTGATAAAATGTTGAAAGCTTTAGGCATATTAAAATCAGATAGTAAAAAAGCTTTGTCTGGTTTGCAAGTCAGAGGATTTTTTTGTACGATTGTTGGTACTTTTTCAACTGAGCCAAGATTTGAACTCAAAATCCTTAAGTTATCGGTGTCCTCATTACCTATCCACGTTTAAGTTTTCACAGATCAACACGAAGTCCTGACCTAAATTCTATAGAAAACACGTATATAATATTAAGTGATCGCGCAGATTCTGCTAACTGTACTTCTTTCTCCTTGTATCTTCTATCTATATTTATATTCTTATCTTTGTTGTGGTGTTTGAATAAAATGTTAAATAAATAAATATAGAACAGAAAAATTTTGTTTCTTATATCTTAGTGCAGTGGATATCTTTATTTATTTATTCAGTTTGTTTAATACTAACCGTCAATCAAGGCACTACGCTTCACTCGACCCATCGTAGCAGCGCGGGGACTCGTGGGCACTTTCTCGAACACTTGTGAATACTGTCCCCTGTCCCCGGCTCTCGCTTTCACTGTACCCGGGGATCTGTGAGCCCGTGGGGGAAACGAAGTGTACTGGTTATGCTCCGTCGGTTGAGGTAGAAGACGCTGTTGCTCGTGCAGTTGAAAGTGATTCTCCAACTGAAAGAGAAAAGCTATTGTAACTTCAACCAACAGTTAAAGGTGCGGATTGAATAAAAAAACTGACAGGTCGACTGTACGATTCCAACCGTTGCAATATAGTCGTACTCACTCCTAACATAAGCTTTCCCACATATATCTGAAGAGGAGAGAAGAATATTAGTCATCACTCAAGTTTAGCTTGGCTAATATTCTTTCTGGCATTTCTGGCATTAATGTTCTGTAGTCAACGTACCTATATACCTAGATTTAACTCTTTTAGCATATTCCACAAACCCGGGTGGTTTTTTATAAGTAAAATTTGTAAACCTTATGTAAATAAATAAATAAAATAAAATAAATAAACTGTCAGGGGTTACATACGCTTCCCATGTTAGGTTAGTAATAAATATTTTGCTTTAGGCCATAGAAGCCATATAATATAGACAGATACTACCCACACTGTTTTATATCACTCTATTTTTCTGCTTCTTGTAAAGTGAAACGGTGTCACTGATTAAAAGTACAGAAAAATGGTAAATGTTAAGAATAATCAAAAGAAAAAGCCCACACAAAGAAATAAAAACAGGGGAAAAGTTACAAAGAAGTTAAGACGAGGATAATGCTTATTTAATAAATCAGTGTTCCAATATGTCAGGGATATAAGGGATATATAACAATAAGAAGAATCGTTTCAATTTGCAACAATTATATAACAAGGCTCCAATCATAAACAGAATACTATCTTTTATTAATAATAATTATGTACTACCTATAATTGAAATGCCAATTAGTATTTGCTAATTTGAAATGTAATAACACGAATCCAATACAAATAATAATCATTATTGTGATACAAATAATTATCTGTTAATCCTTTTGATAAGACTCCAGCAAATTATTTATCCCAGAATTCAGAGCTGTGAAATAATTTCATTTTGCGATACCAATTTATATTGGATCCCGATTTTGGATAAAAAAATTTAAATTATAATTATACTTTTAAACTGAACACCAATCCTGGGATATGGGAATTTAATGTAAAATTAATTAAGTAATGCTTTCTAAATAAATATTTTAGCTGATAAATAATAATTTATTTTATTTTCACCCTCATTCACATATTTTACTTTATTCACTCGTAATTTTCACAGCGATGAATATTCGAAGCTATAATAGTTACCTACTACACTAACTTTGTAATAACCACGACTGCATAGTTGTATTTTTACGCATTATTTAAGGGAAAACCAGTAATTCCTTCGAGGTCATGTTACATAAGCGTACACTCAATCCCACAGAGGATTTCTGAACTTTTCGCAGGCGACGTGACGGGGTTTCTAGTTTATGACGGTAGATTTATATGTCTAGTGTGCAATGAGAAAGACATTCTTACTTCACCATCCTTCCTCCAAGTGTTAGGCACTTTATTCTTAGTGGCACGCAACCACGCTGCTCTCGCTAGTCGTGCCAGTGACGCCCCAAGCCCCGCCAAGCAAGCCAAAGTCAATGGCACGCCCGCTGCCGCGTATGCTACGGTCGCTGCTCTCCCCGCTGCCGTACGAGGCGACACGTTGCCATATCCTGGAAATGGTATAAGTATTAGCTCCTGTTTCAAAATCACTGAAGCCGTGAAGATGGGCCACCAATAGAACAACCACCATGGCACTGAGATCTCCTAAGTAGGTAGGTACCTATTTTAGTATTTTTTATTATTAAAAAATCATCCGTAGCTCTGTTGCGACATAATTGAAGGACAATCCAACAAACCAACAAAGAAACAAACTTTTGCATTTACAATATTACTAAGAATATTAAGTAAGGAAGTAAGGATAGAAAGATAGAATAAATGTGCTGATTCTTCTAAGGTATTTCTACTTCATAATATTTTCAACCATTTTAAGGGGGGGGGTAAGGTATTAAAATTTATTTTTTTCGATTTTTTTTTTATTTTTCTAATTGAATGCATAATATCTCAAGAAGATTGTGTTAAAATTTCAAGTCGATCGGGGCAAAATTGACGAAGTTATGAGTATTTAATCCTAAATCTCAAATTACTTACAGAGTTACATTGAAAACTAATATTTTATTTTTTATTCTTTCAGTTACCGTAGACAAACAAGCCTGCCCTTATTATGAAGTTTTTTATAGGCATAATTAATTAGGTTCATTATTATAAACAAATTTAGTCTCGATAAAAAATGGACACTGATTGATCGTGGCTGGCTTTGAGTTGTTTATTTTTATCCAATTATAAGCTAAAAAAACGTACCCTACAGCAAAATATAGGTTTCTGATAATGACTTAACTAAACTAATATTAAGTTATCAGCTATCGACCTAGATAGTTTGACGTTGAAGTTTCAGAACTGTGAGATGGCCAGACATAGCTCATATTTTTTTTTCCCATTTCTCTTGCATGGGTATTAAAAATAAAATTGAAACGCAGTTTTAAGATAAAGATAATTTCTATGTAAACACTTGGTCCCCATTAATATTGCAAAGTGCAGGCAATTTATTTTAATACAAAGCATAGGGATTTTGGAAACACATTAAGATTAGAACAAAAAAAGGGTCTGGTCATAAAATTAGTTGTTTATTTCGTGAAGCATTTTGCCTTCACGAGAATATTGTAACCAGATGTGGATTGACATGGTGTCCAAACCGAGACGAAGGGCATAGAAAATAAACAAAAAAGTAAGGCGTGACCATAGTAAATGACGCTATCGATAATTGGCCGAAACATTTTGGCGGGAATCCTAAATGACGAATCAAGTTAAGTCAGATTACTTTGGAGGTGGTCTCTATTTTACAGTTTGGAGAAGGGACGATATGGACTCGAGAGGGGAGATACACGGGTGTGGATTTTTCGAGAAGGGATTCCGGGTTGAGGGCTCCTCCAGCAGAGTCGACTCCATCTCCAATAAATTAGTCCTAAAAATTGTGTAAAGTTTAACCTATTTTAATATAACTATACATTAAAACATAACTTCAGTGTTAACTTGTTAAGTCTAATTCAAATAAGTGAGTGCTCACTACGAGGCCTGAATATTTCTGGTAATGTACAAATATCTGAGTAACTAAATTTTGATATAAATAGAATCACAGATAATTTGCTTCCTTAAGTTGGGATTAGACGTACGTTTATTGCAGTAAATTAAGATGCATCCAGATATAATTCTCGAGGCTTTATATGCAGAAGAACAAAGGGATAGGAGACGTGCGAGAGAGATATCTCGAGACGATGGGTTCTCTATTATGATGTATATCTTATTTCTGACATTTGTTCTATATCTGCTCTTTTTATTAATCAGATTAATGTGGTCAAATCTGAGAGAGTGAAATGTAATAATTTGGCACACATACCACTTGCTTTGGAAGAGGAACATTTATATAAAATGTAGTCTGGAAGTTGTGAAAACGAGAATAAAATATAACTTATTATCTGTGAATCTATTTAACATAATGTATTATGTGTTGTAATTTCTATTAAAACTATAAAATGTCTTGTCTCCCTGATACCACTAGTAGAAAGTGTACATATTCTTTTAAGCATTTAACACCTTTTGTAGCATGTGTGTATATTTTAGTCTAAGATGTCTTAGGTTAGAATGCCACAAGGGTTTTTCATTTGGATATTTCCGTTTTCCCTTGTCTTAGAATGGCTGATAGGTAATGGAATATCCGGTTGGTTCTCAAATGACCCCATTTGGAACCAATCTAAATAATCAAACAGTTTCTTTTGAGTAGATTTAATAAAATGGAAAATAAATCTATGAAGTCATAATTATCATCTTTTACTGAACAACCCTAATTTTTCTCCTAAGGTATTCAATAATGGAATGTTCTCAAAGGTTCTGTCTACATAAATTGATTTAGTGTTTTATTAGTATTCAGTTGAACCCTAGACTTAATATCTGTAACGTGTGGCGGGCTGAACCGAACAATCCAATAGTGAAATACTATACCCAAAATTGAGTCACGACCCTTCAGTAGGCAGTCAGTTTAGAAAGTTCAGTTACTAGTGCACTAATTTAGGTCAATAGGCGACATGCATTTATTAGGGTCAGTTTATTCTATCACGATAGAGAAGCCTGATTTCTTTCATAAATAAAGCAGATAGGTGAATGAGGTGGAATAATATTGCAGTCTAAGGAACGCTGACTTATTCTTGTTTTACATAACTAATAGACTAGATTCTAGACTCACTTCGAGTTAGAAGTTAGGTATGAATGAAAACTTTAGAAATCATTCACTATAAATTAAGTCTTCAAATGTACGAGACTCCGAGATACCAGAGCGACCTTCGAGCTACGGGTGTGGGTCAACGGTACTTCCTACAAGCAGGTAGGAAATTAGAATCCTTTGTTTATTGTATTTACAAACTTTAGGTGTAGGGTGACCATGATATTACTTCGGAATAGAGGACAAGATAGGGTAATAGGTAGGGTGACCATGATGAAATACTACAGGGATTGAGACACTGAGGCTGATTGAGTATTGGCTAAATTAATATGTTTGACTCAGATGAGTCAAAGTTATTACTAAGTGGTACACGGTTCGATGGCGTTCTTGGCGGCGAATTTCCGGCACAACCAAACACGCCATGTCTTACAGCACGACTCTCGACTTAGATTTGGCCAAATCTATATCAAACTGAACAGTGAATACAAATAAATAAAACCATGGTATTGGGGCGAGCTATAAGCTCAATGAAAAGAATTGTACCAACCCTTCGGGGTGTATGGGAACACCAAGCGCTTCGCAGCGAAAGAGAGTCGGCTGTGCCCCCATAACAATGATAAAAGGCCGTGGAGCGGCGTAGGGTTTCCCCCGTGCTAGAGGGAATTCGGTCAGAACGACGGCCTAAAACAGGCAAATTCGTACACTGTATCAGCTAATCATTCATTCTACTCGTATTTTAAACTTAAATTGATAATTTAACTCTCTAGGATTTCCCTGTTTTTCTGAAGGTTGGAGAATGCATAACATAATTCTTTTGAAGTTTGTTCATAATTAATCCGCGACAGCTAAAGTAGAATGATTTGGTAGCCTACTTTGTCCACCGGACGAAATGAACTAACCCGCAGGGTGCTTAGTACATAACAGTGTTCATGCCAGAAGCCAATATGTCTCTCGATCCTGAGGTGTTTTACCTATAATTAGAATATTCTTCTTTACTCAATCAATCCACTAGATATCACTAGACGATCCAGCTGCGTACCATCACAACTGGCGAAGACTTGTAATATAGGGTATAATAATATGTCATCAACTTCGTCCTACATGGTAATAATATATTATGAGTGGGCATCAGAAAATAAGTAACCTTGATGGTTAAAAAAATAGTTCAACAACTAAAGGTCGATTAGAACTTTTTTTATTGTGAGATAGGCTTGCGCTTGACAATAAAATTAATAAAAAGTACAGGTGAGATCTAAGTTGGTGCGCGCTTGCCAAGAACATGCCTATTCATTCTTACCTTGAAGGCAAGTAGAACTATTACTACTATTACTATTACTGCACTACTGTACTAGCAAACTGGTTAAATTAATTTTCAACAGCTCGGTTGATTGCACGTCTGTTTGTGTAGCAGCTGAGACCCTCTCAGCATCTGTTAACTCTAACTGGTTAATTCAATTGCTGGAAACAATTTCATGACCTTCGAAACATCTGATGACTTGATCAGTTGTGTATTCGTTTGCCTCACTGCTACAACTCAAACCGCAGTTATTAATCTAACTAGTCAATTATTTTAAAATTTGATATACTTACTTATTATTTTAGTTGAGATTATTATTGATCCATGACAAATAGCAGATATTTTAGCTGCAATTAGCACGCCATGCATACAGTATATGATAAAATGTGAGTACATTTGGCGAAATAAACTTATTTAATGTCAATGTTGTATTTAATTTGTGTTATGACTCAAACATTTTATAACTTAGCAAACTGACCTGTGGTAGTTATGAGGGTAATACAATAAATGAGGGTGCCAGAGAACGTCCACTAGTGTCTAAACAGCTCGGTCGACAGTGCGCCAGTTTGGTGCGCAGCTGCGACATAGTCTAAACAGTTGTTAGTCTTATTAGCTTATTATTATATTGCTGGAGAGGACTTCTTGTTTGATTATTTGATAAATTAGCGAACTGACCTATAGTGGTGATGAGGGTAATACAGTAAATGAGGGCGCCAGAGAACGTCCACTTAGTGTCCAACAACTCGGCCGGCTGAGCGTCCGTTTGCCTCGCAGCAGCCACGATTGATGACTCGAACTTGCGCAGCTGTTCGTGTACTAGTCTGGTCCAATTACGTTCGTAGAGGACGTTCAGGCGTTCTGGAACAATCAAAAATGAAACCACTTTAATACGACGTAACTATCTCTAAACTTCGGCCGCATCATACATAGGTAGACACTGTAGTTTTCCTTGGGATGAAAAGTATTATGCATTTTTGTCTAAGTCTAATGAGATGAAAATAGATAAATATGATAAGGGTTTAAACAAGATTTTATATGATGGAAAGGATTGATGGGGCTTAGTTTGAAGCGCGCTTGCCTAGATGCCTATTCACTCTTGCATTGAAGGCACTCAAATTATCAGTAGCAGAAAACGCGGATGTTGGAAGTGTGTTCCACACGGTCCACACCTTAGCGGTTCGTTTTAAACGTTGAACTAATGCGTTTTGTGTGAGTAGTTTGGATTTCGACCACGTAAGGATGCTAACGCTCACGATTTTTTCTTTCTTTTTCTTTCTTTCATTTCTCTGTTTTTAATCTTTTTAACTCTCGCAGCACAACCTTTATTCAAATATAACGTTGCATTTAAGTATAGTAGTAATAGGTATATTCGATTAATAAAGACTATCGAAAATCCCGCTATCAATGCAGACTCTATCTTGACACACTAATGATCGCCGTCTCAATTGAGTTCGTGATCCCGCATTAAAGCCGTTGGATAGGAGCCAATACAGACGTTCTGATCAGTCAGCTGTATACATGATATACGCTCCGACCACTACATTGTAATTGTTATCTAGTAACAAGAAAATAGTTTAAAAACTGTAGCTCGACTATGAAAAATTAAATGTAATTGTCATATTGATTTTCTTCGTATAAAATGTAGCCTGTCTCCCCCGGACCATATAATAAGAAATCGATTAATACCTCATTGATCAAAGTCGGCTCAGTAGTTTAGGCACTATGATAGAGCAAACTAAAATACGTACATAATATATAATATGTAGACTGCTCAAATCATAATCCTTTTTTTTTTACTTTGTCTTATGCGGGTGAAAATATCCGTAATAAAAATCGAAGAAGGAAAACATTCTGAGGAAATCTGTATGGTTGAAAGTTCTCCTTAATATTTTCAACGGTGTGGGAAGTCTACCAATCTGCACTTGGCCAACGTAGTGGACATAGCAACACTACCAGACATACAAAACCTTGTTATGACGTACAGAAATTACACGGTCAACATAGAAGTTGGAATGTCTGTAAATGCGTATAACTACGAAACAGCTGAGTTGTAAAGTGTAAAGGGGTTGCCTCAATGGGGTCGGTGGGTCAGTGAACTCAGATGAGATTAAGATCGGAGATTCCTATTCTCGACCTCGGCTTGTATGATATTGTAGTTTTCTTGACAGAATTGTTTTCGTATTAAGAAATTTTAAAGTAAAGTAGTTGAATCTATCTAAATTTATAAAACAAAAAGGTGACTGACTGACCGACTGACTGGTCGATCTATTATATTAGTTAAGTTAAGTTTATTTTTTTTTAATTCATCCATTTCATTTCATTTGATTCAATTTGAGAAAAGTGAGCACGCAGAAAAATGGGAACTTTTTCAGATATTTCTGAAAAATGAATTTACAAAGCAATCTTGTGAAATCAAGGTTAAATGTTCCTTTATAATAAAACATTGTCGGATAAGTCAAGTTCAGCTTCTTTTTTTTAATTCATTCATTTGATTCGATTTGAGAAAAGTGAGCGAAACGCAGAAAATGCGAACTTTTTCAGATATTTCTGAAAAATGAATTTACAAAGCAATCTTGTGAAATCAAGGTTAAATGTTCCTTTATAATAAAACATTGTTGGATGGCTTCAATGCAAAATCACGAATTCAATCGAGACCGCAATCATTAAGATGATGAGATAGAGCACCGGCCGCGGCTGTATTGTTACGTTCCAATTTTCACGAGAATTTTTCTCCCGTAATCGAATACAGAGATAGATACGTAGCTATAAAAATACGGGTGTACCTTCTAAATCTAAAACAAGAAACACGTTTAACACTATGAATATTAAAGACTTCATTCGTGGTTTAATGATAAAATTCTTATAATTTAATACGTTAATAATTTACGAAACCAATTATTGGTTTCGTACCCGAGGGGTAACCAACGGGACCCTATTACTAATCCTCCGCTGTCCGTCCGTCCGTCCGTCTGTCCGTCCGTCCGTCTGTCTGTCAGTGGTCTTTATCTTATAAATTTAATAAAAATAAATTAAAAATTAAAGGGGACCCTACTAGAAAAGGGTTTTTTCGGCGTTTTTAGTACGGAGCCCTTTGCATGCGATTCCGACTTACATTTTTTTGTTTTTTATATTTTTAGCGAGCAAACGAGCAGGCGGGTCACCTGATGTTAAGTGATTACCGCCGCCCATGAACATTGCCGGCTTTTGAGGAATTTGACCGGTTATCTTGTAACCGCCTATCTAGAAACACTATCAAATTAATAAACCTTTCCTATAACATTTGCCGTACCGTGGTAAGTACCAAAATACAATTTCACTTTGTTTAATAGTATCTGTATTATACAGTGTTATTTTCTTGATGATAAATTTTCTGCCGTGGCGTAATAAAAATTCATACAAGAAAATATTAAAATCACTTGTTTGAAAACCGTGCGAACACTTGCCAATATAAGCGTTTGGTCGACACTCAAGAAGGGATGAAAAGACACGTTTTCGGTTACGGCGGAATAAATATTGGCGTTCGGTAAAAATCCGATCCGTGAAAAATTTTGCAATGAAAAATTCAAACTACCTAGCAGCTAGATACTCTGTAACAAAAAGGACATCCCTTTTTTGCTACAGAGTATTTTAATATGATTTGCACGAAGCGCGGGGTCTGAAATCTGAAGTACAAATATTTTTAATTTATTTTGTGCTCAGGAGCTCTTCGACCCTGTTGCCCCTTTACCTTTTTACCCTTCAAAAAGGAGGTTCTCAATTTGAGGCATTTTTTTTGGTGATACTCCATAACTCTGTCAATTTTTGAACCGATTGCAAAAATTTTCTGGTATAAAAAGGTAGCCTATGTCACTTTCCTGAACTATATCCGTGGGAAAATATCACGTCTAATAGCTGCCTTTATACACGCACTCTTTAACGCGTGAATCGGCTTTCGTGCTGGAAAAAGCGCACATGTAAAGGCAAGCGAATGAAAAGAGAATGCGCTTCCGCGCCGACATGCATCCATCATGCAAGTCTGCGTGACAGTTCGCCTTTAGATGCCCGTTTTTGTTCAGTCTCATAAAAATGACAGACATAAGATTATGGAGCAGAGATCTTATTTCAGAGTTTTTGGAAATTTATAAATCTCATACATGTTTGTGGAAAATCAAATCTGATGAGTATAAAAATAAAAATTTAAAGGAACTAGCTTACCAGAAATTGGTTAAGTTTTGTAATGATAACGGAATCGCTCATGCCAACAGATTTTGTGGTAAAGAAAATTCAAAGCTTAAAAGGGTCATTTCGTAAGGCGTTAAAAAAAGTATCAGACAGTCAGGGCAGTGGAAGAGGTTCAGATGCTATTTACAAACTTAACTTATGGTATTATGAACTTTTATTGTTTACAAAAGCATCAATATAAAGTATATCATAGTGCCTAAATTTCGACGAATTGAGAACCTCCTTTTTTGGAAATCGGTAAAAAACATACGCGACTTAACGTGGAGTGCGTGAATTTCACACACTCCAGGACACGAAAGTATCCCGCAATGAATCGCGCGCGATTAGCCTTTACACGAGCACTCTTTCCTCGCGGATGAAAATCACGCAGACAATCGCGCGCGAATGATTCGACAGCAAAAAATTGGTTATTAACAATCACTCGTGATTGTGCGTGCAAGCTTTCGCGCGTTCCATCGTGCACGATCCCAACACACTCCAATCGCGAGCGAATGAGCGTCTAGTGTAAAGGCAGCTAATGGAGCAACCCATTACTGCGTGATTGAAGGACAAACCAACAAACAAATACTTAAATATAAGTATGATAATAAATAAATAAATAAAAATATTAGTAAGGATTTTTTGCAATACTAGCTGACTGTCGCAACTTAACCTGCGTTTATAATAGGTTTATAATATGTATTTAATATAAACATGTATTAGGTACATTACTTATTATTTTAAGTTGACCGATTTCAACCTTATTTCAACGCCAATATTTTTTCTTCAATATAACCAAATACCTGTCATTTCAATTTTCAACCCTTTTAGAGAAGCATTCTATGGTAATACGAGTAGATGCTCAAAGAGTTGAATTACCTAAAGGGTTCCAATAAGTAAATTTCTCTTTTCCGATAAGGAAATTTCCCTTTTATCGAAGAGATTTTTGGAAATTTACCCAATCACACGAACTTTGAAACCGTGGAACAAACTTCCTTCGATTTCCCACTAAATTACAACATGAGGGTTATTCAAGACCAGGTAAGACTCCTCCGCCGCGACCTCCTAGATATCACGCGCCAAGGAGGTCGTCAAAAATCAACATCGTGAGAAACCCCGCACTCCTAAGGGTTCTCCATAGACCATAATAAAGATGCGTGAAGTCTGCTAATTTGCATTGGGCCAGCGCAGCATGGTGGAGAGTTATACGTCATAACGTATAACTCTTCTATGAGAGGAGACCTGTGCTCAGTATTGTAATAGTGGCTCGTTATTGGATTGCTTACGGTGATGATGAAGGAAAGATGGACTACAGAAACAGAGATGTTTGTGCAAATGTATGCAACGGGACCCACAAAAGATGGAGCAACGATGCGACAAGACGGCTTGTTTTGGTATAATAAATAATGTGAAGGAACGCGCAGGCTTTGTCAGCAAATTGTTTGTCATTTGTCGGTCACGCGAAATAACGCTTCGTCATTGTTGTTTCCTCGATCGAACTTCCTTATTATTTGGCAGTGTTTCTGCTTTTGTGTAGCTGGATAATGCTGATTTATCGCTTGCAGGGAAAATTTGTGGCTTTTTATGCTTGGTGAATACACTATGCGAGGAAAAGGTATTATAAAATCAATCATTTAAGGGAACGCACAGGCTCTGTCAGCAAAAAGTTCCTTGTTGTTTGCATTTTGCCAGTGCGGCTGAATAATTCTGATTTATCGTTTATGAATTATGTAACAACTGATACCCATTACCAGTTGATTCGTCTACGTCGCTTTAGGTTAAAAAATCTTCTGACAAATTTCATCCACCTCTTTTCACCCGTTTAGGTTTGGAACTTCAAAAAATGCTGCATAAAAAATCATAGTAAGTAGATAAACCTCGAGGAAACTACTCAAAGTAGATAATATTCTCGCTTTTTTGCTGTGCGTTTTTTGTTTTCTTCATCTTCTTCATCATCGATACATTTCCACTGCTGGACAAAGGTCTTCCACATGGACTTCCACAGGGCTCGATCTTGTGCCACCTGTATCCATTGTATGTACTTATTTTTTGTTTTAGTATAGGACCATACATAACTTGCCCCTTTAGTTATAATAATGTCCATTCGACCGATTCCGGTCATGGTGGCCAGTCTCCATAGAGATTAGCCATCTACACGGGAGACATTATAGTGCACAAGTGTACGCGCAAACACAGATACACTCTCTATTCCCTCACTCTTACAGTCCGATGGGAGGGAAATCCGACACGATCGAAGGGAGATCAGACACAGTTTACGTGTTCTCCGAGGCACGGGGGTGACGCACCGCCAACTACCTAACTTCGGGCTAGAATGTACTGAGAATTTCGTGATAGAAAATCCCAATACATTTTTGGGACGATCCGGAAATCGAACTCAGGACCGCTTCATGCTAACCACTAGACAAACGAGGCAATTACAAGTACAGACAAAGTATCTAATAGATTAATTATTGCGGTCTAATTGAACAGTCGGGAATAGCCCGTAAATGTAGATATTATCTAAGAGTAGGTATAGAGCCACAATGTACTAATTGTGATGCTATGTGGCTTTGTCATTTGGTCGGAACGCGGTGGTGTGGAATTCAGCAATATCCGCATACGTGACGTAATAACTCATCGTCGAAATGAGATAAACTACCCACTCGTAGTCTACCATTTCGCCATATGCGACATACCCACATTTGCATATCTGAGCAAATTGTACCAAATACGTAGTATTAAAAGTTAGCATTAAATTGGATAAGCTTATTGTTGACTAAGTTAAGTAACTAATGTATCTATCAATGGGGTTGGCGTGTCAGCTAGTGAAAAACTCCAAAAAAAAAATAGATTAAAAAAATCCATTATGCAAAACAAGTTCTAAGGCTTTGATTTAGGATGGTAACTAGCTACGGCCGAAGTCTCCCACCAGACCAGACCAGAAACAATTCAGAAATTATAAATTCCCAAATTGCCCCCGCCGGGAGTCGAATCCGAGAACTCCAGTTACAAGATCACTGCGCTCACCACTGCGCCAGGGAGGTCGTCGTTGGTGAAATCGGGTCTTAGAGGTGCTAACCTTTTGTGCCGAGTCTAAGGTTGACGAAATGTTCTAACAACTTTTAGATGCTCAAGAAATAAAATACCTTGTGAAATTAATGGACACGACACGTGAGTACCTAAATTGAACGGGGTAAGGTCTACATGTACTTCATATTGTGTTATACCTACACAAACTAAATCAAGCCTAACCAGGGCCTTGTAAGGTCAGTAAAAAGGATAATGATACGCCTACATTCAAGCGCTTGTCTCGTTTGCCGAAAACTGATTACCTTATTTGAGCCATCAAAAGCAGGTTGCTCTTTTCGACTGCCAATTAAAAGTTTGACATACGAGTATTGCAAATACCTAGCGTTCTTGGTGCGAATGTGGGTTAGATTTGTTTCGGTTGGGCGGATTTTACCTGGATTTTACGGACCTACCTACCTAATTATTTCGAAGGGAAATCTGCATTGATGTGTGAGTAATGTTATAACTTCTACTAGGAAAGTTATAAGCCGTTTTATTTATGTCATCAAATAAAAGAAATGATAAATGTTTTCGGAAATACATACTTACTACATGTATTTTAGTATGTATCCGGCTTTAACATAGACATATTGTATTACACCAATGGGCTTTAAGCATTTTGTTTTTCAGAGCGCGTGTAATGGTAAATCTTCAGATGTAGATTTGATTTTTACAGCAGTAGATCAAGTTTTAACTATCCGAAAAAAAACAGGCATAAATCACATCATAATTTCCAAGGGACAATATCGAGTAGAAACATAAAATAATGTAATTTGTTCGACAAAATAAAATCGCGAAGTTAGGCCTAATTTTTAACCAATTTAAATTGGTTAAAAATTTAATTTGGTTAAAAATAAATTGCATTTGTTTTCAATGTGATATAAGGTGTACGTACCGAAAACTTTACGAGCTCTCCGAGGCACGGGGGTGACACACAGCCCACTTCCTAACTCCGAGCTAGTACCAAGAATTTGTTGGCAGAAGAACCCAATACATTTTTTGGCAGATCCGGAAATCGAATCTGGGACCTTGTTATCGGCAGTTGAACTTGCTAACCACTAGATCAACGAGGCAGTTACCTACGCGGTTGACATCGATACCTATCTTTCACTGGAATTCTTTAATAGTGAGCACTGTTAGGTACCAATGTAGGGTTGCCGCCAATCAATGGAAGTATACAAGCTGGCTTTCTGCCAACTAATTATTCATGTAAATGGAAACTACACAGCGTACCGTTTGACAACGACTGGCATTGTATGAGGTTAACCTTTTCCAATTGGAATGAGACCTGCTTAGGGCTACCTCTATTATCTTACTATATTAGGTTCTATATTGTAATATTCCTAAAGGTATCAAAGGTATACGACCCTTGAATACATTAATATTATTATAGCTGACGCCCGCGACTTCCGCGTGGATTTAGTTTTTAAAATCCCGCGGGAAATCTTTGATTTTCCGGGATAAAAAGCCTATGTGGTAATCCTGGCCATGTGCTAGTTCTTTCATTGTTGCGTGAAGGAGTAACAAACACCCATATATTTATATCCATCCTCACAAACTTTCGCAATTTATAATATTAGTAGGAGTAGGAAGTAGGATTAAATTCTTACTAACATTATAAATTCGACAGTGTTTATTTGTTGGTTTGTCTCTCAATCATGCAGAAACATATCTACGTGGGTTCTTGCATGGGTAATGGTAATAAAAATTTGAGGAGTTGGACATCTCTAAGTTTTCAAATTCATCTCTACGACAACGATACCGCAATACTCAAACTACTAAACTTTTGTATTACCTAAGTAATGACGCATAAAATGTTTTACTTAAAGACGGTAGAGTATTAAGAAACAAGCATTTTACTAGCTAATTTTAGTATTGGCCTTTATTCATATTTAATTGACATTAATGTACCTACTTGAATTAAACTCATAAACTCGTAATTAGCTATTATAAAGTTTCTTCAAATTACGAGAAGTCTGTTGAAAAGGAAAATCTTATTAATAATTTTCACTCAAGAGTTTCGTGTGAATTTTAATTATGTCTTGTATGTACATTTTACGGCTCTACAATAGCAATGAAACTTTTAATAACTGGGCATACGTTATAAACAAGCAATTAAAAGAGATTAAAATGGATCATAGATCGTAAATGGTCATTCAAAATGAAAAATGTTCAAAGAAACCTAACAATGACTTTCAAATACCTATTCAATGATACCCCACTATAACGTAGTTAATCGACTTTAATTTTTTTTCTTTTTCACAATATAGCGTCTGGTGGTCGCCATAGACTTTAGTGAGAATAGATTAACACAAATCGATTGACGTTTAGGAATCATCAAAATTGGTCTAAACGTGAGCGAAGCCGCGGGCAAAAGCTAGTATTAGTATAAATGCGAAAGTGTTTGTTTGTTGATTTATTGGTTTCTTGGTTTATCCTTCAATCACGCAGCAACGGAGCAATGGATCGACGTGATTTTTTGCACGCGAGATTTTGAAAACTAAATCCACGCGGACAAGCATTAGCTTGTAAATATATAAAGAAAAGGTAACCAAACATTTCTATAATGAATTCTTTGTGTAATCCTGAACAATAAACTTTTTCTACTCGCTACATTTACATCCAAATCAACCGGCCATTGTGAGCCAATACCATTAGGCTTTCTCTGAAATTTAACTTTTCAATGTTTATAAAGCTTTCATTTTTTGCATTTAATACCGGGAACGGATGTGCCTACACCTACACTTTTATTTTATTATACCTACTGCACACTTTTTATATTTTCAGTGAATTAAAAAACGAGTTAATGATATAGACTTTGACAACCTCAATAGCCCAACGGTTAAAGGTGCGGACTGAAAACTGTAAGGTCGCAGGTTTGAATCCCACCCGTTGCACTATTGTCGTAGCCACTCTAAAAAAAACCTCCCTGGCGCAGTGGTTTTGCTGTATTTTTTTTTTTAGTTTTTGCTGTATTTAGTTAAATAATGTTCTTGCGACCGAATCCAGCCATGGCGGCCAATCTCTACAGAGATTAGCCATCCGCGCAGGAGATATTGTAGTGCACAAGTGGGTGCGAAAACACAGGTGCACTCTCTATTCTCTTACTCTCATACTTCGTTGGGACGGAAATCCAACACGACTGGAGAGAGATCAGGCGCAGGACAGCTTTACGAGCTCTCCGAGGCACGGGGGTGACTTTGCCAACTTCCTAACTACGGGCTAGTACTGAGAATTTCTTGACAGAAAACCCCAATACATTTTATGGTCCAACCCGGGTATCGAACCCGGGATATGTAGTCGAACTTGCTAACCACTGGACTAACGAGGCAGTTCATTTAACGGTTTACCAGTGATAGAAAGCCCAAAGCTTAAGCTTTAAATTGACCACAGCAATTACATTAATTTGGGGAAACTTCAGTTAAAACTTTGGGTATATTCAAGTCCTTTATTGCAATCTTCTCCAATCAACGCTATCAGTGATAGAGAGCTCGAAGTTCAGCTGTCAATTAGCTGCCGGCAATTACATCAATTTGGGGAAAATACGTCTAAAAACGTTGTGTCTGTCAATTTGAAACGGGTTTGTGGTTGTGGATGTTCCAAGGAAAACGTCAAAGGGGCTTTTAGCTTAGTAAAAATAAAGTATTAATACCGCTGTAAAATTAGATTTGTGTTCCAAATGTATAACAGCTTTCAAGTGGCCTGGTGTTTAAGACGCACTTTAAAGTTAGTATAAATTTCAATAATAAATTTATAGAAGAACGTCGAAGGAGTTTTAAGATACCGAATTGTCAATTAACGGTATTTAAGTCAATCTTTGAAGGACTTAAAAAGTTTTAAGGCTTTAATAAGTTGGGGTGCTATAATTTTCTTAATGATTTGTGCCCCTTGCACTACCACCACTGTTATGTACTCTATATTGTAGTAATATCATAAGCATACAGCATTTTTCACGTAATCTAGTAAAGCTAAAGCTTAATTAATACATAAATTGTGTGCTACCACGAAATCCAAAGTTTTTCGATTTCGGCGGCGTTAATTTATTAAATTAACAAGTGCAAATTAAAAATTGAACGTTTATCAGTTGACATAATACGCTTCCATAGTGTAAGGTCGTACGTAATTTTACTGTGGGGCAAAGTTGCTGATATCAAAACTACTTTTGTATTACAGAAAAGAGTTATCCGATCAATTCATAAAATAAAAAATGTGCATGCATTAAAAGCGAAAAGTAGAATTGAATTCAATGACACGCACAGCGCATGTGATTCGAGAATCCAATTAAATGCATGCGGCAACGCGTCGACCGCATTACCGTCCCATCGGCGTTTCAATCGAATCGTAATCAGAGTAGGTACGTCATCCTGATTGACGATCGAAGTTAGTTCCGGATTGTCACCAAATTGTGTTTTGAAACTCAATTTCACTGAATGGATGCAAACGATTTTAAGTTTTAGAATGAATTTTCTATTTTTATTTATCTAGTCTGTTTATTCTAAACCATTTTTGGTCATTATCATCATGAGTATTGTGATTTTTGAGGATATATCATTTGAGGATATAAGTTTAATTCATCATAAGAGTTATTAAGAAATAAAGAAACAGGTCAATATTTAGGGCCGATTGCACCAACGTAAAATAATCATCCGAGCCTAACAATATTTTGACAGCTTTTCAGGACAAAAACTGTCTATAATATATCGAATTTAGGTTTGGATAAGATATTTTTCGTTGGTAGGTAATATCACCCACCATCAATAATTGAAAAAAAAAATGAAAAAGACGGAGATATTAAAAGCTAAGCTAACTCGGTGACGCAATGTATCAATGACGGAGTCGAAACTAGCCATAAATTTTCATCAGCTAGAATACTGTTATTTATTGGATTTACCTAAGGCTCCGTTTTAACAAGGCTTGAGATTAATTCGTTTATGTGAAGTGCCTATCTGTTTATATTCCTTTTGACATTGATTAAAATATCTGGAATCTGGATGTTTAGACTTAATTCTATTTTATTAAGTGACGAATTCACCAACGTTGAGTGACGTTTAACAGAGCCGTAATAATAATAAATTGCCGCAATCTGACAGTTTTTGTATTGAAAATCTGCCAAAATAAAAGCTGTCCTTGTGTGTGTGTTATTCTTTTGGGTTTTCTTCATTTTTTTTTTTGTTTTAAAACCACCCCTCTATGAAAGTGAACAAAACAAAAAAAAAAGACGTGTGGCACTCGGGGACTGCCGCGGTAAAGCTATTGCATAGCATTTTTTATCAACGCCATGGCGTTGATAAAAAATGCGCCATCTAGCGGCTCACCGTAGAGGAGTCCTCTGTCAGGTTATTTTTGTTACGGAATTTCTAGATTCGGTCTCCACGCTGGCCCGCGATACAAGCTATGCAATAGCTTAAAAAAAATTCAAAGTCAGGCCGTTTTTGATTTTCAGCCAGACTAACAAACAGTTCTTCTTTGCCCTAGACCTTTTCCCATTTACTTGGGGTCGGCCTTCCTTATCCTCTTCTTCCATTGAGCACGGTTTTGTGCCAGGTCTTTATTTAATTGAGCATCTTTAAGGTCTGTTTCGACCGTCGTCAACCAAGTGGCTGGTGGTCTTCCACGCGAGCGCTTCGTAGTCTTGATTTCGCACCCTTCCACTTGGTCTCTTGCACGCAACATGCATCTAATTGCCTTCTTAATCTAATTACCTACTTGCATATAATTTCCTTCTTTTATTATATAGATAGAAGATGGATGTTTGCTACTGTTCTGTAGGTATGTCTGTAACAGATTATCTCTTACGGGAATCAGCTGGTATGGGAATAAAACAAAATTACAATCACGCGAATGCATAGGAAAAGCTGCTACGGGTGGGAATATGTTTTAATTAATTAAATAACCCGTCCGGCGCTGCTCGGGCGAGTGATCACGCTCACACGTGCTGCGCGACGCATGCTGCTCGCAAAACGGAGCAGATAATTTAATTTTAACTGAATTATTATTGTTGCGTTCACGACGTGTCACTAACAGCAATGTGACAACTTGTTTGTATAAGTCATTGTACAGTTTTTTTGTTGTACCGTTGTATTCATTTTCATGAAAGTGTCACCAACAGTTTTGTGGCAACTTCATTAATAATAATATACGAGTATTACACAAGTTCGTTCGTCGTAGCATTTTCTTAAGTTTTTCGGCCATAATCCTACCATAATCTATATTAAAAACTAGCTTTTGCCCGTGGCTTAGCTTACGTTAAGTTGCATTTTTTAAACCCCTGTTTTAGCCCCTTAGGGGTTGACTTTTCAAAAATCCCTTCTTAGCGGATGTCTACGTCGTAATAGGTACCTGTATGCCAAATTTCTGCCCAATGCATCCAATGGTTTGAGTTGTGCGCTGATAGATCAGTCAGTCAGTCTCTTTTGCCTTTTCTAAATTTGTTTATAGTGTTTATAAATCAGATTAAATCCACCTAAAGGCTATTTACGAGATTATTATTCATAAAAATGAAGCCATTATTTGTTTTGAGACTCTTGTTGTTTCGTGCGTAACTACAATAAACGAGCGTAGGAATAAAAAGTTCATATCTGTCACTTAATAAATCATTTTAATTGACGTCATTCTTAATGAACAAATGAGGTGCGTTGTAACAGTATGTACATGATATTGTATTATCGCAAATCGCAATGCGTTATTGCGATATCTGAAGACGCCTTTCTTTCTCCTAACGGATCTTGTCATTTCTGATTTGATCTCGCAGAGATAAACCAAGCAAAGGAACTGAAGGAATCTGACGTGAATTTATCAGGCCTATAACCCATCTAGTTACCGAATTGAGCTGTTAACGTTGTAATTTTTTCATCAATGACAAGATAGTCCTTGATTGCGATCTCACCTGATGGTAGGTAACTGACGATGGTAGCGGGCTAAATTGAAACGTGCCGGAACGCTAAACCGGCACGTCTTTGACGGTAGGGTGGTAACTAGCCACGGCCAAAGCCTTCCATCAAACCAGACCAGAGGCAATTCAGAAATTATAAATTCCCAAATCGCCCCCGCCGGGAATTGAACCCGAGACCTCCCAGTTATATGACCACAGCGCTCACCACTGCACCAGGGAGGAAATTAATTAAATCGACAATTTGTTTTACAACTAATACTGTGTTTGTGTTTAGGAGCATGCTATGATGTGTACCTAATAACTATTTAGGACCTAACTGACTAACTAAGAGATTAAATTATTTACTATGAAATTTAAAACTTATGGATAGTAAAGCAAAGTTTAAGATTTAAAATTAAAAGAAAGGATCTTACCAAATCACAAAAACTCCAACCTTAACGAATTCTCTCCTCTTCACTAGAGTCTAATGAACCCGAAACGCAAATATTCAAACAGATTCTTATTCAAGTATTCGTTTCACCGCAGAAATCTGAATTTCAAGAGCGGAACTGCATAACAAATCGAATTTGAAATGGTAATCGAACCCACTGACGTTATCCTGACACCATTTTATATTACAATGTCGATATTCCTTATATGTTAATGTAAGGATGTAAGGATATGGTAGTTTAGATCTGACATTTTTCAGTGGGGACTTTAGTTTTCAAAGAAAAGACAATGAAACGTCAGTAAGTTGTAGATTAACCGTTGATTTTGAGAAGGAATCAAAAAGTTTATTTATAACTAGATATGCTCACGACCTCATCCTCGTGGATAACTCTTTTATTTTACGGGATAAAATGTAGCATATGTGTTAATCCCGGATATGGGCTATCTTCAATCCAAACATTTGACTGTTTGGATCCGTCCAGTAGTTTTTGCGTGAAAGAGTAACAAGCTTACACACACATACAAACATTCGCCTTTACAATATTAGTGTAGTGTGAAGTGATAGTGTGATATTGGTCGTCCAGTGGTCGAAATTTGACAGTAATTCATTAAAAGGGGGAAAAAAGTATTTCAATTGTGCTTATAAAATTTGAAGATTTTCCTCGATTTCTCCAGGATCCCATCATCAGATCAGATCAGAGATCAGAACAACT
The DNA here is from genome assembly GCA_933228805.2 of Hipparchia semele. Taxonomy (NCBI): domain Eukaryota; kingdom Metazoa; phylum Arthropoda; class Insecta; order Lepidoptera; family Nymphalidae; genus Hipparchia; species Hipparchia semele. The sequence continues at coordinate 3,674,716 of OW121723.1, read as the reverse complement.
GGGAAGTATAGCCTTTCAAACAAAAAACAAATTCCAAATCGGTCCAGCCGTCTTCGAGTTATCGGGGAACGTACATTAAAAAAAAAAGATTGCGACGAATTGAGTACCTCCTCCTTTTTTGGACGTCGGTTAAAAACTAACACGTACGAAATAGTGTATTTCCACGTTATTCTCTTTCTATTCAATTTACACCAAGTGACGTTAAAAACTATTGGATATTTCCTCTTCGAAGTACCATACCTTAGCTTTATTTCCTATTGCATCAAAACTTCACCCTGGATATAGGAAGCTGTCTATCAAGCTAATATACAATGTCGCCTACAATTGGCTGTGCAAATGCAATCTAAATCCATGTTTCCAATTCCTGTTTATTGTAGGCACGTCCGTCGTCAGAATTGTTCGTAGCCTAATTTTTATCATATGCTTTATTAAGATTCCTTTTTAGTTTTCTTGTACTCGTATAAATTGATATTCTACAGTCTACCTGAATCGGTAATCACTTTTTTTTGACATTTTTTGATAAGACTTTAAAATATTTTTTGTGTCGATCTTCCAGATCGACAGTGAATCCAATTAATTTAATGATTAAAATAATAGGTAAGACTTTTTAAAAATGAACCAATTTCTCCGTTCTGTTAAATGAATCAAGGATAATATTTATTATATTACAAGGGTATATGGAGCAGCCTAACGAAAACTTGTAAATAAATTACACTTAATGCCTATAATGAAATTACCAATCTCGTCACTTATCCTGGAAGGTTGGTTACCAATATTGTAATTCTCGAGCACGCAATGTATTGTGAACAACGAACGCCGATACATACACCCGCAATAGGTACATATTTTCAAACTCTACTATCCTTTTCACAACGTGCCCTCTGGAGAGATTTAGAGACAGTAAAATGTTGTTTAGCATCACTGTGTTTATAGTTTAAGATGTGGTTTACCAAAGATCGCATAAATCCTTAATCCCTTAAGGAGTCTGCCCTCTATCTCCGTACATTCAAGTCAGTTTAGATCCTTTTGTGGGGTGTTAATTAATTAATCTTAACTAATAAGATTTTTAGCCCTTAACTTAATTTTCCTCAAAATTACTAGGTTGGCGACTAGCTATGAGCTATATAAATAACTATTTATTATTAAAACAAACATAAGACTTAGCACACTCATTTAAGTTTTACCTACTCGTGGGTTTTGAAAATTCTTGATACTATTATTTTTTGAAAAATTTGGTTGTTTTTTGAATATCCTTAGTAATTTTTCTGATCAATTTGGAAAACTCCTTGCTTTTGCTAAATAAAAAAAAAATCTTGAGGTTTATTTAATAATCGAGCATTTCGAATAATTAATAAGCCCCAGAATTACAAGGACTTTTTGCTATTTGACGCTATTTGTTTAAAAATGTTGATTATGTGGTGAATACAAATGAATTCGGTTATTAAAAGCGTTATTAATCGTTACGCGTTATTAACCGACTTCCAAAAAGGAGGAGGCTATCAATTCTTTTGAGTATAGTTCTTGCAATTCACAAGGGCGCGTGGCTCATGGTTGTGTGTATGTCGTATTTATATAAGTGTGAGCGAGAGCTTGCTCGCGCCTGACCGCTCCCACCTAGTCGCCTGACAGGCACGCACACTTACGCAATGTGCATGTACACGACGTAACCACAAGTAAAGCTCACGCGGCCTCGTGAATTGAAAGAACTAGGTAATTAATTAAGAGGGTTTGGTCTAGTCTACAAATAAAATTCTTGAGGCTGGTTTTGTTACTCCCCATTTTTTTATCCTTTTACTTCACATCGCCACAACGAACGGCAAGTAAAGTTGAAAGCTGTTTTGTTCCAGTTCTCTATGACACGATGAGGTTCTCATTCGCTTGAACAATACTTTGAAGCTATATTCAGGCCACTGAGAAGCTGCAGTCCATCAAGGGAATAATAGTCATTTATGTAGAGTTGGCGGTTGTTACGAATGCAATCTAGTTCGACGCCTACTTGTTTTATGCTCATAGCTGCTAAAATATAGAACTTTCTGATAGATATCCTAACTAATATCATTCATAAGTGGGCCGATGGGAAGAAACAATGATGATTGATGACTCCAATTTTTGTAATAGGTATAGTCTTTTATTTTTGTGGTTAAGATAAGAAACTTCATAGTATTTAAGTTCCAAAATATGCAACAAATAATAAATAATATTATAATATATTGGGAAAAAATTGAAAATTCGAAAAGAGCACGTTGATATCTATTAAATCAGCAATTTTCAAAACCCCCGGAAAACTTTCCAGATAGAACTACCAAATGACTGGACTGTTAGTCACTTGACTAGTTGTCATTTGAATGTTTTGTAACTGTAGATTTCTTTTTCGTTGGTTTTTTTTCTCCTCCTAATTTTTTTGACGCCACAGTTAATAATATTTTGTGTATTAAGCCTGTTAGAATTTAGAACAGAAACTGTGACGTCGTTTGTGAACCTAAATAAATATAAAAATAAAACTAATAAAATAATTTCGTATACCGTCGCAACTATGCCACTTTCAATTATCTAATGTAAGGCTGCGACAAATAAACCTTTTATCAATGAACTCAGTTCGTGAAATGGAGTAGACTAAAAATGCTTTGTAAACCTGTAAAAAGTGTATATTTCAATTTGTTAAGTAACATCAAATGTGACAAAAGGCTTCCGAATGAAATAAAATATCAGTTTCTTTTATATTTTCGACAAAAGAATCGTTTTTAAAAGTCGTTGTATGGCTACTATTGAGATAAACGAAGTACAAAGTATGTATTGTACATTATTTATCAATACAAATAATAAATCTTTGTAACTGATAATGGTAAATTCTATTCTTCAATAATGTCTTATTTCCAAATTATCCTTGGTTCTAAGTATTTATTATAAATGTCCCATTTCAGAGATTATTTTTGTAAAAAATGAATAGGCATCGCAAAAATAATCTTACATTTCAATTTCAACGTATTCCGTAGACATTCCCTGTAATCTGTATTGTTATCATTCTGCAACATATTTCTTAGAATACGCCATTTTCATTTGGTACCTTCAGCTCTATGGTTCTTTTATTGAACGATGTTTACGATGTGATTGTGTGTGATCGAATATACTTTGTAAAAGTTTATTTGAATAAAAAATTATTCTATTCTATTTTGATTTATGTTAGGAATAATATGCATAATATTGATTATAATTATTAGTGAGATTCTTTAGTATACTTTTTTAATATAAATATACTAACCATAGAAGACCTAGATAAATAAGCTATCTAGTCCAAAATTAACAGATTTCAGGTAGAAAATTTAATCCAAATAACATGTAATCTCTTCTATTTCTCTCTTCTTCAACCGATATAAGTCCAAAGTTGATCCAAGGTCTCATGCATGGACTTCTACAGACCTTGGTTGTTCATTAAGCGTCTCCGTCTCGTTTGATGTCGTCGGTTCAGCTAGTGGGGGGTCTCCCAGTACTATACTTTTCACCACTCCAACATCTTGGGACCTCAGCGACCATCAGTTCTTTGAACTATGTGCCCCGTCCATTTCCAATTTAGCTTCGCGACTTCCTGAACTGTTTTGGTTCTCCTACGGATCTTCTCATTCCTGATTTGATCTCGCAGGGATACGCTCTTCATCGCACATGAGTGAGTTTTCTTTTAAGGCCCATAGTTAGTGACTATTGTATTTCATACCTTATACCTAGTAGTATTTAGTAAAGTGTTTACTAATTGCTAAAACAGATTGCAATCTCAATATTATCTGGATTATTGACACGCTAAACTATCTCTTTACTATCTGGATTAAATCTTTTGCCTTCGATATGTAAATTTTAAAATAGATGATCTACTTCTTCGTTTCCTGGGAATCTTTTCCGCAAGTAGGCGTCAATTCGCCCGTTTTACGTGGTGATGATCTACTTATTTCGGTTGTTAAAATAAAATTGTATTTATGCACCGAATTAAAAGAATTATCAACTCTACAATTTATTTCGAACAATAAAAGCTTTTGAATTAGATTGCATTCGCACTGATAATAATTATATTGTTGTACTTATAGTGACTGTCTGCACTCTACACAATGTTCATTGCTGGCTTTGATTGACTCCCCCTTCCTATTGACCCACATTAATGTCAATGTATTGTCAGCAGGAATGAAAGCCTAGACTTGGAGTGGTATAAAGCATTTTACAAACAATGAAAATGTTTAACGTGGATTGTATTTACATTAATTTCTTACAATCTTAGCTCGTGACTTTGTTCGTTGATTTAGATTTTTTAGTACGCATACATACATGGGTTATACGATGGACTTTTTTTTAATACCGCGACTAAATACCGCGCTTTCTTTTTTTTAGAGATAAACTGTGAAGCGTATAATATGTTTTCTTGTAATTCCTTATATGTACTTACATAAAAAATAAAATAAATAAATAAATATCTCATGTTCATCTCCAAGACGTAAAGTAGGTACCGCTGTGCTTTTCTTTAAGATAAGCCAACGGTTCCACACTAACAAAGTTAATAAACGTCAAAATTCTTTTAACAAAACCGACTTCAAACGCCACTACGAATAATACCAATTGTGCCTATAAAATTTGAAGAGTCCCTCGATTTTTCATGGATCCCATGATCATCACATCCTGACTGATGACAATGGGACCACCTGGGAAGTATACCCTTTCAAACAAAAAAAGAATTCAATACATAAAGAGTCCATACATAAACATACATAAAAAACAAAAAAAAAAGATTCCGACGAATTGAGAACCTCCTCCTATTTTGGAAGTCGGTTAAAAATAAATATGTTTAGGGGGTTGGTGCAAGTGGTTCTAAATAGATCAGCTCTGAAACGCCGAACGTCGTCAGGATAATGTCACTTGGTTCGATTAGCATTTCAAATTCCATTTGTTATGCGATTGCAAGTTTAGTTTCAGAATTGTGCAATGTTACGAATATTATTTTGAATAATAAACAATGTGATGTTTGCATATTGGCTTACAAAAAGTTTTGTGCGATTATTATAACTGAGCAAGTGAGCAACCAGCGAATGAATAGTTTTGATAAGACAAATAAATTTTAATAGCCCAACGGTTAAATGTTAAACTGCAAAGTGAAAGGTCACAGGTTCGAACTCCATCCGTTGCACTATTGTCGTACCCACTACTAGCACAAGCTTTCCGCTTATTTGATGGGGATAGGAGGATATTAGTCAACTTCAGCTTGGCTGATATTCTTTGAAAAAAAAATTTGCTTCACTCGGACTTTCAAAGTAGCGGCTCTACCTTTTATCCCGGAAAACTGCGGGTTCCTGCGGGATTTTTAAAAGCTTAGGTACTCCACGCGGACGAAGTCGCGGGCAAATTACTATTCCATTCATTCATTCATTCAAAAAGAAATATTTTGCAAACAGAGCACATCGCTACCTATTATTAGATTATTATCAAAAGTCCCAACATAAAATGCTATTATAGGTGTAGTACCTATCACAGCTAAAGCCCGGCTGTGACGTCAGAGGCAGTTTACCTCATCATTTTTTATCAAATTTTTTTAAAAGCTTGCCTCATTGTTTTCATTTCTTTTGTTATTCCTACGGCAAATTTGTTTGGCTTCGCTGTTTCAGAAATATTATTTAGAAGTGAAATATTATTTTCTCAGGTATAAGTGAAAGGTATTTTAATATCTACAAAAATATTTATATATAGGTACCTACCATTCAAGGGGTGATAGTGTAGCGATTAAACCTTCCACCTTCTTATCGAAGGGTCCCAGGGTTTGTATCCCAGGTATGCATTTCCTATTTTTCGGAGTTGCGTGCGTTTTGAGCAATGAAATATCACTTGCTTTAAAGGTAAAGGAAAACATCGTGAGAAAACCTGTATGAGAGTTCTCCACAATTTTTCCAAAGGTGTATTTTTGAAAGTAGGAGGCATAAGATAGTACCTATAATGTAAACTTTAAATCCCTATTGATATAAGAAGGAAATAACGAGTGAATGTCGGCCAATCAGAGGTGATTGCACTGTTTAATTTCATTTGATTAAGTTAATATTATAAAGGAGTAAGATTGTTTGCATGTGTGTGTGTGTGTGTGTCATTATCCACGAATGAATTCGCGGGCATAAGCTAGTTATTTATATTTTTAATAGTAAAACTCAAGTAAATTATAAGCTTGTTTGATAAAAATCTAATTTATTTCATTAGAGCCTCTCAAAAAGTTTGCGTGCCGGTAAGGAAGTGAATAAATCAGGAAGTGTCGCACGAATTTACGTTAAAACTTGGAAAAAGGTGGTTTTAAGCTGATCGCATATAATGAGGAGAAGAATTACAATTATTTTGCAATATGGAAAATTTGAGTTTAGCCACGAGTCGTGTCGGATCATAATACATAGTATTATTTATACTTGGTATTCTTATGACTCTGACTATAGTAGTATGAATGCGATCAAGTTACGAGTAAATTAGGAATGTCACAAGCAATCAAGAAAAAATTATTATTTTTGACTGAATTTTCTTTCCTAATATGTTCCTAATGGACAAAATTTGACTTTCCTAAGTAGATACTTACTTTGACTAATTCATAATGGACTGAGTATTTAGGAGGACGGTAATGAATCATGGAAGGAACCACAGAGTATTTTGAACCTACGGAGCTAAGATAATGATAAAATTTTCTTTTTTTTTTATTGGATGACAAGATATTCCTTGACTGCGATCTCACCTAATGGTTAGTAACGATGCAGTCTAAGATGGTAGCGGGTTAAGTTGGAAGGGGTATGGTAGTGGACACACCCTGAATCTGTTTCTACACGCCATCGTATCGGAACGCTAAATCTCTTGGCGGCACGTCTTTGACAGTAGGGTGGTAACTAGCTACGGCCAGCATCCCACCAAAACCGACTTTCCTAGCGAAAGTTACATAATTCGTACAACAACGTCAAAATTGCGAATGTAAAATGAACTCTAGCTACATAGCATTCTTGTTTGAATAAATTAATTGCATATTAAAACTGTTACGAAAGGTCAAAGTCAACTTTCAAGCTTGTTAATTTTACAAATAAGTATTTAAATAAAAAAGCTAGTTTTAAAACTCGGTCTTGACCTTTCGTAAAGCTTGAAACATACATATCGCGTGACGGCAGGACGTAGCGTAGATCTTGTTCGTAATCATTTCTATATGTTTCTATACAAGGAACTGACGAAGTTGTGCGTCGAACGTCAGCGTGTAGCTATCAAAGTTAGCTACGCGCTGGAGTTCGAACGCAGCTCCTACAATATACTGACTAATGCAATTATTTTAACAGACAGACATTCAAGGCAATGCATGAACGCGATTAAGTAACATGATGTTATATAATCGCGTTCATGATTATCGTTTTACTATAATTGCGTTAGTCAGCATATTTTAGGAGCTGCGTTTGACGCGCTGCCGTGCAGAGTCCTGTTTGTTTCAGCCTTTACAATGAAATCACACGTTTCGTTTATCACATACATGCATAGCGGGTATCAGCTTGTACCATATTGTAGAAGCTGCGTTTGACGCGCTGCCATACAGAGTTCTGTTTGTTTCAGCCTTTACAATGAAATTACACGTTTCGTTTGTCAGATACGTGCACGCGTGAGTGTGAAACTGTGAACACCTTTCGACAACTGAAGCAAATAATTTTGTTAATTAAAACACATCATCAACGCCAAGTCAGTGTTTTAATTGTCACCATGTCTCGTTAAATCTAATTATATCAAAGTTATTATTTAAGCATGTATATTCAGCAATTGTAAAATCCTTTATTTTTCCGGGATATAAGCTGGCTATGTCCAACTTCAGGTCCTCAACTAATACTCATGCAAAATCACATCGATCCAGTGCTGATTATATTGATATTTTTTGTGTGATTTGTATTTTTATTTATGTCAAATTGAAAGCTACGATTGTTCCAAACTTGTCCTATATCCTCCAATAAACTAAACCGGGTATTCTTTCTATTGAAATTGCAATAGAACTATTAGTATTATGTAGGTACTTTGCCTTTTTATATTTTTAGCGAGCAAACGCCCAGGCGAGTCACCTTATGTTAAGTGGTTACCGCCGCCCATGAACCACCTGTAGCACCTGAGGCACCACTTCTCAGGAATTTGTTGGTCCGGCCTTTGAATAACCCCATGTTGTAATTTAGTGGGAACACCGTCGCAGGAAGAACTGTGAAACTCCACAGTTTCAAAGTATGTGGAAAAAAATCTGGCACAACGGATGGTTGAAGTGCTCCAGGCACCCAGGTGATGAGGGTGAAATTGTGTTGTAACCAACTGCAACGTTAATCTATACGAGCTCTATTAGTATTGCGACCATACAAATAAATCCAGATCTACGTAAATAGACAGACAATAACAACTAATAAATATAAACGAGTATGAAACTGAGTTTACGTGCTGTATCTGAAATACAAGGACTTAAATATAAAGATGGATTCACATAAACAATGCGTTGAAATATAAGGCAAACTAATTAAAAATTAATAATAAAACGATAAGTAGTAACAGTCTACAACAAATCTAATAGTTATCATAAAGAACGTTATCTTGCAAATTGTTTGGCGAGATTTTATATATTTTTAAAGAAATAAATTAAAAAATAAGGTGTTTATTTTTATAGGGGCTCCAAACTGTTCTCCAAACCATTTTTTAGCAAAATCTACGCGGATAAAATCGTGGGTAGGTATGAGCTCGGTACTATAGTAGTGAAATAATGTGGGGCAAGCATGAACCATTACCATATCCACTAGAAGACAAATAATTTCGCATCACTATAGATCCTCTTTCGGTGGAGACCCATCTTTAACGAAGTAAAACCAACCGCCAGTAAACCGCGGTTAATCTTGAACTATCAAACGATTTAGATGGTCGCAAGTTGCAACTAACTTAGTTGGAATACAGGAAACTTGGCAAAGCGAGTATGCGTAATATGATGATACAAATACATTTTCATTCAGGTTAAGAAGGTCCTTTTTACTTGCCTTTTTGCCTTAACTCTAATGTTTCAATTTACTTTGACGCTAATGTCATCGAATACGAATAGGATCAATCGAATTAAATCTTTTTTTTATTTTATTCGATGACAAGGTAGCCCTTGACTGCGATCTCACCTGATGGTAAGTGACGATGCAGTCTAAGATGGTAGCGGGCTAACTTGGAAGGGATATAGCAGTGTAAACTCAACCCATACCCCTAATCGATTACACTAACCCTACCCTACTTCTGACATCACTTCGTGGTTGATGTCTGAAGTTATGTGAAATATGTAGATTTAATTCGAGGAATATTAATTAATATGCGAAAGCAAGAAAGTTAGGAATTTTCATTGCGAACTTTTTAACTCTGTCGCCACAATTAGTCCACAATTAATCACTGCGGGTGACGTGAGCTCCGCCTCAAACGTGCTAATTTGACTATTCCAAAGCTTTTCAGCAGTGTACAGATGCTGTTTTTCAGGCGACAATTATAAATTGAACTTCGTTACTTGCCTTGACTTGCAAGATGAACTAAACTAGCCCTAGCCCTTCTTTATCAACCGGTAGAAGTTCACCGCAAGACATAGGGTCTCTTTCACATGACTAGGTATAGTGTAGCCTGAATCTAACGGCTTAATGTAAATATTACTGCACTTTGCGGTGCGAGATTGCCACTTTTACCTTGTGATCTCATCGACCATTAGTTCTTTGAATGTTGAATCCCTATTCCCTCTGCTTATTGCCACTTCAGATTTTAACTCAAGGAACTACCTCAGTAACTCTGGTTCTCCTACGCATGTCCTCATTTCTAATTTGAACTTTTAGGGATACTTTTAGCTCTTTCCATCACCCCCTGAGTGACCCTGTGCCTGTCTAAAAGCGGCGTTTTATAAGGTCGACATGTGTATCTGTGTGTCTGTCTGTTCCCGTGTAGCTACGAGTATGAAGCGGTTTTATCTGTTTGAAAGCTGACATGATCGACATAGGTCTGAGCTATTATGAAGATCTGTTCAGGCGTTTTAATATCATTAGCTCATGTCTTATTGCTTCTGACGATGTTCAGAAACCTGTTGGTCCCAGTGGAGGGTCTAGCTTAGCTGGCCCCGTTGGCTGGGTAGTGCTAATCCGAACGGCCCCTTTGCCCTATCATGGCGACGCGTCGAATATCACGGGGTATTAGACGGCTTGGGTCCGATCCGTGCCACCTCGGGTCCATTGGTTCCCCCACGAAAAAAAGGACCTTTAATCTCCAGACCAATGGTACTCGGAGCGACGTTCAATTAATACGGTTTGATAATTTTAATCAAATTATATTCAGACCTTTAAAGGGGTTTTAAACCATAACCATGTTTGAATAGCTAAGTTAACTTAAATGACAGGCCGTATTTAACTCTATACAAATCACGTTTGAGTAAAAACCAGTTTTAGACTTGTAATTAACGTAATTTTTCCTTAAGCAACGTGGCCTGATTTTGAATTAAAGAGAATCTACTTCTTTGGACCAAACATTCATGCCATTAGACGATGAATTTGCCATTAGGTATTTCAATCCATGGTATTGACATCAGTTTAGTTGTGTAGGTAATGTTTGAATTAATGGATAATTTAATTGGACCTTTGGATTTTGGACACACACATACACTTATAATACCCCGTTGTTTTTGCGTCGGGGGTTAAAAATAAACAGACAATTTATTTCAAGGATGTTAAACAATATTTATTATCCAAACCTATATAGGAATATCAGGTAAAAATTCCCTAAACGATGTCACAAAGGATCGTTCACCAATATTTATTGTCTCGTTATTGCTTTCCCAATCTCGGTGTTAGATTATGTGAAACAAAAGCGAAGCTCGTAAAGAAATTAAATTTCGGTTACGAGTGGCCCCTGTTTGAAACGGCCATTGTTGAGTGTGGGGACACATTATATTGTATTATTTTAATGCGGGAGAAGATTAATATTGACAACCTTTATTAAACCCGGTGTCACACAGGTAATAATGTCCTCCCGACCAAATTCCGACAAGGGGTTGGGGCCCCAGAAAGGCGGCCAGGGCCAAAGGGTCTACCATTCAGATATCGTTGTTTTGTTAGATCTTAAGCAGTAGATTTTATTATTTTAATATTTTTAAATAGAAACAGAACATAATATAATATCACTTTTAACTAAATTACACACTATAAATATCAGTAATATTCCAAATACATATTGTTAAAAATTTAACCGAAAAATGATAATATCAAGTATCTGTTTTCTTTATGTTGTTTTAACGATGCCAAGCTCGCCTCTGAATTAAGCGACGCGGAGGGAATTTTTCACGTGAAAGAATTTAAGTGCAAAAAATTACGAGAAGTAGCGTCGGTTCAGGGCACTAGCGCTCTCGACAGCCATTCATTTTAGTATACATTTACAGACGAAACTAAATAAAAACACGGATGAAATGCACCTAATTCTAGCTGAGGAAAAACAAGTGGAAAGACTTTACTGTACTAAAATATTTAATTTTTGAAGATTGGCTTTACGGTAGGTATTTTAGCATTTTTTAGTAAAAACCAACAGCTGATTATTTATTTGTATTTTTCGATGTTAAGAGCTTTTAGAATCAGATAGAGAGATATAGGAAGATATACAAAAAGAAACAGAGATATAGAATCTTACTCAGAGATAACAGAAGGATCTACTTAATCCTTTTTGTTATGGATATGGAGATTTGAAAATGGGAGCTTATATTCTTAATTAACAAGTATTTTATCCGGGAAAAGAGTTCCCTTAATCCGAATATCAGAAACCCTTAATTCACGCGGACGAAATCGTGGATATCATGTAGTAATAATTAATAATCGAATTATCTAGATAGAGTCATAATATATTGTATTAAATTTTAATATTTAGTAATTTCCAATATTGCAAAAAAAAATTTGCCTTGAGAAGTTTTAATCATATTTATTACATTTCCAACACAACAGAAAAGTTCATTATCCGCTGTAGTTATATGTTACTTTTCCGATATATCTCATAATTTATAGTAAATAACCAATTACGAATATTGCTTTTTATGTCAATAAGTCATCCTCTCAAATATAATGAAAATTGTATAAAGTGTGCTACACACTTATTCGGGTCGGCACATTCGATTCGGCAGTATTTGTTTAACAAAATTACGGTTTAAAGGTACGGTACGGTATAAAGGTCTACAAAAAAATACTTATATACGTATGTAACATTAATGCCAGTTGAATATGTGTATAAATTATCATAAACGATTTATAAAGTAGGATTTCAGTTTATTCCTAATATTACGAGGATTAATATGCTCCCGTATATCAGTGGGTGTACTACCTAATTCTTGAATGCTTACTTTACACTTTTGACAGCCCTATACTCATTTTAATCATTAGAAATCACCTTCCAAGATAGAGCTCATGTTTATGAGTCTTTTTTTTTTAAATATGTATATAGACTAGCACTTGACTGCGATCTCACCTGATGGTAAGTGAAGATGCAGCCTAAGATGATGCGCGCTTGCCTAGAAGATGCCTATTCACTCTTGATTTAAAGACATTATAGTTAGTTGGAAGACTGAATATTGTTCATTAAAACAGATTTAAAAACTCTTTTAAATAGAGTCAAGGGTTTTAATTTTATAGATACTTAGCTACTAAACTTAACAGTAGCTTAATTTTAGATTGCCATGCATAAAGTTTATGTCCAAAGAATATTGGGGTAGTATAACATTTTTTCACGTAAAAATTTGTTAGAAAACCATCTGATTTATTGTGTACTATAAACTACGAACAAATTAACATTTTACTTAGAACGTGCAACTAATTGAGAGTTTCGATACAGTACGTTGATAAGGGGCGCTGAAAATGCCTTTAGTGAAGATAATTACTTGGAGAATAGAATGGCTAGATGATGTCCGCGACTTCATCCACGTGAATCATTATCCAAGTCTGTCAGTGGGCTGTATCTCATGATCCGTAGTAAACTTTGTAGTAATGAATAAGGAATTTTCTCTACCTAGCGTCCTGCATATGGGAATAAACTATCCTTTCCCTTATGAAATGGATGGAAACAATTCCGTGATCTTTTTTACTAAGGTTCCATACCCGAAGGGTACCTTCCCAACGGGACCCTATTACTAAGCCTCCACTGTCTGTCCGTCCATCTGTCAGTGAGCTGTATCTCATGATCTGTAATAGGTAGAGAGTTGAAATTTTCAGAGAATGTAAATTTCTGTTGCTTTTATAACAAAAAATAATAATAATAAATTAAACATAAAGGGGGTTCCCCTACTAGAAACGTGTTTTTTTCGGCGTTTTATAGTACGGAACCCTTTGTTCCGTACTACAAAACGCCTTCGACTGTATTTGACCGGTTATTTTGATTATGTATCTAGAGTTACAAATAAGAAGTAAAATGTGACCAAACATGCCTTTTTTTGGCGTGCCTACGACTTTTGTAGCTTTGTCCTATCTGTAACAAAACTAAAACTCTAAGGCTAAAGTGTGTTATGAACTAACCAGCTTTATTATACCTGTGAAAGTACTTTGCAAGGGTTATAACTAGTTATGGCCTGAAACTACCTTATTCTCACCTTTTATAAGTGGTGGTGCAGTATGACAATTTTATTTTATTTTTTAGATGTCAAAACGCCCGTGGCTGCAATCTCATCTGGTGGTAAGTGATCATGTATGGATGGAAACAGGCTAACTTCGAAAGGGTAAGTTTAAACCCACGTTAAATCGCTTGGCTGCACGTATTGGCCGGTAGCCGTTAGTTTAGCTATTTTTTACGACCAAAGCTCAGACTAGACCAGAAATCAATTAATTATTTTGCAAATTGCCCTGTTTGGAATCGAACACAGGACCATTATTAAGACCCCATCATCGTCCCAGGGATTTGATAAATAACGACGAACTAAACTATTTCAACTTTTGACCCACATGATTTTTTTAACGGTGTACTTTTTTTATTAAATCAAATAATTGTACTATTAATAGTACCTTTATTTTACGAAGTTACAGGCGCTTTACTTGTGGTTACGTCGTGTACATGCACATTGCGTAAGTGTGCGTGCCTGTCAGGAACCTAAGTGGGAGCGGTCAGGCGCGAGCAAGCTCTTGCTCACACTTATACAGAACGACACACACACAACAATGAGCCACGAGCCCTCGTGAAATGAAAGAACTACCTACAATACTATTATGTATTCTGTGACTGTAAGCTAATTTTTGTACACATTTTACTAGTCTACATTTTTCTTTCACATTTGGTTTTACTGACGACATAAAGTAACACCGAATGGTTATTCCCAATGGACCATTAACTTGTAAAAGCTCAGGTCAATCTCACCACCTAACATTTAGCCAGCCCCATTCAACTTTTACAATATCAGTAAACAATGTGACCCGTATAATTTTCTTTAATAGACCAATAAATCGCTGACTATTAAAATGCTTGTAGTTACGACAACTTAATCGGTTTGTGTTGGTTAGGTGCTTTTACCATGGAAATATTTGTGTCCGTACTAATAAATTACATAATTTACTAGTCGATGCCCGCAACTTCGTTTGCGTGGACTGGGATTTTTTAAATTCCCGCAGGAACTCTCTTATTATCCGGGATAAAAAGTTGCATGCGCGCAGGTTTGCGCAGACTACTCCTGTAGGGCTAACGTGTGCGCCACGAAAAAATTTAGTCTACACGTTTACTCGTGAATCTCTATAGAGATTCATGTAAAAATTACGAGTAAACGTGTAGACAAAATTATCTCGTGGCGCGCATGTTAGCCCTACAGGAGGCGTCTTTACTATCTCAGTAGTGAGCCTTTGATGGGTTGCTGATATTATATTTACCTACTCATATCTAATATTATAAAATAGTGCCTCTGTTTGTTGGTGATTTTTTGTAAAGTCAAAAAGGTTACTTTACTTATATCCTGGAAAACAAAAGAATTTTTCATAAAAACCTGATTCCACACGGACGAAGTCGTGGGAAAAAGCTAGTTAGAATACGGGACGTTTTGCGAAAGGAACATTACCGTCCATTACCCGTTGATAAAGCTAGAGACGTGGGTCAGACAAAAGTAAATAGGAAGAAGGAGATCTGAACTTATTATTTATTCAGTAGTGTTATTTTTATTTATTTTTGAACAGCGCGCAGGGCACAGCGGGCAGCAGGGACAACACAGCGGCTAGAATCGGGTTGAGAATTCGGATTCCTTTCCGGTTTCGAATGTTAGGCAACTGTAACTTTTCAGCGGTTCGGTTTCGACTTAGATAACTCTAACTTTTCGGAGGTCCAGGTTTTGAATGTTAGGCAACTCTAATTTTTCGGGGATTCGGTTTCGACTTCGATAACTCTCTTTTCGGGGGTCCAGGTTTGAATCCTAGGTAGAGTTGCCTAGGACTTTGTAGGGGTCCAGGTTTGAATCTTAGGCAACTCTAACTTTTCGGAGGTCCAGGTTTGAATCTTAGGCAACTTTAACTTTTCAAAATTATGTGCGTTTGAAGCAATTTAATATCACTTAATTCACCTTTTCAAAGCGAAGGAAATCATCTAGTAATACCTAATACAGAGAACGAGAGACGTCCTCAACACTCAGACTTTAGAATAATAAAAAGCTCGGAATCAAAGAAAAATAAAAACAGGCAAAACAAATCTAAAGAAACAAAACAAATTGTTTTCCACAAAAACAATTTCATAAGAGGTTGTTTTTAATCCTACGCGTATAATAAATTTGACGTCCTTGAAAGACACAGACCGACAAGGAGGCCTATACACCGTTGTCGACCACAACAGTCGATTGAATTGATCATAAACCTAACCTACACAAGATCATCAAACTGCAAGGATAAAAACTGTAAACCGACTATAAAAAATTGGACGTATGTATAATGTACCTAACTTCCGGCAATTGATTTTGTACCAATAAAATGTAGTCTAGATGTCACTCGAACCATAATAATGTATCGGTTCACACCTCGTTCTATAGCCGCCACGGTGGAACATAGGTACGTAAATAGTAAGTAATATACTTGCATTCATACATATTACATACATAGACTGCTAAGAACATAATCCTTCTTTTTGACTTTGCCGTAGTCGAGTAAATATATAAATAAATAAATAGCCATTTATTCCCAAATTAAATCAAGTCAAACATATTGTTTTAGTCAATTAGTCATATACTGTAAATCATATAAAAAATATATATTATTATGTTGTAGATAATTATAGTTTAAAGAAACACTAGACTAATAAGTAATAACATACGTATTGAAGTATTATTTGTTGATATTACTATTATACTTTACAAAGAATCCGCCTCGAGCGTTCAATGACCGCGCACCGTACAAACGACTTACATAGAAAAGTAGAGTTTTATTGATTAATATTCAAATAAGAATCAAACTTCTTGCGTTCAAAATTAGACTGAACAAATTCTTCAAGCGAAACTCGAAGGCGCCTGCAGGCGGGTTGAACCGCCATTGTTACTCAAAGTCCTGAAAGAAGACCCTTTAATTGGACGAGGCGATGTTGAGGAACTTTTTATTGCATCTCACCTAATCAAAAGTTTCCCACCGAAGTTCCAGTGGCGTGATTCTCGAGAAGATATCATTTTAATGACTTACAGACTTTTAAGAGGACGTAATACAAAAAGTTTGTGCAATGTATATCAGGACATGACATGAAAAAATTTAGGAGCTTTTGACGACCTCCCTGGCACTATGGTCTTATAACTGGGAGGTCTCGGGCTCAATTCCCGGCAGGGACAATTTGGGAATTTATAATTTCTAAATTGTCTCTGGTCTGGTCTGGTGGGAGCTTTTGACTTTGGCTAGTTAGCGATTAGGAGTATGAGTACACTGCCATACCCCTTCCAAGTTAGCCTGCTACCATCTTAGACTGCATCGTCACTTATCATCAGGTGAGATTGCATTCAAGGAGTATCTTGTCATCGAATAAAAAAATGTAAGATAATCTTGCGCTTGATGACACTTTAGGGAAGTCACGGGCATCGTATAGTATTTTATAAATTCGTACCACCCATAGAAAAACATCGCAAGTTTAAACCCTTAAAATAGTAGAAATTATGCGCCAAGTGTATAATCATAGTTTCATCGAAGCAACGTTCATTTACATAATAACCAGTGTTTGGTATTCGAGCTATTTTTCAAAGGAATAAGAATTTTAATGCAAGTTTTACAATTTCCATTGCTTCAGAGGGCTACTTCAGCGCGCTGCTTGATTAATGGCTGAGTGAGAACTATATGAGGAACGCTTTAATGGCGGTAATGCATTTGAGGTATGCCTAAAAGCTTCAATTCACATGGTACAATAGGAGCAGTGATATCCCAGCAGGTGGTGGATTTCGGCTTCCTTATTAGGGGACTGGAGTTTGAATCCCAGGCACAGGGGGTGTGTGTTTATTTAAAACTGTCGTATCCTTTTCCAAATTACCAAGATTTGGCAAGTCTCGACAACTCAATCTCGACAAGTGTCCACAAACACAAGCGTGTGAACTGGGTGTTTGGCTTGGCTTGCGTGAGCTTGTCGCCGATCCGGGCTAATGTCGGATTTTGAACACAGATCAAAAGAAGCTTGAGAGAAGTCCTTGCGACGTATTCAGACGTGTGTTTAGTATCGCTCATAAGCGCAGGTGTAGACTGAAAAATGAAAGGTCGCGGGTTCGATCCCCATCCACTGCACTATACAAGCTTTCCGCTTATTTGCAGGGGAGAGGAGAACATTAATTAAGTTAAGCTTGGCTGATATTCTTCTTTGAAAAAAAAAATTACATCTGCGCAGGTACCTGCATGACTTGTACGTAAATGTTAACTCTACAGATTACACTGGGAGTTGAATCCAGAACCTTGCAACTTGTAAGGCAACCTCTAAGAGCTAACTTAAGTCGTCTTCAAAGGTTTCAGAGGACCACACTACTTACTTAAGGAACCTGCTTAAAGTTACAGTATACAAGTACTACTTATAAAGTTATTAACTTTGAAGAACTAGCAACCTGACCTCAAAGTTTGAGGTACTTGATCGGTTTTACGTAGTAGCGGATGAAACTACTGCAAACTACTATCTTTCATCGAAATATAGTATAACTAGCTTTTGCCTGCGACTTCGTCCGCGTGGAATTTTGTTTTTAACTCCACCCTCCACGTCCTCAACTGTACCCATGCAAAAAATCACATCGATCTGTTACTCCGTTGGTGCGTGATTGAAAGACAAACCAAGAAACCCACAAACCAACAAACACACACATTTTCGCATTTATAATTAACTGTACTTAGTATAATTAATTATTTATGTTGATACCGCGACTTCGTTCGCGTGGATTGAGGTTTTTTATTCCCGCAGGAACTCTCTTACTCCCCTGGATAAAAAGTAGCCTATGTCCTATTCCAGACTATAACCTACCTCTGTGCCAAATTGGTTCAGTCGTTGCGACGTGATTGAGTAACAAACATACAAACTTTCGCATTTATAATATTATAATAATAGGATAATAGGATAGGATAATAGGATGATTTAACGAACTTACCTGTGAGTGAAGCTCGATCATAATTATACGAGGATTTGTCCGAAGAGATCTAGTAAGGATATTCCTATTACCTAAATATCCATTTTAATTTATCTAAGGGTAAAAACATGCCAAAGATGCCTCACTGCGATACCTCGCGGTCGCGGTTTAGCTCGCTACCTAGATGTCACCTCCATGTAAAACAAATGTATGCAAACAGACGAGCGCGAACATGCCGAAGATACCTCGCTGTACCGCGATGTATCGCAGTGAGGTATCCTTCGACATGTTCGTGGTATCTGTTTGCATTTGTTTTGTGTTGTGTTTGTTGTTTTACATGGAGGTGACATCGAGGTAGCGAGCTAAACCGCGATCGCGAGGTATCGCAGTGAAGCATCTTTGGCATGTTTTTACCCTAATGAATACAATTTCCTCACACAATGGCGGCTGGTATAGCTTAGGTGCATTCTTTTTTCATTGTCAGACAGCAATAAGATGAATAGTTGTACGGAAAGTTCTGATGACAAATGTTTTCGTCAAAGACCTATTCAGTCTTTATAGATTTCCGGCGAAGTGGACTTCTCAATTCACTCGAAAGAGTCTTCGTTCCTAATAGTCTGTCAAGCTTTGAAAAACTATTCTCAGTTTGTCAAGTGCAAATACCTACTAGCTAGTCTTGAGAGTTTTCATTTCTATTGGGAACTAAAGTGCAAACAATCTGAAGAAGTCACAAATAGCCGCAATTATTATTTAATAATAAATCAAATTGTAGTATGTAATGCAAATATTACTATTAGACTTTTAAATCGACTTCCAAAAAAGGATGAGGTTCTCAATTCGTCGGAATCTTTTTTTTTATGTATGTTCCCCGATTACTCGAAGACGCCTGGACCGATTTGGAAATTTCTTTTTTTGTTTGAAAGGGTATAACTTCCCAGGTGGTTTCCCAAGTTAGGATTTGATGATGGGATCTGAGGGAACCCTTCAAATTTTATAGACACAATTGATATACTTTGTTTCGGCGTTTGAAGTCGGTTTTGTAAGGAATACTCCTAATAAATATCGCAATAATTTTGTGAGTAAATTTATCAAGATTTAACAATGCCTTTGTAAATAAGGCTTATCAATTTAGCTCTAATTAAGTTAGCAAAATTATAAAGCAAATGACTGAATTTTGTCTTTGATAATAATAATCCTCCTAATATTAATAACCTTTTTCCACTTCACCTGAAAAGTCTCGTGGATCCGCACAGCTATTGCTACCTTTAATTAATGATGCTTTCATCAAGGTTGCTGATTTAATTTTCGTTTTGGGAAAAGGAAAATGAACAAATAAATGAGTTGGTCGCGGAAAAAATGTTTTTGAGAAGAAATCTCGGGAACTTGATAACAATTATTGTAATGAAATTTAAAAAACATCAATCAAGAGACATTATTAGGAGCATTTTTAAATTTGGTACGATTTTTTTTTATTTTATTACGAGCTTATGCTCGTTAGTACGTTTACCTGGAGTTGGATATATCTCGGAAATCCTTTATAATAATCCTTTAAAAAAAATTTATCCCCGACGCAAAACGACGGGGTTATAAGTTTGACGTGTCTATGTGTTTGTGTGTGTCTGTCTGTGGCATCGTAGCTCCCGAACGGATTAACCAGTTATTTATTTTGCTTTTTTTTGTTTGAAAGGTGAATTAGTCTGGATAGGTCCAACATGGCCGCCGCCACAAAATGGCGGATTACATATTTTTATTTTTACGATTACTGACTAGCGATTACGATGTTGTAACATGTCGGGGTGTTTTAAATTTTTAATTTTACACATCAGACTACATTATCAGGATTCGGCGAAAATTATGAATAGTCGCATTATCGCGACAAGTGTGCTTGTCGGTAATGTAAATAGCAAGAAATAACAAGTTGACCGCTATTGTGCATTTATGTAACTTATTTTAAGTTAATTTTATCCTTTATGTTTCAATCTAATGTGGTGTACAATAAAGTATATTCATTTCATTTCATTTCAAGAATATCACGTATATCCGAACACGATAATTTTATCGCGACAACGCGACACGAATTTTCGCACGACAGTGCATCCGCAGCATTAAAAGCAAGTTCAAACAAACGAAATATATCCACGTATAAATGTGTCTGGTATTAGATTTTCTAGCGTACAGACACGTTTCTCTACATAAAACATTGTGTTGTTTGTAATGTTGAGTACATAAATTCACACCTGCCCACGCGCGCCGCCCGCCCAACTGCACCGACAAGTGAAACGCGATAACAATGCAACAAAGCTGTTCTCATACAGAATAAGGTGACCATACTAGAAGGTGCCAAGTTTTTTAACCGGTTTCAAAAAAAGAAGGTTATCAGTTCGACACGTATGTAGGTATGTAATTGGAATTGGAACTGCAAAATATCCTCATAATATGATAATAATCTATTGGGTCTATGTATTGTATATTTGTATATATGTTTGTATGTATATATGTATGTACACGCATACGCATTTCTCCGCAACTACGAATCTAATTATGAGCATTCTTTTTTATTTGCTTACATTTAATTTTTCCAAGCAAGGAGGGGCAGGAAGCCGCTAGAAACAGTGAAAAAAAAAACTCTGGAAGTCTAAGCAAGAGACTCAATGTCAGGCAGTGGATATTTATCGATTAATAATTTTTCCAAAACTCATTAAATAACTAAAAATATTTCAAATTACTATTAAGTAAAGTTTGACTCCAAGTTATACGCTGTACCTATTCAATGACAAAGCGGGTAAAAGTTCAGAGGATTTAAATTTCAAAAGAACTTTTAAAAGTCTATCCTTTGAAATCAGGCTGCGAGGAAGCCCTAACCTCGCTATGGAAGCACTCGTTAAAACTTTATATCGGAATGTAGTCTATAAAATACAATATAGGTACTAAGACTAAACGTTTAAGTGAGCCAATATTTTTTTTTTATTCGGTGACAAGATAGTCCTTGACCGCGATCTCCCTGATGGTAAGACGATGCAGTCTAAGATGGTAGCGGGCTAACTTGGAAGGGTTATCTGGCAGTGTAGATTCAACTCTAATCGGTTTCTACACGCCATCGTGCTGGAACGCTAAATCGCTTGACGGCACGTCTTTGACGGGAGGTTCTCAATTCATCGGAATCTTTTTTTTTATGTAGGTATGTTGCCGATTCAGACGCCTGAACCGATTAGGAAAATTCTTCTTTTGTTTGAAAGGGTATATTTTTCAGATGGTCCCAAGGTCAACAGTAGCTTAAGCACGAACATTTCTATGTATGAAAATGACAGGAGCGCTCCTGTCATTTCCATACATTGGCATTAACTTCACCTTTACTATTCGAAAGTTAAAATGTTTGTGTTTAGGCTACGGTCAGATATGATGGGATCCAGGAGAAATCGAGCGAACTCTTCAAATTTTAAAGGGACACTTGATATACTTTGTAGGGGCGTTTGAAGTCGGTTTTTTTTAAAGAATTTTTATGTTTATATTATTTTTTGTCCAAAGATTCAATACTTTTTATCCTTTAGTACATACAATATATTTCTTCAACAAAAATGAAGCCAATATCCAACAAAAGTCGTATCATTATTCGGATTCACCGTGCTCTCGCAATAATTAAATTAACGATTCATACCATCGGATATTCGGGCTCATGAAAAATGCAATTCAGCAATTTATGGATGTCCCCATGGTGGATAAATAATTTGAGTCTTTTTGTGCCCCGTTCCTGGAGAATCGATAGGAAATTTGATTTTTCTGAAAGCTCCCGGGATAAATTAATTTAGTATTTTGCCGTCCGCATAGAGTTACAATTTCAATATCTCGAGGAATTGTTTGGAAAAATCGTGAACAAAATATTGGGTTCGTTTATTTATTTTTTTGATGAACGCCTTAGGTATTCATTACCTACTTAATACTAGAATAGAGTGTTAACCTGTCTATTTTCGAGTGACAATGATTTAAAATGTATGTAATGATTCGCTGGATATAATATGTAGGTAGATCTAACGTTCTAACCCCGCCGCCATGAGCCACAAACTCAGTTTCAGTTCAGAAAAATTGAAAACCGAAGAACAAAAGGATGATGGCGCGGACTGAAAATCGAAAAGAATAGAGAAGAGGAAAAGTAGACAAGTGATCAGAGAGGAAGTTCCTAGTTGTGAAGTGAACAGTGAAGTGGTGTGTTTAGTAAAGTATTGGAAGACTATGTGCGAAGAGTGAGTCCCTTATACGCCGTATATGTTTGTTTAATTCCAATCCCAGAGTTCAAGCGCTATAATTATATAGATATACATTATAATTTACTAGCTTTTGCCCGCGACTTCGTCCGCGTCACTTAGGTTACTGTTTTTCCGGGGTAAAAGATCACTTTATAATATTAGTATAGATATTAAAGATTGGATGTAGTTTAGAGTTTATGGCATTAAATAGATATCAAATTTTTTAACGTTTTGTTTACAAAATTACTTTCACTATTCCACGATTCATATGTGAGCATAGTCATTGTGTATACTGCCTGACTGGGAACCTGTTAAATAAAGATTACAGCTAGCAGTTTATACCTAATATTATTTATCGGATCACAAAACCTATTGTGGTCGTGCAATAAATTCCACCATGTTTTATTATTCTGTACCCACAGAGGGAAAATGCAGAAGTATTTTTGAAACCGCTTTTATAAAGCTAGAAAGGATAATAAAATGACTTTTGTAATATTTTATAGACGTTGACTCTCACAGTATCTGTTCGCGAGAAAGTCTGCAATGTTCATCCATTGCATGGAGGGAAAGAAAGAAAGAAAGAAGCGTTTATTTAATGCATTGTGCCACACATCACCCAATAGGTATACCTAGATTAGGTTGTCCCGGCGCCTCCACCACTTGAACATTAAAGATAAAAGACGTCAAGCAGAAGAAGCGCCGGAACAGTAAGTCATGTGTGGCACAACCCGGAAAAAAGGTCCCAACTCAGCAAAATGCTGTGTGCTTTGTACATGCACAAGAGCATACAGCGCTGATTTTCAGCCAATTTTTCTGATTTTAGGAGACAGACTTTCCCATTTCTAATATTAAAATGGAATTCAGTAAGTACTCCCTACCTTACCTTTTTCCCACCTAAACCGCTGAACCGATTTCGACAAATTTTTTAAGTATTATAAGCTTGTATATCTACTGAGAAAGGAATGATACTTCATAACGAAGAACACTTTTTAATTCGGAATACCGACTAGGCTTGACTAGGACGCGAAATTTTAG
This sequence comes from Hipparchia semele, assembly GCA_933228805.2. Lineage (NCBI taxonomy): Eukaryota > Metazoa > Arthropoda > Insecta > Lepidoptera > Nymphalidae > Hipparchia > Hipparchia semele. The sequence goes on along the minus strand of OW121723.1, from coordinate 3,650,887 downwards.
AAGTTGAAAATGAAAATGAAAAATGAAAAAATGAAAAATATTTATTTAACAGATGTTCACGACCGACACTAGATGGCGCTGTCGCGTATTGCATCGCGTGCGAGGTGCCGGTCGGCCCAGATGTATACGGGCCGTATTTTTGTTTGTTGTCATTCCTTTCTTTTCAGCTTTTCTTTTCAGACAATATAGGTACCATTAGATCAAACCGTGGTTTTATTTATGCCACGGTCCTAGATCGAGTAGAGTGGGAGTACAGTGCAGTGCACAGTAAAGTGCATAGTTCAACATAATTTTGGTTCATAACGAACCGGATTTTGGAATAGTGGTCGGTGACCACTCACCACGTACTCGAGTACGTGGTTGCAGCGGCGGCGGCAGACGCCGGCAGAGGGCGCTAGCAGCGGCGGCGGCAGACGCCGGCAGAGGGCGCTAAAAGCGGCGGCGGCAGACGCCGGCAGAGGGCGCTAGCAGTGGCGGCGGCAGACGCCGGCAGAGGGCGCTAGCAGCGGCGGCGGCAGAGGGCGCTAAAAGCGGCGCCGGCAGAGGGCGCCAGCAGCGCGGATCGGTGTTAAGTGTGAGTGCAAATAGTGCGTGGAAAATTGTGAGTACTTTTATAAATTAAAAAACTTGTAAAATTTTTCAACATCTTTTGGACTTAGAAAATTTTCAACATCTTTTGGACTTAGAAAATTTTCAACTTGCTTTTGGACTTAGAAAATTTTTGATCAAAATTTGAAACACTTAGAAAAATTTCAACATCTTTTAGACTTAGAAAAATTTCGATCGGAATTTAAAAGACTTGTAAAATTTTTTCAACATCTTTGGGACTTAGAAAATTTTCGATTGAAATTTATACCACTTAGAAAATTTTCAACATATTTTAGGACATAGAATTTTTTCACTCAAGTTTTATAAGTGTTTTACACTTATAAAATTTACGAAATATTTGAAGTGATTACAAGATTTTAGTACGTTCAATTATCTTCATTGATAGAACACTTGTCTAATTTATTTAGTAACTAATTATAGTACAAATGGAAGGTCTACTGAATGTACAATTAGACCTACACAATTCAATCAAAAAGTGTTTAGCAAATTTTAAAAAGAGTCCAAAAGAAAGATTAAATAAGGAGTACGTAGAAGTTCGAGCAGAAAATTTAGATCGAGATTGGGGATTGTTTAGAGCAAACCACACTAAGTTGTACGAAATTTCAAAACTTGATGTCTTAGGAAATACTTCTTATGTGACCAACGAAGTTTATGATGTAACAGAAGAAAATTATTTAATGTGTAAAACGCTTATGAAAACATATTTAAATCAATTTGTATCGTCATCAGAAACTCAGCAACGAGCTGTCAAGTCAACCGGAAAAGATAGCGATAGGGTCGGCCAGCTTGTGAGATTACCAAAGATTACAATTCCGACTTTTTCGGGAAGCTATTCCGAATGGACAACCTTTCGCGATCTTTTCACGTCTTTAGTTCACAATAATAATGCTTTGGATAATGTACAAAAACTGCATTATTTGAAAACTCACTTGACGGGCGAGGCTGAGCAGTTAATCAGGCATACCCCAATCACTGATGCCAACTATAGTCAATGTTGGTCTCTACTAGAACAACGATACAACAATAGAAAGTATTTAGCTAATTGCATTTTTAAACGATTATTTGGAATTAAACGAATGAATATTGAATCAGCACCAGATTTGAAAGACCTCATAGACACCACCATTGATTGTATGAAAGCCTTAAAAAATATAAACATCGATGTAACCACATGGGACATCATAGTAATTCATATTGTTACGTTTAAACTTGACCCAGAAACACGAAAGAATTGGGAACTACATATTTCTAGTTCTGTAGATTCCAATGAATTACCAACCTTAAAACAATTTAAAGATTTTATAGAAAGTCGTTTTCGCGCATTAGAATTCGTAGATTCGAAAAAACCTTCAGTACAGCATACCAGTGGCTCTAGTTCAAAACCAAAGTCTTTTCTATCTTCAAATGCTTCAGGTATGCGCTGTGAATATTGTTCAGAGCAGCACAAATTGTGCTTTTGCAAAAAGTTTGCTGGTGAGGACATCGCAGTAAGACGTGACTTTGTGGCAAAGAATTCAATTTGCGTAAATTGTCTAGGGAGTAACCACACGTTTAATCAGTGCCAAAATCCTGGATTTTGTAGGATCTGTAAGAACCATACCAGACATCATTCCCTTTTGCACGACGAGAGCGAGAGCACGGCTACCAGTTCAACGGCAGAAAATCCTGTTGGGACTACTAGTACCTCAACTAGTAATCTAGCAATAGTCTCATGCCTTTCCACTCAAAGGATTTCCAGTTCAGGACAGGTTTTACTTCCTACGGCATTAGTGAATACCGAGTCCAAAACTGGTAAGAGTCACCTCCTCAGAGTTTTGTTAGATCAAGGATCGCAGGCCAGTTTAATAACTGAGGCTGCAGTCCAGCTGTTGCGTCTTAGGAAGACTCCTGTAAGTGGAATGATTACTGGTCTAGGAGGAAACAAAACTATTACATCCAAACATAAAGTCACAATCAAATTAAGATCGAGGATAAACAATAAAGCTAATATACAGGTCACAGCCTACGTGCTGAAAAATATTACAACATTATTACCAGAACGTCAAGTGCATAATACCGACTGGACAGAATTACAGAATTTACAGTTAGCAGATCCCCAATTCAGCACACCTAAGGCGGTTGATATGTTGTTAGGTGCTAATATTTACAGTCAAATATTACAAGAGGGCATAAAGAAGAGCCAAGATGGGAACCTCATTGCACAAAGAACAACTTTAGGCTGGATTTTGTCTGGTACACTTAACGAAAATCATAACAAGATCAACGAGGGCACACCGAATATATCTGTCATGCATGCACAGGTCACTGAAACTGATAGTTTAAAAAGGTTTTGGAAATCAGAAGAAGAAAAATATAGTACAAAAGCAACGTGCAGAGAAGAAAGGCAAAAGCTTTCAAAAATATTAGTAAACAAAACAAAAAGGACCGCTGAAGGTAACAACATCTTGAAGTTGCCATTGCAGGTCAATCAACCTGTAACCAAATTAAAGCCATTAAACAAGAGACTATCGAAGAATTTAGATCTGAAACATACAGAAAATCAATTAAATAAAGAATTACAATTAGAACACATAAAACAGATACAGAACATAGAGGACAGAAAAAAGCAAGACTTCAACTACTTACCACATCAAGCAATCGTAAGAAACGATGAGACTACTTCCAAAGGGAGAATTTTCAACGCTGCAAGCAAAATTAACTTAGGAGTCCCGTTGAAAATAGAACCTAAATTGCAAGCAGATTTAAATCGTAAAATACTAAGCCCAAAAGTGCAACCCAACGATTTGACAGCTGATAAAATCAAATCGTTTCTGCAGATCAGCAACAAGGAAGAGGACACTATGTTTCAACACATTGTCAAACATCCAAGCTCTGTAACAGAAATTAGGTGTTAATAATAAATACAATTTAAAAAATTAAAAAGCTATTTCAAGTGTCATAAAGCAAGTAAAAAATAGGACATATAAAAACAAAAAGATCAACTAGAACAAAAATAAATACAAGAGCAACAGAACATTAAAACCAAATAGGACAAATAGTTCAAAGGGAAAAACAAGGACAAATAGAACAACTAGAAGAACAAATTGGAAAATTAGTACAAATAAGACACCAAGGACAAAAGGATATAGAACAAAAATATATAAAAAAAAAAAGCAAACCGCGAACAAGAAATAGAAACAAAGCTAAGGCTAGAACTCACCTGACACCGAAGCGAAGATCGGATGAGACGCTCGATGAATCTCCCGAAGCTGACGTCTGGACCTGAAACATAAAGAACAACATTATCAATTATAGTATTTAAATTTTAATCAAAGTATTGAATATTTATTTAAACTTCTGATTAGTGAAATTATAGCAAAATTTAACAGCATTTACTTACCATGAAGAGCTGCAACAACTTACTGATGTTCACTTCCCGGTATTTTAAACGCTTCGAAGACGGACGCGATGCATCAATTTGAATATAGTACAGTACAAGTACTCAACTAGAGTTAACAGTTCATATTTTCTTCATCAAATCGTTGCATAAAAGAGTCAAAGTTCATTAAGGTGAAATGAAACAAGAAAGTACGAAGACAATAATTTAATACAAAAATGGTTGAAAGACAAAAATTGCTTACAATCTAAAATTAGTAAATTAATACAGCCTATATCTGGAGACAGTTCAGATCCCAATGACCCTCTACCGTTTACCGGTATTTTTAAGATCCGCAGGGCCACTGATAGCTGCATAAAAGGTTGATAACTCTTAACTTAAGTCCAATGTAGGTATACTGACAAGTTTGTAATTCATTCAAAGTGTGTAGTCCCCAAACTACTCAATGTCAACTATTTCTGTATTGAAAGATCAAAATTTAACAATGTATGTATTTATAAATAAGTCAATAAAGAAATGTAATAGTTTAAGTTTATATTATGTTAAATTCAAATTTTGTTAGTTCATCTAGTATTGTATGGACCATTGTCATTCAATTTCAAAAGTTCAACTCATCTATTTATATTTAATTTAGTGCAAAATTCAACTTGTAAGATCACCCACCAAGCACATAGTCACGGTGGGCGGTAATAGCAATTATCAAATTATTAAGGACATTTCTCACTAAATGTCCTTGGTGGGCGGTATGTTCACGACCGACACTAGATGGCGCTGTCGCGTATTGCATCGCGTGCGAGGTGCCGGTCGGCCCAGATGTATACGGGCCGTATTTTTGTTTGTTGTCATTCCTTTCTTTTCAGCTTTTCTTTTCAGACAATATAGGTACCATTAGATCAAACCGTGGTTTTATTTATGCCACGGTCCTAGATCGAGTAGAGTGGGAGTACAGTGCAGTGCACAGTAAAGTGCATAGTTCAACAACAGAAATTACATATATCCGCATAATATTCTCTGTGGATCCCACACTAGGAGGCCTGTATCGTGGGGTCCAAAAGTTTTACAGGTAGATTAGCACGGAAAATTCTTAAATTATAGTGGCACAATGTTTTATTTATGCTTGGTTAGTAAGTAATAAATACGTAATAAATATATCAATGTTGGGAAAGAAATATTATAGTATGTTTAATAAATAAATTAATAAATAGATAAGCAAGTGGATATGTGTATGTATATATATATTTGTTTAAATATATAAATAAATATGCATACCTATAGTGGAAGATTAAGCTAGGTGTTTGAGTAACTGTTCAGTGTCTTCATAGGGTAATGTGTTGAGCCATGATGTTAACTTCTTCTTGGCCTGTTTGACTGTTAGATTCTTAAGCTCATTGAATTTTAATATTTTATTATAAATACGTGCATCGATAGATGGTAAGAAGCGTTTTGCAAATTTAGTATTTGTGACAGGTATATTACATTTGTATACTCTTCTTTTTAAGACTTCGTCTCTGTTTGGCGCATTAAGCATTTCAGTATGTTTCATTAGGGAAATTTTTAACAAAAAGAGTTGCCGAACACTTAATACTTTGGCATCTTTGTAGAGGATGTTAGTTGGGTACCTATATGGCTTATTTAGCATAACCTTTAGGACAGATCTCTGGGCTCTCTCTAATTCTAGCAAAGTTGTTTTAACAGCACCACCCCACGACGAAATGCAGTAGGTAAGCAGTGACTGACACAAGGACGTGTATACAAGTCTCAAGATTTTCTGGTTGGCAATATTACGAAACTTTTTCATTATGTTAATGGTTTTCCGTATTCTTGATGACAAGTTTTGAATGTTGTTGTTATTTTTGTTGTTGTTAGTTGCGGATATTATCTAGTTACCTGCCTTATATTTTATACACAGACATAAAGGTTAACGCCCTTCGCCCATAATGATTTCAAACGTAAGTAAGTGGTATGCCATTTCATACGACGCGACTCGCGAAATATTTTATGAAGGATGCCGGCCAGGGCCGTTCGTAATGTCTGAATGTTTTACTTCAGAATTTACTAGGTGCTTTGCGAAGGCAGACAACTAGGTGCTTCTTGGGAAAAATATTTAATAAACTATGCTTCTCGTGAAACCTTCTGAAATTATTTATTATCGTTTATTAAAAAAAAATCATTTACAAAAATTCATAACAAATCGTAGAACTTAGGGGGAAGTCCCCTAGTGGCGGACACTTAAGGTTTTTATGAAAAATAAAAAAATCTGTTTAGAAAAATATTACTTTATTTGCGTCTTATATTAGTCAACAAAACTTAAAATCAATATCAATTATCAAAAATGCAACTTCTGCATAAATATATTCAAAAACATAAATTAAACTTTGGTGAAAAAAAAACGCAGTCTCTGGAAGTGGCACCTAGTATCGGACAGACTTCACTTCGAACCCCTAGCAAACCCCTGTAAACTTGTTTGGTCCCATAAACCCTTTTTCAAAATTCTCAAAAACTTTTATTTATTACTTACTAACAACAATGAACAGTACTTTATTAAAAACAAATATAGTAAACAACTTATAACAGATACACCTGTAACACTCACCTAAATCTTACGCGACGCAGTGTCGTCCGGCCAAAAACAGTAACCAACTACTCCCACTGTTGTCGCGCGCGTCACGGGTAAACCGGGTCCCGTGACTCAGTTTTGCTGCATCCCCCCGCGCCCCTCTAACTCGTTTTTGAATCGCTCGCTTCCTTAGTCGCCGAGATATACGAGTGTCCGGTACTAGGTGCCGTCCGGCGTTACGGGACTTCCCCCTATAATTAGCACACATTCCCAACTAAATGTATTTATAAGTTTTTTATTTTACTTTTTTTTACATATATTTTTTTCCCGCTAACTAGTAGACGGGTCACCTGATGTTAAGTGATTACCGCCGCCCATGAACATTTGTAGCACCTGAGACAGCAATGCGTTGCCGGCTTTTCAGGAATTTGTTGGTCCGCCCTTTGAATAACCCCATGTTGTAATTTAGTGTTATGTAGTGTAGTGTGTGTAGTTTCAACTTAAAACATATACAATTATACACACAAGGTGTGTGATTGAAGCTGCATAATTTTTATTTTTTGCTGATCTGTTGTGTGTCTAATAAATAAAATAAAACGAGTATGTTTGCAATCGAAAAGGCATTGAGAGATGCAGTGAAGCTGGAAAATTTAAGCCGTGTCTGCATAACCAGCGCAGCGTCAAAATCCCACGCAAACGATTCTTGAAATCTCTCGTGCAAAATCCACAGCCGCGCTAGGTGCTACGTACCTACTTCTATATTAAAGAGATTCGATCGAAATCGGAAATACGTCGTCGAGAACACCGCTTCAGATACCCTACTGCCTGACTGACAAAGCTTTTTGTGTTTTGGCGTAATAAAAAATATGGTTTCTTGTTTTTTTTTTTTAAATCTTATAACACAAACAAGACGTGTAGCCGAAAATGTATAAAACCCTCGAACAGAATTACTAATAATTATTATTGAACGCGTTATATAATTTTTCAAAGGTATCTAATGTTTCCTAGCAATGGATTATGGTATAATTACTTACAAGTATTTCCTAAACGGCACTAGGAAATGAAAAAATAGAGTCCACTAAGTTCTACTATTATACAAATACCATAATACATAATATAATTAAAAAAAAATACATTGTATAATTAAGTACATACTTACAATAATAAATATGTATTTATTTATTTCATGTTTGCCAACCTGTTGCTCATGACAAGTCAAGACGCTACCACTAGATCAGCTAAGTTATTAATTCAGTGTACTTATGATGAATATTGAATATTGAGAACTTAAACGTTCCTGCAAACTCAATTTCGGGATATACTAAATTGATTCCACACTCGACACCGTATTTCCGATCTCGATTCAATCTATTGAGTGGCGCAGAAGTGGCGCACGGCGGAATTGTGGAGAGACGTGTTTCATGAAGGAAAAGGTTTGGCAAACGCTCTAAGTGAATTCCAATGACTGTTAAAGGAATGACGACTTCAAACGATGGAGTACGTTCAGTATATTACTTCAGAGTTTAGCGCTTTCTCGGTTCGAATGTGTCTGGAAAGTTTAAAATATTAATTCGGTTGTATTTTAAAAGTATCACCAAACTTATTAGAAAAATATACAAACCTACGACGAATATTGAATATTGAGGATTTAACCGTTCCTGCAAACTCGATTTCGGGATATACTAAAGTGATTCCACACTCGACACCGTATTTCCGATCTCGATTCAATCTATTGAGTGGCGCTGAAGTGGCGCACGGCGGAGTCGTAGAATGACGGGTTTTATGAAGGAAAGGTTTGGCGAATGCGCTAAGTGAATTCCAATGTCTGTTTATCGAATGACAACTTCAAACGATTGAGTTCTTTCAGAATTTAGTTCTCGTTAACTCCTTACAATAAAAGTATCTGGAAAATTTAAAATATTAAATCTGTGATAATAATAATTTTAACTGACTTAAATACCACACTAATGTCATTAATAAAATATGTTAATGGACATAGTATAGTAGTAATAGCAACGAAATGATTTGTGAAATAAACTTAAATGTAAATTATCCTTAGAAATCCTACTAATCCTACTTAATATTATAAATGTGAAAGTGTGGATGTTTGGATGTTTGGATGTTTGTTACTCAATCACGTCGCAACGACTGAACCGATTCTGCTGAAATTTGGCACAGAAGTAGATCATAGCCTGGAATAACATATAGGCTTCTTTTTATCCCGGAAAATGAGAGAGTTCCCGTGGGAATTAAAAAACCTCAGACCACGCGAACGAAGTCGCGGACATCAACTAGTTATACAATATTTATGCCCTAAAAAAACTAAATTAAATCTAAAACCTCATCGAAGTCACCGCAATATGGCATAGTTTTTTCTTTTAATTCAATGCCAAGATAGCCCTTGACTGCGATCTCACCTGATGGTACGTTACGATGCAATCTAAGATGGTAGCGGGCTAACTTGGCAGGGGTATGGCAGTGTTGATTCAAACCATACCCCTAATCGGTTTCTACGCGCCATCGTGCCGGACCGCTGATTGCTTGGCGGCACGTCTTTGACGGTAGGGTGGTAACTAGCCATGGCCAAAGCCTTCCAGCGGACATAGTACCAAGAATGCTGGCAGTTACTTCTTTGGATGGACGAACTTATTATTTGTGTAATGGTATTTAAATCAGTAGCCTAAGCACGAACATTTTAACTTTCGAATAGTAAAGGTGAAGTTAAACTCAGCAAGTGTATGAAAATGACAGAAGCGCTCCTTGACGTAGACGTAGACACTAACGGTTTTTTTTCAGTTTAACCTTGTGAACCTGTAAAAGTAACAAACATACAAACACTTGCATTAATAATATTTACGTGGATATAGATAATAGTGAAAACAAAGAGATACCGTCAAGCACAAATAAATGATAAAACATTTTCTTGCACGAGATATAAAGAGATAGGATAACCCTTAAGTCAAGCGCGAATAAATCACAAAATAGAATCATAAACATTTCATCTAATATTTTTTATTCAGAGCCGGTTGATGCAAATCAACACTTAAAATGCGGTGCGTTATTATTTAACAGTTGTTTAACTGGATATATATACTGGATAACACTGAGTGGCGAGGTCTAGGTTGGAGCGCGCTTGCCTAGAAGATTCTCTCCTCACTCTTGCTATTACATGTAGGCCAACATGTGGCTCTTATCATAAATCAAGACTTTACCACCGATTCGGAAAGCAGAAAGGCTTTTACGCCTTCGTACAATTCAGCTCAATTATAATCTGGATACAGTTATGTAGCCCTATAAAAACAGAATAATAGAACTTTAGAAAAAATGAAAATTAAAAATATGCAAAAAAGATCTCTGTTTAGAAAAAGAGATCTTATTTGCATATTTTAGAGACCCTGTTTAAAAAAAAAGACGTGTGGCACTCGGGGACTGCCGCGGTAAAGCTATTGCATAGCATTTTTTATCAACGCCATCTAGCGGCTCACCGTAGAGGAGTCCCGTGTCAGGTTATTTTCGTTACGGAATTTCTGGATTCGGTCTCCACGCTGGCCCGCGATAGAAACTATGCAATAGCTTAAAAATACGCAACTTTTTTCTTGATTCTTAATTCTTGTTTCCTTTAGTTAAGTCTCTGTTAAAATATGGTGATACAACCGGCTCTTATTCTAGCGTGTGAATAAACTCACTGTGAAATTCGTCAAGGTGTACACGTGCAAGCACTCCAACAGCACTTTAGATAGATTGGATCAGAATGGAGGAATATTCGTATGACGAGTTTTACTTCCCTTCCCGAGATATGTAATGGGATTGACAAGGACGTCTGTCAGCAAAACACGTTTGCATATAATATTCTAACCAGCTTTTACCCGCGGCTTCGCTCCGGTCATCTAAGTGATGGCTCCACAGATGGCTCCTGCACAAAATTACAAATTTGATTTTTCGTCTTTTTCAACTAAAACACGTGAGTATTTATAATATATTGTCTCAGACTATTAGCACGTCCTGTCAAAATTTCAATCTTGTTTGTGATATTTTTGTCAATTTTTGAAAGGAGAAAAACGTATTTCTGAGTTTTGAACAGATCGAAACCATCATCGACTAATCTAAATCCCTAGTTTCAGTTTTCAGTAACATGTCTCTAATACCTGGTAGATTTAAGATTATTTACTTAAGGATTTTTATCACATGCTCTCTTTACATAAATAATAAATTATTCAAAGAAAATATCATTACTTCGAACATTTTCAAACATAGGATTGGGTACACAGCGGTACAACTGCGTGTAACTTATAAAAGTAGTTGTACTTAAATTCATTCCAACGAGAGCTTTTGCAAATTATTATGAGTAACACAGCATGTGATGAAATAGTAAATAACATTCATTATATTCAAAGAAAACATCATTACCTCGAACATTTTCAAACATAGCTACGGGCGCAGTGGGGCAACTGCGTTGTAACTTATAAAAGTAGTTGTACCTTTCAGAGGTTTGCGAATTATTCTGAGTTACACAGCATGTGATGAATAGTCTTAACGTAAATATAAATAACATTCATTATATCCAAAGAAAATATTATTACCTCGAACACTTTCAAACAGAGCTACGGCGCAGTGGGGCAACTGCGTCGTAACTTATAAAAGTAGTTGTACCTTTCAGAGGTTTGCGAATTATTCTAAGTTACACAGCATGTGATGAATAGTCTTAACGTAAATATAAATAACATTCATTATATCCAAAGAAAATATTATTACCTCGAACACTTTCAAACAGAGCTACGGCGCAGTGGGGCAACTGCGTCGTAACTTATAAAAGTAGTTGTACCTTTCAGAGGTTTGCGAATTATTCTGAGTTACACAGCATGTGATGAAATAGTCTTAACGTTAATATAAATAACGTTCATTATATCCAAAGAAAATATTATTACCTCGAACACTTTCAAACAGAGCTACTGCGTCGTAACTTATAAAAGTAGTTGTACCTTTGAGAGCTTTGCGAATCATTCTGAGTTACACAGCATGTGATGAATAGTCTTTACGTAAATAATATATTCAAAGAAAATATCATTACCTCGAACATTTTAACGTGGGTACGAGCACACAGTGGGGCAAATGAAATGAAACACCGCAAAGTTTTATGTAATCAACGTGAAGCGGAGTTTGACAAGCTTAAATACTAACGTTTTATTCCACACTAGGCGAGGGAAATTAATTTATATGGGCGTGTGTTGAAGCGGATTGTTTTTAAACTGTCATATTTCTGGATTTGTCTTCCTTATTACTATCTAAATTGTCATCATCATGACCGTCAGCCAATGTGTGTGTGTGTGTGTGTGTGTGGTCTGATATAGACCCCTTTTATGAAACACCAATGGGTTCTATCTTTACAATTCCATATGTCCAATATTGGATTTGAATTCTTACATATATTCCGCTAGCTTTTGCCCGCGGTTCCGCTCACGTTAAATTAGATTTTTCAAACCCCTATTTTTTACCCTATTAGGTGTGGAATTTTCTAAAATTCTTTCTTAGCGGATGCCTACACCATAAAAGCTATCTATATACATGCTTTTCAGCCAGATCCGTCCAGTGGTTTGAGCTGTGCGTTGATAGATCAGTCAGCCAGTCAGTCAGTCAGTCACCTTTTCTTTTATATATTTAATAATTAATTAAAGACAGAAGATTAGGTATTTATACTTTAAATTAACTTTCAAGCAATTGGCTTTGCTATAGGAAACCTTTTACGGCGATAAAACAGTAATCTAAGTCACGCGGAAGAAGTCGCGGGCAAAAGCTAGTTTTTTATTAAAAAAAAGTATCTTTATACGAGGGCGTCATCCAAATATAGCGAGGGCAAGTTTTCGTAAGCTCACATACCTGCACGCGATTCGTACTGTCGACAGAGAAAACGTTTCATGCTGATTTTATATTTATTACCGACATTTCGTGGAGTTAAGAAATAAAAGAATTCTTAATATTCAGGCATTTGGATAAAAAATTCGATGAGAAATGGAATTTTTCGTGCGCTAGACTCGGAGAGCTACCAATGAACAATGGAAATTCGTTTTCGCCAGCTTATACCTGCGGGTACATAATTATTGTTTCGTTAGACGACATGAATTCTTACTAAATTGTCATAGGGTATTTCTCAATTAGTGAGTAGTGGAGAGAGTTTTCTTTACAACATAATATAAACATAAAAATTATTTCTAAAACCGACTTCAAACGCCGTTATAAAAGTATATGAAGAGTCTCTATTTGAGAGTGCCCTCGATTTCTCCAGCCTTCCATCCCCAGATCCTGACCTGATGACTATGAGACTATCTGCGAACTCTACTCTTCAAAGAAAAAAAGAATTTTCCAAATCGGTCCTGGCGCTTCGAGTAATCGGGGAACATGCATAAAATTAAAATAAATAATTTAAACGTTAAAAATTCTTTTTACAAAACTGACTTCAAACGCCACTACAAAGTATATCAATTGTGCCTATAAAATTTGAAGAGTTCCCTCGATTTCTCCAGGATACTTAGGGACTAAATTTTCAAAATCCTTTCTTAGCGGATGCTTACGTCATAATAGCTGTATGTCCTGACGGATCAGTCAGTCAGTCACATTTTCCTTTTACATATTTAAGATAAATGCTGCGCAATCGAAGGAAGAACATACCGAAGTACCCAACATAATACGGCACCACAAAAATTTGGAATGTCCTTCCGGCTTCCGTTTTTCCAACTAACTATAAGGTCGGTCTTTAAATCAAGAGTGAATAGGCATCTTCTAGGCAAGCGCGCACCATCTTAGGCTGCATCTTCACTTACCATCAGGTGAGATCCCAGTCAAGCGCTGGTCTATATATTTAAAAAAAACCTTTGTAGTAAGTATTTATATAAAAGACTTTCCTAAACGAAGGATAGGTAACATTCCTTTAGGGAGGACTTGACCGGCTTAAGACACGTAAGCCAACTAAGCCTTTTATTTGAGCCCGCTGCTGTTGTGTTGTTCCCTCACGAAAACTAATACAACATTGTATTGGAAATAACAATGCAGTAGAGTAGAACGACATTGTAACGCTGTAGGTGTAGGTACCTTTTCTTTTAACTTAAGCAACATAATTCTTTTTTTTTCTTTACATTTTGCAAACCCAATGTATTAGAATACTGATCCATATATTGAACTAGCTTTAACCCGCGGCTTCGCTCACGTTAGGTTCGATTTTTTAACCCCCTATTTAACCCTCTTGGGGTTGAAATTTTCCAAATTCCTTTCTTAGCGGATGTCTACGTCCTAACAGCTACCTGTATGCCAAATTTCAGCTCAATCGGTCCAGTGGTTAGAGCTGTGTGTTGATAGATCAGTCAGTCAGTCAGTCAGTCAGTCAATCAGTCAGTCAGTCACCTTTATCTTTTATATATTTAGATAGAATACAGAAAATACAGCATTGTAAAGCCGACATCTCCTGAGGATGCTCCGGTGTCGGGGCGAAACGTGCGTCGAGAGTAGTATAAAAGTCTTGTGTGGTGGTGCACGTGAAAGGTCGTGGCATTGCTTGCTTGGGAACTTGGCTTGTTTGCTTGGTTGGGAAGGTAAGCGGTGCTTGGCTTTTAACTGCATGTTTGATCATACAGATTTTTTCTGTTGGTGGATTATAGCAAAATAACTCTAACCTTTTCTTGCTTACCGATCCATATTACAAAAATAAAGATTTTTTCTCTGCTTTAAAAAAAGCTCCCCTGTAAAATGTATCTTTTGTAAATTCATAAGTTTGTTGTAGATAATATAACAAATATCACGCCTGACAAAATGGATAAAGTTGTTTATAAATCTACGTATCATCGCATTTCGACATATTAGGTGATTCCTAGCATATTTCATTCAAGTTCATACTTTATTAAAAAAAATTACGCGCGTCTTCCTTAGCCTTTTCCCCGCCGTAATAAAGATTTTATTCTGGCTATAGAATGTAACGACACTCAATTTTAGAGAGCTCTCATCAACCAAGCAATATTCTTTGCTGGTATAGAAATAAAGGTTAAAATGCTATAGCTTCTTTTTTGCCCTTCTTACTTCCTTAAACTCCGCTTATTTTTCGGGATTTGATGAAACAAACCGAGCGTTCCCAGTTCAAATGTCAGAGATTTCTGAGATTTAATCAGCATGTTTATGTTTTAATATAAGACATTGCTCTTTGCATTGTAAATTTTTTTAAGACTACTCTCGTCTTGTTTATATACTGTTCATGTTTGTACTGCGAGATATATTTTCTGCAAATTAAAATATTTAAATTCATTGGAGCCGCTAGATATAGGCGGCGCAAGACCGAGACTAGCGTACGTCTATGCAAGAGCCTGTCTCCAGCAATGGAATTGTTTTGGTTGATAAAGAAGAAGAAGAATTTATTGGATACTGACCTATTTTTGTATTCGATGACAAGTTAAACCTTAATCTCGCCTTTAAAGTGACAATACAGTCTATGGAAGTGGGCTAACTTGGAAAAAGTAGGTAGATTTAGGTATACCTCTAACAGCCAGGTAATAATGAGTGTATATAATTACATTTATAAGATGGTGGATGCTACTAGATTGAGCCGTAGCCAACCTACCCATACCTAACCTCCATTTAAAAAGTTATATAACAAAAATCATTATTACAAAAGAAAAACAGGCTTCTGACTTGTATCTTCCTAACTCTGGAACTTAATATTAAGGTGGTAAGGTAACAATAATTTTTTTTTTTTTAAGAATATTGAACTTGACTTATATTCTCCTCTCCAAATAAGCGAAAAGCTTGTGCTAGGAGTGGGTATGACAATAGTGCAACAGGTGGGGTTCGAACCTGCAACCTTTCAGTTTTCAGTCCGCACCTTAACCGTTGGGCTGTCGAGGCTTAATTATTTACTTAAAATCCAATAATATGTAAACAGGTAAGTACATACTCACCCCATAATATTTTCTATGGACACAATATGTGAAAGTTGGGAGCAAAATGTCCATCGATACTAAAGAAGGAAGCATTAGGATGCGAAATAAAACCCGATCTGAAACATTATATCGGATAAGTACGGTCGCAAACGAAAAAAGTTCCAACCCTGCGTATTCTTTGGACCATTTGACACGCAATTTTACGAGGGCGTTTCAATAAAATGGAATTCATAGCGATTGAGTTTCTTTTATAAACCTATTTCAATGGTATCACAAGCTATAGAATCAATTTATAAAAAAAAAACTATGAAATCCGTACCTATCCGTGTCCTATCATTCTTTCCACACACACACACATACGCCTAAACGCACACAAGTAGGTACCTACGCGCGTGCTTAAAAAAACTTACCATTTTTCATTCTACCCCACTATTTAAACGATTGTTTTTTATGAAATATATTTTATATCAATAATAACACTTTCCTTCGTTCTCTCACTTCAATTCAATATACCTAATATTTAATATTGTAAATATTAGGTATACCGAATGCGCGTATAAAATACTCAAATAGTTCAAAGAAAATGGCAGATCAAAAGCTCTCACGTTTGCAAATAAAGTCCACAAGGACTTTTCCGACGAATGAATAATTTAAAATAGCAATAACAGTTGGAACAGATCGACGAGGTACCTAAAACGCCGGCATTGGTTGATAAAGCCTAAAATAAAATTATTTTTCTGGTGGGAGGGTTTGACCGTGGCTAGTTACTACCCTACTGTCAAAGCTGACAATCTTTAAAAAAAAAGATGTTCAAATCAAGACGTATCCAATGGACCAAGGGATATGACGGCTCAAAACTTTTCCCGTTCACGAGCGTACTTATTCCGTCTCAGATCGGTTTTATTTTGTAACGTTTTTCCTCGTACTCTAAACAAGTTAGTATGCCATAATGGTGAAGAAACATAAAATGACGAGCACATGTAGAGCTCTAAAGGTTTTATTGTGTTTGCAATCGTTCGATTAAGGTCTCTCAGTTAAAGATACAGAAAATTTATCAGTATCAAATGGTATTTTTTTTTCTGTGATCGAAGTTTTAAATATATTAGGAATTTGGCTCAGAGCTTTTTTCAAGTGAACTATAGGTAATATACCACCGATGAATTTTGACGTTCTGTCAGATTGCCCATACAAAAACTATCAACACGTAATATTTATTCGTCAGTTAAAAACTTGGCGATGGTGAAATAAGCCTAAGAATAAGAATAAGGTGAATAATATAATAATAAGATGGTGAAAGGTAATTCAGAAATTATAAATTCCCAAATTGCCCCGCCGGGAATCGAACCCAAGACGTCCCAGTTATAAGACCACTGCACTCACCACTGCGCCGGGGAGGTCGTCAAATAATTTTCGAAAGTCTCTCCGACCGCATTTCCTCGTCACCACTAGACTATCACCGCTCAGTAAAAGATAAACTGAATGAAATATTTCATTTTCTTTTAAAAAATCCAATTCTTGCGAGTCTCTCTTAAAACAAAGAGTGCAAAACGTATTATCGCTACGAAACGTCTTTGTTATACTGCAAAGACGTCACCGTTTTAGTAATTAAGCCTTTCTTCTAGTTAATTGGACGTCTATTCCTCTTTATTATTACAAAGTCTTGTCTGATATTATACTAAAGATCTTCAATTATTGTTTTGCAGTGATAAGATAACAGTTCACAAGAATCTTTGCTTGGTTAAGCGGAATTAACAGTTTTGAACAATGCGATTGCAACTTTTCTTTTAAAGAATCCACACTACATTTTATCTTGATCGTTTTATCATAATTTTCCCTTTATTTTTTGTCCCCTCCTGGGCATAGGACTCCCAAAACAATCGCCACAGATCATTATCTTGTGCCGCATATTTTTTGTCTAGAGAAAAAATACTTTGATCTTTTAAGCGCATTACACACGGCGAAGATACTTTAATGTTTTTATCTTATGACTAGCGGATGCCCGCGAATTAGTTCGCTTTTTTCAATTCACAATCGACAGTTCCTGAATCCCTACAGTTTAGGTGCAGAACCCCTGCAGCATCAGGATTGAGGAGTTGGGTCCTGGAATTCAACGATGTCCTAACACTTCAGTTTTGTTTATATGTATACTGTATAGATAAATATTATAGTATCTTCTCCGTGTGTGAGGCGCTGTATACATTGACACAGCTGTCTGGTATTTATTTAGAAAGACGTTAATATAGCGTGACGGAGTTCACTCTATTTTATTCAGGATCCTGTTTCTATCTACAATATACCTACGTTATAGTGCTCTTATATAATTCACCGCCCATGAATTCTTTTTGAAAGACGCTCGTAAAATTCGGTTTCAAGACAGACAATCGATTTTTTTGTTTAATTTTATAGCAGACTTGAACTTTTGATATTGATATGTGCTATGCTATACTATGATCTTACCATCTTAGACTGCATCGTCACTTACCATCAGGTGAGATCGCAGTCAAGGGTTATCTTGTCATCGAATAAAAAAAATAAAAAAATGATACATCAGCCGAAATTACGTCGCGTTCGGCCTAGCGTCGCAACTCATCGAGGGACGAAAATTTTCCGTTGCAAGTTCTAAAATAACTCTACCACTCTCATAAAAGAGAGACTACAGTAAGAGATTTCTCTCCTAAGCTCCTAAGCATAAAAATAATTGATTACCGTACTTATTCATAAATTCAATGTCCAAGAATTCTATTGTCGAACCACGCTCGTAAAATAGGCTGTCAAAATGGTCCAAAGATTAAGGAGGATGGAAACTTTTTCGACTGTGACCGTATTTATTCGTTAGCAAAGGATTTTATTTCGGACTCCGTATTTTCTTGTATTGATGGCAGTTATCATTCCTAGGTTTTTTCGGGATGTCACATATAAATGACAGTCGTAAACGTTTTATTTGGACTAAGGATGATAAATGCGTGGAAATTAGGTTTTTGGTAGTAATAATGGATGGGGTCTCGGGAGGTCAGAGGGCCATCGTTTTGTCCGCTTGACAGGCGGACATTTTCGTTATCAAGACATAAAAATTGAATAATTTCAAAGAGATTTTGGCGAAAAAGGATAGGACGGCATGACAACAAGTTTCACTAAGTTTATAGGTGAAATGAAACATGGTCGCTAACTATGGGCCTCATAAGAAGGCTCAGGATCACTCAGCGGGCGATGGAGAGAGATATGCTCGGAGTATCTCTGCGAGATCAAATCAGAAATGGCTAGATCCGTAGGAGAACCAAAGTCACCCACATAGCTCAGCGAGTCGCGAAACTGAAGTGGATGGTCGATGGGGTCCCAAGGTGCTGGAGTGGCGACCCCGCACCGGGAAGCGCAGTGTTGGCAGACCCCCCACTAGGTGGACCGACGACATAAAACGAGTCGCAGGGAGTCGCTAGATTCAGGCGGCGCAACCGAGATCTGTGGAGGTTCATGCAAGAGACTTATGTCCAGCAGTGGACGTCCATAAGTTGAAGAAGAAGATAGCTGAAATCGTTGGGTAGAGCTAAGACAGAGAGCTCACTGTTCAGTTAGCTCGCTTATCTTAGCTCTGCAGTTTGCGGTGTGCAATGAAAAGATGTAGCAACGTGAGCTAAACTAAGCTAAGTTAGCTTCTTTTTCATTCATAAACATTTGGCAAGTCTTACAGGCCTACAAATTCCCGAATGACGCATGATTTATGCAGGACACATACATGCGTCAAGTCTCATGACCAAAAAGCCCTATTAACGTTATAATAAATGTCATTAAAAACACGAGCAGTGAGCGCACATTTATTAATAAGGAGGAAACGTTAAACGAGGGGTAATATTTCTTAAAAGCAATTCGCAATACAGAAATCTCTAGTGGTTGTTTACAAACGCTTAACTAATTCCGAGAGGGACTCACGTTTCCGTGGTATAAAATGTTTACGTTGTCCCTTTCTGCATAATTTATATAGAGCGTCACTCGTGGGTACGGCTTGATTACGGCAAGTTGAAATTTGAAAATGTTTCCTTGACAGCAGATGTTTTACTTCAGCCTTGTTTTTTGTTTTATTAATATAGTTTTGTGAACCCAGCACCATCAGTAAGATCGTCTAAAATTATAACGATTTAAATAAAAGTAGCCATAAACAAAATATCCAATAGTTTTTGTCTTATGACAAAAATTACACTGAAACTTGTTGTGAGGACGGCTACCGAAATGAAAAATTCGAGGCTTGTTTTTTTTCCTAAACTGCAATCATAAATAAGGACAATTATTGCCTCGCACACAGGTAGGTTTTCTACCTAAAAAATAATATCAGAACTGTATAATAACGTTCTGCACTACCGATTTCATGCATGGTGCGTAAATTTTGCCGTTGGGAAATACACTCAAACTAAATAGACCAATAAAGTTTAGCGTTGTGCTTGGTAAAGTTTCTCGAAAAGCGGTTTTGTAATATTCATCAAAAGATAATAATGGTTCACTATTTTAAAGGAGTTTTGTTAGTTTATATTTGTATGGTAAGCTCTAACTTTAAACGCCCACCTTTGCAGACAGGGCTCATGGTTGCTCCAGAAAGTTTCTTCATCAATTTTAGTTCTTCAGAAAACTCCGCTTCGTTTTTGACCAAAGCTCCTGTATCAAGTGCTGACGATGTTTTTAGTAATTTTTTTTGAGCCATCCAGAAGATTGCTTTGTTCGATTTTATAAGGTATTATCATGATGATAATATAATAATGGATAAAAATGATCATCATCTACAAAAATATCTTTGGATCGTCTACGTAGTTATGTATGTAGGTATATTGTCTGCAAAGGAGGCAGGTTGGAGGTTAACATGGTATAATAATTATGAACTTAAAAAAACTAGTTTAAAATAGTGAACCATTAATATCTGTTGATGAATATCACAAAATATCGCTTTTCGAGAAATTTCCCAAAGCCTCACTGGTCTATCAGTACTTTTATTAAATTAGGTATACATTCTAACTATTCATAAGGCTATTACAGGCAGTAGGTACATAATATGAGTCTCGTTACTTCTTGGTACATACTTTACTAAATTCAATTTCACTTTAAAGTAGGCTTACCACCTATTCAATTTCAAGAAAGCACAGCTTTAAATTTTTATTTCGCGTGAGTGGTTCTCCAGACACCTCTATAAAAAGGCGAGTGTTTACTGAATATACCCATTTAGAAAAGGAAATTTCCTTTGTAGTCGGTGATGCTCCAGACATATCGACAGATCCGACAGTAAAACGGGAAAGGCTGAGCAAACGCTTTAAGTGCCCACTTTGTGATTCGGAAGTAAGGATCTACATTTCTTTGGCATACTCGTAAAATTGACACACCGTCGTTCTTTTTTAGGGTTCCGTATACGAAGGGTAACCAACCCACCGTATTACTAAGCCTTTGCTGTCCGTCCGTCTGTCTGTCAGTGGGCTGTATCTCATGACCGTAATGGGTAGAGAGTTGAAATTTTCAGAGAATGTGTATTTCTGTTGCCGCTATAATAAAAATGAATTAAATGGAGCTCCCCCACTAGAAACGTTTTTTTCGGCGTTATTTGGTACGGAACCCTTTGTATGCGAGCGAGTTCGACTCGTTATTTACTCTTATATCCTATTAATATTATAAATGCGATAGTTTGGATGTTCGTTACTTAGTCACACCGCAACGACAACCGATTTGGCTGAAATTTGGCACAGAGATAGATTATAGTCTGGAATAACACAAAGGCCTTTTTATTACAGAAAATAAGAGAGTTCCCGCGGGAATCATAAAACTTTAATCCACGCGAATTAAGTCGCGGCATCAACTAATTTTCTATAACTCTTCTCATTCAAGAGGAAACTCCGTGCCCAGTCATAGGATTTATAAAACCAAAGCCACGCGAACGAAGTCGCGGTCATCAGCTAGTAACTTTAAGGTTTTTATTTTTTTTGGACGTTCTTTCTTTTGTCAAGTTGTATTCAATGCCGCTCAATGACCATTGACCATTTTATATTTGGTAATGGATTAAGAATGGAGCTTTAAATTAATCGTCTGTCTAAAACAGGGCGTCTGGTTGATTTAGAATTCAATAGCTTTTCTCGAGTAGTAGGTATAAAATAAACTTGAATTCTATGCCGTGGTTTTAGTAGATTTTATTTGTGGTTACTATGAAAGCTTTGACTTTGAGACTAACTTTTAGTGCGCTGTTGGTTTGCAAGCAAGAGGTCATGACTTCATGAGTTCATTTGTTTAACTTTTTGTACATATAATTTATCTGTGTTGTATAACAGCTCTCAGCTAAGAAAGCAATAGCAGCATATATTGGGTGGGCCCAAACCTGCAAACTTGTATTTTTCAGTCCGCAACCTTTAACCACTGCTGAGGATTCAGTTCATTTCCTAAGTACTGGATTTTAGGCACAGATTGTTTCGTCCTAGGTAGTTTAGTCTGTGTCACATCCAAAAAATACAGTATCGGAAACATAAACAAAACAATCCGGTGACATTTATGGCAAGTCACTAAGAAAATCTGTACCTGTCAAAAACTTCCGCGAAGCTGTCAGCTTTGTCGCGCTGGCGGAATTAATGACGCCGCGTCACTCTGTCAATCACCGTACCATACAAGTAACAATGTAGGGTGAATCTAGTGGAAATAGAATCCCCCTACATTGAACGGAAAGTATACTGAAGTAGGTAGGTATAGTTCTATGTCGCCCTATACCTATAGGGCGCGTGGCTCATGGTTGTGTGTGTTTCGTACCTGTGTAAGTGGGAGCGAGAGATTGCTCGCGCCGGACCGCTTTCACCTATGCTCCTGACAGGCACGCACACTTACACAATGTGCATGTTCACGATGCAACCACAAGTAAAGCTCACGCGCCCTCGTGAATTGCAAGAACTTTATAATTTTTCGGCCAAATTACTTTCGCACCATTTTTTCTACATCTTTCATGACTTATTACAAGAAAAATAGTTGAAAACTAATCCATCTACGGAAAATTAGATAACGTGCATCATTATTGATTTTATTTGAATAAAATGTAGTCTATATCACCCGGACTATTATATCGAATCGATTGACATCTCATTTATCAAAATCGTCTCAGTTTTCAGGCTACGGTAGATGTGTTCCACTTTTGTAAATAAACACATACTGTATATGACATACATACATACGTACAATGTACATAGGCTGCTAAACCCTAATATCATAACCCTTCCTTTTGCCTTAGTTGGGTAAAATATGAGTAGCATTAAATGTATCAAAACGTGTAGGAAAGGGGTATTATGTTGATGATAATATACACATTACCTATGGTAATGTAGGTACCTACATAATTAATTCCGTTCTATTACCGTGTATTATGTAACATTGGGCTACCGCAACACAGAACTCCATAATTCATGTTAAATATCAATTACGCTTTAGATGTACTAAACTTTAATGTCACTCAGCGTTAATCTAATTTAACGAAATTATCCTACTAATCCTATTTAATATTATAAATGTGAAAGTTTGGAAGGATGAATGGATGGTCATTACTCCTTTAAGCCACAACGAATAAACCGATTTGGCTGGGAATTGAGATAGTTCATACCCAGGATTAACATATAGCCTCATATAGGCAACCTTTTATTTCGAAAAATTAAAAAAAATCCGCGGTAAATAAAAAAACCTCAATCCACGTGGAGGGTATCATCTAGTTATTGGCTTATATCACTCTCCAACTTTTCTCCGTCTCTCCGTTGCTGTGTGATTGACGGAGAAACCAATCAAGAAACAGACTTTATCATTTATAATATTAACTATGGATGATGATGAGAAAGCTGACATACCTACCTAAGGCATAGTTAAGCTCATAAAAATAAATTATAACAATAATAAAATTAGTCTGCAAAACAAATTTTATTCTTACGTCTTCCAAGACCTTCGGGGGGAGAGGAAAGTTTGATAAACGACGTGCTTCCCCACTCATTGCCAGCCCCTGATTGATTAGCCCCGATATTGAGGGTCTTGTCGTGTATCGCCTATCGAACCGGAGAAGGGTAAACAAGCGTATGTTATTAGAGCCTTATTGTAATGAAATGGTATCGAGAACGATTGCGGATCAAATTAAATGGGAGAAAACGTGATGACGTTTACTTTTGGGGCAAAGAAAACATTTACGCAATGTACTGTTATAATACAGATACAATGTACTGTTAGTGTACTGTATCTGTTATACAACATACAGTACACTAACATCCTAAGTATATACATACTGCTAAGTTAAAGAGTAGAAACAAAAGATAATTAAAAATCCAGTGCTAAATGAGTAATTGTATGCTTGACGAAAACTTATTATAATTGTCAATTTCACTAACGAGTTTATCCGAGGTATAAATATGATATTCTGACATTTTTTAGGGTTCCGTACCCAAAGGATGCCAACGGGACCCCATTACTAAGCCTTCGCTGTCCGTCCGTCATTCCGTCCGTCCGTCTGTCAGCAGGGTGTATCTCATGAACCGTAATAGGTAGATACTTGAAATTTTCACAGATTGTGTATTTCTATTGCCGTATAATAAAACAAAGTAAAAAATAAATAAAGAGGGCTTCTTGTCGATTTTCTTTGCTCGACTTTAACAATCGCTGTTACGATGGTACGGAACCCTACGTGTGCCAGTCCGACTTGCACTTGGCCGGTTTTTTATCGAAAATCGATCAAAATGTCAACCTTATTCGTTGGTTATAACGTAGATATGCAGTCGATCCTCAAAAGTAAAACAACAAAAAAAATTTAGAATCTCCTCTTTTCTTAAATGTCGCTTAAAAATTGTGGGATACCTATAGCACGAAAACCTTTCCAATATCTGGTAATTTGTCGGTTAAAAGGTGAGAGCGGAACCGGATCGTAAGAGGCAATTTAAAGTTAACGCCAGCAATTTCGGAAGTTTAATCTTAATTGATGGGCGGACAAGGGCAGCAGATGGTTCCTATTGATTGATTTGTGTGCCCTTACGGTTGCATTAATCATGTCTCGAGGTAGTTTCACGTCTTGATGAATTGTATTGCAAGTGTGTTTGTTTGAGCAACGAGTCCATGTGATTTTTGCATGGGAGTTGAGGATTTGCAGAGTGACATTGTTTGGCTTTTATCCCGGAACAAGTGTAAAATTTAAAACACCCCTAACATGTGAAATTGAAAAAAAAGTATGCGCCGCCATTTTGTGGTGGCGGCCATTTTGGACCGATTAGCAAGGACTTATCTTTAATTAATCAAAGTAGAATCCAAAAAAACTTTGAATAAAAATTTATATGCAAAAAATCTTTTTTAAAGCTACAATAAGGAATATTTACCTAAGGAGGAAAATGGCTGCCTAAACGTTCATTGCAAACATTTTTTTCGTGATGTGGAGGCATATCGAAGGACATAAACACGTCGAAGGAGTGTTTACGATCATAATTTATAGTAAATCCTCTTTCAGAAAGTCACGTTCGTTTGCGCGGCTAGCTGATTTAATCAGGTTGTTTTTTATTATGGAAAGTATTAAAGTGTTTGACCACGATCTTATTATGGAAGGTGTTAATGTGTTTGACCACGATCTTATCTGATTGAAAGATTTTTCCCAATTTGTCCAAACTGGGAGCACTATAGAAGCCTGCGCTAAAGAGAGCCTTTGTGAAATGAACGTACCTGGCCATAAGGGAATGGAATTAAATAGAAAAGATTACATCTTTCGATTTGGAAAGGTCCGGTGTTCCAAATAGCTGGAGACATTTGAACGACGGAAATCGAATTGATTTCCCAAACGTAAAGCGCTTTAAAAAGATAGTTCAAGTGGATATCGGATTAAGTACAATTGAATACATTCTGTTTATATGGGACCGTTCATACGTGAGTGTTCTTGAACTGCCTTTTAGGAGTAAGGTCCTTTCCTGGCTAGTTTTCAATTAAGAGCACCACCTACCATTAGATATGATTGTAAATTATTTACTTCTGTTAGAAATTATGTAAATAATTGTAAGCGACTTAGAAATTGTACACTAATACAGATAATTGATTGAGTTCACGTATTGTATATTAAGAAAACATTTGATTGAATGAATTATAAGGTATCAATACTTATTCATTCAATCAAATGCACAATATATATCCATAAGATGTATGTAGCTTTAATTTAATTAATATTATTTATCAGGGTTGTGATAAACATTTTTGTTTGTTAGAATAATAATTAAGATACTGTTTCTACTAATGTTGATTCTTGATGTAGGTAGAAACTTCATTAATAGCGAACTTCATTCAAAACAATGTTATAAAAGTGAGGAGACAAAATAGATTAGGTCATTCTGTACAGAAAATTCGAAGAATAAACATGTGAAGTCGGACTCCGAGTTGTATTCTTTACCGGCTTCTAATATCAGAAGCGGGATACGTTGAACGCAGATAAGTATTTTTTTTTTTTTTTTTTTTACTCTCTTTTTAATTTTTTTAATTTTCTATGTATGAATGTATGTATGTATAATATATAAAAAAATATATATATATATGTATATAAATAATAAATGCATAAATGCATAACACATCACTGTATTCAAATATTTCAATTTCAATTTCAATACTAACTTAATTAAAATTTGTGTAATATATCATTAAAATATTATAAAATCATATCATATTTTTATTTAACTTTATTTGTGGTACCCATATAGGATAAGAGTACCCACCCAAAAAAAAAAAAAAAAATTTAAGCTACCTGCTTTTTCAATTAATTTTCAAAATTCAGATTTTTTAGTCACACAAAATTCTTATTTTTCAGCTATGGATTAACAGACAAAAGAGAAAATGCCGAACACTGCCTTCGGGACCAGGGTGACTGGAGAAGACACCGGAGGTGCAGTTGGCGACGCAGCCGCGGGTGCAGCCGGGAGTGCATCCGGGAGTGCAACCGGGAGTGCATCCGGGAGCGCATCCGGGAGCGCATCCGGGAGCGCATCCGGGAGCGTATCCGGGAGCGCATCCGGGAGCGAAGCCGGGAGCGAAGCCGGGAGCGAAGCCGGGAGCGAAGCCGGGAGCGAAGCCGGGAGTGAAGCCGGGAGTGAAGCCGGGAGCGCGGCCGGGAGCGCGGCCGGGAGCGCGGCCGGGAGCGCGGCCGGGAGCGCGGCCGGGAGCGCGGCCGGGAGCGCGGCCGGGAGCGCGGCCGGGAGCGCGGCCGGGAGCGCGGCCGGGAGCGCGGCCGGGAGCGCGGCCGGGAGCGCGGCCGGGAGCGCGGCCGGGAGTGCAGCCGGGGGTGCAGCCGGCAGCTGGGAGAATTAAAGTCTGGTACGTTGAATGATGATATTAATGTTGATATAAAAGCACTATGAATCAATCTCAAAAAATTACATTATGAAGAAAACAACGTAAAATCCAACAAAAACGTAACATGGCTATTGGATCAGAAAAATAATACTCATAAAGCCTTATAAAAAAAAAAAAAAAAAATGATGTAGGGAATGATGTAGTTTAATTCGAGAAAATATCCTAATCAACTAAAACGATCAAATAATAAAATCAATAATTACAGACGTAAAAGAATAGCTTATCAAATTTTAGGTAAACAGAATTAAAAACAGAAGAGGTAGATTCTTTTATTATTGCATAGGAAGCCTGTTCAAAATTCTTTTCTATAAGTGAAAATTTTATAGAACTTCCAAATAATAACACTGCGCGACAAATTTCGAAAAAATTGAGTACCCGTTTCAATTTTCCCTGTTTATTTATCCATACACGTTGCTTAATAAGAATGCATACTTAGTTTTTCTCTGTCACGTCTTGTTTTTAGGTACATGGTAATAAAAATTTATTAGTTCTAAAATTAAAAATTAAATACATATACACATTTTTTTCATTAAATCATCAATAATTCGAGTAAAATTTATTCTTGATATATTTGCACACATTAAAATATAAAATAGACGATAAAAAGCATTATATTATAAACAAAAAATGAAAAATATTTAACTTTTGGTTTTGTGTTAGGAAGTATTTTAAACGTCAGTCAGTCGTCTCCTAACATAGCTGTGTCCTTATGACCGTGAAACCGTTCTTTAAGCCTCCTTACATCCTGGGTAAGCCGCTCCATTGGTTCATCACACACAAATTCAAGATTTAAAGGAATAAAAAGAGAAATGGATATGGAGAAAATGAATTTTTAATGTCATCCAGCAACCATTCTTTTTATATGTATTTAACAAATAGTTCACCAAGAATTTCACGTTTTCAGCTTTGAGAGTAACTAAACAACCTTCTATCACAGCTTTAATGATGTTCATGTACATAAATCTTTGTCATTTGGTTTTTAATCGTAAAGTTGGTTTTTCGTTAATCGATGTATTTGTGCCCCTATTTTTAACATTGCGTAACTTAATTTCGAAGAAATAAACTTTAAATATCCGCGTTTTTATCCATTTCCATCAAAAATTCTTCATACTTTTTCAGATTTTAATTTTTCTTGAAACTTATGAATGTGACGTAACCACGCACCTACCAATACTTGTTTGTTTAATTTCTGCGCTGGCGGTGACTACCTTTTTCAGTATTTATTTTAAAAATCATATGATTACACTCACAATCAGTTAATTATAAAGATACCAATATGAAATGAACTTATTTTGTCAATAAAGGTAAAGTTAACTTATATGGAAAAAATGAGGGTATGAAAAAAAGTTATCAGTGTATACCTCAAAGACTAGACGTGATAGAAACAAAAGATATCCACTGTCTACATACTATAACTAATAGAAAATTAAAATAGCAGTCAGTTTTTCGGGTACCGAAACCGTGTCACGCAGTGTAATCATAAAATTAGGTACCTCGTTATTCTGTAAAATTATAATTTTGTAATAATATCAAATCTACTAAACAGCTTATTCCTTTTCATACTCGAGGTGTTTTAAAGCAAAAATTGGTTTGTCCCAAGTTGTAATCACTGCTATTTAGGCATTTAATATTGGTATGTAGAAGGTATATGAAGAGATAATAATGGTAAAGTTTGAATTACATAGGGCTTAGCTACATCATCAGTTAATCTAGAATTTAAAAATAGATAAATATTAAATCCTCAGCAAAACTAATCAATACCGCAGAATAAGAGCATTCCCAGTATTTTAAAGTAGTGTCTTTTAAGAAATCTCTCCTTGATTCGGAAAAATAACTTTTCTAGATCTAATATCGATTACTTATACTTTGAGATTAGTAATGAAGATATGAGATGAAGGCCAAGCTAAAGTAGAAGCTTTAAGTACCTACGTAACTTTTCTTGTGCAACTAAGGTGCAGGAAGTTAAATAATCTATAAACCTTCACAAAATATTTCTGGGTATTCATTTGGTAGCAGAACTACTTATTGATCTAACAAAATGTCATATATATATATTGGAAGGTGGTGATAGTGAAATATAAAATGGTTTGACTCTAAAACTCGATTGATTGAACGACTTATTTTGGCCTATTATACTATAAATAACCATGAACATACCTACATATCGAATAATATCTCCCTAAAGCTTGGTTTGTTGTAGTCTAGAAACTATGCCGGATGACCAAAAATTATTGCGGGCTTGTGATTTTGAAGCTTCAGCTGTAATTGAATCATTGGATTTGGATTTCTTATTTATTTAATAGGCCTATCCTTTGCAATATTGTGACTGATTGTAAAGCTCTTAGGGCACCTTTAGGAAAGGGGATACATTTTACCAATATAGTCCAAATAAACAAGTAAAACATGGGCAGCTCTCGGTAGGAACCCGACTCCTGGGTCAGTTCAATACTCCACTCCAAACTTTGTCGTTGTTTACACCGATTATTTATTTAAATACAAAATACATTTAAAAAAAAAATTACACTGTAATATTATAACCATACAGTGTCACAAAAACCGATACTAAATTATTTACATTTCATTCGGGAAGTTCTGTTGGGTAGTAATTATAAAACTTAAACATAAAAATCTGGATAATGTTAAAGAACATGAATTGCAAGAAATATTCGGTGAATAAATAACTAGTGGTTCGCCCCGAACTGGGACCACGTGGTATCCCATAATTCTGTTTTCTCGATGGCAAATACAGAACCATCTATTAGCATTATTGTGAAGCTATAGAATCTATAAGCATTAAAAGTTAGATGATTTCATTTCTTTATAATATTTGTCTGGTTTTGGTATTTGTTGTTCAAGTACGGGATATAACTGAATTTGCGACCGGGTTTCAAGTTCTAATATTCAGTGGTTCTTGATATATGGCACAAATTAAAATCTCCACTTTGGAAGCGCCTGAACTAAAGTTTTTTTTATTTTCTTTTTATGCAATATTCGGCTGAAGGCCATCAGTTTACATATAATGAAGTAAATACGTTCAGTAATTCAGAAGTTATAGGGCTCTGACAGACGGACGGACGGATAGACGGACGGACAAATGCAAATTTACTCAAGTAGACTCAGAGAATTCGCTTCGCTCGTTCAATAATAATAATAATAATAAAAAAAAATATATTAAAAAAAAATATATATGAAAGATAAGAAATTTGTATTTATCGCTAAAACGAATATTTCTTTTTCCACAATACATATAGACCACTTTTAGCATTTGTTGGTAATTTAAAATAAACAGCGATCGTTAGTACATTTACCAGTAGTTTCTATTCATTTTCATTGCCAAGAAAATAATCTCCAAACATCACATTCACATTCAGATCTAAGGAATATGAAAAGTTGTGCAACACTTCACCTAGTTCCGGCTAGATCCAATGGACAGGTGAAGGGTAAAATTATATCAACATTAATAACATTACGAAAAAAAAAATAAAAAAAAAAAAAGTCCTGAAGAAAAGTCCAGGCATTATATTAAAAAATGAAAAAAAAAAAAAAAAAAAAAAAAAAAAAGAAAGAAAGTCCTGAAGAAAAATCCAGGCATGAAATAATATAAAAAAGAAAAATAATAATAATAAATAAATAAGAAAGTCCTGGAGAAAGTTCCAGGCGTGAAATAAAAGTGAAATAAATATATTAAGATGTAAATGCATGATTGAATAATTTGAAATAAATAATAATAAAAGTAATAAATAATAACGTGAAATAAATATTATTAAGATAAGTATGTAAATGCATGATTGAATAATTAAAAATAAATAAATAAATAAACGGTACGTTAAGGCACTGATAATAAATAGATAGTAGACATTAAATAGTGCATCTAATATTTATTATATAATTGCGAATCAGATTTAGTAATAAAATAATGTGAATTGATTTTAGGGAGAAAGTTTCTAATTTAGACTTTTAGGTCTTTGTATTGTAAAAAAAAAATGTAGTTTTCGAAATATGGAATTTTGAAATGAGCGCTGGTGAGTGTCGTTTATATACCTACGAGTGAGCGGAGCATTGTCAAATGAGAATTTTAAATGTCTGTAAAATCGTAACTGCTAGGTTTTTCTTTTTGAATGAAATGAAAACTAGTATTTGTATACTGTAACAAATTTTCAAGCTGGTTTGCATACCTATTGACATTCTGTTATTGATAATCTTTTTATTATTATGCAATTAAAAGTTTGAGGACAAACTTGTATGTCAGGAAGGCCGAATGTTAGAAATTATGTAAATAATTGTAAGCGACTTAGAAATTGTACACTAATACAGATAATTGATTGAGTTCACGTATTGTAATATTAAGAAAACATTTGATTGAATGAATTATAAGGTATCAATACTTATTCATTCAATCAAATGCACAATATATATCCATAAGATGTATGTAGCTTTAATTTAATTAATATTATTTATCAGGGTTGTGATAAACATTTTTGTTTGTTAGAATAATAATTAAGATACTGTTTCTACTAATGTTGATTCTTGATGTAGGTAGAAACTTCATTAATAGCGAACTTCATTCAAAACAATGTTATAAAAGTGAGGAGACAAAATAGATTAGGTCATTCTGTACAGAAAATTCGAAGAATAAACATGTGAAGTCGGACTCCGAGTTGTATTCTTTACCGGCTTCTAATACTTCTAATAAAACAATATTGTTACTACCACCTTGCAACTCCAACCATAATCGTTTAGTTAGAGGCTCAAGACGGGGAACATACAAAAAATAAATAAAAAAAAAGACTCCGACGAATTGAAAACCTCTTTGGAAGTTGGTTAAAAAGTGCACAAAACATTTTCTCGTAGTGAAAGAGTAGACGAATAAAATCATAAAGTATAGACATAAACTACCTGGAAAAAGAGAACCCTCAGGGGATGAACTTTACAAAAAATTCTGTATTCTTCGTGGTTCTGTTATTTAGTAAATGCGTAGAGTATTTTCGCTACGATTATTTATTAAAGCAATGTAGACCTAAGTCAGTCTAACGCAGACAGTTTTTTTTTTTTTTTTTTGTTAAAATAGAATACTGTATTACGTGACCGCACGTGGCGGTCTAGCCTTTAACGCTGACGAACAGCGAAACTAAGTGTGGACACGCCACCCTTCGAAGACATTCGTCTGGTACTGGAATCCTTACTAATATTATAAATGCGAAAGTTTGTTGGTCCTGTCCTGTTGTCCTTCAATCACGCAGCAATGGAACAACGAATCGTTATAATAGTTGATGGCCTAGAGTGACTAAGGCTACTTTTTATCCAGGAAAATCATAGGACTTCCCGCAAGATTTTTAAAAACTAAATACACGCGGATGAAGTCGCGGGTATCAGCAGGATTATAATGGTAAATTACTGTAAAACATTGAAAAAAATATGTGCATGAAAAATTTTTCTTTTTCTTTAAACTAACTAAACATTTTCCAGTCAATTTTGTGTATGATTGGACCCGCTTTGTAACTATATACGTATAACAAACACTTTCGCATTTGTAATAACTATTATTAAGTATGGATTTAAATATATTCATGTGGAAATAGTAACGCTACGTTCAGGTTAATGTACGTGAAAATGTATTTCAAATTACCTTGTAGGTAACTCAAGCAGAAGGAGTAGGTATATATTAAATCCTTAATTATGATAATGTGCTCGTAGTGCGTATTTCTTCATTATTCTAATTAATTTATGCGAATAAGTGAGTGTTACATAGGTGTAGCTAGGGAAATTATAATATCCTGACATCATTTTCTATTTATTTATGATAAGAAAACGAACACAAAGTTTTAAACACCTTTATGCTTGGAGGATATAACCAACCCTTTGTTTTAAGCGTTTGTAAGTGTGAGAGTAAAATGATCAGTTTTGAAAATCAAATCTTCTTAAACTCATTTATAAAGGAGCTGGTGTGTAAATTACTAAAAGCATACTAAGTCTTCTCTGACCGTTTGGTACTTTTGCTAAAATAATAGAAATGCTTTTATAATTTCAGTTTTAGTATATAAACATGCTTCAAGTCAAAGGCGCTATAAAATTTACTTGTATGAAATTCCGAACACATTATTCCCCAGCTCTCCATCAGTGACGTCATTATTTGAGTAATACCAAAGTTACCCACGGTTCTGCGAAAAACGTGATGCATGAGAATAAAATTGTTTCGCTGTTAAGCGAGTTAAGCAGATTAATAACGACTTCGTAACTCGCTTAATGAATTATGTTAATGAGGCACGAATCTCATATTGTTATACTGTTATAATTTGAAGCTTTGTGTAACAACCGAGGTATTGTGTATTACGATAATATTTTATAAAAATAAAATAAGAACAGTGTTACCATAGCTTGTAAGGCACTAGTGTTCAAGCCTCAAGGGCTTCCTACCGAATTCCAAATTTCAATTAAGTCCAATATTTTTTTGACCTTTTTCCCTTTGTCAGTATTCAAAGATAAGTTACACAATTATGAGGGAATTGAAAATAAAAAGAGTGATAAAGGCGAAATGATACCTATTTCCGAATTCAAACTGTGTGTATTATATATCGTAGCACTAATACTCCTAATAAATCCTGGGACATGACAAGTCTGAAGCTGTCAAAAGTCCCACAAAGCTGTCACCCGCTGTCCCTCCACTGAATTAATGATGGGCAGTCTCTACGAGTCATTTCTGTCACACGTGCCTATATATAAAATAAGCTAAACAAGAAAATAACGCGCGTTTAGGTCTCTATAGTAATTTTCTTGAAGTTTTAATGGAAAATAGTCTGCGCTTGACGACAGTCATGCCTAACTGCAATGATAGCCTCTAGCTTAGAGCGTGCTTGCCTAGAAGATGCCTATTTCACCTTGCCTCGAAGATACTTAAGTTAAACGTGGTAGGAAAGATACGCCGCGCGCCGGGAGAGCGTTCCACACTTTGACGCATAGGTTCTCAATGTGGGCGATAACGCCCCCTTGTGGGCAGTAGCAGTCTGAGTCTTCAGACAAAATTAAGGGGTGTTGAGATGGCGTGGGCAACTTTAATATCGGTTATATTTTTTTATTGTGTGCTTACAGTAGTAATCTTATTTATCACGTGTGCGAAAATTCACATATTTCAGTAATTCAGAAAGTGGATAAAAATTGAACTGAAATATTCCATTAGATTTAGATCTAGGTACATTAAATTGGATGATATGAAAAATTTTAATTGTTAATTTGAGTTAAAAAAATTCCAAACTTCACACCGATTTCACGTGAAATGTCCCATAAATAAAATTAGATAAAGTTAGTAAAAGTAATAAAAATAGTAAAAAATATGTTTTATATTCGCGACAAAATGTATTGGGGGCTCTATAAAAAAATATTCCCAACGTGGGCGGTGGGTAAAATAAGGTTGAGAACCTATTCTATAATGGTTCATTTCAGAAACGTTGTACTAAAGCGTTTCGTTTGATTAAGATCGGATAATAGAGAAACCATGTTTTTCACGTCTTTGAGTTATTAGTAGGTA
Organism: Hipparchia semele; assembly: GCA_933228805.2. Lineage (NCBI taxonomy): Eukaryota > Metazoa > Arthropoda > Insecta > Lepidoptera > Nymphalidae > Hipparchia > Hipparchia semele. The sequence goes on along the minus strand of OW121723.1, from coordinate 3,616,565 downwards.
CTTGAATGTTAACGAGTCTTAAGAACACTTTTAGGTATTTTGCGATGTAAAATCACTGGAGTGCTATACAGGTATTGACACAATGTATTCTAATAGGTGGTTGGTACTTAAGTAGAACATGATTCTTCACTTCGCTGGAAGCCTAAACGTAAGTTCTCAATGAATAGAAACTGGAAATGGCAGTCGATTTAATGTCAATATAAACATCGAACCTTCATAAACAACCTAACCGTATACGTAACGGAGATATCAACCCCAATTCAATATCCAATACTAGAAACGGCTCACGTTTACAAAATCAACTCCATTCGTCGGAATAGAAGTTCAAACATCTCTTGGCACGTTAAACACTAGACCTTTCTGAATCAACACAGTTTAGCAGGCTTACAGTTGGGCATCATATTTAATCGTTCGAACAACAGCCACATTATCATCTATTTCTAATAACAATAATTTATAAGTAGGTATATAAAGTTCTACAATGTATCCAACAATTCAGAAAAAGCTTCCGGTATCATGCTTGCTGGCTTATTGTATGAATATAAAAAGATTAATTATAATGATTTATTGACTACAATTAATTTTCAATAAAATAAAATTTATAATAATCTATACTTATAGAGAATATAGGAGAAGACCACGAGGAACATTCCCAAATCAGCAGCCATAACATCATCTACCGCATAATTTTGGCATGCCATGTAAGTGATTTCAATTTTGTGCCATGAAAAGAGGCAAAAAATATAGAGAGATCCAATTACAGCAACCAATGATAAGAATTTATTTAAAAAAAAAATATAATATCACATAGTACGAGTCCACGCATTTACGATCAATGTACTCGTATGTCTACATTGACCGTAAATCGTCTACACTACACAAGTACGACCCTATCCCAACTGTATTGTTGCTAAATAATGTTGAGAGATATAATCTTTTCTATTTAATTCCACTTGGTCCTTTACCCGGATTCGTTTCTGAAGGACCAACGTGGAGTCAAATCAGCCGTGCAAACGTGACTTGTAAAGGGGATTTACTGCAGATTACTTCAGCAAAGTTTGCTAAGGCAATTTTTCCACCTTTTTTATGGTCATTGATATGTTTTCGAACTGAGAAAAAAGTCGAGTACTTCGTGTAAGTTCGAGATTGGATATTTCTTTTCTCGAGAATGAAATCTACTTTCACATTATTAACTGAGTTTTAGTGAGGTAACTTTTTTAATTACATAGGCGGGCGAATACGCAAATAGGTCTTGGGTAGAATGGATTTTTTTATCGCTAGCGTACTAATGGGGAAGGTTCTCTACTCAGAAAGAGATTGCTATTGGCTAAGCGATAGTCCAACAAGCTGGCTTACTTTACACATATATAGGATAAGCTAACTTTACACATCTTAACTCCCAATAAGGACAAATATACTAAATCAAGAGTGAATAGGTATTAAAGTACGATCCATTTTAGGCTGCATCCATTAGGTAAATCCTACCACCAGATAAATCCTATCCTAATATAATATAATATTATAAAGGCAACAGTTTGTGTGTGTGTGTGTGTGTGTGTGTGTGTGTGTGTGTGTGTGTGTGTGTGTGTGTGTGTGTGTGTGTGTGTGTGTATGTTTGTTACCTACTCCTTTACGCAACAACGAATTAACTAATTTGGCTGAAATTTGGAATGGAGGCAGCTCACATCCAGGATTAAAACATAGGCTACATTTTATCCCGGAAAATTAAAGAGTCCCTACGGGAATTAAAAACCTTAATCCACGCGGATGAAGTCGCGGGCATCATCTAGTAGTATAATAGGTTAAAAAAAATACACAACCTCAATGGCCACACGCATATACCGTATCCATTCGTGAGTAAAAATAAACCAAGACACAAACGACAAAAATTCAAACATACGATGCAGATTTAGGTATTAACAAAAATGGGTCAAGTTGCTGACAACAACGCATGCGGCTATCAGTGGGCTATTATCGGCCGGGTGAATAGAGAGAACAAATTCTAAACATTTATCAGCCTCGCTGTTCTGGGCAGAGGCTCATTAATCCTGAATCTCCATACTATCTCGATTGCCCGAGTAAACAATGAGCGGAAAAAACAGGTGTCGAAAATCCGGTCGTTTACATAATATGGACTCTTGTATTGTGTTATCGAATTTGTTGAATTGGTGTGGGCTGTGGAAAAATTGCCTTTTTGAGTAACTGTTTGTTATACACAATAATGCCCTTGACAGGTAAAGTATCGCCGCAACTGTGCTATGCGATTTATATAATTTCAGTATTTTATAACATGTTTGTGTGCGAGTGTGTGTGTGAGAACACACCACACATACACACACAAACGCACGAGCAGGCGCGCGCTCGCACGCATTCACGCACACACACTCACACACACACACACACACACACACACACACACACACACACACACACACACACACACACACACACACACACACACACACACACACACACACACACACACACACACACACACACACACACACACACACACACACACACACACACACACACACACACACATATGTTATAAAATGTTATCTAACTGCTGTGTAAGAGCACTATATAAAGTCACTTTATATTCGGGTATGTTTCTAGCAAAACACTGACAGATTCAACAAATAAGATGCGATCCGAAATTGACTGAGCAAACGTTTTAAGAGCTTTACGAAGGGATGCGAACTTGTGATAAGTAATAAAGTTGCTGACTTTTCGGATTTTATACATGATATATTTCGCAGATTGTGCTCAGAAACTACTCTGCCTTGTTGTTTCGTAATATAATATCAAGTAAGTACATACAAATAAATATTAATTATAGTATGTTCAATCGTTCAATCACTTTACTTACAGTTTGTAGATCTTCCACATGGCCACAGCGCTAAGTATGAAATATATTGTAACACCCTGAGCGTTATTTAACTCGTCTTCGTATGCATATGCCCCCAGCGCTAAGTATGAGTTATATTGTTATCCACCGAGCATTATACAAGGTGTAACGACTTTTCCCAAGGAACATAGGTCCAAATATGAAAAAAAATGTGGACTTCCCATACAAAATTGAGGATCTGCTGATTGATTTATTATATCCGCTGATTGATATAATATTATATGCACTTCTATTGTAAGCGATTAGGACAAAACGACGCGTCTTCATTGATTGAACAAATTAGTAGGTACCTACTTATATTGAATTGAATTGAATTTATTTTATATCTTGTAATGAAGTTGAATTATTATTTTTATTTCATTTTCGCCAGTTCAATAAATCTCAATCTATAAATGAAGCATAAAAATATTACCTATCATAATGAGTGCATTCCCTCAGGAGTTTATTTTTGGACAACCGTTATTCGAATATGGTGAGCTCAAATAAACATATCATTAATTATTATTTTATTCTCGGTTCATGATTCGGTAGTAAATAATAATTAATTATTTCATACATTGTTTGTTTTCAATATAATATTTCATCCAAGCTCTTACTCGCGGCTTTACTCCCGCCATCTGTTAAAATCCTGTACAAAATTATCATTTTAGATTGTTTCGAATTTTCAGCTGTTCTTTGCGGTTTTACATGTTTAATTTTTTTTAATTTGAAGGGACGTATCGTCAGGTCGGTCCCATTTAAATTTGGTAAAGAAGTGAATAAAACAATAAAAATTAAAATCGGTCGAGGCGTTTTTGATTTATGATTAACACTGGACTCGCCATCCCTATTCAAAGGACAGCATAATAATTATGGATCAATTTGGAGCGCCACATTTGACATACGAGTGTCTCTGGAACTAATAATATTGCAAATGGCGCACCGACCTCTATTATTTCATATGAAATCATAGATCATAGATTAATAATATAGAGGTTGGTTCGCCATTTGCAATATTATTAGTTCCAGTGACATATGCTATGCTTACAACGCCAAGATGGCGTTAATCAAATTCAAAATGGCGTCAATCAAAAAAAGAAATCATAGCAGCAGGTCCAGTGTTAATCACAGGTTAAAGATAGAGGTTAGTGTGTCAAGTCTACACGATTTCAACAGTATCATAAAACGTCAGCGCGTATCGCAAAACTAAATAGACTTTTGCGGGCTTTTAGAAGCTGCACGCGAAACGTACATTTGTGCGCCATTGGACCATAAAACAAACTATCCATTATTATTGTTTGGTGTGCTTTTACGGACACATTTTAAAGATTTAGTCTTCAACTTGATTCTTTATATCTACACTATTGGCCGCGAATGGAGCAAGGGGTTTAAAAATCTCCCGGGAACCGGGTCCTCTATTTTTAACCTACTTCCAAAAAGGAGGAGGTTGAATTCGCCCGGTATCTTTTTTTCCGGACTAAAAGGTAATCTACCCAAACCCAAGTTAAGCCACGTTGAACCCAAAATTGTTTGTTGCACAATTTCAGTTATGGCGAAATGTAGGGTTCATTTTCCGAAGCCACATTTTCGTAATGAGCGAGTGTGTTTTTGACGCGGCACTCTCCCAACAGTCAATCGTCTAAGTGCTGCAAAAAGGGCCTCCGCGGCACTGCAGCAATCATCTTGACGAGCGTAAGGCTCTGTCGCGCTCCAAATCCTGTGGAAAGTTACCTTTATGTGACGCATTGTACCTGCGCCAAAGATGGTAAAATTAGCTGTTGTATACGTTCTCTATTACAATTACATTGTGCCCCTCTTTTCAAAATAAAAAAGCAAGTTACAATTTGCAGAGCATAATTAAAATAACGGTACCAAACACTTATAAAAGAACAGATAAGCAAAGCCTAGCAAAGCTGTTGCCAACAACTAGCAGTCCAAACAATTGGTCGTGCAGAAATCATGCAGAAATCAAATAAGCGTAGAGCAGCCGACCCGATTTGAATAATTGCCGGAACTTTCATGTCCGTATTCATCGGGGCTTGTTTATTGCTCCAGTTAAATAACTTCCTTACACTTAAGACTGTCTTAAGACAATGTTGGAGTCATTTCGTAGTGTTGAAATGAAATAAATTCACTTTATTGTACACCTTATTAAATAGAAACATAAACGATACAATTAAATTATAAAAATGAGAGCATAAATGGCGGCCTTATCGGTAAGAAGCGATCTAAGCTAAGCTAAGAAGGTAAAGTAAATATAAAAATAAAGTATAATAGGTACCTGATACATAGTTTTAAGAACTGATGGTCGTTGGGATCCCAAGGTGGAGTTGCGACCCCGCACTAAAAAGCGGAATATTGGCAGACCCCCGCACTAGGTGGACCGACAAATCGGATGAATTGCAGATCACTCAAGACGGAGGCTTGTGGAAATCCAGCTGAGACACCCATTTTTCAACAATGTATGAAGTATGAATCAAGAGTAATACAAAATATTTAAAAACCTTCAAGAACTTAAGGAGAAATAGATCAACAAAGTTACCATATTATTGAATTGAGCTTTTTGAGGGATGTGTCGTCACATAACACATCGAGATTTGCACTGTAGAAGATTTTGGCCTCTAACTTGTGTTGATAGAGATATTTTAAAATCTTTCCACTTTTATTCCACGTGTTTATTTAATTTACATTAAAACAAAAAAAAATTAAACTTATCAATTTCACGGCATTATTGTCGTAATGGTGAACGTTTCCTTAAAAATTGAGCGAAGTTGCCAAGTTTTCGAATAGTAATTTACTGGACTCGTCGATTCATTTTATGCAATATATCAGAGTGTTACTTTCCCATAGGCTTTTATAATAGTAAAATACGAATATATATATTATATTATATAAACTTCGAAAGGCAAAAATATTCGTTTATGTATGTGAAGACCATATGAAAAAAAAAATGTTTATAATTACGTAATATCTAACACTATTCGCGCGTCATAATCTCGTCATGAATAATAAAAGGTCAATTAGACGTCAGAGTGTAAGTTGCAACTTGTTGCAAAGTTCAAAATCGCAAGCACTACAAGTCTTTTTCTCAAAGCTTCAATAATTTATTGGTGCCAGTAGAAGAGCAGTAAGAGCGATCGGTGTTTGCACTGGCCACTACAATCGCTTTAGGTAAACCAAAATGTAATAGAGCGAGTCTCTACTCGATTACTTTACTTCTAAGCGAATCTGTTTGTTCTGGAAAAGTGCAACGCAATCCCAACGGGAGGAGAAATATATTATACTGAAGAAAATTCTTCACGAGACAGGCAAATCGAGGCAAAGAATTGCAGCAGTGTAGAGTTAGTGAATATCTTCTTCTTCCTTCTTTATCATCCGATTGACGTCCACTGCTGGATAAAGGGCTCTTGCATGGACTTCCACAGGCCTCGGTCTTGCCCTGCTTGGATCCAGCAGCTCTCTGTGCCTCGTTTGATATCATCGGTCCACCTAATTGAGGGTCTATCAGCACTGCACTTCCCGGTGCGGGGTAAACACTCCAGCATCTTGGAACCCCAACAACCATCAGCTCTTCGAACTATGTGCCCCGCCCATTTTCACTTCAGTTTCGCGACTCGCTGAACTACCTCGGTGACTTTGATTCTCCTGCTGATCTCCTCATTTCGGAATTGTGAAATATCAAAATCCGTCCAAGAATTTGTGCTTGAAAAAGTAACAAACATCCATCCGTCCTCACAAACTTACTAGTAGACAGTAGCAAGGATATTCACCAAGGGTCAGATGAACAATATTAATTCACTGGATTCAATGGATTTCGTCCATGTCATCAATATTTTCTTCAGTGGCCCACTCTAAATCACCTGTGCATAATGCCTGTATGTAGCTATGTAGTATGTAATCTACATCAGTTTTGTTCCAAGCTTAACTAGGAAAGCCATTACCGACCGTAGCTCCGTAACTCAGCAAGATATGAAATCCAAATATTATTTGTGGACCCGGAGCAGGTTTCAAACGTGATATCACTCCGATTTGATATTCAAATGAGAGTGGGCTACTCGTTACCCGGTACCTTAATCTTTTAATTTTGGATACGGTGCCGCATATGGAATAAGGCGCCGGTACCGGTGGGCCAAAGATAACAACCCTTTACTAGCAGCTTACTTTGGACTTTGGGACGGAATAAAATAACACGAAATGCGGCATTATGAGTGATTAACTTTGTAATGCTGTAGATTAACTTTGGACTTATGAAACAACTACTTTTTCCCGCAACTTCGTTCAAGCGGAAGCTTTTTGTTTTTCCATGATACAAGGTAGCTTAAGTCACTCTTCAAATCCTCAACTTGCAAATAATCACGTCGATCCGTTGCGCCATTGTTACGTGATTGAAGGACAAACCAACAAACAAACACTGCTTTGCATTTATAAAAAACTAGGTGATTACCGCGACTTCGTCCGAGTGGACTTATTTTTATAAACTCCCGTGAGAACTCATTCATTATCCAGAAGAAAAATAGGTTACTCTCCAAGTCCTCAACTATAATAGGTGTCCCACGCAAAAAAACATTTCAATCCGTTGTTCTGTTGTTGAGTGATTGAAGGACAAACCAACAAACAAACAATTTCTCATTCATATTAGTAAGGAAAGAATACCTTGTTAGCCTGTGTATTCGATAATATATAGATGAATTTCAAGATCATTACAATTATCAATGAAAATAGCTATAATACTGCAAAACCGAAGTTTTTCTTTATTTAAAATTAGTCTGAACAATTCAAAACACGTCGCCATTGTAAATAGCAAAGGGGACTCAAGTGAGAGCCTTTTGTATTTATTTCTCTTTCCGCCCATTGATGTCAGTCGCAGACAGTTTCGGAAAAGAATCGGTCTCTTTTTATGCGAACTTGAGTTTCACGCTCGGGTTACAGCAAATACCATCTCAATGGGTGTCTTGCTCTTTGTTGGTTTGTTGGATATGGTTTTGAGCCTTTAATCCGAAAAGGTCTTGACTTTTGAGAGTGAAACTTAAAAAAAAGAATATAAGCCAGAGGCGGAACATGAATTTGTGGGGCCCTGGGCTAATACTGCTTAGGGGCCCTACCTAATTACTCAACTAATTGTCATTTTGACAAGAAACTGCTTTCTGTAGTGATGTAGGTATATTATGTTAAGTACAGGAAGAAAATAGGAAAACAAAATATTTTATTTATTTATTAAAACATTATTTATGGCAAATTTTCGTTCGCAACATTTATGAATTAGAGTAGGTTTAGAAAATCTAAACGTCAAAAATTTTCGTTCGAACGAAGTTGCGGAACGAAAACGAACCGTGGTAGGAAATACGCGAAATTTCGATCGATATTTCGTTTTTCATTGAATTAGAGTAGACCCCCAGTTCGGTTGGGGGCCCTCTGTAATCGCGGGGCCCTGGGCTGCAGCCCCAAAAACCTTTAAGTAGATCCGCCCCTGATATAAGCCCAGCTGAAGTTAAATAATATCCTCCGTTGCCCTGAAAATAAGCAGAAAGCTTGTGAAAATAGTGCAACGGGTGAGGTTCGAACCTGTAAACCGTGTGTGAAGCTCTACCAATTTGCATTGCTGTGTGTGTTGGTTATGGGTTCTCCTAGAGGAGACATGCGCTCAATACTGAGCCATTTATGGATTGCTGATGATGATCTAAAAGCTACTGAAATACGACTTAACGTAACGTAAACGTACAAAAAACGTAAACTATAGTCTGTTTTTTAATTGCGTGGAATTCTGACGTATCTTAATGTTACCAGAGATTAAAAAAATCCCACAAAAAAGATAATAAAAAACTTATAAAAATAAAAATCAATTGCCACACATAGATATTTATGACAAACGCCTGACAGATAGTTTGGGGTAAAATCGAACTACAGGTGGTAATACTGTTTTTCATACAAATAACTCGCTCTATTTTTAAAATGAAAACTGTCAGAATTCCACCGAATTAAAAATCAGACTATAAATTGAAGTTAATCTAAAATTAAATTCAAGACATCTTAAATCTAATGATAACATCTAGGCCGGGTATCTCCAACGTCGAACGGCCTCACATCTTGTCTGAGAGCCACTCTGCTGTTTCCACGCGCCCGGTCAAGGCTGTATGTAGAGAAATTATACGCAATGCACATAAAGCAACATTTTTGTAGCCTTCACTTTCTTTTCTCCGTTTATTTCTTTATAATTTACCTACATTTTAGTGACATCCAGCGCACAAAAGATCGTACAGCATAACGTATGTGGAAACATAAATTTTTTTTTTAGCTCTTTAATATAAATTCACTCAGAAGTAGAAAATTATTGTAAACTAGCTATTGCCCGCGACTTCGTCAACGTGGATTTAGTTTTTAAAATCCCACGAGAACTCTTTGATTTTCCGGGATAGAAAGTAGCCTATGTCACTCTCCAGGTCCCCAACTATACCCATGCAAATAATCACGTCAATGCGTAGCTGTGTTGCAGCGTGATTGAAGGACAAACCAACAGACCCACAAACAAACACACTTTCAATAATATCCTTAATAGGGTTATATTACGAGTTCTGAACTTATCCTAACAAAAGAACTCAACCTAACAAAATATGGATCATTGTACCTAACTAATGACCTTATTTAATAAATTTCATTTCATAAGGATAATGATAGTGTACAATCAAGGCTCCAATTTTTGTTTCTTTTTTTTACTAATTATAGCTGGCAACTTTCGCCTAGCGATTCAAGGAAATAAAGAACAATAAAAGAGAATGAAATAACAAAAGAGGTTGAAATTAAAATACAACAGGGAAAACAGCATAACGATACAAAATAAAGAAATAATTTAAAAAGCACGGGACCCTTTCCGGGCTGTTAGCGAGCGAATTTCCGTGTCATGTCAAAAAGAGTCGCGCCTCGGAAATTTTTATGTCCGGCCACCAAAATCGGCTTTTAAAATATAATTTTAATGTGATTTTTATCCATTATTTAGTTTCCTTTTTTTATCATTACCGATTATGTAAATCGACTATGCTGCCTTCTTGCTATTTCTTATTTTGGACTTATAATTTCTTTTTTGGACAAATTAATCAGATCTATTGTCTCTGTTCTGGTCTATTGTGTCTTAATCGTAATGGTTTGAAATTTAGCGTACCAAGTTAACTCTCTGCCATCTTAGGTTACCACTTACTAACCATCATGTGAAATCGCAGTCAGGGGCTATCTTGTCATCAAATAAAAACAACTTTAACTTTGTCGCTTTTCATATACCGAATAAATAAGTTCTCAGTCAATCCAGGCTTCATAATTTTAAAACTAGTAGTGTTGCGTCCTACACTGTACTCTATATTTTACTAGCTGATGCCCACGACTTCTTTCGCGTGGATTTATTTTTAAAATCCCGCGGGGACTCTTTGATTTTCCGGGATAAAAAGTAGACTATGTCACTCTCCAGGTCCAGTAGGTATACTTGCGTATACTCTTGCAAAAAATCACGTCGATCCGTAGCTCTGTTGCAACGGGATTGCAGGACAAACCAACAATCAAACACACTTTCGCATTTATAATATAAGTAAGGATGACCTATGAGTAAATAAATATTTTTACAAACTCTGCAATTAGGGAATATTGGGTACAATTGACGGTTGGAACAATAAGGCAGATTTTAAATGTTACCTCTGATTTTGTCATGTATAATAAACCCATACCTTGCATATCTAGGGTAGCAAAAGTTCCAGCAATTCTTTATAATATAAACGACACGCTTCCGGACTCTAAAGCCCTGATATCTATAAACAGTTATTTACTGTAGTATTATTCAGGGGATATGCGTATATCTCTTGCAGACATTATTAGCAAAACAATGGTTTCAGAATGTCCAATGTTTGTAACTTACTTTAAGCTGAAACCTGAATTAAAAGTTGACAAACGCTCGGTGATGCAGTACCTACCTGAAAACAAAGAAATAAATTATTTTATACATATAATAATTATAAGTTTGTTTGGTGGGAGGTCGGTTATATGCTTCAAGGGTGGGAGGCTTTGGCCGTAGCTAGTTCCCACCCTACCGTCAAAAACGTGCCGCCAAACGATTTAGTGTTCCGGCACAAAAGTGAAAAACCGATTAGGGGTGTATGGGTTGAATGTACACTGCTATATCCCTTCCAAGTTAGTCTGCTACCATCTTAGACTGCGTCATCACTTAACATCGGATGAGATCGCAGTCAAGGACTATCTTGTATTCGAATAAAAAAAAAGTTAAAAAAAAAGGTTTATTGGGAGGCCACTAGGCTAGGATAGTTACGAGTTATTCGTTATGAGATTTCAATCATAAAACTAATGCATTCTGCATTTAGTTACATACGGTATCAATGTCCGAAAATGGCTTACAAGAGCCAGTAACATAACGATACAATGCCGTGTTGAAATTCATTAGCTTCTCATTTGGATAAGAAAATCGTAGTTGCCAATGGTCATACCAGTATAATTGTCAAAAGGTATTTAATTGATAAAATAAAATAAGGAAAAGTGATTAAAAATAATTTTATGTCGTTTTTTTTATTATTATTATGACGTTAGTTGCTTCGTTAGTGGCTACGAGAGGCGACAAGACTACCACCGTACACCGATTCGGAAAATTCTGCTGAAAAGCGATGGCAAGAAATTCAGCAGTTGCTGTTTTCAAAACGAAAACAATATGTAGCTTTTATTAATTTTTAATACAATAAATGACCACACAGCTGAAGCAAAGTCAATTCCTTCCATTCAAGTTTGTCATAGAGATAATCTTTTAAATATAAAAAAGTGACTGACTGACTGATTGACTGACTGATCTATCAACGTACAGCTCAAACCGCTAGATGGATCAGGTTGAAATTTGGCATACAGATAGCTATTAGGACGTACGCATCCACTAAGAAAGGATTTTTGAAAGTTCAAGGGGGTAGAATAGGGGTTCGAAAAATCGAACCTAACATGAGCGAAGCCGCGGGCAAAAGCTAGTCATTAATATAAACGTTAAATAGTGTAAACCAGAACTTACATAAATACAACAGGTTTAAAGCCTTAATCTCAGTTAAATGTTACCAGTAAATAATAAGGGCTTAATTTATGAAGGAATACCTATCGGTTGGCAGCTGATGTATTAGCGCCCGCCAATTCGCAAGTATTAACGGAACAGATTGTGGACGTGATGAATGTTGACGTTTGTAGTGCGGCGTGAGGCTTGTTTGCCAAGGTTCGTACTTGCGGGGTAGTCAAATAAATAATCTAACCGTAAAAGCGAACTTACACTGTGCGGCGCGGCACCTTAGAAATTCGCCGCGAATCCTATCACTACATAGTATAAAACGAAGTCGCTTTCTCTGTCCCTATGTACGTTTAAATCTTTAAAACTACGCAACGGATTTTGATGCGGTTTTTTTAATAGATAAAGTGATTGAAGAGGAAGGTTTATATGTATAATAACATCCATTAACAGTGAATGACATAGGATATTTTATACCCGTGCGAAGCCGGAGCGGGCCGCTATAAATGCGAAAGTTTGGATGTTTGTTACTAATCACATCGCAACGACTGAACCGATTTGGCTGACATTTGACACAGAGATAGATCATAGTCTGGAATAACACATAGGCTACTTTTTACCGGAAAATAAAAACGTTCCCCCGGGAAGTAAAAACCTTAATCCACGCGAACGAAGTCGCGGATATCAACTAGTAAAAATATAAATTAAATAAATGCGAAGTGAAATATCCATATCTGCCAATTTTTTTATATAATTAAAATAAAGATCGCTACACTGATGCAATCATTTTTAGAGAATCAACACACCGATCTAAAAGTTTTATTGTGACATTTGACGAATTTTTGACGCATAGCATACGCGCAGAACTCAAAAGCAGTTTCCGCTTGGGACCCTGCTATGTAGCTCCGCTTTAAGAACTGACGCAATCCGCAATTGAAGGGTGAGACGACAGTAGAACAATATTATGTCGTAACTAGAGTTGCCAGACGTCCTGTATTTCCCGGGACATCCCGTATTTTAGGCATAGTATAAAATGTCCCGGCGGGACTGACTCTGTCCCGTATTTGAACCGTACTTCGTTTTTCATTATGAAATCAATCCATATATTCACACACGCAACATTCGTAAAAAAGCGAGTTGATGACCGTTTATAATTACGATTATAATTGAATTGATTTTTGCAGATATGTTAAAACGAATAAAAATATGTTTCAACTGACTCGATCCTCGGAAAAATATCAAAACAAAAAATGACACTGAATAATTTTGTTTTTTATTTGTCCCGGGTAAAAAATTGAAATCCCGTATTTTTTTGCCTATTTAACCATTTGTCCCTTATAGGCTAAAAAAAATCTGGCAACGCTAGTCGTAACACTCATTCTGGTTGCTTACTTCGGTCGAAAAAATCCCTTAGCCTCCCCTAATCATCTGTGCTATCATGTAGGTAGTTATGTTTCCACAAACTACCAGCAGCACGCATTTGACTGCGTGAATTTGGATATTTGATAATAATATGTTAATGGCAGACACTAATTATTACTTTTACTAAAAAAGAACTTTGATTACACACAGTTTACTCCTTTATTTAACAATTAAGTGATAATCAAACAGATATCCGTTAAACAACAATTAGATAATTAAAATAAGCCTCCTCTCCTTTTTTTTTTATAATAATTCCCATAATTATAATAATTATTAAGTTGTAGCTATTAAAATAAATAACCATGTGTATTTGGATTATATCACTCGATTGGAATAAAGATGTATCCTAATATTATAATATTATAAATGTGAAAGTGTCGATGTTTGTTAGTCAATCACGTCGCAACGACTGAACCGATTTGGCTGAAATTTGGCACAGAGATAGATTATAGTCTGGAATAGGACATAGGCTACTTTTTATCCCGGAAAATGAAAGAGTTCCCGCGGGAATAAAAAACCCTCAATCCACGCGAACGAAGTCGCGGGCATCAGCTAGTAAAAAATAAAATAAAAAATAAATAATCTACGCGTAAATGTGAGTTCTTTTTTCTTAGAAAAATATTGTGGTATTTATTTGGTAAATAAAAATTCGTTTATTTGCGTTACACAAGGCAGGCGAAAATCCAATCTTATGAGAAGTCATTACCACAGTGGGAGATGTCCCCATTTTTCACAATTTTCGCAGATCATCCCGCACCATGTAATAAACATGTCGGGATAAACTGTTTATCGGCGTTGAAAGTCATAAGCGGAGAGCGGAGAGAGAAAAATTACATATAATAATGTCTATGCCTGAAGTCCACAGCGACGTGTGCAGCGTTGGGATTTGAGAGTAAGGTTATAAGTTGGGAAATCTGCCTGTAGTGTATAAGCAGGCCACGAGCACTTCACATTTTAGGAAAGCTACAAGTACCCGCGTCGTTCCGTCTCGACGGGCCAACTCAATGGGCTAACGTAGTGTGAAGGGATAAGAGTTACGCGATGAAAAGAGAGGCAACTTGTAAGTGAAGTGAACACTGTAGATAGCAATCTTTATTAATCTTTATTGTGTGATAGCCATAAAGATAGTAAGGAATACTATGTTTACGATCATTTAAATCATTTAAATAAATAGCGACTCTTGCTATAGTCGATATTTTGCGGAGAATAATTTTTCGGAGTGAATCTTCTGTACCTATATTATTATGTATTCTGTGCTATAAAATAAGCAGCTTATTTTCACTGGGAGCCATTAGACACAAGTGGTATATTATCGGTATCCAACTAGACAACTAGATTTAGACCTAATGAGTAATTCTCTACTCACGTCCAAATGCAAATAAAATACTATCAGCTTTATAGAGCTTATAATCAACTTGTACTCAGTTGTCTGTTTCCTAACAGATAACTACTATGGTTGAAGTTGTTAGAAAACCAAATAAATTCTAATAAATTCTAAATAAGTAATTCAAAATACTCGTAAATAAATTCTAAATTCTAATCTATTAGCAAATTAATAGTTATAGTAATGAAGAACAACAGCTGTTCATTATAAAGATTCACCTGTCTCTCTATGCAGAATACAGCCGCTTTAAAGCCGCTGACATGTATGATGAATGAGAGGTTAGGGTACGTGTTAAGTCCTGCCTGGATTAACGAGTAGGCTTGAAATGTACTGAGTCATGTAGCTTGCGATATGTTCCAAGCTATAGGCGACTAGCGATTGTTTAGATACCTACAATATACTTTTTTTTTATTCGTTGACAAGGTAGTTCACTGCGATCTCACCTGATGGTAAGTGACGATTCAGTCTAAGATGGTAGCGGGCTAACTTGGAACGGGTATGGGAGTGTAGATTCAACCCATACCCCCTAATTGGTTTCTACACGCCATCGTGCCGGAACGCTAAAACGCTTGGCGGCACGTCTTTAACGGTGGGGTGGTAACTAGTCACGGCTAAAGCCTCCCACAAGACCAGACCAGAGACAATTTAGAAATTATAAATTCCCAAATTGCCCCCATCGGGAATCGAACCCGCGACCTCCCCGTTATAAGACCACAGCGCTCACCACTACGCCAGGGAGGTCGTAAAAAGTTTTAAGAAAAAAAAAAAAACTGTGGAATTGGTCCTATTAAAATTTCCACAACATTGATTCAGTCGTTTGCAGGAAATTAGCATAAATGTAGGTATAGGTATCTAGAAGCAATTTATATTTTTGTCTTAGTTGACACGAACGGAAATTGAACCCGAGTCGGTCTCGATTTCATGATAAATTCTCTTGCTTACGACACCATTGTATATTTTAAGGACGAAAAGGTAAATAACAACGTTGAAACGATTGATTTTTTTTTTAGAATAGTAAGTATTAACTTTTTTTGCACGGGTATAGTTGAGAGCCTGGAGTGACATTTAAGTTAATTTTAATTAATGGGATTTGAAAAACTAAATCCGCGGGCGTCAGCGAATTTTTATTAGATATGCCCATTTACTATCCGTAAATGGACATATCTAATAGTTATTAGCCAGTTAAGCAGCTAACCGTTGACATTATTTAGAAAATAAAACAATAGAATATAATAGAAATAGAATAGAAATATTTTTTATTTAAATAAACTTTTACAAGTGCTTTTGAATCGTCAATGAATCTACCACTGGTTTGGAATGCCGTTCCTGCCGAGAAGAGCCAGCAATAAACTCGGCGGTTGTTCTTTTCAAAAAAAATATTTTTACAATAGGTAACAAAACTATGCTATGTATCCAGTGTTTTGAAGTTTCAAAAATGCAAAACAATCAAATACATGTTAAGACAGGCAGACAAAAGCAGACCCATTCCCGTTGGTGGCACCCGTTCACTAGCATGACGCATGATCGAGCCATTGCTTCGCTCAACCATAATAACTAAAAATATGGGGGCTAAGATCTATATCGGTTCCACAATTTCTCTTAAATCGCGTGGAAATTCATAATATGTATTTCACGGTATGCTAAAGGCGTTAAGCCCAAAAATACGTGACACCACGTTGTCACGTAGAGTAAACGACCAACTGAGTAAATCTAAGGTGTGTAGGGCTCGCTTCGTTAATTAGCGGCAAACTAATTGAGAAGATTTAACGCATCCTCAAGATGCGAAGTTGCTGTAATCCGTAGCATTTACGGAGTAAAGGCAAAAGGTAACAGAGTAGTTAAGTCACAGAAAATGCATGAAGAAAACTGTATACTAGCTTTTGTCCACGGCTTTGCTCACGTTAAGTTCAATTTTTCAACCCCCTATTTTACCCCCTTAGGGATTGAATATAAAAAATCACGTTGATCAGTTTTTTTAAATTAATTAAAAATTATAAAGGTATTCGTGGAAAAAAATGTACTTACACTTTTAATGAGATTTTTCTGTGACATTTTTTAAGTCAGTAAGGATGAGCTCAGATTCAAAAAAATCTTTGAGAAAAATGATAGTATTTCGTAAATGCCATAATTGAATACAAATTATATGATATAAACGGACTACTTACTGACTGTCTAGACATTAAGCCTTAACTGTACCTGGCTGTACTAACAGTCAGCCAATTTACACTTGGCCAAGGTGGTGGTGCTGACTGATGGCCAAGTGTAAATTCTCATTCGAGAACGGATCTCCCGTGCCTACTTGTGGGCCGGCAATAGGTTGAGATGAATGAAAATGATGACGTAGCATTTCATATCTATACCTACCTACTATATATATTTTGTGTATCTTGTATAGAGGTGACACAACAAATATTCCCTGTGCCCAAGTTAGTCTGTGTGCCCACAACACATAAGTTGTTCCGACAGCAATTTTCATTTAGCCGAGTTTCACGCAGCTTTCTACGATGTTGAGGCTTTACTATTTGCTAGAAAACTACATACTTCGCTAAAAAGGTTTGTAAGCCCATAAAAAATAAGAAATTTAAAAAAAATATTAAATTCTTACTAATATTATAAACTAGAACTGTAACTTTATAATTTTCCAGGATAGCGTATGTGTTAATGCTGGGTATGAGCTATCTCCATTCCAAATTTCATCGGTACATTCGTTGTGGCGTCAAGGAATAACAAACAAGATGGTCGCCACCACAAAATGGCGAATTACATATTTTTTTCTTTAATTTCACAATTCTTAATTTTACAAACGAATACAAGAACGCTATACAAATAGTGATGATAGTAATTATTCAGGAATTTACTTAACTATTAATTTCAATTATATTTACTTAAAATTAAAGCTACGAACTTCAAAGGCGCCTTGTTCTGAGAAGAGCAGACAGAAAACTAAACAAATGAGTAGTCTCTATTAGAATAACATAAATCAGTAATTACGAAATTCTAATAACTCTGTGAGATAACCGAATATCTTTGAGCGAGTTGATTAAAATAAAGCCTGCAAGTCAATGATCATCTCATTTATTGCGTCCGCTGTTCCAGAAGAATTCCTCTCGATTTAACATTGAAATGTCATTAAAGTCAGTTTATTACGCTCCCGGGGGATTTCGGAAAAGCTAATGACTGCTCTTAATTATTCTGATGGCTGATCTAATCGAATTACTGTATTTTTACCCGACTGCGCGGCGCAAAGGAGGGTGTTTTGTTTATCAGTCTATGTATGTACGTATGTATGTTTTTGTGGCGCTCTGGTGACCAAACGCATGGGCCGATTTTGATGATTCTTATGTCAATCAATTTGTATTAATCTGACAAGTTTCTTAAAATTCAATATGGCCACCACTGGCCACCACCAGACGCCACATTGTGAAAAAGAAAAAAAAGACGTGTGGCACTCGGAGACTGCCGCGGTAAAGCTATTGCATAGCATTTTTTATCAACGCCATCTAGCGGTGAGAGGAGTCCGTGTTCCCGTCGAGCCTTACGTTTTTTCGTTATGAAATTTCTGGATTCGATCTCCACGCTCAAGGCCCGCGATAGAAGCTATGCAATAGCTTAAAAATGAAAGTCGACAAATTATATTAAGTGGGGTATCATTGAATAGGTATTTGAAAATCATTGTCAGGTTTCTCTTATCATTTTTCATTTTGAATGACCATTTACGATCTATTACAGTTGTTTAGCAAACATTCTCACATTTATTTTTCAGTTAACTCTCTCAATGAAATGATAAGATTGCGAAATTTAACGTCTTATAATCCTAATTATAAAGTGTAAAATAAAAATATTCAATTTAATATTCTTATAATGCATTTCATAAACAGAGCGTTTTCGATCCAAGAGAATATAATCACTTCGTTTTTTCGATTAGTTTGACATTTCATCAGCCTTATCGATGTCATAGCAACGAGCGTGTCACAACAAGTGATCGATCAAATTATAGAGCCATCATATTTTGTGTTGTGATGTGCTCTTGGTCTAATCTCATGTACATTCAGGGTGTAAGGAACATTAAAGAAAACTAAATGGATTCAGTACATGATTCTGATTCGCATTTTTTTAAATAATTACTACAACATGGAATCTTGTATAGGTTATACAACCTATCGCAACTTTATTTTAATCATAATCAAAAAACAACAAATGACAATATTTAACACAAAACAGCAATGTACTATGCATACGCTTAGGGTTGCCAGGTCTTCAAATCGAAAAATCGGACAGGCCAGCCAGTTTAGCCGGACATTTGGGTACAAAGGCCGGACACCCTTATTTTTTAGACCTAGCACAAAATGGAAATTTTTTTAAAAGCTCGTTTCCGCAAGCGTAGCGATACAAGTTGAGGCGAGCGGAACGGAAACCAACACATGACAAATATGTAAAAAAAATGGTTAAACTTAAAAAGCTTAGCAAAAGTCGGATAGGCCGGACACCGTCTAATTTGGCCGGACACTCAACCAAAAAGCCTGACTGTGTCCGGCTTTATCCGGACGCCTGGCAACGCTACATGCGCTATCTGCTGTTTATCCAAAAGTTCAAAGCAGTATAAGTATCGGCGTTCGTTGTTCGCGACACATTGCGTGGTCAAAAATTAAAATATTCGTAACAACCCATCATTTTCGAGATATAAGTGGAATTTGTAATTTCATTATGGGTGTACTGGCTTGCCCAGTACAACCACACAACATAATGGCTACGTATTACAGAGATCACTCACTTGTCCCGCCACACCGATGCCGATATAAGACTGAGACACCCACCGCATGGTGGCTGCATTTATAGTAACAATACAGTTGTATTGTTACTATCTACCCACATCTAGAGTCTGATGTTAAGCGTCTAATATATTCGCTTACCTACAGACCTAGTACGGTACATCTCTTCCTTGTTTTAATTTTATTTTTCATATTGTTTGTCATGTCAGTGGTCATCTGACAAAATAGTAATATGGATAAATAATCCAATGTACCTAGTACGGGTACTACTATTACTTAACCTTGATAGCTAGAAAGCCACTAACCTAATTACTACTACTAGTCGCTTCTACTGTGCTCTCTTCCTTTTCCTTTTTCCCCGAACTGAACTCATTGTAACAAAATCTCAAAATAAGTGATCTCAACCAACGAAAATATTTAATGGATCTATCTGAACACTAAGTGCCTATAATTGCACTGATACAAATGTAATAATCTAAATCCGGAAGGAAAAGTTATTACCTACCAACTATGCCATCCGAAATCATTCTAAGATTAAATGTTTATAAATGCAAATAAAGTTAAAATGTATTTATTGAAACTTGCACTGATACAAATGTAATAATCTAAATCCGGAAGGAAAAGTTATTACCTACCAACTATACCATCCGAAATCATTCTAAGATTAACCATTTATAAATGCAAATAAAATTAAAATGTATTTATTGAAAACTACCTTGAATTCCTTGAGGAAGTTCTCTATCGGATAGAATTATGCCTAATTCAACCCAAGTACGTGAAATCTACAGAACGACCAATATTTATATTGACCTGGTCATAAATATAATCACACATAACTTCATAACGGCCCCTGTCCTCACATCCAACCAATTCAACCACAACACTTCAGACAAACCACCATCTGAACGTGAGGGCAACTATCAAACATATCCAAGAATTATTTAATCAATTACACTCATCTAAACCTCAGGGCAATATTCATTCGATCAGGGCGCGATTGCTACCACAACCCACCAATCAAATACAACGACCCAGACGCGGAAGCATCTAACAGCCGAATGAGTCTCTGAGAGAGACCGAACTCGCATCGTCAAATCCGCTGTATTTATCCCCACGGCGCGCCGTCAGACCGGCACCTACGTCGTCAACAAAGTCAAACATCGATTTTATAAAACCACCTTCAATACATCGAAGTTGTATAACTTTACTATTCCAATATTTCGCTAACATTATATCGATTTGATTTACGTTACAAAACAGATAGTTTGCAATTTTAAAATTCCATCATATTTACAGCATTCCCCATTTAAAACCGCAGTGTTTTTTATACCCTGTGATTTAACGAAAATGCCCAATTGTCAATACTTTAAAATTCCATTTCAAACTAATGATATCTTGCCGCAAGGAAATATATCGACAACTGAAAATAATCTATTTTAAATTTGATCCTGTCAATTGCATGTAACCCAAGCCCTACAGACTGATGTAAGCTGTATCTTGATAAAGGATAATGCCAAAAATTTATGGAACTTTAACCCACTCACGTTTGCAAGAATGAATTATGCATAGCAATATAATGATATTGCCAATTGTTTACCTAAGTTTTAAAACTTCTAGAACTTGCGGCTTTTTTGACTAATTCAAAGTCAAAGTTAGACTTTTAGGTTATTATGAAACTAAAATCGTGAATGGTTTATACTACACGAACGAGATGCAGTATACGTAGACGTATGACACTGACAAATGACATCGCACCACCGTTGACATCTCAAATTGACAACGGTGTTTCATTCAGATAGCTAAAACAACAACAACAATGGCGTTTCATTACACGTTCCATTTCCTTTTCGTTTTTGATTTTTTTTTTTTAATTTTTAGCTAATGTGCAGTTATCATTGGCATGTATCACAAATTTACAACAACCTACCAGCAATCAGCATCATATTCCCAAGACATTTTATTCAACACAGTTATTACTCAAAGAATATTTGACAGATACTTCGTAGTTTTAGCATTGCTATTATTTATCCAACTAAGCGTTAACAATATTATGAATACAAATTCCTTAAATAATTGTGACACTGTATGAATTTATGATAAAAATTCTTAAAATAATGTGAAAACACAATTGTGCTGACATACTTCAAATATATATGTTATGCCTTTTTTTTTTAATTTTAAATGATGTAATTTTGTGATCTTGTGATTTGAAATAAAAATAAATGCCAAACTCGACGCTTATAAAACTGACACCTACACCCAGAAAACATTTGATTACTGATTTTAACATTTTATTATTCATTAATATAGGTAGCTAATTGGTACAAGCTTTTTAGTGCTAATAAAAATACCAGCTAAATTACCATAGTACTGGGTGCCTTTAACCATCATTTTCCGAGTTTGTTATTATTTAAGTTTCCTTTGTAACACTGATTGTAACCGCTGCCTAGAAGCAGGGATTACCTAACATTTTAATAGCATTTTTTCCAGTCCCTGATTAATATGGAACACTAATATTTTAATATCAGATCCAGGGATTAGTTTGAACGAAGTTTTCTCTAAAACCTATTTGGTTTTATTTAGCCAATTATACTCGGCTAAAACCAAGATGGTAATATTTATTCAATTGAGGTGCGATTGCTATCGTATCCACTCAATCATATCATATAACATGAAAGTTACTAATCACTTGAAACATATCATCGTAATATCAGGTCAGTATTGTTGAGCCACTAACTTCTAAAAACAATATGACACAATACAAGGTCTATGACAAGAATATTATTCTTTTATTTAATTTTAGATTTGGACTTTTACTTTTAACTAGATTGGCCACTGTGCCAACTACCCGTGGGATCCAATCATATGATGGTCCTCCTGACCGAATTCGGCCACGAGATCAGCCATCTGCGCGGGAGATATTATAGTGCACAAGTATTTGCGCAGACACAAGTGCACTCTCTATTCCCTCACTCTCATAGTCCGATGGGACGGGGAAAAATCGACCCGACCGGGGAGAGATCAGGCGCAGGACCGACAGTTTTACGTGCTCTCCGAGGCACGGCATACATACTGAGTTGCCATGGCATCGGTCATCCTCAGATCGCCCCGATCCATGCATCTCTTTTTTTTTTTTTTTTTGTTAGGTATCGACTACCTTCGCCGGTACAGTTCCGATTTTCATCGCGAACTTACCAAATTTCCTTTTTTTTTACTAAATTTCCTTTTTTTTTTACTAAATTTCCTTTTTTTTTTTTTTTACCTTGCTGGTACAGTTCCGATTTGCATCGCGAACCTACCAAATTTCCTTTTTTTTTACTAAATTTCCTTTTTTTTTACCTCGCTGGTACAGTTCCGATTTGCATCGCGAACTTACCAAATTTCCTTTTTTTTTACCAAATTTCCTTTTTTTTTTTACTAAATTTCCTTTTTTTTACCTCGCTGGTACAGTTCCGATTTGCATCGCGAACTTACCAAATTTCCTTTTTTTTTACTAAATTTCCTTTTTTTTTTTTTACTATCGGTATCGACTACCTCGCTGGTACAGTTCCGATTTGCATCGCGAACTTACCAAATTTCCTTTTTTTTACTAAATTTCCTTTTTTTTTTACTATCGGTATCGACTACCTCGCTGGTACAGTTCCGATTTGCATCGCGAACTTACCAAATTTCCTTTTTTTTACTAAATTTCCTTTTTTTTTACTATCGGTATTGACTACCACGCTGGTACAGTTCCGATTTGCATCGCGAACTTACCAAATTTCCTTTTTTTTACTAAATTTCCTTTTTTTTTACTATCGGTATTGACTACCACGCTGGTACAGTTCCGATTTGCATCGCGAACTTACCAGATTTTTTTTTTTTTAGGTACCGTTCGATTTCTCGAACTACCTCCGTTACATTTGCAAAATCAATGCACATAATAGGTGACATAATAATCATAATAGGTCCAACATGTTCCGCCAAAGGCATATCCAACTATTTAACAATAAGAATTATAATTAATATTTTTATTTCGTCTCAGAAAGAATGATATCTATTACTCATCTAAATGGAATCTAAAGGCTAACTGGACAGGCTTTAAAAATGATATTAGTATGTATTCAAATCATAATAAATTTAGTCACCATTATGTACACCGATCAACAAATTTCGTGCTTTTAGGCTAGTGCGTATACGGAATCCACAAAACCTTTACACATCTACATTTGTTTGCGTGGGTCTTAACCTACAGCCCCTTCATCTTAGTCTTAAACCACGGCGCTTGTGGTCTTTTTTTTAAGGACACTATTAACACAATAACACGTCTAAGTTTCTAGATCTGGCCCGCCAGAGTATTTTATACACTGGTTTGCTATTCGTACCTTAAGCAATTTTACGAGTGTTACCGACCGGAACTAACCATTAGTTGCCATGCCACACTAGTCCCGTCAGACACATATATCACATTCGGATTACAGACAGTTCCGGACAGTCTGATTATTTACAATTTACCATAATGAATAATAAAGAACCGATCTTATTTTGTTGTTGGCTTTTAGAACAACAAAAAAACGCATCCAAATTCATAAACGGAGTAGAAATCACAATTTACCCTACCAAAATCTTTGAATATGGATCCGTTCATTTCCATAGTATCGATTGAATTCTACATTTATGTTTACAACAAAATAACGCTTTACTGGTAACGCTTCTTTAGGTACCAATATTACAAGACCGACATTAAGTTCAAATAAATTTTACTGCAACGGCATTATTCATAGCGAATTTAGCTTAATAAGCCATAACTTCACTTTCATTATACTATCACGAATAGGTAAATTAAAAGTACTGACACACATGCATTGCTAGCAATAATTAATTAATAAAATTTTGTTCGATTACTTTGATCCTGGCAGGGTCGCCACTTGTACTGGCTTGCCCAGTACAACCACACAACATAATGGCTACGTATTACAGAGATCACTCACTTGTCCCGCCACACCGATGCCGATATAAGACTGAGACACCCACCGCATGGTGGCTGCATTTATAGTAACAATACAGTTGTATTGTTACTATCTACCCACATCTAGAGTCTGATGTTACGCGTCTAATATATTCGCTTACCTACAGACCTAGTACGGTACAATGGGCAATAAATATATTCACAAAATTTTCGGGACATGTCCCTTACATGCCCCTAGGGAATATGTGCGTGGTTTAAATTGGACTCTAATATTTTCTTCTGTAATCTTTATCGACACAAAATCATATTAAGTTCGTCCATTTTTTATTCAAAGCCTTTTAAATAATTAGGTTAAGGTTTAAAGAATTTATTCTCAAAGAACAATTTGCTCACTTACAGAGAACTTAAGACTATAAAATTGCTATCATAGCACATTCTTATTAGTTAGATTCATACGCGTGACGTCAGCGACCATGTTAAAAAATACCTACCTATATTTTCAAAACGTTTAAAAACTGTAACCCAATTGTCACCTGGATGAAAATAACGAATCGATTGACACCTCATTCATCATAAACGTAAAAATTCTTTTTACAAAACCGACTTCAAACGCCACTACAAAGTATATCTATTGTGCCTATACAATTTGAAGATTTCGCTCGATTTCTCCAAGATCTCATCATCAGATCCTGACCTGATGACTATAGCACCACCTGGAAAGTATACCCTTTCAAACAAAAAAAAGAATGTTCCAAATCGGTCCATGCGTCTTCGACTAATCGGGGAACATATATAAAAAATAAAAAAAAAGATTCCGACGAATTGAGAACTTCCTCCTTTTTTGGAAGTCAGTTAAAATCGGCGGAAAGTCTAGCTGCTAGATACGGTCGGGCATTCGACTGCTAAAATCATAACTATCCCTGGTTTTTTTGGATTGTGTGTACCTGCGTATGCATTTTTGAAGCTTCATTGTGGAATAACTTGATACATAGCATAGTTTTGTTACCTATCAGTATCGTCGTCGACGAGCGGTCGCACGTAACGCACGCCTACATTCACTTATTAATATTACATTGTATCTACCTACCTACAATGCCAAAGTGTGACATTTGCAAAAAAACCGTAACTAAGTCTCAGCCCGGAGTGGAGTGCAGTAAATGTGAGAGAATTGTGCATCTTAATACCAGATGCAGTGGTCTAACCAACAAACAGATCGCTGCATTAAAGGCAGCCTCCAGTCTAGATTGGACTTGCGTCGAATGTCAGCAGGAATCACCGAATCGGAATACAACAATCATTATTCCGGAAGAGGACGACGATGAAGATGACACCCCAGTTCAAATAAACGCAAAAAAGTTGTTAAGTAACATAACTAAAGAAGTCGAGAAAGCGATCAAAAGCGAGATGCGCGATCTTAACGAGTCACTGCAATTTCATAGTAATAAGCTAGATGAAGTCGTGGAGTGCATAGAGGCTTTTAAGCAAACTATTAAAGTTCTTGAAAGAAATAATGTAGAACTTACGAATAAGAACAATAACCTAGAAACGCGAGTTGGAGCCCTTGAGCAACGAGTGCAAGAGTTCGAGCAAGAGAAACTGTCAAAGTACGTGGAAATTGCTAATGTTCCCCACCAGAGCAAAGAAGCGGATGGCACGCTGGTTGAAAAGATAGCATTAAAACTTCAGCAGCCCACAGAAGGAATTAAGGCTTTACAACGACTCCAAGGAAAAAAAGATCAACCGGCAATCATACTCGTGGAGCTGCGAGACGAAATGTTACAAGAGAATTGGATAACGGCTGCCAAAAGCTTGAAAATCTCGGTGGTGGACATATGTCCCAATGAGAAAAACAATAATAATACTGTGTATATTAATGAAGCTATGACGAAAATGAATAAAACCCTGTTGTGGAAGGCTAAACAAGAGCTAAAAATCAACCAACACTTTAAGTATGTATGGTTCAAAAGAGGTTACGTGAAGGCACGCAAAGAGGATAGCTCAAAAACATACACTATAAGAACACTAGCTGATTTAAACGCTCTTATTACTACTAAAGTCTAAGACAACTGTTTATATCGCTTTACCTACTTTATTATTTACTATGTACATATTTAACATTAATACCTACCTTAATACTACTTAACAAAAATACTTACACCCCGTATTATGGACAGTTCAATAGACGTTTATGAGATAACAGACTGTTTTAACATTAATGATTTTTTAAACAATATTCCAAATATGCATGCAAACCTATTATGTGTCCACATTAACATCAGATCTCTCATAAAAAACTTTTCTTTGCTCGAACAATGTATACTTAACGCAAATAAATGTATTGATATAATCATTCTCACTGAGGCAAGTATTTCAGATAACGTAAGTTGCCTCTTTAATTTAAACGGATACCATATGTTTACAGCCTTAAGAAAGTCAAAAAAAGGCGGTGGAATAATTATTTATGTAAGTAATAAACATAAATGTAATTTAAAAAGAGTAACCACAAATAGTTTTGAAAATATATTATGTACGATAACCACCTCGTCAAAATATACTGCGAACATATGTGCTATTTACCGTCCTCCTAACTTAAGTAAAAACATCTTTATCGACGAACTTCAAACAATGATAAAAAAGTACACTAATGTTGACACCGACTTATACTTACTGGGAGATATAAATATTAACCTGAAACTAGACAATCCTGTAAAACATAAATATAACAACATGTTATACAGCCTCGGCCTCTCATGTGGGATCACAACACATACTAGGATTCAGCTATGTAATGGTAAAATAACTAAATCGTGTATAGATCACATTTACGCGAGATCCCGCACACAAGAGCTGTTTACTGCGGCGATCGGTACGACACTGGCCGATCACCGGGCGATAATACTTGCCTGCCTAGGGGCACGTACACAGGATGTTCCTAAATACAAAACTTGTCTAAATAATCAAAAATTATTTTCTTTAATAGAGCAAATAGATTGGGGGCCTACGATAAACATGACATGCCCTATGAATATTTATAATTACTTATACACTAAACTTATGGAATGTTATAGAGAATCTGAATATAAAATAAGAATTAAATTGAACAAATCACGCAGTCATAATGATTGGATGAATACAAAAATTGTTAAAGCTTGTGAATATAGGGATAAATTGTTTTTAAAATGGATAAAAGACTCAAATAACCTAATTATTAAGCAAAATTATAACAGAGCCAGAAATTATGCTAATAAGCTAATACAGCAAACGAAGAATAAAACTATAAAAGCAGATATTATTGCTAATAAACAAAACTCTAAAAATCTCTGGAACATACTGAATAGGCTGACTGGCAGCATTAAGTACTCTATAGATGAAGCATTACAAAATTCTTTCGGAAGTTATGGCTACACTGAAAAAGACATTGCAAACCAATTCGCCCTTGCATTCAAAAACAGTATCAAAAATATAATTCCCAAATGCACTCAAACTTTGCTTGACGAATCGAACTATAAGTCTTCTGCTAATGTATCGATGCGATTTAAACCTGCTGACTCTCAATCAATAGGGAAAATAATAAAATCATTAAATAGTAACAAAGCTCCCGGAGCTGACAGGATTAGAGCTATTGATATAAAAATGCTATGTGGTAAAATAAAGACGGTAATTTCTAAACTAATAAACGCAAGCCTAATTACTGGTACCTACCCCGCACTATTAAAAACCGGAATTGTAAGACCAATATATAAAAAAGGGAATAGGGGGGATTGTGATAATTATCGACCAATTACAATATTGCCCACCATCAATAAAATAGTGGAAAAATATATAAGCGACCAAATACATAAATTTTATGATAAAAACGACATATTGACAAACACACAATACGGATTTCGACCACAGAAAAGTACCACACAACTGCTCTCTACATTCACTGATAGTGTTTACAAACATATAGACAATAAAGAACACATATTAGTTGTTTTTATTGACTATAGTAAAGCCTTTGACACGCTCAGACACGATAAACTTCTTCAAAGTCTGGAAGATTGCGGGATCAGAGGAAAACTACTCACATGGTGTGAAAACTACCTTCAGGAAAGATCATACCAGGTGAGAGTTGGTGAAGCTATCAGTTCTCCAATACAGGTTACAGAAGGCACAGCACAAGGTTCCGTATTGGGACCACTGCACTACGTTACCTACGTTAACAGCATCGCTAAAGCAATAAAGATGTGTGAGATCTATCAGTTTGCAGATGACACATGTCTAGTTGCAACGGGACGTAACGTAGAACAAGCTCTTTCTAAACTTCAAACCGATTTTGATGTTCTTACAAAATGGTCACACGACGCAGGATTGGTACTTAATGCCAGCAAAACAAAATTACTGTACATTAGCACTACCCACAACAGAAGCTCCTTTGAACCGAAATTAATAGCTCATAACCACCAATGCTTACATGCTATAAGTACAGGTGATACCACGCCTTGTAGCTGTGATACCATACAGTTAGTTGAAAAACACACATACCTTGGGCTTGTCATCGACGATCGGATCAGTTGGAAAGACCACGTAAATCTAGTATGTGACAGGCTTAGGGGAATTTTGGCAAAATTTTCAATAATTAAACACAAAGTACCATACAAAACACTTATTTTATTGTATAAATCCTTGGCAGAACCAATAATAATGTATGGGCTGTCAAGCTATGGTAGAACATACAAAACTCATCTCGATCGAATTTTCACACTTCAAGTACGTATTTTAAAAACTCTTGTTCCAGCTAAAGTAAAACTAACATGTAAAAAAGATTACCGTAAACTCTTTTCTTATTGTAAAATCATACCAGTACACGAAAAAACAGAACTTACTTTATTAATAGAACATTATTTCAATGATAACTTTAGAAAAGTACAAATTCCATACTCGGACCGTAGAAAGCAGAAACTCCAATTACCCCGATACAACAATCTATACGGTAAAAGAAAATTAGCTTATGTTATACCTAACCTAATTAATCAGCTACCTAAAACACTAACAGAGGTAATAACAACTAAAAACATAAAGATTAAGTTAAATGAACACTACCAGCAACTCACAATTTCAAAATATAAATACTAAACGCAAATAAAGATAGAAAATAATAATAATAAAATAATAACAAAATATTAATAGTCTAATAATAAAGCATTGCACACTTACCTAATATGTAGAACAAAAAACTTATTCATCCTGTATATAAATTCATCACCTACTTTCGATATTCTTCGTCGCGTATACAACTACTTAACCTACCCACTAGTAAACATTGTTAACTTAGTATTTTTTTGTATCTTTCTGTATTGTATTACTTTTTGTTTATGAGTTATTTAGGCATAAGTTACGTTAGATATAATATTCAATAAACATCTTTTGTCGACGGCGCTGTGGTGTACAGTAAAACACTTCGGAGTTTATGATTACACCACAGTACTATCAAATACCAATGTAATTTCAAGTACATGTATGTATAAAAATAATAAATAAAAAAAAACCTATTGTAAAAAAAAAATTTTTTTTTAACAGAGCAACTGCTGAGTTTCTTAACGGCTCTTTTCAGCAGAATCTGCATTCCGAATCGGTGGTAGATTTCTGACGTGTCATAAGAGCTACAAGTTGGCCTACATGAAATAAATAAATTTTGAATTTTTTTGAATTTTTTTGAATTTTTTCGAATTTTTTACTGTAGTGAGGAAAAAATATGTTCGGAACACGAAGAGCCATCAACAGAAGTAACTCGGCCCGCGTCACCCGCGACGCCTCTCGCCCTTGGCCCGCCCGCACCGCCTCACCAACCTTGACTCGCTTTCTCTTTATTTTCCTCCAAGACAAGACCAGCCTTAATTGGAAGACTCATCTTCAAGACGGGCTTTGATGGGTTGTAGTAGTATTTTAATTGCGGAACTGCCTCGTTGGTGTAGCGGTTAGCATGTCCGACGGCGGATGACGATTGACGAGGTCCCGGATTCGATTCCCGGGTCGGGCCATAAAAATGTACTGGGTTTTTTCTGTCAACTTCCAGTATACTAGCTGCTCGGAGTTTAGCGGTGTTCCACACCCATGCCTCGTAAAGCACGTAACACCGTCGGTCCCGCGCCTGATTTCTCTTCGGTCGTGTCGGATTTCCGTTCCTTAGAACTATGAGAGTGAGGGAATATAGAGTGCACCTGTGTTTGCGCACACCATCTAGAACAGTTCCCATATAAGTATTACACATTGAGCTCCAGGAAAGACAATCGGCCAGCCTCGGCATCGTAGAGCTTCGTTTCCGTTTCTTGTAACAGAGACGACGTTCTGCGAACCCAAAGCCAGCCAATTCAAAATTTCAAATTCAAATTCAAAATTTATTTATTTCATATAGGCTAACTTGTAGCTCTTATGACACGTCATAAATCTACCACCGGTTCGGAATGCAGATTCTGCTGAGAAGAGCCGGCAAGAAACTCAGCAGTTGCTCTTTTCAAAAAAAATTTTTTTTTTTACAAAGCTATGCTATGTATACAGTGCTTCCACAATAAAGCTTCAAAAATGCAAAACAATCCAATGCATGTTAAGACAGGCAGGCAAAAGCAGACCCATTCCCGTTGGTGGCACCCGTTCACGAGCATGACGCAGGATCCAGCCATTGCTTCGCTCAACCATATTTGAGGGAACGTAACAACGTAAAGAGAAAGAAGAAAAAACGTCGCTATTGGATTCATCCAATCAATTTGACAAGACTTACTGAGAGTCATTTCTATTTACCAATCCAACGCATGTCAAGACGGGCAGTCAAAGCAGACCCATTCCCGTTGGTGTAATGTAATATCTATTATCCATCCAAACTTTCGCATTTATAATATTATAATAGGAAATAGGATAATAGTAAAGTTCATAAAAACCGATAGTAACCTTAATGTAGTAATAGCATCACTCAGTGTAATGTAAAGGCTAATTGTCTATTAGCCGATCGCGTGTCCGGCTAAGCAGCTACATAATGCACGTATCGGGCCAAAGCAATTGTCGGCTAAATGGCAGCCATCAGCCAGTGATGGCCACTTATGATGAGCTATTGTCATTTACAATACCTGCCATTTTGTATTGAACAACATATAAAATGCTTCGACAACTTTTTGTACGCGACCATTTCTTGTATTATTTACTTAGTTTGTGCTATTCAGGGTTCTTCGATACCAGACTTTGGTTGAAAATAACCGGTTAAAATGTTTTACTGGTTAATTGATCAAAAAAATCCGAAACAGAATGCTTGATTTTTAAGCTATTGCATAGCTTCTATCGCGGGCCAGCGTGGAGACCGAATCCAGAAACTCCGTAACGAAAATAACCTGACACGGGACTCCTCTACGGTGAGCCGCTAGATGGCGTTGATAAAAAATGCTATGCAATAGCTTTACCGCGGCAGTCCCCGAGTGCCACACGTCTTTTTATTTTAATACGAATCTTTTCATTACGTTCTTACCTTATTAATTGATCATTTCCGTACCCAAGGGTGCCGGGTTCCTATTACTAAGCCTTCGTTGTCCATCTGTCTGTCAGTGGGCTGTATCTCATGAACTGTACCTCATAGACATCTGAAATTTTCACAGAATGTGTATTTCTATTGCCGCTACAACAACAAATAATAAAAATTTAAATTTAAAAAGTACCTGCATAGTGTTAAATCTTGTAGGATGGTACGGAACCCTTCTTGTCCGACTCGCACTTGGCCGGTTTCGTGATTTTTGAAACGTATCAACAACACGGTTTAACTAATCTTTTTTCATAACTTTTCTATCTAGCAGTGTTTTAGAACATTATGAAGAAAATTCAAATAAAAACCACACAACTGTAATTAATTCGAAAAATCACGCGGCTAGATAAATCATAGAATTGTATTGTACTGTATTGTATTGCGAAGGTTAAAACAAAGGTGTGTAATATTTTGTAAGGTCGTGTTTTACGGCTTGTGACACGCGTTCCACTTTTTTCATATGTTTTGTGTAAATTCATAGAACGAACTCGCAGTTTGGTTTTATTTTGGGACGAATGTTGTTCATATACATATAGGTACGTTTTTGCCTACCTTACATCTTTTTCGGGTATATACACGGTGAAATTTTATTCCCCGTAAACCCTGAAGGAAGTGAATGTGCTCATGAAACTGAACAACTTTCCCAAAGGAACATAGGTCGAAAGTGTTTCGAATGCTTTTATAAAATGCTGTTCAAACTTATCTGATTTCATCAATGTAGAGTCAAAACAATTGTAAACTAGGAATAAGTAGGTGTAAGTAGGTAATTTTGTAAAAAGCGGAAGCGGAACCAGAAAATAAAACAGGGATCATCTAAGTCCGCAGCATCTATGTTCACAGTTTTTAAGCTATTGCATAGCTTCTATCGCGGGCCAGCGTGGAGACCGAATCCAGAAATTCCGTAACGAATATAAGCTGACACGGGACTCCTCTACGGTGAGCCGCTAGATGGCGTTGATAAAAAATGCTATGCAATAGCTTTACCGCGGCAGTCCCCGAGTGCCAGACGTCTTTTTTAATTATTTATTAGTGTGTTTTTGTGTGTGTGTTTATCCCTCTTTTATTTTAAAATAGAGTGTTTTGGATAAATGAAGTAGATTGCGTAGTAGCTTTGAATAGTTACCTACTTACTTATGTTCCACATTTCTGACCCAGCCTTTATGCCATCAAAACAAATACTTCTCCAAATTGTGAAGGTCTCGTGTAAAAAAGACATTTGTCCATATTAAAACATATTTCCAGTAGGCAGTAACCCTGTTTTACTACCTTTAAATAGGGAGAACGTATAGCCCGTTAAAACGGCAATCAAATTTTTACGGCTTTATAATAAATTTCATAATAACTTACAATCTTTATAACGGGAATAAAATTTTACGTGGAATAACTTAGCAGGGGAGCATGTTTGAAAACACCATTTAATTTTACAAACGCAACGCAAATATATAAAGATAAAATCTGAATCAAAAAAATGCTTAAAGAAATAAGCTTTAGTAAAATTGATAATATCTCCTAATTATTTTTAACTGACTTCAAAAAAAGGAAGTTGTCAATTCGACACGTCTGTATGTAACGGGTATTATTGGAACTGCAAAATATTCACATAATTAAAAAAAAGTAATAATCTATAAATAAACAAAATTTTATGGATGTATGTATGTTTGTCCACGCATCGGATTGTGATCTTTCTTTTTTTATTTGCTTACATTACATCAACGTTGGGGAACAGTGAAGATTTCATCAAAATCTGTTCATGGGGGTCTGCCATCTCTGCGCTGTCCGGTGTGGGGTCGCCATTCCAGCACCTTAGGACCCCAACAACGATCAGTTGTGTAAACTATGACCCCTTATTGATTTTCACTTTAGTTTTGCGATTTGCTAATCTTCTTTTACTACCTATGTAACATTCTAATTCTCTAATGAATATTACGCCAATAAACTCAAAATACCTACTTATAATATTAATTTATATTACGAACGAGAAACAGACTCAATACCAACAAACCTTTCAAGATTCGACGGAGCTTATAAAGGTCTACAATATTTTGAAAACTTACCCACCTCATGAATATTTTGATTTATATTACTTATCTCATTTGAAATTTTGTTGAAAAATCTATTAAAAGTTTCGCAATGGCTTTTCAGAGTTTAAGTTATTCTAACATTGAAAACCTTTTGAACTGAACTTTGGAAAGTATAACTAATAAAAAAAAACAATTTCTAAAAAACTTGATAATTATAAAACATCTATAAAGATTCAATAAAAAATTGTGTTTATAAAATCACTTTTAGTTAATCCGATTAGTATTCGATTATCGATCCGATTATCGATATAGATTTTCTTTTATTTTGCTTTGAGGCCTTTAGCACATCTTCGCGTCTATGCTAAAAAAATAAGTCTATACATTGCCCTGTTGCTGTGTGATTGAAGGACAAACCAACTTTAGGTATAATATTAAGTATGGTGTTTAAATATCAATGTACACTGCCATACCCTTTCCAAGTTAGCCCGCAACTTCACTTACCATCAGGTGAGATCGCAGTCAAGTACTATCCTGTCATAGAATTTAAAAAAAATTAAAGTTTATTCGGTGATTGAAATATCGGCCCTAACTAGTATATACATTGGTCTTTTGTATCGCTGATATAAAAGATCTAACATGATAATCTTAGCTCAGACTACGTAATATCAGAAATGGGACACATGATATTTGAAAAAGCCTTTTGTCTGGTTCTGAAGGCTGGCGCATCGCCAAAGTCTAACCATAATGTTAGGTATCTCGTAACTGACATACACATTTGGGTCATAATAATATTTTAGGTCTAGCGCAGATAACCGATCATTTAATCGGTCCGCCAAATCGACGAAAATACAAGATATGTTAAAAAAAAATTAAACCGGCTTCAATATACCGAAACGAATTGAAAACTAAGTAAGTACTGGAACAATTTTGATTAAATCTTTACTGTTCCCTACGTTGAAGTATGTACCTACTCATGTTTTTTTTACTTGTTTTTAAGATAGCCCTTGACTGTCATCTCGACTGATGGTAAGTAAGTAGCGACGATGCTTTCTAAGCGGGCGGGCTAACTTAGACGGGATATGGCAGTATATATTAAAACAAAAAAAAAACCTACACCACTTATTGATTATATATAGTACTAGCGGACCCGACAGACGTTGTCCTGTCTTAACTATGAATATTGAAACTCCCCTTTTTACCCCCTTGGGGAGAGAATTTTCAAAAAATGTAAAATACGTAATTCTTTATTTTTGATCAAGAGCCAAAATATCAAGTTTCATAAACATAACTTGAAAAATAACTTGAAGAACGAAGGACTATCATACAAATATTCAACCCCTATTTAATCCCTTAGGGGGTAGAATTTTTAAAAACTGTGAAACACCTACTTTTTTGTTTTCAATTTAAAGCCTAAGTACCGAATTTTATGGGTATAGCTTGAAAAATAACGGAGTTTCATACAAACTTTAACCCCCCTTTTTACCCCCTTGGGGGGAGAATTTTCGAAATATGTAAAATACGTAATTCTTTATTTTTGATCAAGAGCCAAAATATCAAGTTTCATAAACATAACTTGAAAAATAACTTGAAGAACGAAGGACTATCATACAAACATTCAACCCCTATTTAACCCCTTAGGGGGTAGAATTTTTTAAAAGTGTGAAACACTTACTTTTTTGTTTTCAATTTAAAGCCTAAATACCGAATTTTATGGGTATAGCTTGAAAAATGACGGAGTTTCATACAAACTTTAACCCCCCTTTTTACCCCCTTGGGGGGAGAATTTAAAAAAAATGTAAAATACGTAATTCTTTATTTTTAATCAAGAGCCAAAATATCAAGTTTCATAAACGTAACTTGAAAAATAACTTGAAGAACGAAGGACTATTATACAAACATTCAACCCCTATTTAACCCCTTAGGGGGTAGAATTTTTAAAAACTGTGAAACACCTACTTTTTTGTTTTCAATTTAAAGCCTAAATACCGAATTTCATGAGTATAACTCGAAAAATGACGGAGTTTCATACAAACTTCAACCCCCCTTTTTACCCCCTTGGGGGGCGAATTTCGAAAAATCCTTTCTTAGTGCTCGCCTACGTCATAAAAGGAACCTACTGTCAAAATTTCAAGTTTCTAACTTCAGTGGTTTAGGCTGTGCGTTGATCGTCAGTCAGTCAGTCAGTCAGTCAGTCAGTCAGGACAAGCCTTTTTATATAATTATAGATTGGAACCGGATTATATATGTTCACGTTAGCCAAATGGCCAATGTACTGAGCTCTACTGACAATGAAATCGGTAGTCTACTGTAGACCTAAGAGTCATAGCAATATTTTACACATAGCACGCACTTGATATACAGTTCGAAATTGCTTTTCCAAATAGATCGAAATTTTGCTGCTAACTGAATTTTAGACACATCTGCACATGTTTAAGCTAAAATCTCTGTACTGTCCTCTTAATTATCGTTAAACTATCTCATGCCCGCGACTTTGTTCGCGTGGATTTAGAAATATTATTATATAATTTATTTTTGAAATAGAAGGTTATGGGAGGAAAGTACTTCTTCTTTTCAACCGATAGACGTCCAGGGCTGGACAAATGTCTCTTACATGGACTTCCACAGGTCTTGCACCGCTTGTATCCAGCAACTGCCAGAGACTCCATCTGATGTCGACGGTCCACCTAGTGAAGGGTATGCGAACACTGCGCTTTCCGGTGCAGGGTCACCTCTGCAGCACCATGGAACACCAACGACTATCAGAACTAAGTGCTCCATCCACTCTACTTCTCATACAAAAAATAAATCATATAAAAATAAATCCCTATTTCCCTTGATCACGGCATAACTTAAGACGACGTTAATTTTTTAAAGTTTCCTTATACTTTGTAGAAGGTTCTTATGAAAAGAAAAGTTAAGAAAATTGCGCAGAAAATTGGATAATTTCAGAAAACTTAACGACTATTTTAACTTCCCGAGTTTGACAGCAGTCAGCTGTTTTATATTTTGTAACGAAAGAACAGCTCATCTAAATATATAAAAGGTAAAGGTGACTGACTGACTGACTGACTGAGTCTATCAACGCACAGCTCAAATCACTGCACGGATCAAGCTATTTGACATCCAGATACCTATTAATATGACGAAACCATCTAGCAAGTAAAGCCTAGTTAATTATATTAACAAATCAAATTGATCAATCAAATGATTCGATCGAAACCTTCGTGCTACGTCGAAGATCTCAATTCATCCTTTATACCTTTTGAATTGGTATCCCCAATCTCTCAACCCTTGTAGGTACATCAATCGAATATAACTTTAGGTAATTTATATGTATCTGAACTCTCAACGAGATCGTATATTACTATATCAGCCCAAATCGAATATCTGGTTCTGACGATCTTTTGGGTGCGAGGTTGCAAATTAATAGGCTTTAATTTTCAGTTACGTTTTATTATTATAAATTGTAGCTTATATCTTTTGTCTAATTGTGCCAATTTCACTAACGTCGGACGACGCTTAAAACCATCGCAGGTTCAATTCTTTCTACTCTACCTACCTTCTACCACTCCTAACACAAGGTTTCCGCTCATTTGAAGGGGAGAGGAGAATATAAGTTGAGTTCACCTTGGTTAGTATTCTTTAAAAACAAATCATGACTAGCTTTTGCCCGTGGCTTCGCTCACATTAAGTTCGATTTTTCTAACCCCTTACAGGTTGAATTTACAAAATCTTTTCTTAGCGGATATTATTATATCTTTTATTAGCCTACGTCATAAAATCTATCTGTATGCTAAACAGCACGATGATCCGATAGTCAGTCATCTTTGCCGTTTATATATTGTGTGTGTGTGTGTGTGTGTGTGTGTGTGTGTGTGTGTGTGTGTGTGTGTGTGTGTGCGTGGGTGGGTGTGCGTGCAACGAATGAACCGATCTGCCTGAAATTCGAAATGACGAGGTCGCGAGCATCGTCTAGTACCTAATGAATTATTTTTATAACGGCAATTTTTAAAAACTGCCACATTCCGCATGGTGAATATTATTATATTCTACATATTGTTGCCGCAGCTTCATAATAAGGCATATTATTCCACCTTGCCTTGCCCCACATTACTAATTGCTCCCCTTCGTACTACCTTAATGACTTCCCCAATTTTCGACGGAATTCTGTTTCAAAACGAGTCTTGTCTGTTCTGTATGCGGCAAAGCTTTGTTCTATTCCTATCTTTGCACGGCTAATAGTGAAAAAATCTGCGGCAAATGCATTTTTTTTTTAATTGAACACTCGTTTGAGGCCTTCAAACTGAACCAGCTACACAGGCCGTGCAAGACCGAGACCTGTGGAAATCCATGCAAGAGACCTTTGTTCAACACTGGATGAATGTCTATAGGTTGATAAGGAAGAAGACAAGTGTAAAAAAATTGGAAACACAGCCGACATGTGAATCTACGGCCGAACTATATATGATATACCTAATTAATCTAGTAAGAAATGAGTTAATGATCCACCTTGATCACGTCAGCTTTTAAACAAAAAACAGCATCAAAATCGGTCTATTCGTTGGGGAGCTACGAGGGAACGAACAAACCCCTTTTTCCGTCAGGGTTTTCAACAAATAATGAATTGTGTAACAAGTAAGTAAACATAATGAATGAAAACAAAATAAATCAACAAATAGTAGATAGCATCTCATTCAACTTCGCTCTATTCGAACATTTCGTTCAATTTAGCAAGGATTTATTCGATGTCGAAATTGCTCTTTGAATGTTCTGAAACGTAACAAGCTTTAGGACAAACTATAGAATTGAGACTTGGGGCTCCTAGCAACGCTTTGAATGCGGGCTGATTTGCGGACTCTATTACGATTAGTAATTTTATAAGTCGCTTCTTTTGCATGACTAATTAATTAGTACCTACCACATTAACATTTAACTGCAGCTTCATAATAATATAACACTAATATTATAAAGGCGGAAGTTTGTATGTGTGTGATGTGTGATGTGTGATTTGCGTAAATCTTTTTTTAATCGATACAAAAACATTGCGAGATGCTCCCATAAAAACTTCGGGTTCCAACTCCTCAATCTTGTTGCTGCAGAAGAACTGCCCCCCTAAACTGTGGGGATTTAGGAACTGTCGATTACGAATAGTTATATTATACTGTAGTTACTAAGTTAAGATTACATCGTTGAATTCCAAGACCCAACTCCTCAATACTGATGCTGCAGGGGTTTCGCCCCCTTAAACTATTGAGATTTAGGAAGTGTCGATTATGAATTAACTATTCATAATCGACACTTCCTAAGTACCAAGTAAAGACTCCATTGTTGAATTCCAGGACCCAGCTACTCAATCCAGATGCTGCAAGGGTTCTGCCCACCTAAACTATGGAGATTTAGGAAGTGTCTATTGTGAATAATTGAAGAAGCGAACGAGGTCGCGGGCGTCCGCTAGTCATAAATAAAATTAGGTTTTAATGCACACCAGAGTTTATAAGTACCGTTTTTAAACCATCTCCAGTAAATTGCTATCAGTTTGTCCTGATAGGGGTGAAAATGCATTATAGTCGTTAGTCGCGTCACTAAATTCTCGTTAAGCTTCCGTTTTCCTGCAAAATGTCATTACGGGAGTATGCTGTTACGGGCTTTGGATACAAGCACAATCACAACCTTTACTTTACTGCCGGTAAATGTGTCAACTCTATGATAAATTCACATCTAAACTAATTATTATTTACTAGCTATTGCCCGCGACCTCGCTCACGTTTACATTTGATTTTTCAAACCACTATTTTAAACTTCTAAGGGGGCTTAGACGTTTTTTCAAAAATCCTTTCTTAGCGGATGCCTATGTTATATAGCTGTCTGTATGCCTTTCAGCTCGATCTGTCCAGTAGTTTGAGCTGTGCGTTGATAGATTAGTCAATCAGTCACCTTTTCCTTTTATTTATTTAGATAGCTTTTGCCAAGACTTCGCCCGCGTGGATTTTCTCAAAAAATCCCGCGGAATCCTTTGTTTTTCCGGGATAACAGTAGACTACGTCAGTCTGTATGTCTATATGCATTGCTTCATTGCTACGTGATTAAAGGACAAACCAACAACAAACACACTTTCGCATTTATAAATATTAAGTAGGGATTATGCGAAAGTACCTATTGTTTAAAAAACCTATGTTTGTCATATTTAGTCGAGATAATAATTAATTATTATATTCTTCTGTTTTCCTATTTCAAAACCTTTAAAACAAGTGATTATTTTCAAGATTATTGTCAACTTCCCTAGAAGGATATAACTAACTTCCTCTTTATTATTTTCAAGTAGCTTTTCTATTACGGGAAAAACTAGCTATGAAAAGACTCAAATAGTGGAAAATGGTAGTGTCATGTTTGCAATTTGAAATAAATCAAAATAATGACGCAACAAATCAAATATAATTTATTAAGTCAGCGGGGCAGTTTATAATCCTCAGTCATGCCATGTATGCATACAATGGCTATATTAATGGGAAATAAAATAAATGCTCTACACTTTCGTGATACGTCTCCACGTGTTTCAGGGGTTTATTAAAGAAATATTTAAGTAAATAGGACATCTTCGTACCTACTACTCTTACATATACCTATGTAACTATACCTATCCTACAAAAATACCAAACATTATTATCATACTTAAAAAAACGTCTTTACAGTTTACATAACTTAGATTAAATACTGTAAAGAATTTTCACTGGTTTTTAGCCACACGATTTACAAACATACCTACATACATTTATTTATACACACAAAGAGGTATAAAACTTTGCATATTCCAAGTTATCCCGCTACCATCTTAGACTGCATCGTCACTTACCATCAGGTGAGATCGTAGTCAAGGACTATCTTGTCGTCGAATAAAAAAAATATTTGTTTGGAAACCCTAATAATATTTTTTCAATAATAATATTATGTACATACAAACATGTCGAAAGTGTCGAAGTGACCTTTTTTGAAGTGGGTTAAAAATATCAGAAAATCCTATCCTACTAATATTATCAATAATATTATCAATGCAAAGGTGTGTTTGTTTGTTGGTTTGCTGGTTTGTCCTTCAATCGCGCCGCAAGGAAGCAACGGATAGACGTGATTTTTTGCATGGATAGTTGAGGACTTGGAGAGTGACATAGGATACTTTTTATCCCGGAAAAAGAAAGCGGTTTTTTTTAATATTTTTAGCGAGCAAACGTGCAGGTGGGTCACCTAATGTTAAGTGATTACCGCCGCCCATGAACATTTGTAATTGTAGCACCAGAGGCACCACCAATGCGTTGCCGGCTTTTCAGCAATTAGTTGAGATTTTCATGGGATTTTTAAAAACTAAATCCACGCAAACGAGAGCTAGTCAATATTTTGCTACTAATTTTAATAATATTTTGCTACTTTTTAACCAATCATTGAGCCTTGAACGTATTTATATGCTAAGCAAGCAGGACACTTTATAATCATTATACATGCGATGGACTTTTAATAGCTTTATTATCATACTTTCACACAATATTAATGGTTCCAATTCGTGATACATCCCCACAAATAAAGCTCGTTTGTATTTTATACTAACTGGAATGAAATGCGTGTTCATGCCAATTTGGTTCAGTCACAACTATTATTGAAGTTCAAATCTGGTAAAGCGCTTACAAACTTGAATTTAAATTACTATAAAAATTATTTTCAAAAAACCTACTTCAAGCGCCACTACGAAGTATAAAAATAATTTTAGTTTGTACACGTTTGTTGAAGTCTTCAATAGAAACGATAAAACCGATACGCGATGCTCGCCCAACTTCAATAAATGTGTCTCTTATATATCACCATAAGGTGAGCGTTGCGCATCGATTTCATCGTTTTTAGTTAAGCCCGCTGTTGTTGCTTGTTGTTTGAAGTCGGTTTTTTGAAAAGAATTTTTATTTTAAGCTTTTTAGTGTAGCTTGCTACTGCTCTCTTTCTCCCCTCCCTCCAACGCTACGGTACTAATGTAGTCTATAGGTATTTGGTACCTACAATACTTATTACCAATACACAATTTCTAAAGAGCTAGGAGCTTCATGATGTAGTCCATGCTTGGTACCAACAATATCAACTCGAAAGCAACAGTTCGTAATTCCTTGAACCCTGCAGCATCAGGATTGAGGAACTAGCGGAATAATCGCGTAATAAACATTCAAAAACATACGGTTGAATTGAAAATCCTCCTGTTTGAAGTCGGTTAAAAATAATCAGGAAATGAAAGTCAGGTTATATTACAATTTTTAATTCCTCGTTATAACGTTCCAAATCGTATTTAATTTTCCATGTCAGCTGAATGGTTTATTTACTTCAGGCATGCTATTGCTGCATATAGTCGTCCTCATACAATAGCTCTATAATAATAAACACACAAAACAAATGGCAGCCATTTGTTTTGTGTGCATGGCGCTACTTTTGTTCTACCGCAATAATAACTGCCATCAGATACTCGTATTTAAATGTGAAGCAATTGACAAATATTAACTTCGAAACATTTTTTGCATTCGGTTTAATTTTTTAATTTATTTGAAAACATTCATATCATTATGATTATTTTCAAGGTTTGGTTCATAAGGTGCTCATGCATCTAATGAACCATACCTTTCCGGCCTCGGGAGGATTTGTTTTTCCGGCAAGACAAAAATTGTAGATATGACTATTTATTTTCCCTACTATAAAGCACCATTTTGTAACGGTGGCTTTATTTTATACTACCATCTAGCCTGTGGGCTAATAAGTAATATTATTTTAACTTAAACTTCTTATTATTAATTTCTATATCTAATTTACAGTCCAATAACTATCTTCAGTTTATTCTAATGAGTTCACTATGTTCTCGTGACCTAGTTAATGGATATTATGAGTAGCTGGTATGACAAACATAATATGTTTGTCTAATTAATGTACAAGCTACATAAACATACACTGGACAGCAAATAAACCGAGCCACCCGCTACCTTGGCACTCTGATTCGATTTTCTCAAAAAATATAAAACTTACAAATATCAAAGTTATACCTACAGAGAGTGTGTTTCTTGATGATGAAAATGAATGGAAATTCATTAGGATTAATCAATTAATTAAGTGTTTATTGAGGATTTTACAAAGAAGAGTCGTTTTCCAGTCGTGTTAATCGTTCGTAATCATAAAATGAAAATTAAAATAAAGTCAGAAACAAAGAAAAAATTAAAGAAAAAGTTTTTGGTCAGTATTCAGTATTCCCTCCCCTTGCTCGGATAACTGCCAGCATCCTCGTATTCATTGACCCCACGAGCCTGACGAGGAATTCTTGAGGGATTGCATTCCACTCCTCTTCAATTGCGATTCGGGGCTCTGGAAGCCTTACTGGACCAGGTACCCGGGCTCGAACCCGACGTTTCAGTTCATCGCATAAGTGTTCTATCGGATTCTAGTCCAGGCTTGGAGCTGGCTAGTCCATAGTACGAATGCCGACGTCCCGTAGATACTGGGCCACCACATGAGCAACATGAGACCGTGCATTATCAAGCATCAACTGTATATTCTGCCCGATATATTCTGTGTAAGGTACCACATGGTCTGCCAGGATTTCAGTAATGTAGCGTTAAGAAGTCAATCCACGTGTACGGCCCGTCAGTTTGATGAAAACTAACGCTGTACATGCGGTTAGCGAGATGCCGCCCCAAACCGTTACAGATCCTCCTCCATAAGCGTGAGCGTCACCCTCCAGGGTGAGTCTACATGGAAGTGATCGACGTCAGAGAGTATATCGTCTCTCTGGAGAACGTTATTCTCAGTTTGCATCGAGCAAACTGATGCTTATGGAGGAGGATCTGTAACGGTTTGGGGCGGCATCTCGCTAACCGCATGTACAGCGTTAGTTTTCATCAAACTGACGGGCCGTACACGTGGATTGACTTCTTAACGCTACATTACTGAAATCCTGGCAGACCATGTGGTACCTTACGCAGAATATATCGGGCAGAATATACAGTTGATGCTTGATAATGCACGGTCTCATGTTGCTCATGTGGTGGCCCAGTATCTACGCGACGTCGGCATTCGTACTATGGACTAGCCAGCTCCAAGCCTGGACTAGAATCCGATAGAACACTTATGCGATGAACTGAAACGTCGGGTTCGAGCCCGGGTACCTGGTCCAGTAAGGCTTCCAGAGCCCCGAATCGCAATTGAAGAGGAGTGGAATGCAATCCCTCAAGAATTCCTCGTCAGGCTCGTGGGGTCAATGAATACGAGGATGCTGGCAGTTATCCGAGCAAGGGGAGGGAATACTGAATACTGACCAAAAACTTTTTCTTTAATTTTTTCTTTGTTTCTGACTTTATTTTAATTTTCATTTTATGATTACGAACGATTAACACGACTGGAAAACGACTCTTCTTTGTAAAATCCTCAATAAACACTTAATTAATTGATTAATCCTAATGAATTTCCATTCATTTTCATCATCAAGAAACACACTCTCTGTAGGTATAACTTTGATATTTGTAAGTTTTATATTTTTTGAGAAAAT
The DNA here is from genome assembly GCA_933228805.2 of Hipparchia semele. Classification (NCBI taxonomy): domain Eukaryota; kingdom Metazoa; phylum Arthropoda; class Insecta; order Lepidoptera; family Nymphalidae; genus Hipparchia; species Hipparchia semele. The sequence goes on along the minus strand of OW121723.1, from coordinate 3,572,008 downwards.
CGAATCAGAGTGCCAAGGTAGCGGGTGGCTCGGTTTATTTGCTGTCCAGTGTAGGTTAGTAATCTATATATTTCTTAGTTTATAATATATATATATTTTTACTGAGATAGGTAAATGATTTAATATAAATAATGCTTTCTTGGAATAATGAATCCTCGATGTGGAAATAGTCGGGTAAGTTTTATAAGTTTTTGATTTAGGTATTTTGTGTAATATGTATAGCGTACACAAGAACGTGCTTAAAAATATATATTATAGGTATGTGGGTACGCTTCTGATTAGTTTTAATAATAAATATATTGCGGTAAAATTAATTACGAAGTAAAGCTTTATACTTTTATAAAAGTCGCTTGATTGCGGCAACACTGTTTTATCTTAAAAAATCCCTATTTTTTTCAAAAAGGGTTCCTTTTTAATAATCTAACTTCAATCAAATCTAATTTCATAGTCTTTTATGAGTTCACTTTTCAAGTAATTAAGTTTTTATAGAGCAAGAAATGGCGATAAATAAGCGAAGTATTGCGATACGAGTCTCATGTTGAGATCTATAGAGCAAGTTCTGACTCAGCTCAGACTTAAGGTAGAGGGTAAAACGAGACACAAATATGCTCAAACATAAATCTGTCTCGTTTTAACTCTATCTTGAGTCTGAGCTGAGTTAGAGCGCGGTCTATAGATTTCAGACTTCACTCAGTAAAAACTCTCAGCAGTTGAAACGGTGAGTTGTATTTTTATTCTCTTTACAGCTGTTATGGTATGAGTTCATTTAAACTTCTCAGTTTAGACGACAGTTAAGTATCAAGCACTTAAAACTTACTGAAAAAAGGCAAATTTCAACTCTATATAAATGTGTACAAGGTCTAAAGTAGAGGCGGATTTTCCACTTGGTCGTTAGTGTGTGGTTTACTGAATCATTACCGTCTACTTTCAGAATATTGCCCGCGGTTTCTTTTACGACGAAACTTTGACCAAGATTGGCAGTTTTGTTGATCTCGACAACGTAATGTGAAATATTACAACTACAATAAATGATTACTGGCATAAAATGACATGATAAGGATATTATAATATTGGAAAGAAGTAGCATTACCTTGCGAAGTACACAAAGTATAGTCATTATTTTAATACAATTGGCTAAACTAGATACAGCATAGCCGACGACAGCGCATGTTCTCCAATACCAGAGGATACGATAGTCGTTGGAATCCCAAAGTGATTGAATATGACTTCGCAGACATACTTACTTAGGTTTATGAAATAAATAATATTGTTAGCGAACTGCGTAGATACCCCCAACTATTTTCATGGCTTTTTTATCAGTGTAAAAAAGCGAAAAATTGTAAGAATTACAACTATGCGAGAAATTAAATTGACGACTATTACAAATACATTTATATTTAAGTGGAAAAGGCCATTCAATTTTAATTTATCAAAATGTTCTTTCAACGTTCAGTAGTTATTATACTAATTGCCATACCATTTGTTGTCGATTGTTGCAAGTTAATAACAATTTTATCTGACTTCACTAAAGAAAACGATATCAAATTTTTTAAACAAACACTTCCATGGATCGTTGATAATATTGGTTCTGAACTCAGAATTAATTTTCATTTTAAGGACAGTGGAAAAAATTCGGGACCCAGAAAATGTGTTTTATCTCAGTTGACAACGAACTCATATCTTCAAGCTTCTTACTTAAGCTGTGAAGCAAGTGGAAAACCGCTGTCAGAATGTATTAAACCACTTCCTATTAATACAAGATTATTGAATACCTGCCTAAGATTACGAGTAAATGCATTCGTAAAAGAAGCGGATATCGTATTCCGTTGGTATAAAATAAATACTTCTCCAGTAGTTATTTTACCAAGAAAGCGTAGAATTTCAAATGAAAATCCAGAAAAAATATTGGAAGCCATTTGTACGCTTTATCCGAGAAGAAATAAACCTACAGGTTGTGTAAGGCCAAGACCTTTGCCTACAGAAAAACCTAATGTAGAAAAATCTTCGACAGAGCAAAACAAACCTACAACAGAAAACCCCATCGTAGAGAAAAATGAAGAATCTACTCCAAAACCTATCACAGAAAACCCCGTTGAAAAGAAAAATGAAAAACCTATTCCAGAACCTAGCACAGAAAATCCCAACGTAGAGAAAAATGAAAAATCTAATCCAAAACCTATCACAGAAAACCCCGTTGAAAAGAAAAATGAAAAACCTATTCCAGAATCTAGCACAGAAAATCCCACCGTAGAGAAAAATGAAAAATCGATTCCAAATCAAACTAAACCATCACAAGAAAAAATTGACAAAGAAGAAAACATTACAAATGAGTCTTCTGACCAAAAGGTGACCACAGAAAAGAATAATCCTTCAAAAGAAAATTCTTCTCTGGACCCAAAAGAAGAAACAGAAACAGATAATAGTAAAAATTCTAATGAAAATGCAGACAAAGACAATAGTTAAATTCCACGTGGAAAATAGGTATGTATATTGTAATATAGAAATAATAAAAAGATAAATCTAAGACATAATAATTATTCTACAGATAAAATAACAATCATGGAAAATCTTTAAATTGAGATTTAAGTACGTATTATTTTTCTCAAATCTTTGTGCTAAAATATAATTTATTTCATCACTGCATTTGTTGCAATTTGTAGTTTTTCATCCAGTAACTGCCTCAAGATAAATGAAAAACTCTTAATTAAAAAAAATAGTGAGTATTTTAGCTATAAGATCTCCCAATAGTTTCCATTGTTTATTTTGGACTAGATGGTGCCCGCGATCTCGTCCGCGTAGATTAAGATATTTTAATTCCCTCGAGAACTTTCCAGGATAAAATGTAGCCTGTGTTAATCTAGCTATCTTCATTCCAAAATTTAAGCCAAATCAATTCATTTGTTGTGACGTGAAGAAGTAACAAACATACACAACCAAAACTTCACCTATAAAATATTAATGTGATAATGAAATTGTCGGGTTCGAATTTTCGCTTTAATTTTCGATAATAGCTTTGGAGGATTATTAAAGTAATATTGGTATTATAGTTAAAGGAGATGGATGGCGCCTAGAGATGATATGACAAGATAAAAGCCTCATTGCGACAAGCAATTAATTAATTGAATCAATCTTGTTAGCTAAACTCTAGCACGAAACATAAAATGTTTTTAAATTATCACTTTTTATTAAATCAATTTAAATTTAATGAGAATAACATTCGTTTAGAATTTTAAACATATTAAAAAATACTATAACGTAAATGTCTATAGAGATATAAATAAAGGATAATAATATTCGTTACGAAGTTTTATATTGTTTTATTAACGATAAATAATAATTAATTTATGCATCATATCTTAGAGCACCAAAATATAAAAGCATAATGGGTATTCTATGGAATTTTTCTATTTCAAAGGCATGATAAGAATAATACATAATTGTTATCTGAAGAATTAATTAATTGTTCAGGTGAACATTACTATTTAAATCATGAAGTCATTCAGACGGGTTGGTGATTTGAAATTGCCTGAATTTTTATTGGTCCGACCTTTGGGAGGTCACTAGTAGTCTCAATTCAAAATGGCTACAAAATTGGTTAGATGTAATAATAATACACTATGAATCTTAGCGAGCGATTATTATTATTGCTCAGTTATATACAACTTTCAAGAAAAACGCATATTATATGTTATTTTAAAATGATTTTACCTACAGCAATTTTTATCTAAAACTTTTTCTTTTTTCTTCGATCTACAGGAGGGTTTGTTAGAACATCAAATCTTGAGTCTACTTCAATAAATTAATTATTTATAAATTATTCCAGGTTTGTTGTTCCTGTTATTTTGATAACCTGACCAAGCTGTAAGAAAGATCTTCAAACAAGTTACATTACCGCCAATATCTATTAGGTACGCCTAACCCTTTGACGCTACCAGGCGTTACTAATTCAAAAGATTTTTTTCAAGAAAAAGTTTAAGAAAAAAGAATTTAATCATATCAGAATAGGATTGAATTTCATTTGTCGTCACTTGTCAAAAAGAATGCGGAAGTCTTTACATAAATTCCCAGCTGAGTGTCTCAAGGAAAAACTGGGGGTTATTTTCTAATGTTAGGACATGTTATTGTGTCCTCAGTAAATAACAACATTTTCCAACAAAATTATGGATCTAACGCTCAGAGCTTTTTAATTGTTTAAGCGTCATAATTAAAACAAAATGTTTATATTCTCTTGGGTCATAACCAACAACTAACGCGTCGTCAGAGTTGCCAGCTAAAAGCACAAGTTAGTGTAATAAATATTTATGTTGATACAGCTATCTTTTTAACCGACTTCCAAAAAGGAGGAGGTTATATGTAGTTTATTGCAACATTTCGTTTTGAAAAAAGATCCTACCGAATTTTTCCCAGCAGTTCTCAGCAAATTCTTTCCGAGCCAGTGGTAGAGTAGATTTGTGGTGACCAACAGCCACATAAGCAATCTCTGTAATATACAATTGTTTGTAATAGTTCTTTCAATTCACGGGGCTCATGCGGCGCGTGGCTCATGGTTGTGTGTGTGTCGTATCTGTATAAGTGTGAGCGAGAGCTTGCTCGCGCCTTATAGCTCCCACCTAGGCTCCTGACAGGCACGCTCACATACGCAATATGCATGTACACGACGTAACCACAAGTAAAGCGCCCGTAACTTCGTGAGATAAACGTACTATAAACAAAACTAAAACTACGTAAAAATAAATAACAATGAATTCGAATTTGAAATCCTTATTAAAACAAAAACAATAAACACTTTCGGTGGGCTTTATGGATTTTACCCTAAATGTGGTACTATTTTATTTAAAGGCTTTCCCACGCGTCACCAACGGAGCGGTCATAAAACGCACACAAAAGGAAGCATTTACATTTTGGGCACTTTTGGAACGAGCTTTTCATTTTTCAGAGCAAGTAATTCGTGTGCAAACCCGTTTGCGACGTATTTTCAGCTCTACGTAGCGGTTAAAAGATAAAAGAAAGAGCTACCTTTTAATCTTTTTAATGGAAACAAACAATAAAAATAAATATAACAATCATTGTACGTTATGGAAGCTACATTTTAGTCAGTATATTGAGGCGAAAGTCGTAAAGTGTACGTGTAAATCTGGTTATCTCATCACATTTGAAAATAACAGAGTATGTTTAGCACCTGTAAGGTTTGTTACTATCTATACTTTATTTGAAGTGCCTTGAGTGAAAGCATTTCCTTTAGCAGCGTCTTATGAAACGTATTAACGAAATAAACATCGCTTGCCAATCTACAGCTAGCGCCATCTATTTTAACTTGCGATATTACGAATGGTAGTGTTACATCTCTTAAAATTGATGTGTTTGTTTTTTGCCACTAATTTCGGGAAAAGCTGGACCAATTTTTACGGGAATTTCACTGGTAAATAGCTGATGTTATCGGGAGTAACATAAGCTACTTTTTCAAACGACTTTTGAAAAAGGAGTAAAAGGAATTATTATATTTTTCTACCTATGTATATTGATATCTCCGTGATTTCTAAACCGAATCTTTTTATAATCGATACAAACACACAATGGGAGAAGTACTTCTAAATAGGTAGGTACTGTGAAAACGTTCTTCACTCTTCGGTTAAAGTTTACTTAGCGTTGTTGAGATAGGCCCTAGATCTCTGAAATCAAATCTTCCTTGCAAAAAAGTCTTTCTTCTTAAATAATGAAATACCCAGAATAAATTAGGATGAAAAGTTATTGCTATGAAATAATGTGGTACTAAGACACTTTGTCTTCAAGTTATGAATTATTATTATTCCCTCCTGACAAATGCTTTGGTTTTGTATATACTTGAAGCTTTACAAGAAGTGTACGGCCTTGTTATCGAAGTTAAAGCGTTTTCATCTCGACTTCAAAAGAATCTCTTAAGTCAGTCTACATCGTAAAGGCTTGGAAAACACTGTACTGTTCTATATTGTGCTTTAATGACGACCTCCTTGGCGCAGTGGTGAGCGCTGTGGTCTTACTGGGAGGTTTCGGGTTCGATTCCCGGCGGGGGCAATTTGGGAATTTATCATTTCCGATTTGTCTCTGGTCTGGTCTGATGGCTAGTTACCACCCTAACGTCAAAGACGTGCCGCCAAGCAATATAGCGTTCCGGCACGATGGCATGTAGAAACCAATTAGGCGTATGGGTTGAATCTACACTGCCATACACCTCCCAAGTTAGCCCGCTACCATTTTAAACTGCATCATCACTTACCATCAGATGAGATCGCAGTCAAAGACTATCTTGTTATCGGATAAAAATAAATACCCAAGCATTACGGTTATTACTTTCAAATCGAAAATCTGCGTTTTAACTACATAATATATAGAATAGAAAAGCAAAATAATTTATTAATTCATGACTCCAAAAATACTGTTAACTGTACATAAACATTGTTTTATACTTACAGCGAACTTCGCAAAAGTTCATAATGTCCGCGTAAAGTAGGGATGGAAGCTAATGGAGAAGTTTCATTTTGTTGATATTGTTATATTAAAAAATATAATACCTTAAGAAGAAAACTCAAGTGCAAAAAAAGTTAGCGTATTGAATCACGAAGTGGGAGGAATTTGACGCCACAGCTCATCTTATCATATTCTAGTCCACTGCGACTTGTCTGAATCAGACAAGTCGCAGATAACAATAATATGTTTTTTCATTTTTGTTTAGTTTTATAAGAGTTATTGTAACCTGTTGATTGTCCATTAAATAAATAAATATGGCTTGAAATATGCTCTTGGTAGTTAACGACATTTTAGCTTAAAGACGGCAGAGAGGGTGGAAAGCGATCGTGTTTTACAAAACAAGTCTCTAACATTTTTGGCGATTCAAGAGACCGGAGAGGAAGTTTAACAAGTCAAAGCGAAAGCCGTTGAATTCGAGCACCTCTTAGAATATTTATACGAAAAATTGAGGTCGCGATGATTTCGGTAAAGGTACAATATGAGGTAAAGGTAAAAGCATATTGATATCTAACTCTGTAATAGGTAGGTATATATCGTATCTGCATTTTGTATTGAACGCTCTTAATACAAGTTCTTTTTACAAAACCGACTTCAAACGCCACTACAAAGTACCTATATCAATTGTGCCTATAAAATTGAAGAGTTCCCTCGATTTCTCCAGGATCCCATCATCAGATCCTGACCTGATGACAATGGGGCCACCTGGGAAGTATATTATAGAGCTTATTATAAGATTTAATGATAATTAGTAAATGACTCATTAAATTAATGAATATCTATAATGCTGAGATCTATAGAGCATGCTCTAACTCAGCTCAGGACTTAAGTTTGAGTTAAAACGAGACACAAATATGCTCTGACATAAGTCTGTCTCGTTTTAACTCTGTCTTGAGTCTGAGCAGATTGAGAGTTCGGTTTATAGATTACAGCCATAGAGTGGCAGTAACAGTGGAAACAGACCTATACTAGGAAAAAAAGGAAAGAATAGAAAATTATGGTTGCCATAAAACCGTTTGTCAACGTCGGTCGACTTTATTTTCAATGCTTAAGGAAATGGCACGTAAATTCAATCAAGTTACGGAAGGAAGGGCGGGCCTTACCCGCCCTAATGTTACAATGACTTAATATTTAATTTGGTTCCCAAGACGAACGGTTTCCGTCGCCATCATAATTTCACCTGTTGCTGACAGACTCATAATAACTGTCTTGGTTTATAGATCTGCTAGCTGATGCCCGCGACTTCGTCCACGTTGATTTAGTTTTTAAAATCCCGCGCGCACTCTTTGAGATTTTCCGGGGTAAAGAGTAGCCTATGTCACATGTCACTCTCCAGTAGGACTAACATGCGCGCCACGAGAAAGTTTTGTCTACACGTTTGCTCGTAGTCTCTATGTGAATCTCTACAGAGATTCACGAGTAAAGTGTAGACAAAATCTTCTCGTGGCGCGCATGTTAGCCCTACAGGTCTTGGCAGAGAATTCGTAAGTTATAGATACCTAATTAATTTTTTTTAACTTTTAAAGTAAAGCCATATTGAACCTGACTAAAGTTAATTAAGATAATAAAATCTATACCTACCTATCATACAAAAAATCATAAGGACTAAAAATCAAGATTAAAATTACCTACCTCCTAATTAGATTACTCATTTCTATAATGAAAGTTTATGTTATTAAATGTGTAACAACAGTAAATTCTAAAAGTGTAATGAAAACGTCAGGGGAACGGTTCGTTAAACGGGTCCTATTTTACAGCATTGTACACGAAACGAGTACATGAGTAAATAACCGAATAGAGGCAAAGCTTCTACAGATTGTTGACATGTATACCTACCGACTTTAGTAGGGCTGTCACGGGATGATAAGATAAATGAACCAAAATATTATTTTGTCATCTGTTTTTTACAATGTTATTTTTTTTTGTAATAAGAAAAGCTGAACACATTAAAAAGAACTGAAATCTGAAACCTAGTTTTAATAACTTGTTGTATGCGCACTCATCGAACTTGGTGTAAAAACAGACAAATTCAAATTACGAACACTTTCCTGAAAAATAATAGTCTGAATAAATTATTTTATTAGTGTGAATTTTTCACACCTTGATCTGTCACCCACACCATGCTAGAATGAAATAAAACCGGCCAACTGCGGGTCGTACTCGCACACAAAGGGTTCCGTAACAGACTAAACACCAGCTACTATTATCTAATATCGAGCAAAAAAGCTTATTGCACGGAAATCCTCTTATTATTTGTTATTACAGCGGCAATAGAAATACACATTCTGCAGGAATTAAAATATTGAACTATTACGGTTCATGAGATACAGCCCGCTGATAGACAAACGAACGAACTGATGGACGGACAGATAGAGGATCCCGTTGGCACCCGTTGGCACCCCTTGAATACGGAAACCTGAAAACTGTATATTTCTATGCACCCTGTCACAGCACGGTTATATGAACCTTTGTTTCTGTTTGTTATTTACCTACTCATGTTGTAAGAACGGATCGCTCGCTTCTTGTGAACTGTTTAATCATAATATTTTATACCTGTCTACTCGTAAGTGTTCATTGTTGTTATTAATTGTTCACACGCAAGCTGAAGATCTCCAAGCAAGAGCTGTATTGCTACATCAAAATATTTAAACCATCGATGTATATGGATATGCCTGTCCCATATAATTGCGTCTATGCAAATACGCTTGAATATTACTTCAATGAACACCTTGCGTTCCCCGCGGTTCGCTTTGACGAGAGCGTCAATGAATCACGTTCGAGGAGTAGCCACTCTCTATTAACCAGAATAAAAAATGGAATGAAGCGATATGAGTACATTATTTTAAAACTTCTTTTGAGTTCTTTTAAGCTAAGAGAATTTTGCAAATTCTGTTAAAATTCTCTTGTCTTTTTGAACGTGTTTTTTTTCCTCTAGAGACCTATCCATATACATCGATGAATCCTACACTCTTGGTTAAGTAGGTACTTTCTAATACCATGCTGAAACTGAAAATTTTACGCACACTCTAATAATAAATTCATAATAACTGATGCCCGCGATTACAACCGCGTGAAGTTATGTTTTAAAAATCCCGCGGGGACCCTCTATTTTTGTGGTATAAAAGGTAACCTATATCATTCTCCAAGTCCTTCCATTGCTATATTGCGGCGTGATTAAAGGACAAACCAACAAACCAACATAACAAACACTTTTTCGCATTTATAATATAAGAAGGAAGCAAGGATTTATCATGCAAATATGATGCAAATCCATTTTATTATTATATATGCGAAAGTATGTTTCAGGTAAAATAAAGTATTCACAGATAAGGTTAGCTATAAAAGTCAGGTATTTATGTAATGCTGAATTCTGTTATGCAAAGTAAAGTAGGTACCAACGCCATGTTAATAGCATGTCAACATTGTTAAAGTTCCACAAAGCATTCATAAATGTGCAGATTAGAAGTTAAAAATAAAGTATGATGGTAATACATAATATGAAGTATAACGATATAAGTTGGAATTTACTTTACGTTATTATTTTTGTTATAAAAGTATTCTTGATCTCATCTTGTAAAATCTTCTATCTGCCTGTAGAAGTACATAGCGTTAAAAATGGCTCAACTGTTCCGAAGATAAGCTTGACCCAACTGTCTGAGAAATAGCAATAGCGATTTCACCCTCACCACCTGGGTGCCTGCAGCACTTCGACCATCCGTTGCTCCAGATCTTTTTTTCCACGCACTACCAAATTGTGGAATCTTCTCCCTTCGACAATGTTCCCACTTAATTATGTTACAATATGGGGTTATTCAAGGGGCGCACCAATAAGTTCCTGAAATGCCGGCAACGCATTGGTGGTGCCTCTGGTACTACAAGTGTTCATGGGCGGCGGTAATTACTTTACATCAGGTGACGCGCCAGCTCGTTTGCCCGCTATATAAAAAAAAAATAGGCAAACATCGATTGGTAGGCCATCGTATTTGGTGTGCCTTATCTTAGTATATGCCTAATATGAAATTAGGCAGCCTTGGATATCGTTCCGCCCCGCACTGCAATCGACTATAATGTCCTCCCGACTGAATCCGGCCACGGCGGCTGAATCTCCACACAGATTAGCTATCTGCGCGGCAAACACAGGTGCACTCTCTATTCCTTCACTCTCATAGCCCGATGGGACGGAAAATCCGACACGACCGGAAAGAGATCAGGCGCAGGGCGGCTTTACATGCTCTCCGAGGCACGGGGGTGACTCACCACCGACTTCCTAAGTCTGGACTAGTAGGCTGAAAATTTCGTAACAGAAAACCCAATACATTTTTGGCCCGACCCGGGAATCGAACCCGAAACCTCGACATTCGTAGTCGAACTTGCTAACCACTAGACCAACGAGGCAATCCACTATAGTAGGTATATAATATTAATATGTATAGTAGGCAGCCCCATAGAGGCAATAACCAAAGGCGATTAACTTCGAAAATACGTCTAATTTAATTTAATTTTACGTAGTTATAAAAATAAATAAAATATAATTAACATAAAATAACAGCAGATTCTTCGCTGGAAAATATTATATTCAACTTATAACGATGTGTGACTTTATTAATATCATGGTAATAACTGGACCATGTTATGTATTCATGAAAAAACATAAACCGAGGACACGCAATTAGACTGTCGACGTTAAAGTAACTTGATAGGTACTTTATGAAAGAGGACAGTATTAACGAGGAACATAAAAGTTCCAGTTTGTAATTAGGAAAACTCGGCAAAAAGGAGCGTTTAGGATAATTGTGGCCTTTTTACACATAGAGTTTTTGAGTGAAAAATCTCCACAAGTAGCCAAACAACTATGTAAGGTTGAACAATTCAGACCTTTACCATGAAAGCCAACCGCGAATATATTAATTTAATTCAGGGATTTTAATTATAAGCTAAGATTAAACAATTCAAGTCCTTTCCGGACGCCTGCGATAACCCTGCCTTTAAGGCACCTTTAGAATGTGTTGAGACCTTTTATTATGTAAAATAGTACTATAATTTATGCCCGCAGCCTGGCCTGCTTGGATTCCCCCGTTTTCTTCAAAGGGCCCGGTTGGATTAAATACAGTAATTAATAATATAATGCTCTCTTTACTGAATCCCACTTTCTTTCTCTTCTCTTTCTAGTTTCTGTTTTTATTACATCAAAGTTTAGCTAAATGTTAACTTTATGGCGTATTTATCTGAAACTAGCTGATGCCCGCGACTTCGTTCGTGTGGAGCTTTAGAAATCCTGTGGAAACTCTTTGATTTTCCGGGATAAAAAGTAGCGTATGTCATTCTCCAGGTGTTCAACTATACCCATGCAAAAAATTACGTCGATTCATTGCTCCGCTGCAGCATGATTGAAGGACTAACTAATAAATCAATAAACCAACAAACAAACACACTTTCGCATTTATAATATTAAGTAAGGATTGACAAAAAGAGCTACTGATTTTAATCTTTCTGCCTCTCCTCATGATCTGCAATCGCAGATGCTATAAGCTGTATGTAAGGGACATTTGGCCCTAAGACATTTAAGAAAAGAAAATGCTACCTAAGATACACGTTCAAAACTTTACGAAAAATAAAGAAAACAGTAGATAAAAACAAACTCTGCAAGAAAAGATAGATGCCTGAAAAGCTAGCGAGTGGATAGAAACAACTAAATATTTAATTTGCCTCCCGAAACGGTTGGCGTCCGATACTATTACACTTTAGCCTTTTGTGGATTGATACATTACATATAAAATTCCATTATCTGATAGACCGTGGAATGGCGTTAACAATTTAGATAGTCTAATGGTTTTAGGTTTTTATTGAATTTTACGCCACGTACCTATCTACGTGTTGCAGTACATATATTTTCCCTAAAAGATCAAAGTGATTTTTATATCATGGGTATCGGTTTTATGCTGAAATCTATAGAGCGTGCTCTGTCTCAGCTCAGACTAAAGATAGACGTTAAAACGAGACACAAATATGCTCTGACATAAATCTGTCTCGTTTTGACTCTGTCTTGAGTCTGAGTTGAATAAGAGTGCGCTCTATAGATTTCAGCCTTAGATTCCTTGAAGTTCTATACTCAAAAAACGAATATTCGTCCAATTTTGATTTGAAAATCATCAATCATTTATCACATCATTTTCTTCAATCAATCGTCGTTATCAATTTATAAGCTTATAATTATTATCAGTTTTTAGAGGGTCACGTAGTTTAAGGGAAGGCTATTTATCAGTTGGTAGAGGGTCACACAGTTTAAGGGAAGCTTATTTATCAGTTGGTAGAGGGTCACGTAGTTTAAGGGAAGCCTATTTATCAGTTAGTAGAGGGTCACATAGTTTAAGGGAAGCTTATTTATCAGTTGGTAGAGGGTCACGTAGTTTAAGGGAAGTTTATGTATCAGTTGGTAGAGGGTCACGTAGTTTAAGGGAAGTGTATTTATCAATTGGTAGAGGGTCACATAGTTTAAGGGAAAATATTTATCAGTTGGTAGAGGGTTACATAGTTTAAGGGAAGCGTATTTATAAGTTGGTAGAAAGTCACGTAGTTTAAGGGAATCCTATTTATCCTATTTATTGTTGGTAGAGGGCCACGTAGCTTGTCAACGAATTCTTTGCCTTCAAATCCTAACGAGTTTAATTGGCGTCGCACAACATCGCCAAGTTAACGAAGACTAGTCGTGGATTTATTCCTAAGTTAAAAGCTAGGATTAAGTCGAAAGTTTTGAGCAATTTATTTTCAAAGGGACGTTGACGACGTGCCTGGCATTGGAACTTGAAAGTCCGATTAACAGAATTTAAACCATGAAAGCTTAATAATTAGCGAAGTGTTTGCAAGCATTACATAGGATTTAATTTGCGCTGAGGATACCGCCATCAAAATACAATAGACCGCCAAAAACAATAGACCACTGAAAGAAGAGGATTTATTAACATTTCGGCAGAACACATGAGCGGATTTGTACAGCTTGACCTGGTTGGTCTAGCGGTAAATATGTTCGAATATGAAAATGTTTTGGTTTTTTCTATCAAGAAATTCCTATAGGTACCTACTTTTTTAATTTTTTATTGAAGTGTTAACCTACACTAACAGGTGTAGATGTCGCTAACAGTTGCTATAAAACTGATTGAAAAAGTAGATACATATCACTAATTTCGTGGCTGATGTGTGGTTCGGCCGTGGTGTAGCGGTTAACACACTCAGGCGCGATTCCCAGTGAGATGTGGGTTCGAATCCCGCCGGCCTCGGAATTTTTGATATGTATTTATAAATCTATTAGGTACCTACTTACTTTCTCGGAATTAGGAAGGTGTGGAAGGCGGTATGTATCAGCCGTCCGGAGAGCATATAGAGGCGTCGGTCCTGCGCCTGATCTCTCTGCAGTCATGGCGGATTTCCATCCCACCAGACTATGAGAATGAGGGAATAGAGGTCACTAAAATATCTCCCGCGCATACGGCTAATATTTGTGGAGATTGACCGCCGCAGCCGGAATCGTTCGGGAGGGCATTATTACAGCTAGACCAGAAAATATGGTCTGTTCTGTACAGAATCCTCTCATCTGGATGGTGGTCCAGCAGACACATTTCGTGTCTTTTACCTATTAAGTTTGTAGATCACAGCAAATTTGATCTGCTCTAAGGAGCAGATCAAATTTCTTTTAAGAAAGAACCTATGGTGTGGACGGTCTATGTTCATACTCCAATCCAACGTATAAAATAACTTAATTTCTGTAGCTTACTATTTGTGGGTTATATATAAATAAATACCGTGCACCTACTTCAAAATTTGCCAAAATTTTCTGTCTCCGGGATAGTGTGGATTTTTGCAATGAGTTTATAAGCATGATATTAATTTATTGTTTTCATGTTAAAATCATTCCTATATTAAATTATATTTTCACGTAAGTTACGAAAACCTCAAATTGTTTAAAAGTTGAGTGGCTGCCTGGGTAATTGGAATTAATTGCGTTCCACATTCAAACGAAACACAATCGGATTCAAAGTAATTAATGACCGTCAGATGGCGTTGACCGCAGTTTGCGCATTTTAATTAATTAAACTGTACCTTCAGTGATTCGTTACTTCAGATTTTTACACAGAGCATTTCCTCTCAGTAAGGCAGGGCATTTACAAAGTTATTGTTTCCAAAACACAAAATGTTTTGGAAACAATAACTTTGTAAATAGGGAGCCGATGGAAGGAAAAATTAAATCATTTTGTCGCGTGAAGTCTATTATGAGGTCTGGCATGCACTATGACTTTTTATAGCGCGATATTTATTTCCCAGAAATAAATAATCCTATCTAGGCATGGTAGTGAGCGCAGCAAGGTGAGTATGGGCAGGAGACAAAAATTTTATCCCCGATTTTATCCGCGAGCTGATAAGAGTGTCAACTCATGTCAGCGAAGATAATTTTATCTCTATAAAATTATCTTCGCTGACATATAATTTTATAGAGATAATTTTATCCCTATAAAATTATCTTCTCCCTATGCTAAAGCATAGTGACAGAGGAAAGGAGAAGTATACTCCTATAAGTATATCCAATATGGATATTATTTCCACCGTTTTGCCCATGCTCGGGTGGATAAAACTGAGCGAGGGGATAAACATTTTATCCTTTCCCCGTGAATAATATGTCCTCTGCCCATGCTCAACCGGCAAGAGAAAAAATGTATCTGCCCTATAACTTATTGAGAAATATTTCACAGTTTGATCCTAAAAACGTGTCGCAAAAAGTGAAATCGTGGTGCGCGCAAGTCCTTAGTAGCAAAGCTTTGAATATAAACATCTATTTACAGTCATTTTTTATTTTAATAAAGAATATTAGCCAAGCTGAGCTTGACTTATATTCTCCTCTCCCCTCCAAATAAGCGAAAAGCTTGTGCTAGGAGTGGGTACGACAATTGTGCAACGGGTGGAGTTCGAACCTGCGACCTTACAGTTTTCAGTCCGCACCTTTAACCGTTGGGCTATTGACGCTTTCATCAGGAGTCATTAGGTACTCATAGTAGGTATAATTTCACCTCCAAATGTAAAACACTCAGTAATCTCAAACTAATCATTAACTATTGTAATCATCAAAAACAATCGGCTCGGAAAGTAATTAATGGTCAACAGATGGCATTGGTCATCTATTGTTACACGATAGTATCATTGGAAAGAGCTTCGGATGGCCCGGTCTCGTAAATTAATGAATCATGACCTAGCAACTACAAACTTGAACTAGATGATTAATAGAAATATTAATTGAACAATTCATGCTTTTTGTCGAAATAAAATATTATCGCACCTACCATACTACTCTCTACCGAGAGGTATTTTTCAGGAGAACTCAAGCAATGTTTAGGTCAATGTTTCTAAAGCTTGGGTCCCATTAATAAAACCACCATCACTGTTAAATATTTTCTTTATTCCTTCCCTACCTTTTCACGACCTAACTCGTGTCCAAATGACTGAACCGAATTTGATGAAATTGAAAATTAAAAATTTCGGTAAAGGTGCGTTGGTTCGTTTTAAATTTCGTGGCTCAAAACTAGTATATTTTTTCGGGAACAAAAAGTATACGCCTCCAAGAGACAAACTGTCTCCATAAGCGTCTTTGGATTCAGAATAACATATAAAATAGCGCAGACAAGTATAGATACACTTCCATTCAAACTTATAATAAGTATTGAAGTACGCTCCTGTAAGGATCGGGTTTTACGTAGGTAGCTTGATATTCTAAGTTGTGTCAAAGTACTTTACAGCCCTTGATAGAGCCTATATAAAATATTCAGGCGGCCCTTTCGTTTCCCGCCCAAATCATTAGCATCGCTATGGCACGTCCTAAAATAACTTGAGTTTGAGGTTGGGACTGAACAGTAGCGAATTACATGCATAGTCTATGTCACGGCAGGCAAATAGAAAAATCTAGGTCAGTCTGGTTTTAGGTACCTACTATAAGAGAACCTTTGTTTTATTTTAATTCGATGAATCGATGACTGTGTAAGAGTTCTCCGCATTGTCTTCAAAGGTGTGTGAAGTTGGCCAATTTCCATTGGGCTAACTTGTTAGACTATGAACTATAGCCCTCTGAAAGAAGCACAATGATATGTCGTTGAAAGGCCGATGATAATGTTTAAAATTTTACATAAGTACCTGTGATAGCCCAAAGCTCTCGAAGACATTCTTCTCTCGACCGCTGAATGGCCGACCGCTTCTGCACCTCCGGCCCTGACTCCAAGTACTCAAACAGCAAAGCACCAAGGAGTACGTATATCACCACCAACACAACCAATCCGACTTGCGAACATAAAACTCTCGCACACAAAGAAACTACCCGTCGAAACACATGCGGCCTATCGCGTCCGTCCAATGACAACTCAGAAGACATCGTTCGAAATTCAAAATTTAAAATTCAAAAGAACTTCCATCGCACACGCTACGAAAACTTTACGCTCTAACTACATTTTACATTTTTTTTTATTGGAATAGATTGTATCTACGGCTTTACGATCAGCCGCCACGGAAAGTTGTGTAGTTTTTTCTTATTTATTTTGCTACTGTTCACTCTAATTTTATGATGGATGCTAATTTTTTTTTGTATTTGATTTCCATCTGAAACAATAGAGAAAATTCTATTTATTTATTATACTATTATATTGATAAGCTACATCTGTAAAACTTTCATCATGTCATGTCTTAAAATGAATAGTTTAATATTAATACTCAATTCTGGGTAGCCGGAGTAATCATGCTCTCTTTAAACATTTCTGTGGTGGTGTCGTGTGGTGCGGGTTGTTACGTTCCCTCAAATATGGTTGAGCGAAGCAATGGCTGGATCATGCGTCATGCTCGTGAACAGGTGCCACCAACGGGAATGGGTCTGCTATGGCTGCCCATCTTGACATGCGTTGGATTGGTGTACCTACGTATGCATTTTTGCATTTTTGAAGCTTTATTGTGGAAGCACTGTATACATAGCATAACTTTGTAAAAAAAATTTTTTTTTTTGAAAAGAGCAACTGCTGAGTTTCTTGCCGGCTCTTCTCAGCAGAATCTGCATTCCGAACCGGTGGTAGATTTATGACGTGTCATAAGAGCTACAAGTTAGCCTACATGAAATAAATAAATTTTGAATTTGAATTTCGTTTTTAAAAGAGCAACTGCTGAGTAGTTTTGTCGGCACTTCTCAACCGAATCTGCTTTCCGAACCAATATTATGGTTGAATCTCGACAGCATAAAAGCACAAGTTGACCATACGAATTCATGTTATAAATAATTTGGAATTTGGATTAAAAAAGTCTTTATGTTCCCGTACGAAAAATTATAAATCCGAAAGTGTGTGTCTGTATGTCTGTCTGTCTCTACCTTTCATGGCTCAATAACTGAAGTAAAGACAAAGAGATAGTTTGCATCCTAGCAACGGACGAACGACGAAGAAATCTAAATAACGGACAACACGTCCGTAGGTTGTGTTAACCGGGAATCAAACCGGTGATATTGGTATTCGAACAAACATCTTTGTTATGATTACCTACTAACCTACTGTACATAATATTGTACCTACTAACAGTATGTTAAATAAAAAGCTATCGTGCCATTTGAGTAGGCCTAGGTAAACGTTTCAGTAACATCACTGATAGAACTTGGGAAAAGACTGTCCTCTTTTCAATGAAAAAGTACCTATTTTAAGTATTTTACTTACCAAAATTAATAGATCGTAGATCCTAGAGGGTGTTTAGATACATAATATTATTACTTATAATAAACTACACTTATATTATGTGTCATACACCTAGATAGATTGGTAACATTAAAGATTAGCTAGTTACTAGGTAGACCGTGTTTATTGCTGATACTACATATTTTAACAAAAATAAAACACTTTTTCTTATTTGGGTGACAAGCTAGAACATAACATTTTTATTTTATCACTATTAAAAGCCCAAGAAAAATTTTGACTTCTATCTACTTATTTCGTAAACTTAGCGGAACCATTTGGCGCGAATAGAGTCATACAGCCACTACGACCCGCAAGGTTGTACTGAAGCATTTATTTCAAACGTGTTCCAGAGTTTCTTCAACAGACTTTATGCGTTGCGCAAACCTGCGGGAAAACCATTTCCACGTGGTTTGGTAGATTTATTTTCCGACACTTGCGACATCTATCGGGTGGTTTGTTAACCGTTTAGAAAAATTCATCAGCGCCATCTATGATAAATTACTTGTACTAGCATATATGTACCTACCAATAACCATAGACGAATTGAACAGGTCTGTACAGATTTGTAACAAAAAAACAATAACGTGGACTTTAAAATAATTCTTGAGCGTTATTTTTGCTATACTAAATTATAATAAATTCAGTGGGGAGAATAATAAAATATAGACAAGATTTACCTACCTTTTTAGTCCATTTTTAAATTCGAATGAATCGAATTACCTACCTATTCCGAATTATTCACATTCGCCCATCTAAAGCCCATCTCTACAACTTTCCAATGTCCATAGACATAGTCTATTTTATTTTATCAAATGAAATGTCAAAAGTCAGTTGTCATTTGATACGAATTTCGTGGCTCCGCGCCGATAAAATTCTCTGAATATTCAATATTGACACGCTTTCATCTTATTATCAGACTCCATTAAACAAAATAAGTTGATCCTGAATATAAGTTATTTATTATATTTCCAGTTAAAGTTAAAAGCAGCGGAAAAAACCTGCAAAAATGAGTACAATATTGGAAAAGATCGCCGCCATAGAGTCCGAGGTCTGTATAAGGTTATGATATTATTTCACGTAACATGACTAAAAACTAGACTTAATTGGTTATAAAAACACCATAATTATGTATACAACAGTATACAGACTTTGCCGAAATACCTACCTGCACTAAATAATACCTACAAAGCTTTATGAACATTTTTCAGATGGCTCGGACACAAAAAAATAAAGCCACCGCTCTTCATTTAGGTCTATTAAAGGCCCGATTGGCTAAATTGAGACGTGAATTGATCACCCCTAAAGGTGGTGGCGGTGCTACTGGTGAAGGTAAGGTATAAATAATATATTTATCATCAGCATCAAACATAATTCTTTTTTAAAGAATATTAGCCAAGGTGAAGTTGCCTAATATTCTCCTATCTCCTTAAGTGGAAAGCTTGTGCTAGGAATGGGTACGACAATAGTGCAACGGTGGGGTTCTAACCTGCAACCTCGCACCTTTAACTGTTGGGCTACTGAGGCTTTATAGTAGGTAATAACTATCTGACACAACCATAGTCAGATAGAGGATCAGTATTATAAATATACAGAAGAAGACAAAGTTTAATGTCTTAAGTTTCATTAAAGAACTAGGTGATAAACATGACTTCGTCTATGGATTAAGGTTTTTTTTTATTAGATCTTTATGTAGTGAGTGCTCTCACTACACAAACCTCTATTGATATCAATGAATCTATGGAATTGTGGGCATCTGCTATTATTAAAAGTTAAGTGTAAATTCCAGGTTTTGATGTTGCCAAGACCGGTGATGCTCGGATTGGTTTTGTGGGATTCCCATCAGTGGGCAAGTCAACTCTATTGTCCAATTTGGCTGGTGTCTATTCTGAGGTGGCAGCCTATGAGTTCACAACTCTTACCACTGTTCCTGGTTGTATTAAGTATAAGGGAGCTAAGATACAGGTGCATAACATATTTTTAAACTTAGAACCAGAATTATTTATTTTGTAAATAAGTACACTACACTTTTTCACTTTTTAATTAAATATTTCAAATAAACTTTACTGACCAATAAATTTGATGAGCTTTTATACTGGCAATCTGTCAGAATGTCAAATTTATTAAATTTCTATCAATTTATTGAAGTGATCAGTAGCTGTGACCTCACAATTTTTCAAATACAGTGGACTAGGAGCAGAAGATCTGAATCTAATAAATCAATGTATTTAGAATTTTTCCTATGCCATAAATTCACTTCACAAAAAATACTACTTGCATTGTTCATGACCAAATTGTTGACTCAGTTGAGGTATATTTTGTAAAGTGTAAATCAAGAGTGACTAGATATTTTCTAGGCAAGCACGTTCCATCTTAGACTGCATCTTCACTTACCATCAGGTGTGATCGCCGTCAAGAGCTAGTGCTTTTTAAAAAAAAAAGTAATTTCATATAATAAACTCACACGAGGACTTGTGCGAGTTATATAATATGAATTTTCTTTTGTTGTTAATGTTATATTTAACATTTTGTGAATGTTCTGCCTGGAAGTTAGTGTATTGACTCTTAAGAATGTGACAGACAATAAAATACAGATATACATATTATGTTATTTAATTTCAGTTACTCGACTTGCCGGGTATTATCGAAGGTGCTAAAGACGGCAAGGGTCGAGGTCGTCAAGTGATTGCAGTCGCAAGAACCTGCAGTCTCGTATTTATAGTTCTGGACGTGTTGAAGCCGCTCCAGCACAAGAAGCTTCTGGAACACGAATTGGAAGGCTTTGGGCTGCGGCTGAACAAACAACCCCCTAACATACACTTTAGGAAGAAAGACAAGGGAGGAATCAATCTGAATATCACAGTATGTATTTTGTTATTATAAGCAGACTACTCATGACTTCCTTGGAGTTAGGTTCTTTAAAAATCCTTTAGGTACCTTCACACAACTTTGAAAACATTATGGAGAACTCAGGTGGGCAGGTTTTCTCACAATGTTTTCCTTCCCTCCATTCTCCATTTAATGCCACAGACACACACACACGCGCACACACACACACACACACACACACACACACACACACACACAACCACACACAGACACGTCAAACTTATAACACCCTGTAGTTTTTAAAAATATTATTATTAACCATTTTTAACCGACTTCCAAAAAGGAGGAGGTTATTGCAATTCAACTTGGCTTGTTTGTTTCCAGTGTCCACAATCGGAACTGGATCTTGAAACCGTCAAGACGATTCTGTCGGAGTACAAGATGCACAACGCGGATATCACACTGCGCTACGATGCTACCAGTGATGATCTGATCGACGTCATCGAAGGCAACCGGATATACGTGCCTTGCATCTACTTGCTCAATAAAATCGGTCAGGCTTTCCTTCGTATTTCTTTGTTTTGTCGTGGTGTCACAACAATCTATAAAAATAAGTCGGGTTTTCCTTCCTGACGCTATAACTCCAGAACGCACGAACCGATTTCCACGGTTTTGCATTCGTTGGAAAGGTCTCAGGCTCCGTGAGGTTTATATCAAAGAAAATTTAGGAAAAATTGGAATCTAATTCCACGCGGACGAAGTCGCGGGGGCAAAAGCTAGTTGAGTATAAAATCTACCAGTGAATCATCATTTACATCTATTTGTTCAATTGATGTTAGTTATTCTGTGTTCAACCAAAGTGCAACTAAAAACTAAAACGCAGTCTAAGCAGACTAACTTGGAAAGGCAGCATAATTTACTTATGATATTAGTGTGGTGGTTAAAAATTTACCACAGACAGTACAGTCTACTCGACCAAAGTGCAACTAAAGACTAAATGAGAGACTCTAATAAGTTTATGTTTACACCAAGCTGTAATACCTAGAAAAAAATTTGTTGTTTTGAAATAATAAATAAATAAAAATGCAGTCTAAACAGGCTAACTTGAAAAGTGCAGAATTAGACTAAATTTTATCATTTTACAGTACCAATTTCACCTATGTCGAGAAACATTTAACTGAGGAATAAATTAGGCGTGCTGATAGTTTTCGTATTAAAAATCTGCCAAAATATCAAATTGACACAGAGATAAGACTATTTTGGGGAAATTGACATTATATATTTAATATTTAAATTATTATTCGGCCCTTATATGTAACCCCATTTCTCGTTTATTCATTTTCAGATCAAATAAGCATAGAGGAACTCGACGTTATATATAAAATCCCACACTGTGTTCCAATCTCCGCTCATCACAAATGGAACTTCGACGACTTACTGGAGAAGATGTGGGAATACTTGAAGCTCATCAGGATATACACCAAGCCCAAAGGACAGCTCCCAGACTATAACGCTCCCGTTGTATTGCACGCAGACAGAACCAGTGTGGAGGACTTCTGTAATAAACTGCATAGATCTATCGTTAAAGAGTTTAAATAGTAAGTAAAGATTTTACTAGACAATACAGCATTGTAAAGTCGATATCTCCTGAGGATGCTCCGGTCTCGGGGCGAAAATACGTCGAGAGTAGTAGTATAAAAGTCTTGTGTGGTAGTGGCATTGCTTGCTTGGGAACTTTGCCTTATTGTTTGGTCGGGGAGGTAAGCGGTGCTTAGCGTTAAACTGCATGTTTGACCATACAGATTTTTTCTGTTGGCGGATTACAGCAAAATAATTCTAATATTTTTTTGTTAATTATTTCATGGTTTAACAACATAATTTTTTAGCGAGAAAAGGTCAGAATTATTTGGCTATAATCTGCCAATAGAAAAAATCTATTGTCAAACATGCAGTTACAAGTTAAGCACTAGACACTAATTTTTTCTGTTGGCAGATTGTAGCAACCTTTTCTTGTTAACTAAAAAATACTTATAGCATATTATACAAGTGGATTTTGGCTTAGTTACAGGAGCGTTTATTTCTACAACGATCTTGTGCTTGTGGAATGCTGTAAAAAGTGAATGAGTGTAATACAGTGCCTTTTAGGAGTTTTATTAGTATTTTTTTTTTAAAGAATATTAGCCAAGCTCAAGTTAACTAATATCCTCCTATCCCCTCCAAATAAGCGGAAAGCTTTTGCTAGGAGTGGGTACGACAATAGTGCAACGGGTGGGGTTTGAACCTGCGACCTTTCAGTTTTCAGTCCGCACCTTTAACCGTTAGGCTATTGAGGCTTAAAGTATTGATAGACTTATAAACTTTTATTATAGGACTACTACTACACTACTACTTTGCTAGTTGGGTTGATATTATATTTTGCTTTCAGTGCCTTGGTGTGGGGATCTTCCGTGAAACATCAGCCCCAGAAAGTTGGCATCGACCATATCCTAGCAGACGAAGACGTTGTTCAAATCGTTAAGAAAGTCTAATTGAAACGGCAACCATAAACACAGATAAATTATATTTTCGAGGGTTGTCAAAAAGCATAGACTATAAAAAGACATTTTAATACGCGTCAGGAAAGTCGAAAATGGCGGTTTAGTTGTTCAGTACAGCGCGCAGCGCAGGGGCAAGTTAAAAACAACCGGCATAGGCCCGTCGCGGACCGCGTAGGTGCATCGACTTTGTCACCTGATTTATCGGACGATGTCCACCGCGCGGCCGCAGGTAGTGAACCTTTTTAGACTCCGCCTCCTGCGCTGCTCGCTATAATAAAAATGGAAACGATGTCCGTATGTTGACATCTAAAATTATACAATAAAATAAAATGAACATAAAATAAACATTATATATAAAAATAAAATATTTTACACTACAGCGGCTAACGCAGACGACCGGTTTTTGTCTGCAACCTATTTTTACACAACTGTCCAAAAAAAGGAGTGTATTGTTTACAGGGTTCATGATTATTATTATGTGAGTTTTTCTACTTTTCCGTAACTTCTAAGTGCTTGAACAGATTTGGATATGCATAGGGTATCATTAGAAACCTTACATCAAGAAGTAGGCTAAGTTACTCCTTATGACATCAACTATTTGCCAGTGAAAGTCCCGTCAAAATC
This sequence comes from Hipparchia semele, assembly GCA_933228805.2. Classification (NCBI taxonomy): domain Eukaryota; kingdom Metazoa; phylum Arthropoda; class Insecta; order Lepidoptera; family Nymphalidae; genus Hipparchia; species Hipparchia semele. Next base: position 3,547,782 of record OW121723.1, on the reverse strand, counting down.
GGCCACGCCGTTCCCGAGATTAGTCGGAACAGACAGACAGGCAACAATTTTAAAAATTGTTTCTTTACCATACCGCGTACTATGCACTTAGTAAAAAGCTCTTATTTGTACACAATATGATGCCCGCGACTTCGTTCGCGTGGATTAGGGTTTTTATTCCCGCGGGAACTCTCTTATTTCCTGGGATAAAAAGTAGCCTATGTGCTATTCCAGACTATAATTAATCTCTTTGCCAAATTTCAGCCAATTTCGGTTCAGTCGTTGGCATGTGTAACAAAACATACAAACTTTCGCATTTATAACATTAATAAGATTATAGAATTAAAAATTCAATCACTTCAATTTTATTTATTTGTATAGATGATATTGTACAGTTATATTTTCTATGTGTGAACAACCGCCGTTTCAACTTTCATGATGAGTAATATATTAGGCTGCGTCCGCACTACAATATTACCCCTATATTTATGATTTTTGTGAAGTTTTAAAGCTATTTTAATGTAGCATTCTTTTTATTTCTATTGTCCGATGTTATTGTTCTGTAAAAGGTGAATAATCAGCCAGTTAGTGCGGACAAGGCTGTATTTGAAATTGTTATGCTGGGTCTCAACATGGGTAGATACATGCTCGACGTTATTAAGTTAATTTAAGAATTAATGTATGAAGAACTTTTGAAGTCAGTTGACAATCGGCACAAGAGATTTATACGTGGAAGTCCCTATAAGAAACATGTCTGGTGGATGTCTATCACACTTCACACTATCACACTAATATGTATTATAAAGGCGAAAGTTTGTATGTGTGTGTGTTCGTGTGTGTATGTTTGTTACTTCACGCCACAACGAATGAACCAATTTGGCTAAAATTTGGAATGGAGATAGCTCATACCCAGGATTAACTCATAGGCTATCCCGGAAAATTAAAGAGTTCCCGCGGATATTAAAAAACCTTAATAACCGGGCGAAGCCGCGCGCATCGCGTAGTTGGTTCATAAAAATCTTACCTTTTAAGTTATCTAAAGAAAAATAGATAATACAGAAAGTAATTGTTCGCCGAGCAAATATCTAGATGGGCACCCAGCTTTATATTATAATGTATGTGTTGAAGTTTAGATACTAACCATATCTGAAAATTATTGTGCACGAAATGACGTTAAGTATATTAATTTTTCCCATTGTAAAAATCAATATTATAATTAGTTAACAAAGACTTAAAAGCTTGTGCATTTTGTTAACTGTAAGAACAATAAATAAAATAAAAATTATTTATAATATAATACGATTTTTATTGAATTTATGTTATCCAAATACATAATTGAAGCCTATTCAAAGTTTGTACATATTATTTAGTTTGCTTGCCTTTTTTGCCGCCAGTTGCTGACTAGTTATATAATTTGTTAAAAGAAATCATTAGTCCTCTAAAATTATATTCATGAATTATTCTGCGTATTGTTTAAATTATTCAAATCTCCCGCGCTATCGAAAGCCGCGTGTCGATTCTCTAAAAATGATTGCATCAGTGTAACCATAGCAATGGCCTCTGATTGGCTGAATTTATGGCGTTCTTACTGCATCAATGCATTTTAACCAATAGCAGGAGGATATCAGCCAATCAGAGGTCGGTTGCGACACACCGATGGCCGATGGCAATCACAGATTACTATAAATACTGTGATAGATACCGATGGTGAAGTGCTAGTGAGTCGGTAAGCCATGAGGAGAGATTTTTTCATACTTTTTTTACATGAACGTTAGATTACAATTTGACATTGACAATGTCATAGTGACGATCATTGACAATGTCATCAAAGACGGATTGTAGTGGGGGTATATAGTGTATTATCTATGGTAGTGGATGTCATTTTCGTCATATAGATTTTTTTGGTATGGTTTTGATTTTGATTTTATTTACAATTAAGTACCCAAAGAGCCAAAAATAAATTATTTATTGCATAAAATTAATAGGATAGGATCAGGATAATTTCGGTCCTAATCTTTTTATTTCATAGATCAATGTAATTTTTAGGTTATGTTTTGATTTAACGCCGAAACTTTTATTGCCTTTGATAAAAATATTATAACTGCAAAGAATGACTGAATTCGAAAATTTGTCTACAAGTGAGGTATGTATGCTTATTTATATTAATAATTGTAAATAAATAATATGTTTGTTACCGATTCGAATTTTTATTAGTTTCTGAATTTGTCAAAAGGTGGCGCTGGATATACAGACGCAGACGTCTACCTACATGACTATTCGTGTTTGTTATGAAATTTTATGATTCATCGCTAGATGGCGGTAATTGTACTTCTGTATTTCAGAAAATTCGAACTGCACTACGCCGGGATGTCAACTCAATTTGTACGGAGTGTTGCCACTACCGCGGCTTTGAAATATCATCTCCGGCAAAGGCAATTATAGCCGAACTGGTATATAAGAAACTCTCCGTCTACGGAACAGATTTGGAAGCTTTCGCCAAGTGGGTATCTAACTTTTTAAAAAGGACCGTTACATTTAAAACTAGCGGACGCTCGCGGCTTCGTCCGCTTCTTCAATTCACAATCAACAGTTCCAGTACCTCCTCGATCATGATGCTGCAGTACCCCTGCAGCATCATGATCGAGGAGTTGGAACCCGAAGTTTTTATGGAAGTATCTCGCAAAGTTATATCGAATAAAAAAAGATTTACGATTTAGAAATTACAGAGATATCGATATATATAGGAAGAAAAACACAACACCTCCTCCTTTTCGAAAGTCGGTTAAAGAAGTAGCCTATGTTACTCCCGATAACATCAAAGTTCAAAAACATTATGCTTCTACAGGCACGCCAAACGGACAACAATAAATGCAGAAGATGTTAAGCTTTTGGTACGCAGAAATCCGTCTTTGGTATGTACTAGCATTTTGTTAGGTATTGAAATTATATTTCAGTAATTAGTCTAGTATAAAATAAATACAAATTGCCTAAACAGGGTTTCAGGGTTTATTGATGAGACTCAGTCTTTAAAGGCCACAATTAGTAAGGCTTGACTTGTTTTTTACGCCTCATTTTTTACGCTTCAACCTTAGATTTTTTGATCCTTGAGCATTAGTTAAGTCAAAATTCAGAACTTTTAAGTCTAAGGCTGAAATTTATAAACCGCACTCTCGCACGCACATTTACGCACTGTGCATGTACACGACGTAATCACAAATAAAGCTCACACGCCCTCGTGAATTGCAAGAACTAAATATAGTAACTAAAATATAATCTCTCACATTATACCATTATGCATGACAAACTGCCGTTAAAATGTCTGCTGTTTACTGTATTGCCGTTATTATAAAAATTATAAATAAAATGTTACAATTAATTACAATAACAAAATAAAATAATAAAAAAGACGTGTGGCACGCGGGGACTGCCGCGGTAAAGCTATTGCATAGCATTTTTTATCAACGCCATCTAGCGGCTGACCGCTAGATGGCGTTGATAAAAAATGCGCCATCTAGCGGCTCACCGCAGAGGAGTCCAGTGTCAGGTTATTTTCGTTACGGAATTTCTGGATTCGGTCTCCACGCTGGCCCGCGATAGAAGCTATGCAATAGCTTAAAAACTTTAACATCATAATCTTAGGCATTGTAAACAAAATGTAGCCATAGGTAGGTATAATTTCCACTCATAATTTTATCAGTTTTCATCGCGTAATATAATGAATTGGTTTCCATCTGTTTAAATGGCAATTTTAATTTAAATTCGATCCTGAATCCCTAACTAACAGTTACGGTGGTTGTTATTTATGCAATTGCTATTTTCAAGTTGAAATGATATGCCTAATTGATATACAGTTTCGACACTCTGGCGTTTCGAACTAATCGTCCAGCACACTGTATTTATTGAAATATGACATTATAACTAGACTGTTGTGTGCTACTTTGTCTGCGTGAAGTTTTAATTAAGAAGTAATGCAACTGCATGCTAATGGTTTAGTCTCATGGTAAGATCTGTAGAGCATGCTCTGAGTTCTGACTCAGCTCAGACAAAAGATAGAGGTTAAAACGAGACACAAATGTCGCTCATTTGCGACAAGAGTGACATAATTCAAAATCGACGATGAGAGGATTCTCTCGTTAGAGAGTATCTAATGTTTTGTGGATGCTGCGGTCTCGAAACAACACAGCGGCCAACAAAGCGACAGAGCATTAAGTCACAATCTCTCTCGCTCTTATTTTTTTGTGCTTAGCGTAATGTTGTTTTTATAGCAAAAAGTATAAATGTTCGACACTAAAATTGGTGAATTTTGAGTTATGTCACCCTTGTCGCAAATGAGCGATATGCTCTAACATAAATCTGTCTCGTTTTAATTCTGTCTTGAGTCTGAGCTAAGTAAGAACACGCTGTATACCATCAGTTCCACCATCAGTCTTGGTCTCAGCCTGAAATCCATAGACCGCACTCTCACGTAAGTGTGGTTTTCTCATGATGTCAACAAAGTCAAAAGGAAGGGTTATGACGACCTCCCTGGCGCAGTGGTAAGCGCTACGGTTTTATAAGTGGGAGGTCTCGGGTTCGATTCCCGGCAGGGGCAATTTGGGAATTCATAATTTCTGAATTGTCTCTGGTCTGGTCTGGTGGCTTTGGCCGTGGCTAGTTACCATCCTAGCATCAAAGACGTGCCACCAAGCGATTTAGCGTTGTGTTAAACCTACTGTTGTTAAACTTTTTGCTTATATTTTACAGAAAGCTCAGCTGAACAAACTTTGTAAATCAAATCCTTCCACCAAGGAAACAAAACGTAAGACAGTCCCCGGCAAACTTGAAGTACAAGCTAAGAAGAAACCTCTAATTATTTTGTCGGACGATTCTGATGACTGTATTGAGGTCAATGAGCAGATTACTGAAGAAATTTAACTTTGACAGAATATCGGAAGCGAAGAGAGCTCAAAATTACCTAATGGTCGCTCAACGATATGTAATGGGTTGACGACCCGTGGAGCCACTGACTTCTCCCACCCCACTGAGTTAGGATAAGAATTAAATATAGAAATACTAGCTGACGCCCGTGACTTCGTCCGCGTGGATTTAATTTTTAAAATCCCGCGGAAACGCTTTGATTTTCCGGGATAAAAAGCCTGTCACTCTCCAAGTCCTCAACTATAGCCATGTAAAAAATCACGTCGATCCGTAGCTCTGTTGCAGCGTTATTGAAGGACAAACCAACACATCAAGAAGCAAACGCACTTTCACATTTATAATATTAGTAAAGATGTCAATACATCATTTAATTCCTACTCTAAAACGCCTTGGCTCTACGAGAAAATACGGATTCCCCTTGAACCGTACTGCAAGGTGAACACGGACAGGGGACATATTATCCACGGGGAAAGGATAAAAATTTTATCCCCTCGCTGCGTTTTATCCACCCGTCGAGCATGGGCAAAACGGTGGAAATAATATCCACAGTCGATATACTTATAGGAATATACTTCTCCTCTCCCCTGTCACTGTGCTTTAGAGAGAAGATAATTTTATCTCTTGTCAGCTCTGTTTAGCTCTTCTCAGCAGAATCAGCATTCCGAACCGGTGGTAGATTCTCGACTTGTCATAAGAGCCACAAGTTGGCCTACATTAAATAAATAATTTTGAGTTTGAGTTTGAGTTTCAGTGGATAAAACCGGGGATGAAATTTTTGTCTCCATGGTGACCTTACCGGTGGTAGAAGCCGGTGAGTCCACGGGTCGTTGGCCATGTAATGGTCAAGTAAGTTTGTTTTTATGTCCTATCTAAAAATATATTGTATTACTAATTACTTGGAGTTTATTCTCATTTTTATTTAACTCCGTTTTGACCCCTATATCATAGTTTGACCTACAGATTAGAGTACGTTTGACACCAGAATCCTAGTATTTGCGTATTAGCTAGCTAACGAATGAGACAGCCAAACGTGAATAAACTATGATACCATAGAGACTATCGCTCATCTAATAGAACAAAATTGACTTTTTGACGTCATAAGTAGGTAAGTATTAATAGTGGATGTTCCAAGTATCCAAGGAAAAAAAGCAAAATACTAAGGTTAAACCTAAAATAGACCTATAATTGTACCTACTTTTTTCTTGGATAGAACATCCACTGTTAATACTTATCACAAAAAGTAAAAGAGTTTTTGCAATTAGGTACCTACGTCGTTGTTCTATTGGATGAGCGATATAAAGGCCGTCAAAAGTTATAGTTTAAAAAAAGTATCAAGCTACAAAAGGCAGACCTAAAAAAAAGTAAAAAGCGCTCTTTCAGTGTACAGATAATACATAGAGCATAGTCTATACGGGACCCTGAGCACAGATAACGCGAGAGTCGCGGACCGCGGGACGTAGCGTAGGTGCGCGTGCCGCCAAAAAACTCGTTACACGAAACACAATTACACGCAGACAGAGACGGCTGTGGAGCTGCTTCGTACTAATTTTTTTTTTAAAGAATTTCAGCCAAGCTGAACTTGACTAATGTTCTCCTCTCCCCTCCATTTGGAGTGAAAACTTATGTTAGGACTTAGGAGTGGGTACGACAATAGTGCCACAATAAAATTTCAATATTTATACAAAATGAGCCTACATTTTGTATAAATATTGAAATAACATATTACTATTTAAACTTTTTACTTGACTTTATCAAAAAATATAGTTTAGTTCTATATTTTAGTAACAGATGACATTAAAGGCTCAGTTTCACGAAAAAAGTGACATTCATTGTTTTTCCCGAGGAGTCTTCAAATCAGAAACGTTGAATTAAAGCATTTCGTTCGAGTAGGTTGGATTTCTACCACATAAGGATGCCAACGCTCACATCTCGCAGTTCTGTGAAAAATAAATAAAAAGGTGAAGGAGGAACTTTCAGACTAACAACCCTAGAAGTGATAAGTGCAGTACCTAGTTAATGCAATAAACCGGCTTAAGATCGACACAATACTTATGAAAAATACTAGTGAAAAATTAACAAAAAACGTACAAACAAACCTCTAACTTCAAATGCATAATATACATGCAATCACTATTCTGTCGCAGATAATAACGAAGCTACTGTATAGTTTTCGCTGTCGCCGGTAGTTAATTACTCCTATAACGACAGTTAGAGCATAATGAGATTTTTGCAATTCAACAGTAGCACATTACAGGGTGCTGTTTGTCAAACCCCCCCCCCCCCCTCTCCCCCTACTGACCGCCCGGGGAGAAGTTATTAGGCGGCTTTGTTAATGAATTCCATATACGTACGAACTGGATAAGCAATGAGCATCTACAGTTAAATATTATGTATTTTATTAGTATTTTTGGTGATTGCAAAAGTGCCTTTTAGGGTTCCGTACCAAATGAAATTAAATGAAATATTTATTTGCAAGAATATGGGTAAAGACGCGGTTAAACGGCGCGCTATAACACGAGCCGAGCCTAGCTCGGCGCGTGGCTCGGCGCGCCACGCGCCGTGTAAACAACTACGCTCGGTGCGGCTCGGCAAACTTTGCCCGATAAACGAGCAGGCTTGCGTCCGCATTAAGCCGAGCCGCGCCTACACGGATGGTGCGGCGCGGCGGGGCTCGTGTTATAGCGCGCCGTTTAACCGCACCATTACATAAGATCTTAAAAGGAAAAACTTGAAGGTACCGCATATTCAGTCAGATGATAACTGACAGGGTACCAACTAGGGTTGCCAGATTTTTTTTCAGCATATAAGGGACAAATGGTTAAATGGGCAAAAAATACGGGATTTCAGTTTTTTTACCTGGGACAGAGAAAAAACAAAATTATTTAGCGCCATGTTTTATTTTTTTGATATTTTTCCGAGAATCGAGTCAGTTTTAACATTGTCATTCTGATACTTACATTGTCATTGGTCGATGCCGGCGGCAAGTGCAAGTTACTTCACACTTGACACTACACAGTCGCTCGAGCCGGTTTTACGAACGCTGCGTGTGTGAATACTTGGTTCGTTTTCATTATGAAAAACGAAGTACGGTTGAAATACGGGACAGAGTCAGTCCCGCCGGGACATTTTAAACTATCCCTAAAATACGGGATGTCCCGGGAAATACGGGACGTCTGGCAAGTCTAGTGCCAACTGACTGAAAGGTTACCAACGGGACCCTATTACTAAGCCTTCGCTGTCCGTCCGTCCATCTGTATCTCAGCGGGCTGTATCTCATGAATCGGAATAGGTAAGTATATACGTGAAATTTTCACAAAATGTTTATATCTCTAACAACAAAATAAAAAAAAATAAAGGGGGGTCCTCAAACAAGAAACGTGATTTTTTCGGCGTTTTTTGCTTGACCTTAACAATTACTGTTACCATGGTACGGAACCGTTCGTGTGCAAGTCCAATTCGCACTTGGCCGGTTTTTGTTTTTTTGTTTGTCTGCCACTCGATTGCCAACCTTACACGAAATGATTTAAACCTATAGCAGTTCAATCGAGCATGGTACCTAGGTATGTAGGTATATTTCAGAAACTATGCCTACGTTCTATAGATGTCTTTTAAGCTATTGCATAGCTTCTATCGCGGGCCTTGAGCGTGGAGACCGAATCCAGAAATTCCGTAACGAAAATAACCTGACATGGGACTCCTCTCACCGCTAGATGGCGTTGATAAAAAATGCTATGCAATAGCTTTACCGCAGCAGTCCCCGAGTGCCACACGTCTTTTTTTTATGAGATAGGTTTGCGCTAAGGCTGATATTTTGGTTCTCACTCTGTTCAGGTCTCTGACTAATGCTGAGATGTATAGAGCGTGTTCGGACTTAGCTCGGACTTAAGATAAGAGTCAAAACGAGACACAAATACGCTCTGGCATAAATCTGTCTCGTTTCAACTCTGTCTTGAGTTTGAGCAGAGTGAGAGTGCGGTCTATAGATTTCAGCCTAAGATCTGAGCAGGATGAGACTTCTCGCTCTCACTTTGCTCAGACTCGAGACAGAATTAAAACGAGACAGATGCAGAGATTCAGATGTAAATTCTTTTAAACTTTTTAAGGTTGTCTGGAGGAGATCGCTTAAAGCGATAAAACCGCCTTTGCGCACCTTACATTAATCTATCTATATTCTATATAGTATATAAAATTCAAAGTCCTGACTGACTGAGATATCAACGCACAGCCTAAACTACTGAAGTTAGAAACTTGAAATTTTTACAGTTCGTTCCTTTTATGACATAGGTGCATACTAAGGAAGGATTTTTGGAAATTCAACCCCTAAGGGGGTAAAATATGGGTTTGAAAAATCGAACTTAACGTGAGCAAAGCCGCGAGCAAAAGCTAGTTAACTATAAGATTCAATAAAATTGTAAATATCATCTCTTGTGTGTAGCAATAAAGAATTTTCTATCTATCTAAAACGAGACAGATTTGTGTTAGGACGTTAGGACTCAGGAGTAGGTAGGTACTCAGGACATATTCGTGTCTTGCTTGAATCCAACCTCAAATCTGAGGAGCTCAATAGGTACCTCTTGTGAATATAGCAATAAAGAATTTTCTATCTATCTATCTATCTATTTTATTTTTATTTCATTACTTTATACTTTCTGTTTCATTAATATCGAAATTTTTTTTTTTTTTTTTATTGTAGTATTTTTTTAATCATTATAATTTTTTTTAAGCTAATTTGTATATTTGTTAAGTTTTGTGGTAGGTAGCTGTAGTTATGGTTTATTTAATGTAGTTTATTTGATTAGGTTACGGAATCACGTCTGTGGACACTTAGGTTCCCCCTAAAAACCAGCGCTGCAGCATGCTGTGGCTTTGTGCTGAGTGGGGTACCTTATTTTTCTATGGCCGCTTATATTTTCTTGTACTTTTTTAGTTTTACTTACTTGGTAAGCGAATTTCTGTAATTGTTTCATGGGAAAATAAAAGACATTATCTATCTATCTATCTATCTATCTATCTAAAACGAGACAGATTTGTGCCAGGACTCAGGACATGTTCGTGTCTCGTTTTAATCCAACCTCAAATCTGAGGAGGTCAATACATTGTAACTAAGCTTAGATACCTGTGGAATGCCCGTACAGCCAGCCGTCCATCAATTTATTAAACAACAACTTTACATTTAGAGCCCGATAATCGACAAATGGCTCAGGAGGAACAAACTGGGCATGTTGTGAACGCCGCGAGCTATGATCTAGGCTGAGCGCGCGGGCTGATAGGCCGCGCTGCTCATTAAAATATGTAAATGCCGCCGAGACATTACGCAGATAGGTGCTTCTGACTTATTGACTGGACGGCGTTATGCAAGACACCCTTTTTTTCTTGGAAGAGGATAAATTCAACGCCTCAATAGCCCAACGGTTAAGGTGCGGACTTTTGACAACATTATGGAAAACCCCAGGCGTGCAAGTTTCTTTAAGATTTTTTCCTTTACCGTTGACGCATGAGATATTTAACGCGCATAACTCTCAATAGCCCAACGGTTCTAGGTGCGGACTGAAACTGAAAGGTCGCAGGTTCGAGCCCCAGCCGTTGCAATATTGTCGCACAAAATTCTAGCAGAAGTTTTCTGCTTATTTGGAGGGGAGAGGAGAAGGAGACGTCAAGTTCCGTTTGGCTAATATTCTTTAAAAAAAATCATAATGGATACCTTTAGCTGCTCCACTTACCGATTAAATAATCTCCTCCGTAATACGCTCTCTATTTCCTGGTATAGTTCTTGCAATCCACGAGGGTGCGTGAGCTTTACTTGTGGTTACGTCGTTTACATGCACATTGCGTAACTGTGCATGTCTGTAAGGAGCCTAGGTGGGAGCGGTCAAGCGCGAGCAAGCTCTCGCTCACACTTATATAGATACGATACACATACAACCATGAACCATGCGCCCTCGTGACCTATACCGCACTAAGCATTTTATCAAAAAAATATAGATACGGAGCGCCAAGAAGATAACGTTGTTTCGAAGAAAAGTCCTATTATAGAGCTGTGGCTATCGTTTAGTTGCTAACAAGACCTGTCAAACTCGCATTTTGAATGAAGAAATAAGGGTTTTACAATTCTTAATTGGTAACGTTCTATTGTTTTCCATTGTCACTGGAAATGAAAAAATAGCAAATACGGCAGCTGTACCTAGAAGTGGGCTAGCGATTAGATGAGATGACCCTTACTTTGTCACACGTGGTGTAATAAGAAGTTTGACGACCTCCCTGGCGCAGCGCTGTGGTGTTATAACTAGGTGGTCTCGGGTTCGATTCCCGGCGGGGGCAATTTAGGAATTTATAATTTCTAAATTGTCTGGTCTGGTAGGAGGCTTTGGCCGTGGCTAGTTACCACCCTACCGTCAAAGACGTGCTGCCAAGCGATTTAGCGTTCCGGCACGATGGCGTGTAGAAAACGATTGGGGGTATGGGTTGAATTTACATTGCTATACCCCTTCCAAGTTGGCCGCTACCATCTTAGACTGCATCGTAACTTACCATCAGTTGAGATCGCATTCAAGGGCTACCTTATCATCGAATAAAAAAAAAGTCAAAATAAAATAGTTTAAAATAAAATAGATTATGTGGCATAGTGCCGTCCCGCAGTAGTGAACGCATGCACTGCCGGTGCACCTACCGCGCGCAACTATTTAGTATCATTACAAATGTCGCTCGCCGTGTCCGCCACTGTGTGCGACCTACCGTTCCTTATTAATAAGTAGCTTTGGTGGCTCAACTGGTGTGGACACGGCTTTAATAAGGAGACAAAATATTATGCCGCTTTAAAACTATTATTGGTGATGCCCACTAGTTTGATTACATTTAATTAATGACATTAAATGAAATGAAAAATATTGTAATTTGTTAACTTTCAAAAAGTGTAATTGCTATCTACTTTGAATAAAATGTTTGACTTTTTCTTCACGATTGATAAAAATTCTTTTCAAAAAACCGACTTCAAACGCCACTACAAAGTATAAAAATAATTTTATTTTGTACACGTTTGTTGAAGTCGGGCGGCTTAAATAGAAACGATGAAACCGATACGCGATGCTCACCCGATTTCAATAAGCGTGTCTCTTATATGTCACCATAAGGTAAGCGTCGCGCATCGATTTCATCGTTTCTAGTTAAGCCCGCCCGACTTCAACAAACGTGTACAAAATAAAATTATTTTTATACTTTGTAGTGGCGTTTGAAGTCGGTTTTTTGAAAAGAATTTTTATTTAAGCTTTTTAGTGCAGCTTGTTCCTGCTCTCTTTCTCCCCTCCCTCCAACACTACGGTACTGAAGTAGTCTATACTTGGTACCTACAGTACTTATTAACAACACACAATTTCTAAAGCTAGGACCAGGAGGTCTATGATGTAGTCCATGCTTGGTACCAACAATATCAACTCGAAAGCGACAGTTCGTAATCCCTCCAACCCTGCAGCATCAGGATTCAGGATCTAGAACCTTGAATTTTATATGTAGTATATGCTTGGTACCAACAATATCAATTCGTAAGCGACAGTTCCTAAATCCTCACAGATTATGTAGGTAGGCAGTACCCCTGCAGCATCAGTATTGAAGAGCTAGGACCTTGAGCTCCACGATGTAGCCTATGCTTAATACTAACAATATCAATTCGCAAGCGAAAGTCTCTAAATCCTCACAGTTTAGGTAGGCAGTACCCTGCAGCATCAGGAGTGAAGAGCTAGGACCTTGAGCTCCACGATGTAGACTATGCTTAATACTAACAATATCAATTCGCAAGCGAAAATTCCTAAATCCTCATAGTTTACGTGGGCAGTACCCTGCAGCATCAGGATTGAGGAGTAGGACCTGAAGCTCTAAGATCTAGTATATGCTTAGTCCAAGTATACCAATTCGTAAATGACAGTTCCTAAAACCCCATAATTTAGGGGGAAAGTACCTCTGCAGCATCAGGCTTGAAGAGTTGAAGGTAAAAATTTTTATGGGACCATTTCGCGAGCTTCCTCTGTCGATTAAAAAAAAAATCGCGTGAATCGGTCCAGAAACCCCGGAGTAATCGGTGGGCATACATAGAAAAAAAAAAAAAAAAAAAAAAAAAAAAAAAGATACCGGCCGAATTGATAACCTCCTCCTTTTTGGAAGTCGGTTAAAAAGAGGGCAAACTATATTTACAGTACAGTAAAAGCTCTTTATTCGCGGGGGATACGTTCCGCAAATATGCCGCGAATACAGAAACCGTGAATATGGAATGATCATTTATATGGAATTATAGGGGATACGTTCCTAGGTGACAAAATAAAAACAAATATATATATATATATAAAAAAAAAAATAAGTTTTTGACCATATTTGATTAATTTATTAGTTTCAGGTTTAGAGAATTTTGTAATTTTTTCTTGCTTGACGCTTTTTAAAAGCTCCTTCAATTCAGACTGATATTCAGCAGTGGCATTAGCAATTTACCTCTTAAAAATAAGACTTTGTTCTATAGACGGATCAGTTTTCATAAAAAAATCATAAAGCTCATTTGCCATTCTTAAACCTTCACTGAGATTTTTCAAATATTAGTCCTTTTGACGACGCGTTTACAAAGGATATTGGGCTTCATACCTATTGGAATCCTTCTTATGTATGTACCGATTAGAATTTAGATCCGCGAATAGAGAAATCTAGCCGCGAATATAGGAATTGGGTCGCATTTTTTTAATCCGCGAATAGTGAAAACGCGAATGAAGGAAGCGCGAATAAGGAGATTTTACTGTATCCCAAAGTACTCGTAAATAATCTTCTTTTGAGGAGTTTCTCTTTCAATAATTTACATAACATACCATTTATTAAATATTTTAATATACTCGTGTAACTTTTAATCTATTTAAGAATCTACAAACAAACTTTGTAGGGGGTATCTTTTAAGAAACCGAAGAAAAAAAACTGAAGAGAAAAAATTACATATAGGTACCTACATACGACGCGCGATAGTATTTGCAAAGATACGCCTAATATAGATCTTATTATTTAACATGTAAGAACCTAATATAGATCTTATTATTTAACATGTATAATTATTTCGTTTATATTATTGTGAAGCTCACTCCACACTATCGCAGCCGCGTCGGTTCCCCAACTGAGCTGAACTGAGGTAAGCAAGAGTGTTGTTTTGTTCTGTCCTCGTCATTACGTACGATTCAGCTCATTACAGCACTGCAACAGATCACGCACGAGATACTCACTATCTAGAGCGGCCATTCGTATTATCCTTACTAATATTATAAAATAGATGATACTCACGGCTTCGCTTGCGTGGATTTAGTTTTTAAAAGTCCCACGGGAACCCTTTGATTTTCCGGGATTAAAAGTAGTAGTAGTAAAGGGTAGTCTATGTCACTCTTCAGGTCCTCAACTACGACTACTTATGCAAAAATCACGTTGATCCGTTGCTTTGTTGCGACGTGATTGAAGGACAAACAAACACATGCGATGCGAGAGTATTTGTTTGTTGGTTTGTCCTACAATCACGCAGTAACGAAGCAACGGATTGTGGTGAAGTTTTGCATGGATATAGTTGATTTTAACTTTTCTTTCTGGGTTAAATTGGGTTTGGAGGGATTTTTAAAAATCTAGCTACATGCAGATGAAGCACTGAAAACTAGTCTTACTAGGAATCGTTTTTACTACTAAGTTTTTTTCATTTTCAACTATTGGGCTTTAAGGTACAAAGAAATAGAAGAATAATTTCGATTGAAAATGATACTATAGCGAAAAGAAGCCAAAAGGCCTTTTTTATTCAAAGAAAGCTTGTCCTTTCTGTCACTAATACAATATTGAAACATCTTCGGATCACTCGCTTAATTTGTGCATTTCCGATCCAAAAGATATTCAAATTTGAACCCTAATGACGCACGGGAAATGTTAATAAAATGTTAATGCGGCGAAAGCGGTTGTCTCAACTCCAATAAGTGACAGATTTGCTTGACAGACATGGCTTGTTTGCGGCGTATGAATAATAAGTCACGATTGGTTTTTTGTCTATTCTATTATTTATGAAGCATTGTCTCATGTCTGAGGGTTATTTTAAGATACTGATGATCGATAGAAAGTTAATGTATCGAATAATCGAATTCTTAAGGAGTCGCAATTACTACATGTAAATAGAAATGATGTGTTTAAGGATATTTTACGTACTTACATGTCTTACTGAAACTTAAAGATAGATCTAATTTTAATCTATGTGTCTACATAGAGAAGAAAAGAAAATGATGCCCATTGTGACCCAAGTTCCCTTTTTAGGGATTTCTACACACACTAATATTATATCTAAAGGCGAAAGTTTGTATGTGCGTGTGTGTATGTTACTCCTTCACGCCACAACGAATGAACCGATTTGGCTAAAATTTAGATTATCCAAGGATTTAGATTACCCAAGATTAATGTATATCTAGGTCACATAATATCCCGGAAAATTAAAGAGTTCCCGCGGGAATTAAAAACCTCAATCCACGCGGAAGAAGTCGCGGGCATCGTCTAGTATGCAATAAATATGAAAATTTAACGGAAATCATTAAGCGATTATAATTAGCCGGTACCAATCGTTTTCCATTCAATATGGACGCCGTATGCGAGCGACGGTTTTTGGTTTTGAACTTAATTATTGACAAAATGGCGAAAAATATTTAACGCCAGCGGACCGGATGTGACGAAGCGTTGCTTGTAGCGAATTTGATTCCTGTGCGAAGTATAATTGAAGCAACCTATGGAGCTTAACTTTTAATATTCTTTAGTTTTTGTCACTCTTGTTATCTTCTGAGTATATGAAAGAAAAAAGTGACTGACTCACTTACTGACTGACTGATCTATCAACGTACAGCTCAAACCACTGGAGCGATCAGGCTGTTTGGCATACATGACATAGGCATCCACCACACCTACATTGAATAAGGTGGCATCCACTAAGGAGGGATTTCTGAATATTCAAACCAAAAGAAGGTAAAATAGGGGCTTAAAAAATCGAACTTAACGTGATCGAAACCGTGGGCAAAAGCAAGTCTTATAAGTAATTATCGTAAAGTGGTAATTGATTTTTATTTTTATTTTTCAAGATAGCTTTTATCTGATGGTCTATGTTAGTAACGGGCTTGAAAAAGGGTATGGCAGTGTAAACAAAAACCAAAGACCTAAATAATTTCTATAAGCCATCGTAGGACCGTACGCGAAACTGTTCGCTGCCTGGCCACAATCGCGGTCTTCTAGCGCGCAAAGTGCCTAAGAGTTTTCAGCACTGGTAGCATGGGCAGGAGATAAAAGTTTTATCCCCCGATTTTATCCACTGACAGGGGATAAAATTATCTTTTTCCTAATGCTAAAGCATGGCGAGTGGCGACAGAGGAGAAGGCGATGTATATTCTATAAGTATATCCAGTGAGTGTTATTTCCACCGCTGTGCCCATGCTCGACGGGTGGATAAAGCTAAGCGAGGGGATAAACGTTTTATCCTTTACCCGGGGATAAAATTTCTCCCGCCCATGCTACCAGTGCAGATGGTAGAACGTCTGCTACAATTTTAACCAGTATATTATTTTGTTCGATGAAGCTACCCCGTCCCACCGTAGCACATTGTGAAATTTTTCCCAAAATCGGACATCCCTTTTTTATGATACTAATCGAAACTTTAAGCTTTTTTTAATGCTAGAGTAGAACACCCAGAAGTTAATTCTGTTTAGAACCGGAGTTATAATTTTTTAAATTTTTTTTTATGGTTACCAGAAAAAAACTAAGAAATGCTGTAACTTTCTACGTAACGAAAGTTTTCAAGTTTCAATTATAGCATGCTATAAAATCAATTAAGTGCTATTTTTGGAAACATATAATCAATTTCTAAGTGAACAATAAAGGAAGATATGCTTTTTTAAAACTAATTTTGAAATTAATTTTTTTCTCATCTTTGTACAGATATTAGCATCTAATTTTCACATATTGTATTTATTAGTGTTATTTTAACTCGCCTGTATAATATCAGATACGTAACACTTAGGACCTCGGAGTAATATTTTTTTTTAGAAAATTCTGTATTTTCAGAAAAAGGCGAAATAAAAGAATTGTATATGATATTTATACAATTATTTACAGGGCAAAGTGGCATTATATACAGGGCATTTTATAAGCTAAACAAAATAATTTTAGTATTAATAATAAAGTAATTATTCTTAATTTTGTGATTTTTACATTTTATTTTTTTTCTCATAAACCATTTACGATTAGCAGTAGATATCTATCTGAAAACATACCTCGTAACTGTATTGTTACTAGTAAAAAAAATCACACAGAAATCTATGAGGACATTGGAGATATGAGATTTTACAATTTCTATGATATTAGGGTTGTCACAAAGATCTTAATTACAAATGTACGAGAGAAAATTCTAAAAAAGTGGCTGAAAGAAAGAATTTTTATCCGACTGTAAAAACGGAGGGTTATGTTTTTCAGGGATTATTATTGAGTTGCATAAAATGAAATTTTTAAAATTCAATAACTCCGAGGTCCTAAGTGTTACGTATCTGATATTATACAGGCGGGTTAAAATAACACTAATAAATACAATATGTGAAAATTAGATGCTAATATCTATACCAAGATGAGAAAAAAATTAATTTCAAAATTAGTTTTAAAAAAGCATATCTTCCTTTATTGTTCACTTAGAAATTAATTATATGTTTCCTAAAATAGCACTTAATTGATTTTATAGCATGCTATAATTGAAACTTGAAAACTTTCGTTACGTAGAAAGTTACAGCATTTCTTAGTTTTTTTCTGGTAACCATAAAAAAATTTTTAAAAAATTATAACTCCGGTTCTAAACAGAATTAACTTCTGGGTGTTTTACTCTAGCATTAAAAAAAGCTTAAAGTTTCGATTAGTATCATAAAAAAGGGATGTCCGATTTTGGGAAAAATTTCACAATGTGCGTAGCTCAATCCTGATCATACGCAAATGAATGATTGTTATTTTATTTTTCAATCGCGTGCGGTGGGCGCCGCCAAGAATTAATAGCGTACGGCAGAGGGCGCAAACCGCGACAATCCGCGCTCTTTTTGACCGTGCGCGGAACAATTGGTGATTTTTGTTACATTTTTTCCAGCTCGCTGCCGATAGTTTTTTGCGGTTGATGACCACTGCCCTTTTATGTAGTGGATGTTTTAATAGGCTCCGGCAGACAGCCTGCCGCTTGTGTGCTTTTCATTTTTAACCTACTGAATAAAACGAGGTCTGTGTGTGTAGGAGGTTTATTTAGGAGGCTTAGACCGTGGCCAGTTACCACCCTACCGTCAAAGACGTGCCGCCAAGTGATTAAAAGACTGTTGACCTTATTGACCTTTATATTCAGTGTAAACAACTTAGAACGTCAAGCCGTTTCTAAGAACACACGGACACACGGGCAGACAGACGGACAACAGATGCGAGCCTATAAGGGTTCCATTTTTCGTAACCCTAAATAACCCAAATCAGCGCAAATGGCGGGGGCGTTAAGACCTTTGGCGTTTGAGGACGATGCACTTCAATAGTCAACCTACGTTTCATTTTCACACTGGAATCATTAGACATGTATTATGGGGGGGGTAAGGTATTAAAATTTATTTTTGTCGATTTTTTTTTTATTTTTCTAATTGAATGCATAATATCTCAAGAAGATTGTGTTAAAATTTCAAGTCGATCGGGGCAAAATTGACGAAGTTATGAGTATTTCAGCGGCCGTTGCCAGCCTGAGGTTTTACAGCCCCACCCGGCCCAAACAGGCCTGTTCAGGTAAAATCGAGTATATTCGAGGCATGATCTATGCATCAGTTAAACGCTGTATGCTGTGCTGAGCAGTAACAAGTGACGGACTTGGCATCGACGACTCTGTGTGAGTATAAAAAAATTGTCGAATTTTATCTTGAATACTTCAGTACGCAAAACTTTAAAGCGTTTTTCTGAGACTTGTCATTTTTGAAGTCCGTGCCCATCATAACTAAAAATCTACTGGACCAATCGTTTTGAAATTTTGCACAGTGTTTCTTCACATAATTCCCCAGGTATTGTCGAGAGCTTTTTTTTTTCAATAATTATCAATTTTTTTACAACAGCAAATTAGCCGTTTTTTTTGGCGAAAATCTGGTTTTTGGCTTCCAAGTGCTACGAAAAATCGAAAAATCGAAAGAAAAAAAAATCCTCTCGTGAATACCTGGACAAACATCTCCTTTAACGAATGCATTTAGATTTTTTTATTTCAGATGATTTGGTTGCGAGTTATGATGGGCACCGCAAAACAACTTTTTCTCGAGGCGCCTCCGGAAATTCACTGTCACTCGCTCAATTTTTGATAATTTGCAATGAAAATTTAGGAGAATATTGTTCTAATGTTACATTATCATGTATGGATCGACTGAATAAACTAACACCATCTGTATTGCCAAAAAAAAATCTTGAAAACATGCCTTTTTTTTACCGAATTAACCTTTACCCCCCCCCCCCCCCCCCCCTTATAATATGAATAGATAATAATAATTAAACAAAGTAATTTGAAATGCCAAGCTTATTATTTTTATTCTTTTTATATTCCTTACAAATTTTTTATTAAAATGAAATAAAACACCCATTTTTTGTAAAAAAAAGTTATTGTAAAGCTAATAAAATTTATCTGAAGAACACTCTGTAAGCACTTCGCGAATTTATCGAAAAACTTGTAATTTATAAATATTTATATAAAGTCGTCGGTCTACGGCGTAGCACTCAAAACAGTACAGTTCGATTTACAATTTTGTCACACAAATAAAAAACGGATACTCTAAGAGACCACAGAAAGAATTAATAAGAAACCAATAGGTACATTGACTAGCGTAATTTAAATCGCCAGCAGGGTGAGCTTGGGCAGGAGACAAAAATTTATCCCCAATTTTATCCATTGACAAGAGATAAAGTTATCGTCTCCCTATGCTAAAGCATGGCGACAGGGGAAAAAAGATATTCCTATAAGTATATCCACTGTGGATACTATTTCCACCGTTTTGCCCATGCTTGACGGATGGATAAAATTGAGCGAGGGAATAAACTTTTTATCCTTTCTTCGAGGATAATATGTTGACGTGGAAAATTTCACGCAGAATACGCAAAACTTCCAAAACATACAAGGTTTCAATACCGTTAGTATTTTTTTTTTGTGTTTGGTAAACCTGACATCCCTTACCTTTCTTCTTCAACATTAGACCTAAATAAGTGATGACAATGTGTTTATTAGTAGGCGTACTAAATCAGAATATTCTTAATTGCTTATGTACCTATCCCATAATTGTTTAGATTAGATTCTATCAATCAACTAAGAAATATTCTGATTGCAGAATCAAGCTGATTCTTAGCTAGTGTAGGCCAATGATTTCAATCTAAACTCTACTCGCCAAAAATGGTAATCGAGGTCTGATCTTGGATCAGTAAGGTGGTAATCTAAATATATAAAAGGCAAAGGTGACTGACTGACTGATCTATCAACGCACAGCTCAAACCGCTGGACGGATCGGGCTGAAATTTAGCATACAGATAGCTATTATGATGTATGCATCCGCTAAGAAAGGATTTTTGAAAATTCAGCCCTTAAGGGGATAAAATAGGGGTTAGAAGAATCGAACTTAACGTGAGCGAAGCCGCGGGATAAAGCTAGTTAAGATTATAAATTCCATATGACAAAATTTACACTTACAATTATGGAGACAAATTTTTTGGTTTACACTTCTTAGCAATGTCACAACCATACAGACAGAATGATGACATAAGTTAATTGAATTATAAGAAACTGTTGTGTCATCCTGTCTAGAGAGATTAGACGTTGTCTCCTAGTGTACGTATATGGAGGAAGTTTCGCAGAACAACCGATATCCATTAAAAATTAAACTTTATATCGTATTAATACACCTCCGAGCAACGAGCAATCGCGAAAAATAAATTGAACATCAAATTCATCGTTAAAGTTACATATAATGTTGCTGCTTTATTTCAGAAATAGATATACCTAATGGACAGCATATTCATATGAATCACTAGTTGATATATGCAACTTTGTTGGATGTTTGACGCGTGGATTAAGGTTTTTTAATTCCCGCGTGAACTCTCTTATTTTCCGGGATAAAAGAAACCTATGTGTTATTCCAGACTATAATCTATCTCTGTGCCTTTCAGCCATATTATTAGTTCCAGAGACACGCGTATCTGCTTACAGCCCCAAAATGGTTTCAATCAAGTAGGTCCAAAAGCAACCTCTCCAATGTTAAACATAGATTAATTATAGAGTTCAGTAGTTGCTATGACTATGAAATTTTTTTCACTGAATGACCTTTGCTGACTGGTGTAAGCGACAAAAGGCGCGCTTTTTGAGCTAGCGGGGTGAAAATAATGTATTAAGCCTCATTTATATTCCGAAATCCCTGATATCACAAGCGGCGCATTTAATCCAGTTACCGTGTCTCACTTCTATGTAAATAGGCTGCGTGTTGTATTAATTACCGCGTAGGGGGTTAGTAAGTGACAAAATGACGAACACTGGAAATGCATCCGATGCATTGACGCCCGCTCAAAGAATTGATTATCGTATCGCGCTAAGTGTTTATTTTCGATGCATTTGCATATTTCGCAGACCGCTTTTTTTTTGTCACGTTTGTCTCGTTACTGTTTTGTCTTATTTTTATTTAAAAGCAACAAGTAAAAACTAATCGCTTCTATCAATGCTTTCATAATTATTGTCACTTACACCGTTTTTATGGTGAGGGTAATTATATAAAGTGAAAACTGAAAATACATGTATCTACTTACCTCGTTGTTTTTTTTTCCGGAATAAAAAGTAGCCTTTATAATAAAACTGTAACGGGACGAATTTTGTACATTAAATGTATGTATTTTGAAAATTTTAATCGGAGGATGCTTTATTATCGATACTGAGCCCAAAACGATTTTTTTTTTAAATTTTTTGTCTCTGTCTATCTGTACGCGCATCACGCGAAAAAAAAATTATGTCGATTTGTAGCTCTGTTGTGCTGTGATTAAAGCGAAACCAACAAACACACAAATTATAATTTTAAGTAAGGCATTGTTGCTTGATGTAGGTTTGTTAGGTTTCCTGGACATAGGTTACTTTTTATCCCGCGGGCAAATTCGCGTTATCTACACGCACATCGGGTGCAATAACGTCATAAATGCAAAAATTGGTAAAATGAGTTATTTGTGATCTACGTAACTTCTAAAATTTCCCACTGTGGGACATCATTATATTTTAACATTTGTGATATTGTTGCATGTTTGACATCATTTATGATCAAAAACTCATTTTACCAATTTCTGCATTTATGACGTTATTGCACCCGATGTACGTACAAATAAATAAAGATTCCACTTGTGCGTAAAACCGTAAGCATTCTTCACTAGTTCCATAATAAAATCATTAAAATATAATGAAATAGGAACTCGCTCAAGCTACCAGGGACGCATAACTGAGAAGTATTAAGTGCACGATTACCATACGTAATTACTAGCTTATCGGACGCTTAATTGCGTTGAGAAATCAGCAGAATATAGGATTGTATTGTGAATTCTAATTAACTTAATAGTTTAATGTAGATAATCGGGTATAGGGTTAGATATTATATGGAGGAACGTTATTCACTAGAATATAACTTTATTGTAAAGGAAAAAATCTGTACCTAGGTATAAGTAGGTAGCCGGTTTAAAAAAATACAAAACTAAGTAGGTACAACTTCCTTTTTAGGGTCCCCTAGTAAAACAACAAGGAACCGTTATACATAGTATCGCCAAGTTTTATAAAGTCCGTTTAGGAAAAGTCAAAATTTTCATTGGAATAGCGCGTACTCCCCCTTGAAATTACACTGCTCCAAGTTAGCCCACTACCATTTTAGACTGCATCGTCGCTTACTATCAGGTGAGATCGCAGTCCAGGGCTATCTTGTCATCGAACAAAAAAAAAAACTTAGAAGTAACTTATAAGTATCCAAGTTTTATTACTTAGACTAGAGAAGGTTCGAAAATTCAAGAATACGTCGTAGGTACGAGTATAATGCTATGTTTTAGAAAATTTATTCCCAACATCATTAAGTATGTTAATAGGTAAGTTAATATACGTGTCGGGAGATAATTCTGCAGCCTCCGTGTTGCAGATGTTAATTATTTTATAGCGATAACACCGCTACTTAACATTCCCGATAACTTTCAGCCTCGACTTTAGCCATAATCAACGATAATTCAATGTTTATGTCACGAGTGAGATAAACAGCGTTTTACTGATGATCTAAATAAAGTGCGCCTACCTACTTATTTAAGTCCTGTAGAATTAGTAGTAACTAGTAGGGCGCGTGGGTGCGCGGCCCGCTAAAGCGGACCGCGTAGAAGAGTACACAACAGGAAGAATGGGTCTGTTTAGATTTAAATTTTTGGTGTGTAATATTTATAATATTAAGAATTTATTTATTCTTCAGATCAAGTGACTCCGGGAGCCATAATAGCACGGAAAAAAATAAACTCTGAAAAAATGAATATCTAAAACAGTAATGTTAGCTTAGGATTCTACATAATATTATGTATAAACTTTTTCGTGAACTTTATAATAAAATATATAAAATAAAAAGTGCAATGGGCCAGTTTCCATGCTACCCAGGAGGTATGCCCCAGCTCGTTTTTTTTTATGTGGTTCTCCCATTGTCAGACATTTAAAATAAAATAAAAATTTAATTATAATGAAATAAAATGAAAATGTTATATTTTGCATGCCTGAATAATGAGACCTATTGCAATGAGGCAAAAATATTATGAAAAATTAAATATTTTTGCGTCCATGCTCCACGATAGATAAATATACAGAATAAACATTAGCACAATATGCTTATGAAGGTCATCAAATAAACCATAAAACTAAAAAAATATCTATCTACATATTTAAAAAAATAAGTTTTAATATAGTAAGCAAAAGATCCCTCGAATTCAAACATTGAAGATGTTAGAGTACCTTGCCGTAACATCTTAAATGTCTGATTTTACGAAAGTGATTTCTGGAGCTGGTTTTCAAATCATTCGATCTAGGTAAGTATGACCTTAAATATTTTTTACGTAAGCTAATTGCAGGCAGACCTAGAAATCACTCCCAGTGTTCGTTGTTTACTATATGGGATTCCTCACGTTTAAGGTTTTTAAGCATAAAATAATACTAAATAATGAAAATGTAATTAAAAATAATGTACCTGTAAGAATTGAATTTATATTGATCTTTTTATTTATTGTTTTTGATAAACCTAAGTGTATTAAAGCAGAAATTAAACTTCTAAGAAAAAAAGAGAATGAAAAGTATTTTTCCATATTTAAAGTGTTAAAATTTGTTTTTAGCTTATATAGTATATTATGTTACAAACTTAGCAGGTTTGGTACGTGTAAAGAGTAGGGGTGAAGGTCTAGTTAGTGGAGGAGTAGAAAAAGTAAATTTTTATTGAAATAAGTCTGTTTATGACAATGAATGATAGATAATTAGTCCGAAAGCTAGATGCATTGCATACGACACTTGTATAATAACTTATATATATATAATACTTATATATAATATTTGTTTTTTTTATTGGTTAGGTACAGATTTTATTTCATAAAAAATAAGCCCGAAGGAACACAATGCGTGTAAAAGTTTCATGCTATTTCATTTATTTATTAAAGAGGCACAAAAAATCAGGTTGAAAATAAAAAGAATACAAAATATGAGTATAATAATAACCAACACACACCACGAAATATGAATATATTAAGAACTAACACACACTACTCATTACGTTGTATTATAAGTTGTAGGTTTCATCTTATATTATATCGCAATGCACATTTATATATTACATATTATCTATAATCTACATATTTACATATTACATATTACATATTATTTTCTAAATGAATTACAGTAGCAAACTTAGAAAAAAAAAAAGGTTTTTGTATGATTTTGTTTAAGTTTAGGTCAGTAATGATTTATAAACTATATTTTTTGTAAGAGCGTAATTTCTGCTAACTCTTTCTGGCGGGACCAATACATGCAAATTATGACTGTGTCGCACTCTGCCCAAAGCGACGTACAGTTGTCCATGTGAAAAAACATCGCTTCTCAGATCTACTCCCACACGATCAAGAGTCTGTCCTTGAGATTTATTGAATGTCATCGCATAAGCTAACTTGATAGGAAATTGCTTGCGGGTCATTTCCACACCGTTTCGCCCTATTTTAAATTTAAAAGTTATGCGAGGTATGACGATAGGCTCACTGCAATTTGGGTGATGCGTTAACAGGGTAAATTTTGAAATGTGATCTATAATTAGTTTAGTACCATTAACTAAACGATGTGTGAAACTGATATTTCGTATAAGTATTACGACCGCGCCTACTTTCAGTTTCAAGTCATGATCTGGTACACCGGGTGCTGTGATAGAATTTAAAACGTTGCCTTCTAATCGCTCGGCTGAGTTGTCATTTAGGTGGTTGGTGGTGTCAGCACTGTAACAGATAACCATTGGTCCAGGTATCAATTCAAGAATTTTTTGATTAATGTCTCTTATGTTTTCGTTAGTTCCAGATAGAATAGCCCTTTTACATATATTTTCTGGGTCACAGACTTCATCCTGCGGATATATATTATTAATCAATTGTTGTAAGCTGTTTACGTAATTAATATTTTTTAAAATCAATAAACCTTCTTCGGTTGTTTCGGCTTTACCTTCTCCAATACTCAATATAAAGTTAGCGAAATTGGGTTCCTCTTTTGCACGTTGATTTTCAGTCAATTTGAATTTTTGAATGCAGTGCCAAATTTCAGAACTTTTTATTGATGCCCGGCAAATGTCACGTTCTCCTGCTCCTGTTATTACCGGTGGTATTTGTCTAAAGTCACCGGCAATTACTAACACTTTACCTCCAAAGGGTTTGTTATTGCATTCCATTAGATCTTTGAGGCCTCGGTCAATTGTTTCGAGCAGGTACTTGTGAACCATTGGTGCTTCATCAATAATAATAAGACGTGCTGCTTTGATCAGCGCTGCTCTTTGGGAGTTATTTGAAATTCCCCACACTGCATTACCACCTTCAAAGTCTAACGGAAGTTTAAACATAGAATGTGCTGTGACACCTCCGTCATGATTTAGTGCAGCAATGCCAGTGGAACCCGTACATAGAACAATATGTCCATTAGAACGAATTTTTGCAGCAATCACGTTAAGCAAGATGGTTTTTCCGGTTCCCGCGGGACCGTCGATGAATACTGGGAGCGTATCCTCACAATCATCTTCAGTAAGTAATACGACTGTGTTATATATAGTCCGTTGCTGCGAGTTTAATTTTGACTCCCATTCATTTAATATGGCAGTCGCCTCATCGTTCCATCGTCCAATTTCTCTTTCAAGCTCAGTTATACTGTGTCTTACATCTGGCAAACCGAAATCTGTCAGCGAGCGACCATGAGCACGTAACATTTGTTCAATGTCTCGAAGGCCATGGTCGTAAGCGGCTTCCATTTCAGATGCACGCCCTCTATGATAATCATCACATAAATGGCCACGGTATTTATCCCATAACAGAAGGGCTGGGGCACCGTCCATGATGAGTGCGAAGAAAAGCTGACGTAAACCTTTACCAGTCTTGAAACCGGCTGCCTCTTCTATTGCGGATTCGTACTCCTGATTATCGTTTAGAATACCACGTTCAAACGCTGCTTTTTGAAAAGTGTCATAAAGTACATTATTGACAGTTCGCAGTTCTTCGTAGCTCCGGCACGGATAACGCATGACTAACATTCGCAGGAAATAAAGTTCACCAAGTGTAGGAGAAATAAAGACAATCCGAGCCACGATCTCGCCTCGTACTCTTTTTGTAATAAAATATTTTCCAGATTCGTGAGCCAATACTTGTACAGTAGGATTAGGCCGGACTTGAGTTGCGACGTTGTACCTTTCATAAAACGTTATATAAGTACATTCATCCAACTCAGGATCTGAAGGCCTTGTCATGTAAATTTTCAATTTTGACATATAATTTTCTGATGCTTGCGCCTCGGTTCCGGTACGGAAAATTATCGCGTCTCCGTCGGGTAAATGTACCGGTAATGCAATAACAGTTGGATATCTGCAGCTAATGTCAAACTCTAATAGACGCCACATTGCATCAGAGGCGCTCACATATCGATATTGAGCGTAGTGTTCAATTTCGTCGAATACTTCTTCTGTCACACCCGCTTTTGCGTGATCGGGACCTTTGTGCAGGTACTTGTAAAGGTATTTTACCACTTTGGAGGTGGATGCAATTTCCAAATTGCAATGACACTCCATTAACAATAGTATCGCTGGGTTGTATGGCACTATCCACCTGTTAGTGACTGAAGTTTGATTGCGTTCACGAATTGCCGGTTGGTCGCCAATTGGACGTTTGTAATGTACTGAGCCTCGTTCATCCGTATACGTCACTTCAGTGTAACTTTTAGGAAAATTTTTTGAACATTTCCCAGCAGCTTGATCGTAGCAGGGTGACCTTTCAGTACCACATGGGCCGTGCACCATGTGTTGCAAAACCAATTTTCTCAGTCTTTCCTGTTCCGGTGGAGGTATGGTTGCTTGAATAAATTTATCAATATCCATACTATCGACGGGACCTCCTCCTTCTACGCGGAACGTAATGTGTGCGTGAGGTAAACCTCTTTTTTGAAATTCTATAACATGTAGAATAGATACAATGGTACCAAAGAAGTCTTTAGATCTAATTTTTTTCAACAGTATTGACAACTTTAGTTGAAATACTCTCACACACAAATCTGGGCGATCTGTTGGTTGTTGGCCGGGATATAAACTTTCAGTTATTTCAGGCCATTTCGGATTACATGTGACAGTGAGGAAAAAGCTTGGTTTTCCTAATCGTGCAACAATGGCCATAGCGTCGTGGTACTTGATTTGCATATAGCGCGGGCTATTCGTTAGACTCGCCGGTAAATATATTTTACCGGGTCGGATGCCTTCGCCTTCAATCGTTTCGTCGATTTCACGTCGGGTTGCAATTCTTAGTTCGTTTTGAATCCCTTTGAAATACTGTAAACGCTCTTCTTCGGTACGGCACCACATATCAACAAAGTATTCTTGCGAAAGGCGTCGTAAAATCGCAAACCGCTCTTCAGATAAGAGTTGGCATCGATAGTATTTTACTTGACTTAGCTTATTGCCTGCTTTATCTTTAATACCAATGGAATATCTTTCGGGAGCTTTAGGAAACAGTAAAGGATATTGAAATGCTTCATACGCGGGGTGTAAATAGTGTACTGTGTGTGGTTTTGCTTCGCCAATTTTCCATATTATTACAGCTCGCGGGTGATGTTGGTTTGAAGTTTCAATTAAACCTGCAAGCTCATTCGATACCGGTCTATCTCCTAGTATCGGTCCATGAGTACGTCGACTTGTATTTTGAAAAATTAATCGAGCTTCTGTACTCGGGTGATTATTTAATAAGTGTAAATCCTTTATTAAGGGATTATTATTTTTTAAGTACGCGTAAATCTCCTTGATAAGATTGGGGCACAAATTTTGTTGGGTTCCTAATCTTTGGTGTTCTTCGCCGTCGTGTATATATAATGCTGTATTATTTGTACTACCATTATAAGCCAAATCAAAAACGCGATGGTAAATACGCCCTTGAACTTTGACTAAGTTAGGACCGTGACCCGCAGGCGGTCTTTGAAAGCCGTGAGTTGTACCTAGCGCTGAAAAACTGAACAGATTATTGTAAGCTCTAGCATTTTTTAAAAAATATTGGTTTGCGTAAAACTGGGCATCTAGTGGTCCAAGTGGGTCGACGTTATATTTACCCTGTCCACAGCACCACATTGTGCGAGACTTTTCTTCATCAAAAAGTCTTGCACCGCAATGAACACATTTATAAGTTTCGTCACACAGAAGAGAATGTTTTAAAGTAATTGGTTTAATTTTGTCTAAATCGTTTCCTTTCAATGTACCCATTAATCCCAACCCGCGTATTTCTGAAGGAATATTTTTGATTCCACGTATTTCATGTCGATGTGTTTTAGAATATCTACTAACACATTCACGATGGACTTGAGGATGCAAGCGTTGGTATCTTAACGCAGCCTGTCTATTTATTTCAGGATGCGCAGCTGTATATACTTGCACGGCCTTTTGATGCATTTCAGGGTGTGCAGCAGTATAACGTTTGACAGCGTCTTGGTTTACTTCGGGGTGTGCAGCGGCATACCGTTGGACGGCGTCTAGGTGCACTTCGGGATGTGCAGCTGTATACCGTTTGACGGCGTTTTGGTTTACTTCAGGGTGTGCAGCGGTATACCGTTGGACGGCGTCTTGGTGCACTTCGGGGTGTGCAGCTGTATACCGTTTGACGGCGTTTAGGTTTACTTCAGGGTGTGCAGCGGTATACCGTTGGACGGCGTCTTGGTGCACTTCGGGGTGTGCAGCTGTATACCGTTTGACGGCGTTTAGGTTTACTTCAGGGTGTGCAGCGGTATACCGTTGGACGGCGTCTTGGTGCACTTCGGGGTGTGCAGCTGTATACCGTTTGACGGCGTTTAGGTTTACTTCGGGGTGTGCAGCGGAATACCGTTGGACGGCCTTTTGGTGCACTTCAGGGTGTGCAGCTGTATACCGATGCACGGCTTTCCTGTTAGATTGCGGCTTACGTATCTGGTGTCGTAGAACAGCCTCCAAATGCTTACGTTTTTTCTCAACTGCAATTATTTGTTTTTTTGGCCTACCACGTGAACGTTTGTAGTTTTGTTGATACATTTCTTCTCTATTATTTTGTAATAGTCCTGTTACGTATGGATGATCAACAGGCAATCGCTCTAATACTACTTTACATGGACGAATATTTTTTATACTACAGGGCTGTGACTCTGTAAATGTTGGAGATTTAACTACATTTTGTAATAATTTTGTTACGTATGGGTTATGAACAGGCAACCGCTCTAATACTACTTTACATGGACGAAGGTTATGTTTTATACTACAGGGCTGTGACTCTGTAAATGTTGGAGATTTAACTACATTTGTCGGTATTTGTCCATCATTTAGCAAAGAACGTTCTTTGTTAACAATGGTAATTAATGGGACACCACCAGAACTATTATTATTTACATTTAAACAATAGGGTTGCAACTCCGTGAAAGTTAGAGAGTCACCCTCATTTACCAATATTTGCTTACTATTTGGCATAGAACATTCTTTATTCTTTAATAATTCATTGCTTAATGTATTACAATTCAGATTTAAACTATAGGACTGTGATTTCGTAAAGGTTAGAGATTTCGCCTCATTGATTTGCCCACCGCTGGACGAATGGTAGTTATTATCTACAGTAATCGGAACTAAGTTAATACTGGGCGAATACAGCTTATTAGAGTTTCTATTCGGTGAAGGAGCCTGATTAATATTCTTTTCGATTAAAACATCAAAATGACCGCTCGTGAGGTGCCCTGTAAAACTGATCATTTTTTCTATTGTTCCTGTGCCAAATACTTGCGCATAAACACCTTCTATGTACAGTTTAAACGTATAATCTGTAAATATTTCTCCTGCCATCATCAATTCGGTGGTAGTGCCGTAACATCCGTTTTGCATCATTTCATTGCAATATTCTTCAGCCGACACATACGGGCTTTCGTCACGACGCATGGTAAACATGCCATATCGATCCCAATTCGATACAATGTTTTTAACTATACGCGATCGTATTTCCTTAGATTGGTTTATATGACCGTATATATGAAAAGACAGCGCTGAAAACATGCAGTTCCCGTCACCGGGAATGTTATATAAGAGAACTTCTCGAGAAGGTGCATCGAGATTAGCAGTTTCCTTAATTTTCACGGTGCGAAGAGAAGACATTATATCTAAGTAATAAAATGTTGTCACTTACCACGAAATCAGCTACAACACTTAAAAACAGTTTAATACTAAATAATTACCGGACTGAAATATGTAATTCAATAAGTTTTTAAGATTGATAAATCTCTAAAAATATGTTTAGAACAATTAGAACACTCTACGCAGAACAAATACAACGTAGAAAGAAAAGTAAAACAAAAGGCGGTAAATTTTTACCGCCTTTTGTTTTTTTTTTTAACAAAAAAAGATCATCCAAATTAGTCTAAGAACAAATAAACATTCTACATAAATGTACCATAATTCTCAGCATACTTTATACCTTTTATTACAATTGTTAGAATTTAAAACCGTTTTTATTATTACCAAAAAAATTATAAATAGACATTTATTTGACATCGGAAATCATCCTAATATTTTTTATTCTACGAATTATATTAAATTGTCGCTGTAGTGCTTAATCCATAAAAAGAAAATAATAGTCATAACTTCTTACAGCGCTACAGCGCTAAGCGCTGCTAAAAATCTTTTTTTTTGGTGGCGAGGTTTTTTATATGTGCATTAGTATAAATTGAGTTTTTTAAATGTGTCTTTTTTTTATTTGGCTCACTGACCTCTATCTTTTTTATTTACGATTAACACTGGACTTTCTGCTGTGGTTTCTTTCTTGGACCTTCTTGACTGACGGGCATTAATTATTTTTAAATGACACATATTTTAAATATGACGGAATTTCAAAATTTAAATTTAAGGCAATGTGCTCTAACAAAAATTGTATTTATTAATTTATTATCTGGTTTAATTTATTTTTATATTGATTTGATTTTTTGTTCCAAAAAAGACAGTTTAAATTTTTAGCCGACTTCTAAAAAGGAGGAGGTTTTCAATTCTACGCGTATTTTTTTAATTGTTTTTTTTTATAAAAAAAAAATTTGTTCCGATTTCAACAATTCAATGAATAAGAGTAAATCGCTCGTGATGATGTGTATTGTGTAGGCTTTTAAACATGCATATTTCTTAGCATGTTGAAGTCGGCGAGCCTAAATAGGAACAAAGAAATCGATGCGCGGCGCTAGCCCGACTTCAGTATACGTGAATAAACTAAAATTATTTTATACTTTTAAGTGGCGTTTGAAGGCGGTTTTTTAAAAATCCATCATATTTATAACACATGTAATTTAAAATGAAAAGGCCCTGACGCCCTTTTGGATTTCATTGACTCCATCTTGACGTTGTAAGCATAGATATGAGTGTCTCTGGAACAAATAATATTGCAAATGGCAATCTACTTAATAATAAAACTTTAACGGGACGAATTCTCTACATTAAATATATTTTGAAACTTTTAATCGGAGCATGCTTTATTATCGACACTGAGCCCAAAACAATTTTTCGTCTGTCCGTCAGTCTGTCTGTTTGTCTGCCTGTCTGGCTGTCTGTCTGTGCACGCATCATGCGAAAACTACCGAACGGATTTGAATGAAGTTTGGTATAGTGGTAGTTGATACTCCGGGTCAATATATAGGATACTTTTTATCCTGATAAACAATAAGATTTATCCGGGATAGGGGATGAAAATTTTTGTTGATTTTGCTCCATAACTTCGTCAAGTCTAAATTTAATAATACTTCGTCGTTCGTAATCGAATTTAATAATACTTTTTTTATTATAAAATGTTTACTATTACATATATTTTGTTCAATTTTGGTGAAGATCTATTAAGTGTTATCGGAGATGGAGGACATAACTTCTCACGGCTATCCGCGAGAAGTTATGTCAAGTTAGCATGTCTCTATAACCTTTTTTCACGCAGACGAAGTTGTGGGAATCAGCTAGTAATTAATCTATAATTTTTAGATATATTCTATGATTTCATTAAATTAATTATAGAGTTTGGTGCTCCATTTGCAATATTATTGGTTTCAGAGACAATCGTATATCAAATGTGGTGCTTCAAATTGATCCTTATTTATGCTGTCATTAATTGTACAGGGTCAGCAAGTCCAGTGTTAATCATAAATTAAAGATAGAGGTCAGTGGTTTGGCTTCACGGGTCCCCTTCGGTCGTGTAAGAAACCAATGCTTCGTAAACAGTTTCGTGCAAAGAATATTTTGTCTTTCTACGAAATCAATTACGAACGAATACATTTTGTTCTTTGTATACGATATCAATTCTGGTTTCTAGATTTTAAAAAGGATTCTAAGCTTGTGGATTTAGTTTGGATTCGACCGCGCGCTGTTCTATTTTTAAACTTTTGAAAAGAAATTAATTTTTATTTCTTGGGTCATTTTCAAGTTTTACGTTTAATAATTATACTTACCTGAAATGGGTAGGTACTTCATATCAAAAAGAATTATGAGATTTTACGCCACTTAGCCGAAAACGCAAAAAAGTATTTTTGCTTCTTCAGCTACGTATATCTGGTCTGGTAGACAGTAGTCTAAAAACATGTTACCAAATACCTACCACCAAATACCGAGAGAGAGATATGAAAAAACATGTGATGGGTAGTTCATAAATGTTTCTTGTAATTTACTCTTAAATGAGAAAGTAATCAATTAAGTATCATCCAACTTTACAAACTGAAATATTATAACTTTAACATGGATAAAATCTTGGTTTCTTAACTTATCGAATTGAAAACTTGATATGAAATTCTTTTTCTCGTCACGCTCTTTCTAAATTATTTCTTGTTTGTTCTGGTGGGAGGCTTCCTAGCGCAGTGATGAGCGCTGTATTCTTATAGGTGGGAGGTCCCGGGTTCGATCCCTGGCAGGGAAATTTTGGAATTTATCTTTTCTAAATAGTTTTTGGTCTGGTCTGGTCTGGTGGAGACTCCTTGGCGCAGTGGCGAGCACTGTGATCTTATAAGTAGGAAGTCCCGCAGCAGGGCAATTTGGGAATTTATAATTTCTAAATTGTTTCTGGTCTGGTCCGGTGGAAAGCTTCCAGCCGCAGTGTTGAACGCTGTGGTCTTATTTGTAGGATGTTCCGGGTTTGATCTCCGGCAGGACAATTTGGAAATTTATTGTTTCTAAATTGTTTCTGGTCTCGTGGGGTTCCCTGGCGCAGTGTTAAGTACTGAGGTCTTATAAGTGGGAGGTCCCGATCGATTACCGGCAGGGTAATTTGGGAACTTATCATTTCTAAATTGTGCCTGATCTGTTCTGGTCCGAGGCTTTAGCCGTGGCTAGTTACCATCCTAAAATTAATCCTCCAGAAATTTTGAAAAGGAACCGTATCAAAGTCATAAAAGTCTTGCATATATTTTGTATGGAAAAGTAAATTTCGCCATCTTGAATTTTTTTTTTCTATTTATTAAGTAGACTTTTGGGTTCTGATCATCTCTTGCCACATAACCACTCTTCCGTCTTTTATACTCTCTAACCTATGTCAGACCACACCGGTTTGCAACATCTTTTATACCCTGGCTGTACTCCTCACCCGTCTCCAAAATCCTCAGTCATCAGCCCTCTTCATATTTGTCCTCCAAATGAATTTTTGTTCTCTATACGAAATTATCAAGAAAAGGAACCGTATTAATTTTCCATATATTTTGTATGGAAAAATAAATTCCGCCATCTCGATTTTTTTTCTATTCATCAAGTAGACCATTGTGTCCTGATCATCTTTTTCCACAAAACCACTATTCCATCTTGTATACTCTCTAAGGTAGACACCGACGAAATTTATGTAGCCGCCATCTTGAATCCGCCATTTTGGAAGTTTTGTTCAGCTCTCTGCCAATTGAATGAGATTTCGAGTGACTTACGTTTGAACACCCCCACCTATCTTCGATATCCTGGCCGTGCTCCTCATCCGTCTCCGAAATCCTCAATCATCAGCTCTCTCCATATTTTTGCTCCGAATGAATGTATGTTCTCTACACGAAACCATCAGACATTTTGAAAAGGAACCCTATCAAAGTCTTGCATAATATATTTTGTATGAAAAAAAATCGGCCATTTTGAATTTTTTATTTATTTATCAAGTAGACCATCGGATCTTGATTATTTTCTTCTTGAAAATCACTCTTCCATCTTTTATAGTCTTCGAGATAGACACCGATGAAATTTGTATGGCCGCCATCTTGAATCCGCCATTTTGGAGATTTTTTTCAGCTCTCTGCCAATTGGATGAGGTTTCGAGTGACTTACGTTTAAACACCCCCACCTATCTTCAATACCCTGACCGTGCTCCTCATCCGTCCGAAATCCTCAATCATCAGCTCCCTCCATATTTTTCATCCAAATGGATTTTTGTCCTCTGTACGAAACCATCAGCGGAAAGGAACGTATCAAAGTCTTGCACACATTTTATATGAAAAAAAAATCCGCCATCTTGAATTTTTTTCTATTCATCACGTACACCATCGGGTCCTGATTATCTTTTTCCGAGAAACCACTCTTCCATCATTCATAGTCTCCGAGATAGACACCGACGAAATTTGTATGGCCGCCATCTTGAATCCGCCATTTTGGATTTTTTTTCGGCTCTCTGCCAATTGGATAAAGTTTCGAGTGACATTTGTTTGAACACCCCCCACCTATCTTCGATACCCTGGCCGTGCTCCTCACCCGTCTCCGAAATCCTCAACCATCAGCGCTCTCCATATTTTTCCTCCGAATGAATTTTTGTCCTCTATACGAAACCATCAGAAATTTTGAAAAGGAACCTATTAAAGTCTTGCATATATTTTGTATGGAAAAAAATAAATTCCGCCATCTTGTTTTTTTTTCTATTCATCAAGTGGACCTTCAAGTCCTGATCATCCTTTACCAAGAAACCACTCTTCCATCTTTTATAGTCTCCGAGATAGGCAGAAACAAAATTTGTATGGCCGCCATCTTGAATCCGCCATTTTGGAGTTTTTTTTCGGCTTTCTGCCAATTGGATGAAGTTTCGAGTGACATTTGGTTGAACACCCCCCACCTATCTTCGATACCCTGGCCGGTGCTCCTCACCCGCCTCCGAAATCCTCAATCATCAGCTCTCTCCATATTTTTCCTCCGAATGAATTTTTGTCCTCTATACGAAACCATGCGTGAAAAAATTTTTTTTCATACAAAATTTTACAGGAGAGGTGATCAATGAGTCAGTGAATCAGTGAATCAGTGAATCAGTGAATCAGTGTGTCAGTGAATCAGCCCCAGTAGCTATATATATATTAATATTTTGTGTGAACTGTAACTGGAGAATCTAAGTTTTCCGAGTTCTATTTTATTTATTTTATTTTGATTAGATGCAGGTCCTTACTTAATGATGGGTCAATCGGAAAATTGACACTGCAACTTAATTTCGACTTTATATTATTTATAATTTTTCTCTTTTGTTAGACTTTAATAATATTATGTTGTTATTCAAATTCAAATTCAAAATTTATTTATTTCATGTAGGCTAACTTGTAGCTCTTATGACACGTCATAAATCTACCACCGGTTCGGAATACAGATTCTGCTGAGAAGAGCCGGCAAGAAACTCAGCAGTTGCTCTTTTCAAAAAAAATTTTTTTTTACAAAGCTATGATATGTATACAGTGCTTCCACAATAAAGCTTCAAAAATGCATACGTAGGTACACCAATCCAACGCATGTCAAGACGGGCAGTCAAAGCAGACCCATTCCCGTTGGTGGCACCCGTTCACGAGCATGACGCATGATCCAGCCATTACTTCGCTCAACCATATTTGAGGGAACGTAACAACCCTCAAATATGGTATATTTACAATGAACAGCGATTTAGCGCACCTCTTCAGAACTGTAGCTTATATACATAGGTATATCAGCTCAAGTTAAAATTACGTTTTACCACAGAACTTCGAGATATCGTGAGCGATGACATCCATACGTGGTTGAAATTCAACCTACTTGTAGGTACGAAACGCTTCAAATCAACGTTTCTGAAACGAACGGCAAGGTATGGAGCGCACTTCCAGTGCCTGTGTTTCCGGCCACGTATAATCTAAGTACCTTCAAGATAGGAGTGAAGAGGCATTTTCTAGGCAAGCGCGCTCCAACCTAGACCTCATCAATGCTTTCCAGCATTGATTGTTGTTAAGCGCAAGCCTATCTCATAAAAAAAAAAGATGTGTGGCACTCGGGGACTGCCGCGGTAAAGCTATTGCATAGCATTTTTTATCAACGCCATCTAGCGGCTCACCGTAGAGGAGTCCCGTGTCAGGTTATTTCCGTTACGGAATTTCTGGATTCGGTCTCCACGCTGGCCCGCGATAGAAGCTATGCAATAGCTTAAAAAAAGACGTGTGGCACTCGGGGACTGCCGCGGTAAAGCTATTGCATAGCATTTTTTATCGACGCCATCTAGCGGTGAGAGGAGTCCCGTGTCAGGTTATTTTCGTTACGGAATTTCTGGATTCGGTCTCAACGCTGGCCCGCGATACAAGCTATGCAATAGCTTAAAAATATTTTCAAGAACACATTTAATTTTTTTTGCTAAACTTTTGTGTAAGTATTACCGTATTATGAACTTGAACGGTTTTGATGACGTCGCCGTCGACGAGGTAACTTTGTCACGGCGTCTGTTGCTAATTTATTTGATTCCCGTCTCGCTTGTATATGCTGTTCTAATTGCCGGTGCCGTGCGCCCACTTATCATAATGTCTCGCAAATCACGACTCCGCTTGAATAAATCTGGCTTCGATAAGACATGTTTAACTTAGGGCTGCGTTTTAGCTAATTAATTTATTCAATTGCCTACAGTTCGATGATCAATTTTTTTTTTTCATTTTACTGCACAAAATAGTACAAAAGGCGGACTTTTTAAAATTATACTGGCTCTTGCCCGCGACTTCGTCCACTTGGAGTTGTGGAAGAGAATAATAAAATTTATCCTATTATAACGGAAGCAACCGTTCTCCGTTCCGATTTCATTTTGTACATTCTTATATATTTTTCAACACACTTGCTCATAAAGTGGCTCCCGGTTCACCGCAATTAGGCACACAATGACACCTTTAACTCAAACTGTGACTTTTTATTACTATTATTTACAATGTGAGTTATAGAATTTTTTTTTTAATTTTATTGGTTGAGTTGCTTTGTTCTTAAAAAAGTTTCTATTACAAAAAAGATCCTACCTATTGCCAAGATACCTATTGCTTGCTCATTTCATACAACTTCGTATTTAAATAGATAATTTCAACTTGTACGTGTTTAATAAATAAAACTGTCACTCAAATATAACTTTTGTTTTTTCTGTAATAAAGAAAACTGGAAATTCCCCATTTTGTACGTGGCTATAAGAGAAAAGCCAAAAAAAAAAGAAACCTCATTCTTTTAGTCTATGGCAGGTGCGCGCGCATTCCGGAAAACTGATTAAATCAAATAAACACCTGAATAGGCTGTATGGTCGTCGATCTTTGCCTGCCCTCAAGAGGGCGAACAAAAGAACAACATTAATTTTTCCCGCCATTGCGAAAAAATTTTCACAACTCGTTTTCACTGTTTTGTACCATAATGTTATTTTAGTATTATTTCTTCACAAGTGTGTTGAAAAACGTCGTATGATACACGTGTATATTGATGATTACCGTCCTCGGCTACCTTAAGACCCTCACCTAACGGTTCGGGTCTCAATAGCGCCTCAGCGGTAATCACCAACTTTTACCATAATGTACTAATGTTGTTTCATCGACTGTACATCTTTTTTATATCCATTAATCGTTCATATTTCTACTTTTTTCGTTTAAAAAAGGTTTAGCTCATAGTTTTTTTTACTTTTTACTGGACTTGTCTTTGGCAGCGCAAAATTAATGCATAGTGATCGTGAACGTCTTAGAGCGTGCGTGAATTTCGTCGTAGTTATATGTTCCGTAGTCCAAATATTTTATCAGTGCACATAATTACGTGGTAGGTATGCGGGCAACCGATGGTGGGACCAATAAAGAAATAACAATAAAAAAAAACAATAACATTTGTATTACTTAACACAAATGGTCACTCCTCAAAGATATTATGTGTGCTCCATGTTGTAGCTTATTAAATTCAAAAGGTTGACAATCCTATAAAACCTAAAAATACTCAGCAGATAAATTAATTATTTGTATTTTCTATCATTAATCCGGTGCGCGCACGCAGCCTCGGAGGGCGGTTTCAATCTTTTGTTGTTTATTGGGTATCGACACGACATTATCAGTCCGTACCTATATCTATTAACACCTGCAGTATCTGCTAAACTACGAAGTTTTAAATATTGACTATCTTTTGCCTGCTACTTTGTCATTAGTTTTTCAAAAAATTTCAGGCTGATCCGTCCAGTATTTTGAGCTGTGCGTTGGTAGATCAGTCAGTCAGTCACCTATTCCTTTAATATATTTAGATTAGTCAGGATTTGACGACATGGCTTTGTAAACAAGTAAACAACCATGAATAAGTGCATTAGGCCGAAGATCTCAAACCGCAAAACATGGTCCGTAACTCCGTAAGTGCGAGGTAGAAATCTATACCTAGGGGCCGAGCGAAAATTATTGAGGGTGGGCTGGGGAGAGATGGGGCCGTCACCGACTGATATGTGACCGGGAGTCTTGTTCAACAAACGATGACGATGATTTAAGCTCAGCCGTTTTAAGTGTATTACCGAGGTAGAAATCCGGCTTTTGGGCTCAGGCTTAGATTTGAGAGAGCCATTATGCCCCGGCCTCCCCGATTTATGTGCCCGTCCGTTCGCTGTCTGTCGGTCGAATCGAGTGTTGTATGGAGAAGATAAAGAAATAGTAGCCATAGTGGCTCAGTTACTTGGATTACAAGCAAACAAATGCTTTTGTGCTGTTTAAAAATTAATTTAATACGGATATTTGTAAATATAGGGAAAGGTGTGAAAAGTCATTGTTGACTGGCTAGATAAGTCAGTCGACTTATCTATCAATGCACAGCTCAAACCACTAGACGGATTGGGCTGTTTGGTACACAGATAGTTGTTTGTCGGTCCGCTAAGAAAAGATTTTTGAAAATTCAATCCCTAAATGGGTGAAATAGGTTTTTAAAAATCTAACTTAACGAGAGCGAAGCCGGGGGCAAAAGCTTGTAATATACATACATTCTTGAAACTTCGTCAATTCAGAGTATTAAATTTTTCGGCTCTTAATCTTGTATTCAAATTTTAATTATATTATCATTCTAGAGTTTGAATAAAAACGTACTCATTCCATGCCATCCGCCGGTGAATAATAACGAGCTGACGCATGTTACACTACGGTGTAACGTGCCTCCGCACTCCGCAGTTGCAGCAGTAAATAAGCATATATAGAAGCAAACCACTGCTTCAGATTCAGATTCAAAGTTAAATTTAAAAAAACCGGCGGGAACCCTTTGTTTTTTTCGGAATAAAAAGTATTAATATATCAAATAGAGCTGCGCTTGCTGATTCACTGATTGTGTTTCACTGACTGAAGTTTTTAAAGAGATAGCTTATCTACATTCTGACCTAAAGTAGAATACAATTAGAATTAGAATAAGAATAATTTTTTATTGAAATAAACTTGTACAAAGTGCTTTCGAATCGTCAAATTAATAGTTGAAAAAAGGATAGTTTTATAGTACGCATGTATTAAGGAATTCATGCCATCAAAGCATGCAGGTATACATATTGACGTGAGGTACCTATGCTTGCTAAAGTAATGATGGTTACGAATAAATGCAAATCTTACTATATCACGCGCAACGACTGAACCGATTTGGCTGAGAGTAGACATAACTCATACCTAGGATACACACATAGGCTACATTTTTTCCTGGAATATTAAAGATCCCGCGGGAAACAAAAACCTTAATCTACAAAACAAAGATAAAACAAAAAAAAAAGAGAAACAGAAGTGTGTCATTGAAATGTGTTAGTTATATTATGTATGTTTACTTATTTATTTTTATATTAACTCTTAATTCATTAATGTAAATTGGATGTCACTCTGGAAAATTTTATTTATGTTACGATTTTTCTAAATAATGCAGCTAAATATTGCGCACCGGTGTAACCCGCGGCCGCCAGTTATGGAGATCAACAATTAATTCGTATATTTGAATCAGGAAAAGCACTTTCCATCAGCTCATATGCATACTAAAATTATTCTTTGTGATTATGTTTAGAATTTCCACATGACATGCCATTATGAGACTGGACGTACGGTGTCATAAATAGACACGGGGCAGCTAATTTATAGAAAGTAGGAAATACTTTAACGCTGTTTTGATGAAAATGTCAGTGCATTTACATCGCACTGTAAAATAAATCGGCTCATCTATTGCTGAAAAGCTGCAACAATCATTGCTACAGTCTCAGTTATGGCGATTAGCTGTATTGCTGCAATAATGCATTTTTAACCGACTTCCAAAAAGGAGGAGGTTCTCAATTCATCGTTTTTTTAATGTACCTATGTTCCCCGATTACTCCGCTGCTCGAAGACGCCTGAACCGATTTGGAAAATTCTTTTTTTGTTTGAAATTGTATACTTGCCAGGTGGTCCCATTGTCATCAGGTCAGATAGAGTCAGTCTAGGACAGAAGATAGATTTAAAATGAGACTCAAATATGATCTGACATAAATCTGTCACGTTATAATTCCGTCTTGTAACTTCGCTTGATGCAGGCGGCAAAGGTTCGTGATGTATGGCGAATTGGCATTCCTTTCGAGAGACCTAGCTATGTCCTATAAACCTGTGACAAAGCACATTTAAGTAATCAAACATTATCAAAACGAAACCAGTACAAAGTAACTAACTCGAAGCAATCTCGACAAAAGGCGCTCGCTTATAATAATAATCGTCAATAATAAATTTCATTAAAATGTAGATCTAGTTAAAAGCATTTTTTCTGATTAATTTTCAGTCGCGTTGCCGGCTCTTCTTTTTTTAATTGAATATCAGGCCACTTTGATGGCGCCGGGAGAAAGGGTTGGGAAAAAAAAGTTCTCCCTCATTTGAATAAAATAACAGCACTCGCGCTTTGCATTTACGGAGATATTTCAAATTATATCTGGACCTCCTCTTTTTGTTTAATTTTTTTTCGCGCTCACTCCGTATTTATTTTATTTTTCCATCAGCGCTCCTAACCTAATTGAGTTAGGCCTCCGAATCGAAAATGTCGATCGAGTTGTAATTCAATTTATTTTTGTTTCTAATGGAGTCTGAGAGTTGTACTTTTTCTTTTAAATTTTCGTATCATTCGGAAGTTGGGTGGGCGCGGGTTAGTTCAACCTACAGACAGATGTAAGGGGTCGAATGGCCCCTATCCTATGTTAGAAAGTACCAACAAATACTATATAATCATAACCTAGTAGCATAGATAAAAGTAACTCAATTTTGTTTAATATATTTCCTAGTTAATTTAACCGTGACAAGTAGTTTCAATGATTCAACTTAATTATTAATTACTAGATGATATTCCCCAACTAACAAAATGTTCTTTTTCTCTTTCTTTTTTTAAACTTAAAACATACTTGTAGCATACTAACTGCAATCCTAACTGCAACCGAACTTAGTTGTGATCACAACTAAGTTCAGTTGCAGTTAGGATTTTAAAAATTCTGTCCCCCAAATACAATGGTTTGTTTTTCCGGGATAAAAGGTAGCCTATGTGGGTATGTCGTGGAAAACATAGAGCTTTTAAGTTTCCTGTTAGAAAAAGAGAGCGCTATTGCAACATGACGTCACGATTCAGTAGCTCCAATCTCCATAAACTGTCCATACAAAATTTCGTTTTAGAAAGAGACGGATACAGTCGCTGTAAAACAGTTTATAACTTATTTGTTTTTTGACCGATTTATTTTCTGTTTTTACAATGAATATCCGCATTTTGATAACAGTTGAAGACCCCATTATATCCAAAACTACTCCATTGAAATGAAATGAAATGAAACGAAATTTATTTCTGCGTGATTGAACGACAAACCAACCATGAACCAACAAAAACACAGCACTTATAAATATTAGTAAGGATTGGCATAACACAGCAATTTTAAGCAAAAAAGTGTCTCCATTGAAGTAATGAAGGCATAGATATACAATTATTATATTAGCGATACCACGTGTGCAACAATGCCGGCTTACTCGACTTACCCTTGTATGTTCAGCGTGGAACGAAAAGATTTGATACTTAATGGATGTGCATAAAAATATTCACCTGTTAAAATACCACTCTGCTAATAATGTTTCACAACCCCAGAAAATTATAATGCAAGAAATGTTCTTTACAAATAAAATTCTTACTATCCTTACTAATCTAAATATATAAAAGGCAAAGGTGACTGACTGACTGACTGACTGACTGACTGACTGACTGATCTATCAACGCACAGCTCTAACCACTGGACCGATCGAGCTGAAATTTGGTATACAGGTAGCTGTTAGGACGTAGACATCCGCTAAGAAAGGATTTTGGAAAATTTCAACCCCAAGAGGGTTAAATAGGGGGTTAAAAAATCGAGCCTAACGTGAGCGAAGCCGCGGGTTAAAGCTAGTAATTTATAAATGCGAAAGTGTGTTTATTGGTTTGTCTTTCAATCATGCCGCAACGAAGTAACGGATCAGTGTGATTTTTTGACGAAGTCGCGGGCATTAGCTAGTATAGTATTAAGCTGCAACTTCAAACTAAACAATACAACTTTGATAAAATATAAATATGAAGAATTCCTAACTCTTCAAACACTGACACTTTTTTCAACAGATTGAAAACCAAAGCGTTAACGATTCTAACCTAACCCCATACCCAAATTGTACTATTCTCATACCTACTTCAAGTACAAGTTTTACGCCCATTTGGAGAGAAACGACATTCTGATTTTCTTAAACCGCTTTTTCTGTCAACATTTCTCCTTTAGTTTTATTAAAGCATAAGAAACGCATACGCAAGAAGAAACGATTATAGCCCACAAAATTTCTTAGACATCTCTTTGTTAATGGCTCAGGTCGCTTCAGTCGCTGTACATTAACCAAGAGCATTTAAGAGAGTGAGAAAAGCTCGCCGCGCGGCCTATTCGCTCCACGGAGGGCAGCCGCCTACTTTTGTCTTTTCGCCCCGACGCAAAAGCGGGTAACTTCTGTTTGCACCTTTTTCTGTTTTTACCACGGACTCGAAGAAATAAATAGACAGAAAACAGCCAACAAATAAATAAATCAAGCAAGAATCTGATCATTTGACACAAAGTTCATACGTCAGAAAAGTCTCAATAGCCCAACGGTTAAAGGAGCGGACTGAATACTGAAAGGTCGTAGGCTCAAACCCCACCCGTTGCACTATTGTCGTACCCACTCCTAGCACAAACTTTTACGCTTATTTGGAGGGGATAGGAAGACATTAGTCAACTTCAGCTTGGCTAATACTCTTTTTAAAAAAATAAAGAAAAAAAATATATGTATAATAAGTTAAGTCTAAGATGATGTATGAAGTACAAAAGAGCTTTTCTCGATAGAAGTTAGTCACTAAGTCATCAAAAAGTATTCAATTTTACATAATTTAATTGACTTTCTCTCTAACTTGATCTAATTTAACAATTAAGCATTCAGCCTGGTGATTGTGAAACTATAGGTAAGTACATGATTTTCTTACACAACCATCTGTCTGGAACTAGACTGTACTCAGTGTTAAAAATACAGACGTGAAACCAATGAGGGAGATATTTCTTTAAAATTACCTTTGTTCTGGCTTCTCTTTACGAAGACGTTTGTTCGTCAAAAGCTCCATCTATCCTTTAGCGTTGTCTATGGTTTTTATTAACTTTCTCCCGCAAATTCGTGCGGACTCTTTTGCTGACCTTTAGACTGTGTGAAACTTTTTTTAGGATTAAAAGGGGAAATTTTTGTTATTTTCTTTGCACGCTGCTATGGAGTGGATTCGGAAAAGTGCTTCGCTGAAAAACGGATACTGAAAAACGTGAGAGGCGAAACAGGTCAATTGAATGTGTTTAAATTCGTGAGATAGGTGCATAATTTTTAATGAATGGCTGATATAAATATCAATAGATTCAAGATATGCCTACCTAAAGAAATGGAGAACTCTATGTGTCGGGTGTCCTTACTTCCTTACTAATATTAAGCG
Source organism: Hipparchia semele (assembly GCA_933228805.2). NCBI lineage: Eukaryota > Metazoa > Arthropoda > Insecta > Lepidoptera > Nymphalidae > Hipparchia > Hipparchia semele. The sequence goes on along the minus strand of OW121723.1, from coordinate 3,502,897 downwards.
AAAGTGTGTTTGTTAGTTGGTTTGTCCTTCAATCACGCAATGGAGTAAAGTTGACGACTTGAAGAGTGACATAGAGAATGATTTAACTATTTTAACCAACAATATAAACCAACTTCAAATGCCACTACAAAGTATATCAAGTGTGCCTATAAATTTTGTAGATTTCCTATTTCTCCAGGATCCCATCATCGTATTCAGACCTGATGACCATGGGACCACATGGAAAGCCCTATACCCTTTCAAACAAAAAAAGAATTTTCCAAATCGGTCCAGCTTCGAGTAATCGGGGAACATACCTACATAAAAATTTAAAAGAAAAAATTTTGATGAATTGAGAACCTCCTCCCTTTTTTGAAGTCGGTTAAAAAAGCAACAAAAAGGTCTTACACCAGTTTACGCGTGCACGGAAATCTCGGAAGAATCTCAGGGTGAGGCGAAGTGAGTGGCCCTCGGGGAGGTTCCGAGGGGGACTTGACACTCATTTAAGTAGCATATAATTCAGTTTATTTAGCCGAATTGAATCTCAACGAAGGGTTGCTCGGGGAAAAAATAGAAAAATATACCTACAACTCTATGTAACTACTAGCATTCGCTGTCGACTCTGTCCGTATAGATTTTTTTTTAATTAATCTTTCCTTTGCCCGCCGCTTCGCTCACGTTTAGTTCGATTTTACAAACCCCTATTTTACCCTCTTAGAGGTTGAATTTTCAAAAATCCTTTCTTAACGGATGCCTACGTCATAATATCTATATGTATGCCTTTCAACCCGATCCGTCTTATGATTTGAGCTGTGCGTTGATATATTAGTCAAGCAGACAGTCAATCAATCAATCAGTCAATTAGAAAAATTGTCCCCGATTTGATTACCTACGGGGACAATTTAGAATAATTGACTCCGTCGGTAATCGAATCTCAGATGTACAGACAACATTTTCAATAAGTTTTATAGCTCCAAAGACTATAGAATGATAAAAACAACTTCTACCTACCTATCGTATTTATAGGGTGAATTAGGGAAAGGGGAGGGGGGCGTTATTCTTTTTTATTGGAATAAATTAGTGGAATTGTATTCGAGTTCGTGCTAATGAATGTCTTGTGGACGAATCGCTGAGTGGATTTTGTTTTAATTAATTGATTTGATTTGTATTTGGCACCGAGCTGAGGTTACGGTGGTTATGTCCATAATGGGTTGTCGAACTGTTTTATCGACAACAGAGGCTGTAGTGCGAATTTTTATAATGGGTTGTGGAACTGTTTTATCGACAACACAAACTCTAGTGCGAATTTCTATAATGGGTCGTGGAACTGTTTTATCGACAATCTACCACTGGTTTGGAATGCCGTTCTAATCGACAAGAACCAGCAGCTCGGTGGTTGCTCTTTTAAAGAAATAATGATAAGTAATAACAATATAAAATGAAATTAAAAAAATTAAAGTAGGACAGCTACTTTCGAATAGTCAAATACTACCAATGGTTAGGAATGCCGTTCCAACCGAGAAGAACCAGCAAGAAACTCGGCAGTTGCTCTTTTTAAGAAAATAACGATGTGTAACAACATTATAAAATGAAAACACTTAGCATGTACGAGTAAATATAATTTGTTACAGAACCAGTAATGTGAGTAATTAGTAGATTGTTACACAAGGGACGTAAGTAAGCTATTACAGAACAAGATCCAATTTGGCGCCAGTGCGAGCGCAGCTCGCATAGGGCGCTAATGGATCGCGTGCACCCGAGACATTTAGTCACACGAGCGAGCGCAGCGAGCGAGGGTGAATATAGTTCGAGGGTGTAATAGCTACTTGCAACCGAGGTAAGCATTCTACTTTATATCATTCTTGCGAGGTAAATAAAACATTGGTAATGCAAAATGAAATTTTAATTAGAATAATTAGCAAATTTAGAGAAAATAACTTAAATCCCTTTACGAACAAACTTTCAGATCAAATGAAATGCCGCCATTTCCATTTTTTTTTCGTAAATAGTTTTCCATTTTTTTTTACGGCTCTGAGTTCCAAGGAGTTTTGCATAGTTTGAAATATATGGAAATTAAATGCCGCCATGTTCAGTGTTTTTTTTTTTTTCAGTAAAAAGTTTTCTTACCATTTTATAAGAAAGGAGATTGTTTACCAAGGAGTTTTGCATAGCTTGAACTGTAATTTGAACATTACAATTCAAGCATAGTGCGACGTCATGTTGCCTTGAATTGCAAACACCAACTTACAAGGAGACTTTCCACCATAGTAATCCCTAGTTACTGAGCAAGTATGATATAATAGTACATAACGCTTGTAAACTGTAAGTAATGTACAAGCTCCTTCAACAACATTACGTCGTTATCCGCACAAAAAGAAGAGCAGATGCTGTATTTTATCACGGCAACAATCAAAACGCTGCCAGCCGCAAGTTTAATTATGCAAACATCAAGCCTTGCCAGATTTCTCATTAGAAGCAAGATAATGACGGTATACACTGTCGCAAAATTAGATAGCAAGCACGCACCCAAACAGATATACGCGGGACATTAACATAAACCGAATTTGCATGTAAATTACATTTTACAGCGTCTTAATTAAAACATTTTGGCATTATAAATGATCAAGGGAGGCGGGTGTATCCCTGACCTTACGGTCTCGACTCCCTCGCTCGGTGTTCGATAGTTTTATATTTTGCGCTTATGTTATGAGTTATGACAGTGTTATAATTGCTTCTTAAATAGCTACAAGGGGCTTGGATTTTAGAGAGTAAGTTTTAAGAATTTGACCAATTAATTTACCTACCAAGAAGGGCCGATATTTTGAGGTCATATCGCGACCCCGCACGGGGAATCCAAACATTAGAGGACCCCTCCAGCAGTATATGATCGTGTTTTGTGGCGATTCACAATACCATTTTGTACATTGCCAAAATAAGAAAAAAAATTGCTACACTCTCTATCTCACATTATGGCTCTTTACAGTATAAATACCTAAAAGGTAAAGGTAATTGACTGACTGACTGATATATTAAACCACCTGTGGGGAATAGGAGGTTTGCTCTAATTGAGAGTCAATGATCCAAATGATTGAAATGAAGCGGTCAACTGATTCGAATCTTTGAACTGGTTCAGATACAAATAATTCAATCTTAACGAAAATGCGATTTGCCACCTCTAGTTGGTACCTTACTGACTATCGGTTCTTTGAACTATAGCGCTTCAGCAACAGCTTGGCGACCACGATTGAGTAGACTACTATGCACACATACTGGAATGCTAGAATAAAATTACTATAAGTACATGTATGATAACTGAGGAGCGTCGGAACAAAAACCGATAAAGTACATTTTGACTTTTTTTTTTGTTTTTGTTTTTAATCTCAACAGATACCGAACTCACTACTGTGACATTTAGGTTTCGAAACAGTGCTGCCAACACCAATATATTAATAACTATTGTTCATCTTTAAATTAAAAAGCCATAGACTTAGACACATTTTTTCAATTTCCCAAAACAAAAATTCTGAAGTGATTTATCGTTTTTTGTTCCGACGCTCCTCAACTATGATAATATGACTCCTAACAGCACTTAGTAGGTACATTTTAGTTACTAGCTGACGCTCGCGACTTCGTTCGCGTGGATTGAGGTTTTTTAATTAATGAGGCTATCTATCTATGCACCTTTCAGCTAAACCGGTTTAGTCGTTGCGGCGTAACTGAGTAACAAACATCCATCCATCCATCCCTACATTCAAACTTTCGCATCACATCCTAATATTATAAAGGCGATAGTTTGTGTGTGTGGTCTCATTAGTCGCATACATAATTTTAAAACATAGCTCAACCCTTGTAGAAGCGAGAAAGAGATAAAAAATGTTGATTAGGTTTTTTATTATTCCCCCCATTAGCAACCCTATCGATGGGTCCTCCAGTAATAACATTTACATGTAATTTCAAGAAAAGGAAATCTTTTCCTTACAAAGGGCGTAGGCAGAATTAACAGAAACCTCTTTAAATAATTTGGCAATTAGGGGTAACATAAAATTTGCATAATTGTGTAAGTTGTATACAGTTTATGTTTTCACGAACGGCATTTATCTATTACATACAAATGTACAGCGGCTGAAACGCTTTAATGTTTCAAGATTTGGAGGACCTCTTTATGACCTCTATGACGCTGTGGTGACCGCTGTGCTCTTAGGGTAAAAACATGCCAAAGATGCCTCACTGCGATACCTCGCGGTCGCGGTTTAGCTCGCTACCTCGATTTCACCTCAATTTAAAACAAATGTATGCAAACAGACGAGCACGAACATATCGAAGATACCTCGCTTTACCGCGATGTATCGCAGTGAGGTACCTATCGTTATAATTAAATATCTTATATTTAAAATAAAAAAAAATACTTATTAATAACCTTTATTTAAAGTACTTATATAAAAAAATCGTAAAGTTTATTTATGAATAACATACTATACATTTGTTTCTTTAAGTATTGCAATACTGTGCAACAGTAAACATACTTAAACATGGCGCCCTGGAAGTTACAACACCTTGATTTTTAAAAAATCTTGACACAATTTCGTTTCTAAGCGCGCATTGTGCTGACGGAAAACAACTAGAATTAGTTATGAAGAAGTAAAGACAACCGTCTTTGTATACAGAACAGCCGCAGGGCATGCATAGTGTAAGTAATCTCACATTGTTCGTCGTACAACAGTGTAAAGTACTTTTTACTACTTGAAAAATAATGAACACGCGTTTTTACGGCACTAATTCAAAATTATCCACAAACAATACGGCTCCTTGCTGGAACGAGCATCTCAAAAATAATGATACAAAGCTCTTTATTTCACACAATTACTACAATGTGAGTGAGACGAGGCCCTGACGTCTCACACTCGGAAAACTTTCAAATAAGATGCCACAGTGTAAAGATGAACATAGCAGAAAAATAGTTAAACTGGCAGCTAAATCGCTCGTAGGCTGTGCAGTTTTCTTGCATGTGTTTGAATAAAAAGAAGAAAGGCGTAGTGTACACGCGCTCCGAGAGTCGCTGAGAGAAAGTAGTGAAAAACAGGCGCCTAGTGTCAAGTGTAAATCGCCTTGTTAATTTCGCTGGCCCTGCGGCGAATTTCGCCGAGGACGCATTGTGTATGCCGGCTTTATGTCGCGTCTTCCCGTTGTCTGTACACGGCTTTAATTGCGCGCGTCATTGGCGCGCTTTTTGAAAAAAGAATGACGTGTAATTAACGCGGGAATATGGAACGTGACAACGCGGGTTCTGAGGGAGCGGTTTTTTTTTAATTTTTTTTAATTAGGCAAGGGAAGGGTTTTATTGGTGAAGTGCGTTTTGTTTTTTTCAAATGTTTATACCTACCGGCTTGAGACGCGTAGCTACTTGTGCAATAAATAAAATTACTTAATGCATTTAGTAAGGCTGTGCATCTAGTTAATATTGAATTAGGTACTGAATTGCTAAAAATATTATTGAATTCTTAGGAAAGGTTCAGAAAGAGAGATGTTAGTTAAAATCCTGCTAAAAATTGTTATTCTACGTTTTATCTAATATTTGAAAACTGATATACCTACTTACAAAGTAAAGTGTACCTTGTATCGCAAATCCCAAATGCAGTGATAGGTAGTATTGACTTTTTATAACAGCTACAGGCTCACGAAAAAATATAAATTGCAATCCTTGCAATGCCTAGGAAGATTTTTAGCGTAATTTGATTTCTACAAAGACTTGGCAATTCTTCTAACTAATTTTTGTCTCAGGGGACGCTTGAATGAACCTAAGGCACAGAACAAGGTTACGTTACTAATAATAAGGTTACGTTATTTGTATTTCAAAGCAGAAACAAAACGCGCGTATTTAACACACACACACACACATATGAAAATTGAACGAGTGGCCAAAATTTCATACTCGCCGAGTGATTAATTTGATGTATACTTTCGCTGTTTACCGCCGTAGGTTGGTAAATAAAAAAATAATAATATTTTTCAGGGACAATGACTGGCCGCAACCGGCGATGATACACGATCCTCGTTTGGCTCGCTCGTGTATTTTTTTATTATTAAAAAATCACATTAACGGCCTTCATTGGGGCGGCGATAAATTATGCCCTCCTTATTCAAATTTTTTTCGCTTTTTTTCTGTTTTTTTTTGTTTAGCCCCCGCGTTATAAATGAGCTTATTTGGATGGCTGAAATGATAGCGCGATAAAAATGTTGTTAGGGCGCCGAATGTGATACGATGATAAGTCAGATTGTATTGTTTTCGATACATTTTATTACGTAGGTACCTACTTCGTCTATTTAGTGTCGATTTGACCAACGTCGAGTGACGTTTATCCAAGGAATAAATTAGGCGTTCTGACAGTTTTTGTATTGAAAATCTGCCAAAATATCTTTAGACATCTTGTAAAAATTCGGTAATTTCCTTCAGTAGATAAACACAAAATAAAATACTAGCTTTTGCCCACGCGACGTTGTCCGCGCGGATAAAGAGTTTTTAATTCCCACGGGAACTCTTTAATTTTCCGGGATAAAATATAAACATTGTGCTGTTCTGTTGTATAAGCTATTAAATTGTGAAGTTTCATCAAAATCCGTCGAATAGTTTTCGCGTGAAAGAGTAACAAATATCCATCCATTCTTACAAACTTTCGCATCTATAATATGCGTAGGATTAGTAGGGATTATTCAAATAATTTTAATAAATGTTCTATTCAATGCGGTAGAGTTTTAACTCTTGCAAAAGAAATTAAAATGGTATCTAAAAGTGAATTACGACTAGCTAGTTAAATCTTTATAGCTTAAAAAACTGACATTCTCATTAATATGCATAAAAGTAGATAATTTATAGATCCTATCGAGACACTCCTCTGCTTTATTTATAGAAAAAATGAAACAAAACACTTATTACACCATTAATTCAATGTTAACAAGACAAGGTGCATTTACGCTACGCTATGTTAATTTGACGTTTGACCTCCCTGGTGCAGTGGTGAGCGCTGTGGAAATAAATGGAAGGTCTCGGGTTCGATTCCCTGCGACGACGACTCGACTCTATATGTACTAGCTGACAGCATCCTCGTTTTTTGGAAGTCGGTTAATAGGCAAATCCATATTATGGATTCAGTGCAAGCAAAGAATAACTGCACAATGAGTGACCTTTCTGTAACTTACGCGCAGCACATACTCTATGCCAGTTGTCTATTAAAGAGAATCAGATCGGTCTTATTCGGTCATTATTGTATGTTATTCCTGCTAAAGCATAAGTACCTTTATTGAATGTAGACCATCTAACCCTCGCCAATTCGCATACAGTGACCTAGTAAAGCATAATAATAGGAATAAGTGGGGCAAATGGCAGCACCTATCCTGACATTATATGCAGGATCTCTAAACATAGTCACAATGGCTGCTCATCATTCAATTGTGCCGCTGGAAATGGGCCGTTTATCTACAATGGGACGGGTCATTTTGTCATTGCATTTCTTTAATTTTTCATACATTATGTATGGGGGGATAACTGCCTCCTTGATCTAGTAGTCAGCAAGTTCGACAACGGATGAGGAAGTCCCGGGTTCGGTCCAAAAAATGTATTGGGGTTTTCTGTCAAAAATATCTCAACGCTTGCCCGAAGTTAGGAAGTAAACGGAATGTCACCCCCTTGCCTCTGAAAGCATGTAGTGCTATTGATCCTGCGCCTGATCTTTTTCCGGTCATAACGGCTTTTCATCCGTGAGTGTTTTTACTAGCAAACAAATTAAAAGAATAAAATATGTTGACGTTACAGTAAAAAACCATTTATATAAAGACTAGCTGATGCCCGCGACTTCGTCCACGTGAATTTAGTTTTTAAAATCCCGCGGGAACTCTTTGATTTTCCGGGATAAAAAGTAGCCTATGTTTTAATCCAAGGTATAATCTATCTCCATTTTGAATTTCAGCCAAATCGGTTCATTAGTTTTGGCGTGAAAGAGTAACACACACATACAAACTTTCGCCTTTATAATATTAGTGTGATATAAGTGTGATGATAAACTTATAACAGGTATGTTAAAACTAGCCAAGTCAAATATGGAGCTTCAATTTATACTAAATAATCTGCTTTTTATAAATAATTCTACTGTTTTTTAAGAAGTTATAGTTTTAAATAGCAAACATTGTTCCAGCAGAAAAAACAAGAAATTATATGTTTTGAATTTATTTATATTTTAAGAATGTTGTATGTTCTTATAAATAAATTTCAGGATTATCTACAGAACTTGGCACCCATTTAGATCGCAATTCTTTTGTCGGCGAAGTCGAGAACCACCCATATTCTTCATATAAGAAAACTTGGCTCTTATTTTCACATTTATGTTTTTGATGGGATATAATCCACTTGATCCAATCTATAATAATACCTTCCTATCTACTCAACAGTGGTCGTGAAGTGAAGGGGAAGAAGACGTTTCAGTAAAGGCTTCAGCTCCACAGAGGAAGTTCGGAAATACATAGAACGTTATTGTGTGCTTCTCTTATCGCGATCTAGCGGAATCATTTTAGCGCGCGTGTCCAGCGAGTAGTGCGAATACGTACTCTATAAATTATGTTGTGTTGCAGGGGTATGCAACCTTTCCGATCGAAGTCCGATTTTTCAACTTCAAAAAACATTATTTTTCTGTTGTGTTACGCGATGGATAGACGACAATTACCTATGCTTTAAAGGCAATTTTCTATCTGTAAGGGTTTATTTTTCAGCCTCGAATTGGGGGAAACACGAGAACAATGGATACGTGTACTCATCTGCCGCCGTAAAATTGAGACTGACGTTAAACTAATGTTTAACCGAGAAATCTCGGCGTTGGTGAGATAAATAATATAATTAAATTAGTTTATCTATACTTACTTATCGGTCTTCTATCGGATATACTTTGGTGAGTGCACTCAGGAACTTTACAACCTTGTGCCTCTTTCACCTTTTTGCCACAGAACTGCGAGAAGTCGTGAGCGTTGGCATCTTTATGTGGTAGAAATCTAACCTACTGGGACGAAACGCTTTAATTCAATGTTTTTGATAAGAACCGCTGAGGTGTGGAACAATCTTCCAGCAACCGTGTTTCCTGCCACCTATAATAATTTGAGTACCTTCAAAGCAAGTGTGAATACTGAATAGACATATGCACTGTGTACAATTTACAGTTAATCTTCCCATTACATGCTCATGTATTACTGGAGCAAGTTAATTCCATGCTTTTTTATCAGATACCGCGGTATGCCATCTAAGTAGGTACTACTACTTCTACTACTACGTCTACTGGTCATTGCCTTAGAAATGCAGCATGCTTCACAAATCACTACATTGTCTCTTAAAATGAGAAATATTATAAGTTCTAGTCTATTATTAGTATTCTAGTCGGTCCTTATCAGTGTTATCCAGTATTGATTGTCAAAATTAAAATTAAAAAGTTGAGTTAAAAAATCGGCCAGGTTATCGACAACTGGTTCGACATTTAAATTACGAGCGGGACCCATTTTTATCTGTTTTTTTCCCGTCGAGCCTAGGGGTGGCGCGCTTTTTTTGGCCTTACTTTTTTATCGAGCGCCGCAGCGCCAGCGTCCACTGTGCCCTCGACGCTTAAACGGTCGATATAGGCCTACTTGGGCGCGGCGACTTTCATAAAAGTAGTTTTTTAATTAATTTGTAGCCCGCTATTCTGCCTAATTGATAGCTCAATGTTGTGTGAGCTTGTTGATTAACTGATTGTCGCGGTCGAGTTTTAATTATGTATTGGATGGAAGGCGAGTGGCTGTTGCCCATTTTCTTTGTTGCTCTTTGTTCTGCAAAATCGTTTCATTAATTAAAGGGGCTTTACCAATAATGTAACTCATTATATTATTCTTTAACTAGACCAGATGCTGTATTTAAATCATTAATAAAAGAGTCTTTACTAATAACGTAACCCATTATTATTCTTTAAGTATACTAGATGCTGTATTTAAAATCTACTTGATCAACCGATAGACGTACATAGATGGACATAGGTCTCTTGTACGGACTTTCACATGGCTCGGTCTTGTGCCGCTGGATACCGTCTGAAGACGTCGCTTCACCTAGTGAGGGGTCTGCCAACACTGCGCTGTTCGGTACGAGGTCGCCACTCCAGCACCTTGGGACCCCAACGATCTCGTTGCTTTAAACTATACGCCCCGCTGAATCCACTCGACGAGTTAATATCCAAAAAAATAATAGATAAGGTAAGTGATAAGGTCACCTTTTGTATTACACTGTATATTTACTTAAATATTTTGTTCTTTTTTTCATGCAAGAAAGTTGTGTAAATAAATAAGCTGTTTTAAAAGTTCGTTGGTTATAGTCTCACAATGTTGCACTAAATAAACCGAGATGCAATAGACAATTCCCAAAACTCTTTTTCAGTGAACTCAGCATATCACTCAGAACAAATATGTAAACAGTGTGGTTCCACGGGGACCAAAGACTAAAACTGAAACATTGTGGACATTTGCAATAGAAAGATTTTAAGCTATTGCATAGCTTCTATCGCGGGCCAGCGTGGCGAATCCAGAAATTCCGTAACGAAAATAACCTGACAGGGGACTCCTCTACGGTGAGCCGCTAGATGGCGTTGATAAAAAATGCTATGCAATAGCTTTACCGCAGCAGTGCCCGAGTGCCACACGACTTTTTTTTCTTAAAGAATACCTACTACCCTCCTTCTGTGCTTAGGCGTAAATATGATATTATATTGCAACGGATGGAGCTCGAACCAGTGACCTTTCAGTTTTCAGTCTGCACATTTAACCATTGGGCTATTGGGACTATAAGCTATAGCTTCCTCAGGGAACAAAGACTAAAACTGAAACATTATGGAAAAAGGCAATAGACAGGCCTATAGATAAATTACATACCTGCATATTTTATCTGTATAATTCTATTCGAATTTTTTTACAAGACTTAGTAGAATACAAGCATTTTGGAGTTGACTTGCACTTTTAATTCAAATTAGAATATCGCCCTATCTACTTGTTTGAATTTTATTTATAGGGCGAAATCTTCACATCTCGCGAAGGGCTTTGTGCTGACTTTCATATTACAACATTGACAGCACAGAGCTCAGGGTTGACGCTCAGCAGATAAACCTTACAGGCTTACACCTTCTTACAAACAGTTGATTAATTGTTGGGACTATTCCTTACGTACCTACTTGTGTTATCTGTGGTGTTGTCTATGGCGGTTTTATAATAAGTAGTATCTATGGTAATCTGTGTCTGTGATTATATTATTAAAAATTCTACATGGTCCTTCGAGCCGGATTTGAACCAGTGACCTATGGATACATTGTTGAAGAAAACGATAAATCTTCATTCTAAGATAAACGAATGTAATCGAATCTAATTCTTCTAAATATATAAAAGGAAAAAGTGACTGACTGACTGATTGATCTATTAACGCACAGCTCATACCACAAGACGGTTCGGGCTGGGCATATGTACTGATAGAATCCCTTGTAAAGTATTTTCGTGGCCTAAAGGATTCAAATCCTCCTTAACTACTGTAGAATCAATGCTGTAAATGCATTACAATTTACAATATAATTACAATTTACAAATTATAATTATATTCATTTGCGTCCCTAGTGTTGCGAACATGCAGTAGCCGGCTATCGACTGCCTTATTAATAAACATGCGCTAACAATAAATAATTGTTTATAATGAACTTTATAATATATTAGTGCAGATACTTCATTATCTCGCGGCGAACACGCACACATCCGAGCCGCTTCACGCAAGGATTGTGGTGTGGGAATGTTCAGAATTTTAGCGATATCGATACTTATTATATATCGTTATATTTTCACAAAGTTTGAATTTCTACTCCAGCTACAAATGGCTCATATCTCGCTTGACGTTAGAGCCTCAAGGTGCTAGAATTTCGACCCACACTGGGAGGCGTGTATTGGAAGACCCCCCACCAGGTGGACGGATGGACAGTCCTAAGCGGCAGCCACTGGAAAAGGGTAGTACAAAATCGCTTTCTGTCGCGACCCTTTGAAGAATGCTATCAGTAGTGGAGGTCTATGGATATCTTAAATCCTACCAATCCCTACTGATATTATAAATGCGAAAGTGTATTTATTGTTGGTTTAATGATTTGTTGGTTCGTTTGTTTGTTCTTCAATCTACGGATCGACTTGATTTTTTGCATTTATAGTTGAGGACCTGGAGAGTGATATAGACTAGTTTGTATCCAGGAAAAACAAAGAGTTCCCTCGGGATTTTTAAAACTAAATCCACCCTACCTACCTAACTATATCGAACGAGACGAAATTCTCTTTTTTTCCTTATCCAAATCTAAATAAATCTCTTATTGATTTTGATAAAAATTGATTTCAAATTCGGATGAGTCGATATTTATTCTAATAATTCATTCACATCACTAGCAAACGCAAGTGCATCGCGTCGCTCGCATTTTCTTGTATGGACGCATTGATTAATGCGCCTTGATTTGAATAATAATTTTGAGCCACAAACCTTATTGTATGATAAATTTAGTGCAAATTGTAACGTGAGGTCTGGAATTAAATGTTTTAATGTAAGGGTGTGTATTGATAATACGCTAGAAAGAATGTAGAGTTGGAAAAAAATAACTTTAAAGACGGGCACATAACCTTTTAAACTTTCAGGTCACATAATTCACAATATGTATTATTATTGCTAACTATTTCAGGGTAACTCAGTGGGCGATGGAAAAGGCTACAAATATATGAAACGAGGAGATAGGAGACTTAGGAGAACCAAAGCTCATCGAGTCAATCGAGTGATACGAAATATTTTTTTAGACACCAGATTGGAACTAATCAAATGACGGTTCATTAATTTTATAATTATCTAACGGAGGCCAAAGATATAAAACTAATTTTATATGGAAAACTAACTTTGATTGCTATGTTTTCCCTAAATCATATATAGACGCCTCTTATAACATTCAGGTAGAACTTACAAAAAAAAAGACGTGTGGCACTCGGGGACTGCCGCGGTAAAGCTATTGCATAGCATTTTTTATCAACGCCATCTAGCGGCTCACCGTAGAGGAGTCCCGTGTCAGGTTATTTTCGTTACGGAATTTCTGGATTCGGTCTCCACGCTGGCCCGCGATAGAAGCTATGCAATAGCTTAAAAAAATGCATGCGTGTTATAACTGAAAAGGCTACTGGATCAACATAATGCTGCAGTATTAAAGGCTGCAGCGCTGAATTTCAGGCAAAGCCTTTAGTGAACTGTGTGCTAGTTTTTAAACTATTGCATAGCTTCTATCGCGGGCCTTGAGCGTGGAGACCGAATCCAGAAATTCCGTAATGAAAATAACCTGACACGGGACTCCTCTCACCGCTATATGGCGTTGATAAAAAATGCTATGCAATAGCTTTACCGCGGCAGTCCCCGAGTGCCACACGTCTTTTTTTTGTTTGACTGTGAGTAACCGCCTTAAGCAACCATCATCATGGATTTATAAGGTGGACGAGTAGGTATCTCATAATTTTATTGTTGTCGTCTCCAGGCTATATTAGTTAACGCGGCGTTGCGTGTACATTAATTGGTGGCTTGGAAAACATTTATAGACGACCATGTCATTACGATTCTTTATTTGTCTTTGAATATGTTAACGTTTAATTTGTACTTCGGTGCAAGAATGACACCTACAACCACATGCTAGTTCCTTAACGGCAGGATCTCCGAAAACAGCCTGTTTTTGATTCAATAGTAAACAATCAAATATTCTTTGTTTTGATAGGTTAAAAATATATGTTATAGTTTTAATATACGTTCTAAATTATTTTACCGTTCAAAAGTCCATATTTTGAACTTCACTCGAAAAAATAATATTCCAAAAACAGTGTAGTTTTTAATTGTTTTTCAGGTTGTATTTATAGTATATCAAAGTTAAACTAAAAAAAATGTCAAAAAATAGGCAAAAGCTTTTAGAAGAATATTTTACCGTTAATTTTTCTCTAAAAAGTTTTCTTTTTTTTTTATCGTTACTGTTTTACTTTTTTTATAACAAAGTGGCTCGTGCACCTCACTTCAATTGCTTGCAAGTTACTGCGGCCGAAGATCGTGCCCTTAACAAGTGTGAAGTCTTTACATCTATGGTAATACTCTTACGTTATGGTATTCCGCTTGGTATTACGATATGGTATTATGCTTATCGATATGTGGTGGGAGGCTTTAGCCGTGGCTAGTTACCACCCTACCGTCAAAGACGTGCCGCCAAGCGATTTAGCGTTCCGGCACGATGGCGTGTAGAAACCGATTAGGGGGTATGGGTTGAATCGACACTGCCATACCCGTTCCAAGTTAGCCCGCTTCTATCTTAGACTGCATCGTCACTTACCATCACGTGAGATTGCAGTCAAGGACTATCTTGTCAACGAATAAATAAAATATGCATAAGAGTTATAGGTACCATAGAAGGTTTAAGAAACTTAATCCACGCGAACGAAGTCGCGAGCATCAGCTAGTGTAGGTATTTATAATCCGTTGAAATAAGCTAGTTCATAAAAAACTAATTAATTATTAATTAGATAAATATTTCAATAAGAAAACATGTTTCGCGTGCTTTAAACTTAGCGTTTAAGTTATTCATTACAAAAAACAAAATTATATTTAAACACGTTATGTGACAGTTGCAATGCTCATTAAGGATTAGGGCTAAAACACACGTGCGACTTTTTGTAGATCGCTCATTATCATTAGCAACTGGCAAAAGTATGACTGACAGTTTAATTTAATTTAATTTTAAAGTAGACAATGTAATAATTATGCCAACATTAATATTGCATGGCGTCTTTCTTGACGGATTCAAAGAATTAAATATTTTGAATCCTTAATGTATTGTTGTGATCTATTTCTTTATATATACTTAACCTAATATTATAAAAACAACAACATGAATTTTCTTCATTATTAAGTTTAAAAAACGAAGCAATTAATGTACTGTATATTTCAAATAGCAAAACAATTAAATTGAAAATGAGCTAGGTAGCAATTACCTACTTATAATACAATTCACTTGTTTTAAAAGAGTTTGTTAAAAAAATTAATTAATTAATTATAAGAAATGTCATTTTAAAACATGAGCAAAATACACGAAACATTGAAAAAAAGAATCAACCAAACTAGTTTTGTTGCTTAAATTTTTAAACTTTAGTCGTTAATAAATAAACTTTGACTAGTCATTACGTAACTAGTTTAGTAGCTAGTAAAGCATAGTTTCTTTTCATTTCTTTCAGTGCATTTGCATTAGCGCGCAGCTAAAAAGTGAGGTATTCAAACATTCAAACGGGTAAGTCCCATTCATCGAACGTACGAAACGAGCATTCTGTTAGGAAAGAGTGAAAAGGGGGGGGAAAGACCTCGACCCGAAAGGTGAAGGTCGGGCAAAACAAAAGACGCGATATAGTACCGTCCGAACCGTCTCACAAACCGGTAGTAGAAGCTGGGTGCAGTAACACTGGCTACTCGGTTACGTGCCGAAATAAAAAGCAACTTGGCAGCCAACTTGGATTCAGCAAGAGCTGATATTACCCCCTGTTAGAATAGAATAGTTCTTTCAATTCACGAGGGCGCGTGAGCTTGTGGCTACGTCGTGTGTGTGCCTGTCAGGAGCCTAGTTGGAAGCGGTCATGCGCGAGCAAGCTCTGGCTCCCACTTCTATAGATACGACACACACACAACTATGAGCCACGCGCCCTCGTGATTTGCAAGAACTATACCAATTCCATCACATACCGCATAAAAATATAATCTATATATAAAACGGAAAGGTGACGTCTATCAACGCACAGCTCAAACTATTGGACGGATTGGGGTGAAATGTGGCATACAGATAGCTATTATGACGCAGCCATTCACTAAGAAAGGATTTTTGAAAATTCAACCCCTAAGGAGGTAAAATAGAGGGCAAAAGCTAGTTTTTAGAAAGGTTATGAATATATATTATAATGATGATAAAATAATATATCAGTCTATGTATATTTTTTTGTTTAAGTAGGACTTGCTTTTTCCTTTCAGTTTTTAATTAAAACTCAATTTTTACGCAGTCGAGTTTTTGGTTTTTTTAATTGAATATTTTTTTATTAAAATATCATCATAATATCATTAGCAACCAATTAACGTGTAATTACTGAGTGCAGGTCTCCGTCAGAGAATAGGCCATAATTTATCTCGCTGGCCCAATACGAATTGGTAGACTTCACACCCCTTTGAGACGAAAGGACGTATGATAGATGACGAATCATTCGAAAGGTCGGGAAAAACAAATCCTAACGCTGCTGAATTCTCCGAAAGTGACGTAGAATCGTAGAATATTTTTGAGCCATGAGTTAACGTGAACGATGCGATGTGAGACTTCAAGACACAGTAAAGTCATCACGTGACACACTACAGCGTCTACTGTAATGTGAAGCGGGCTCCTGAAAGCCGGTGGTCCCATAATTCACAGTTATTTCTACACCCACCTCCTTCGCTTGTTCCACTAACCTCTCGAATACAATAAGGTACAAATATCTCATTAATAAGTTGTAACTGGTTGGACATGGTTGTTTTAAAAATACTAGGACCGCGGGAGGCCTTTGTTTTTCCGGGATAAAAAGTAGCTTACGTCACTCTCCAATTCGTCAACTAGAGCCATGCAAAAAATCACGTCGATTCGTTGCTCCGTTGCTGCGTGATTGAAGAGCAAACCAACAAGCTAACAAACACATTATCGCATTATAATACTCTTATTTCTTAGTAAGGATTATGTTCGTTAATATAAACTGGTAATAAAGCGGACATTATTCTCCTACAAATACGACGTGCCCGTAAATTACTTACTGTCGCCAAATAGCGCATCAACGAATAGTTTGCGATTGGCCATAGCTTCCGACATCCTAAAGGACTATTTCAATGAATTCATATTATTTTTGGTGTCTAGATTCTTCACCGTTATATGCCTTACTGAGGGTCGTGACTCCTTTCCATAAATCATAAAGTGATTTTTTAGTTTATTAATATGGTGGATGGTAGTTGTTCAGCATAGACAATTATTTATAACCTTCTTAGCGGATGTCTACATCATGTACAGATAGCTACTCTATGCCAAATTTTAGCCTGATCACTCCAATGGTTTGAGCTGTGCGTTGATAGATTAGTCAGTCAGTCAGTTACGTTTTCTAACCTAACTATTTTTTTTTAAAGAATATTGACTGATGTTCTCCTCTCCCCTCCAAATAAGTGAAAACTTGTGTTAGGAATGGGTACGACAATAGTACAACGGGTGGGATTTGAACCTGCGACCTTTCAGTTTTCAGTCCGCACCTTTAACCGTTGGGCTATTGAGGCTTAATAGAGCTATGGCTAGATAGAGCTTATAATGTGCAGTGATGTCGGTATCAGTGGAAATCGCAGAGACGGGGCGCGAACTTGTGTCCCATTGTGTGGACTTGAAACAATGATCTGGAACTGTAATAATGAGTTCACGAGCCAAGGACCGCTCTACAGTGGCGACAACTACATATTATTTATATATGTATACTATTTTTTTAATTTATTAATTTTTAACGATGTCATCTATTTTTGCCCGGCTATAGCAAAGCCAAGTAGGGTTATATTTTAGCAGTCTATGTATGTATGTATTAATATGTGTATTTGTATTAAGGTAAGTTCCACCGTAGCGCCGAAACTACTGAGCCAATTTTGACGAACTATACCTAGTTACATAATAGGTACCTAGTTATATACCTATAGGTTTATGAGATACAGTCCGCTAACAGACTGACGGATGGACGAATAGCGGAGGATTGTACCCATTGGGTACGGAACCCTAAGTATATCTTACATACGTATGAAACTATATAGTTTTTGCTGTTAGTATACCTAACATCTAGTGAGTTGCCACCTGCCATGTATCTATGAATTAACACCCATTAATATGATGTGAATTCTGATACAAACCAACATACCTACCAACTTCTTTATTCATACAAAGTTTTAAAAACCCCATCGTGCTTAGTAAATTATTGAACTATTTCAAGATTGGCATGAATACAAAGCGATTGTTCCGTAGAACAAAGTCTCATGTGCTAAATTCACAACTTGGAGCCTTAAAGTCTCATCTGCAAGGCTCAAATCTCAAGTTATGAATTTAGCAGATGAGACTTTGTTCTACGGAACAGTCGAAAGACACTTTCACTGACGGTCCCTAAATACGGTTACTTAAGCTAAGTAAGATAGTCCTTACTGACAATTTCGTTTCGTTTCGTGTTTCATTAGCCCCCTTTGTCAATAGGTAAAAAGTCTAGCTACCTAGAAACATCAGCAAATCCACGTCCACACATCACTATTGTGAGAGTTAGATTCGAGTATTTGAAGATCAATTACTATCAAGCCACTAAGGTCAAACTGCGAGTCAATAATAAAGATCGCATTAGCTTTTTATCGGTATGTTTTATGCAGATTAGAAAATGGAGAATCAAACTAATCTCTCGCAAAGGAATTTGATGTGGGTCATTCGACAATTTATTGAATTCGATGCCTTAACATGGCTAGCCTAAGTATGTCATGCTCTCTTTAAAATTTCTGTGGTGGTGTCGTGTGGTGCGGATTGTTATGTTCCCTCAAATATGGTTGAGCGAAGCGATGGCTGGATCATGCGTCGTGCTCGTGAACGGGTGCCACCAACGGGAATGGGTCTGCTTTGTGTCTACCCATCATTTGTGGAAACACTGTGTGCATAGCATAGTTTTGTTAACCATTGCAAAAAAATTTTTTGGAAAGAGCAACTGCTGAGTTTCTTGTCGGCTCTTCTCAGCAGAATCTGCATTCCGAACCAGTGGTAGATTTATGACATGTCATAAGAGCTACAAGGAATTTGATGTGGGTCATTCGACAATTTATTGAAATTGATCATTGGATTTTCAAAAACATACATACGTGTAATACGTGCAATTTTTATTTTGATTTAATATGCTTATGTTTCTCTATTAAAATAAGTATTTACCTAAAAAAATATTGTTTTTTTTTTTTACAAAAATGCTTTGTGTGACGTCCGCTTAGTATGCAATTCCCTTCGATGTCAATATAAACGGATTCCTCTGTACCTACTTACCTCTTAAGTGAATTGTTTTGAACGTAATAAAATTAAACGTGTCACGTTTGGCAAGCAACTATTCGCGGTATCCATCGTTTTCGAAAAACTGTCGCATTTACTTCGACCATTTTTTTTTCTCTTTAATAATAAATAATTATTTCATTGTGACATTTTGCCGTCGATTCTCAATAAGGCAATAGCGGTAACGATATCTTGCATCGGGCATGGCGTATAAAATTAGCATTACTTAGTGCATTTTAAAACGTTTTCTTCTTAATTAAAATGTCCTATACCTAATTATAGCTTTGGCGGTGTCATTTAGATGGTTATGTAGCTTATTTTCAACGGTTAATTGTTCTGTGGCCCTGTTTTTTATTGGGGGATTATGTTTTTCATGTTCGCCGCATGTGACAGAATGTAATGCCGTGTGAGGAATTTTTCGCCGTGTATTGGATACAGTTTTTGAGGCATATTCAAGTCCATATTGGATCGGGAGCCTACAAGTAACGTATACGGTGAATATAGCAGCTATTGCTAAATACTTGTAAGTATTTTATTTGTGGGTTATAAAGAACTAGCGATCCGCCCCGGCTTTGCACGGGTAGCACTAATTTTACTATATTTTTTTTTTTGGCGGATTATAGCAAAATAATTTTAAGCTCTTCTTGCTAACCATGAACTTCCGCAAAGTAACGCCTGATTCTATCCAATATCCAAAATTTTACTA
Organism: Hipparchia semele; assembly: GCA_933228805.2. Taxonomy (NCBI): domain Eukaryota; kingdom Metazoa; phylum Arthropoda; class Insecta; order Lepidoptera; family Nymphalidae; genus Hipparchia; species Hipparchia semele. The sequence continues at coordinate 3,483,043 of OW121723.1, read as the reverse complement.
TTACCAAAAAATAAAAATAAACTGTTGCTACTACCAAACTTTACAAGATCACCCGCTGAGCTAATCTAAAGATTGCCTGCAATCAATATCGGTCCTGCCGATTTGGAGTCTAGTAGAGAATATTATCAAATGGGAAAGTGTGTTGGTTCTTGGATTGTCCTTCAACCATGCAGCAATATAGCAAATAATCGACATATTTTTTTGCAGGAGTATCTATACCTAAATGGTTGAGGAATTGGGTAGTGACATAAGCTACCTGTTATTCGGGAAAATGGAAGGTTCCCGCGTTTTTAAAAACTCGAAGCGGGCAAAGTCGCAGGTAAAAGCTAGTAAATGAATAAAGTGTGCACATTGTAGAGTGGTCTCCTCAGTCAAAGGCTTGAGGTCGGCTTCTTCTTATGCAAATTTTACGAGCGGCGATTGCTAAGCAGACAAATCGCTTAATTGTTTGGACCAGACGCTCTATCGTGGTGAAGAAAAGTTTACAAATTATAATATTACTAGTTTGTGAGAGAGACCTCGAGACAAAAGAAGCCTTAAAACGGCCACTTTGATAGCCCCTCAAATCATTAACATTTGAAGTAAAATAAAAACTAAGACTGAATGAAAAAAATTAAAATGAATCTAATACCACATCCATTATTCGATGTCACTATAAACCGGTATGGTATAATATGTAGTTCTCAAAATACCAATAATAATAACCTAAATATTATATAAAAGGAAAAGGTGACTGACTGACTGCCTGACTGATCTTGCAACGCTCAGCTCAAACCACTAGATGGAAGAAGCTGGTCATACAGATAGCTATTATGACGTAGGCATCCGCTAAGAAAGGATTTCTAAAAATTCAACCCGTAAGGGGAAGGGTTTGAAAAATCGACTTAACATGAACGAAACCGCGGGCAAAAGCTAGTAAAAAATAATAATTTTGTTTGTAATAGTTTTGCTACAAAGCGAAAAATATAGTTTTTGCCCTTCATTCGTTTCTATGGACACCCCCCATTAATAACTTTTTGTTTAATTCATTTATTTTATTTATTTATTTCATATTCGGCTTAGGGCCATAGAGCTTACACATTATGAGTTATGACTAATGATAAGGCTCTGACAGACTCTGACAGACAGACAGACAAGTGTAAATTCAAGTTCTTGCAATACACGAGGGCGCGTGAGCTTTACTAGTGGTTACCTCGTGTACATGCACATTGCGTAAGTGTGCGTGCCTGTCAGGAGCCTAGGTGGGAGCAGTGATGCGCGAGCAAGCTCTCGCTCACACTTATATAGATACGACACACACACAACCATGAGCCACGCGCCCTCGTGAACTGCAAGAACTATACCAGGGCCCCAATTCTGCTATTTTACAAGTCATTGTCATTGAACCGCAATACAATTACAATTCAATTATCATTGGTCCAAAATTTCGTAGTCTACTAAACTCACAATGGTCGTTCGATTTCTTATAATTGGATTGTAATTCAATGATACCTCGGTATTGCCATTAGCTTAAAAAGCGTTTACCGAAATGAGTTTAAAAAAAACTACATATTAAAAACATTTATTTAAGCTAGATTCAAAGCTAGATGTGTCAGTGACAAACCATCGGAAAACAATTGTGACGCCATTGAATTAGTAGACTACCAAAATTGCTAAAAGTAGCAATTGGGATGTCATTGATAGACAATTGAACTACAATTACAATAGCAGACTTGGGCCCCAGTATTTTATTTGTTCGTTGGTCCCATATTTGTTCATCAATTACGAGATAATTACCACCCATCTCATAAATGATATTATACTATGTAATGCTAACCCAGCTTATAGTGTTAGACTGTGTTTGAATGAGATGTAGTCAGTGCCATATTTAGGCGCCTCCATAAAAGTATTAATTGTACACTTGCGTTGTTTTGATTACTAGCTATGTAAAATTGGTAGATTAAGTTTAGAAAAAATTATTATCACATCACACTAATAAGGCGAAAGTTTGTGTGTGTGTGTGTGTGTGTGTGTGTGTGTGTCTCTCTCTGTGTGTGTGTCTCTCTCTCTGTGTGTGTGTGTGTGTGTGTGTGTCTATTTGTTACTCCTTCACGCCATAACAAATATATCGATTTGGCTGTTTGGAATGGAGAAATACCCAGGACTACATACCCCATAGCTTAAATTTTTATCCCGGAAAATTTAACGCGGATGAAGTCGCGGGCATCGTCTAGTTTTTTATTGGACATATATAATAATTTATGTTCCTTTGATGGCTAATTGGTTATAATATTATGAAACTGCCACCTAGAATGTATGGAAAAAGTTATTTTTAATGGAACAGTAGATACTAGAATATTATTTAGCTTTATTATTGTCTCATAATATTATCTATAATACCTACTCGGAAAAAAACCTGAAATTAAAAATATTTAAAAGACTTTTTAAGAGCTAAGTACCTGGTTGTTAACTTTTATTGCTATTATATATTTTTTGCTGGAATTGTATTTATTAATTAGAATAATTTAACGGCGCGGTCAAGATGATTGTCAAAGGATGATTAATTAATTGTCATCTTTTTTAATTGCGTGTGTTTTTTGTATAATTATGACTTTTTGGGATGCTATCTACTTGGATCAAGAATTCAATGATATTTGAAACATTGTTGATAATTATTGTATTATACACCTACCGTTATTAAGTTGTCTTGAATTGTCTCGAATACTCGAATCTCTTACTAATATTATAAACGCGAAAGTGTGTTTGTTTGTTGGTTTGATGGTTTGTCCTTCAATCAAACTGCATCGACCTCGCACCGAAAAACGCAGTGTTGGCAAACCCCTCACTGAGCAGACTGACGACATCAGACGAGTCAAGAAGCCGCTGGATACAGGCGGCGCAAGACAGAGACATGTGAAAGTCCATGCAAGAGACCTATCTTCAGCAACATTAGTCTATCTGTTGATAAAGAAGAAAACGTAGAACACTGATTGGACTATCATACAGGGTTTAAGGCACACAAGTCACGAGGGTGCGTGGCTCTTGGTTGTGTGCGTGTCGTATCTGTATAAGTGTGAGCAAGGGCTTGTTCGCGCCTGACCGCTCCCACTTAGGCACGCACACTTATGCAATGTGCATGTACACGACACCACAAGTAAAGCTCATGCGCCCTCGTGAATTGCAAGAACTATATAAAAAATAGAAAAGTGGCACTCGGGGACTGCTGCGGTAAAGCTATTGCATAGCATTTTTTATCAACGCCATCTAGCGGCTCATCGTAGAGGAGTCCCGTGTCAGGTTATTTTCGTTACGGAATTTCTGGATTCGGTCTCCGCGCTCGCGCTGGCCCGCGATAGAAGCTATGCAATAGCTTAAAAGTTGTGATGGTCTATGGATTTTATCGTAAGATTTATCACAAACTGTAATCAGCACATATAACAATTAATTGGTATAATGCTAAGGCGCGGCGATGATAATTGCATAGGAATAATGTCAGTCGGGTGATTCATCTCCGTTTTCAGCGCTGTTTACACAGAACTGTGACCTGTAAAGGACGTAAGCATAGTCGTGATTTGTCAAAAATATTTTCTCTTTCCCTCACGGAAACAGTTTTTGAGAGTGTTATTCGTTTGAAAATCAATCGTATTTATTCTAAACTAGCTGATACTGCTACTTTGCCTGCGTGAATTTAGTTCTTAAAAATCGTACGTGAACTCTTTGATTTTACTATTTGACACTCCAGATCCTGAAAAAAGGACAAACCAACAAACAAACACACTTTCACATTCATAATTATATATTAGTTAGGATAGGACGGATTACCTACTTGGTACAACCTGGTTTTTAATCTTTGCCTTAGCAGAAATCTTCTCTAAGACTGAACAACTGTGGGCCTTACCTTGCTTCACTAATACTTCACTAAAAGATTGTGACAAGCAATTTTGCGTGGTCGAATTGTGCCTGTTGAATCTACTTATTAAAATAGTTTTGCCATAATAAATAATATGAACCTAATACTTACCTATTATATTTTTATATATGTCTGTGAACATACTAAACGATATTTTTGGCTGGGGTCACGTCTTGCCACGTCACGCTTCTGTGTAAATGCTGCCTAAAAGTTTCGTGTTCGTAGTCTATAGTGATGTCATGTTGCATGAATGTTGACACTGGCTATTTACATAAGAAACTTACACTTAATCCACTAAAGTTTCAAAAATTTTTTTTAATAAAAACAAATAAAAAATATTGGAACGAAGTTCCTTATCGCGCGTTGTGAAAGGGGGCTAGACGGAAAAAATTCTTACGAAAAGTTGTCACGACACTTTTTGCTATCGGCGTCGCATGTTTCTCTGTCTGTCTCTCTCTCTCTTATAGAAAGCAAGCCAGATATTTTCATTTCTATTTCGCATTGAACTTCGTTCCATCCGGGTGTCCCTTGACACCTCTCAAGTTTTTTTTTTTTAAAAACCGACTTCAAACGCCAATACAAAGTATAAAATAATTTTATTGTCATCATTTTTTTTTATTCGATGACAAAATAGTCCTTGACTGCGATCTCAACTGATGGTCAGTGATGATGCGGTCTAAGATGGTAGCGGGCTAACTTGGAAAGGGCATACCTCTTATCGGTTTCTACACGCCATCGTACCGGTACACTAAATAGCTTGGCGGCACGTCTTTGACGGTAGGGTGGTAACTAACCACGGCCAAAGCCTCCCACCAGTTGAACAATTATAGTCAGTAATCGAACTTGAAACTGTTTTCTTGACCACACGTGGCTCTAGATCTTTTTTTCCACGTACCACCAAATTGTGGAATCTTCTCCCTTCGACAGTGTTCCCACTTAATTACAATATGGGGTTATTCAAGGGGCGCACCAATAAGTTTCTGAAATGCCGGCAACGCATCGGTGGTGCCTCTGGTACTACAAGTGTTCATGGGCGGCGGTAATCACTTTACATCAGGTGACCCGCCAGCTCGTTTGTCCGCTATTCATAAAAAAAAACTACCTACAGTGTATCAATTTGAAAATCAGAGCATCCATACTCCAAATAAATATGAATAAGGGCAAGATTATTAGAACGCGTCAGCCGTAAATACGCTAAGTGCATCCCTAACTTCTCAACATCAATATTCTACTGGAGCGTTTATTATCATATCTCATTATACGAGTTAGTGCTTGTACAGGCTTGGGTAGTCCCCTTCTTAGGTTATGACCTTACGACTAAGCACTAAATTTAGCTCTTAGAACAACGAATTAATTTCGACCCTAAGCGAATTTCTTAAGGTGCGTTATCGGCTGTGTACGTGTAGTTGTAAAGTCGAGATTTCGAAATGCAATTTGGAAATGAGATCCGGAGGGTAGATGTTACCCTTAAGGGGTGGTGGGGGGATGGGGTCTTACCACTATTATTTATAAGGGTGGGGGGTCAGCGGACGGATCGGCTACTATACCCGGCTCGGCGAGCAGAGCGTTACTTACTGCAGACGGCGACGTGTAGAAGTGCGTCTCTAAATTGTTTTGTTGTATTGATTAGGCCGTCTTAGCTTAGATACTCATATTAAGGGCACGATCTTCGGCCGCAGTAACTTGCAAGCAATTGAAGTGAGGTGCACGAGCCACTTTGTTATAAAAAAAGTAAAACAGTCATGATAAAAAAAAACTTTTTAGAGAAAAATTAACGGTAAAATATTCTTCTAAAAGCTTTTGCCTATTTTTTGACATTTTTTTTTATTTAACTTTGATATACGATAAATACAACCTGAAAAACAATTAAAAACTACACTCTTTTCGGAATATTATTTGATCGAGTGAAGTTCAAAATATGGACTTTTGAACGGTAAAATAAATTTAGAACGTGTATTAAACTACAACATATATTTTTAACCTCTCAAAACAAAGAATATTTGATTGTTTACTATTGAATCAAAAACAGGCTGTTTTCGGAGATCCTGCCGTTAACACTGCGAAGAATACCAGAATAAATCCGCGCGATTGATGTGTAGGAGTCTAGTAAGAGCTAAATACAGAATACATGATATTCTAATAACTCGTAAGATAGTAATTAAAAAATAATGCCTCTTAGTAATATGTTCAGGAATTTTATATAAAAATCATATACTTACCTACCTAGTTAGAAATAAATGCAAATTGGTTAAAATTAATAACTAACTTCGCGATTTTTTTTTATCAAACAAATATTTATTCTATTCGATGACATAAAAAAAAGACGTTTGGCACTCGGGGACTGCCGCGGTAAAGCTATTGCATAGCATTTTTTATCAACGCCATCTAGCGGTGAGAGGAGTCCCGTGTCAGGTTATTTGCGTTACGGAATTTCTGGATTCGGTCTCCACGCTCTATGCTATGCAATAGCTTAAAAATAATGAGTTTGACAAAAACAAAATAGGATTACTATTAATAAATAATTTATTATTAAATATAATATACCCAAGTATGATCCAATCGTTTTATCTATAACAACATTACGTACCTAATAAATGTATAAAATCATTGAGTTAAAAATAAAAGTTTTCTATAATAATGAACACATGTTCAACTTTTTCACCTCGTTGCTACGATAGCTCATTACAAAGTCAACGGGAAGTGTCTAACTCCGAAATTAAACCATAAATCTTCAGCGCGTTGATATAAAATCTACCGCGCTATTTCAACTCGTGATGTTTTACGGCCAGCAGAGAGAAATTAGAAACTGCCCTGTTTTAAACAATATTCGTTTCACGCCTACCTAATTACGGAAGTTAGTGTCTCATTAAATTCGTTTTCATTGTTACACGTCGAGTTGTTACATTAAACGTACGTCATTACGCTGGTACGTGTGAGTAAACAATTTTGTGTGGTCAGATTGTGCGTGTTGAATTTAGTTATTAAAGTAGTTTTGACATAAATAATATAATATGTTTCTCTATATTATGTCCATGAACATACCACATGAAATACGTCACTGACACCATAAAATTTTGGCGCGTTGATATAAAATCTACCACCTTATTTCGTATTATAATAAAATTAGAAACTGTCCTGTTTTAAAGAATGTTCGTTTCACGCCTACCTTATTCCGGAAATTTGTGCCTCATTTAGTTTTCACATGTAACACCTCAAATTGTTAAGATAAACGTACATCATGGCACTGGAATTATTAACACAAAAAACTGGATACTGTATGAAAAAGATAAATTAAAGGTATTTTTGAAAAAAAAAAATTGTAATTTACTTCATTTATTTTAACAAAACTAGGTTTATATGAAACGATCCCAAATAGTTTTAGTATTGTCTAGAATCTAGATCGTAAAAAGTCGGACCGGCAATTTCCATTACAGTATTTGAAACAATGAAAACGCGCAATAATGGTGCGTTTACACTTAACAAGTCTTTGTTCACATACTCAATATAAACATGTACAAGTAACACGGCTGAGACGATTTACATTAATATATTACTGGCAAGCTTGTAGTATTTTAATTTAATGTACGCTAATGGGCCCGTTTGAGAACAACCATTATTTAATGCTGGTTAATTTCGTGAATTACCCATTATTATGATGCGAGAGCACATTATTTTAAACTGGTTTCATGTAAGTATAGGTACGATTTAACCATATACTTATCACAGCTTTTGGGTACTAGTTTTTGGGCAAGAGAGAGAGAGAGCTTTTTTTTTCGGGATAAGAAGCCTATCACTCTCTTCTGTCCCGCAACTATATTTTTCTCAAACATGCTTGGAAAGAGCATTATTTTGGCAACCTTCTTCGAGATAAATCGAAATTGCTGTAATGGCCAAATACATGCGAGCAGCGGCCGGCAAAAGTTGTATGAAAATACATATCTGTCGTGGTAATTTAAAAATGGAACGATCTTTTACTCCGAAACATGGCAACCAAGGAGGTAACGAAATTTAAATAAAATCAAAGGTTTTATTTAAATTTTGAACTGCCTTGCAAATAGAAAGCTGTTTATTTCCACGCATTATTTGAGAAAAGTACTGTACGAGCCTTGGCCACAACTAGGTATTTACACGTTCGTCCATCAATGCCTCTTTTGCTGGCCGCTGCAGTAATGTATTACATATATGCAAATCGTGTTATTAATGTTATTCTTTTGAAGTAGATATAGGTATATCCTTCGAATGAAAATATTGCAGCTTTTCAATTGACAAAAATTATGTAATGTTAAATAATGTATAGTAAAATGAAATTTTGTCTTTTTTTTATTGGATGACAAGATAGTCCTTGACTGCGATCTCACCTGATGGTAAGTGACGATGCAGTCTAAGATAGTAGCGGGCTACCTTGGAAGGGGTTTGGTAGTTTACATTCAAACCATACTCTTTCTAATAATAATATTAAGAGCTTAATAAGAGACAGCCAAATATCGAAATCACAGAGAAACTTCTTTTATCTTATTTGTATAGATGAGACGGGGCATGTCAAGCGTTAGAAGTTACATTTGCGATCAAAGAAAATCTTATTTAAATAAAAGAAGAGTTAAACAGATACAAACTAAGTAAATTACAGCTAAATAGGTTGAAATAAACACCGGCCAAGTGTAAATACTCGCATGCAAATGGTTCCGTACCACAACATTACTTTGTAAGTTCTTCTAGTGGGTGTATAGTTGTATACTTACCTACTAAAAGATGGGATTACGCAATAAGCAGTATTCTTCTTGCCAGATGCCATAGCAAAAGCCTACTAGAAGATATGGCATGACATAGCAAAATCAAGCTGACAAAAATAAACAAGGTTCTTGAATGGTAGCGCCTGACCAACCATTCGGCATCGCAACCACGATACGATGTGGGTTTTAGTTTTTTTTTTCATTGTTAGGTATTAAGTATTTGTCGTAAGAAGCCATAGTAACAGGTGTTCTATGAAAACTATAACTGGCTTCCTACCTATACAGAACACCCATATAGTGTAGTTCTTTCAACTCACGAGGGCGCGTGAGCTTTACTTGTGGTTACGTCGTGTACATGCACATTGCGTAAGTATGCGTGCCTATCCGGAGCCTAGGTGGGAGCGGTACGACACACACACAAAAATGAGCCACGCGCCCTCGTGAGTTGCAAGAACTATACAGACGGCGCGCGGAGTCTCAGTAGGTAATAAGGTGCAGTTTAGCACTCTTTAGGTACGGAATCCTAAAAAAGATAGAGATCTTAATCATCAATTTCTCCCAACTTAAGCAACTCGCAAAATACAAAAGCAATGGCAATCAGATAAAAGTTGATTAATCTCCGCGCAGGAGTTTCGCTTCTTATTATAATAAACTAATTAATGATGGAGCGAACAATTCATTATAGAAGCAAAACTGCCTTCCGAACAATAATGATAATGAGTGTAATTAATTATAGGAAGTTGGTTCAAGACGTACCGAGACTGGAGCTATGAGCATACTTCTACTGTGTGGACAAGGCAAAAAACAAAATTCAAAATTATTTATTTCATGTAGGCCAACTTGTAGCTCTTATGACACGTCATGACTCTACCACCAGTTTGGAATGCAGATTCTGCTGAGATATTACGAACCTTTTTAAGGTGAGTGACTACGGAAAGCGCAGTGTTGGCAGACCTCCCACGAAACAAGCTTCCAAGGGAAGTTTTTTTTGTGCGCTCATTGGTTAACGCACGTGACCTTCATTAGACATTTCTAGGGTCATCTTAACGTACTGTTAGTCCCTACGACTCGGCGGTCGTAAAAAAAAACACGGGCGAGTACTGGAACTTTAGTTTAATCGCACAGTTTACTGACAATCACGGTTACCACTTAAATTACTTAGACGAATTCTGATTACGTGACTCGCGGGACCTCCAGAAGGTCTTCCAGCGACATTTTCAGGGTTTTAGCTTTACTTGCTGAGCAGACCGGCGGGCAGAAACCAGGTCCGTAGCTGGGCAGCGATTAGGCTAATTACCAGAACGACTGACTGGTTTTTCTCAATTAAGCGTTTTTATAGACATTTATATTGCTGAATTTCATTTTCCTCAATAATAGTACCTCAGCAATACATGCATCAGAGTATATTGCTGAATTACATTTATTCCAATAGTACTGCCCAGCAATAAGTGAGTTTAGGGATGTAACAGTACGTTGTAACACTGAGAAGAATTTAGAATTTATTTCCGACAAAATTAATATGGAAATAATTGAGTAAAGTTATTACGAAATTACAAAACAATTGCCGCGTCCACCAATTCATTACTGTAGTGTGGCAAAGGGTGTGAGGAGGTCAGCCCGTGTCGTGCCAGTGATGGTTTTAATCATTATTACTTGTAATTAAAACTTAGCTTCCTACGTATATTGAAACATACAAATGAAAGTACCTGCTTTTCTTCTTCTTAGAGAGCCCTCCTTAGGAAAGTTAGCAATATAATACAATAGAATAGAAATGTTTTTTTGTTCAAATAAACTTTTACAAGTGCTTTTGAATCATCGATGAATCTATCACTGGTTCGGAATGCCGTTCCTGCCGAGAAGAGCCAGCAATAAACTCGGCGGTTGCTCTTTTAAAAAAAGAAAATTTTTTACAATAGGTAACAAAACTATGCTATGTTGTGTGTTTCCACAATGAAGTTTCAAAAATGCATACCTACACACAATCCAATTAGAGAGATTCTAAACTTTGGACACCGATACGCTAAATAATGAACTGTGATCGGTGATCTTTATTGCAGGCCCGTTTTCAGCAACCTTTAAGTAGGAATTTTTAAAGTAGGTAGCCCCAAAATACAATCCAACCCAACGTCATTTTTACCTGTTTCCTACGTTCGTGAAAACAAAATTGACAGAAAGCATCATCAAACTACTAACCTAACTAAACATGCATAATATAAGTGTCACTATGTACCTACCTATTTCGTTAGTGTGAGTTTTTACACCTCGATAACGTTTCTAGACGCTAGGGTTGCCAGATTTTTTTTCAGCCTATAAGGGACAAATGGTTAAATGGGTAAAAAATACGGGATTTCAGTTTTTTACCCGGGACAAATAAAAAACAAAATTATTTAGTGTCATTTTTTTGATATTTTTCCAAGGATCGAGTCAGTTTAAACATATTTTTATTCGTTTTAACATATCTCCAAAATCAATACAGTTATAATCGTAATTAGGTAGGTATAAACGGTCATCAACTCGCTTTTTTACGAATGTTGCGTGTGTGAATACTTGAATCGATTTCATAATGAAAAACGAAGTACAGTTCAAATACGGGACACAGCCTGTCCCGCCGGGACATTTTAAATTGTGCCTAAAATACGGGATGTCCCGGGAAATACGGGACGTCTGGCAACGCTACTAGACGCGTATGTAAATGCTCTAGATAGAGTTCAGCGATAATAACGTTACATGCGTTACATGCGTGTGTCTGTGTATCTGTCTGTTTCCTTGTAGATCCTCAAGAAATGGATTGATTTTGATGCGGTTTCTCCTGTTTGAAAATTGACGTAATCAAGATGGTGCTTAGCTTTATGAAGATCTTTTCAATAGATTCCCCATGTCGAGACTGTTTAAAATTTTTAATCTACGCTTATTTTTCTAGTCTTTTCACAGTGTGATCGAAGGTATGAAGAGAGATAGCAACAGTGAATTCCAAATACTTGTGTCATATAAAGGCGAACGCTCATTTTAGGACCACGGAGACATTCTATTCAATTGTTAGTTGTGCCGTTGTAAATATGGTTTTCTTCTCAAAGTGTATTTAAATAATAGCATTTCTAATTTTCAGAAATGTTTGATTAAATTAGAGCAGTTTACAAAATCGATGAAAGCTTGCGGGAGTAACTAAGTTTATGATAAATGGCTGTTAAAAGCATCAGCAACTACCTTCCAAGTACCAGGGCCACATAAAGAGGCATATGAACGCTCATTAGGTCCGCGGTATCGTCCATAAATACATTATCGCGGAGGGGTGCGGTGTGGTGCGGCGGGGGCGAGGCAGCGGGTTATCGAATTAAAACTTCACTAGCAATAGTAGAGTTGAACACCGTATTAATACACCATGTATAATTCGTGCGCTTGGACAAACTTGGCATGCTCCACTTGGGGCTGACATCTAATAAATATATGCCATTACCTTTAGTAGCTAATGCATTGTGACTTAATCAGCGTACATTCAAATTCCTCGTTTATTTTTCCAGTTCAGTGGTTGAGCTGTGAAAGGGTAAAATGTCCCCTGGTGGACATAGGTGCCTTGCGTAGACTTCCACATGTCTCGACGTTGCGCCATCTGTACCTATTCAGCAGCTCCCTACGACCCACTAATTAATGACGTCGGTCCACCTAGTGGAGGATCTGCCAACATTGTTCTTTTCGGTGCAAGGTTGGCACTCCAACGCCTTGAATATAAAAAATAAATGCAAACAATAGCTATTGAGCCAGAAAAGGCCAAGCGGCGCTAATATAATATAACAGAAAACAGTTTCATAATTGCGTCGTTTGGTGTTAAAAGCCTGGGGTCATGGGGCGAGGATGCTAGATTGTTTTTTAAAGATCTGTCATCCCGTCTCATAGAGTCCATTGGTGACCAAAAGGCTGGAGGTTACCTTGGCTAACATATAAGTTTGGCAATTCAGCGGGGTAACGCAGCCAGCGTTCTGGGCACATTTCCTTGTTGCAGTGGTTTAGATGATATTTTGATATAGGTACCTACATTGTTTGAATTTAGCTTTTATTACCCGACTGCGGCATGCAAAGGAGGGTTTTAATTTAGAATTTAGTTATGCATTATTTTATGTTATTTCTATTTCTACCTCATCCTACTTATTAATATTATAAATGTGAAAGTGTAGATGTTTGGATGTTTGTTACTCAATCACGCCGCAATGACTGAACCGATTTGGCTGAAATTTGGCACAGAGATAGATTATGGTCTGGAATAACACATAGGCTACCTAGGCTATAATTTTTATCCCAGAAAATAAGAGAGTTCCCGCGGGAATCACAAAACCTCAATCCACGCGTACGAAGTCGCGGGCATCAACTAGTAATAAATAAACCTCATAACAGTCATAACAAAGAAATAACAGCTAAATTTATTAATGAAGTGAAACTAATTAATATTGCTTATTAGTGGAGGAGCAAGTGGAACGCGCCAGTGGGCGGGCGCGCGAAGGAGCGATCGAGGTAAGGGTACTGGCTACGTAATTAGATTTTCAAAGTCCGAATACACTGCTCGTACTTGTCTTCATAATAATGTGCTTAGAAAGTACCGTCTTGATACTTGAAGTTTGTGATCTTAGGGGAAATGTAGGAAAACTTATTATGTTTTGGAAAGTGTATAACTTGTCGACCCAGTTCTACAGATCCTCATTTTACCAAAAAAAGACGTGTGGCACTCGGGGACTGCCGCGGTAAAGCTATTGCATAGCATTTTTTATCAACGCCGTCTAGCGGTTCACCGCTAGATGGCGTTGATAAAAAATGCGCCATCTAGCGGCTCACCGTAGAGGAGTTCCGTGTCAGGTTATTTTCGTTACGGAATTTCTGGATTCGGTCTCCACGCTGGCCCGCGATAGAAGCTATGCAATAGCTTAAAAATTGTTTTTTGTTTTTCACAACTTCAAAAAAGTTATTAGTTTCCGAGTATTATTGCCACCTGTACCTACCAAAAATTCCACAATATTTCTGGTTGGGGTACTGGCTTCAGGTATAGGGCACATTCAAGCTTTAAAAAAAGTTATTTAAAATACTGTGGCATTTTGGTGTATGTTGTACTTTGACTTACCTACTTTCCGTACCTCAAGCGAACGCAGTCGCGGGCATCAGCTAGTAGATTATAGCGATATTTATATTTATTGTACCTACTTACATTATTATAACACTCTATAATTTCACCTTACGCACTTTCAAGGAAAGTTGGAAGAAATTTTTTTTTTAGAGATAAGCTTCACCTATGTGTAATATATCTATATATATATGTTTTATCTTGTAATTCCTTTTATGTACATAAAAAATAAAAATAAATAAATTATTGTTTATTGATAAGTTATGTACAGCCCTGGAGCGCCAGCCCTACGCGCTTCGGCGATAGCGCCGCGCTGCGTGCATCAGCTATTAAGAGCCCGTGAACGCAAGAAAAAAGTGTTCTCATGGATCCACTATAGATTCCTAACTTCGGAATATTTCGCTCGTTTTAGTTTGTAAGATTTTAATTTCAATTTTTAAAAAAGGAAAACCAGATTTTCATTGTGCTTCCCACCAGTGGCCAACCGTAACTGATAGATCTTAAAAATAATGTAAAGTATCAAAGTGATTCACTCAACACAGAACATCGAGGTATCGGATATTTAGTTTGCTTTGGGCCGGCGGGCGGCGGGCGGGGAGGGGCGGCTAAGTCCAACTATAAATTAGGAAGGGTACAGTTTCATTAATCACCCATACGCCGTTATTATTAATTAACCCCCTTCGAACTATCGCAGTTAAATATCGACCGGTAGCTGCCAATGTCAACTCTTTAATTTCTATGTGGACTTACAAAATGGAGAGTTAGTCTTGTTTTTACCTACGTTTGATTAATTAGGGATTTGAGGAAATGTAAAAAAGAGGATAGAATAGAATGAAACTTTCCATCAGATTGTTCAGCGATCGAAAAATAAAACAAAACTTGCTTGTAGGTACACTAAATAATAATATAAAAAAATATTTAAAAAAAACCGACTTCAAACGCCACTTAAAAGTATAAAATAATTTTAGTTTGTACACGTATGTTGAAGTCGGGCCAGCGTCGCGTACCGGTTTCATCGTTTCTATTTAGGCCCGTCCGTCTCACGGGCTAATTCAACAAGTATACCGGCCTAATAGTATTTACGATTTAATAATTTTAGTTTGTACACGTATATTGAAGTCGGACGGGCTTAAAATATAGAAACGATGATACAATTGCGTAACGCTGGCCCGACTTCAACATACGTGTACAAACTAAAATTATTTTATACTTTTAAGTGGCGTTTGAAGTCGGTTTTTTTTAAATATTTTTTTATATTATTATTTTAAGCTTTTTAGTGTAGCTCACATGGGACCAATTCACTAGACAATTTGTTTTGCTCCTTAAAAAAAGTATTGAAATATATTATTCCAAATAGAAATTTAGCATATGTATGGATGCTATGAAGAATGTATGGTTAAAATCCGACACACACTCTGATCACGAGCGATTTACTCTTATTCATTGAGGAGTTCCGTCCTCCATCTCCGAAGATATTCATTAGATCTTCACCAAATTTAAATGGGACCAACCTGACAATACGTCCTTTCAAATAAAAAAAAATTATTAAAATCGGTTCAGATTTGACGGAGTTATGGAGTAACATCGCCAAAAAATAATAAAAATAAAAATAAAAATAAAAAAAAAAAACATACGCGTCGAATTGAGAACCTCCTCTTTTTTTTGAAGTCGGTTAAAAAGAAATTACAAGTTTATAGAATAAATCCTTACCATACCTATTACAAAGATGCTAAAATGTATCTGCTTGTTTGTTGTAACGGAGCATCGATCGATATGATTTTTTACATAGTCTAAGACTTGAAGATAGGCTACATTTACTATAGAAAAATAAAAGGTTCCCGACGGAATTTAAAAACCTAACTCCACGCGCACGAAAAATATAGGTATAAGAATAAGTACGTATAACTTGGGCACCTTCAGAGAAGAGTACCTAAACAGGAATCGTCTAGGGCTCTAGGCAAAGCGCGTTCTAACCTAGACCAGCTTATTGCTTTCCATTAGGAAATTAATATTTAAATAACCCTATTACATGAGGAGTGTCTTTTTAAAAGCGCTTAATTGCCATATTGTAAAAACATTTTTTTTTGGTGAAATCTATGTATAGGACGATTAGGTAGGTACGTTGATTACTACGATTTCTCCAAATAAAAACAGGCTCAAAAGATTAATTCCGACGTTAATGCTTCAAAACTTGGTAATTCAAAATAAATAATAATAAAAAAACAGGCAAAATGAGAAGTTTTTTATTGTTTTACTAAAGTTAGCTTATGATGAATTTTAGTCCTTTTGAAAAGACACTCCTCATAGACACCATCTTAACGCGATTCAAATTCATATTCGCCTTTAACCCTTAAACATAGAAGCAAAATTATTTAAATCTTCAGTGAAAATTCTTTTCCACCGAAACTTTGGATATCATCCCTAAAGCAACAAAAGAAAGTATTCTTAAAGTTATAACTGAGTTTTGTTTCATTCATTTCACATTCATGCCTAGCCGCTCCAATTTCTTCACGGTTTCGTGCCTGACAACTATGTCGGTTGAAACTAGGGTTGCCACATTACAAGCAACGACTACATTACGAAAATTTTTTTAAGCTATTGCATAGCTTCTATCGCGGGCCAGTGTGGAGACCGAATCCAGAAATTCCGTAACGAAAATAACCTGACACGGGACTCCTCTCACCGCTAGATGGCGTTGATAAAAAATGCTATGCAATAGCTTTACCGCGGCAGTCCCCGAGTGCCACAAGTCTTTTTTTTTTGTTTATTCAATGAAAGTGTATTTGTTTGTTGGCTTGTTGGTTTGTACTTCATTCATGCAATAACGGAGTAACGAATCGACATAATTTTTTTGCATGGGTATAGTTGAGGAGTGACATGAGTGAGAGGCTACTTTCTGTTCCGGAAAAACATAGGGTTCCCGCGGTTCTAGTACTTTTAAAATAAACATGACTTATAGACCTTTACTAATTAATAACTAAAATTTAAGAGTAAGCTCTTAGTGGCTGAAAGAAAAATCCTTCGTAAGATCCTAGGACCAACCAGGCGTGAAGATGGCAGCTGGAGACAGAGAAAGAACCGGGAGATTGAGGAATTAGTGGCCGAACCCAATATTGTTGGAGAATATAAATCGGCAAGATTCCGCTGGCTCGGGCACCTAGAGAGAATGGGAGAGGATCGTGCTGTAAGGAGAGCATACTTGGGTCGCCCAATAGGAAAACGCCCCGTTGGATGACCCAGGTGTCTCTGGGTGGACGAAGTGTCGAAAGACCTGCAAGCCCTCAATACACCCGATTGGCGTGAAGCGGCGCAGGAGAGGCATGAGTGGCAGCTTCTGGTGTCGGAGGCCAAGATGCTCTTTGAGTCACTGAGCCAGCGAACTAAGTAAGTAATATAAAATTTAATTATGGGCTGAAACAACCCTAAGCTATGAGACGGGATTTCGAATTAACTTGATGTATTTTTTTAAACAATTTTGCGTTAGTTTAACTCGTTACTATTTTTTTAATTCGATGATGACTACGATCTCACCTGATGGTAAGTGACGACGAATTGACGATGCAGTCTAAGATGGTAGCGGACTAACTTGGAAGGGGTATGGCAGTGTGCATTCAACCCATACCCCTAATCTGTTTCTACACGCCATCGTACCGGAACGTACTGAGATTCTTGCCGGCTCTGTTCAGCAGAAACCGTTTTCCGACCCAGTAGTAGGTATTGTCTTATTATAACATACTGGTAGACACCCGCGACTTCGTTCGCGACGCTATTGAGTTATTTTAATTTCCGCGGCAACTCTCTTATTTTCCGGGATAAAAAGTAGACTATGTGTTATTCTAGACTATAATCTATCTCTGTGCCTTTTTTTTTATTCTATGACAAGATAGCCCTTGACTGCGATCTCACCTGATGGTAAGTGACGATGCAGTCTAAGATGGTAGCGGGCTAACTTGGAAGGGGTATAGCAGTGTAAATTCAACCCATACCCCTTATCGGTTTCTACACGCCATCGTGCCGGAACGCTAAATCGCTTGGCGGCACGTCTTTGACGCTAGGGTGGTAACTAGCTACGGCCAAAGCCTCCCACCAGACCAGACCAGAGACAATTTAGAAATAATAAATTACTAAATTGCCCCCGCCGGGAATCGAACCCGAGACCTCCCAGTTATAAGACCACAGCGCTCACCACTGCGCCAGGGAGGTCGTCAAAGGGCCTTTCAGCAATCAAATCGTTTCAGTCGTTGGCTGGATCTTGGTTACTCCATCAGGCCACAACGACTGAACTAGCTCTGAGAGAACTAGAACTGAGATAGCTCTTTCCCAGGATTAACACATAGGTAACATTTTATCCCGGAAAATTATAGAGTTCCCGCGGGAGTCCAAAAACTTTAATCCACACGGGCATCAGCTAGTGTTCTAGAAATGTATAGGATTACTCTAAAATTAGTTCTTGAACTACCAAGACCAATCGATCAACGTATTGTATTTAAACTCAGCTCAAACTAAGCACAAAATAGGTATCCATTACGATCTACTAGACTAGATTTGTTAGTTTTTAGAACCGGCTTGACTCCAGATATACGGTAGACGGCGATCTAATGTGGTGCCCTATTACGTGTGCTTATAGCAATCGTATTCATATCAATGAAATCGATTGCAATGGCATTAGATAGTCTTTGAGGCTAGTAAGATATAGTTGATCTAGTTGGAATCCGTAATTTAGATTTTTTTAGACATTGTGTAAATCTACAATCTCTTTTGTGGTGATTTTTTTTTTATTCGATGACAAGATAGTTTTCGACTGCGATCTCACCTGATGGTAAGTGACAATGCTGTCTAAGATGGTAGCCGGCTAACTTGGAAGGAGTATGGTAGTTGTACATTCAACCCATACCCCTAATCTGTTTCTACACGCCATCGTGCCGGAACGCTTAATCGCTTGGCGGTACGCCTATTGACTGTGATTTCACCTGATTGTAAGTGACGATGCTGACTAAGATGGTAATGGGCTTACTTACCTACTGAGAAGGGGGTATGGCAATTTTACCGAAGAAAACCTGGGGAATGAGTTTCGGTTCTACACGCCATAGGTTACGGTTCTAGCATCGTGCTGGAACGCTTAACCGCTTGGCACGTAACACATCTTGGACAGTAACGTTTCGATAAAATTCAAAATTCAAAATTTATTTATTTCATGTAGGCTACCTTGTAGCACTTATGACACGTCATAAATCTACCACCGGTTCCGAATGCAGATTCTGCTGAGAAGAACCGGCAAGAAACTCAGCAGTTGCTCTTTTCAAAAAATAAAATAATTTTACGAAAAGTAACCAAACTAAGCTATGTATACAGTGCTTCCACAATGAAGCTTCAAAAATGCAATACATATAATCCAACACATGTCAACATGGGAAGACAAAGCAGACCCATTCCCGTTGGTGGCACCCGTTCACGAGCACGACGACAGGGTGGTTAGTCGTTTACTAGCCACGACCAAAGCCTCCAACCAGAAAAAACAAATTGTGTCAATGATTAATTCGAGAAGAGACACGTAATGAGAACGTGATCAATTATTTAGCGGAAGGCAACTTTCGGCCGATCCAAGTTGGCCGGATTTAAAGTTGTGACGTCATTTAGTTATTTAGGTACAAGCGTATGTTTTCCAAGGATCGGCTGCTGTTCGTGTCTAGTGTATGAGATTACACGCTATTCCTGAATCGCTTGTCTACGTTATTGTGTAGGGCAGTTCTTTCGCGATAGGACCTACTATTTATGAACAATGTATTAGGTAGGTACCTACCTTCTTTCAAAATGGTTAGAAGTTTTATTTAGAAATCCTTACTTCCTTACTAATATTATAAATGCGAAAGTG
Source organism: Hipparchia semele (assembly GCA_933228805.2). Lineage (NCBI taxonomy): Eukaryota > Metazoa > Arthropoda > Insecta > Lepidoptera > Nymphalidae > Hipparchia > Hipparchia semele. The sequence goes on along the minus strand of OW121723.1, from coordinate 3,463,448 downwards.
TGTTTGTCTGTTGGTTTGTCCGTCAATCACGCTGCAACAGAGCCACGTGAATTTTTGCATGGGTATAATTGGGGACCTGAAGAGTGACATAGGCTACTTTTTATCCCGGAAAATTAAAGAGTTCCCGCGAGATTTTAAAAACTAAATCCAAACGGACAAAGTCGTGGGCATCAGCTACTTAGTAAATAATTAAAATGTTACAGTAAAACTTAGGTAGGTATAGCTAAACTAATCTAAATACTGTACAACTCATGCCCGCGTGGAATGGTGCCAAGAATACTGGCTGCATTTCCGCGCTGGACAGCCAGGCTGATCCTTTGCGCAAAAAATGAGTCAGCCCCTCTGTCACCAGTTTACTCGCACTTTTTTTGCTCGAGGGTTTCCACAGCAAACGGAACAAATATGTACCTACCTAAATCTGGATCAAAGAGGTATACTTTTGCCGCTTACAGGATTCAGCCATTTCAGCTGCGGCTCTCGGTCTTTATGCTGTCTCTTGCAGCAAAGCTATAAAGCTATAAGTATATAATAAAATTACATGAAATAGGTAGATAGAAAAACATTGCCTTTCGCATAGCATGCCTATAAGTAGGTATTATAACTCTTTAAAATCTTTGACCAATGCTCACCTTACGGTCCTTTAGAGAACAGTCCGGACAGCAGTAGGTACCTACTAGGTTTTGAAAATGTACTTACTAGGTTTTGAAATGGCTGCCCCATTTCAAAACCTAGTAAGTATGATTGACAAAATTTTAAAGGTGACCAAAAAACATATTTGTTATAGCCCTTCTGAACTCTTCAGACTCTGTTGGTAAATTAATGTTTCGTAAATAAACTAGGTACTTTGAAAGCTTTTATTGGATATATTTATTACTTCACTAAACCATCTACAAAACATGTATTTCTGGCCCCTGTAAAATTTTGTCAATCACACTTACATACTAAGTTTTGAAATGGGGCAGCCGAGAAGGTAGGTAGTTATTTAAAAATAATTTGATTAAAATTAAATATACATTATAGTCTTGTTCAAAGATCGTAGGTCCTAGCTGACACAATTTGACATTGTGTGTCGTAGAGCCTCTCTCTAGACTTTGACGATTTCTCAAAATAAATTAGACATTATAGTCTTGCTCAAAGATCGTAGGTCCTAGCTGACACAGTTTGACATTGTGTGACGTAGAGCCTCTCTCTAGACTTTGACGATTTCTCAAAATAAATTAGACACTATAGTCTTGCTCAAAGATCGTAGGGTCCTAGCTGACACAATTTGACATTGTGTGACGTAGAGCCTCGCTCTAGATTTTGACGATTTCTCAAAATAAATTAGACATTATAGTCTTGCTCAAAGATCGTAGGTCCTAGCTGACACAGTTTGACATTGTGTGACGTAGAGCCTCTGTGTAGACTTCGACGATTTCTCAAAATAAATTAGACATTAAAGTCTTGCTCAGAGATCGTAGGTTCTAGCTGACAAAATTTGACATTGTGTGACGTAGAGCCTTTCTCTAGACTTCGACGATTTCTCAAAATAAATTAGACATTAGGTATAGTCTTGCTCAGAGATCGTAGGTTCTAGCTGACATAATTTGACATTGTTTGACGTAGAGCCTCGCTCTAGACTTTGACGATTTCTCAAAATAAATTAGACATTTTAGTCTTGCTCAGAGATCGTAGGTTCTAGCTGACAAAATTTAACATTGTGTGACGTAGAGCCTTTCTCTAGACTTCGACGATTTCTCAAAATAAATTAGACATTATAGTCTTGCTCAGAGATCTTAGGTTCTAGCTGACATAATTTGACATTGTGTGACGTAGAGCCTTTCTCTAGACTTTGACGATTCCTCAAAAGCTGAATAAAAAGAACGAAAACGCATTTCAGAAAATTTAATTAGGTAATATTAGGTAGGTACCTACTTGTACAGCTTTTTTTATATGTAAGAGTGAGAGGCAAAAATTGGTAAGATTTTAGTGACTAGGTTAGTAGGTAGGTACCTACCTACATCTTGGGCGATCCAAGCGTGTTTCGTAGAGGAACCAATTTGATAAGTGCTAACCAGTAGCCTGTCTATTCAGTTTATACGGCGACAATAGTTTAAACGTCTCGAGTCATCGTCTCAAGGATTTAACAGTAGGTGGGTACGTATCTCTATCTGTGTAGAGATCAATGCAGACAGTAGAGTGAATTGTGTTGTTTGATGACGTTTTCTTAATCGATTTGACCGGTTTCAGGCCTTCGATAAGATTCTGTACGAGAGAAAAATCTTAGGCTAAGATCTACCAACAGAGCGTGCTTTAACTCAGCTCAGACTCAAGACAGAGTTAAAACGAGACAGATTTATGTCGGAGCATATTTTTGTCTCTCTAACTCTTATCTTAAATCCGAGGTAAGTCAGAGCACGGTCTGTAGATCTCAGCATTAGGGCCTGGTTCTCTGTGCCACTCCAACTTTAATCGCCAAGTAAACTTGAACCGACGATTAAAGACGATAGACGATTGACCAAGAATTTCTGAGATTAATTCGTAGGTCAAATTTTACTTGGGTAGACAGCTAAAATAGGCTCTTAAACTAACGATTTAGAATTACATGTACCTATAAATGATAGCGTTGATTTGATGCCATTCCTATTAGTAGGTAATCATTTTGAATTCGCTAAAGTTTTTTTTTTCATAAGCAATATTTAGTGTTTATTGTATGTTATTAGTGTAACATGCTCTTAGTACATATTAGATTTTAGAGCATAGCGACTATGGAGTGTAGAGACTAGAGTCGTGCACTCAAACCGAGTAGTTTGGAGTGAAATGGCCCACTAAGGTGATGCGCTAGAATCGCCGGGTCGCACCGATAATGCATTGTCCAGTTACGAACACCCCCGAAAATATAGCATGCGAAAAAACCGTCCACGCCACCTCCCGCTGGCGTTAATGTCCCCCACCGCGCACTAAACTTCTTTTTTTAATACATAACTTTTTTTCAAGATGCATTTTTACATGTTTCGGCCTAAAACTTTACACACCCAGCAGTGCGAGCCGACAGAAACGGTAACGCCTATCGCTGCTCGGATTTCTCTTTCCAGCCGCGGCGAAGCGTCGACCGGACGATAGTGGCGCGAGCGAAACGGCAGCATTCGTGGCCACTGTTGCTTCTTAAACCAAGATTAAGGCTCTATTCCGCTATTTCAGACACGAATTCTTGTCCGGAACGCGTCGTACGTCAACGTTTGCTTCTCGAACTCCGGTCGTGAACGTAAACAACGTTACGCACCGCGGTTAATTGTTAAATACGGTTAGTTGAAAACTAGCGGCGTCTGAAAGAAGGCGAACGCTATACGTCTCACTCTAGCGTCCAGTGCGAAGGCATTCGCGCCACGACAATTGAGTTGAGTTGAATTGAATTGAGTCGGATAAACCGTAAAAATGGTGCGGGCGGGCATAGTGGCGCGAGAAAGAGACGAACGAAAGGCGGGTTGGCCGAGACCGCTGCCTTCTTCTCTTCGACTTACGCCGAATCGCGACTAGCCGACTAGTGAACGTCAGCGTTCTGACGTGGACGGCCGTATTGTATCCGTTCGGGCTCCGTTTGACAGATAGAAAAAAATTGTTTCGCGCGTCTTTTGACACATAAAACTAAACTTTTTAGTGCGTTCGGAAACTGGACTGTGTATTTTAGTGTTGTTCACTGGTTTTATGGTAAAGGAGAGATATTTGCAGTGTAATTACCGGCTTGGAGTGGCCGTTGAAACGATTTAGAGTGATGAATCAGCGAACGCCGGCTAATTAACAACGTCGCTGTTACGAAAACAAATCTTAGTACTTCCACCTATTAATAATCGAAAATTGTAAGTATTACTTATTGCATTATAATACCCATATAGGGCACTGTTTGTAATAATTTACAAATAAATTACCATGCCTCATTAAATTTCTCGGTTGTCTCGAAAACAAAACTACATTAAAATAATTAGTGTACTTAAATAAAAATAAAATTTACTAAAAACTTCATTATTTAAAAGAATCCCATTTCATTTAATTAATATACTGGGTTAATATATAATTATCAATCTTAGTTTGGATCCTAAAACTTAATCAAAGTGTGAGCAAAAACGAAAAAAAATTACTTTTACGAAGTTAACAATACTTAGAAACTGTCAAAAAGTTTGCTCACAAATGTACCGGGTTGTAAAGTAAATAGTAAGTAGTAGTTTTGCTCTATTATAGACTAAGTTCGGCAGTGTTTTTTTTTAAATTTCGCGCTGGACATTTTGCCGCGTTTTGTGAAAAAAGGGAAAAACGTGATTTTTCTCGATAAAGAGGAAAAGTTGGGCACGGGGCGGGGCGTCGAGCGAACAGCTGATTGGCGTAGCATGTGTCGGGTTTTTCTGTAGGTATTTTTTGTTCGTTTTGTGTTCGCGTTGTAGTGGAAATTTTAATATAGCCTGGTATATACCTAGTGCGATGTACGCCCGCTCAATATTGTTGTTATGTGCAACCTGGAATGTTGTTGTTAGCTTAACCAATTTCTAATTTGTTGTAACTAACACTTTAATTTGAGACGCATTTTTTTATTAATTAGGTGATTTAATTTACAATTTTTTTTTGTTAATTTTATTATTAATCAAATGTTGTAAATTCAATATTATTACCTACTTATAAGGCATGCTACTAAGCATTAACTATTAATATTGCAATAATTTATTATAAAAAAATTAAATAAAAATATTAGATCTACTTAATATTTCATTAAAAATTTAATAAGATTTAAAAATAGGTGTTTAATTTATATATTTTGTCAAATTATTAATTTAAAAATTATCACAATTACTTCTGGAAAATAATTTCCTTAATAATTTCCCTAGCAAAATGCAAAAAATAATTCACAATTTGCCCTGTGTTATTTATTTATTTATTAAAAATCAATTTAGCAATAATTATCTATATTTTAATTTAAGACTAAACAATAGATAGATTTCCATCTCTAAAAAAATCTGTAAAATTGATTTTGAGCATTCAATGTATCATATCGTATGTATAAAAAGCGGAACTTTTCAAAATACACCTTTTATACTACACGACAACGACACGACAACGTTTCGTCAACGATACGGAGAGTCATGTAAATTCCAATGTAGGTAAAGTTGCATATAAAAATTTACAATGAATTGTTTTCCCATTAATTACGTCTTATTATAAATTAGTGTGCTTCCAAAAATGTTTGTGAAGTCGTATAAATTTTTTTAAACACAATAATACCTGCTTAATTTTATTTTTACTGTTGCTAAATCGTAAATTAAGAGTAATCTTATGTCTACTAGAAAAAAATCAAAATTACGTACAATTTTTTTTAATGTTTATTATGATTACGTTAGTTGGTAGGTACACCACAAAACATAGGATTCTGGATTTATTATTTTTTCTCTTGTTATTAACTTCAAAAATTGCAAAAATATTGGAGGGTAGTTGGGCCAAAAATCGCGTCTTTTCGACGTAAACCGAACGCACGCTCGTTCTCAGCTGCCCTAGCCATATTACAAACGTATCGTATCTATTCTCTTTCTATGATCGCTAACGCCGCTGTAGAGCAGAGGTTCCCAAAGTTTTTTTAAATCACGCTTCCCTACTGAAAGGAAAGGACGTGTGCGTTAGTGATCTTAGAAAAACGAATAATTGGTAGCCAACTCGACATAATCAAAGCTTTTTATCACACGTCAGTTTCGTATCACGTTTCAGTGGGGAAGCGTGGTAAAAAATCACGTTTCTGTAGGGAAGCGTGATAAAAAAAACTTTGGGAGCCCCTACTTTAGCCTTAGCGATCTTAGAAAACGAATAATTGGTAATCAAGTTGACATAACCAAAACTTTTTATCACACGTCCTAACCTTTCAGTAGTGAAGCGTGATAAAAAAAACTTTGGAAACCTTGCTCTACAGCGTTAGCGATCATGGAAAGAGAATAGAAACGACATGTTTGTAATATGGCTATAGGGCGACAGGCGTGCAAGCACGCTAACTAACGGAAATTAACCGGAAAAAAAAATTTGAAAAATTCTGAAAAAAATGTGTGTCGGAAAATTCCTACTCATGTAGGGCTAACATGCGCTACGAGAAAATTTTGTCTAGGTACACGTTAAGTCGTGAATCTCTATAGAGATTCACATAGAGATTACGACTAAACGTGTAGACAAAATTTCTCATGTTAGCTAAAATGTCCTCATAAAAAATTCTAGCTGATGCTGCTAGGTTGTTGCTCAACTAAACAGGAACGATTTAGGAATTATCGACTGCGAATTGATTTTGACGGTTTCGAGTTTAACTTCATCATCAAACATATGCCAAGTTTGATGGTTTATTCTTTGAAAATTTTTTTTCTATTAGTATTATATATTTTTTTATATTAATAGGATAAAATTGGTTAGAAAAAAAATCCGTTTTATAAAAATGCGAGAGTTTGTGAGGATGGCTGTTTGTTACTCTTTCACGCAAAATCTACTGAACGGATTCTGATGAAACTTCACCAGAATAGCACATACTTAGGCACATTTATCTCGAAAAAGAATTCTCGCGCGAATGAAAAAAATCGCGGACGAAGTAGACAGACAGACATCATTTAGTGTAAATACCTACCTAGAAATATTTGAACTTCATATAAATATAATAAAATAGGCGAAAATTACCACCTCTTTTAGCATTTTAACAAGCCCAATGGGATGTAGCTATTCCTCTTTTTAATTTGGCAAGCTGGGTAGATACTAATAATAAAAAAGTAGTTTTTCACTGAAAAATTTTTAATGACCTACCTACTTATCTTGCGATTTCAGTTGAAGTGTTTGTTGGACACTTATCAAATAGTAAAATAATGAGTTTAAAAGATAAATATTTTTAATTGCCAAATGTCGTGTAGAGGACTATTCGGCTGTCCCATTTCAAAACCTAGTAAGTGTGATTGACAAAATTTTACAGGGCCAAAAAAGCATGTTTTGTAGATGGCTTAGCGAAGTGATAAATATACCCAATAAATGCTTACAAAGTAGTTTATTTACGAAACATTAATTCACCAACAGATACTGAAGTGTTCAGAGTTCAGAAGGGCTACCACAAATAATATGTTTTTTGGTCTCCTTTAAAATTTTGTCAATCACACTTACTAGGTTTTGAAATGGGGCAGCCGTATTGCTTAAACTCTATATAAATAGAATAAATTATACTACTAGAAACATCACGCTAAAGTCTATAGAGCATTGCTGATACTCTATTCCGACACAAGGTAGACTTAAAACGAGACAGATTTATGTCAGAAAGTATTAAGTATTTGGTCAGACCAAATCCGCACCACTCTCGATAGTAAGGTCCACGAAGCTTTGCATGTCGCAAAAAACCGAGGCACCAAACATCAGACATTACCTACAAAAGAGTCATTGGTGGAAGGGGTCACGACCCTCAGTCATGGGGAACACGACGCAGAGAGAGAGAGTAGGGTAGACTGGGTACGGTTGTAACAATTTCCCTTTGAACACCCACAGCATTGCCAATATTGCTATAAAAAACTGTTATAGCACTTGATATGAAAGCCAGGTTATTTTTCTTTAAATTAATATCAAAAACACATGCACAGGTGAAATAATTTAGCAGATATGAATAATTTTATTGAGTGCATGCGATTGTTACAATCGACCCCATACCAGGGGCGGTTGTAACAGTGATGGGGGACAGTTGTAACAAGCAGAAATAATACAGAGTTGAAGTATTTAAATCAGCTTTTTTATTTAAAAACGCTTAAATGTACTTTAACTAGTATCACAATATCTTAAGCACATTTTTAACAGTTATTTAGGTAATTTTTTAGAGTTAAAAATAAATTAACAAAAATAGATAATTTTTCCGCTATGACTACTTCGGTACTCAACCAAACGAACATAATCTCTAATTATTATATAAAACAAAACTAAATAATCAATAAAATCTAAGTTTAAAATGAAATCAACAATTAAATTTATTTTTCGTAGAACTTTATTTTTTATAGCTTGCCTCAAAGACGCCCCCAAGTTTTATTTCATCACAGGCGTTCTTGTACAACATCGCTTTCACCTCTCGAAGTCTTTCTTACGCGTTTCCTAGGCATCTGCAATGCAAAAATATAGTAAAACTAATGTTACAACCGTACCCATGAAAATCGTTACAACCGTACCCACCACCTATTTTGGCAATAAAACGGACACAGGCATGAGGCCTAATAACATATATAAAAACGAACCAGCTCATTATAATCTCTAAAATACAACAATTGCATATATTAATACTCAAATATGAAAATTATATTAGTAGTCACGCTATATCGTGAAGAAATTCATCAAAAATACTTACTTTTGGTTGCCAAAACACAATAGGCCTTCTTCTAAACGTTATAAGTGTGCAGAGTGCGACGCAACACTTTGAATCATGTTGGCACTTGAAATCCGCGTGTCTCTCTCCTTGTACCCCTTCCTGTGTTGTTTATAGTTTCGGAAATATTTGAGTTGTTTCAACCGTACCCCGTTACAACCGTACCCAGTCTACCCTACTTATTGTTTGTGTCTCGTTTTATCTTTGTCTCAAGTTCGAGTCAAGTCATATTATGCTCTAAAGATTTCAGTCTAGTGTGACCGTCTTTAGAAGCAGTGGTAGGTACTAATTCGGTTGTAGATACGTATTCATTCATTGCTCTGACATTCAAAATATTAGTAAATAAATACATTTAATATTCAACATATTCGTGTGACTGTTTCTATGGCTGGTATTGGCTGGTCCATGAAAGTGACATTTTACGTACCTACATTTTATTAAATTGTTCAGGTCACTGATATGTATAGTTAATCTTTGATTACCACTGGATTTGCTAACCCTGTATAAATGACAGGTTAAGTATGGATTATTTTGAAGCGCCATATTTGACATACGAGTGTCTCTCGAACTAATAACATTGCAAATGGCGCACCGACCTCTATGAATTTATCTATGAATTCATACAACAACAACAATGAAATTATAGATTAATTACAGAGGTAAGTACGTCATTATTAGTTCCAGAGAATGGCGTCAATCAAGTAGGTCCAAAACAAAGTAGGACAGCAGGCTCTAGTACAGAGTTAATCATAGATTAATAATTTTAGGGCTCACTAGTGAAACGGAAAAAAAACGCATCAAAATCGGTCCATTTGTTAGGGAGCTATGAGGGAACAGCAGACACACAGACATACAAAAACAGTTCACAGATACACAGACACACAAACACACAGTTACACAGATAAAGATTCACACGTCAAACTAGTAATCCCTTCCTTTTCATTCGGGGCGGGGTTTTTTTTTTATATGATGACAAGATAGCCCTTGACTGCGATCTCCCCTGATGGTAAGTGACGATGCAGTCTAAGATGGTAGCAGGCTAACTTGGAAGGGGTATAGCAGTGTAAATTCAACCCATACCCCTAATCGGTTTCTGCACGCCATCGTGCCGGAACGCTAAATCGCTTGGCGGCACGTCTTTGACGGTAGGGTGGTAACTAGCCACGGCCAAAGCCTCCCACCAGAACATTACAAATACAATTTATAAAGGAATTTTTCAAACACCGTTGGAGGTCCAGTAGGTTTCCTATCTTAACAAAATCTATTTCTATCTGATCACATCATTATTCTACTAAACTCTCATTGGACTAAATTAGTGTACTAACTCTTATGAGTCACATCTCAGTTGTGACTCTTTATTGTTGTGAATCACTCACACCAATTGCGCGGGGCCATTAGACGGAGATTGTGTTAAAATGAAATTAATATTTCGTAGATTATTCATTTCAAAATTTTTCAAAAAATTATTTAAATATTTCATGTGAGACAACCGTAGTATCTACACAAAACTATGCTAACTTAAAAAACTACCTAAGGTCAGGGGGAGTAAGTGAAACATACTTTTCTGTTTTTTCTACAAAATGACCTCTAAGTCAATAAAAAAAATGTCAATTTAAATAACGATCAATGCAAAGTACTCTTCCTTAAATGGGCTTTCTATGACATGATCTTTAAGTCCTCTATTAGTGCAAATAACGATAAAATTACTAAGTAAAAGTAGACCATGGTTTCGTTTCACTTACCCTCAAAATGGGGTAAGTGAAACAATGATCAGTACGCTGCTAATATAAGGTCTACAGAACTATTTCAAGGACTAAAATGGCATCTTTAATTGCTTCAATCGAATACGAGTCTCAGGGCATGGCTATATGGTCTAGTTTCTTAAATAAAAGGAAAAAACTGAAAGTGGGGTAAGAGAAACATAGTCAAGCAGTCAGGGGTAGTAAACCAAAACAAAAATTGGTACGTAATAAATTTTTATTAATTAGCTAACACCATGTTTACAATATTTTTACGTCTTCTTCTATTCTTGCTTTCTTAGTGGATGCCTACGTCATAATAGCTATCTGTAGGCAAAATTTCAACCCGATCCGTACAGTAGTTTGAGCTGTGCATTGATAAATCAGTCAGCCAGTGTCAGTCACCTTTTCCTTATATATATTTAATAGATTAACTTTTTTATAACTAGCAGCTCCCTCAAATTTTATCAAAATAATTATGGGAATAAAATTAAATATACTAAGTCTTACTGTCAGTAAAAATATAAATTTATTCTATAACACGAATATAATATTATGTACGATGTAGGTATGATGGTTCTATATGTGTGATAAGTTTCATCAAAATCAGTCCAGTGGTTTTTGAATGACGCTCGAACAAACGGAATGACCGGTGTGTCAGACACAAGACGGCCTATAATCAAATATTAGTTTTTTTTTAAATAAGATATAATTTAAAAAAGGTTGGTAATCTCTGACATGGGATAAGTGAAACATATGTTTCTCTTACCCCGCTCATCTCTGTTTCACTTTCCCACTCAAAGCTTTTAGTGACTAGAATCTTTACCATGTCTTAAATTAATAATTAATCTGAACGTTTTAGACAAAAAATACAATTGGAACATTAAATCTATACCTTATTCAATGTACTTACCGCAAAAAACTTTTGAAAACTCTATAAAATCACTTTAAAACAAGCAATAAATATAACCGCGACTAACTCGTGTTTTGAGTTTTGAAAAATGTCAAATTTCTTTCCTAAATATTACCTTGTAGAATTATCGCAGCAACATCTATGTTAAAAAATTGATACCATTTCGTCAATACTCTTTTATTGACTGAGAGCAAATATCGATAAACTGCATAGTTTGTTAGATATGGCTTTGTGTTTCTCTTACCCCACCGTTTCTCTTACTCCCCCTGACCTTATATACAAATTCTTGTAAAGTTCTTGCAACTCACGAGGGCGCGTGGCTCATGGTTGTGTGTGTGTCGTATCTCTACCTATGTATGAGCGAGAGCTTGCTCGCATACGACCGCTCCCACCTAGGCTCCTCACAGGCACGCACACTAATGCAATGTGCATGTACACGACGTAACCACAAGTAAAGCTCACGCGCCCTCGTGAATTGCAAAAACTATACCTACTATCTTTCAATATCTTACCTCTACCTGTTGTATTCTTACTAAATACTTAAGAAATAACAATTTTACACGCGATTTCGTCCGCTGGATTTAGGTTCTAAAAATCCAGCAAGAACTCATTGTTTTTCCGGGATAAGTAGTATATGCCATTTTCTATTTTTTATATTGTTTTAAATCATATTATGTTCTATGGCTCAAGTAGGTATATCCAGGCAAATTACTTTGATTCTTTACTCTGTTGCTGCGTGGTTGAAGGACAAACCAAGAATCAAACATTCTTCCGCAGCTATAATACTACGTAGGGATATAAATTGATTGTAACAGATTGTGATTACTGGCAAAGTGGACGGAAAGAGACCTCGGGGACGTAGCCCGATGCGTTGGTCAGACCAAATCCGCACCACTCTCGATAGTAAGGCCCACGAAGCCTTGCATGTCGCAAAAGACCGAGATATATGACGCGACATCATTTACAAAAGAGCACTTGGTGGAAAGGGACACGACCCTTAGTAATGGGGAACACGACGCAGAAAGAGAGAGGGATTTAAATTACCATAAAGTGGAAATGTGTTCTATTGAATCTTGGAACAACTTATCTATCCATGAAGGATGTAGGTCTTCAGGTCGTTTTGCTAAAGGGTTATTGGAAAATTAACTGGCTCTGCTATGGTTTCAAAAGCAAGCTATCTATCTATTTGAACGTAAATAAGTAGAAACATCTTACTTTTACGACAAACTGAATACCGTCTGACATCAAGTTTTATAACCGTTCAAACAATTACGTCTAATCAGGGCCAACTTTTTTCACACTCTCGCCGATATAAAAACAACGAGTGTGAAAGGGACAAAGATAGGCGACTCCGCTACGCCCATCAATGTCTAATTGCTTTTATTATTTTAAGGCATCGTAATCATTATGGCTGCAATAAAAATTGTAATTACTTCTCATTAGTTCAATTAAGAATTTTCTAGACACGGCTTAGTTGATATTTTTTTCTTGCTTGATTGACTTGCGCTCGACGACAATCAACGCTGGAAATCACTGATGAGGTCTAGACTGGAGCGCGCTTGCCTAGATGATGCCTATTCACGCTTGCCTTGCAGGTACTCAAATTATAACTCAACTCAAACCAAAGGTTGAACTAAACGTTGAACCCTTCGACGGTGTTCCCACTTAATTATAATATGGGTTTATTTAAGGGGTGGACCAATAAATTCCTGAAAAGCCGGCAACGCATCGCAACGCACGGTAGTAATCACTTAACATCAAGTGACCCACCAGCTAGTTTGCCCTATTCATATGAAAAAAATAAAGCGTTTCGTGCGAATAGGTTGTGAACAAAGACGTATTGTTGAGAATTAAAACTTTAATACTCTCTTCCTCGACCTAATCGTACCTTATAGCATAACCTATCTTATACTTTTCTACCTTCGATAAGTATAAGATAGGTATACGATCCCATCATTCATTCGTTCATCTCAAGCCATCACCTGCCCATAACTGGGTTCGGGTTTCCTCTTAAAATGAGGTAGGCTCGGACCCCAGTCCACCAAGCTAGTTAATTGGCAGACTTCAAACACCTTTTAGAACATGAAGACTCTCAGATATGCAGGTTTCCTCGCGATATTTTCCTGTTTAAATTAAATTTTTAGACCTTAAGTACTTATTATCAGTATTTTTTAAACTTTTAACAGCTTAGGTAGGCATCACGAAACGTGTACATATAAGTTCTCTCTCTGAAAATAAGGTGGTCAAGTGAGAACTTATTTTTTAAAAATTCAAATTCAAAATTTATTTATTTCATGTAGGCTAACTTGTAGCTCTTATGACACGTCATAAATTTACCACCGGTTCGGAATGCAGATTCTGCTGAGAAGAGCCGGTATGAAACTGAGCAGTTGCTCTTTTAAAAAAAAAATTTTTACAATACGTAACAAAACTATGCTATGTATACAGTGTTTCCACAATGAAGTTTCAAAAATGCAAAACAATCCAATACATGTTAACACAGGCAGGCAAAAACAGACCCATTCCCGTTGGTGGCACCCGTTCACGAGCATGACGCATGATCCAGCCATTGCTTCGCTCAACCATATTTGAGGGAACGTAATGTACAGACACCTTTTGGAAGCTAATAAGCACATCAAAGCAATCTATAGATAAAGGGGTAGGTGTAGGTTCTTGCAACTCACGAAGGTACGTGGCTCATGGTTGTGTGGGTGTCGTATCTGTATAAGTGTGAGCGAGAGCTTGCTCGCGCCTAGCTTCCGACAAGCACGCCCACATACGCAAATACGCAATGTGCAGGTACACGACGTAACCACAAGTAAAGCTCACGTGCCCTCCTGAATTGAAAGATAAGATACATACTTATAATATACGAACAATGAGCATACATAATGAAAGATGTCATGTCTATTCGTCGACTATACAAATTATATCACAAGAATAAGAGCCGGTGATAAGATTCTTTCAGATTCAGACCTTCAATTTTGTAATGCTGTCACCTTTTAACCAATTTATTGCAGGTTTAATTAGAAAAGGACAGAAAGGAGAAAATTGAACTCAGTGTGATTAACTTCCCGGTTCCAAAAATTGAAGAGCGTGGTCTCTGTCACTCAAACCTGTGGGGCGTTTTGTCGCTATCCATTTCCAATACACGATGTATAATATGTATTTACTCTTAACACATTTAACTACTTAATTGAGACAAGCAGATCTTAATGATATAAATATTATGATGATATAGAAAGTTGACAGTATTATTTTTTTATTTATTAATAAAAAAACAGTCTCTATGGTGCTATAACAGCGTTTTGATAATGCAGTAGCACTAAAAGAAGTTGGTTGGCTCTTGGTCTATAAAATAGGCAAGGGGACTAACAATTGAGTTACAGCAAGACACTTATTCAATAGAAGCCAAATACTTTTTTATCCGATTGCTGAAAGAGGGTAATGTTTTCGAGCATTTGTATGTCTTTACAATACCTAATTCATATATTTTATTAATTTGTAAAAATAAAGTACCACTTAAGTTACAGGGTAAAGGAGTTGTCCCAAAATGGTTTTTTATTATTGAGTGTAATTAACCAGAATGATTTTAATATAGTTCGATAGAGATCCAAAAAGGCTTCTATCTAAATAATTTACCGATTTTTTAAAGACCCCGATTTGGAGAAAATATTTTTTTTTGTTTTGATGCATTTATGGACCTTTGCTTGTGATTACGCACCGATTAAAAAAAAAACTTCAAAAATATTATTTGTCTAGGTAACTTGTCAATGTCACGCGTATGTCAGGTGATTGTCAGGACTGTCAAAAGTGACAATTATAATGACGTTTTTGAACTTTTGGCATTTAAATGACATTAAAGTGACAGTAACAGGTGTCAGATTCAATTATTTCTAGATAAGAAAATGGTTTTAATGTGGCCATCCATCGAAAAATATTTTCTACAAACAATATTTTTCTTTATTAATTAAAAAAAAATGGGGGTTTCTAAAATTATTATTTAAATGGCGTTTAATTTTATATTTTTTTCTCTTTCATGTGATAGCAGTTTGGTTCTGGTTAATAGACACTCAGAATAAAAAACCACCCTCCATACTAAACTGGGACATGTCCTTTGCATGGAGAGTGCATCGAGTTACTGGATCGTGACGTCATGTTGGAATAGCGCTCTCTTTTTCTGACAGGAAACTGAAAAGCTCTATATTTTCGAGACTAGTTAAGATATTAAAAAAAAAAAAGAAAAAATGACATTGTGTTTAAATATTAAAAACCTTTATTTTAAGTATATAAAAAAAAAGTGTTGAATACACGTCATGTCAATTAAAATAGATTTCTTTACCCACGTAGATAGCACGTGTTTACGTGTAAAAGACTACACGTAAACACGTTTACTTTGTTAGTAGGACCGGGCAAGCGAAGCGAAAATGTAGCAGGCAGCAGCGACATGTTGCAATAGTGCTCTCTTTTTCTAACAGGAAACTGAAAGGCTATATGTTTTCAAGACTTGTGAAAAAAAAAAGAAAAATGACGTTGTGTTAAAATATTAAAAACCTTTATTTTAATACTTAAAATAAAAATAAATTAGTCTAATTAAAATAGTTTTCTTTACTCACGTGGATACCACGTGTTTACGTGTAAAGTCTCCTTTGTCAGTCGGACCGGGCAAGTGAAGCGAAAATATGGCAGCGACAAGCTTGGGGCCTGCACTGGTAGCATGGGCAAGAAATAAAAGTTTTATCCCCCGATTTTATCCACTGACAGGGGATAAAATTATCTTTTTCCTATGCTAAAGCATGGCAACAGAGGGGAAGGCGATGTATATTTCTATAAGTATATCCACTGAGTGTTATTTCCACCGCTGTGCCCATGCTCGACAGGTCGATAAAGCTAAGCGAGGGGACAAACGTTTTATCCTTTTCCCGGGGATAAAATTTCTCCCGCCCATGCTACCAAGGCAGGGGGTCAACGAAGTTTGAAATCCGCACGTCAAACAATGTCGTTTTCACCTCTCTAGCTCAAAAGGGGCGCCTTTGCTGCCCAAAACCAGTGAGCAAAAGTCGTTTTTGCTCACTCAGTGAGAAAAAGTGTTTTGAATATAGAACGCATTGGATTGGCGTTTCTTCAACTCATCGTCTCAAGAAACGTTCAGAAATTTTGTATCTAATATTGCATACCCCATACATTGTATTTCGAGAAAATTTTTTAACTCTCTATTTTATTATTTAAACTACTTATTAACTTTTTTTAAATGTGTTTTAGACTTTATAATTCTGTAACACAACATGAAACATAAAAGAAAATTAAAATTAATTAATTAATATATTTTATTTTATGAATGACACAATTCCGAACGCAGACAAAAGAGTAATATAAAATGGCGGCAAAAAAAAAAAAATTAACTCTATTCTATATCTTAATTAGGTAGTAATTTCTTAGTAGTTATTTGTTGTAAGAATTTTAAAATAACAAAATGAGTGAATCTAGTGATAATATAACACCTTCAGAATTAAAAGAATTAGTGTCTAACGCTGAATTAAACTTTCTTCCGGAAAAGTCTCGTGAAAAATATTTGAAAGCCTATGAATTATTTAATGATTGGAGACTTTCTAAGGGTGCGAAGTCCTATTCAGAGACTGTGATTTTATCATAATATTTCATGGAATTGTCTAAAACAAGGCAACCATCTACATTATGGAGTATTTACTCCATGTTAAAAGTTACAATCAAATCGAAATGCGACGTTCACATTGAAACTTATCCTAAACTTATTGCATTTTTGAAAAGACAGTCGGAGGGGCACAAATCTAAAAAATCTAAAGTTTTCACCGCTTATGATATTGAAAAGTTTTTAAATAAAGAAACCTAATTTTTTAAATTTTAAAATATCCTTTATGGCATCGAATCCAAGGCAAAAACTGCTGGCAAGAAACTTGGTATCCTCAATAAAGTTAAGCGGTACTTCACGCCCGATCAGCTTCTTACTCTGTATCAAGCACAAGTTCGATCGTGCATGGAGTACTGCAGCCATTTATGGGACGGCTCTGCTAAGTACCAGCTCGCTGCTTTGGATTCGGTGGATCGACGTGCCAGAAGACTCATAGGCGACGAATCGCTGGTAAACTCCAGACTCCAAAGTCTGGAACATCGGCGCAAGGTTGCCTGTCTGTCGGTGTTCTACAGGATATATTTCGGAGAGTGTGCCCAAGAACTATTTGATTTAGTTCCACCATCACCGTTCTACCACCGAACCGCGAGACATCGCACGAATCTGCACCGCTACGTGGTCGAAATTCCACGATGCCGCACTAAGCGCTTCGCTTCCTCGTTCCTAATACGCACCGCAAAAATTTGGAATGCCCTTCCGGCTTCCGTTTTTCCAACTAACTATAATGTGGGTGTCTTTAAATCAAGAGTGAATAGGCATCTTCTAGGCAAGCGCGTATCATCTTAGGCTGCATCTTCACTTACCATCAGGTGAGATCGCAGTCAAGCGCTAGTCTATATATTTAAAAAAAAAAAAAAAAAAAAAATGTTTTAATAAATATTTTTCTTACATCTTGTATTTTTTCGCTATTGAGGTGAAAAGTTGTATGTATCACACGATAGCAAAGTTTTTGCTTCTTGTGCCTTTGAATCCCTCACTACTCTCAGGATTCTAACTTAGAATCCTTCGCTCGCTCGGGATTCAAACTAGGCACTCGCAACAAAAATGAACTTTGCTATCTTGTTGAACAAATAACTATTTTGTGATGCGAGGTTTTGAGTTTTTGGATCATGGGACAGTTGAAAAAGTGATTCATTCCATTAACTTTAAAATTAATTAAAACAAATTTTAAGGTGACTGACTCACTGAGTGACTGACCGACTGACTGACTGATTGGACGATCAACGCACAGCTCAAATCACTGGCTTACCTACAGATGACGGAGGCATCCGCTAAGAAAAGGTTTTGGAAAATTCAACCCCTAAGGGGGTAAAAGAGGGGTTTGAAAAATAAACTTGAAAGCTAGTGTTACAATAAAAGTCATAAACTAATCTTAACTACCTAACTTAGCTTTATAATACTGGGTGCATTTCCGCGCTGGACAGCTAGCCCTTCAGTCACCAATAGGGTTAGTATAAGATTTAATTCGATTGATCGTATTCGTATTCGATGACATTAGCGTCAAAGTAAATTGAGCCATAACACTATTGCCTTAGAGCTCAATTTCGTGCATGCATTCTTATACGTTTGCGTATATCCCACTACAAATTAAAATCGGTTGTACTGAATTTGTGACATTAGGTTAATACACTTAAGGTTCATTTTACTTTGACGCTAATGTCATCGAATACGATCAATCGAAATAAATCTAATACTAACCCTACAGTTCCTACAGATGAGGCAATAAACCGCGGTGAAATGTCTCGAAAAAATTGTTCACACTTATACTCCATGGCCCCAGGGTCTCCACAGCAAGCGGAACAAATATGTACCTACCCTCTCGATCAGAGAGGCATACTTGCGCCGCTTACAGGATTCAGCCATTTTAGCTGCAAGTTAGCTGAAATGGCTGAATAGCAGGTCTAAATGCTGTCTCCCTCTCTCATATGACAAGATTATTACAATGTGTTGCATATTACAGAGTCAAAATTTTTATATGAAATTCCTATAAATATTAATTACTAAGACACGATACAGCCATTTAAAAAAAATGAATATCTTACGAATTATACATGATGTATTTGGCGCTTAGTACACTCCTACATTAACCTACACGCTAGTATCTGTTGCGTTTCACACGAAGTTTCGCAGGGATTTTTTCTGCCATTCCGCGCACTGCTAAGTAAAGAAAACTTTATTACGTACTCGAAAACCACGTGGTTGGGGTAAATTCCGCCACCCTCCCGCTTCGTCCCTGCCGCGAATACGTAACCAAAGGGTTCGCACCGTGCAGCGAAACAATTTCGCATCGAAGCGAGGGCGAGAAAAATGTGATTCAACAGTAATTTTTTGTAATGTAGTTATTTATTCAACACTAGATGTCCTTCAAGATCCAACAAGATAGCAAAGTTCATTTTTTTTGCGAGTTCAAACTAGGCAGTTTGAACCCCGAGTGGGCGAAGGATTCTAAATAAGAATCCTGAGTGTAGTGAGGGATTCAAAGGAAAAAGAAACAAAAACTTTGCTATCGTGTGATACATACAACTTTTCACCTCATTAGTAGTAGTAGGAGTTAGTTTTTAAGATTATAATGTACAGAATGAATAAATAAATAAATAGTTCAAAAAGGGCGCCTTTGATATCTAAAACCATTGAGCAAAAGTCGTTTTTGCTCACTTAGTGAGTTAGTGAGGATTTTTTGATCTAGTAAGGCGAAAAATCATTTTCTTTATTCATGGCAAGATAGCCCTTGACTGCGATCTCATCTGATAGTAAGCGATTGCGGGCATGTCACACCAGATTGTCACATCCAGTTTGACTATCATGAATTTTTGTCATGTTTGTCACTCCGGCGATATTTCTAACTAGTCATTACTAACTGGTGCGGTGAATTTTTTTTTATTCGATGACAAGATAGTTCTTGACTGCGATCTCACCTGTAAGGCTAACGCGCGCCACGAGAAAATTTTGTCTACACTTTACTCGTGAATCTCTGTAGAGATTCACATAGAGACTACGACTAAACGTGTAGACAAAACTTTCTCGTGGCGCGCATGTTAGCCCTACTGGACATGGGTCTCTTATATAGGCTTCCATTTTCTCGGTCTTGCGCCGCTTGTACCAGCGGATTCAGTGATTCGTCTGATGTTGTTGGACCACCTAGTATCAGGATTTTGATTGAATTATAGGTTTAAAGTAAAAATTAATCAACAATTATAATTTTAATAATAGATATAAACTAGCTATAAAGATTCGGAATAATAACTAGTTACCTTCAATCTGACCTCCGGCTAATTGCGATTTTAAAATTAATTCAATAATTAATTAATTTAATGACACATAATGACATCGGTGCAAATTAACCATTAAATTTGATTCGCATAATAAAAGCAAATTGTTTTAGTAAAAACCTTGGACGATTGATTTTAATTAAAATTTACGATTCTAATAGGAAAGATTAAAGCAAATCACACGGAATCATAGGAAATATTGTACTTTAGGATAAGTTAATTCCTAATTTTGTTTAAAATAGTTTGCTAATTTTATGTAAACCTAGTTGATTCGTTCGCGTGGATTGAGGTTTCTTGGATTCCCGCGGGAACTCTTATTTTGCGGGATAAAAAGTAGCCTATGTGCTATTCCAGTATATAATCTACCTCTGTGCCAAGTTTCAGCCAAATCGGTTCAGTCGTTGCAGCGTGATTGAGTAACAAACATCCGTAAATCCAAACTTTCGCATTTAAATAGGATAAAAAAATTCACTTCAAGTTGGCCGCTACTTTGCGTCGCGCTTATCCGCACCGAACCTGAAGTCAGACCCGCTTAGTACAGATAGCAACGTACCGCTCGCGATTGTCACTACCGGGTTTTTTCAAACTTTTGTCAATGTTTAGTTTTAATTTTTTTTGTTATTTTATTTTGTTTGATTTCTATTGTTCGCGTGTCGTTTTCTACGGTGAGTTAAAAAAGGGAGTTCCGCATGGCGCAGAGTATTTATTTTTTACTTTAATTAATGACTTTCTTTGGAGAGGAGAAAAATTAAGAAATTAAAAATCACGCCCATTCGACATTCAAGACGTGATTGCCATGAAAAGCATTGCCAGACAAGAAAACTATCAAATTCGTGGTTACAGTAAATAATGCAATTGGGTATGTCACTAAATTTTTTTATATACTTAAAATAAAGTTTTTTAATACTATTACAATGTCAGTTTTGTTTCTTTAATATCCGAACTAGTCTCGAAAATATAGAGCTTTAAAGTAACCTGTTAGACCGAGCGAGCGCTATTGACATCTAAATTCTGTAGCTCCATACACTGTCCATAGAAAATATCGTTTTAGAAAAAGAGACGAATACAGTTGCAGTAAAACAGCGTATAACTTATTTGTTTTTTGATCGATTTATTTTCTGTTTTTACAAATGTTACATTTGCGATTGTAATTAATGAATATCCACATTTCGACAACAGTAAAATACCCAATTAAATATTTTATTGTCAACGGTACAGTATGACGCCATTTTGTAACGGTCAACGGCGGCCAACTTAGAGTGAACGTTAGTAGTAGCAGTTGCACCGTAAAAATAGAGCATTCCATTCAACCCTTCATCGACAAGTGTCCGTTTACGACTCGTGCAACATAATAAATAGAAGTTATATAATTTTTCCCAGGGGAATTGAAGTTTTTTTTTTATTTGTGGCAGTCGCGGCGCTGAGTTCCGGACGGCGGCAAGCTGTTTTACCCCTACCTGAAAACGTCCTCCCTACAAAGGGACTTTCTATTTGCCAGTGGCTCCGGTAAGTCCCTTATTATATTATAGAAAATCTTTTTAGTTCTTCAAACTGACAGTTTGACGAGATAGAGTGGAATAATAATAAATAAATTCTTCATTGAGGCAACCTCAGGGCCCATTTTGTTAGTAATACAAAACAACTTAAAAACTATATTAGCAATAGGATTTTATATTTGGTTTAATCATTTAATTCAGCATTTCTACAAAAATAGGTAAAATATAATATAACAGGTAAGATTTATTTTCATCGAATGAGCACTTTTAAAAAGTGCTCCATGATCGGTGAATCAAACCTATCATTTTCAGGATACCATTGGAGCTTGAACGCAGTCTTGTTAGAAGGGATGAAGTTTTCTTTCTTATCATGGCATAGAAGTATAACGGGGATGTTAACACTAATCACAAATTAATGTTAAGTGTTAATTTTATGATAGTTTGTAGGATTAGAATATCGAAAATTACATTTTTGTAATTTAATATAACTTAATAAATTTATTAAAAATTATTTTAAATGCTATATTTATAATCTGATGTCACGTGACTGCAAACACCAAGAAGAGCTCGTGACGTCACTAGACGAACCACGAAACAAACGGAGTGATTATAGGCATAGTACGCGCCACGAAAGAAGTCCCGCGGCCATCAGGTGGAACTAATAGATTTTACATACAATAATTGCCTAGACATACGACTGCTAGCGCCGCCTCTATGGGACTTCTTTCGTGGCGCGGACGGACCGATGACGTCATGTCACCAAACTGGATTAACAACTACAATACCCACCCATCGGAAGATGACTGGGATCTAGCGAACAAAATAATCACATTAGATAGAATAACATGGGCAATTGATACCTTCCACCCATTTAAATCAAGTGGGATAGATGGTATTTTCCCCGCGCTTCTACAATGGGGAATAACCCAACTAACACCATGGCTAGAACCGATATACAAAGCCTGTATTGCACATAAGTATATCCCAAAAGCCTGGAGGGAAGTCAAAGTCGTTTTCCTACCGAAACCAGGCAAAAGTGACTACACTTCACCGAAATCCTTTAGACCAATTAGCCTCACATCCTTCCTTCTGAAGTCGCTCGAAAGATTGGCCGACCGATTTCTAAGGGACGGATGTTTAAAACACATACCTCTACACCCAAACCAACATGCTTACAACACAGGAAAATCAACGGAAACAGCTTTGCACTCTGTGGTAGCAAAGATCGAACATGGTCTTGAAAACAGCACATCAACTTTAGGCATTTTCATTGACATTGAAGGCGCCTTTGATAAAACAACATTTGATAGCATAGACAAAGCCCTAGATCGATACAACGTACCGGGTACACTACGCAGCTGGATAAGAGCACTTCTAGAGCATAGAATAATACACATTGATTTAAATGGAACTACAAAAGGTATAGTGGCAAGAGGATGTCCACAGGGAGGTGTGCTATCACCGATCCTGTGGAATCTCGTAGTCGATGACCTAATAAAGAAACTAAACAAAGCCGGATTTTACACAATTGGCTATGCTGATGATATCACAATTCTCATCAGTGGCAAAATAGAACGGACACTTTATGAAATTGTACAACGAGCTTTGCAACTAATCGAGAGATGGTGCAAAGAAAATGAATTAACGGTCAATCCAAAGAAAACAGAGATGGTCCTTTTTACAAACAAAAGGAAAACCGATCTTGGCAAACCACCAATTTTAGCTAACACAAAACTTACACTGTCTACCGAAGTAAAGTACCTCGGTGTAATCCTAGACAGTAAGCTCAACTGGAAAAGACACCTAGAAGATAAGATAAAAAAGTCGACCATTATTCTAAACCAATGCAAACGCATGCTGGGGAAAACCTGGGGTATAAAACCAAAGATCATGAAATGGTTATACCTAGCAGTAGTAAGAAGCTCATTTACGTATGCCGCTTTGGTCTGGTGGCCGAGAACGCTTCTTATAACTGCCCAGCAAGAACTACAGAAATTTCAGAGACAAGCATGTCTAGCCATTACTGGTTGCATGAACACAACACCTACGCAAGCCCTAGAAGTAATACTAGGAATTCCGCCCCTACACTTATACATTAAAGAAGAAGCAACACTTTCTGCCCTGAGGCTGAAAACCTCGGGCGTGTGGAAAGGGCACAACACATCACATACCAAAATACTAGTACAAGGGTTCAAAAAAGAACCACGACTGGAATGGAACTGCGACAAAGCCAGCAAACAATATACACTGGAGAGAAACTACAAAATAAACGCAAAAGGAGGCAAGAATCCGAAAGCAGACCAGAACACAATAGAAGTATACACGGATGGATCGAAAACTAAATCTGGCACAGGCGCTGGAGCCTACTGCCAAGAACTCAACATGAGGATAAGTTACACACTTGGTAAGGATAACTCTGTTTTCCAAGCAGAGTGTGTCGGCATCACAACTGCAGCGATAGCTATAATCAACAGAAAGGTAACAAACTTTAAAATAAACATTAACTCAGACAGCCAAGCCGTCCTCAAAGCTTTGGCCAGTCCCTCGACAACTTCCAAACTCATACTAGACTGTCACAAGGCGCTGGAGACACTCTCTACCTTCAATGATATCACCTTAAGGTGGATCAGGGGGCATGAGGGTGACCCAGGAAACGAGGCAGCGGATGAACTAGCACGTAAGGCTACAACACTGAAGGTAGCAGGGCCGGAACCTATTGTTCCAATCCCCTTCAGTGAGTATAAAACCTGGGTGCATGAACTAACATTCAAAGAACAATCCCTATTATGGTCGACTGCGACAGACTGCAGACAGACCAGGGAGGCCTTTCCTAATCTAGACAAACACCTAACTAACAAACTACTCCGCCTGGATAGAGGTAAACTCAGGAAGGTGGTGGGAATTATAACAGGGCACAGCCCACTAAACAAACACCTCTTCATTATAGGTGTCACCGACAGTCCTCTATGCAGGGCCTGCATGGAGGCAGATGAAACACCGGCGCACGTGCTCCTAGGATGCACGGGCGTAGCAGAGCAACGCAAAAACCATCTCGGATCCCCAGCATCACTTCAAGAGGTCCTTGGCAACCTGGGCGGCCTGCTAGACTTCTGGAGAGAGCTGGGATGGTTGGAGTAAAAACATCGGAAGGATTGGTGTATCACACACAACAAACCAATGACTGGTCTAAGTGTGGAAACCAGCCCAGTACGAAGAAAGAAGAAAGAAAGAGACGTCATGTCAGTCAAGTGACAGTTGGAGTGTTTTAGCGGGAAAATTCAAAATTACTCTATTTTTGTATATTTTCTCATCGAAAATACTAATATTTTTAAATAATATATATTTTTTTACGGTAAACAAGAGTCAATCTTCAAAATAAAAGCAATTCCGAAAAATTGCTAACATCCCTATTGTAATAATTATTTTTATTTTATTTGCTCTACCTGTAGATCTTAAGGTATACTCTTAGGCTCAAATATATTGGTTATCGCACGTTCTAAAGATCCAAGCCAAGAAGATAAGAATAAATAATATATTAATTATCCCTGCAGTATTTTTTTTTTGTTGATAGTTCTCCATTAAAACTACCTGATATATACCTATTATTTGCAATAATTTTAAAGTACCGTCCCAAAATAACTTTCCACTTCTAATAGATTGTCACAATAACCAACATAATAATTAAAATGTCAACTAATAAATAAGAACAATAAGTTTTCCACTGACAGGTTTTTGTTGACGGTACTGGCATCATGCTATCGGCAATTATAGAGCACCATCATCGAATATATTTCCACTACAAATAGATATTAATGTGAACTTATAAATAACATTAATATTCATCCGATAGTTTTTTTTTGTTGGCGGTACTTAAATAACACACATGTTAACAGCGATTATGCCGTCAATGCATAAATTATAGGCAGCGCTAATGATAGTTCCACATCTGTGAAATATCTTCGGTTAATCTTAAAGTTAATCTTTGGTTATCGTCCCTCTAATATCGGAAGGGATTTTAAAACCATAAAAATTGATGTAAACGTATGTTTGTCTATAAAAATTTAGAAGTAATTCCTCTTATTTATACTGTGGCTATGCCAACACTAACGATTGCTATGTGTTAAGTTTAAAACATTTAAAAGATTAAAGAAGCTATTAAGAAATCTTGGCGGATCAATTTTATTATAAAGGATAAGAAAGTTGAAATGACTTACATCAGTGTTATATCGCTATTTTTATGGGTCTATTTAGATGTAAATGTATGGTTTCAGTCATTTTAGGACAGTATGTATAATAATGACTAGCTATTGCCCGCGACTTCGTCCCCGACTTCAAATGCAAATTTGATTTTTACAGCAGTAGATCAAGTTTTAATTATTCGAAAAAAATAACGGGCAAAAATGACATCATATTTCGAAGGGACAATACTGAGTAGAAACATAAAACAATGAAAGTTCGACAAAAAAAAAAACGCGAAGTTAGGTCTAATTATAACCAATTTGCATTTATTTTCAATGTATTGCATATTACAGAGCCAATATCTAAATATATAAAAGGCAAAGGTGACTGACTGACTGACTGACTGACTGACTGACTGATCTATCAACGCAAAGCTCTAACCACTGGACCAATCGAGCTGAAATTTGGTATACAGGTAGCTGTTAGGACGTAGACATCCGCTAAGAAAGGATTTTGGAAAATTTCAACCCCAAGAGGGTTAAATAGGGGGTTAAAAAATCGAACCTAACGTGAGCGAAGCCGCGGGTTAAAGCTAGTTTTTATATAAAATTCCTATACATTTACCTATTACTTAAAGATGATACAGCCATTTAAAAAAATATTAATATCTTAGGAGTTATTCGAATACATGATGTATTTTGCGCTACAACAATCCTACACGCTTTTACTACAATCCTACACGCTAGTCTCTGTCGCGTTTCACACGAATTTTCGGGTATGTTTAGCGGGGATTTTTTCTGGCATTCTTCTGTTAAAAAAGATTTATTATTATTATTATTCTTCCTTGTTTATTATAATAAAATGCGCCTACAGTATCTACTCGTTGCCAACGATTGCTAAATAACAAGCCGGCCCGATAAGTGAATCACAATTTCACCGCAGGCCCGATTAGATCTCCGAGAAACGCTCGTAAATTCCTACAACCACTCTGTTTAGTTTGGGAGCTCCCAATCCAATAATTATACGATAATTCATACTTTAATAAATACTAATAAATCGTTGCCACACCGCCGCATTATCCACTATTACACGATGTAATTACAGCCAATAAATTACCAAATAATACATCAATCAGATGTGTTATAATTTTATTATTATTTTTTTCACCGCTCGGCGGTTCGGGGCAATTTTATTAAAATTATACGCCGGTCAAATTGGGGTAGCTGGAGGCAAAAGAACTTAATTATATAGGTAATGTTTAATGATATATTCTGATAATAAGCTACCTGATCTTTCTCGGGTATAAATTAAATATTTCATTAAAATTCGAACCGCTTCCAACCCTTCATTGGAAACTGTTATTAGGGCTCGGATAGGATTGCTTGCGAATCCAAAATGCCGGACTACTTTTCGATGGATAGCATTATCGCGACGTTGATGAATGGGATCGATTTGGTGCGCATAATTATTGAAAGCGTTTTACCTACCAATAAAACGCTTATTAATTTACTTACCTTATTCGAAGCTTAATTACTTGAGATAGGCACTACGTTTCCCGCCGTTACACATCTGTCTCTATGCGTCACATTGCCGCCCCTCTCTAAGCCCCCACCACCAGGTAGTGGGGAGAGCGCTTAGCTCGGCGATAGCGCTCGCCATTTTGATCATTGCGTCGAAAATCACCAGGCAGTGTTTAAAGTTAAGCTTCGAATAAGGTAAGTAAATTAATAAGCGTTTTATTGGTAGGTAAAACGCTTTCATTAATTTGACTGTACCGTTATTCGAAGCTTAATTACTTGAGACGTGTTTGTTATCGCCTGGTGGTGGTGGTGGTAACTGCGCCAATGTGACGTAATGGTAATAATTGCAGAGAGAAACGAACAATGAAATTTAATATTGAGTAATACATTTATTCAAAATATGATTTCGAATAAATTATAATAATTTGTATGAATAAAAACTGACCACATCAGTTTTCTCAGTTGTTTCGCTCTTTACTGAGCGGTTGCGTAACAACAGCTATTGTGCTGTGAATAGAACACTTAATTTAAAAGAAAAATACCACCAACTATCACAACTAACCGTTAAATAATAGGATCAGCACATTATTTGTGTGAAACACAAAAATAAAATAATATAATCCGTCAGATGATTTCAATGCATTAAAGCAGTAATAATTTCGACCAGTCTTCGAAAAATTGGTTATATTTCGAAAGTATAACCAGTTTATAGATAGGATTAAAATTATGCGTTACAGAGGGCGTGTGCGAACGCTAACAATCACTTATAAGAAGGTGTGTTTTCCAAAGGGTAACACCGGCTCAAGTTTGCCAGCCAAAACAAAAATAGTGTATTGCAAATATAGCAGCATCCTTAAGCAAGTATCTTATAACCCCGAAATAATACTAGATAGAACACTTAATTAGGTTCCTGCAGTCTAAAAGGAAAAACAACTGGTAGATTGCTGATAAATCGTATGAATCAATGGCTATAATATCTCCAGTTATTGTTCATCGGTGATTGCAAAATTGCATTTTAGTCGTTGGCGAGCGTGTCTTCCAATCAGAGATGATTGAGATCGTCACAATGTAGGTACCATTTATAGACTATTCCGCGGCAAATCATCAAAAATTCTAATAATCCAATAGAACTTAATTATACTATTTATTATTAAGTATCAAGTTTTGTAATTCAATTTCAAAACAGATTACACATCGCCAACTGAATCAGATTTTGAACCGAAAATGGGTTATTGTCAGACAGGACACGGTACTCAGCGCTCCTTAAAGTAATTTCAAATATTAAATTCTCCGCCCAGCCACAGCTCTAAAAGTATCGGAGAGTGCCCCTGAACGTGGAAAAACATACAACTTAAAACGAAATGATTACAATTATTATACTCAGTGCTATCCACACCGTGACCAGAAAGCCCATTTTTCATTTTAAGCCTACGTCTGCTCGGCTGAATTAAGGCCAAACCTTCGATCAGATTAATCAACGTTATGAGGATTTACTACTGATTTATGCAAAATGTATCACAGGACGTTTTAGGCAATAAGCATAGATCTGATATAAAAAGAGCAGATCTTGACTTTCTGGATTTTGCAAATAAAGCTTATGCCGTTTCGACTTGGTATGCCATTTTCTTTAGGAGACGTAACAGAACTCCACACTTTAACCTCACCTTGCTTTATACGTTCCGAGGAGGAAAAACGGGCATGACACATGGCTACATTATCGTACGGAAATTCATTCGCGTTGTGGCAATAACTTATTGTGTTCAGTCATACGTGATGTATTTACTTACATAATATTTTCTTGTCATATAACATAAGTGGTCAACTTGTAATTAACATCACAGAGAATGCCATGATAAAGATTCGTCTTCACTCGAATACATTGTAGTTCCATGAACTACTTGGCCGCACTTGTCACGATAGCGCTAATGTTCGCCGAACTCTGACAATGTAGCTGCAGACATGAGCTGCAGACATGGCTGCATGAGAAGACTTTCCCTTTACGGAGGAGACGTGCTTTAAGATCGGTTCACCATTAAGTTTATCTAGTGTTACACCACTAAGGTACAGAAACCAGAGATTGATTGAAATGACACCGCAAGGAATTAGACAAAGTGGAAGAAAGACCCATCGTCATGGGAAATTTCATATTGACCGAACAGAAATCTACTGCTGCATGAGCGGGGCTGCATGCAGATTAAGAATCCATAAATGCCGTTAGCAAACAAAACCGCTGTGCTTGAGACAGTATCTTTGTTTCAGCGCAAAGGCCGAGAACACCTGTCAATCCTTTGATCGGATATGCAGTAAATGCTAGTGAAAACAAAACAGGCGTTTCTCCAAGCCATGTATTTGTTCACATTATTCACTTGACATTCATCAACGGAACCGAACAAGATTAAATCTTTCGCACCATTGTCTGCCTAAACAAACAATCTTCATAGCTGGCATGGCCATTTTATGTTTAGGGTAGTGAAAGGTCTGCAAATGGATTTGATTTTGATCCAAGATTTGACAAACTCAGCATGTCAGTTCGATGATGGGAATAGATTTCAACCGACTTTCATCTCGAAAGTTTATAAATATGGTTGCAAATATGCAGAGCTGCTAATGTGCTTGAAAAACTACTAGAATTGCCTTTTTGGTTGCAAAGCAAACAAGAAGAACTTCAGGAAATACGCCGACTAACCATGTAAATGGCACATAGGCGATTCCGACCACCACAGTGTTTGTTTTTTACAATTGTTTTTCAACAAGCACCAATAATTAGGTCCACTGCCAACAGACAAAAACGAGAGTCCTGGTCTCTAAGACTAGAGATCTTAGAAATTGGTGTAGTCTCTGCATCAAAATAGTGAAACGCTGACAGCAAGATCCACACTTGATTGGTCAAAGGATCACCACAGAGCATCTTTGTTGGTCTGAGATAAAACTTCTCATAATTGACCATCCAATCAAGCGTTTCTAACAATTAAAACACCACTATTTAAGTATTATCACACACTCTGACCCTCTTGCTCTTCGAGCATTTGTGCAAACCAGTTGGTTTTTGAAGAATTGCAAAGGACTTCAGCGCAGAGCTCAGTCCAAAGGATAAACATGTTTTTACGAGTTCTTTCTGTTAAGGAACTCCCAATAAATTTCTACGAGCAACAAGAACGTAAAAATAAGCCTGATTATAGACAGGGCTTTCTGATAATTACCTCACAAAAAAAATTCTATTGCTACGAGCAACAAGAACATTAGGATAAGGCTATTTTTCATTTACGCCAAAAATTCAAAAGTTTGAATCTGCCAGACTATAGAATTTTCATATTTTTTCAAAGCTTCTAGATTTGAGTATAGGCCTTGCACAGCCTTTGACTAGAGCTCCAGAAAGACCCACTACAGGAATCTTAAACACAGCTTTGCAGCCTTGGTTTATGGCAGTCGCGAGTACAGACTTTACAATGGCAGTTGACACAATTATCCGGCCTTATTAGAGGAGCATTGTGGTGAATGCTATTCTTGGTGCACCTTCTTACATATTTTATATTTCGTTGCATTTAAATACCATTTGTTCTCAACTCGAGTCATTTTTGCTGAAGGAGTAAGGTCTCCAACCAGACTTGGAGCAGACTTGTAAAAGATTATTTATTTGAATATTTCGACAAAGTTGCGAGGAACGACCGCGAAATATTTATAACTATTCGGTCCGACCACATGAAGACTTTGTCTCTGGTAGTCACCCTGCGAGGGTACTTTACAATGCAAGAATCATAATGCATTGGAGCATGCGCACCGCTGTACACACCCCGCGAGGGTACGTCAAAACGCAAGAGCAAAATACATTAGTGCTGAACACTGGATATTTTTCAGCGTACTTTATCCTTCATTTCATTTCATTTCATTCATTTCATTTCATTGCATACTTTAACAAGGCCGTAATGACTGAAAAATAAATTCGGCACGACCGAACGAATTGTTGTTGCAATTGTGCTACCACCCCACGAGGGTAGGTTATCACGGCATGAGTGCATGGATTAGAGCACGAGAAACGCAATTGCTCATCCCTTGCGGGTGTTTATCGCGCCAGACACTCGGGCTTTAAAGACCGCGCCTGCGAGGCGGGAATAAATCTGATTTTATTAGTCAACTATTTTCAGACTCCATTATAGCCTTGACTTGTGTAGAACAGTTCCTTGCTCGTTGACTCAATTTCATCAATTTTCAAGCATTTCAGCACGATGATCGCATATCTTTTAACACCTTAAGATACTTACCAGTATACGGGAAGAAATATGCGATCAATTTGCCAATGAATAACTAGAAATAACTAGAGGTAAATTTCTAACATGCACAAATTAATGTCCTGGAAAAAACTCGTATGCTCAAACACTAATTGTTCATTAGAAGGCATATGATACGAGTACGTCAGGGCTGTCATATACTTTAATATGCAGCCAGGCCCTTTAGAATAAATAAAGATTAAATTCATAAAGTAGGCAGAGAGAGAAAAAATATCACACTTTCTTCGGTAGTTGGCGGAAACTCCGTCCATTATATGCTTCATTTCGTCACCCCTTTGCTCTATAGGGCTATAAGGACATCAATCCGGCAACCCTGAGCACGACGAAGGACTGGTAGTTGAAGAACTACTACTGTCAGAACTGGTACTTACTTTAATTTTTCAACATCTTTTAGAATTTGATGGCACAGGCATAATATGCTCATGAACTTCCTTTGTCTCCGTATTTAAACCTTTAAACAAAGAGTAGAACGACACCCACGCCATAAAAACCTTTAAAAATTATTTTAATATTCACATCCCTCTGTATGAACCATAAAACCACCTTCACTTGCAAACAAAACTTGCAATCATCTGAAAATTTGCACCTGCAAACACCTTCAATATTTCCATAGAAATAAAAGAATTAAATAGGTAAACATTAGTTATAATGTAAATTATAGCCTCCAATTACGGAGGAACTTCACTGAAAAGAAGTGTTATTAAATAGCTAATAATTGTATGCATTAGCAACAAAAACAGTTATTATTAATATTTAATTTCTATTTAAAGAAATAAAATAAAGAAAAAATATCTCACGTGATCCGTAATATATATTTATATATATGTCAGATATATATATCTAGGTATCTTAGTGCTAGCGTCCAAGCAAGCACAACTGTTCACGGCGGGAAACAAAACGCCAATGATCAAAATGGCGAGCGCTATCGCCGAGCTAAGCGCTCTCCCCACTACCTGGTGGTGGGGGCTTAGAGAGGGGCGGCAATGTGACGCATAGAGACAGATGTGTAACGGCGGGAAACGTAGTGCCTATCTCAAGTAATTAAGCTTCGAATAACGGTACAGTCAAATTAATGTATTTTTTGCGGAGCCTGCTTTGCGATAATTCGCGAATTTCGTTAATTGGGAATTAGGCGGTAAACAAGGTAAGATTTCGAGGGTTTTAGGTACCTATTCAAAAACGAAGCTGAGATCTAAAAGCTTATTTAAAGGGAACAGGGGAATATAAGTCTAATTCAGCATGACTGATTCTATTTAAAAAAAAATTAAGAATAAAGCTTTTGCATAGAATTTGGTGGAATAGAGTCAATTAAAGATTCAGTAACTCTAGTGTAACTTTCCAAATTATTTCTACTTTTCAAAGTAATTCTGTCATTTCATATTGACGGGAAAGGGACGCAATTTTTTCCATTCATTTTCCGTCCATACTACATACATAGAATAGTTTTATGGATGGTTAACGCTAACTTGAAATGTTAACCTAGAGCAACAAGTATCTTTCGACAGGTATCTTTATATAGGTAGTTCTTAAGGCTACAGTTCGCTGCTCCATTATTAGATCCTCCTCGATCCTCGATCATCATATATCTAACACCTACTCATTGAGACCATTCTAATGAGCCCAAACAAGTAGTTAATAAACCGTTGAACTTTTATCGTCTGAACAGATCTTCATACACGGTGAAATTTTAGTCGCTGTAAACCCTGAAGGAGGTGAATGTGCTCATGAAACTGAACAACTTTCCCCAAGAAACATAGGTCAAAATATGAAAAAAGAAATTGGACCCTCCATACAAAATTGACGATTAGCTGATTGATTTACTATGGGAGGTCCAAATTTTTTTTTCATATTTCGATCTATATTCCTTGGGGAAAGTTGTTCAGTTTTATGAGCACATTCACCTCCTTCAGGGTTTACAGCGAATAAAATTTCACCATGGATATCACTAGCTAAGAACCATTTCAATAAACGTCAATTACTTTATTTAAAATTTTAGTTAAATAATACAATACAATACAATCAGATGTGAGTGATAATAACTGGGACTGATAGCTTTTAACGTGCTCTCTGAGGCATGGAGGCTTCACTCATTTTCAATGTCAAGCAAGTTCGCAAAATATGGAGATCTAGTAATAGTTTACTCTATGTTAAAACCTTGCTTCGGGCGTAAGTTCGCATTTAACACCCTTGTTCAATAAATTATAATACGCAATTTAAAAAGTTCTATTTTTTATTATTTCTAAATGACAAGGCTTGTAATTACATTAACGTAGGTACTTCGTATAACATGAATTTGAATGTGCATGCTGTAACTCAGACTTACATGGGTTAATTTTTTCCATATAATCCACCTTACCAAACTGATGTGTGCATAGTTTATTTTGAATTAAAATCATGACTTCCAAAAAGGAGTTTAAAAAATTACGCAAAAATACTTGGCGGTGTCATGGCGTCGTTCGTGACGTCACTTTTATTTATTCCGTTTGAGCATGATGTGACGTAAAACTCTGATTGGTATTCAATCCAATATGGCGGATTGCTGTATTTTATAGTTTTACTAGACGACGCCCGCGACTTCGTCCGCGTGGATCAAGGTTTTTCAATTCCCATGGGAACTCTGTAATTTTCCAGGATAAAATGTAGCCTATGTTTTAATCCTGGGTATGGATAGCTATCTCCATTTCAAATTTCAGCCAAATCGGTTCATTCGTTGTGGCGTGAAGGAGTAACACATTCACATACAAACTTTCGGCTTTATAATATTAGTGTGATGTGATGTGATTTGAAGTGTGATGTGATGTGATTTTATCAAAATAAACATCAATCTCGCTCAAAATAGAAAAATAAGCACGTTTCTTATAGTCCACTAGCTTTTGCCCGCGGCTTCGCTCACGTTAAGTTCGATTTTTCAAACCCCAATTTCACCCCCTTAGGAGTTGCGTTTTCAAAAATCCTTTCTTAGCGAATGCCTACGTCCTAATAGCTATCTGTATGCCAAATTTCAGCCTGATCCGTCCATTAGTTTGAGCTGAACGTTGATAGATCAGTCAGTCAGTCAGTCAGTTAGTCACCTTTGCGTTTTATATATTTAGATGAATCCTATTTCAGGAGAAAAATTCATCATGCCCATTATAATACATCCGTAATTTTCGCAGTCAGTCAGATAACAAAGGCGACAAGGTATTTTGTCGAGCAACGTGTTGCTGGTGTGATCGGGTAATTCGCCCCACGCGACCCGCGCCGCGTATGGCGTTGCCTCGGGCGGTACCGTCCGCATAAAGATTACCTACTCGTTCAGTAAATTATAATATGCAAATTGTTAAGTTTACTTTTCTTTGCATTCATTACTTTCAACTGATAACATTTGCAATTGACTTTTGTAATCATAGGTTAGCATGCTGTAATAATAACTTTCCTTTCTACAGTCCTTTGTCTTCTTTTTCTGTGTGAAATGGGTGCAAGATTAGTAGATCTATTTTAAAATATAATATTTAAAATGAGGATGTAAAAGAGTTTATATATTGACAGAAACAAAAGTCTACTAGAAAGTATCAAAAATACCTCTCCAGGTCAGATAAAAAAAACTTTTTTCTACTGGCAACTTTAAAACGTCATTGAATAATGTCTGTTAATGTTAAACGTTATTTAATTTGACACCTACCTGAGTTAATTACCGGCTCTTCTCAGCTGAATCTGCTTTATAATCTGTTATCTTAAGAACCACAGATAATTTTTTTAATACATTAAAAGAAAGCTACTATGCTAAAGCTGGTTTTTACACTCGTACTAAACTCTAATTGAAGTAAGTTTTGCTATAAAGTTTTACATTTAGATATAAAATGTTCAGCTAAGTATAAACTTTTTATCCTGTTGTGTACCAAAATAAAAACTTTTCGATTGGTGTAAATGTTTTTGTCAACGCTCCACAACGTGACCTTGAATTTAATCGAATACTTAGTATTTTTCGATTAAACTAAGTGCATTTACTCTTTTATACGGCAATTTCGTGATATGGTTTTCTATTTTACGAGTACAAACTATCACTTATGTTGTTAAGTGCTCTTGTACCTGCTTCTATCCACGACGGTATGGCACGTTTGACGTTAGATTTAGGTTGTGTGTTTGTTATTTGTGCGATTTTGTTACCATTTTCCTGAAAACTACTAGACGGACGATTCTAATGGGTATTTTGCTTTAAGTGCGTATCACTTGTCTCGAAGAACCGATGGGCGTTGGGGTCCCAACTTCCCAAGATGCTGCAATGGCAACCCCGCACCGTGAGGTGCAGCGTTGGTAGACCCTCGACCAAGTCGGACGATCTCGGTCACTGGCAACCGTTGGATGCAGGCGGCAGAAGACCGTACTCTGTGGCGATCACTACAAAAGAAGAAGTCTCTACGAGAAGTCGTGAGCGTTGGCATCCTTATGTGGTAGAAATCCATCCTACACCAACGAAACACTTTAAAATTCAACGTTTCTGATAAGAACCGCTAAGGTGTGGAACACTCTTCCAGCATCTGTGTTTCCTGCCACCTATAATTTAAGTACCTTCAAGGCAGGAGTGAATAAAAAAAACTACGTCCAGCAGAGGATATATAGTATAGATATCCTCTGCTGGACGTAGTTTTTTTAGTGGTACTGATTTTTTCACTGGTAGTGATTTTTATCACTTCTTGGCAGATTTTTTAGTTTATTTTACCGCTACGGGTCAAATCGACAGGGATAATGCAATCGTGTTTTTAATGTATCCTGAAAAACTGCAAAGATAAAAAGGCAATCTGGTTTTTCACCTTTTTTCTATGCCACAAGTGTCAAAGAACACTTGGTAAATGCTAAGGGTGCGAACAGATCTGGCGAATGCGCCCGTTTGCGAAAGGGTTGTGCTTGTGAATTGCACGCGTCAAATCAGTAGGTAGTACGTTCGCGTGCCGCTAGTGCATCGCCCGCGCTAAAACTGCACTAGGCTAGAGCTGTCTGCATGCTGTGTCGCCACCCGCACCTTAGAACTGCAAGCGTACAGGGCCCCAAGTCTGCTATTTTACATGTCATTGTAATTGAACCGCAATACAAGTCTCAATCAGTTATCATTGGTCCAAAATTTGGTAGTCTACTAAATTCACAATGGTCGTTTGATTTCTTATAATTGGATTGTAATTCAATCATACCTCGGTATTGCCATTAGCTTAAAAAGCGTTTGCCGAAATGAGTTTAAAAAAAAACTACATATTAAAAACGTTTATTGAACGAGCGAAGCGAAGTTCTCTGAGTCAACTAGGGCGCTTGCCTACTAGACAGAGAAGTGTGTTCGTCTAAATGTCTGTCAGAGCCCTATAACTTCTGAATTACTGAACGTAATTACTTCAAATTTAAATATAATATGTAAACTGATGGCCTTCAGCCGAACATTGTATAAAAAAATATAAAAAGCTTTATTTCAGGGGGGCTCTCATAGAAGCGTATTTGAAGTAAAATCTTGTTTGTTGCTCTACATAGACTTGCGATATATCTTTTTAAAGACGACTTTGAACAGAGTACAAAAATATATTTTTTTTAATTTTTCCCTAAAAATTGACCAAATGGGGGGGTTTCAAAGTGGAGATTTTAATTTGAGCCATATGTCAAGAATTACTGAATATTAGAACGTGAAACTTGGTTGAAAATTCAGTTATATCCTGTACTTGAACAACAAATACTAAAATTAGATAAATGTTATAAAGAAACGAAATTATTTAATTTTAATGCGCCATCTATTAGCATTATTGTGAAGCTAATAGCTTCACTATAATGCTTCACTATAATGCTTCACTATAGATGGCGCTGTGTCAGTAAAACAGTTTTATGTCAACTATTATTTTTTTTATTGCGTCTAATGTTAAAAGTTAATTATTACAATATATAATTAAAACTTTTGGGAATTATGGGATATCGCGAGGTCTCAGTTCGGGGCGAATCACTAGTTTAAGCTAGATTCAAAGCTAGATGTGTCAGTGGCAAACCATCGGAAAACAATTGTGATGCCATTGAATTAGTAGACTACCAAAATTGCTAAAAGTAGCAATTGGGATGTCATTGATAGGCAATGTAACTACAATTGCAATAGCAGACTTGGGCCCCAGAACGCGTGCAATGAGAGCATGGGTAAAAATGGCCGAATTGCAGTGAGGCATGAAGATGTCTCACTGCGATATTTCGCGGTCGCGGTTTAGCTCGCTACCTCGATGGTCGTGCGTTCGGCATGGTCGTGCTTGTCTGTTTGCATACATTTGTTTTAAATGGAGGTGACATCGAGGTAGCGAGCTAAACCGCGACCGCGAGATATCTTCGGCATGTTTTTACCCTAACATGAGTTGTAATTAAAGTGGCGCACGAAACAGTTGCAGTAACTGCACGCGTACCACGCACGTGCAGCATGCGCATTACGCATTCGCGGCGCATTCGTTCGCCAGATATGTACGCACCCTAAGAGTGTTTTTTAACATTTCACGGCAGCCTAAGTTGCGAGTATACCTATAGTTCCTGCACTCAGCCGCAGGGATGGTAACTTATTTAAGTGTTATAGGTCGAGAGGTCGGCATACTTTTAAGAAATTACTCATTGAATAGCACAAAACGGCCCCCATAGTAATTTCAGTGTAAGTACCTTTGTAATTCGCTCCAATTAGCTAACTACGCGGAAGCAAGCCCTCCATTTGATAAATTGGTTAAATTTCACTAGTTATCAATGGGGGGCAGATTTAGACAATCATTACAAGAGGTCATTTCCTTTTATTTTTTGTTATATTGTACCTATGTAGGTACTTATTTAAAGATCAAAGTTTTGCTTTACATAAGATATAGTGGTGACTAGTTGATACCTGCGACTTTTGCCGCGTACATTTAGTTTTTAAAAATCCTTTGGAAACTTTTTGGTTTTCCGGGATAAAACGCCTATGCCTATGTCACTCTCAGATCTTCAATTATACTTACCCATACAAAAAATCAAATCGGTTCATTACTTCAATGCGACGTGATTAAAGGACAAACTTACACCCATTCGCATTTATAATATTAGTAAGCAAATAAGGATGGTTCTCGAGCGTAGTTAGGGATGCAAAGCCACAAGATACAAATTACTTGGCTCCCGTCAAAAAGCAGGTGTATAGTTCTTTCAATTCACGAGGGCACGTGGCTCATGGTTGTGTGTATGTTGTATCTGTATAAGTGTGAGCGAGAGCTTGCTCGCGCCTGACCGCTTCCACCTAGCCTCCTGACAGGCACGCATACTTACGTAATGTGCATGTACACGACGTAACCACAAGTAAAGCGCCCGTAGCTTCGTGAGATAAACGTACTATATCTACTAGCTGACACACTTTCACATTTATAAAGGAAGTAAGGATATGATTCTAAATTTAAAATCCCTAGCGTACTTCAGCACTGGTAGTATGGGCGGGAGAAATTTTATCCCCGGGAAAAGGGTAAAACGTTTATCCCCTCGCTTAGCTTTATCCACCCGTCGAGCATGGGCACAGCGGTGGAAATAACACTCAGTGGATATACTTATAGAAATATACATCGCCTTCTCCTCTGTCGCCATGCTTTAGCATAGGGAAAAGATAATTTTATCCCCTATCAGTGGATAAAATCGGGGGATAAAACTTATCTCCTGCCCATGCTACCAGTGCTGGGATTTAAAGGCACAAGATACATACAAATTGCTTTGCTCTCGTCAAAATGTCAAAAGACAGGTAGGTACTAAAACAGTCTTATAATGCGTCTCTGTATAACATCGATGAATATTTTAAACACTTTATGAGCTCAGTTAAGTGGTAATAAAGAATACCTAATATGTGTTTATCTCGCTAATTAACTGACCGCAAGGCCGCGTTATGTAATACCCGGCGGGTTATTTCTAAGACAACATAATTACGAAAATTATATGCGTCATTAGTACCTTCCTTTGGATTTATTCAGTGGTGAATGAATGAATGAATGACCCACTTTTATTTTACATACATAACATAGAGAACAAAACATTTTGCGGCCTTACGTAAAAAATAATGTTACAGAAAGGTATCCAAGAGAAGGAAAGAGA
The DNA here is from genome assembly GCA_933228805.2 of Hipparchia semele. Taxonomy (NCBI): domain Eukaryota; kingdom Metazoa; phylum Arthropoda; class Insecta; order Lepidoptera; family Nymphalidae; genus Hipparchia; species Hipparchia semele. The sequence goes on along the minus strand of OW121723.1, from coordinate 3,423,934 downwards.
AGAAGGGGTAGACCATTCCGAAGGTGGGAAGATGATTTGAGGGCATTCCTGCTGTTGCAAAAAAAACTCTGGAAGCGAAAAACTAGATAGAAAGACAAAGCATTATTTTATTATCGATGTCTTTAAATTCTACTAGTTGATGCATGAGACTTCGTACGCGCGGATTAAGATTTTTTTTTTCATTCCCACGGGATCTCTTTAATTTTCCGGGATATTATAATGTAGCCTGTGTTGATCCTGGGTATGTATATCTGTATTTAAAATTTCAGCTAAATCGGTTCATTCGTTGTGGCATGAAGGAAGAACAAACACACACACCCACACACACACATACACACACACACACACACACACACCACACACACACACACACACACACACACACACACACACACACACACACACACACACACACACACACACACACACTTTCGCTCGCCTTTATAATATTAGTGTGATAAAATAAAAATAAATAATTAAGAAATAAGTTTAAAATTGAGAAATGCAACATTATCAATAAAGACTTATCTTATCATTCGTTAGGTACCTAATGATCATTTCTAGTCAGTTAATAACACAACATTTACAGCTTAAACTTATCAAACAGATCTTTTTACACAAAATTCAAACTCGGCGACGCCATTACTACTTTAATGAGAATCGTAAAAAAACTGTAAAAATCCGTAAATATTAGGTTAAGTGCACGCTTTTAACAACACGCCAGCTATGCCTGTTTTTCACGTATGGTATGTTTCATATATGTAGAATAATCTAGGTTATCGAAAACATGGTATCTCTTATCAGCTATAACACAGGAACAGCGAGCCTGTAAATAGCAACCCCTGAAATCATACTACATAATGTAATAATAATAAAAAGTCAAATTGTGTTTGTTGTTTGGTTTGTCGCAGCAAAGCTACAGATTGGCATGCTTTTTCGCTTAGGTGTAGTAGATAACCTGGTGAATGACATAAGATGCTCAGTACCCTTCCTCGTGAATTTGAATGGTTGGTGAAAAACTTTTACCTACTCTTTAAGAGACCAATTTCACTAACGAAAAATAAGTCTTATCCGAGCGTAAAGGGTATAGCCGGATATTCTGCCACTTTCTGCGGGAGGTGAGGTAATCACGCACAGCCTACGTACAGCACACATTTACTCACTTCCGCACACTCTTGTAAAAATCCTAATGTCTCTATGAACGCACACTAACTCAAAGGCTGTCATACTTACAAGCTAACACGTACGTTTGTGCATGTAGGGGAGACCGGGGATGGTTGACTATAGGGGTAGGTAGACTAATTGCCAAAAACTCGTCGACAGTGTACGAATTGAATCATCCGAATACAGCCGAGTATTACACTCTGCGTCCCGCTCAGATGTCTGGAGCGCCGCAACGCAGTCGTGCGCCGTTTTCGAGCAGTGATAGGTTTTTAATTTTTTAACCACGTAAGTAATATTTTGATTTATCACACTTTTTGATCTGGTGCCTACAAGTTTTATGTGAACCATTTTTATGTTAGTCCCAACGTTTGATGGGTGCATATTTATCATATTTCGTATCTTATTTTTCAAGTCACTGTTAGTGTTTAGGCTAGCCATGCGATCAAACTAAAAAATAGCAGTTGGGGCTGGTAGACTAATTTTTTCCGGGGCTGGTTGACTAATCAGTCAACCAATCAAAAATGGTTGTTTTGGTGGTTTTAGTTAACCTTTTATTGGACTTTTAAATATTTATAGCAATTTTGTTGTTGCAGAACAATGAGGACCTATAAAAAAACTACTGAACGACATAGATAAATTATATGTATAACTGAACGAGCGATAGATGTTTTAGAAAGAGCTTGTCATACTGTAATTTTTGACGAAAAAAGCATTAATGCCACATTAAAATAGTGCAACACTCCTGATAAATAAAAATATAACATCGTTACGTGGTCAAATCAAAAGAAAAATCAAAACGTCAACAAAATTAACCCTGGACACAGTTGCATATATCATGAAATAGGCAAATTTTTGCTAATATGGAAGAGGAAGCTTTAGCCAATTATATAAAGAAGGCAGCTGATATTTATTAGGGATTGACGCCATATGATACTCGAAAATTAGCATATGAGTTCGCAAAAAAAAACAAAGCTATGCCTAATTCTTGGAGGACAATTGTTAGTTGGTGAAGATTGGTTGGACTCCTTTTTGAAACGTCATCCTTCTCTATCAATCCGACCTCAGCAACGAGCCTGTTGAGAGCTACATCATTACGTTACAAACTACGTTAGTTTATATTTGAAACAACAAGTAGAACTACATTGTTATTAAGTTCCGACAAAAACATGTAATTTTTTTGTTATAGAAATTATGTCTGACTAGGATTTACAATAGGTATTAAACGAAGAGTTAAATTAAAAAATAAGATTATTTTTTGGTAATTTTTTTAAAGACATTTTAAGAAATGGATGATCAGCTGACTTAAGTTTTTTTTTAACAAAAGACTCAATTATATTAAAAAAATGTTTAATTATTTGCTCCTTCCCATGATTCGACTCTTATTGATACATAAGTCAACCTACCCCTGGTGTATGGTCTACCTACCCCGGACCAGGGGTAGGTTGACTAAGTTTTCGTGTTTTGGAAAATGCATTAAATTATCACTATTTTACTAAATTAAGAACTAGATATTACGTATTTTTATTAGGTTAATAGATTTCCTATCAATTAGCATGGTTTTCTTTTCTATAAATATTAAAACAAAAAATATATGTACCATTTAGTAAAAACCTAGTCAACCATCCCCGGTCTCCCCTACTTCGGCAGAGGGGAATGCGTGCGCTTGCCAAGTCCTAGCTAAATGGTCGAATGCTGCACCAGCGTGTAATGAAGAGTTCTTACCTTGTGATTATTGTTCTCTATCTAAAACATCTTCATGCTTAAATTCAGTCTTCTACCCCTGATAGTTAGGGAATAATCGGGGTGGCAACCTTTAACTTTGAATATAATTTTTACGGTTATTTTGACCGTTTTTGTATTAAAAATTTTCCTGATTTTACATTTTTAAAAACAACCCTTAGACCCTTCTCCCATAGGATACTTGTAGGATACGATACTCGAGTAGAATTGTTCGCTACCCGACGCTCACATATTATGCTACTGAAAAATGACTAAATAGCGTAATGAGTAGCGTAGTGTGCGAGCATTCAAATTAATGTATGTGAGATACTTGGCGGCGACTAGTCTCCGAGACTTGCAGGATACTTGAATCGCCTGTGCATATCGTAATGGGAGAAGGGCCTTAATAATATTTTTGTTAGTATCGTATTTGCTGTGTAGAATGCTCCTTGCAAAATAAACATTTTAATTTCATACTTTTTAGTGTGGAAAAACAAATAATTCTAGCGACACATCCCTCGGGTAATGTTAAAAGAATCCAAGAAAGGACCGTTGAACTACGCGGTCGGTAAACATTTGAACATGATGTGCTTTCTAATTAACTTCTAATTAAGGTGTTTATTGCGATAACGGGTTAATTAATGGCTCATTAGTGACACAGTGATGACATCAAATGTAGTTTTGTATTAAAAAGGCTATTAATATGTATGATGTTGTTAGCTGTTGTGGATACTACTGCATTCTATCCACAATAAATTATGATTAAGTATCTGATTCATCATAACTTATAAGTGTTATAAAAGCGAAAGTGTGATTGCTTGTTGGTTTGTCCTTCAAGCACGGAGTATAAAGATACGGAAGTAAGAAAGAAGAAAAAAAATTAAAGCTAGGTAAAGACTTAGAGACTGACATCATACGATACTTTTAGGCCGCAAAATTTCTTTTGGGTTTAGGTTTTTAATAGTAAATAATAAGATTTATTTTTTTAATATGATATACCATAAAGCATATTTTAATTCATTTCTATAATTATAAAAACAAAATGTAATTACTTACTGGTATCATATTTTATTTCTAGCTGTTTTAGCTTTATATTTTTTTTATTAAAAAAATAATACGAAATTAAAACGAAAGTAGAATACTCATGAAATTTTTAACTGGATTAAATAGATATATATATTTATAGTAATATTATAAGTGTCGTGTATTGACCGAGGTAATTCTTTAAAAAATTTAATTATTAAAATATAAAATCCTCGGGTGAATAATAAATAATTATACAGTTGTTTAAGAAAATGTAATTTTGGGCACGAGAAAAAAACCCGTGCAATTTGAAATTAAAATCGCTAATGACTCAAACCATTAAGTTAATCATTTTAATTAGGAGTTGGCGTTCGTTTGTGTTTGTTCCTTTTTTATCATAACTCAGACTTTTTTATTCTCGACAATGTCCCTCGAGGTCTTACGGTTACCTAACTATGTTTATGCTCCAAAATACTATGAAGGTATATTATGCTCTGTATGGACCTACTTATATTGTTATTCATGAAATATGTATACCTACCTCCATTTATTTTATAAAAATTCTTTTCAAAAAACCGACTTCAAACGCCACTACAAAGTATAAAAATAATTTTATTTTGTACACGTTTGTTGAAGTCGGGCGGCTTAAATAGAAACGATGAAACCGATACGCGATGCTCGCCCGATTTCAATAAACGTGTCTCTTATATGTCACCATAAGGTAAGCGTCGCAAATCGATTTCATCGTTTCTAGTTAAGCCCGCCCGACTTCAACAAACGTGTACAAAATAAAATTATTTTTATACTTTGTAGTGGCGTTTGAAGTCGGTTTTTTGAAAAGAATTTTTATTTTAAGCTTTTTAGTGTCGCTTGTTCCTGCTCTCTTTCTCCCCTTCCTCCAACGCTACGGCTCTAATGTAGTTCTACACTTGGTACCTACAGTACTTATTAACAATACACAAGAGCTAGGACTAGGAGCTCCATGATGTAGTCCATGTTTGGTACCAACAATATTATTTCGAAAGCGTCAGTTCGTAATTCCTCCAACTCTGCAGCATCAGGATTGAGGAGCTAGAACCTTGAGCATTATGATGAAGTATATGCTCGGTACCAACAATATCAGTTCGTAAACGACAGCTCCAAAATCCTCATAGTTTAGGTAGGCAGTACCCCTGCAGCATCAGTATTGAAGAGCTAGGACCTTGAGTTCCACGATGTAGAATATGCTTGATACTAACAATATCAATTCGCAAGCGAAAGTTCCTAAATCCTCATATTTTAAGTGGGCAGTACCCTGCAGCATCAGGATTCAGGAGCTAGAACCTATACTTCGATGATGTAGTATATGCTTATTACATACAATAACAATTCATGATTAGCAATTCCTAAATCCTTATAATTTAAGTGGGCAGTGCCTTACAGCATCAGGATTGAGGAGTAGGACCTGGAGATCTATGATCTAGTATATGCTTAGGCTAAGCATACCAATTCGTAAACGACGGTTCCTAAGGTCCCATAATTTAGGAGGGAAATACCCCTGCAGCATCAGGCTTGAGAAGTTGAAGGTAAAGATTTTTATGGGACCATTTCGCGAGCTTACTCTGTCGATTAAAAAAAAAATCTCGTGAATCGGTCCAGAAACCTCGGAGTAATCGGCGGGCATACATAGAAAAAAAAAAAAAAAGATACCGGCCGAATCGATAACCTCCTCCTTTTTGGAAGTCGGTGAAAAATAATCTATACTAATATTATAAAGCTGAAGAGTTTGTTTGTTTGAACGCGCTAATCTCAGGAACTACTGCTTCGAATTGAAAAATTCTTTTTTGTGTTGGATAGTCCATTTATCGAGGAAAGCTTTAGGCTATATAACATCACGCTGCGACCAATATGAGCGAAGCATCAGTGAAAAATGTTGCAAAAACGGGGAAAATTATCCATATTTGAGGGCTTGAGGCTGAGGAATTTAATGCATTATTGCCAATTATTTGCCAATGAGTTTTATCAACATAACTTAATCGCGATCATAATAACAGAAATTGATGCGGACGAAGTTGCGGGCAAAAGTTAGTGAACCATTAATTTTAAATAGGTAAATTACTTCTAAAATTAAAACTAATATAAACCTAAAACCTCATCGATGTCACCCCAGCGCGGTAAAATACCCTATATGCTGGCAGGATTGCCTTCCTTGGCCAAAAGCCTCAATAGCCCAACGACTAAAGGTGCGGACTGAAAACTGAAAGGTCGCAGGTTCAAGTCTCACCCGTTGCACTATTGTCGTACCCACTCCCACAAGCTTTTCGTTTATTTGGAGGGAAGAGCAGAATATAAGTCAAGTTCAGGTTTCAAAGATCGAAGTTTGAAAATTAGAGTTACAACTAGAAAAAATGTATGAGTTATACATATGTAATTGCAATTCGTATGACCCTTAATAAGGGGCAGTTATTTTTTAATAACAGACAGAAACTTCAATTTTATTTATTGTATAAATTAAGAAATAAACTTTTCATTTAATCAACCTTTAATAAAAGTAGAACAAACTACTTATTAAAATGAACTATAGAAATAAGCCAATTATCTATCCGCTAATACAAACTCTAATAAATAAACTTGATGCCCGTAATACAATTATTATACAAGTAAGTAATAAATTATACAGGCTCTTTATATAAAATTTAACTGAATTAAACCCATTCATTTAGGGCCCTTGTCTCAGTCAGTTGAAATGAACATGGAGTTACGAAAGCTGATATCGGCGCTTTCGCTTCAGATGATGAATGTTATTCACACATTCATTCACATTCCATTCACAAAAAGGAAGACGTTGAGCAGTCAACGTCTTCCTTTTTTATTACCTGACTAGCTTTTATTCGTGGCTTTGCTTACGTTGAGATGGATTTTTCAAACCCCTATTTTACCCCTTTAGGGGTTGAATTTTCAGAAATCCTGTCTTAGCGGATGACTGACGTCATAATAGCTATATGTATGCAAAATTCAGCCCAATCTTTATTATTTGTTATTATAGCCGCAATGGATAAAATTTCAAGTATCTATCTTTTTTTTTATTATGACGCTTGCGCTTGACGACAATCAATGACGGAAAGCATTGATGAGGTCTAGGTTGAGCGCGCTTGCGTAGAAAATGCCTATTCACTCTTGTTATTGTCTTGAAGGTACTCAGAAGGTAGTATTACGGTTCATGAGATACAGCCTGCTGACAGACAGACGGACAGACGGACGGACCGTTAGTAATAGGGTCTGATGGCACCGATCGACTTAACACTAGTTAAACACAGCAGAAGCAGTTAAAAAGTTCATATCCAAACGTCCTTATTATATTTTGATTCCAGCATCCACGTCTCAAGGACCCAGACGGACACTTGAATGGCGTCTCATTATCTTTAATTATATACCGATTCTTCAGCCGTGCCCGCTCACTTCGGATCCAAAACATAGTAATATGTTGAATTAATACCAGTTCTCCACTCATCCGTGAGAAGGTATCGTTTATACGAAAAACAGTGTGAATTAAATCGAAGAAAAGTTTCTTAAAGCCTAAGATCCGTTGCTAATAATGTTAAATTATATATTATAATAGCCTCAATAGCCCAACGGTTAAAGGTGCGGACTGAAAACTGAAAGGTCGCAGGTTCGAACCCCACCCGTTGCACTATTGTCGTACCCACTCCAGGCACAAGCTTTCCGCTTATTTGGAGGGGATAAGACAATATTAGTCAACTTCAGCTTGGCTAATATTCTTTAAAAAAAAAAAAATTAATCACACTTTACATCACATCACATTAATATTATCACACTAGACGGGCATCGTCTAGTATCCTTACTAATATTATAAATGCGAAAGTGGGTTTGTTTGTTGGTTTGTCCTTCAATCTCGCGGCAACAAAGTAACGGATTGACCTGATTTTTTGCATGGGTACCGCGGGAGTACCGCGACAGTGACACAGGCTACTTTGTATCCCGGAAAATCAATGAGATCCCGCGGGATTTTTATAAAACTAAATCCACGCGAGTGAAGGCGCGGACATCAACTAGTTATATAATATGTCAATTTTTGATTTTCGACACGTTGTCCATGCCTAAAATGTCAAAAAATAATAACATAAGTGATAAGTTTATTAATTCTAAAACATGCACCGACAAAAGGTCTGTTATATTAACAACTTAAAAAAAAACTAAAACTCCATAAATTATATTAAAAAGTACTTGCGTCAATACAAGTAAAACTGTCGCACAAAACCAAAGCGAATAGACAGTCTTTTCACTAGCACTTAGAAGGCAAAAGGGGGAAAGCGGGCTAAAAAGTGTAATTATGTTGATTATTTAGGTCGTAATGCGCCGACTATCCCGCGTCTCCCCCGGAATAGGGTTGACACATTTGAATAGGTCAACAAGATTTCTTTTTACCACATAATTCTCCTTAATAGGATTTTTTTAAATGATTTATTTTTTATAAGCCACCTGTGGCTGCTATGGCAATCCAAAAGTAATAAAGTACATAATATTAAAGTAAAATATTATAGAACTTGTAAAAATAAAAAAATATTATTTCTTCCGCGATTAAATCTGCACATGTAATTTCGCAATTTCGATCAATTGAGTACGATTGCATCTTTAAGTTTCTTAGATAAAATTTGTGTTATTTTTATATACTTAAGTATATCTATCAATAACTTTTTGTCATGCAAATATGTAAGTAAATCTATTTCCGAAAAAAATCGATAAACTTTTCAATAGTAAGTTGTAACACCGTTTCAAAATGTTTGTACTATTTTTACATCTATCAATAAATTTTTGTTTCTTTGTTCATGTCATCTTTCTAGTGTCCTCGCAAATTAGCAAAATCTTGATTCATGTATGAAAATAATCGGTCTATGTTTCTATGGGCCAATTTCACGAACGTAAAAAGTCTTAACCGAGCGTGATATTTGACAGGTTTTGTATTGAAAATCTGCTAAAATATCAATACGTTGCAGAAATCGGCCCCAATATTAGTAACTCTGTTTCAAAATTTTATGCTATTTTTACATTTACTAATAACTCTAATAATAATAAAATATCTATGCAAATAAGCAAATCGATGTCCGAAAAAAAAAACGGTCTACGTTGCCAGTAACTGGTCAATAATTTTTTTCTAATAAGGTGTCAACCCTACCCCCGTCATTAATCGCCTCCCCCACCCCCTTTCCCAGCTCCCCGTATTATTTCGTTTCAATTATTTTTGTGATTATCTTTTTATAGCGGGCGCGCATTAAAACTCAAAAAATAACAGCCACATTAAATATAATTAGAATCGAAATAGCATGATGTCTGCCGTTCGCGCCTTTTTTATGGTAAACATAATTAAGGAATGACTCATTTCTTTGTGTAACAATTCTAACAAGATTAATATTATTGCCTCGGAAAGGAAATCATACTTGAATTAAAAAAAAGGTTTTCTGTTTGAGGATGGGCATGGACTTGACGACAATCTAGGTATCTCTAGTGTAACTTATAAAGTTAATGTTAACTAACTATACGTATTAATTTAGTATGGACGGAAAATGGATGAACAATTCTTCGTCCCTTTCAATGTATTTTGTCCCTTTCAATGTACTTTTACATCAATGCCCATACTCAATGACGGATTTATGAACAGCTAAAAGATGTTAAACATTCGTGGTTTAATGACAAAATTGTGATATATTATACGAGGGTCTACCACGATAACGTTAATTTTAAACAAAGTTAACGTTAATTTGAACACTTAGGTACACTCTGATTGCAAAATGTATTGCTTTTCTGCATACAATATTCCCTTCAGTTCCGTCACCAATTTGATTATGATAGCAGTCAGAGCAGTCAGAAGATGCAAAGAGTTAAAAATTTAGAAAAAAATCAAATAAATTAACAAAATATGCTATAATTCTTTATTAATTATTAAAAATAAGAACATTAGATTATACAATTCTTTCTATAATTAAAGTTGTTAACAATTATTTCTAAAATTAATATCTTTAATTATTTATTAAGTGCTTGACCGAAATCTCGTCTGGTGGTTAGTGTCAGTGCATTTTTCTATCTAAAAAAAAATTGTATTACATATTTATGTATTACCGAACTACATTTTTTTGTTTTCGCAATCTCATCAGGTGGTATAAATATTAACACAGTCTAAGATGGAATATTGACTAAATGTTATGGGCTGTATAATGTTTTGTATTTTATACTATAATATCTTCTTTAATTATGTTTTTAATTATACTTTGTATAAATTGTGAGAATATGAACTACATAATGATATTTTTTGTTGTCAGGTAACCACCGATGGGATAAGAGTGAGAATTTTTGTTTTACTAGAAAACTAAATAAGGTATCGATTTTTTCTCATTACTAAATCGATTTTGATGAAAGAAATCCCTTTCACAATATAAAGTATAAGTACCTTTGTATAACTTAAGTTCGAGCTATTTTATTTAAATAACATAAACTTGTTTTATACATACTACTTCATTTACTAGATTTTCGATAATAACAAAACGCGATTTAAGGTAACTTAGCTTAGCTTGCTTTTGATAACTTTGCATACTGTGAATTACAGAATTGAGCTAAACGAACTAACTATAATGTGAGTTTGCTCTATCTGACGATTCCAGCTTATTTGTAAATTAACTTTATCGCATTTTTGTCTCCCTTCGCGCATAACTGGCAGCCCTTCACTACATCTTTTAATTTTTTATCTACATATTTTAGCTCGCATAGCTTCACTTAGCTGAGCTAAGTAGGTACTTATGTTTTTTTTTATTCGATATGACAAGATAGCCCTTGACTGCAATCTCACCTGATGGTAAGTGATGATGCAGTTTAAGATGGTAGCAGGCTAACTTGGAAGGGGTATAAATGTAAATTAAGCCAATACCCCTAATTGGTTTCTACACGCTATCATGCCGGGACGTTAAATCGCTTGGCGGCACGTCTTTGACGGTAGGGTGGTAACTAGGCACGGCCAAAGCCTCCCACCCAAGTTCCCACCAGACAGAGACAAGTTTAGTAGTAGCAAGTATAAATGCGAATTACGCAACAATGGACCATCATGTTTTTAAGCTAGCATAGCATAGCTTCTATCGCGGGCCAGCGTGGAGACCGAATCCAGAAATTCCGTAACGAAAATAACCTGACACGGGACTCCTCTACGGTGAGCCGCTAGATGGCGTTGATGAAAAATGCTATGCAATAGCTTTACCGCGGCAGTCCCCGAGTGCCACACGTCTTTTTTTTTGCATGGGTAGGTATAGTTGAGGATCTGGTGCCAAACAAATATGGGATTACTGATAAAGAACCTAACCTCTACCCAAACCAATTCGCAGGCAAATGTCAATGTAAATGTAAGTAGATACGTACACCTACTATTAACAGTTGGCATAGCTTCTCTAGTTGGCATTCTCAAGCTTTATGGCTCGCAACTTAAATAAATGGTAATTTCTATACGAACAGTATAATAACACACATAATTACATTTAATACTTCGACGCGTGACTATTAACAATACAACTTGGATTTGCCAACCCTTTCATTCAAATCACTAATGAATGACAAGAACGCATATCAGAAATAAACTTTACGCAATAAAGTATAGAGTTAACTTTACAATGGCATGTTTTAAAAATCATATTATTATAAGAAACGTTTATGGATGAGCAATTTTTATGATTCTACACGTATTGAGCGTACAGATGTTTGTGGAATAAATCGTTGAAATCTTTTCGATGGCAGACGGGAGCACGGAGTTCATTTTCCAAAGGCCCCGTGCATTGTGGAACATGAACATTAATTATGTTATTGTTGTTTTAAATTACTGCCGTTTATTCTTTAATGTTGGCGACGCGCGGCGTTGAATCAAAGGGTTTAGTTTTAATAGTTAAAATAAGTTTCTCTTTTGTTTTGATTTTGACGTACTCTAGAGCACTTTCTTTCACTCGGAATTCTCTAAGCTTTTGTCAATATTTCTTTGAAGTAAAGGGTTTCTTCTTTGTCTAGTGCAGTAGGTTAGAATTCAGTCCCTGTTAGTATAGTTCTTGCAATTCACGAGAACGCGTGCGTGGCGTGGTTGTGTGTGTGTCGTATCTATATAAGTGGGAGCGAGAGTTAACTCGCGCCTGACCGCTTTCACCTAGGCTCCTGACAGGCACGCACACTTACGCAATGTACAGTACACACCTACACGGCGACGTAACGACAAGTAAAGCTCACGCGCCCTAGTGAATTGCAAGAACTACTTATATCACTTTACTCAGCCAACCCTGTGTGGGATTTTCGACATTTAATATAGTTATTTTTTTCAAAGGCCCGGTGTATTTGGATCATTAATTATGTTATTGTTTTAAATTACTGTCAGAATAAAAGGGTTTACTTTGAATAGTGTAAATAAACTATTTTGTTTTAAATTGCTACGATTTTGACGAACACTCAGTTTGAAATCTATAGACCGCTCTCTTACTTAGCTCAGGCTCAAGACACAGCTAAAACGAGACAGATTTATGTCTGAGTATATTTGTGTCTCGTATTAACCTCTATCTTAAGTTTGAGCTGAGTTAGAGCACACTCTATAGATCACAGCATAAGAGCACTTTCTTTCCCTCAGGATTCTCTAACCTTTCCTAAATATTTCTTCGAAATAAAAAGTTTCTTCTCGGCCTTGCCAGTCTTTCAGTGTTAAGTTTCCTACTAACTCAGCCCGCAAGCTTCGCATGGTTTTTGTTTTCCATAGTTGGTCTATAATATATATACGTATCTAGTAGTTACATTTCCCAAAGGCCCGGTGTAATGTGGGATATCTAAATATATAAAAGGCAAAGGTGACTGACTGACTGATCTATCAACGCACAGCTCAAACCACTGGACGGATCGGGCTGAAATTTGGCATACAGATAGCTATTACGACGTATGCATCCGCTAAGAGAGGATTTTTGAAAATTCAGCCCCTAAGGGGATAAAATAGGGGTTGGAATAATCGAACTTAACGTGAGCGAAGCCGCGGGAAAAAGCTAGTATAATATATATGTTATTGTTGTTTTAAATTACTGCTGGCGAACCGCGACGTTGAATCAAAAGGTTTAGTGTTAGTAGTTAAAATTAGTTTTTCTTTTCTTTTACTTTGGTACGATTTTTATAAACTCTAATGCACATTTTTAGCTCTCAATTCTCTAAGCATTTTTTTCATTATTTCTTCGATATAAATAGTTAATTTTCGATCTTCTTAATCACAGCTCTTTCAGTTCAGTGTTACGTTTCTGTCTCTCGTATCGGCACTCCCGGGCATCCTCGCCAAAAGTGGGCTTTTCCACAGACTTAAACCCTATTTTTTTTTTTTATTATTCGATGGCAAGATAGCCCTTGACTGCGATCTCACCTTATGGTAAGTGACGATGCAGTCTAAGATGGCAGCGGGCTAACTTGCAAGGGGTATAGCAGTGTAAATTCAACCCATACCCCTAATCGGTTTCTACACGCCATCGTGCCGGAACGCTAAATCGCTTGGCGGCACGTCTTTGACGGTAGGGTGGTAACTAGCCACGGCCAAAGCCTCCCACCAGACCAGACCAGAGACAATTTAGAAATTATAAATTCTTAAATTGCCCTCGCCGGGAATCGAACCCGAGACCTCCTAGTTATAAAACCACAGCGCTCACCACTGCGCCAGGGAGGTCGTCGAAATTTGTAATATGTTCTTACGATCTTCGCACCGGTGGGATTTTCCACAAACTAATCCCCTCTTCGTAAAATGTTCTCTGCCTGCTGTAGCAATTACATTAGTTTTTCACTAAAAAAACATCTTAAATCTGCGAAGTTTGGATGTATCCCTGGGTCTTAAATTCCAGAAAATGTTCGATTCTTGGATTTAAAAAAAAAAACTGAATCCCCGCGGACAAAATCGCAGGCATCAGCCCAGCATAAAACACAAAGTAAACGCAACAATCAAAATTTAAACAGACCAAGTAAAGCGGAAACAATTCAAACGCTTTCCAGCAAATGCAATCATTTATTAAACCCCGCGTAAGTATTCCACTGCATACAGCAAAACATGTGGTCAAAGCGTCAACACTGCCCATTCCCGGCATTTATTTAATCTGCGGAAACGACAAAACTGAAAGTGGTGCGCGAGACAACCTCATAAACTTCACGAACCCTTATTTATATGGGGCTGTAAGGGCCAATTTCCAGTGGGAAGTTTTCGAATTTGTGTACGAAAACACCGCGGTGTGCAGACCATTGATATATCTACTGAACTATTATTATATTTAGCGCGTTAACCGGGCCTCGATGAAAGTGAAACCGATTTCAATTGTTATCTCTCTCGGCGGTTAATTGACCGACATTTGTGGATGTTCGCGGGTTAATTTCGTGCTTAAAACGCGTTTTGTGACGTCATCACGCAGGAATGTGATTACTACGCACGTGCTGGGCGGGAAACGTTTGCAAAAGTTTGACTTAACTTGTGCGAGCTGTAGAGTCTAGAGATTACTCGTGCTAGGAAAATGGTAGTCAGAAAAAATGTCTCCATCTAATTGGACGCACATATGCAATACTTAAAGTGTCAACCCACAAAACTTTGACAAATTAAATACATGCCTACATAATGTAAAGGAATAAAGTTAACTTCTCATTTGATAAAGTGTGTGGGTGCGTCCAATTAAAGTACAGTAACAGTTCAAAACTTTTACTTTATAAATAAAAACACACAAACACGTACTTTTCGCCTGTAAACTAGATGATGCCCGCGACTTCGTCCGCGTGGATTAAGGTTTAATTTCCGCGGGAACTCTTTAATTTTCCGGGATTAAAAGTAGCCATGTGTTAATCCTGGATATGAGCTATCTAAATTCTAAATTACAACCAAATCGGTTCATTCGTTGTGACGTTAGGGAGGTACAAACATACACACATACAAACTTTCGCTTTTATTATAGTATAGTGTGATGTGATGTCGCTTTCAAAAAATTGACAACTGACAAAACAGTAGTTTAAGTTCACGGTGTTACATTACACACTCATTATTATTGTAAATTTCGCAATTACTTGCATGTGTAATTTCCCATAACTCACGCATTACATACATTTTACACCACGTTTCCTTGCGAGTTACAATTGTTCCCTTGATGTTGGCGGCAATAAACTTTTAGTTTGATGTGGCGAACTATAATAATTTCAGTTCAAAGGATTTTGTCAGCGCGGTAATGCGTGTAATGACATAAATTTTGGTGCCCTTTGCAAGAGTAATGTCACGTTAACATTATTACCTACTGAAAGCAGCCTAGTTGTTAGTCAGTTAGTCAGATAGATAGATAGTTAGATAGTTAGTTAGTTAGATAGATAGATAGAAATTCTTTGCTAGGTACATATTAAGAAATGATGTTTACAATTGAATCTTATAATTAAAGCACATAGGTGCGTAAAGGCGGTCTTATATCGCTATAAGCAATCTCCTCTAGATACTAACCTTAAAAATTTTACAAGAATCTCCCTGAGGGTTATGGGAAAGTGCAACAATTTTATATAAATTACCTACATAATTTTCTTTTATTCGATGACAAGATAGCCTTTGACTGCTTCTCACTAGATTCCTAGTCGGTTTCTACACAAAAAAAAACTTAGCAAACGTAGCCTATATCCAATTTGTCAATAAGTATTATATTCGTACTGTCAAAACATTTTCTATTATTTCAGGCAAAAAGTACCGCATGCCACTTGCTCAAAATGCAAACTATGTCCTAGCCAGATTTTGTCGAAAGCGGCCTAGCGGCTTAGATGTGAAAACCATAGCCAGACAATAAGACTTTTATAATACTTCTATAAGTTGTAATAAACAGAGACGTATTTATTATATTAGGTACTTTTTCATATTTAATTAAAAATAAGTACAGGTTTTAAACAAATTCTAAAATCCAAACAAGCATTCTAATAATAATGGTAAAAAACTGAATGACCCGCACGCACGTTTTTACCGCGCAATTTAAATTTAGAACAATGGCGTTCGGAAATAATAAGTGATCGGGACACCCGAAGGGCAATGATGAGTGCTTTTGTACGGCGAGTGCGCGACAAGGGCTCTCTACGTACGCGCTCCGAGGAATACCGACTTTTTTTTTTTGTAGAACAGGCAATGGCAACGTTTCATTCAGCCTGAAATAAATTGTGTACAAAAAAGTTCTTTTTGCCAACATTCACAAGTATAATCTACGTTTTTTTTTAAAAAGGACAATTTTCACTTTCCCAATTTTTTTATAGGTTATTGAACACAAATATTATTATGTTAATTAAATATAACATAAAGTAAACTGTTTATTTCGTTGAATATGAATCTTATTGTTATGTAAAACAACTGATCTACAACATTATAAATTTATAATACTAGGCTTGTACCCGCATAAATTAAATTCGTCCGCGTGAAATTAAGTATTTAAAATCCTGCGGAAACCTGTTATAGTCCCGGAAAAAAAGAAACACATGTCACACTCCAGGTTCTTAACTATTTACCCATGTAAAAAATCTCGTCGATCCGTTTCTCTAGGATAATCCAACAAAAAAAAGACGTGTGGCACTCGGGGACTGCCGCGGTAAAGCCTATTGCATAGCATTTTCTATCAACGCCATCTAGCGGTGAGAGGAGTCCCGTGTCAGGTTATTTTCGTTACGGAATTTCTGGATTCAGTCTCCACGCTCAAGGCCCGCGATAGAAGCTATGCAATAGCTTAAAAACATACTCTCGTATATAATATTAGTAAGACATTATTCATAAAGCGTAAATTACGTAAAAAAGAGCATGACACAGCAGAAGTAGTTCCCCAGTTATGAAAACAATATTAGGTTTTACTATGTTTTGAATGTACACGTAGTATAATATACTGAGACTATGATATATGTATAATATTATAGCAGTACACATCTTGGGCTTGGTAATTTAAATAGAAAATAAGTTCGTTTTAAAATTATGCCATCGTAAATTAATACCACGTTTGAAATGGGCATTTTATTTAATATTTCGTGGAATGGCTGACTCGTATAAACACGTAGCATTAAAAACACATAATGGCTGTGTAATCAACCGCTTGTATTAGACATCGGCCGCCACCCAACAAAAAAAAAAAAAAAACAATAATTATAAAGCGCGCGTAATTCTAATTTCGAATTCAAATTAAAGCCGCTTAATGCGCGGGAGCGACCCTGTAAAAAAAGAGTTGACGAGAGCTCGCGGAGGGTGGTAATTTTTCATTAATTTAAGTTCACCATTCCCTGTTTTGTTTGCTTTTAATCGCATTTCTAATTAATCCCGTCGAGAATAACGTGACAACTGTCGACTACGGCCGCCATTTTTTTTCGAGCATAGTACAGCAGATGTCGGCCGATTTCCATTTGTTTCTGAGATTAATGATTTGGTACGATTGTGAATTTTTCCGGTCGGCTTTTGTTGTTTTAGAAGCAATTTGTCCGCTTACTTTTGTAGATGGTATTCGTTAAAGCTTCGATATTCGAGGCGAACAGAAAAAAAGCATTAAGCGGAAAGGGTACACTGTAAAATAATCTCTGTTAAGTATTCAGCGATCCTTACTAATGGATCGTTGTTATTCTGTTTGTTGGACGTCTGTAACGCCTAGCACAAGTTTTCACTGTTTTCAAAAACGAAATTCGATGTCGAGTCGCATACCTACAATCTACATCTAACACATCTCAAGCAAGGCAATGCCACTTTTTATACGACTGTCGGAAAAAAGGAGTATATTGTTGACTGGACGTTATTCTAGCAGTTGGGGTCCGCATTGAAATTGAATAAACTCTTAAATTAAGAGTCTTAATTGTACTCCAATCAAAAACAAAATATCTTATAAATAAACTAGGAAAAATAAAAATGCTTTTCGGCTTACTCATGTCCACTTTACCTCATCTTGTGCTAGCGATGTCTTGAGTTTATTTGCTCTCATATATGTACCATTTAAAATGAAGCAAGGGAATATTCTTAGACGTTCAATTCGTACATTAATATTATATTGTGCATTAAAAAATTTAATCAAAAAAACTTTGTTAAATACATACAAAAATGTAATCGAATGAAGGATATTCTTCTTTTTTTGAAGTCAAAATAAAAGTCAAAAATTGACAAAAGTAATTATTGTAAATATTCGACTTTTACTTCGATTAAATGACATTATAAATAAAACAAACATAATCAGGAAGTGAAAGTCCCGGCAAATAATGAAGTAAATTAAAATAAAATGACATTAAATTTACAGAGCAGAATGTACGTAAAAAATTGACTGTGCAAAATGTACGTAGTAATAAGTATTTATTTATTTTATTGAAACATACAGTATTGTAAAAGATGTCAGTGCCAGTAATAACTGGTTCGACCGAGTTAGTATAAATTCTAACACAGACGTTAATTCGAAGCATAGGAAAACTTTAAAAGTTTTCGAGATGTGCTCATACTAGGATGTCTGTACGCGGGAAGTGGGAACTGTTACGGACCGCGTCCCGTCGGAATAAAAACTCACCTATAAATGAAAAGCGGTGAATAAAGGAGGAGACGATTTCAAATACACGGCCTGATCGTGCTCCGCTTCGTGACAACTTTTTTATTAATATAGAATTAATGGTCTTGAATATTGCACCAATCATTATTGATACTTAATTGCGAATGCGTATTTTTAACCCCCGATGCAAAAACAACTGGATGTTATAAGTTTGACGTATCTGTGAGTCTGTGTGTGTGTGTGTGTCTATGTGTGTGTGAATTCACGACGCGTACGACATAAGCTAGATCTTAGAATTACGGATTATATTATAAGTTATTTCTGCGGCTGCTTCGTTGCTCCATTGCTACGTTATTGAAAGACAAAACAACAACCAAACACACTTCCTATTTATAATATTCGTAAGAATATATGATTTACTACCATATTATTACTAGATGGTGACGACTTCGTCCGCGTGGATTAAGATTTTTTGGTTCCCGCGGGAACTTTTTAATTTTCCGGGGTAAAAAGTAGCTTATGTGTTAATCCAGGGTATAATCTATCTCCATTCCAAACACACACAAATTCGTCATGTAGTTTTTGTGTGAAAGAGTAACAATCACACAACTCACACACACAAACTTTCGCCTTTATAATATTAGTGTGATAGATTATTATGAAAAGATAAAAATATTTTTTTTTTAAATATTTTTAGCGAATAAACGAGCAGGCGGGTCACCTGATATTAAGTGATTACCGCCGCCCATGAATATTTGTAGCACCTGAGGCACCACTGAGGCTTTTTAGGAATTTTGTTAAATAAACAAGGCCTATTTCAAGTTTGAAAATGCTACACTTTCACACTTTCAATAAATAGATGTCAAGTTTGAAAAAAAAAAAACTCGGTAATTTGTGGAAGTGCAATTTCGTAAAATGAAACGCGACACGTCTAAACTTCCCCTAGAGCAGTCTCGTAAATGACGTAACACGCCAAGGCGGCGAAAGATTGACTCACAAAGGGTGCTAAGCATCGCAAATTTACACGTCCCGGCTCCTACACCCTGCCCTACGCCGTACTTTAATTTACTTTCCCTAAACTTAACTCCGGTGTTTCGGCGTGTTGACAAAACTGCTGTATTGTATAACCAAGGCATTTATAGTTTTTGTTGTAGTTCTTTCAATTCACGACGGCGCGTGGCTCGTGGTTGTATGTGTATCGTATCTGTATAAGTGTGAGCAAGAGCTTGCTCGCGCCTGACTGCTCCCACCTAGGCTCCTGACAGGCACGCACACTTACGCAATGTGTCTGTACACGACGTAACCACAAGTAAAGCTCACGCGCCCTTGTGAAATGCAAGAACTATAAGATTCAATACACCCATTGGTAATACGTTTTAAACTTTTAATAGTGCTCAGATTGCCAGAAAAAATCCCCGCGATAGACGAAATGAAACATACCCGAAACCTCGAGTGAAACGCGACTATGCTAGCGTGTCGGAGCGTATCCCAAGTCCTGAACTATATCCATACAATTTTTTGCACTTCGATCCATAGCTCTGTTGCGGCGTGTTTGAAGGACAAACCAACAAACAAACATACTTTCGAATGTATAATATTAGAAAGGATTTAAGATGAAACTCGTAGCACCTTGACGAGGCATCTGACGTAAGATTAATGCTGAGATCTATAGAGCGTGCTTTGACTCAGCTGCGACTAAAGATAGAGGTTAAAACGAGACACAAATTTGACAGAAATCTGTCTCGTTTTAACTCTGTCTTGAGTCTGAGCTGAGTCTAAAAATTTTAGCCTAAGCACTAAGTGCCAAAATAGCTAACTTTAATGTTTAAATATGTACGTATCGTGTGCAGTGCAGTATAAATGTCTGGATCTTGTAAATAGGTTCAATATAATATAAACTAGCATCGGCAATAACATCTTAAAAATCATCTCTCTGATAAGGTCTTAAAAATTGAAGTCTAATTAATCGTAGTCACTTATAACGCAACGTGGCATACAACAAAAGATTAAGTCCCAAAGGGTGTTAAACCACTCTACACCTAACCCAGTGCCAAAGTAACCAACCTTTATATATAATACTTGCTTACGTAGGCTTTATCGTCTGCAATGCACGTCTGGAGCCTGTAAATAGGTTCAATATAATATAAACTAGCATTGGCAATAACATCTTAAAAATCATCTCTCTCATATGGTCTCAAAAATTGAAGTCTAATTAATTAAGATTTAATCGTAGTCACTTATAAACGCAACGTGGCACACAACAAAAGATTAAGTGACAAAGGGTGTTAAACCACTCTACACCTAACCCAGTGCCAAAGTAACCAACCTTTATATATAATACTTGCCTACGTAGCCTTTATCATCTGCAATGCACGTCTGGAGCCTGTAAATAGGTTCAATATAATATAAACTAGCATCGGCGATAACATCTTAAAAGTCATCTCTCTCATATGGTCTCAAAAATTGAAGTCTAATTAATTAAGATTTAATCGTAGTCACTTATAACGCAACGTGGCACACAACAAAAGATTAAGTGACAAAGGGTGTTAAACCACTCTACACCTAACCCAGTGCCAAAATAGCCAACCTTAATATATAATACGTGCCTACGTAGCCTTTATCGTCTGCAGTGCACTATAAGTGTCTGCCTGTAAATTTTCGCAGGCGATCTGCGGCCGGTCTTTGTGCTATTAATTTGTAATGTCCCCCCCTTTGCCTACACGAGGTAGAAGGAGGCAGGATAAGTCCCGGCTTTTGATGACGATCGAGGATCGGCTATCGGTTACACACTGACTTATGGGATGGTATTAATAAATGTTGACTAAGGTGTGTGGTATTTTGTCTTCTTACTTGCGTGCCGCAGTGCATTTAGTAGGTATATAATAGGCTCTAAAGCACTGGCTTCCTAAAAAAACATTTTATTTCACTCAACTTGCTTTAATGAATTTATTTGAATTGGTCTTTGTTTATTTTGTGAGCAAAATCAACACTGATGATAATAGATTTTAGTGATTATCCCGATTAATGATTGATTAATTACATATTGTTTCCATAATTAAAATAAACATTATATCGAGCCTCGATTTTACTATATGTTTAATAAGAAATAGTTAGAAATGAACGGAAACTCGATTTACTTAAATTGTGAGAAATAAAAATCTGAAAGAAGAAAGTCATTTTATTTTTAGCTACGTTACAGTGACCTTCATTTTTATACGGCTATACGTTGGAAATGTTTTCCATGACGATTCTTAAGATATCTGGAGTTTGAAATTTTTTTTTTTTTTTGGTAGGTATATTTATTGCCTATTGTATATATTTACACAACTATAAAATTTCTTAATCCACTTTAATTTAAGTAAGTGATATGATTATCTTAAAATAAGAACTCATACTTTTCTTCTTTATAGAAAGGTTAACATCGTGATAATAACAGTCATGACAGGACATTAAAATGCACGACGCACTGCAGCGTCCTTCGATTGCTTTTAATAAGACCTTAAAAAAATCTAAGAGCTTGCTCTGAAGTAATACAAAAAACTGCATCAAAATGGGCTCAGTAGATTTTCAAGAAAATGATTGCACAGCAAAAAATTAAAGACACGAGCAGTGTCCTAGAGCTTGTAACATATGGCCGTATAACATATTTGAGAGCCTGTTCAGTAAAAAACAAAAACTTAATTAAATCGGCCCAATAGGCTGCTTATTTAAAAATGTACAACAAACAAGCAAACAAAACCTGTTACTCTCTCTCAGCGTCATGTTCCCCCTTTCTGAGAGTCGTGACCCTTTCCACAAAGGACGCTTTTGTGAATGATGTCGCTCCTCTTACGATAAACACTAAATACTCGTACCATCCCCGTAAATAATACGAAGCCAGTTTTTCGCAATATGAGCCAAAAATTAAACACATGAGAAACCAGCGGAATCTGAAGGAATATCTGCAGATGTATCTGAGGATATATCTCGGGATGGGTGCCCCACATTCAGTGGCCGGCGATCTTCAATGGGGGCCCGCGTTTCCGATAGGATTAAGCCAGACTTACTGCTCGGTCAGAAACACGGCGCGACGCAGTAGCCCCTCCCCCTCCCCGCGCCGCTTCTACACCCCGCCGCACCCCCTTGTCGCCCGCCGCATTAGGAGCAATCATATTCGACGGCTGCTACGTTTTGGCATCGGTTCCTATTGCTTATACAGGGCCTGTTTGCAGTACAATGATCGGTGTCTTGATTTGCATTGTTATATTTTTGTCCTATACTTTGATACTATACTTTGTAATTTGAGTAAAGACAAGAGTGAATAAGCATTTTCTAGGCAAGCGCGCTCCAACCTAGACCTCATCAGTGCTATCCAGTATTGATTGTCGTCAAGCGCAAGCCTATTTCGGATTAAAAAAATACTTGTAAGTCCGCACGTGATGTCATCTGTTTAATTAAAGGTGGTTATGTAACTTAGAAGCCTAGTTTTTCTGTCACTCATGATTTATCAAATAAACATTTTATTTTTCAGACATTTTTTTTTGTTATAGCGAGTACCTAAGGCTTGCGCTTGAAGATAATCACTGATGATGGAAATCACTGATTACTGTCAATCTGGGAATTTAAAATTTCTGAATTGTCTCTGGTCTGGTCTTTGGCCGTGGCTAGTTACCATCCTACAGTCAGATGTGCCGCCAAGCGATTTAGCGTTCCGGCACGATGGTGTGTAGAAATAGATTAGGGGTATGGGTTGAATGTATTATACTGCCATTAGCCCGCTACCATCTTAGACTGCATCGTCACTTACCATCAGGTGAGATCGCAGTCAAGGACTAATCTTGTCAATGAACAAAAAAAAAATAGCTGTTTTCGTCTAAAAGCAATTTACGATGTAGACAGTGATGCTAGCGCTGATGTGGCAACGATACTTACTATAGGTATTTAGTTACTATCTACATCTAACGCTGCCTTTAGAGTCTATGAAAATTTACTTCAGATCAAACAAATGCATTCTAGTAATCGTTAAACAAACGATATAAACAAAACATGTTACGATTGCAAGAATATGACCCTCTATTTTATTTATTAAGGAAATACAAACAAATGTTAACAGAAACAACTTATTATGAAGCCAGTAGACTACCAGTGTAATACGTTCGTAGTACTCCTAAATCGTAAGCCCTTCTAGTGAAATGAATATAATAAATAAACTGTTATTCACTGTTGATAACTTCAATATTGTTATAACGTTTACCAGAAAATGAAATAGCAATAACTATGCAAGATATAGCAGCTTACCAATCATTTCTAAGTACGAATTTAAAGTTTTTATTAAATTTAACAAATATGTACATTAGAATGGATACTATAATTTTATATATTAATAGCTTTTGCCCGCGGCTTCGCTCACGTTAAGTTCGATTTTTCAAATTATTACAGATACTTTCTTAGCGGATGCCTAAATTGTAATAGCTATCTGTATATCAAACAGCTCAGTCTGTCCAGTGATTTGAGCTGTGCGTTGATAGATCAGTCAGTCAGTTAGTCACCTTTCCCTATTATATATTTAGCTAGATGATTATTTTGACAAAGGCTACGTCATTATAAATACACTGTAAAGCTATCGTAAGTTTACCAATATTTAAACTTATCTCTAAGGGCTTCTATTCGAGTTTATAAATTGAACGGATGGGCTCTTTCAGAGATATTCTTAAAGTAACGAGTAACGTATACCGTAACAAACACATGCTCAAAAAGTAATGCGTAACACGCACACACACATCCGCTCCGTGCTACGTCGAGCGCGGATGGGCTCCTTCAGAGATATTCTTAAAATAACGAGTAACGTATACAGTAACAAACACATGCTCAAAAAGTAATGCGTAACTCGCACACACACATCGGCTCCGTGCTACGTCGAGCGCGTCTCGATCCACCCCCAGGTGTGGGGGTCCCGGCTTCGGCGGGTCTTGACCTACTTCCGACGCGTTGAGGACGGTCATGGCTGTGTTCTTTTGTACATTCCTTATTTTGTACGTACTACGTGCGCAACAGCGTGAACTCCTGCTATTTGGGTGTTTACTTGCTTGTGTGTTGTCTGATTTTTATACGACTGCCTGAAAAAAGGAGTATATTGTTTTCAGGTTACATGTATGTATGTATGTATGTATGTATGTTGTATGTACGTATGTGAGTTTCTATATTCCACCATAACTTCTATACGCCTGAACCTGAGTTTGATGAATGAGGTATCGTTAGAATCCTTAGCTTATTCCGGGTGACATAGGCTAGTCAAATTTAAAAAAATGTTTTGGTGATCATGGTTTAAAGAAACTAAAGTTGAAAAAATAATCGATAATAAGAGTGAGTATATAATCCAAGAGTAGATTCCAAAAATATATATAACACTATAGTTCAATATCCAGTGATTCACAAAAAATATAATTTAAAAATTTGAAAAGATTCTAAAGGTAATAACTGTGTATTTAACTTTTTAGTTCGTTTTTTGGCTGGGCAGCCGTGTTTTTTAATATTTTTAATTAAAGCTTGTGTATGGACATCGTTGGATGGTTATTTGAAGAAATATAACACTTTTGTTAACATCGTACGAATAGATTTTTATATAACATATACTCGCAAAAACAAGCAATTAAAAAAACCCGACTGCCGACTTTAAAGGAAATCAACTGAATATTCACAACTTTGAATTGACATTGATAAACACAGTGAAAACTTATCCTAGGTTTTTTTTTGTAGTATTTGAATTGTCGATTAATTATATATGGATGATGAAGCGTGGATAGAACTCGCTCCAGAAATTCATGAGAGGTTAACTATAAACTATATACAACATGATATTTTAAAAAGAGCAACCGTCAGTTCCTTGCTGGTTCTTCTCGGTCGGAACCGCATTCAATACTTGCTCTCAAGCAAACTCACTTAATCTTGGTTTGTCAATTAGGGTTTAATTTGACATACAGAATAAAATGATAGAGAATGACAGGCATTCACTCCTAATTTCTATTAACACGAGTGTCATTCCCGTTCCGGTACTTTACCAATTCCGTGATCGGTAAACCAAGGTGAAGTGAAGTTTCAAAAAAATAAGTTTGTTTACTGAATAGCCCAACAGTGGTAGATTCACTTGACGATTCGAAAGCACTTTGTAAAAGTCTATTTGAATACAACAACTATTATGAGATCTGTCTCATACATGCTTGATAAATGTAAACTAGCTGTTACATAATCGATGTCAATATCTATTGTCTTTGTCTAATGGCAGTCTGAATTCAAATTCAAATTCAAATTCAAAATTAATTTATTTCATATTGGCTAACTTGTAGCTCTTATGACACGTCATAAATCTACCACCGGTTCGGAATGCAGACTCTGCTGAGAAGAGCAGGTAAGAAACTCAGCAGTTGCTCTTTTCAAAAAAAATTTTTTTTTTTTTTACAAAGCTATGCTATGTATACAGTGCTTCCACAATAAAGCTTCAAAAAAAAATGCAAAAATGCCTACGTACTTGGTGTACGTAGGCATTTTTGCATTTTTTTTTTGTCCAACGCATGTCAAGATGGGCAGCCAAAGCAGACCCATTCCCGTTGGTGGTGGTCCCGAATAAAGCTTGGAATAAAGTGAAAAATATGGTGTTAGAAGTGGGATTTTTTTTATTCGATGACAAGATAGTCCTTGACTGCAATCTCACCTGTTGGTAGCTCACCTAAGATGGTAGCGGACTAACTTGGAAGGGTACTTAATACTCATACCCTTAATCGGTTTCTACACGCCATCGTGCCGGAATCGCTTGGCGGCACGTCTTTGACGGCAGGGTGGTAACTAGCCTCCCACCAGACAAAAAAGCGAAAGCAGAATAAAGCTTTCAATTATTCCGTGATCGCCAAAAATAAACCACCTAATCGTGTTTATTATTTCCAGACGAGTCGGGATGCGAGGCTGATATGCTGGAGGGCGCGGAGGGGGGTCGGCACTCGCCGCCCCGGCCGCAGCAAGAGCCCATCAACCTCAAGAATGAGGTGAGACCCCTCTTAACCTACTACTTCTCGACACTTATTAACACACATTGTTTAACTTTGAGCACTTCACTCTCTTAGCTTTTTATATTCTCCTGGTACCTACATCTTAGGAGTTCAGTTCGTGATTGAAGAAAGTGAATCCAAATTAACATAATTATTAATATTATTAATTTATTAACTTACTATTTGATGCCAGCGGTTTCGTTCGCGTGGATTTAGTTTTAAAAATTCCGCGGAATCTCTTTGATTTTCCGGGATAAAAAGTAGCCTATGTCACTCTCCCGGTCCTCAACTATACCCATGCAAAAATCACATCGATCCGTTGCTCTGTTTCGGCGTAATTGAAGGACAAACCAACAAACAAATATTTTTAATATTACTAAGGATTATATACCTATGTGAAAGTGTGTTTGTCTGTTAGTTTGTCCTTCAATCACGCAGAAACGGAGCAAACGATCGACGTGATATTTTGCATGGGTCCGGGGGCCGAGAGAGTGACATGTGCACGTGAAATTTCGTTTCATCCCGAAAAGAGATTACACTTGCGATTTTAAAAACTAAATCCCCGCTGACGAAGTCGCAGGCATCAGCTAGATTGATAATAAATAAATAATTAATCATTAGCTTTAGCTGTCATTTAGCTGTTCTAATGAAGCGTTAACTGACTATGAATTTTTGAATTTTTTTATAGCTACACTATTGAGGACAGCTATTAATAGATCCGCATCTTAACTATTTATATTCTCCTGGTTATGTATGTTTCTTTGTGTATAGTTTCGAATATTCTTTGTGTATACTACCAACCTTTAAAGCAGTATCATTTAAAAATTGTATTATTGTTTTAGACAAGTCATACAATGCCAATCTTAAAGTAATTACTTTGGTTCAGATTTACGCAAAGTACGTACATAATGTACCTAAACTTAAAAAGTAACAGTAGGGCACACGATACTCTATTAGAATACTACAAAACGTCTAACTTAAAATATAAAAAACTCATGAGTTTATCAGTTACAGTACATCTAAACTTTTCATACTCTTCTGCCGACGTAGTTTTATGTGGAATTCAAAGATACGTACTCTCTTGTACGTACCACTAACAAAATAATCGCTCAAAAGTCAAGCCAAAGCGCATATCCCCATATCCCTAATGCAACGTAAAAAAAAGCCGACAGGAATGTATTAACAACACTTAATTCTCAAAAGAGTGCAACAAACGCAGTCAAAGGGAAGGCCGGGATGAAAACCGGGATCGCTTCGGTGTGAAATAGGGAGACAATGGGCCTGCATCAAAGAAAACTGACAAAGCCAACAGTTTCGAAAGAGGTGTTTGCGAGATTTGATCTTTTGGCTTGTTTGATTGTTAAGAAGCTTATGTACGCCTATTACTTTATAATATAAAGAGTTAGCGAAAGTAATATCAATTGGGATTTAGACATTAGAAATCTGTATCTTGACTGACTGACTGACTGATTTATGAACGCACAGCTCTACCCGCTGGACTGATCGGACTGGTCATACAGATAGCTATTATGACGGCATCCGCTAAGAAAGGATATTTGAATATCAAATCCCTAATAAGGGGGTAAAATAGAGGTTTGAAAAATCGAAATTAACGTAAGCGAAGCCACGGGCAAAAGCTAGTATTATTATTACGCCATTAATTATGATGATCTTCCTCGCTTTTAAGAATGTTGATAGAGAACTTACAAACATGATGATACGAGTTAGTAATGATTTGCCTATATTAGTATGTTTAATTACAAATTATAATAAATACTTAAAATGAAATTATATCGCTGATAATAGGTAATCTAGCATTATTATAAATAATATAATATTTATCCTGTAAGTTTCCAAGAAACTGTACGTTGAATTAAAAACTTAGTTCTACTAAACTTAAGACGTCCCAAATCCTTCTTATTTCACCTCTACAAAGCCGCGTACAAGCCCCCCAAGCAAAAACGAGGAGCTAAGCGAGAGCTCGAGCACATCGAAACAAAAGTTCTTAATGTTTTTCTTCCGAAGCACGTGGCCGGAGTACGAACAAGGACAGAGTTGAGTGCGAATATGCACGCTTAATTTTCAAGTGTTGACCGTCGAGTTAGACTGTAAAAAGAGGAGAGTTGAAAAGGTCCTCACGATTGCGAAAGACTAAACACCCACCGCTTCGTTAGAGGCCCTGGAAATTCGGGAAAAACCGGGATCGCCGGCCAATCGGCGTGGTACCGGCGCAGCCTACTTGCCTCGAGAATCTATAGTATCGATTAGTGAGTTTTTTACCCATACGCACTCACACACCGGCGTCGCGGGGGCCAGCCTTTTTAACAATCTTTTTTTCGACCACCCCTCACCCCAAAACCGCCATGTCCATTGCGCGGATGCAAAGACCACCCCGCACCCCTCCCCTCATATAGCAGCATTGAAAATGGAATTTCCATGAGTGATGGAGTGTCAAACGAGAAGTACAAAAAGGAGAAAAAGTACATTATGTTAATTATTGAACGCGTGGGCCGTCGTCCGAGTTCAAATTGAATGTCATGTCGCATTGTGTTCCTGTTTTTCAACGTTTTTTTAGTTTCTATTCAATTCCCGAACTAAGCCCACGTTTTTCTAGGTACCTACCTCGTTAACGTTTAAAACTAACACTCGAAATTGGGCTCAATTCAATGTTGGACCGAAGCCCCTTTAAATATTTGAAGCCTTCACCTAAGATTTGTAATACTCGATCTTATAAAGTTCAAAGATTTGTCTAAGACATTGTAAGTTTCTTAATGAATGCACTATTTTTGTCTTTCTTATATTAGTATGTCTTAGAAATTAGTAACCATAGATAATAAATAGTATTTCTTACTAATTAATATTAAATTTCCGAACATTTATCTGGCTCGCTATAGTTTATGCAAAATTATTCTGGATTCAATATTGAGTCAAAATCTTGCAAATCTTTATGTAGATGAATATTATTTCATCGTAAGTTATAAACTTAAGTATAAGATTGTTGGTTTTCACCAGTTTAATTAATTTCTTCTATTTTTGGTCCTCACTTTCTCTTTCTTACAGAAAAAAACTTTAATCAAATGTGTATGTTTGCACGCATAGATATCTGTAATATTATGATTGATATGGGAATTATCAATTGAGCCGAAACATACGTCAACAGATCACCGCGCCAATTTTCGCGGTACATTTTGGCGCCAATTGGTAGAGTATATTATATAATTGTACTTACAGTATATGCAGCCTTCAATGTTATCGTTCCATCGTTTTATTGTACAGAAGATCTTTAAGATGAACTCGCATGACTATTAAGAAAACATACGAAAACTTCTTGCAAGCTTTATTTTACCATCACCTGTTATTTGGTAACTATGTAAGAAAATCTGGTAACTTATTTTTCAGCCACTTCTAACTTTGATATTTTATAAGTTTAGGTTAAAGTAAAATTGCTTATTAGCCAGATTATTAGGCTAGATTGTAATTTTATTGAGTAGGTTTATATTGAAGTGCATACTTATTACTCATATTATTGTCAAAAAAAAAAACCTCTGATTTTAATAATAACTCCTTTTAATCGCGAATTCGACTAGTGGAAAGAGGTTTTTTCGGAGAAAAATTCCGCGGGAGCCATTTGTCCGAAACACAAGGTAAGAGTAACCTATGTATGATAATTCCTTTTACCCTCTAAATAATCTTATTTAGAGGGAATTTATTAAGTTATTTAGGAAGTTTATCTTTCTATCTAGAAAGAAAGAAGAAAGGTACGACATCTGTGTAACAGGTTGTGACTGGGATTTGAATCGTCGACTTATGGGGTTTTCTCAGCTCGCACCTTATCCCTGAGGCTTGAGGCTTTCCCAAGTAGCACACGAAGGCTGCTTAGCAGCTGAATAACGAATTCCCGTCACGCTTAAAGCTGTATAAAAAAGCTGCATAAGGGCTGTATACGGCCGTATACAGCTCTTATACTTCTTAAATGGGCACAAATTAAGGGGGGGCCTTAAGTTGAGTAAAAGATAACAAGTTACTCTTTATTCAGCAAATATGTCACGTGACGTAAAAGTGACGCAATCTAGCAAATTAATATACCTGTAGCTTAAACACAATTTCGTGGAGTGAATTGAATACGTGTGGTTATATATTCAAAGTTAAGTGCATTGTTTTCATATTTATAAAAGAAAAATGATTGGGAATGTAATTTTACTGACATTATACATATATATTACTTAAGAAAATTTTAGTGCGCCACGAAAATATTCGGTTTTTAATTAGTTTCGTGATATAAATAAGCCGTGATGAAAACTTGAATAAACAATTTTTAGTGCTTTGAAAAGAATTATAAGATAAAAAGTTGTTATTATGATATCGAGAAGTAAAAACTAATGCAATCCATTCCTAATTCATACACAAAACATCATAAAAGTTGAAAAATGAATCAGTATATTTATATAGGTTATGAGGTTATACAATAAAATGGTGGATTCATGTTAAAAAGCGACGTGAATAGTTAAAACTCTGATATTCAGCAAAAAGCTGTAATGTGGGCCACATATCATCCATTATATAGCTATTAACTTTATAATAGTTCACACGTGCCCCCTTAATAAGTCAGTGTAATAAGAGTTCACAAATACCTTCTTATACAGCATTTGGCGTAATTTTATCCACTAAACAGCCCTTATTCAGCCTAAGCTGTTTAAATATCACTGACAGCTATTATGCAGCTGTAGGATCACCAGTGTACTCTTAAAAGAGTCTTAATACGCATAGAGTTTCAAATAGGTCTAAAGGTGAGTATTTATACAGCTATCTGTGCTACTTGGGTTGGACTACTAGTGTACCGCTTAACCAAAAGGGTTATCAAAATGATCTAAAGATTGTAGACTTGATTCGAGGTTTAGTGACATAATTGTTATAAAATAATTCGAGTACGTACCACGGTAATTATTTTAGTTGGGATTGTAAATATTTCGATCCAGTTGCAAGGACCGTGGTCACGACGGGACTGCGGTGTTGCGAGACCTCAAGTTGAAGCTGTCAAGGGAGTAGAATCTATCTATCCGCCTTCTTGGTCTTTTCGGAGGAACGGCATTTAAAGTTGGGCTAAAAAAAATTACCGTGTTACGTACTCGTATTATTTTATAACAATTGTATCAAAATGATGTCACAGGTTTGATTCACAGTTGAAAAAAATTAAGGAACACTTTTTCTAATTGGCATAGGTCTTGTTATTCTGGTCACGGCTACTTAAAACCCCGGCAAAATCATGCTCCCAAGCGATTTGGCGCTCCCATACAATGCCACGTAAAAGCTTATTAGGATTGCCTTTATGCCAATGCCCGTACCTTTTCTACGTTAGCGCTTTATTATTGGCGACTCAATATTCAATAATGGTCCTCTTGAATCTAACCACGCGCTTCCATCGACATCGTACATGCCTATATTATTATTTTTTTTATTCGATGACAAGTTAGTCCTAGACTGCGATCTCACCTGATGGTAAGTGACGATGCAGTCTAAGATGGTAGCGGGCTAACTTGGAAAAAGTATGGCAGTGTACATTCAACCCAACCACTAATCTGTTTCTACACGCCATCGTGCCGGAACGCTAAATCGCTTGGCGGCACGTCTTTGACGATAGGGTGGCAACTGGTAATTAGCAACGGCCAAAGCCTCCCACCAGACAATTTTCGTTGGTTTGTCCTATCAACTAACGGATCAACAACTTCCTTTTTTTTAAATTGGACATAGTGACATAACGCTACATTTATTTGTACGGAATTTCAAAAATCCTAAATCCACGCGGGCGAATTCCGGGGCATTAGGTAGTTTTAAATTAAATTAGGTTTTATTGTTTTACGCAATGAAAATCTGAAGGTACTTAATGATTTGACTGCGAACTCACCTGTGAAAAGTACCTATACTAAAACAGTCTAAGAAGAGATACGACAGTTTTTATTAAATATACAACATACGTACCGGAACGTGGTATAATTCAGCAGACTTGCTGGCGAGTTTTGCCGATTTTTTTAGTTTTCATAATATTTATCATCAAAGGATTTTAGCGCAAATGGCTAATAGAAGAATGGAACAGGAGTCAAGACGTACTAAAAAAACAGACTTGACATGTACACGTTTAGAAATCGTAGGTTAGGCATGCCCCTTTCTTTATTCCATTATGTTTATTATTTATAGAGATCAGTAATCTCCGCCCCCAGTGGTTAATCAAGTCAGGCTGTATCGCGAACTATCCGACACTCGCTTTACTAATGGAAATCCCGAAAAAATATCGGTGAAAAAAATTTGTAAAAAAAAACGCAAGCACATTTGAATGAAAATTGGGTGGAGGCGGGCGGACCGGACCGGCGGCCGATCGCCTATTATTATTATTATTACTGGCATTATATCTGCATTTTTTCCCGCGCACGGAGGCGCCGCCATGTTTATTTTTCTTCGTTTTTCTTTTTTTCGGGAAATCGGCGGGCGTTGCCCCCCCCCCACATGTGCCATAGCCCATACAGGCGTAGCTACTGCGAACTATGCGATGTCTACAAGTGGACGAACATTTAAATTGGCTCTCATCAAATATTGACTGCGTGTAGTTTTTTTCATTAACCGGTGGGCTTTTTTGCGAGATTCCTGCCCGATATAGTATCAATTTGAATCGGCGGTTCTTTTGAAATGCACGGACGCCAGGTAATTTATAAAATTCAATGAATTAGGCGCTTTATAGGAAACCCATTGATTCCGCATTCAAAAGTGGCTGTACCATATAATATACCTTACTCGTATCAACAAAACCGCCTTGCACATTTAGTTTTGAATTCGTCAATAATTACCTTACTTACATAATGTTACACTGTAAAGTTATCCTACTATCCTCCAAGTAATATGTATTACAAATGGATAGATGGATGAATGTTTGTTACCGACTCAATCACGGCTACCCTTTTTCCCGGAAAATAAGAGAGTTCCTGCGGAAATTAAAAAACAAACGTACTTGCGGGCATCAGCTAGTTAGTTAATCAAAACAAAGTTAATGCATGAATTAATTATAAACTATTAGCTTCTGCTCGCTATCGTCCGCGTGGATTTTGATTTTAGGAATTCCGCGGAAATTGTGGAACCAACTTCCTGCGACAGCGTTCCTACTTAACTACAACATGCGGTTATTCAAGGGGCGGACCAACGAATTCCTGAAAAGCCAGCGACGCATTGGTGCTGCAAATGGTCATGGGCGGCGGTAATCACTTAACATTACGCGACCCACCTGCTCGTTTGCTCGCTATACATATAAAAAAACTCTTTTGTGATAAATAATATATATAATAGGTAATATATAAAAGATAGTAAGAGTAAAGATCACAGCGTACGCCACCGTTTACTATAAGCGTGTTTAAAAAAACACGTGGACGAATTCGCGGGCCAGCATAAAGCCAGTTCTACATACAACTAGGTAATGATAATAAAGAGTAGAAGCTGCAACAGCTATTCTATTTATGGCAATACCTAAACAATGCAATATTTATTTTAATTTGTTATGTCTAACGGTTGGTCTAAATAAAATTGTGGTTTAGATAAATCGAACCACGAATTGACTGCATGTTGTTTAACAGTGATCAGCATAAGGTGTATTGTACTTATAGAATAAACTTTAATTATTATAAAAAGCCTCAATAGCCAAACGGTTACAGATGCGGACTGAAAACTGAAAGGGCGCAGGCTCGATTCCCACCCGTTGCACTATTGTCGTACCCACTCCTAACACAAGCTTTCCGCTTATTTGGAGATTCTTTAAAAAAATGCTGGGAATAGGTCTCTTGAAAAAATCGTAAAAGGTCTTGTGAGTGAAATGGAAAATATTACTTTTCCGACCTGAAAATTTATGAAAGAGACTTATGTACATCAAGATATCGCTATTATTCATAGCTTTATAATGTTACATCTAGATGTTCATTACCTATGAGTACGTAAGTAGGTAATTAAAATTTTTTTTTTTTTTCCTTTTACCTATTTTTTGGAACTAGTTCGAGATGTAATAAATTAAACTTTTATGTTCAATTAAGATAATCAGTTATCAATTAAAAAGCCTCCTACCGCTATCTATACCAAAAAATGAATATTTAATGAGAACATAAAGTAATGTTTTTTTTTTTTCAAAATTTTTCAACAAGATAAAACCTACAAGGCTAACAGATTCTGCAAAAAAACGTTATGAGCGGACGTCGCGACCGGCTAATTTATTATCATTAAAAAAATGCAAAAAATCATAATTAAAGGGTGGGTGTTGTGGGGGCGCATCCCATTTTTTATTTTAATTGCCTTGTAAATTTTCAAACTTATAGTGAAAATGTTGAGGTTTTCATTTCTGTTGCTCGCATTAAATGCGGTTTTGAAAAACCCGCGGTTTTCGCGGATTGTATTAGGGAGACTATCTCTACTTATGTTCGTCTCCGGGATGCAAGTTATCTCTCTACTGAATTTCACCAAGATCAATTCAGCACAGAAGTTAGGATATGAAAATGTATAAGAAATTCTATTGTCCCTAATATCAACAGTTTCTTTTTTATATTTTACGCTAGAACCTAACTCAATATTTCGTACTCTTGGTATTATTACTTGCCTGTGAAAGTTCAGCCAAAATCGTTTTAGCCATTCTGAAGATAAGCCGAACTAAGAAATGATACACAAATGATAGACAAACATTTTAATAAAAACTTGTTTTTGGTTTATCGTTCAAATACTCAATCAGGTTTAGCCTGGCAATAGACGTCCGATTTTGTTTCCGATTGTCTGATCAGGCAACCGGATCGTATTTACTCGATACACATCCGATTTTTCCGTCAGGCTTTTTCTGAACTCAGTCGTTCCCGAGCTATCATCCCGAGTGCTTGCGTTTGGAGCAAAGCAGAAGAAAAGAAGATGGATGACGAGTTAATAGAAATAGAAATATTTTTTATTCAAATAAACTTTTACAAGTACTTTTGAATCGTCAATGAATCTACCACTGGTTCGGAATGCCGTTCCTGCCGAGAAGAGCCAGCAATAAACTCGGCGGTCGCTCTTTTCAAAAAAATTTTTTTTTACAATTGGTAACAAAACTATGCTATGTATACAGTGTTTCCACAATAAAGTTTCAAAAATGCAAAACAATCCAATGCATGTTAAGACAGGCAGGCAAAAGCAGACCCATTCCCGTTGGTGGCACCCGTTCACGAGCATGACGCAGAATCCAGCCATTGCTTCGCTCAACCATATTTGAGGGAACGTAACAACCCGCACCACACGACACCACCACAGAAATTTTAAAGAGAGGAAAGAGAAACCTAATAGATTTATAAATACATATCAAAAATTCTACAAAAAAAAAATTAAGTTTAAAAAAATACATATCGTGGTGTAACGGTTAACACACTCGGGCGCGATTCCCAGAGAGATGTGGGTTCGAATCCCGCCGGCCCCGGAATTTTCGATATGTATTTATAAATCTATTAGGTTATTTCCTTTAAGTGTAGGTTAACACTTCAATAAAAAATTAAAAAAAGGAAAGAGAAAGAAGAAAAAACGTCGCTATTGGATTCATCCAATCAATTTGACAAGACTTACTGAGAGTCATTTCTATTTAAAACATTCAAAATAATTCATAATAATAATAATTTTATTTTTATGAATTATTTTTTTTTATTTTTTTTCATAATTTTCGCCCATTATTCGAACCACAACGATGCGTCCACATAGTGTCAGCGCTAGATTTTTTGGGCCCTAAAAAATCCCAATAAGCAAAATTCCGCCCTTTTGGGGCTAAAAGCCCTAAGGTGGGAACCCTGACTGGCAAAATCGGAAGGAGTAACCGGATGTCTATTTTGTCTCATACTAGAAGTATGTAGACCGCGCCTTCAGACAATCGGACCGACAGTAAAATCGGAAACGCCTCGCGCCCGTTTCCGACTCGGACGTCCGATCCGGCCACCGGATCGGACGTGTATTGACTGTTCATACAAAGTAATGGCTTCAATGCCTTCCGGTAGCCTGATCAGGCTACCGGATCAGACAATCGGATGAAAAAACCTGACGTGTATTTCCAGGCTAATAAGCAGCAGATATTTCAATAGCAAAGACAGACTGTACGGTCCAGGACAGCACAGTAATAAAACTGCTTGTAGTAGAGGTTTAAATTTATTGGCCCTTACTTAGGCTAATAACCTAATTATAGTAAAGTGAGCGCGATGCGATGGTATGTGGACTGATGTATGAGTAAACGAAAGGCGTATTTATAATAATGAGTGAATGATGACTGTACACAGAATACTATTTTATCTCTATAGATTACAGTTCAGTTTCATAATAATAACCAATTATGATACGTAATGAACCCTTTTTCAGAAATAAGGAAAAATACGGAATCTTAATAACAACCCCGTAAAAAAAACAAGCAAGCAATCAATGTCCAGAAAAAATTGAATCGGTATGACGGAGAAATTAACGTAGAGCGGGACAAGAAACCCGATGGCTCGGAGAAAAAGAGACGGAAGGTTTTCATTTAATTTCGCAACTCATTTATCTCCAATCTTCCATCAAACGACACAATTTTATAATCTGTGATTTGTCTCTTTATACATTGACTACTTTTTTACAGGCTTACTACGGGAAATGGGTCTGAAGTTTTACTTACTTTATTAGTTTCAATGTTTAAAAAAAAGATGACTAAGTACTAAGCGAAGATTGCGGCGTGATGGAGTAACATCCATCCATCCATCGATCCATCCGTTCATGCATGCATCCATCCATCCATTCATTCATCCATCCATCCATCCATCCATCCATCCATCCATCCATCCATCCATCCATCCATCCAATCTTTCGCATCACATCAAACAATATTATAAAGGCGAAAGTGTGTGTGTGTGTGTGTGTGTGTGTGTGTGTGGGTGTGTGTGTGTGTGTGAAAATTACAGAGTTCCCAAGGGAATTGAAAAACCTTGATCCACACGGACGAAGTCGCGGGCGTCGTCTAGTTTATAATATTTTAGTAGGATAGGATTTAACGAAGTTTATTTCAGGACAAAAGCACACGAGTAGGTATTTATTGTATTTATTATATATTATTATGACGTAGGTGCTAGCAATATGAGCAATAATATCCGTGCCATGACCTGCATTATTATGGCTTTTGAAGCCCCATGAGTCTATCTGTTTGGGTAGCGGCGTTCAGCGGAAAAACTGCATTGTCATTTTCCTGCTGTGTTTTCTCAAGCATCCTTTCCTTAGGAATCGACCTGGCATTTTACCATTTTAGTTTATAGAAACCCAATGATGAAACTATCTAACCAAATAAAGCAACCTATATGATAGATTAGAATCTACCCAAAATGTTTTATTACATAAAGTTTATCCATGCTATCCTTACTAAAATTATAAAATGCGGAAGTGTGTTTGTTTGTTGGGTTGTCCTTTAATCACGCTGAAACGGAGCAATGGATCGACATGATTCTTTGCATGGATACAGTTGAGGACTAGGAACATGACAAAGGCTATCTTTTATCCCGGAAAAAAGAGTGACATAGGCTATTTTTTCCCGAAAAAATAACGTTCCGGGGATTTTTGAAAACGTAACCCCACACAGACGAAGTCGCTCACAAAAGCTAGTTAAGTATATATATATATAAGTAAAATTCCCAGCCTAAAAACCATTTGCGTATCATATTTCACAAGAATTACGACAAAACACATCAAATCTACACTTCCCATTGAACCACCCGAAAAGCTACTTTATTCCGTTGCTCAATAAAGTTCATTATGTTATTAACACAGTGGATGCCTCGAGGCAGGGTTGGCGCTTGGCAAAACAAATCGCGCTTCGGCCGCGGCCAGGGCTGGCCACGGAGGACGGGTGATTGATCAAAGTCGTTTGTCAGACTCGTCGCGGCTGCTAGCCCTGCGCAATTAGCACGTGATTCTACGTCTAATGCAACCGAATTTATATTTAATTACCGCAATGCTAACGTTCTTTTGGTGGGTGCCGTTTGAATTTGGCGGGTTTATTCTGTTTTGCGTTTGGTTGGGTGTGCCGCCGATTGTGGGACTCAAATGTGGGAAATCAGTGTAAATGTGAGTGATGAAGACATAAAACTATTATTAAAAAAAAAACCGATCCAAAACAACCAATGCATGTGTGAGCCATGTAATTATTACTATTACTTGTACTGATTTTACTTTTTTGATGGTTATTGTAATGAATTATGACACCCTTTCACAGTACAGTACGTAATTTTTTAAAGTTTTTTAATAATTTAAAAGCTCGTTGTACTAACGGGACGATACTGCGTATCTACGCACGTAGCTAACACACACTAACAGGCTATAATTAATAAATAAATAAAAACACGACTGCCAAAAACGAATTAAAAAGTTAAATACTACAGTCATTACCTTTGAAATCTTATTGAACTGTAGTTTTATGTATTTTTGGAATCTACTCATCATTTTCTAGATGATGATTATATACTTAACGTTATTTTCGATTTTTTTTTAACTTTAGTCTTTAATGCGAGATCATGGTCACCCCACCAATTTTTTTTTAAATTTTACTAACCTATGTCACCTGGAATAAGCTTAGGATTCTAACGATACCTCATTCATCAAAATACGTTCAGGCGTATAGAAGTTATGGTGGAATATAGAAACTCACAATACATGAACCCTGAAAACAATAATATACTCTTTCTTTTTTCAGGCAGTCGTATAAAAAGGGTGTATAACCGCTCTACGCCTTGTCTCAACTCAATTCTACTGTTAAAGACTCCTAACCAAGCCATGCCATAATTTATTATGAATACGCATTAGGCTGTAGATGGTACCAACGACAATCGATAGCGCTTAACATCTTTACGAGCGTGGCTAAATAACAGAAAATCAATTAGGTATCTACCAAGTAACGATGAATATTCAGACTCATGGTCAACTGGCATCGAATAAGTATTCATATAGAATAAATATTTTATAAAGTGTAATACATGAAAAACCCTTAGATATTAGTGATATCAATTAACAGTGCGCAGAATGCCTGAAAAAAATCCCCGCGATAGGTGGCCGAAACCTCGTGTGCAACGCGATATATTTGAGTGTACTAAGCGCCAAATACATCATATATTCTAATAACTCGGAAGATATTAATAAAAAAAATTGCTATATCGTCTCTTAATAGTATATGTATAAGAATTTTATATAAAAATTTTGGCTCTGTAAAACACATTTAAACTAAATGCAAACTGCTTAAAAATTAGACCTAACTTCGCGATTTTTTTTTCTCTAACTCAGTATCGACTATCGTCTCTGGGAAATAGTATTATGTAATTTTTGCCTGTTTTTTTTTTTCGGATAGTTTATTACACTTTGCATTTTTTTTTTTTTGAGGTAAAAAAAAAACTGATGACTGTCCAAAAAACCTTCTTTATCAATCGATAGAGGTTCTCTTGGATAGACTTCCACAGACATTTCACGGTCTTGCGGCGTCTGTATCCGGCGGCTCCCTGCGAAACTTCTGATGTCGTATGTACGCTAATACTAAAATTATTTAGATCATTCCAATGATAATCATTTGGCTGACCGTAACGGTAATTGGAAAAAGGTCGCCGGCACAGCGAGTCGTGTACACGCAGCATTGGAATAACCAGTCAAATCCGAGTCGCACTCGCATACAAAGGGTTCCGTACCAAAAAAAATGACGAAAAAACACGTTTCTGGTAAGTTGTTATAGCAACAGAAATACACATTCTGTGAAAATTTCAACTGACTACCTATTACGGATCATGAGATACAGCTCACTGACAGACAGACGAACGGACGCACAGCGGAGGCTTAGTAATAGGGTCCCTTTGGGTACGGAACCCTGAAAAGGTCGCCGGCACAGCGAATCGTGTATACGCAGCATTGAAAAAAGTTTCCACCGAGCTTATTGTATGTGTGTTCGCATTTTATCCGCGCTTAATGTACCTTACCTTTGAACGTTATTGTGATTCGATGGCTTCTTTATTCATTACAAGCTTTTACCCGCATCCCTACCGCCATCTACTATAATTTATAAGTAATCTGAAGTGTTGATTCCTCTACAAAATTATAGTACGTTTATCTCACGAAGTTACGGGCGCTTTACTTGTGATTACTTCGTGTACATGCACATTGCGTAAGTGTGCGTACCATTCAGGAGCCTAGGTGGGAGCGGTCAGGCGCGAGCAAGCTCTCGCTCACACTTATACAGATACGACACACACACAACCGTGAGCCACGAGCCCTCGTGAAATGAAAGAACTATAGCAATTTTGATGTTTTGTTTTTGCTACTGGTTTTTTGGATTTTCCCTATCTCTTTTTTTGCTTTTAAACCACCCCTGTATTAGAACAACAAAGAACAAAACCAAAAACAATTGAGGGGGTAAGGAGGGGGGTATAACTAATAATGATTCTATCAGGTTACAAAGCATCGTCACCTATCACTGCACCCAATAAGGCTATTATGTTTGCACGAGTATTATGTGATTGCATTATGATTGCACAACTAAGCATATCTATTGATTTGTATTAGCTTAGACTGGCGGTTACAAATGAAATTTTGTGCAGTTCAACCCCTCAAAATCACAAGTTTGTGCGTTTACCGCCAAAAAGACCCCCTTCACCACATCTCTTCTCTTTCAGAACACTTCCCTCACCCCTTCCTTATATAGCCTTGGGATTCTTGGTGTTTGCATTTCCACCGAAGTCCAGTTCCGGAATTACTTGGAAGGAAAAGCTAATTAGCTTGGAAAAAGCTTGGGGTGCTCAACAGAGCAAAGCGATACTTTGCGCCCGAGCACACGCTCCTAACAAAACTTGCAAAAACCTTTTTTTTTCTAAAACAAAAAGTATTCTATGTTACTCTCTACATCATCTACATTTTGCTGCTTTTCCCAATACTGTGTGATTGAAGAACAAACCGATGAGCAACCACACTTTCGCATTAATTATAATATTAATAAAATAATAGCTTAATATTAATAATATTAAGCTATTGCATAGCTTCTATCGCGGGCCTTGAGCGTGGAGACCGAATCCAGAAATTCCGTCACGAAAATAACCTGACACGGGACTCCTCTCACCGCTAGATGGCGTTGATAAAAAATGCTATGCAATAGCTTTACCGCGGCAGTCCCCGAGTGCCACACGTCTTTTTTTGTTCCTCTTAGAGTTAAAGAAGACTAGATAACAAATTTAATGGGTGGTATAAAGTATAAAATAAATACATAATATTTTTTATCTGCGAACGTAAATCGCTTTGTACCGCAGACGAAAAAAGAAGTAATAGGTTTTTGTCAGTAGAATAAATATTACGAAATTCTGTAACACCACTAAATCTTATGGCCGTTTCATTCGACACATAGCACCCTGTTTTTGGTTTTTTTCTAAACGTTAGTGCGTTAACCATTATGGATAGGGGAAAACATTGAGTTTTTCACTAGTGTGTCGCGTAGCTAGCGTAAAAAAATAAACGTAATGAATTATTCTTGTGTATCCCTATTTCTTATATTATAAACTAGCATAATATAAACTAGCCTAGCGTTAGGTTCGATTTTTCAAACCCCTATTTTATCCCCTTAGGGGTTGAATTTTTACAAATCTTTTCTTAGCCTTTAGATGCCTACGTCACTATCTGTTTGCTAAATTTCAGTTTGATCGGTCCAGTGGTTTGAGCTGTGCGTTGATCACGTTGATCAGTCAGTCAGTCACCTTTTCATTTTATATATACGAGTATTTAGATTTAGAAGATAGATAGAAGATTAAAGATTATCCCTATTTCTTACTTATATAATAAATGTGAGAGTTAGTTTATCCTTTAAACGCGCAGAAACGAAGCAATAGTTCGATGTGATTTTTTACATTTTTATAAGGTTTTACAAAGGTTACAATTTATTCTAGAAAAACAAACGGTTCCGGAACTATTTTTTTAAAAACTCCACGCGGAAGCCAGGGGCAAACGCTAGTAACATAAATATGTATTCTAAAACAGTAGGTAATTCATTAAAAATTCAAAAGCTAAGATAAACATTAGAAAGGGAAATGTTGGTTATAGATTGGAGTATGCGCAACAAATGTATGTAACGGTAAATCATTAATATAATAATAATCGTCAATTAATTATATTTATTACAAGGAAATCCGGTAGTTAATGCTAAAAAATTATACGCGAAAAGTTGTTATTATTAACCATATTTAAATAAGATTGTTATTGGAATAGTTGAAACATATTTATGTGGTTTCTTAAAGTGTCAATTACTTGATACCTGTAGGGTTAGTATAAGATTTAATTCGATTGATCATATACGTAATCGAAATTAGCGTTAAAGTAAAATGAACCCTAACAGTATTAATATAAAGTCATAAATTCAGTACAACCGATTTTAATTTGGAGCGTATCCGAATACGTAAACGTAT
The DNA here is from genome assembly GCA_933228805.2 of Hipparchia semele. Lineage (NCBI taxonomy): Eukaryota > Metazoa > Arthropoda > Insecta > Lepidoptera > Nymphalidae > Hipparchia > Hipparchia semele. Next base: position 3,381,028 of record OW121723.1, on the reverse strand, counting down.
AAGAATGCATGCACGAAATTGAGCTCTAATACAATATTGTTATGATTCATTTTACTTTGACGCTAATGTCATCGAATACTAATACGATCAATATAATTAAATTTTATACTAACCCTACTTATAAATAAAACTTATGAGTCACTAGAGAGTCTTAAAGAATATTTTTCCGTTCTCAATTAAAGTAGTGTTAAGACATAACTATGATAGCTTAATAAATCCTTTAAAATGGTCGAAATAATGATTGGGTTAATACTTAGATCAGTCATGATGATTTCTTACCTGAATAGTTATCTATTTAGAATACCTTGACAAATCAAAACAAATATTTTAAACGCGAAAATGTATTTTTTTGGTTTTCGAGGGATTTTTAAAAACTTAACTCCTCGCGGACGAAATAGTGGGCAAAAGATAAGTAAATATTTATTATAGCTTTTAATAAAATTATTATAGGTACTTTAGATCTTCGTATTTTCATATTTAGAGCCGATTTCAGCAATGTAAAATAAGTCTAATCCGATCGTGACATTTTGACAGTATTTTCAAAAAAAAATCCTAGTTTAGGTAAAGCTCACTCGACGTTGGTAAAATCGCCACTTATTCTGAGGTCTATAGAGCGTGCTCTGACTTAGCTTGAACTCAACATAGAGTTGAAACGAGACAAAATATACTCTAACTGTCTTCAGTCTCGTTTTAACTCTGTCTTGAGTCTGAGCAGAGTGTGCGTTCTATAGATTTTAGTTTAAGACTTCATCCGCCCGTAGTGCGTGGGCGTTATACGATCCCAGCGTTTAGTACGCGGCTTTCTGCCAGCCCGTCTGCACTGCGCCCGGCCCATCCTCTGAAAATGGAGCGGCCGATAAAAAAGGTAACGAATTATAAAAAAGCGGAGGCACAATCGCGAGCGCGGATGTGTGGGCGGCGGGCGAAATGAAATGAAATAATGAAAAAAATGGGCAAAAAGCAGTACAAACATGCATTGTCCTGCCCACCCCCTTAATGAGTGGTGGCACCCTCCCGTTGCGACGTGTGCGAAGTGCCTGATTATCACCTGATTCCATCAGTCCATATCATATTTTACGGCTTTTGTTTTAAGAGATGTAACGGGCTGTAGCTGCCCCTAAGAATGGAAGCCTTGAAAGCAAAACTTAATTACCAGTCCGTAATCACAAAACTTTTTATGTTCTATAGCAACTTTTTTAACTTTTGGTGTAAAATTTCTTTTCCCTAGGTTAATATCACATGGTTCAATATCAGCAAATTGCAAATTAAAACTGGGTAAGTACGTAAGTACCTAAGTAAAGCAGAAGAATTATATTTAAAAAAAAAATATATATTTTTGTCTACGAATAGTATTGGCTACATTTCTCAGCTAAACGCGGAATCTCACCCTAATTTATCAGAATAATAAAAATAACTTCCAACAATATTAACCAAGTTTGAGTCTTCTTTAAATTTTATAAGTTTAAAAACTTTTAAATAAAAATAAAATAAAAATCATTTATTTCGACCATGAGATCATATTTTAAAACTTAAACGTAAAATAATGCCAAAAAATTTTGTAAATCTTCTAATCCGGACATTCAGTGTGAACTTCATGCGGAGTCCACTAAAGACGCATCCAAGCTGTAATTTTGCAGTTAGCCTGGATTCAAAATGTACCCAAAACCAAAAACTTAAACAAAACAACTTTTAAGGGGGAGAAAAGGTCTTTTGTCATCGTCATTCTACTTTTCGTATTTTTTCGTGTCAAGATCCAAACCTTCGTATAAAAGAAAAAACACGTAAGACAGGCACGTAAGAAAATCTTGGCTATTTGAGATCAAAACTCAAAAGCTCAGTGCCCCATTTCAAAACCTAGTAAGTGTGATTGACAAAATTTTACAGGAGACCAAAAAAAACATGTTTTGTGGTAGAACGCTCAGCGAAGTAATAAATATATCAAATGAAAACTTTGAAAGTAGTTTATTTACAAAACATAATTCATCAACAGATACTGAAGAGTTAAAAAAGGCTACCACATATATGTTTTTTTTGTCTTCTGTAAAATTTTGTCAATCACACTTACTATTTTGAAATGGGGCAGCTAGTGTAGACTCCACTCGCTAAAGAAATGTACAGTTACCTATAGTGGTTGTTAAAATCGGCGTAACAAAAGTTAATCCAACCTTAGAATCGCGTTTGAAAAGGTTCGCGATTAAGGTTTATTCCGCGTTGTTGACTCACGATCACCCAACGAATTAGGCATCAAAAACAGCGGCCGAAATTAATTTGTTTATGCCAAACAAAGGTGGGCACTGGCTGCATGCACCCATGCTTCGCCCACCTCCCGAAAAAAAGAAAAAAATACGAAAAAAGGGGGGTCGCCGGCGGGGTGCCCACTCCACCCCGCGGCGCGATCGGCATCGGACTTCTTTTTTTAATCGCGTCGCATTCAGAATGGTCGTTTTTGGTAAGCACACACTGCGCATTGCCTATTTTCCAATTTAGATTGCTTTGTATTACCGTCTGAGCGATGTGCAATAGTTTGTGAGGCGGTGACACGTGAACGCGGGAATTAAATTCCGCGTAAATATCATAAAAGTAACCATTTTTTTTTTCCGAGTCAACTGTTTTCGGAAAGCCCGCGATCCGGTGAGAGTACTCGATCTTGCTGAATCCGCTTTCCGTTCTTTTGCGTGTAGGTAATCGGAATTTGGTTTCCGGTTCGATGCAACAATAGATACATTTTTTCTATAACCGCTTTTGTGCCGCATGCGATTGTCAATTTTTTTTGCGATATAACTAAATCTATTTTTCTAAAAACAATTGTTTGTTTGAGTATTAGCATCTAAATTTGGCTTTATTTTAATTAACTGCAGATTTCATACGCTATATCCCTGTTGTTTCTAGGCCAACTACATTCATAATAGCAATATTGATTGAAGTAAATTTACAACCAATATTGAGGACAATAATAATATTTCTTTTATCTTGTCTAAAGTACCTAGTTGATATAATGCACAATACTTTGTCTATGCCACCGCTGCAGTAACTGCTGAACTGTCCACAGCTGGACAAACTAGGTTCAGCAGTGGACCTTTGTCCAGCAATGGACGTCGATGTAATACGACGAAGATATCAGACAAGTCCCTTCCTACGAACTTCCTATGTCTTCGATCCACCAAAACTGCACCGTACAGTGCAAGATCACCATTCTAGCACCTTATGACTGCCCGGTTCCTTGAACCACGCACGCAGTCCATTGCCACTTCAGAATCGCACCCCGTTGAGCTATATCATTGATTTCTGTTCTGCAATTTCACGTTGTAAGAAAAAATCGTATTCCCAGCAGCTTAACACGTATGTTTGATATTTTATTGACCGACTTCAAAAAAATGGAGTAGGTTCTCAATTCGTCGGAATCTTTGCATGTTCCCCGATTACACACAGGCGCGATTTGGAAAATTCTTCTTTTGTTTGAAAGGGTATAAATTCCCAGGTGGTCCCGCGGTCATCAGGTTATGATCTGATGATGGGATCCTGGAGATATCGAGGGAACTCTTTAAATTTCATAGGCTCACTTGATATACTTTGTGTGGCTTTTGAGGTTGGGTTTTTAAAAAGAATTTTCATGTTATATATAAATCGATAATAATAATTTTTTTAAGAGTATTACTTAAGCTGAAGTTGACTAATATCCTCCTATTCCCTCCAAATAAGCGAAAATCTTGTGCTAGGAGTGGTGGTGGAGGCGACAATAGTGCAACGGGTGGGGTTTGAACCTGCGACCTTTCAGTTTTCAGTCCGCACCTTTAACTGTTGGGCTATTGATATAATATTAATTGAAATCATAAGTTTAAGCTGTCAAATCAATAAAACTTTCTTACACAACCCTTACTCTGGTATACTTACTATTTTCTTACATGTGTGTGGCTAATAAACGTATTATTACTTAACGTGTGTCCTAAAGCCTTACTTAACATTCACCGAAACCTCCTTGTTTTATCCCTACCCGCTAGCTTTCTAAACCGCAAGTCTTTCGTTATTCAAATAATGAACAGGCGTATTACGTAGAGCAATAACTCAAGTATCAAAATTCCTGATAATTAGCCAGCTAAGGGCAATAAATATCACCAAGACGATTATTAACCGGCGACGGCTAATCGCAAGGAGTTTAGTGCGACTACGTGAATTTGATACTTGATATTTATTCTACGTCATAATACTTGTAATTATCATTACGAGTACGACTTGGAAAACCAAAATCATCTTGTGGTAGATAAATAAATATTTTTCAATTCAAAATTCAAGTTAGAGTTCAATATAATAATAAATATTACCTACCTATTTATTTAATGGGAAAACTCATACCTATGCTCTTAAGAATCTTTCGATTCCTATATACATATATATGTATCTACATAGTGTATGACTTAGGCGTATTACGTACTCAAACAACTCAAGTATCAAAATCCATAATAATTAGCTGCTTAAAGGCTATAAATATCGCCAAGATGATTATTAACCGGCGATGGCTAATCACAAGGAGGTTAGTGCGACTACATGAATTTGAGACTTGACCGAAATTACGACAGCAAATATCAATTGACATCATCATTTGGTATTTACGAATAATATAATCGAATGAAGGGAACGCTTTTTACTCTACATGCTTACGTGAAATTATAGTATAATGATAAAAATTTGACGATATAGAAGGATTCTTTATAGGAATCAATGTTAATCTCTACTACTGTGAAAGTTTGTTTATCTCTTATGAAATATTTGATAAACCACTCAACAGATTAGATAAACTGAAGCAGCTTAAAAAAGGATTTAGTTAAACCGTATGATGCAAATTTTGATCAAAACAACTGAAAGAAAGCTGAGGTGTAGTTTAAATCTTAAAAAAATTATTATTTCCAGTGTAAAAAAAAGGAACCTTACGCTTGTATACATTATACTTTTGAGGTAGTCATATAATGGTATAACTCCGTTTTTCTGTGTATACACTCATTTAAACATATCAAGTACAGGCACACACTTACTACCAAAACTTGCATGAATTGCTAAATAATTAGAAAAACGGGGTTTTATAAGCTGTCGTTTAGATCCATGGGCACCAAATGAGTCTTTTTTAATCTTATTATCTTTTAAAAGCTCTGGAGAGACTCTAATCTGCTCCAAAGGACTGCCCACGAAATTCAGCAGTTCAAAATCAAATATAAGTAGCTACTTTCATAACAATGTAACAATATTATTAGTCTATCTCTATTTTATTCTATCTCGTGGGCAGCAAAAGAGATTGCTTTCATACATCTTAATATTTAAAAAGAAAAAAAAAATCAAAACGATTAACTCCAAACGCCAAAGCTTAAGTAGTAGTACCGTCCAAAGTGCCTCGGGCTACACTGGTTTTCTGCACCCTTCTATATAATTAAAATGCAAGCCGCTGTAATTAGAGAGGCACAAAGAAATCATTCCGAAAGGAAAGAGATAATATCACTTAGAGCAAGTAGCATTCGATACAAATGACCTGTGGAACCGGGCCCGTAATAAGCGTGGAATTACGTAATAATTCAACAAACTTTCGACATCGGTCGCCTACAATTCATTAGTGGAATATAATTTTAGTTGAAGATATTTTAATGTTACTCTCATACTGTTCGGTTAGCATTTTCGCAACTTTCGCGTTTGGAGAAAGGAAAAATTGTTTTATAGATATTTTAATTCGCTTTTATATTCATGGTACACGTTCTCTGACTATGGAAAACTTGTCAGCCTAATTTAGTATTTCGCAAAAATTCTATGGGTAAAAACATGCCAAAGATGCCTCACTGCGATACCTTGCGGTCGCGGTTTAGCTCGCTACCTCGATGTCACCTCCATGTAAAACAAATGTATGCAAACAGATAAGCGCGAACATATCGAAGGATACCTCACTGCGATACATCGCGGTACAGCGAGGTATCTTTGACATGTTCGTGTATCGCACACGATAATCGTTATCGTAGCGTATGCGCTGCGCTGGTGGTAAGCTTGACTATGCAACCACCCTCAGGTTTCTCATTTTTGCGCAGTTCATCAGCACGATTACGAACTGCGCTTATCCCTTGCGCTGATGGTAAACTTGACTGTGCAACCATCTTTAACACGTTTCAGGCTTGCACGGGTCATCAGCGATTCAGCGCGATAACGATCTGCGCTTATATCCTGCGCTGGTGGTAAGCTAGACTATGCAACCACACTCAGGTTTCCCATTTTTGCGCGGTTCATCAGCTCAATTGCGAGTTGCGCATATCGCTCGCACTTGTGGTAATCTTGACTTTGCAACCACCCTAAGAAGTGGTACAATAGCCGTCACAAGTTCGCTTGACAGATTACAGCGGGAGGCCGGCTTGCAAGGGTCATCAGCGATTCAGCGCGATAACGATCTGCGCTTATCCCCTTGCGTTGATGGTAAGCTTGACTATGCAACCTCAAGTTTCACATTTTTGTGCAGGTCATCAGCACAATTACGAGCTGCGCTTATACCCTACGCTGGTAGTAAGCTTGACTATGCACCCTCAAGTTTCAATGCTAGCGCAGGTCATCAGCACAATTATTACGAGCTGCGCTTATACCCTGCGCTGGTAGTAAACTTGACTATGCACCCTCAAGTTTCAATTTTTGCGCAGGTCATCAGCGCGATTACGAGCTACGCATATCACTCGCGCTGGTAGTAAGCTTGACTTTGCAACCAGTAACCACCCTAAGAAGTGGTACAATAGCCGTCACAAGTTCGCTTGACAGATTACAGCGGGAGGCCGGCGTCAAATAGCCGAGCTGGCCAGCCGAGTGTACTTGCCGCAATATAAATGCGCCTCATTAATCAACCTAATTACATCATTACCGGGATACGGTTACTGTCCGTTCACTATCGCCTGCTTTTTAAATGGCTCCGAGATTGCACTCGCAGTCTACGGGAATTACGCTCTTCTAAGTCTTTAGTTAAATAAGCTATTAACTAAAGGCTTAGAAGTTGAAGCATATTGTGATATTTAATAAGCCATTATGTCGTGCATGTTTCAACGTTGAAGGAAAACATGAGGCAACCTGCATGTCTGAGAGTTCTTCATAATACTCTCAAATGTGTGTAAAGTCTGCCAATTTGTATTGGCACAACGTGGTAAATTATATCCGATAACCACTGACTTGTATCTTTAATCTATGATTATCTAACATTGGAGAGTTTCTTTATGGGACCTCTTGATTGACGCCATTTTGGATTTGATTGACGCCATCTTGCTGTTTTAAGCATAGATATGAGCGTCTCTAGAACTTATACTATATTGCAAATGGCGCACCAACCTCTATAATTTATCCATAATTTCATAACTAACCTCTTTCATATGAAATCATAGATTAATTATAGAGGTCAGTGCGCCATTTGTAATATTATTAGTTCCAGAGACACTCATATGTCAAAAGTGGCGCTTCAAATTGATCCATAATTTAACCATCATTGTATAGGGTCAGCCAAATCATGGATTTGGTCGAGTTCAAGAAGTCTTTAAGTCCATTTTTTCAAAGGACAAGGACTTCTTGAACCAGTTCAACTAGACTGTGTAGTAGAGCCGTCTGGCGCAGTGGGTATACATACGCTGCGAATTCAGTCTCTCTCAGAGACTCCTTCGGCTATTGGATGCTCCCGCGTCTAGGTCGTAGTATTTGATTGATGGGTCGCGATAGCAATCGCGCCCTAATCGAATAAATATTGCCCTGAGGTTTAGATGAGTGTAATTGATTAAATAATACTTGGATATGTTTGATAGTTACCCTCACGTTCAGACGGTGGTTTGCCTGACGTGTTGTGGTTAAATTGATTAGATGTGAGGCCAGAGGTCCTTATAAGGGGATGGTGGAGACGGCTTTAGGTAGGGTTTAAGCGTTTTTGAGTGTCAGGTAATCGTTGTGATTTGATCCTAATTCGAATTATTATAGGTAAGTCGACAGCTAATATTCTATGATATTTACGGCGAGTATGTGTAAATAATTGGCTACTCAAAGTAATTTTTCCGCGTTCCTAAGCCTGTCCCGTATCGGGGCCGCTTAATTGGACCGCCATGATTTATTATCGTTAATTTTATGATAATGAGCCTATGAATAATTTGCACAACGGCTATTCTGCAAGCCTTTGATATACGAGCCAGCTAGACCACGAGCTAAGCTATACAACCCGGCTAAGTTCCGTCCCCACTCTTCAATGCTAATAACACTAATCACATCACATCACATCACACTAAACAACACACTACAAAGGCGAAAGGTTGTATGTGTGTGCGTGTGTGTGTGTTATATTTTATATTTGTGACTCTTTCTCACCACGACGAATGAACCGATTTGGCTGAAATTTGGAATGGAGATAGCTCATATCCAGTATTGGCACATATGCACTCCTGATCTCTCTCCGGTCGAGTAGGATATTCATCCCATTGAACTATGAGAGTAAGGGAATAGAGAGTGCACCTGTGTTTGCGCACGCACTTGTGCACCTGCTGCCGTGACCGGATTCGGTCGGAAGAACATTATTATTTTCATTTTATGTATCCCATAGGGTCCAATTTAAATAAACCCAGCCTACTCTACCAATCGTCCATGAAAGCGTATCCAGCCAAAAGCATTTTGTGAAAAAAAAAAAAAACTAAATGCGGAATTTCAATCAGGCCATTAAATATCCGTCATAGAAATAGACTTTAACAAATGCCTATCACATATCAGTTATCATATTTTGTTTTTCGACTAAAATAAAATATTGGCTATTTGATGAACAGGTGCAAATATTGTGCTTAAAGCTTTATTTTATACTAGCTGATGCCCGCGGCTTCGCTCGCGTGGATTTAGTTTTTAAACTCAGTGATTTTCCGGGTTAAAAAGTATGTCACTCTCCAGGTCCTCAACTATACTCATGCAAAAAGTCACGTCGATCCGTTGCTTTTTTGCGGCATGATTGAAAGACAAACCAACAAACAAACAAACACACTTCCGTATTTATAATATTAGCAAGGATACTAATAAATAAAATTAAAATTACCTTGCACCTTACTACAAATAAGAGCTTCTTATATTTATCTAAAGCTTAATTCTTGTTAAACTTAATTTGTAATATAGCATTTTTACAACATTTTACAACATCGTACGAAAAAAGTTCGCGCGATTTTTTTTTCGCAATGCGGTCTAGCTCTAAACTAAGTGATTCGAAATACGAAAAGCTAAGAAATGCCTGGTATTTTTTTTTTTTAATACTCCACCCTCTAACATGGTGTCAGAGACTGTAGTCTCTTTTTATTTTGGGACTCTTTCATTCAAGTTCTATCATTTATTCTGCTCGTACTTTCATTCTTCATACTATTTCTTTCTTGAATTCATCATCTTTCACTCTATGGGTTCCCTTCCTATTTTCTGTCTATTGTATCTACAGGGTTTTTATTTCTTTATTTACAAACAAATATATTACAAAATACAAAGGTTTTAAAATCTAAATTTTCGTTTACATATATTTATTATTCTAGATTAATATTTAATACTAACAATAATATAATTGCTAATCTTAATCTACTTAGTGCCAGTGCCTGTGCCAGTGCCATTCCTTATTTTTATTCTATTTTACTTATGCTAAACTTAAATATACGTATTATATCTAGTTTACATAAAATTATTTACTATTTCTATTATTTACTACTTTACAAATATATTTACAATATTTCAGGAAAGTGGCTCGGTTTTTGCTTTTTATTACTTCGGCTAGGTTGTCCAATTAATGCCTGGTATTAGACCCCCGTACCTCCGAAAAGGGAACTAAACTTTTAACTACTGGGCTATCTATCACCTGCACTAGGCAACTAGGAGAATATAGGTTAACTATTCTTACTTCCAAATACAGCATACATAAACCTAATCGCACTACAAAATGATTAAGAACACCCAGTATGGCTATACTTAATCTGATATGATTATCCTACACTCTATACTATGTATAGCACAGGAGCCGGTTGTAATAAGTTGGCCGTAATTTATGTTACACGCAATTAAAGTAAGATTGTCGGCCTCCGTCGCTTGTAGGCCAGGAGCTGTATTGTTGTTTTGTTCTGAGAAAATAGCCTTACATTTTATTATGATATACTGATGTTGTTGTGAACTAAATTAATTTGGTTCGAGTCCTACTAATATTATTATTATAATTGCGTTTGTGCGGATGGATGGATGGATTGAGATTAAATTCTTAATCCACGTGGACGACGTCGTGGGCATCGTCTAGTATGTTATAAAACTATCTCTAGAATTTTAAAGAATTAACACTATATTCGGATTTTTTTTGAAGGATAAAGTCTGAAAATTCACCAAACGATTAAGCTCACTCAAAGGAAGCCACTGGATACAAATGGAGCAAGACTGAGGCCTGTGGAAGTCCATGCATGATATCTTTGTCCAGCTAAGGATTCCTATCGGTTGATAAAGAAGGAAGAAATCTCTAAATACTACCTAAGGGTAAGGAGTGCATTTAAAATCTCAAATTGTATAATTGCTTGCAAATACTAATGTAATTTACTAGCATAATCTCTGTGTAGGTATTCGTTAAATGAACTAGTAAAGCACTTAATAATTTCACTGCAAAAGCTTTCATGTTAATAAGCCGACACTAGACGCGGACAGTAACCTACAAGTAATACAGTAATGATAAGAAATGAGGTACCGCTAAAAGCCCCTATTATGTATTTTGTCTTAATTTATCTACCGGTCCAGTGCAGCAGAACTAAGGTCTGTACACACGACGCCAACACAAGATTCCAACTTTCAGATGCAACGACCTAACCAACTAGTAATTGAGGCGTCTTTGTCTTCGCACTTGAAAACTAGGCCCTAGTTTTCATGCTGTGACTGCGTAATATTCCTGACTATTGTAAACACCTGCTTCTATTTAACACCCATTCTTGACTCAACTCAAGGCAAAATCAAGACTACGGGATTTCAATTTATAAATTTCAATCGTAATCTGATGTATACTAAGCCACACGTCCTTCTAGTAAATAGTTGCTAGTAAATAATAATTAGTCAACGACGTCTCAAGCGATGTTAGTTCACTGCTGGCCATAGATTTCTTAGAAGTAGGGATTTCTACACCCTCGATTATATCTAGCAGGAGTTGCTCTAACTCTGTGACACAATGGGAAAGAGATCAGGACACGGGGAAATCTCTAAAAGAGGCTTTATGATGACGTGATTGGATAAATTGGAATCAAAAGTCGGCTTCGTGTGTAGAGCCCCTTAAATAGCGTGCTTGAAACTTTACGCTAGCGCAAAGTAATCAGTAATGCCATTATTATTAAATTCATATTTGAATATCGCAAAATCAACCCACGCTCCTTTACTATAATCGTCGATACGAGGTTTCCTGTCACAAATGAGATAAAATGTATCTGCTGCAGGTATATTCAATTATCAGTGCCTTTGAAAATGTCCTAGAAATTTTGCGAGGCGAGGAGAGAATATATTCTCCTAAAAAAATTTTCAGGATACCTACTTCATTTATTAGTTTATCATACTTATTAATCCTTACTGATATTATGAATGTGAAAGTGCGGTTGTTTGTTGGTTTGTCCTTGAATCACGCAGCAACGAATCGATGCGATTGTTTGCATGGTTAGTGGTTACTGTTGAGGAACTGAATAAACAACTAATTTCGCTCTTCAACAGTAACTATGCAAAAAAAAAACGTGTGGCACTCGGGGACTGCCGCGGTAAAGCTATTGCATAGCATTTTTTATCAACGCCATCTAGCGGCTCACCGCTAGAGGAGTCCCGTGTCAGGTTATTTTCGTTACGGAATTTCTGGATTCGGTCTCCACGCTGGCCCGCGATAGAAGCTAAGCAATAGCTTAAGAATTTGAAGTGCACCTGGCCTGCCGGCCTAGCAATATTGCAAACTTGTTGTCTCTTTCTACGATCGATAACGCTAAAGCAAGGGCTCCCAAAGTTTTTGCATCACGCTTCGCTTCTAAAAGGATAGGACGTGCGGTAAAAAAACGTTCGGAGCCCCTGCTTTAGCGTTACCGATCGTAGAAAGAGACGAATCGTTTGTCATATTATGGCTAGGGTAGCTGGTAGATGCTAGAGACGCTAGAACTATCACATAAATACTGATCAGTGGCCCGCATCTTACCGTAACATATCCGCAGTTTGTTTCGCAACATAGGAGCATTTAATGAAGCCGGTCGAGTGACGTCATAATTCGCGACAAGTGAATTGGGAAGTGATTACCTGCAGCGGCATGTCGTATTCCGTTTTATGTGCATATTTCTTGTCGAAATTTTAATTACCGACCAAATTTGTCTTGAGATAAAAATTTTAAAAGGTTCGCTTGGTATCGAAGGAAACTATCGGTCTTTTGCCCTGAATGTAGCTTTTAAAGCTATTGCATAGCTTCTATCGCGGGCCTTGAGCGTGGAGACCGAATCCAGAAATTCCGTAACGAAAATAACTTGACACGGGAATCCTCTCACCGCTAGATGGCGTTGATAAAAAATGCTATGCAATAGCTTTACCGCGGCAGTCCCCGAGTGCCACACGTCTTTTATTTTTTTTTAAAGTTTTTCTATATTTTCTCTGATCCTTCTAAAATTATAAATGTAAAAGTGTTCGTTGGTTTGTTGGTTTGCCCTTCAATCACGCAATTATAAAATTTTTAGTAGATTTTTTGTAATTAGGTATCTGCATCCAAAGAGGTACTTAATACACTTCCGTCAGGATGTGGATACAATTTGTTAAATTACATACTTTAAAAAATATATATTTTTTTAAAGAAGGAAGTTTGTATTCACAACTCGAATGATTTTTTTATTAAAAAAAAAATAAAGAGGTTTTTTTATTCGTCCTATTTTCTTTGACCGTCGAATAAAGTTGACAGTTTTTGTATTGGAAATCTGTCAAATCATCAAAATTTATTTTTTGCTTAAAGTTTACTAAAACCTCTAAATAAAGTCGTAACCAAAGTTTTTCCGAGAATATCAAATTTTAACTAGAATATTCTGTATTATTAAAAATAAATCCCCACTGCATTAAAGTGTTTATTTATTTAGATTGTAAGTAAATATACCAGTTGTAATTAATTGTGTTAGACTATTTAGAAAGTAGCTGGTATAAATACAAGGCCTAATTACGTCGTTCTATGTTCAAAATCTAAAATTACTTAGATTAAACTCGATAGGTTCTTACTCTGATATCTTAAGTTAAGGTGTTTTAATATGTGCATAGCGATATTACTTTTTCTAAACTTGTTAAGTAATTGATGATGATCCTGATATAGATAAATAATAAAAAAGATAGATAACATAATATAATAGCTAAGACGGATTTTGGGCCGATTTCATCAACATAATAAAAGAAGTCTTACCTATCCGAGCGTAGATATTTGGCAGATTTTCAATACAAAAACTGTCATTACGTCCAATTTAGTTAACCCTAGGTTAAACGTCACTAGACGTTGGTGAAATCGGCACATAGTGTAGATGATTATTTAAACGGTAGTAGGTATCATAAAAGGCTACGTACGTTTTATTTTGTCAGTATGTCTGTCATTTTCAGAACCGCTAAACTGATTTTGATGGGACTATTACACGCAAGCAAAAGATCTTTTTTTATCACGGGAAATAAAAGAGTTCCTACGGAAAAAATTTAAGTGCACGCGAAGATATTAAGATAAAGATCAAGCTTCGTTTGTATGGGCAGCACTCGAGCGCTCGAGAGAGACTTCTTAAATAATTTAATTTCGCATTCCGTTCTGTGGTCCAAAGCTTTACGGACAAACTTTCTCATTTCAATTTACTATTTATGATGTTCACGATCATTGATATTCATTAGTTCTCTTTTGTTATGCATTTCATTAGGCCAAGGATACATTAGCGACGTGACAATCGACAAAAAGTTGTATTTATTAATATTATAAATGTGGAAGTGTGTTTGTTTGTTTATTGGTTTATTACTTGTCCTTCAATCACGCTGCAACAGAGCTACGAATCGACATGATTTTGGTATGGATATAGTTGAGGACTTTGAGAGTGACATAAGCTACTTTTTATCCCGGAAAATCAAAGAGTTCCCGCGGGAATTAAAAAACTAAATCCACGCGTACGAAGTCGCGGGCATTAGCTAGTATGAAATATGTGACCTGTGTGTATCAAGAATGAATAGGCATCTTCTAGACAAGCGCGTACCTTCTTTGGCTGCATTTTCACTTACCATCAGGTGAGATCGCAGTCAAGCGGTAGTCAATATATTAAAAAAAAGTGAATTGTTACTAAGGCTGTAGCGAGTGGTTCGTTTGCACAGACCCTAATTAGATATTTTGTCGTACCTCCAGCCGGGGCCTAAAATGATCCGTGCGCTAGGTTCTTAGGTATTGCAGTACAGAGTCCAATCTCGATCCTAATCAATATGCAAAGCGATTGCATGCGCCCGCGCTGGTGTTATTTTTTTATTTAATTCACTTTGTTACTTTCGTTTTTCGATACGTATTTTAATGAGATAAGTGTATTCTGATTTATGGGTGTTTTACGGGGTATGATATGAAATTAGAAGTTTTGTTTAATAGAATAATAATACTTACTTATAATTTGAGTACCTTCAAGGCAAGAGTGAATAGGCATCTTCTAGAATCTAGGCAAACACGCTCCAACCTAGACCTCATCAGTGCTATCCAGTCTTGATTGTCGTCATGTCGCCTATTTCATATTTAAAAAAATCAGGATGGCCTATACCCAAGAGTGATTAAAGATTTTCTCAGGTCTAATGACCAAAAAAAGTTTCACGAAAATACAATAACTTTGTACCTTCGTACCTATATAACGAAGATTATTCTACTTAGGTATAATGAGAAAGTTTACGGAGCAACCCTGCCGTGGTAAGACAATACACTGTATCTTCAGATACAGTGTTTTATCGTAACTGCGATAAATGAGTTCCTCTCACATATTTACATATAATTTAAATACTTCAATTAAGTCTTAAAAATAATAAGAAACTTCAAATGGGAATACACTCTATCTCGTATAACACAATGGTAAAAAAAACCGCGATTTCTGAAAAATGCTTGTTTTTTAATTTGATATAAGCCACTGCTGGATTTCCACAGAACACGGTCTTGTGCCGTTTGTATCCAGCAGCTCTCTGCGACTTGTCTGATGACTTTGGGCCACCCATTGGTTTCTGATTTCCAATGCGGGGTTGGTGCAGATCAGTAAAATTATCTTGAAGAGAGTTCAAAACGAAATTCATACGTGTAAACGATTATATTCCTAAAAGAAAATTTCTGCTTAATTAACCGAAACTAAGCCCGATTGTGTGCGCGAAACCGGCTTTTTGTTAATTAAAATATAATTTACAACTTTGCCCGGTCAACGAGAAAACGCACTCGAATACATAATTTATTAACTTTAAATACATTCTTACTTAACTTTAATTATCGCGACGAGATAAGTTCCTTAATCAACCGTTTATGAATAAACAGTAAGTAATGGCAAATAAGTCTAAAATTCCTCAGTGCCTGAAGACTAAAGTCTTCGAACAGTGTGTGTTGCCAGTGATGACTTACGGATCCAAAACATGGTCGCTAACTATGGGCGGTATGGGCCTCATAAGAATAATAAAATTATATGTAATATGGAAAAGTGTATCGAAACATTTTGAAAATCACTAGCGAATTTCAACAAAATTTTAACAAACCTACAAATTATTAAAATTTTGTTGGAAAGGAATTCTTATTTTATTTCATTATTTCATCTTTCATACAACATTCACTACACGAGAAATCAAAGGAAACTCTCATGAAATACGAAGCAATTTATATTTTGAGAATCGCGAATCTTAACTTCACGCAAAATATGAGACAGTAATTGCATATTTTTTCTGAAAAGACAAAAGAAAATATAGATAGGTAGCTATTATGAATATTTTTTAAAATCACACTCCCGAAGGCTCAATAATGCGAGTAAACAAAAGTAATAAACCCCAGCCATACCAATCAAGGAATCCTGATACTTACCCAATTATTCTTTTTCTCTGCCTCTGCACTTAAGTCTTAAGCCCGAATACACACGCAATTGGAACGCGGCGCGTCGCAATTGCAAGCGTTTTCACCTATAAAATGTAATGTTGTTTGACGTTTGGCGATTATTCCATGGTTGTCGTCACAGAAGTTTATCAAAAACTTGGACCATTCGGGAAATTGATCGAGGGATGCGGTCCAACAGTTTGTAATACAGTGTAACAATTTTCAAATAAAATCAAGTAAAAACCCGTAAAAAAATCTAATACTGTAGTATTAGATTTGTAATAGTGTACTATTACTATATTATAGTAATAAAAGCTTGGAACCCAATCTCAAAAAGGGAGGCATTTCTTTTAACAAGGAAGTGTTTATTTTCAACAACAGGGACTTGATGGATCGTAGTAAAATCGTAGTAGGTAATAACCGTTTACGTGACAGCAAGATAGCTTATGCGATTTGAAGGAGAGTAACCGTAACCTGACACACAAAGTATTTAAAGAAAGCAAGAAATTCAGTATTGACAAATAAAAAGTTTCTTCGATTGTTTTGTTAAAAACGTGCTTAATCAATTAAGCAAGGTAGCTAGCATGTAGCGCCATCTATCTATTAATCATGAATATTTTTAACAAAATAATTTTCGGGGTTGATTAAGCAGAAAGCAGTCGGCAAGACTGCGTCCGCGCGCTTTCAATAATACTTGAGACGCGTTCTATCTTATAAAGGTGTCATCGCGTAACGCGGACGTCACGCGTTGTGTTTGATTCAGCCTTTATGGATGCAATTTTGTTAATTAATTTCGAAAGGCATTTATCTTGCCGTGATAAGTTTAATGAAGATTCTGTTTCATTATAAAGGTTTGGTGAAAAAATAAATTGGCTTTAATCTACCTACTTAGGTATAAAAGGATTTTAAGTATAATACAAAGCTGTGAACTCAATGCTTGTGAGATAAAAATGGAGAAATTTAAATAATTCATGAGTAACTTTATGCTGTTCATATTCTTTTTTTCCAAGTCGGCTGGTTTTAAATACAACTCGAAACGTGAAAAGTTGATTTATACTCGTACAATCGTAAAAAAAATTTACAAAAACCCGGAACTAATGCTGAGATCTATATAGAGCGTGCTCTGATTCAGCTCGGCTCAAGAAAGAGGTTAAAACGAGACACAAATATGCTCTGACATAAATCTGTCTTGAGTCTGACCTGAGTGAGAATGTAAATAATAATAATGTCCTCCCGACCGAATCCAACCACGGCGGCCAATCTCCACAGAGATTAGCCTTCTGTGCGGGAGATATTATAGTGCGCAAGTGTGTGCGCACACACAGGTGCACTCTCTATTCCCTCACTCTCATAGCCCGATGGGACGGAAAATCCGACACGACCTGAAAGAGATCAGGCGCAGGACCGACGGCTTTACGTGCTCTCCGAGGCACAGGGGTGACTCACCACCGACTTCCTAACTCCGGGCTAGTACTGAAAATTTCTTAACAGAAAACCCAATACATTTTTGGCTCGACCCAGGAATCGAACTCGGAAAACAAAATCAAAATCGAACTCGTCATCCGTAGTCGAACTTGCTAACCATTAGACCAACGAGGCAGTGAGAATGTAGTCTCACACTCAGAGAAAGTCAGTCTGAGTAAGATTTCAGCCTAAAACTTTGGTTTTACTCGTCAGTACAGTACAGTGTATCAGCTTGGCTGATATTCTTTTTTCTATTCTTTTTAAAAAAAAGAAAGTGTACAGTGTATTCAAAAATCCATCACCAATCCAGTTACCCACTTTAATCAGCGTTGCTTAAGGCCTCACTTAAGCAATCGACTAGCCCATATCATGTGTACTTACTATCTATTTTTCGACATAATTTAGTATTTCTTTTACTGTTCTTTTATTTTGCTTATAGATATATGAATAGATTTTACTAGCGACTTCCTCCGCGTGGATTTTTAAATCCAGCGAGAACCCTTTTTTCTGTTATAGATAAAAGATACATGTGTAAGACAAAATATCTTATTGATCTGTTGCTCTGCTGCGGCGTGAATGAAAGACTAAAGCAACAAACAAACATTATTTATTCCTCATCTAGCTGGTCAACTCCAGACTTCAAAGCTTGGAGCATCGGCGAAAAGTTGCCTGTCTGTCGGTATTCTACAGAATATATTTCGGAGAGTGTGCTCAGGAACTTTTCAACTTGGTTCCGTCACCATTTTACCATCGTAACGCAAGGCACAGAAAAGATCTGCACCCCTACGTTGTTGAAATCCCAAGAACGCGCACTAAGCGATTTGCTTCTTCGTTCCTGATACGCACCGCTAGGATTTGGAATGCCCTTCCGGCTTCCGTTTTTCCCTCTTACTATAATTTGGGTACCTTCAAATCAAGAGTGAATAGGCATCTTCGAGGCAAGCGCGTTCCATCTTAGGCCGCATCCTCACTTACCATCAGGTGTGATTGCGGCCAAGCGCTAGTCTATATATTTAAAAAAAAAAAATCTAGCTGATGCTAGTCCCTCGGAAACCCTGTGTTTTCCGGTATAAAAAGGTAGCCTATCACTCTCCGTCCGCAACTAATATAGGCAAAAATTCACGTCGATCCGTAGCTTCGTTCCAGCGTGATTGATGGGCAAACAAACAAACACACTTTCGCATTTATAATATTAGTAAGGATTCTTTGGAATCAAATCCTCACAACTACATTTACCGAATCATGAAAGGAATTCGACGAATGAGATAATAATTAATATTAACACATCTGGTATTCAAATCGCCGATGCTTTACAGGGTCAAAGACACAAGTCCTCGTACACATTAAGTTACTTATTAAGTGGCCCCGGGCTCTGCGGCTGGTAGCAATAATGCCGCGATGCTTTACGGGCCCCGCCCAGCGCAGCGTCCAAACAAATGAGCTGCTGATTCTGCTGCGTGCTTTGCTTGTTTCTTTTATCCCTTTACTAGCTGTTGCCCGCGACTTCGTCCGCGTGGATTTAGTTTGTCATAATCCCGTGGAAACGCTTGATCTTCCGGACTAATAAATAGCCTTGTTCGGTTCTTGTTGGTTGACCGCCCTCGACCACCGACTTACCGCATCGCATTGTTCGCCCGCGCAATTTTTCTTTTTGCTCGGTTTCTAAGAGTCGTACCGAGATATTGAATATCTTATAACCTTCCTCAAGAATTGGGCTATCAGATACAAAAAGAATTTTTCAAATCCGACTGATAGTTCCAGAGATTAGCGCGTTCAAACAAACCAACTTTTTTGCACTTTATTATATTAATTAGTATAGATTACCCCGACGCAAAATGAGGGGTGTTATAAGTTCGACGCGTGTATCTGTTTGTCTGTGTATCTGTATATCTGTGACACGATCTGTGTATCTGTTGGTCTGTATAATCGATTCAGTAAGATAATGTCGCGGTGATGTTTGTTGGCCCGGCACGGCGCGTTTGAAGAAATAAAGACGCGCCGCGACCTTATCAAAACGAATAGTCTTTATATTTGTATGTCTATGTCACAGATATACAGACAAACAGATACACACATCAAACTTATTATACAACCCCCTTTTTGCGTCAGGGTTAAAAAGGATAACAGACACAAGCAAAGCACGCAGATTCTGTGTGTCTATGTATTCGTGTGTTTAGCTCCCTAACGAATGGACCGATTTTGATGTGGTTTTTCCGTTTGAAAGCTGATGTGATCGAGATAATTCTTAGCTATAGTTTATAAAGATATGCTCAGGCGTTTGAAGATGATCAGGTCATTTCCTACTTGATTAACGGTTCTTACGAATTTTCACTCGTGCGTATGATTTGACTGTTTATTCGGATTCTTTCCAAGGCTAGTAACCTTGGGCTGATCCTGTAGCATCAAGAAATCTTTGTTTTTACTTACATGCTAAAATCCTATGTATGTATGTGTCTATTTATTTCATCGTAGCGCCTAAACTATTGACTACTGAGCCGATCTCGATGAATGAATTGTCAATCGATCCGTTATATGATCTGGGTGACATAGGCTACATATTATACGAACAAAATCGGACAGATGTAGTAGCTGTTGCATAAAGTGTTATCTAAAATTAAGATGTTTAATTATAACATTAAATTAACTGTATTGTTTGTTTGATTGCAGGTAAGATCGAGGAGTAATACGATAACATAATAGTTTAAGTCGAATAACATGATATTATGAATAATTCATTTATAAGTTATCGACTGGTTTTGAGCGGTGAATTGTTACTACAAATAAACTAACAAGGAAAATAGCAAATACCCACGTACTTATTTAGGTTGTAGGGTGTAGGCAAACATACGACTAATATATGTAGGAGATTAAGATTAAATTGACCATCTAGTGACGCTAGTCTTATAGCGTTTAGTGACGGCAAACTTATAACGTTTGGAAGGTAATCTTATAAAGTTTAGTGTCGGTGGTTTGATAACTTGGGTATCATGGTTCGTTGAGCGTTACGTAGTTCGGTCCATAAAAAGGAAGCGTACATCGTGTATCGGATTATTCTTATGCTGATTCTGGTTCGGTAGAGAGTTGGATTAGTGGTCAGTCAGTGTGGACTGAGTGTGTTCAGTTTAAGATTACTATGGTAGTGCGACGATTGAGTGATTGTTGGAAGTGTTGTCGAGTGGCAGTTATCTGGTGAGTTCGTTCTAATACTTAGTCATATTGTGTTACTGTGAAATCCCTATAGTGTTTGAAAAGAGGTTTTACAACGAAGGTTGCGACCTTCGTTGTAAAATGTACCGTGTACCGTGTTGGCTCTGAATCGAAGCTTGTGTACTAGTCTGATCTGAGGTCCGCTGGCCAGCAGTGGTGTTCTGATAATAATGATGGCGGTTCGTTCTGTTGGTTAGCTTATTGCGAAGTTGTTTAATAATGGTTTAGTGGGATTTAGGATTTGTTGAGTAAGATTAGTGATTTATTGCGATGATGCTAGTGAAGGATGACTAGGCAATTGTTATAGTTCGATCATTGCTGGATTGTTTGGTGATCATGGTGGTTGGTTTGGTTGGCAGGCTAACTGCGCAGTAATTCTATAATGGTGTTGTTAGTTGATTGGTATCGATGGTATGCGAAAGGCTGAAGATAGGAAATATTGGCGTTACTTAGAAAGAGGCTTATGTCCAACAGTGGACGTGATGACGATGATGTGGATGATGATGATGATGATAATGTTGTGTGATGATACTGATGCTGCTGATGATGATTATAGTGTTCCGGTTAATCTGATTTAGTTCAGGAACTGTTGTTGCCCATTCGTGGCCTTAAGTGGTTAGCATAGACGATGGCTAGGGTCTTCTACCATGGTGTGCGATGAGACGGCTAGAAGGGGATGGTGGAGGCCGTACCTAGGCTAAGCTAGTTAGCCGGGTTTGTCTAGGACATGGAAATGTTGGGTTCCATGTTAGTTATGTAATGATTACAATGTAACCTACTGCGGGTAGATGTTTTATTGGAACAAGGTGGTTGCTGAGAATAATTATCTGTTCTGAGATAGTTTGTGATTCCTTTTATTAGTTGCTCGGCGAGGTGTGTTATCACTCTTATGAGATACGGATATGGAGAATAATGCTCGGTCATGGTCCTAAGGCTGTTAGTTTAGTTTAGTTCCGTTTCACTTCTGATGCCTGGTGATGTGCGCCTTAAGCGTGTGCCTACATCAGAAGTGGGATGAAGCCCAAATGCCCACAGGATAGGATTATTTGCCCACGTGAATGGGATGTAGCCCAAATGCCCACAGGATAGGATTATTGGCCCACGTGAATGAGATTTAGTCCAAAGCCCACAAGACTTACTTTCGTACCTACATGATGTTATTTTATGTCCACGTGAGTGGGATTGTAATCTCATGCACATAGGTTGTAATATCATGCCCATAGATGTAGCTTCATGCCCACATTAATTTTGATAACTAGAAAAAGGTTTTGCGAGAAGGTTAACAAAGAATCATTGTGGATTATTGAGTAGAGTTAAGGTAAATGGGAAAATGTGTGATCCTGTGCGATCGAATAGCTTTCATTCTTGTGGTTTTGTGGAAACCAGGTGTTGTGTGATCCCGTGTGTGGATGTACAGTTATGTGTAGCGAATGCACATCTGGATGCATGGATCGGATCGATCCTGTAAGGATGACCGATGCCATGGCGATTCAGTGTGTACATGCGCTTAGAAGGGTTAAGAGGGTAATTGGAGGGATGATGTCGTACCGGGCCATGCAGCTGCAAGCGGCTGGTTGAGAGGACACATTCATCTCGTCCAATTTTAAGTGTTCGCTGGTCGAAAGGATAGTGTCGTCCGGGCCATGCCCGAGCGGCTGGTTGAAAGGACACACCCATCCGGTCCAGGCTAGGTGTGAGACGTGTGGCACTCACAGTATCGTACCGGGCCAGACCCGTTGGGTTGGTTGAAAGGACATACTGCTTGAAGCTGGCTACTAATGTGTGAGACGTGTGGCACTCACAGTATCGTACCGGGCCAGACCCGTTGGGTTGGTTGAAAGGACATACTGCTTGAAGCTGGCTACTAATGTGTGAGACGTGTGGCACTCACAGTATCGTACCGGGCCAGACCCGTCGGGTTGGTTGAAAGGACATACTGCTTGAAGCTGGCTACTAATGTGTGAGACGTGTGGCACTCACAGTATCGTACCGGGCCAGACCCTTTGGGTTGGTTGAAAGGACATACTGGTGGAGCTGGCTACTAATGTATGAGACATGTGGAACTGACAGTATCGTGCCGGGCCAGACCCTTTGGGTTGGTTGAGAGGACATACTGGTCGAGGCTAGAGAGCGTTGCTTGTTGTACAGCTGGAAGAAGAGTGTCGTCCGGTCCATGCGTGGTCGAAAGGACACACTCTTTCGTTTATTCATTGATAGCGTGTGTGTAATTCAGTATGTAGATACGCCTAAAAGAATTGAGAAGGTACAGCTATTACGAGGTTTGTGAAGTTATTAACGTTACGATTTTGATTGATTGATGTCAGTGCAATGATTCTTTGAGAGACCCTTGTTTCTTATTTAGTTCAATGATCTTCAGTTGCGACTTTTGGTTAATGAAGTTGAGATTAATGTCGAGTTCAGATGAGATCAAAGTGAGACTGTAAGCTTACGGGGTAGGTCCATGTGGCTTGGTTGTGAGCAACATGCTCAGTCTAGATGTATTGCGTTGACCATTAGTAGTAGAAGTGGCCATTATAGAGCTTAGTGATCCTAACTATAGGATATTGCGGTGATGTTCATAGCGAGTGTTCATTAAGAGAAGAGTAAAGCCTAATTTTAAGTTGACAACCGAAACTTATTTCATTGCAGTTACCATTTTGTTTCTTTTACATTGGTGCGTTATAAGAAAATCGTTAATATTACTGGTATTGGATATTCAAGTGTTGATAGTAAATTGCAAATTTTAAGTAAAGTTATCGATTGTAGTAACCGGATAGAGGTTAACTGTATTGGTGACTAAATGGAGGTTGCCACTAAATGCAATTAAGATCTTGAGTCAAAGTAAATTAGAATTTTTTTGATTTTTAAAAGAAGTTTTTTTTATAATAAGATTTAGTGTCTTTTTAGTATTGAAAGATAAAGTTTGTTAAAGAGTTGTAGCATACAGAATTTTTGTTAGGTTTATAGTTTTTTTTCTGCACACATGGTAACTGAGTTTTAACTGAATTCTTCTTTTGAATTGATTTTCTTTGTGTAAATTTGGTAAGAGATGAAAATTCGTGACAATTTAATTTAACCGCGATTGTTACGGATGTGATAGACACAGACAAGTGTAAGCTTTTAGAATTGTTAGATCAGTTTTTCAAGTTCTTTATTACCGGTTTGCCTACGATGCGTATAAACACGGCTGAGTTTAAAATTGGGTTAGTACTGCACAATTGCAATCTTTTAGAATGTCAGCGAGTTAGAGTTGTGTTATCCATAGCCGCGTAAAAGAGACGTTAGAAGTAAATGTTATTAGGTTAGCTGTTCTTCATTCGCAAGTCAAGCTCTCTTAGTTTAGAAGCCAAGTCCGAAAATATTCAAAAGTGTGCAAAATATGATAAAACGCGATTTGATAAAACTAACGTTGCGATAGTGAAATTTTCTGTTAGAAGTTAGATTCAAAGTTTGAAGGTCCGTTTAAAGGGATGGAAATCTTAAATTAAGATCGTATTAGGAAGATGCCTGAGGACCATGTACTATTGAGATTTGTAGATCAAGTTGAGATAGATGATAAAGTAGCATCTAGTTAATCGAATGCATAGGTTCTCGATTCGTTAGGTTGGAGACTGTACCAGAATATTGTAGCAGTAGCCCGGTAGAAATCGGCGTCTGCTCTTTGAGTAGTCCGTGAGTAAGCGGTAGGCGGTAGTTCTGGGTAGTAGAGTCGGATCTTGCCTTGTAGCGATGATCATAGAGTCGAGAGTAGACTCTGGCTTCTCATGGGGAAGAGGTTAGCAATGTGTTTGCTAGAGCTGTGAGTAGACCGCGAATGTGTAACCTGATGGTTGCTCAAATTATTTCTGATCGGTGTTATCATGATTTATCATTCTTTGTTCAATGACAGTTAACAGTTAGTCAGGTTGGACGAGCGGGTTGTTCAACAAGATGCTGTTACTAGTTCAATGATTATCTGCTACAGCATTACAATCGGAGACGTCCGAGGACGGCCGAATGTCAGTCAGGCCGTGTAGGAGATTAAGATTAAATTGACCATCTAGTGACGCTAGTCTTATAGCGTTTAGTGACGGCAAACTTATAACGTTTGGAAGGTAATCTTATAAAGTTTAGTGTCGGTGGTTTGATAACTTGGGTATCATGGTTCGTTGAGCGTTACGTAGTTCGGTCCATAAAAAGGAAGCGTACATCGTGTATCGGATTATTCTTATGCTGATTCTGGTTCGGTAGAGAGTTGGATTAGTGGTCAGTCAGTGTGGACTGAGTGTGTTCAGTTTAAGATTACTATGGTAGTGCGACGATTGAGTGATTGTTGGAAGTGTTGTCGAGTGGCAGTTATCTGGTGAGTTCGTTCTAATACTTAGTCATATTGTGTTACTGTGAAATCCCTATAGTGTTTGAAAAGAGGTTTTACAACGAAGGTTGCGACCTTCGTTGTAAAATGTACCGTGTACCGTGTTGGCTCTGAATCGAAGCTTGTGTACTAGTCTGATCTGAGGTCCGCTGGCCAGCAGTGGTGTTCTGATAATAATGATGGCGGTTCGTTCTGTTGGTTAGCTTATTGCGAAGTTGTTTAATAATGGTTTAGTGGGATTTAGGATTTGTTGAGTAAGATTAGTGATTTATTGCGATGATGCTAGTGAAGGATGACTAGGCAATTGTTATAGTTCGATCATTGCTGGATTGTTTGGTGATCATGGTGGTTGGTTTGGTTGGCAGGCTAACTGCGCAGTAATTCTATAATGGTGTTGTTAGTTGATTGGTATCGATGGTATGCGAAAGGCTGAAGATAGGAAATATTGGCGTTACTTAGAAAGAGGCTTATGTCCAACAGTGGACGTGATGACGATGATGTGGATGATGATGATGATGATAATGTTGTGTGATGATACTGATGCTGCTGATGATGATTATAGTGTTCCGGTTAATCTGATTTAGTTCAGGAACTGTTGTTGCCCATTCGTGGCCTTAAGTGGTTAGCATAGACGATGGCTAGGGTCTTCTACCATGGTGTGCGATGAGACGGCTAGAAGGGGATGGTGGAGGCCGTACCTAGGCTAAGCTAGTTAGCCGGGTTTGTCTAGGACATGGAAATGTTGGGTTCCATGTTAGTTATGTAATGATTACAATGTAACCTACTGCGGGTAGATGTTTTATTGGAACAAGGTGGTTGCTGAGAATAATTATCTGTTCTGAGATAGTTTGTGATTCCTTTTATTAGTTGCTCGGCGAGGTGTGTTATCACTCTTATGAGATACGGATATGGAGAATAATGCTCGGTCATGGTCCTAAGGCTGTTAGTTTAGTTTAGTTCCGTTTCACTTCTGATGCCTGGTGATGTGCGCCTTAAGCGTGTGCCTACATATACGTGCGACCGATATTAGTGATAACTTTATTTATTTATAAATTTTAATCTTTATTGCACCACAAACAGAAATAAAAAAACTTAACAAAAAGACGGTCTTATCGCTAAAAAGTGATCTTATGGCTAAGAACATCTCCTGTTGTCTTCTTATTTAATTTTTTGTTGCAATAATAATCTATACTATAATTTTAATATAATACAGCGGAAGAGTTTGTTTGTTTGAACGCGCTAATCTCTGGAACTACCCGTCGGATTTGAAAAATTCTTTTTGCATTTGTTAACCTAATTCTTGAGGAAGGTTATAGTCTATTTAACATCACGGTACGACCCTTAGAAGCCGAGCAAAAATAGAGAAAGTAAGAAAAACGCTAAGCGAAAACGAATTACTAAAAGGGAAATGAGAGGCCAGAGCGGTCAACCGACGAGAGCCGAACCGAGGGCTACTTTTCATTCTGGACAATCAAAGATTTTTAAATACACTTAGGATTGTTAAAAACTAGATCTACGCGGACGAAATCGCGGGCAGCAGCTAGTAAAAAGATAAACTTACATGCTAATATTAAATAAACTAAAAAATAATATAAAAACTTTATACATAATTATGTATTATAACTTCAGGTCAGTGTTAGCGAAAAAAAGTTTATTTTTGATGATTATACCTATGCAGAACTGTTCATTTTCATCGTCCACACTCTACACGGCCCAATCCTGGACACGATCTCATCCTAGAATTTTTTCAGTGGGATTCTCACGTTACTGCAAAGGGGAGATTGAGGCTGTAACACATGTTTTTGAGTTATAATGAAAAGATTTATTTTGAGCTCTTGTTCAAATGAAACGCTAAACGCAATCCAATAGAAAATCAAATTAATTTTATAACCACTCGATGTCTGTGTCTAAGACTGGCGTCTGTGCCCATCCTTAATCGAGGCGAGTCGCATTTTGAAGGCAAATTATCAGGGCGGGTGGGGTGAGGTGGATAATTAAAATCCGTTGATTAATATGTAAATGTAATAAGATTACTCTCTCCTGAATAATTGAGGGGGGAGAACGGGGTAACTTATACACGGACTGGTCTCTCACGTCTCTCATTACGGCTTTGTAACGGCGTGTAATGCAAGCGCGACTTGGATTTGCTGTCGGCAAATTAATTATTATTATTCCAACTATGGGGTATTCGATAAAGTCGCCTTTACTTGCTAAACGTAGGGCTATGATATAGTATATGTATAAAAAGTGGTGGATATGTTACAAGTGTGCGGTAAATGAAGCGCGATATTTGTCGTAAGTCATGTCATTTAACAATGAAGTACTTTATTATACTCTTCGTCGTTCGGAACAATTTTTTCGCTTGTTTTGTGAGTATATAACTCAGCCCTAGCACAGAATATCATAGACGTATAGTATATTTTCTGCCACATTTTGATGTTCTTTTACCACCACAAAACTTTATGACGCCGCACTAGGGTCGGCGTCATCGCACAAAAAATATCCCTACCAATTCTATTGTCTTTCATCACGCCAATACAGAACTACAGATAGATGTAATTTGTGACATAAGCTATTTTTTATACAGGAAAATCAAATAGTTCCCGCAGGTATTTTTAAAAACTAAATTCACGCGGACGCAGTCGCGGAGAAAAGATACTAATATTTTATATTAAAAATACAGATAAACAAATTTTTTGCTTCAGTAAACTTATCCTCCTGTGGCAACCCTATCAAAGCAGGCATAAATGCGCTCGGTCTTTAGAAGTTTTGCGTCTGTAAAGTTATTTACTCATGCGGTTATTGCACACAGTGGCCTCTCATTACGGCATTGTATCGCTGTAATGCGTACGGGACGCCCAACTTGACAAATGCTGTGCCCATAACCTAGCCGGTTATTACTAATAACGCTTGCTATAATCGCTGTACTACAAACAGGGGGGTAGATGAAGAACCTATATTAAGCGAATATTTTTATTACATATTTTACTAGCTTTTGCCCTCGACTTCGTCCGCGTGGTGTTTGGTTTTTAACATCCTTCGGGGTCCAGGTAACCTATGCCACTCTTCAACTCAAAAAATAATCACGTTGATCGTTGCTCAGTTGCTGTGTGGTTGTAGGACCAATCAATAAAAAAACACACATTCGCATACTAATATTATAAATGCGTATAGATAAGGTACGGGAAAAAACTATCCTATTAAGCTATCCTATGCGAAAGTTCCTAACAAACATCCATCCATTCTGGATGTAAACATCCAGTATGGATGAATAATTGTTACTCAATCACGCCGCATTGACTGGACCGCAATGGTTGAAATTGGGCACAGAGATAGATTACAGTCTGTAATAACACTACTACTACTACTTTATATCCCGAAAAATAAGAGAGTTTTTAAGAATTAAAAAACCTCAAACCACGCGTACGAAGTCGCGGGCATCAACTCGTTAGAAATAATTATGAGCTGTTGTAGAGCTAAAATATGAACGAAATTTACCTAACCCCTGCCCAAAGTTTACCATAACGCTTTGGAACCAGCCCGAAGCTATTTTACTTACGACAAGCTATTTTACCCCGCATCGAATACACGACAATCTCAAAATCTAGCTTAGAAACTAAGCTACACTCTCATAATTCGTCCAAATTTCTCCCGCCAAAACGGCCATGTTGTTTCCGCCATCTTTATTAAGAACGCATGGCCTCCCGCCTCCTGGCGTTGGTCAACAGCCAGCTAGGCGTTAAAGGCATCAGCTACGTCCACCCACCAAGTCTATAAGACCCCTATACGTTTCCCTCGTTACTTTAAGCCGGGGTAACTTTCACGGGTCTGGGCGGGCTGGTTGACGGTGTTTGGCTCACTTGTCTAATGGCTTTGATTAAACTGCCAGTTTATTTGACGGTACGGTGCGTGCGTGCGGCCACGTATGAATTTATGCTTAGACGACGTCCTACGATGGAATTATGATCGACGGTGAAAATTATGCAGGTACTAAGTAAGTACGGTTCCGAATAAACATTCCTATCGAAAATAATGCCTATCTCTTGCCCATACTTCGCAGTATACTTCGCGGTAGCTTAATGGGTTTCTTTTATAGAAGCGGGTGTTACTTTGCGGTAGTCCATGATATACAACGAGCACAATATAAGCCCATTTTCTCCAACCATACCATCCCCAAAGTCTGAAATCTTTCTCACTTTGCTCAGACTCAAGACAGAGTTAAAACAAGACAGATTTAGTTAGAGCACATTTGTGTCTCGTTTTAACCTCTATCTTGAGTCTGAGCTGAGTCAGAGCACACTCTATAGATCTCAGCGTAAGAGTTTCTTTACATAGGTTCCTTTTGTGTTACACTATTACTATTTATTTACTTATGTATTTTGTTCTTGTTTTTCATGCAATAAAGTTGTATAAATCAAATAAATAAAATAGGTATCCTCAAAATGCATTCCCTTACCCAATGTCATTTTTAGTTTAAGTTGTTCCCCAAAGGTTTGTGAACCTACCACCTAACTTAGCTTAGGTAGCCGGTAAAAGTTAGGGAACGTTGCACTATGTCAGATAGAATTCAAAAAACGGCGTAACCGTTTTTATTATTGCTCTAATCGATAGAGTAAAAAATTTCAAATGCATGAGTAGAACACCCGAAATTCAAATGTCTTTAGATCCAGAGATCCGGGGTGTGGGTTGAATCTACACTACCATACCCCTTCCAAAGTTAGCCCGCTACCATCTAAGACCGCATCGTCACTTACCATCAGGTGAGATCGCAGTCAAGGAATATTCTGTCATCAAATAAAAAAATAAATAAAAAAGTATTCATGACATTATGTTATAACGTTAACTTGGAAAAGACTAATTGCTGCATTCAGAGTCCCTTATCCTAATTGAAGGAATTATAATAATATACCTAGTATAGATTCTTCTTCATAAGTTACTTACATTTTGTAACACTTTTCCATTTGTTGCTGAGTTTATTGGCGGTTCTTCTCATTAGAATCTGCTTCAGACCGATGGTAGAGTCTTGACTTGTGAAGACAAATCGAGACTATCATTGATTCTCTATCGAGCCACAAGCTGCATGAAATCTACACTACTATTTTATAAAGAGGAAAGATTTGTATTTTTGTGTGTATGTTTGTAATGAATAAACTCAAAAACTACTGTGCCGATTTCAAAAATTCTTTCACCATTGGAAAGCTACATTCACCCTGAGTAACATAGGCTATATTTTTTATAATCTTATGGCCACCCGTGCGAAGCCGGGACGGGCCGCTAGTAAAATATAATTTTGAATTTGAAGAGGGATAAAACAAAGGGTTCCCTCTGGGTTTTTAAAAATCTAACTCCATCGCGGACAAATTCGGGGGCAATAGCTAGTTTTTACATAAAGCATTGTAACAAAAAAATGTTAGAATTATTTTGCTGTAATCCGCCAACAGAAAAAATCTGTATGGTCAAACATGCAGTTATAAGCTAAGCACCGCTTACCTCCCCAACCAAGCAATAAAGCAAAGTTCCCAAGCAAGCAATGCCACCACCACTCACATGCACCACCACACAAGACTTCTATACTACCTACTCTCGACGCACGTTTCGCCCCGACATCGGAGCATCCTCAGGAGATATCGACTTTACAATGTTGTATTGTCTAGTCATTATATTGGCGGATTACAGCAAAATAATTCTAACATTTTTTTGTTAATCATGAACTTCCGCAAAGTAACGCCTGATTCTATCCAATATAAAGCATTGTGTTGGGTCATACCATATATTGGGTATACCATATTCGTTAAGCATACTTCACTATCCTAGTTCAAGTTTCACTTGACAGGCTGTGCGAATGAAGCACAGCGTTCTCAGTAATAATATTACCTTTACCAAACAATAGGTTTGCCAGTCTTGCTTCTGGCCTCTCAATAATTAGGATAGTGCATCTCTGTGCCGAATGAGAATAAAGCCCACCCTTTGTACAGCTGTGAGACTGCGTGCATGTGTTAGTTTATATATGCATCTTGATTCTGAGTATTTATGTGGGTGTAGGGTTGCGTCCACTTCGATTAATAGGGCTGTGCGAGCTTTCTTACATGACATTATCCCGTCTTGCGTACTGTTTAAGGGTACCAACCACCAACGGAACCCTGTTAGGGGTTCCGCTGTCCGTCTGTCTATCCGTCCGTCCATGTCCATCTGTCAGCTGAGATGTATCTCATGAACCGTTATAGGTAGATACTTGTCACATACTGCCGCTATAACAACAAATAATAAATAAAGACGTGTGGCACTCGGGGACTGCTGCGGTAAAGCTATTGCATAGCATTTTTTATCAACGCCATCTAGCGGTGAGAGGAGTCCCGTGTCAGGTTATTTTCGTTACGGAATTTCTGGATTCGGTATCCACGCTCAAGGCCAACGATAGAAGCTATGCAATAGCTTAAAAATAAGTTAAAGATAAAAGATAAGATTTTTAACTTATTTTTTTTACCATGCAATAAACTTTTGTTTTGGCTTGACCTTAATGGTACGGAACCCTTCGTGTGCTGTCCGACCCGCACTTTCTCACTCATCACGCGTTTTTCTCACTCATCGTTCTGATCTCTATTGTAACATTTGTAACAATTTCAAAAAAGGAGGTTCTCAATTCGTCTGAATCTTTTTTTTTTAATGTATGTTCCCCGATTACTATCTCCATTCCTTTCAGCCAAATTGACTCATTCGTTGTGGCTTGAAGGAGTAAAAAACAGACACACACAGACCCACACACGTACAAACTTTCGCCTATACAACGTGTATTGAAACTCCGAAATAATACTGAAGGAGGTGAATGTGCTCATAAAACTGAACAACTTTCCCCACGGAACCTAGGTCGAAATATGGAAAAAAAATTTTTACCCCCCATAGTAAATCAATCAGCTGATCGTCAATTTTATATGGGAGGTCCACATTTTTTTTTTTCATATTTCGACCTATGTTCCTTGGGGAAAGTTGGTCATTTTTATGAGCGTTCACATTCACCTCCTTCAGTATTATTTCGGAGTTTCAATACACTTTGTATAATATTAGTGTGATATAATATTAGTAGTATAAAAACCCGAAATCGTCAACCCTATTTCAAGCGTGGAGGCACGTCCTCCGCATGCCACTCTCTGATACTAGCGTCGTATATTTCCGCACACTGCCCTGTCTTATTATCTGCCCTGCACTCTACACTACACAAACACCTTGTGAACAACCTAAACTTTTGACTTAACTTAACTGTAGAGTTAATATAGAATAGAATAGAAATATTTTTTATTCAAATAAACTTTTACAAGTGCTTTTGAATCGTCGATGAATCTAACACTGATTTGGAATGTCCTACCTGCCGATAAGAACCAGCAATAAACTCGACGGTTGTTCTTTAACTTTTTACAATAGGTAACAAAACTATGCTATGTATACACATATATACTTCATTCATCGAAATTTCAAAAATGCATACCTACATACAATCCAATACATGTTAGACGGGCAGAGAGAAAGTAGACCCACTCCCGATCTTATATAGTTCTTTCAATTCACGAGGGCGCGTAGCTCATGATTGTGTGTGTAGCGTTGCCAGGCGTCCGGATAAAGCCGGACACAGTCAGGCTTTTTGGTTGAGTGTCCGGCCAAATTAGAAGGTGTCCGGCCTTTCTGACTTTTGTTAAGCTTTTTAAGTTTAACTATTTTTTTACATATTTGTCATGTGTTGGTTTCCGCTGCACTCGCCTCACCTTGTACCGCTGCGCTTGCGCAAGCGGGCTTTTAAAAAAAATTGCCATTTTGTACTAGGTCTAAAAAATAAGGGTGTCCAGTCTTTTTACACAAATGTCCGGCTAAACTGGCTGGCCTGTCCGACTTTTCGGTTTGAAGACCTGGCAACCCTATGTGTGTGTGTGTGTATCTGTATAAGTGTGAGCGAGAGCTTGCTCGCGCCTGACCGCACCCACCTAGGCTCCTGACAGGCACGCACACTTACGCAATGTGCATGTACACGAAGTAACCACAAGTAAAACTCACGCGTCCTCGTAAATTGAAAGGACTATACAGGGTGTCCCACGGCTATGCCACATGGACGGGAAGTACCTTAAATATTGTAGATGGAACATTTTACTGAAAGAAGACTTCATTTTAATTTAAAAAACAATTTAAACTGCATTCATAGATTTTTAAATAATTGCCTGGTTGAACCGGGACTCGAACCCGCTATACGAGAAAAAAATTAACCTGTATCTTTATCATACCGATCGGAAGGCATCATCATAAGGATTATTTTTTGTTAAATAACATAGCATGAGAAATAAAAGGAAGACCATGAATTTTAGCCTTTGATGTAAAACAGTTGTACGTCGATACGCCAATGTCAGCTTTTCATTTTTCTGAACAAAATTTTACATCAAAGGCTAAAATTCATGGTCTTCCTTTTATTTCTCATGCTATGTTATTTAACAAAAAATAATCCTTATGATGAAGCCTTCCGATCGGTATGATAAAGGTAAAGGTTAATTTTTTATCTCGTACAGCGGGTTCGAGTCCCGGTTCAACCAGGCAATTATTTAAAAATCTATGAATGCAGTTTAAATTGTTTTTTAAATTAAAATGAAGTCTTCTTTCAGTAAAATGTTCCATCTACAATATTTATGGTACTTCCCCTCCATGTGGCATAGCCGTGGGACGCCCTGTATATAAGATTTAATTCGATTGATCGTATTCGTATTCGATGATGTTAGCGTCAAAGTAAAATGAAAAATTAGAGCTCAATTTCATGTATGCATTCTGATACGTTTACATATACAAATAAGCTCCAAATTAAAATCGGTTGTACTGAATTTGTGACTTTAATGATATAAAAATAAGGTTCATTTTACTTTGAGGCTAATCTTATCGAATACGATCAATCGAATTAAATTTTATACTAACCCTACTTTTTGGGCCTACCAGTGCAGGAACGCAAACGAAACCTGGAACTTAACGTCCAATAAAAACTTAGGTATCTATCAGATATCAAAATCAAACCCTTATGTACATACTCGTATATGCATTGTTGTATATCCCAATATAGCTTATAATATAATAATACAGAAATCTAAATATTGCCTCAAATTAGTGATTTTGTAATCGAAAAGTCTTAGGAGACTCAAATTTTTTCCAAATTGGCGTTTTAATTAAAACCAAATCGAATTAATTACAGGGCCAAAATTATTCCGCCCTTTGAAAAATTGACAAACGCCCGTCGATGAAGGCTGATAACTCGGTAAATACATCGTTAAAACGTTGTGTTTTTTTATCTCTGTAAGATTTTCGCTTGATTATAATCTGCACTGATTTTTTTTTTCACTTGCAATAAATATTTATTTGTGTTCAACGAGTCTTCTAATAACTTTTGGTATTTAAGAAGGCATACAGCCTCTAATAAGATTTTAATAAGATTTTTGCTCCATGTTTTTACTTTGAGATTGATAACTAAGCTCGGCCTTAGCCTCCCACCAGACCAAAGATGAGAGATAACTTAGTAATTATTAATTCCCTAATTGCCCCTGCCGGGACTCGAACCTGAGATCTTTCATAGCGCTTACCACTGAGGTACCCAGTAAATTATCGTTTTTGTTTCCAGTTTTTCGAACATTAGTTCAAAATTTTCTTTAGAAACTATTTTTTGTTTTTTGTATCAATTTATAGGCACGTTTATGAGTTATTAAGCCCACTATGTTTGAATATAAGTATCAATACATAATGATGAATATCTAAAGATACAGTGTTTTGAATTCATAGGGTTGGTACTGAAAAGAAAGAAACTTTATTTTGTAAATTGTGCTTACACGTCACCAAGTAGGTAAACCTAGATTAAGTTATCTAGATAAGGTTGTCCCGGCGCCTCCACCACTTGAGCATTAAAGACAAAAGGCGTCAAGCAGAAGAAGCGCCGGAACAATAAGTCATGTGTGGCACAACCTGGAAAAAAGATTCCAACTCAGCAAAATGCTGTATGCTTTGTACAAGCATAAGGGCCATACATCGCTGATTTTCAGCCAGGAGCCTGATTCGGGTGGCGCCACGGAATTCTGCATCGTAGCTGTACTTATACTATTTTATCTATCAACTAGCTTTAACCCGCGGCTTCGCTCACGTTAGGTTCGATTTTTTAACCCCCTATTTAACCCTCTTGGGGTTGAAATTTTCCAAAATCCTTTCTTAGCGGATGTCTACGTCCTAACAGCTACATGTATGCCAAATTTCAGCTCGATCGGTCCAATGGTTAGAGCTGTGCGTTGATAGATCAGTCAGTCAGTCAGTCAGTCAGTCATCACCTTGCCTTTTATATATTTAGATAACTAAATTATCTACTAACGAACTTAAATAAAAGTGAACTTTTACAAATATGTATGTCTAAACTATCTTAAGTATATCGCCCAAAGTTGCTGCATTATTACTTTCGAAACTCATAAAAATATTTTCCTTAATTTTTGGCCACGCAATCTCAACGGAGAAATTACGCAAGAGATAGTTCTAGGGTGTGCCCAAACACAGGTGCACTCTCTATTCTCTGACTATAATAGTCCAATGGGAGAGCAATTCGACACGACCGGAAAGAGATCAAGCGCGGACTGAAGGCTACGTGCTCTCCGAGGCATCTGGGTATTGCATTATTCCCATCGTGGGCTGATTTATGAGAATTTCTTGCCCAAAAACCAAGAAGTTTATTTTTGCCCAACCTAAGATTTGATGAAAAACAAAAAAAAAGACGTGTGGCACTCGGGGACTGCCGCGGTAAAGCTATTGCATAGCATTTTTTATCAACGCCATCTAGCGGTGAGAGGAGTCCCGTGTCAGGTTATTTTCGTTACGGAATTTCTGGATTCGGTCTCCACGCTCAAGGCCCGCGATAGTAGCTATGCAATAGCTTAAAAAACAAAATTCTTTTGCTATAACTACGCGCTAAAACATAATATGAAGGGTACAGGAAAAGAAGGGGGTGTCACCTACATACATAGACTGCTAGGATCATAATCCTTCCTTTGGATTTGCCGTTTGGTATAAGGTAGGATATATAGATCGGTCTTAATGGCAGCAATGGCTGGATCATGCGTCATGCTCGTGAACGGGTGCCACCAACGGGAATGGGTCTGCTTTGGCTGCCCATCTTGACATGCGTTGGATTGGTGTACCTGTGGGCATTTTTGCATTTTTTTGAAGCTTTATTGTGGAAGCACTGTATACATAGTATAGCTTTGTAAAAAAAAAAAATTTTTTTTGAAAAGAGCAACTGCTGAGTTTCTTACCGGCTCTTCTCAACAGAGTCTGCATTCCGAACCGGTGGTGGATTTATGACGTGTCCTAAGAGCTACAAGTTAGCCTATATGAAATAAATTAATTTTGAATTTGAATTTGAATTTAGATAAACAAAACACTACCAACGATGAAGTTAAGTTTTATTATAGCTATGTTAACTCAGACCTTAGTTGTGATGTTGCATTTTGGAGTTCGTAAAAAAGTTACCAGCCATAACACCGTAGTAGGTAGGGTAGGGACATAAATATAATATACAATTCGGTCTCTCCGTAGCGAGAAACACCGCATGCCATAAACCAGGTATGGGCAACCTTTGGAACGTGGCGGGCTAAACTTGTGGGTGAAATAGAAGTCGCGGGCCATAGAAATAAATAATTTTTTATCTGGTTGTGAAAAAAGATTTGTTGTTATTTACCCGGATTTTCAACATGTTTGTTATTCATTGCATTATTTTACTTGATTTTCTAAACTTTTAATTCAGAGCGCATTGAACTGTATGTCACAATTTTTGTATTAGTATCAAATTTCAAAGATTAAAATTCCTTTTTTCTGGCTTTTTGTTCAGAAAAAGCGCTAATGACATACTAACCAAAAATGACATTTTAGCGAGCGAAGCGAGCGCGAAATTTTTTATTGCGAAATTGTATTCTGTCACTACTCCACTAGTTCTTATACTTGAAACTTAACTACCTGCAATACCAATCCACAACCGATATTTTCTAAATCCTGACCATTTAGGTGGGCCTTACCAAGCACATCAGAATTGAGAAGTTGGTACCTGAAGTTCAATGATATTGTATTTATTCCAAACTTGTTACTTTAATACCAATCCACAACCGAAAATGTTGCGAGCGAAGCGAGTGAGTAATTTTTTATGTTTGCATTACGGTTCTTAGTAGTCCATTCTTGGCACCTACAACAGCAACGTAAAAGCGACGTTTTCGCGAGCGAAGCGAGCGCGAAATTTCTGTAAGACAAATAAAAATTTTGGCCCCGCCGCGCCTAAAATCTGCTGCCCTAGGCTCCAGTCAACTCACTGGTAAATCCGCCACTGTGCGTAACCTTTCTTGTCCCAAATAATTTAGTTTACATAAATTTTAATTTTGAAAATGATCGCTCGGCACTAGCCGTATTCACATGATTGGCTATAAATGTTAGGATCATCTTGTGCTTCTGGCCCACTCTGACCGGGGGTCTCTTCAGGCTGGGGGCCCGTGGCATTTTGCCGTCTTGCCACCCTATTGTTACGCTACTGTATACGTGAAATATGCTCAAAACAAGCAGTGGAAATTTTTGAAATAATCCATAATTAATATTTAGAACTCTTTTCTTGGCGTTGGCGTATGTGTAGGTAAATGTAGCGTGAATAAGAATTTTTTTTCGCGCCTAATTTCAAAATGCTCCGCGGGCCGCATTTAAACATGAGGCGGGCCGCTTGCGGCCCGCGGGCCGGGGGTTGCCCATATATGCCATAAACTAATATTCGCTCTGGACACTACTTGGAGTTATTGGACAATGTAAATGAACGCTATCTCCTATAATGCCTGCCTTATTCCCCCCAGCCGGGGCAGTGCCCGGGGCGACCCCGCCGGGTGGCACCCCCACACCCGACCGATGTCTCATCAGTAAGGATTGAACCCTTTAATGTATTCACCGTAACTTTGGGATGAGTCTTGTATTAGTGTTATAATGAGACGTGGCCCTTAGGAATTATGGCTATACTTATGGGTCTCCCGGGTACGGATTACCGAAGGAACAGTTTCAATTTCTATATGTATGTGGCTTCGTCGGGTCACGTATCTGATACCGTATTAAATTTTACGTTTAATACAATATAATGATATCAGAAACGTATAAGTCGCACTAATATTATAAAGGCGAAAATTTGTACGTGTGTGTGTATTTTTGGAACCGATTAGGCTGAAATTTGGAATGGAAATAGCTCACACCCAGGATTAAAACATAGGCTACATTTTATCCCTGAAAATTAAAGTTCCCGCTGGAATTGAAAAATCTTAATCCACGCCGACGAAGTCGCGGGCGTCATAGAGTACATGTTATCAAAAACGTATACATACAAATACATATATAAAATATGACGACTGATCACTGAAATACACCTGAATTCAATAAAGAAACTTCCATCCCTTAAACTTGAGATATGTTTATAGGTGAAATTGAAATATGTATGTTACGAATCTTAATATTACATTAAGTTGCAAAGTTTTTTTTATATGAGTAACGAGCAAACGAGCAGGTGGGTCACCTGATGTTAAGTGATCGCTGCCGCCCACACCGGCGTTTTTGAAAATGTTATAAATTCACTGAAAACAGTTTGTAATCTATACAATCACGAGTCTATACTCTTAACATATTAATTATTCGGTGTTTAATAAAAGGCTTAGTACAGTCAATGAAACCTTTATGTTAAACATTTTATTTAAAAATTTTATTAACTTTACATGCCGACAAAATTCCGATTTGCTTAGCAAAAAGTGTAACATCAATGCATTAAAAAAATATCTACAGTAATAATATTTTAAACAACGAGGGGTTTAAAATATTATATTAATAAAATAAATAACTAAACACATTGAAAACTTCAAGCGCAACAAAATGTAATATCATAACCAAAATAATTTATTTAAGTAGGTAAGTAAGTAGATTTGAAAAGACTCTTATTATAAGATTCTATTGAAATCTACTTACTTTTGTTGTTAGTGAACGAGAATTTAAAACACTGGCCTGATCCCCGCCTAAGTCGCCAGCAGATCGATATTGCTACCAATTAGTAAGTACCAATTTTCCAATAAAACTTCAAACTGTTTTCCATTCCATTATCTCTCGCCACCCTTTATTGCTGGCAAAGTTAAGCTACGACTCCTCTTTCCACCGCTCTGAAATTATTACAATAATAATATTATTATATTAATAATTGTATTGATAAGGAGACTCTCGTAATAAGGGTAAACCGTCCCCTTTCTGCCAGCCATCCTCAATAGCAGAATTTATGTAACTAATGAAATAAGCGAAGTGCCGTTCCCGCCCGCCCGAGCCGCCTCCACCCTTCATTATCGGAAAGTTTCAAATATAATTTGAAATTATGCTCAATGTTATATTGAAGATAAGAGAAACACAAATTCCTTTAATTGGACTTGTTAAAGTGACTCAAATTAAGTTAACACCGAGTTGATGGTATTACTTTTGAAGTTGCCGAATTATGACGGACTGTCCGTTGGTTTGCGGATTCATGGGGTGATTAGGGGCCGGGGACCGCGCGAAAAACGATAGAAAGTGCCGTGGCCTGGCTTTGAGAGCGTATATCAATTGATTGTATCGTCCTTGCAGATTACCTTCAATATAAAAAGTTTTAAATAAAACTTGAAGTCATATTTCTTAGATATTTAACATTTAATATTACGTGTCTTAAAATTGTACATATCTATACTATTATTACAAATATAAAACTATATTTCGATTATATTTTATTATTTTATGCAGGCTGGTGCCTTACAAAATGCCGGCTAATTCTTGCGTATCGGGAATTCATAATATTTTTTACTAATAATATAAACAATCCAAATCCTAATCCTCCCACCAGACCAGACCAGAGACAATTCAGAAATTATAAATTCCCAAATTGCCCACGCCGGGAATCGAACCCGAGACCTCCCAGTTATAAGACACCGCTGCGCCAGGGAGGTCGTCATTTCTGACCAGTCGCCAGCTGCTAAGGTTTCAAAACGAGGAGTCCATCTTCCCATTAGTCTGCGTCGACAAAGAACAGTTATCGGCTCCTCGGGGCCGCCTATCTTATTTAATGGCGACTTTTATGAGAACCTATAGCATTGTTTCACGGAGTTATAACGAAGTTGGACTAGTTATTAAGTTAAACTGTGGGTGTCGCTTATTATTTTTTTATTTTTATTAATGTGCCAGCGGGAAAAAGTTGTTGAAAGCCATTATTATTATTATTCAATGTACAATAATGTATAGTGATTTGTAAAGTAGGGTAAGAGATCCAAGTTCTAATTTTTGGATATACGAGTACTTGCTTGCTTGAAAAGAAGAAAGCAGTAGTTCAATTCAACCTGTATGCGTGTGTTTGTAGGTATGTGTGTGGATACCTAAGTCTAGGATGTGCTGCTCCTGGTTTGACTGGTTTTATTGCAGTCTTTTTGGTAACAATTATTTTCCGAAAATTGAAAAAAAAAAAATAACTACATAATTATTATACATTACTAGCTTTTGCCAGCGGCTTCGCTCGCGTTAGGTTCGATTTTTTAAACCGCTATTTACGCCCGTAGGGATTGAATTTTTGAAAATCCTTTCTTAACGGACGCCTACGTCATAATAGTTATCAGTATGCCAAATTTCAGCCAGATCTGTCTAGTGGTTTAAGTGGTTGGTTGATAGATCAGTCAGTCAGGCAATCAGTCAGTCACCTTTTCCTTTTATGTATTTAGATAAATAATTTTATAATGCGGTAATATTTATATACTTATTATAATTTTATATTTGATACCTCATTAAACTAAAATATATATTATAAGGTCGGGTTCGTCGTCGGCAGCCAATCAGTGATATAATTAGATTGAGGCCGACGGCTAATTGTGATAGTCTCAAGTTGCGAACCCCCAGATACGAGCGGGCTGGGCGCATTGACAAAATCAATAGTTGACCTAACGTATAGCCCTCAAGGATATCCTCTGATATTTGCTTGTTTACTGCCTCACGACTGTCTATACTCATTTTAATTATTATTATTCATTTAACTTAAATAAAAATATAACTCATAAATTGAAGTCCTGTTAGATACAAAGTGAGCTTGCGATACAATACAGATAACTTTTAGAAAAATTTGCAAAGTTTGTAGGTGGAAAACTTTGGAAAACTTTTGGAGGGAATACATAGCAAATGGGATGGTGCGTAACCGTCAACGGTATTAAACAAAATACAAAAATCTTTATTATGAACACAGTCACGACTTCATGAGAGTGTTTGTTTGTTTATTTATCCTTCAATCACGCAGCAACGAAGACATGGTAAAAGAAAAAGCGTCCTATATCCTCCCGATCCCCAACTATCCAATGTAAAAAATCACGTCTATTTTAGTAGCTCTATTGCAGCGTGATTGAGGGATGAATACGCATTTTACGGGAGACACTTTTGCATTCATTAAATCAATAAGAATGTTTTTGTGTAGCATAATGTCTACAATAATTAAGTTTTCCAACGTTAATAATAATTTGCATTAGTGGATTTACTTGAAGGTTGCAAACTAAGGTATACGTTAGGTCAACTATTGATTTCGACTGCCCCCAACTCGCTTGTTAGTATCTAGGGGATTGCTACTTGAGACCAAGAATTAAGTACCGACCACTATATTATTAAATTATTACTTACTTTGGACGGCGTACTTAGCAATAATAAATATTTAATATATCTAAATATATAAAAGGCAAAGGTGACTGACTGACTGACTGACTGATCTATCAACGCACAGCTCTAACCACTGGACCGATTGAGCTGAAATTTGGCATACAGGTAGCTGTTAGGACGTAGACATCCGCTAAG
Organism: Hipparchia semele; assembly: GCA_933228805.2. Classification (NCBI taxonomy): domain Eukaryota; kingdom Metazoa; phylum Arthropoda; class Insecta; order Lepidoptera; family Nymphalidae; genus Hipparchia; species Hipparchia semele. The sequence goes on along the minus strand of OW121723.1, from coordinate 3,339,053 downwards.
AAAGGATTTTGGAAAATTTCAACCCCAAGAGGGTTAAATAGGGGATTAAAAAATCGAACCTAACGTGAGCGAAGCCGCGGGTTAAAGCTAGTTTTAAATAAGAATATTGTAATTGTATATCCCTACTAATATTATAAATACGAAAGTGTGTCTTGTTAGTTTGTCCTTCAATCATGAAACAACGGAGGACGTGTTATTGCATTATTGATTCATTGAAAAGTGTAATTGCTACCTACTTTGAATAAAATATTTGACTTTGACTTTGTTACTTTTTAAATCGATAATACAAAGTGATCCCGTAGGATTTTTAAAAACCTAATTCCAGGTGGAAGAAGTGGCGGACAAAAGATAGTTCGGTAAAATAAAATAAAAAATATAAGTCAGACATATACATACAAGTAAGTATGTATTTTATACTATTTAGATGTAAAAAAGATCACCACCCACATTAACTATATATCATCATTATCAATTATAGAATAAAAAAGTCAGCAAGCCCACCATCAAGCCATATCAAGAGATCAATTGAAACAAATTACAATGATCACAATTAGATACAGATCGGGGTCTAATTATTCGGATTCGATTCGTACCGGCGCAGCACTATTCTCGATCGCCGACAAGCGATTTCGGAAATTACTAAGGCGTCGCCTCCCTCCCGCCCCATGCCACCCCGTTCCTTGCGTTTCGGTTAGACGGTCAATCACTGGTACGTTTACCCTATAAATTTTAATAGGACAATTTACATAGAGGCATTTTGTTTATTAATTACTTCTTCTACTTAGGTACATAATACGATACTATGTGTGAGTTCAGATTTTAGTTAATTTTATAAATTACTAGTTAAGACCCGCGGCTTCGCTCGCGTAGATTTAGTTTTTTAAAAATCCCGCGGTATTTAGATTTAGAAATTAATTTAGAAATTATAAATTCCCAAATTGCCCCCGCCGGGAATCGAACCGAGACCTCCCAGTTAGAAGACCACAGCGCTTACCACTGCACCAGGGGGGTCGTCAAAAAAAAGTTTTCGAAGTCATGCCATTAAAAATATCACTCGCTATGAAAACATCGTGAGAAAACCTGGCTTAAGTTCTCTACATCATTTTCAAAGCAGTGTGAAGCTGACTTGCCATTGTGGTGGATTGTGGCCTTAAACTTTCTCGTACTGAGATCTGAGAGACCCGTGCCCAGTAGTTTTTTTTTTTTTTTAATAGTGTTTGACTTAACGGACTTGATAATTTTCATTCCAAGGCGTTCAATTAAGGCAAATTCCTCGAACTTAATTACAATTTAGATATGGCCGAGATTATAAATGACAATAGTAGAGACTTGTACAGCGGTGGGGAGCATTGATTAATGAAATCGTTATGGTAATGAGAATGGTGGGTTTTTGGTCGATAATATCCTCCACTATTACAACTACACTATGGCCCTATACTGTGAGTTTCAGTGTTCATAGTTGGAGGCTGAAATCTATACACCGAACTCGCACTCTGCTCAGACTCAGGACAGAGTTAAATCGAGACGATCTATGTCACGTTTTAATCTCTATCTTAAGTCTGAGTTAAGTCAGAGTGAGAGTGCAATCTATAAGTATAGATCTATATTAGCATCAAGAACCGCGATCGATAATAATCTCTATCCTATGCATATTATATCCTCAATTTCTTTAATCCGATGGCTTTGGATGGATGGATTGACTTTTCTATCTCGGTCAACTTCGCCTATCCATCGCAGCTTTGATGTCATGATCTTTTTTTCGAGCGAGCGAAATCAAACTACTCTAAAGCCTTCCTTACACATCTGCGTTTTTATCTGTCAAAATGTATCGTATGTTCATACTTAATTACCGTCGATATTAACGCAGAATATATCTAAGATCGCTAGCGTTTAAATCCAAATATAAAATATTCTGAAACAGATGTATCGCAAAGAGGAAAACCTTCCTACCTTAGAGGGAGATGACATTTTACCACAGAAATCTGGATTAAATTTTCGATTTTCAATCTATAGATTTTAGATTACTAATAGGCACAAGCTACTAAACAAGCGTTAGCCAAGCAACTAATAAGTATAACTTAGTTAACATTATAATCATACTAGCTTTTGGCCGCGACTTCGCTCAAGTTTTTCGAACCACTATTTTAACCCCTTAGGGGATTGAATTTTCAAAAATCCTTTCTTAGCCTACGATTAGAATGCCTACTATGTATCTGAATGCCAAATTCCAGCCCAATCTGTCCAGTAGTTTGGGCTGTACGTTGATAGAGCAGTCAGTCACCTTTTCCTTTTATTTATGTTTAGATAAATCGGAGTTATTTTTGATCTTCAATCTGTAGATTTTGGATTAGATAGGTTAAGTGATACCAGCTGGCATACAAGCGATATCTAAGTTGAGATAGTTTAAGGAGGCGCTCGCATGAAAAACTGCATTAATAGCGTGTGTAGATCAGATAATCGCAGGTTATCCGCGCCGTTTCCTCGCCTCCCCAAAGACCGTTCCCCCCTCCGCCCCGCCTCAGCCCTCCCCCCTCCTTCCCCGCCCCGCCGCACAGTACATCATCTCATTTGAATTTCTAACTAGGAAACCTCCATGCAATTATTGGATTAATGTAAATTACTCAGTCTACAGCTCCACGGTGCACTATCAGGGACCAGCCTTAATTAGAATCCGGTTAATTCTAATAATAGATGTGGTGATTAACGGGAAAAAATTATTATCGATTAGTGGACGATGCCCGCGACTTCGTCCGCGTGGATTAAGATTTCTGATTACCGCGGGAACTCCTTAATTTTACGGGATAAAATCCGGGTCAAATCCGTCCAGTAGTTTTTGCGTGAAAGAGTTACAAACAAACATACACACACACCCAAAAACATACAAACATTCGCCTTTTACAACCGGTCTAGGAAAAGTTTGATGTAATATTCGTCATATTGATTTTGTTTGTGTAAAATGTAGCCTATGTGACCCGAACCATAATAAGGAGTCGATTGGCACCTCATTCACCTTACTTAAACCCTTTGGGGGTGGAATTTCAAAAAATCCTTTCTTAGGTGGGTGTCTACGTTATGAAAGGAACCTACTGTCATTTCAAGCCTTTGTTTCAAGCTTAAGCTATAGCGATGTAGGCTGTGCCTTGATATATAAGTCAGTCAGGATTTGAATTTTATATTACAGATATGGTGTAAATATTATATGAAATATAATTAGAAATGCAATAAACTTAAATACACGCATCAATCTTCAATCTAAATATATAAAAGGTAAAGGTGACTGACTGACTGACTGACTGATCTATCAACGCACAGCTCTAACCACTGGACCGATCGAGCTGAAATTTTGTATACAGGTAGCTGTTAGGACGTAGACATCCGCTAAGAAAGGATTTTGGAAAACTTCAACCCCAAAAGGGTTAAATAGGGGGTTAAAAAATCGAACCTAACGTGAGCGAAGCCGCGGGTTAAAGCTAGTGTAAAATAAATAAAATTACTCCATGCATAATAACTTAATCTAAGCATAATAAGTAAAACATAACGTAAAAAATGATAAAATTTAAAATTATTGTTTTTGGACATTTTCATCACTTTAAAAATCATGCTAAACTTAGGTAGGTACATCTCTATTAATTTTAGTTATTAATATTTGTCTTTAGTTCATGTAAGTATCTAACCTAAGTTTCTACTAAAACAAATTCTATATAAGAAATAATATAATTTCACGGTCATAAAAATAAGCAACTTACCGATCTTCTCACATATTCACGTCAATTAAATAAATCTGTAAATTACTGAAATTTCTAATACATCTATATAAATTATTATTTGTAACTAATCGTTTAAAAACTTTACTAACATTTATTATATGAAAAATACTTCACGCCAGGTTAATACGGCATGGTAAATTAGACGTAAGGTGAAGAAAACCATTATTCTCTTAATACTGGTATTAATTTGTAGGAGTCTCTACTTTCGTAGTTTATTAATTGCTTCACGATAATTATACGATTATCAATACGTAATGGGAAAAATCTAAGCGGGCAGGCCGTAAATCGAACGCATCGCAGGCGGACAATCACCCGTGACCTGAGGTAAGTCAACGGCCTATACTACCCCACTGAAGCTAAAGGAGAATCCGCAAACCCTAAACAAAGTCGGCGCGGCAAAACGAGGCGCAAAACATCGAAATATCCCGCCGTGACCTCGAAAACGTACGTAGGTGAAAGCCCTCGGGCTCACGTAGGGGAACAAAAAATCTCTAACCCCTAGTAAGGAGGGGGGCGACCCGCCCATGAATGAGCGAAGGAGGCGCGCGTCCTTGGAGCAAAAAAGTCACGTGACCCGCGCAACAGGTGCCGCCGTAAGCGTGTCCTTGCCGACGGATTAGAAAAAACAACATGTTCGAATTTCCGAACGCGCTCGCCGCCCGCCGCTTCTTTTTCTTTTTCTTTGTTGTTGTGTTGACACCTTGTCAAGACTTCGTGACTTACCGCCAATCCTACATTCGTTTGGAAACTTATATCAATTTGGTTGTATTAGACTAATCGTGTTGTTTTTTAACGCCTCGTTTGTTTCTTCTTTGATGCCTACTATTCTTTTATATTTTAACTAGCTTTTTCAAGCGACTTCGCTCACGTTAAGTTCGATTTTTCAAACCACTATTTTATCCCTTCAGGGGTTGAATTTTCAAAGATGCTTTCTTAGAGGTTGTCTACGTCTTAAATAGCTATCTGTATGCCAAATTTTAGCCCGATCCGTACAGTGGTTAGAGTTGTGCATTGATAGATCAGTCAGTCAGTCAGTTAGTCACCTTTGCCTTTTATATATTTAGAAAAATACATATTATCCGGCGGGTGGGTATCATCAACCAACATTCAGGGATCGCGCCCTGATGGTGCAGTTGCTTGTTAGCGTTTTTATAATATACATCTTTATCAACATTCCGTCCACTGCTGGACATAGACATTTCAGGCTTCAGGCTTCAGCCTTTTTCATTCAGACACATCCACCAACCACTCTATATCGTCGATCTATCTTATGAAGAGCGCTACACACTTTGCTACTAATATGTGCAATCTTTTTATTGCTACGATGGTTTTCCTTCCTTTATCTTCAATCCAATAGGTAGGTTCTAACTGATGACAGCGACTATTACCGAATTTAAAGAAGTCTTAATTCTTCTTTTTTGAAAAAAGTACTTACTTAGGTACTACTAGAAATTAATAGAAATTAGTTTACTATTGGAAATTATGCATGTAATTTACTATTTTCGGAGTACAATAGGTACCTACTTAATGTACTTTTCTTTTATTCCTAGATTTTTTTATAAAGAATATTAGTCAAGCTGAACTTGACTTATATTCTTCTCCTGCCTCCAAATAAGCGGAAATCTTTTGCTAGAAGTGGGTACGACAATAGTGCAACGGGTGGGGCTCGAACCTGCGACCTTTCAGTTTTCAGCCCCCACCTTTAACCGTTGGACTATTGAGGCGTTGAACTATTAGTCCTTAATTATAGTACAGTTAAGAAAAAATGAATTTACATCAATAGTATTACATTAAGGGTCTAGTGTAAGTTATCTAGTCAAAGATAACTAATCTGAGTTTAAAATATCGTTGCTAATAAAATATTCAATTTAGGTAAAAATGTCGCTTACGATAAGTCGGCGGTCATGGCCCAATGAAACCATGCTAAAAGTGAAAAATCAAAGTTAAGAACGTCGTAAGCGCCCAGGCCACGTTCGTCGGTTACACGTTTCTCCGAAACCTTTTCTCCGATTGTTTACATTTTAAGACAGCTGAGTAAAAACAGATTATCTAAGGTGTAACAAGCTTTCAAACAAGTAGCACAGCTTTATACCAGGGTTTATGAATGACTCTCCCTGGGCCCCGCTTAACACAAATGTCACGACGCCCCGACGAGCCGGAAAACTCTCTTTTCTTCCTGAATTGTAGATACAACACGCCATACAAATACCAACCTTATCACCACACAATAAAGCTCAAGTGAACATTTTTGCTGTCGAGAAAATTTAAGGAATTTTCTGCTACACCACTCTGCTCTAATTTCGACCTTGTTCTTGTGGTGTTAAAGTCGTTATTTGAGTGGCTAATAGTTTTGTTAGCGACACGAAATCTTCCAGTCTCCTGCGGCAAATTGTTTCCTCACGCGGCGTGTTTGTATTTTATTATACATTTTTATTTCTCGATAACATTAGCTTAACCGACTTTTCATTGCCTTCGCTAGGGTTGCCTTCTCGGATATAACTTTTTAGATTTTTTGTATCAGTCCAACAAAGTTAGACATTCTTTTACTATTTCGTTGCTCGCAAAGAACGGTTATACTCGCGGTTTGTGTGTTAGTTTGTATATTCCTTTGTAACTCCTAAATAAAATTTGACACATTGTACCGAATAATAAAATGTGTCAGATGTGTTATTAAATAGATAGATTTTAATTCAGTTAATAAAATCGTTTCTTTTGGTTGTAAAGAAATATTTTTATTTACTTTACTTGTTTTAACGAGCTAATTAGCTAAACGAGTTATTTCTCTTTACAATATTATTTTAATACTGGCACTAATTTGATAAATGCAAAAGCGGCAATCTTAATAGTTTTTATTACTGGATTTACAAATTTTATTACCAATATCGGCAATTCAGTACTAATGGTTTGTGTAGGTTGCCTAGTAATTATTGCAATGTTCTAACTTTTAACACTTTTAATCAGGTCTGGCCTCCTTGTTATAATTTTCAAAATAGTTGCCGTCCAGGTACATGTGACCCAAGTTTTATTTCTATGATTACCTTACCAATAAAAAAAATTTAATTTTAATATCACTCACAAAGTTTAAATAAGTAAACATGGGGTTTTAAATTTTCACAAAAGAAAACTGACGTCATGATACGAATTTTTAAGCTATTGCATAGGTCCTATCGCGGGCCTTGAGCGTGGAGACCGAATCCAGAAATTCCGTAACGAAAATAACCTGACACGGGACTCCTCTCACCGCTAGATGGCGTTGATAAAAAATGCTATGCAATAGCTTTACCGCGGCAGTCTCCGAGTGCCACACGTCTTTTTTTATTTTTTACAAGACTTCAATGAAAATAAGAAATCACAATGTTGAATAAATTTTGATAACAGTATACTAGGTATTTTGAACCTAATTATTAAAAAAATATATAAAAGAAAAAGTTTACATAGTGGGTATTTTCGACCCAGTAGTGACTGTTTTAGTATTATACGCCGTTGAGGTTCCACTCGTAGCAACTATTTGCTCAGGTGTAATCAAATCGATCATTAGCATAGCTTAGATCCGGCCGGAGATCAGTTTCTAAATAAATTTACTGCTTGACCTTTAAAATAATTAGCGCAAATAATAATTAATTATAATTATTGAAACGTCGATCGAAAAATACGAACTTGCGCAACAACATTCAACAATATTATGTTAATTTTTACAATTTAAATTAGTTTTAGAGCTATAATTTTTAAACTAATTATGTAAAAAAAAAAAAAATAGTTTGACGTAGGTTTTTGCATGAAAAATAGTTTGAAGCTCTAGAACATGACACACTGACGACTTTTATCTCGGTAAAAGAAAAGGTACCCGCGGGATTTTTAAAAACCTTATCTTAAAACTTATATAAAAAATCCTTATTAAGTCGCCTTTAAAATAATGACCTTAAAAATATATAAATGAAATACAAATAACCCTTGAAGGTTAAAATTTCAAAAGAGAACATTATAAAACAGTTGTCAACCCTAAAAAAAGGTTAAGGTTTAAGGTTAGGTGTCCGAAATAGCCCTATAGAAAAATTTGTAGCGATGTAGAGACGTCAAAAACATGACGCCATTTGCTTATCGGCTGCGGCCCGCTGCCACCAAGGCTTTAAAATTACATTAATAAAAATAAATAAACAGTCGTTGTCAACCCTAAAAAAGATTTAAGGTTTAAGGTGTCCGTATCACTGAGCGCGCAACAGCCCTAAGAAAAATTAGTTGCGATGTAGGGAAGTCAAAAACGTGGCGCTAACAAATATGTACTCACCGCGGCGCCACAGGAGTTTTTAAAATTTCAAAATAAAAATATAAACAGTCGTTGTCAACCCTAAAACATGTTTAAGGGTTAGAACTTAGACGCCACCGAAGTCTTTAAAAATTAAAAAAAAAATTAAGCAGTCGTTGTCAACCCTAAAAAAGATTTAAGGTTTAGGTGTCCGTATCACTGAGCGCGCAACAGCCCTAAGAAAAGTTAGTAGCGATGCACGATGTAGGGACGTCAAAAACGTGGCGCGAACAAATATGTACTTACCGGCTGCGGCCCGGCGCCACCGAAGTTCAGAAACTTGGCGTTGATTCGAATAGACAGCGGGCACTGTTGTCCTTTTGAACTATTGTCCTTTTTTAAGGACGTGGGAAGTTTTGATCGTCTTTTTGTACAGATTGTGTTGAGATTTGTTTCTTTTGAAGGCTTTTTTGCTACCGTTTGCTACTTGGTTTTGATTGACGTTGAATTGTTGAAATTGCATGATATATGGGATTGCTTTATAACTTTGTGAAGGTTATTCTTATGTATGGATACATACGGAGCTCGATTCAAACGAGTGATGCGAAATTACGTTTATTATGTTGTTAGGTAAACACTTTAATTACAAGTTTAATTACAATTAAATACATTAAAATCTGTAATTACGGGAATTGGATGTAACATCCGTCGTAATTATTAATTTTGTTACTATAAAATGTAGCTTATTAATGTCCAGGTGACGGATCATAATAACAAATCGATTGACACCTCTTGCATCAAAATCGGTTCAGTATTTTAGGCGCTATGGTGGAACATTATTCCTTTGGACTTTGCCGTAGTGAGGTAAAATATAGAGAAAAAAATACAATAAAAAGGCTTTGTTGTTATACAATTTTATGAAGAAAGCAACAGCGATGTTGACTTTGATTATCCTGTCGCACAATATTTAAACTCAGTTTACGCTAATCCCTCGGTGTTCCCGGGCCGCAGATCCTCCGACGGAATCCTTTAAACTTTCCCTTTTCGGAATTTCAGTTTTATATTATCATAGGTTTCTTTACTACTTATTTTAGATAATCAAGTGTCACTTAACCGACCTTCTTGCCCGTTTTACCCGACTTAGTGGCAAAGAAAAAGGAAAGGTTATGATTTTAGCAGTTTATCTATGTGTGCGAAAAAATGTGGCGCATAAGCAACTGAACCGATTTTGATGAATACCTCATTCATCAAAATCGGTTCATCAAAATTGGTCGATTCGATATTATGGTCCGGGTAACATGAAAAAAAAGTTGACTTATTACTAGAAAAATACAAATATTACACTCAATAAAGTCCCAAGAGCGTTACTAATTAAAAAAATGTTTATGTAATGTAACTCATAAGCCAGACGCTAAATATTTTTAGCAAAGAAATTAACCAGTGTTGATTGTACAATATTTAAACTCAGTTTACGTTAATCCCTCGGTGTTACCGAGCCGCAACCCTCCGACGGAATCCTTAACATTTCCCTCTTCGCACTTGTCAGAATTTCATTTTTTTTTTATTAGCGTCGCTCGAGGCGCCTCTCCGTTCCGCACACTTTGCCTTTATATACTTGTGACAAAGAACGCAGAACGCGTTCTTTGTTTTTATTTTCCGTTTTTTCTCAAAAGTGTTGTGGACTTACCTACTTAAGTATGTTTATTTATACCTTGATACTGTTTCTCTAATGCTTACATTTTTGAAAAAAAAAAAATGCTCAAAGATATTGCTCCTTGTTTTTTTACTGATTTTACAGGAGAGCAAAAATATAATTATTTTTAATGTTTAATTTTTGCTATTGGAGATAATTTCAGAAAATAATAAACAAAGTTAAAGTTCTTACTTTGTATTGATATAAAGGACATATAAAAGATCAAGACAAAAAAAACTTTATATCCTACGTAATAGGTAATTACTTGAAGGGTAATTATGACAGATATAACAGATTGTAGAGAAAACTTATCTTAAATATTAAGTTTGCAAGTGTCCATTTGCTTTTTCGATTAAGAAATACGGTAATTACAACTACAGTAATTATTTCGTAAATACAGACAAAGTCTTCAAGTTAAATAAAATAATTTAAACATTAAGACATTAAATTAATATTTTTATTTTTAATATTTTTGCACACGTTACATTTAGTATTTTTATGTGATTCCTTTTTTTTAATTTACTTAACATTTTTGACATTCGTAAGCGCTTTTGTAAGTCATAATCGAAGAAATAAACAATACAATACAACTCCTAAAACTACACAACTAGAACTTAGTAGGTACAGAAACGAATAAATAGTAGGGAAAAGTTATCTCACTCCAATATTATGCTTGCAATTTTGTAACTAAGTGCCGATTACACAAACGACGAGTGACGTTTAACCCAGGAATAAATTGGGCGTTTCGACAGTTTTTGTATTGAAAATCTGACAAAAGATCTTTACGCTCAGATAAGACTTATTTTACAAAATCGGCTCTAAGTAAATTTTTGTAACTTAGTGCCGATTTCACCAAAACGTCGAGAGACGTTTAAACCAGGAATAAATTGGTTAGTCTGACAGTTTTTGTATTGAAAATCTGACAAAATATCAAATTTACGCACAAATAAGACTTACTTTACGTTAAGAGAAAGCATTATTTCGTAAACAAAGACAAAACCCTCAATTCGAACGAGCCTAACCGACCAAAACTAAAACAACACAGCATAGTACAGAAACGAATAGATAGTAGGGAAAGGTTATCTCGATCCGATATTAAGCTTGCATGTCTCTAGTCCAGTTCCTCATCCAAAATCGATAGCACCCCCTCGGCCCCTGTTGTTATAGCCGCTCCTAATACGTACCCCACGTATGGCGATCTTTGTCGTCTGACGCGCAGGTGGCGAACGGATGCGGTACTTTATGCACATTCCGATTCCGTACCCAAATATAAAATAGGCTTTAAGGCCCAAGAGACGGGTCTGCCCGCGAAATTCAAATTTAATTTGGTTTTTCGCCATTTATAAACGAATACGACAAAGTAGGCTTATGGTATTCAAATTGCGACAATGGCAATGGCATCTTCACAGGTTTATATACTAATCTTTACGTGAAAGTATCCAGTTTAAGAAATTAATCAAAATAATGACTAATTTGTGAGTAGCTCACGTCAAACTCATTATTTTGACTAATTTCTTAAACTGGATACTTTCATGTTAAGATTAGTATATAAACCTGTGAAAATGATACTGCCATTGGCGCAATTTGAATACCATAAGCCTACTTTGTCGTATTAGTTTACAAATTGCGAAAAAGAAAGAAAGAAAGAAAGAAAGAAAGAAAATAGATTTTATTTGATCAACACAATTCAAGAATTAAAATAAAGAAAAAAATAAAAATAAAATATTCGCATAATGTAACCAAACCAAACCAAACCAAAGTAAATTTGAATTTCGCGGGCAGACCCGTCTCTTGGGCCTTAATAGCAATAGGCTTTGGCCGTGGCTAGTTATTCGTACCACCCTACCGTCAAAAACGTGCCTATAAACGATTTAGCGTTCCGGCACGATGGCGTGTAGAAACCGATTCGGGGTTGAATGTACACTGTCATATCCCTTCCAAGTTAGTCCGCTACCATCTTAGACTGCATCGTCACTTACCATCAGGTGAGATCGCAATCAAGGGCTATCTAGTCATCGAATTAAAAAAAACTAGCTGATGCCCGCGACTTCGTCCGCGTGGATTTAGTTTTTAAGATCCCGCGGGAACTCTTTGATTTTCCGGGGTAAAAAGTAGCCTATGTCACCCTCCAGGTCCTCAACTATGTCCATGCAAAAAATCACGTCGATCAGTAGCTCTGTTGCAGCGTGATTGAAGGTCAAACTAACAAAAAAACACACACATAATATTACTAGCTGATACCCGCGACTTCGTTCGCGTGGATTGAGGATTTTTGTTCACGCGGGAACTCTTATTTCCCGGGATAAAAAGAAGCGTATGTCCTATTCCAGACTATAATCTATCTCTGTGCCAAATTCCAGCCAATTCAAACAAACATACAAACTTTCGCATTTATAATATCAATAATAGGACGAGTAAGGATTATAAATGGAAGCGAAGCATTGGAATAGTATGGATACGAAATATTATTAATATGTTTCCATAATTCTAATAATAGTTGATATTAGATATGTTCGAGTATACGAACGGTTTGCAATTACAGGGCAAAGCAAGATCCCTGGGGCCCAAGTCTGCTATTCCAATTGTAGTTACATTGCCTATCAATGACATCCCAATTGCTACTTTTAGCAATTTTGGTAGTCTACTAATTCAATGGCGTCACAATTGTTTTCCGATGGTTTGCCACTGACACATCTAGCTTTGAATTTAGCTTAAATAAACGTTTTTAATATGTAGTTTTTTTTGAAACTCATTTCGGCAAACGCTTTTTAAGCTAATGGCAATACCGAGGTATGATTGAATTACAATCCAATTATAAGAAATCAAACGACCATTGTGAATTTAGTAGACTACGAAATTTTGGACCAATGATAATTGTATTGTAATTGTATTGCGGATCAATGACAATGACATGTAAAATAGCAGACTTGGGACCCAGGCCTCCTGTATTAGATTCGACCAGAAGCGGCCAGGTAGGTAGGTAACGGATAATTGAATTAAATTGTCTAACCTAATGTAATGTCGAAAGCATTCTTGTGTAGGCAGTACCATCCTTGTTATTGTACTCGTATCTTTGGCCTGTGTTGCCGGTATTTGGCCAGAACATGCTTATTACTTCTAGGCTGTGACACTGAATACGTAGTACAGGCGCAGAAGATTCGCTCCGCAAAATCATTTAATTAAATAGCGACTCTTGCTAGCGCACAATAAAGCGCAATTTAGGTCGCACTACGCTAAATTACCGGTAGTGGCATTCACCTAGAAGTTGCCTCTCTTTCTATCGCGTAACTCTTATCCCTTTGCACTACGTTAGCCCAGTGAGTTGGCCCGTCGGGACTGGACGACGCCGGGTACCTGTAGCATATATACTAGAGAGAATGCGTTCTATAGATTTCAGCCTGAGAGATCTCGACTATATAAATAGAAAAAACCGCATCAAAATCGGTCCATTCATTGGGGAGTTACGAGAGAACAAATAGGTACACAGATACTTATGTCAAAGTTAAAAAGAGGGGTGCTCTTTTTTGTTGGGGGTTAAAAAGAGAGAGAGTAATACAAATGTGGTTAATTCACACCTGTTCCACGGCTAAATTAAATTGTCTCAAAACACAATTTTTTTGTATAAGAAAAGACGACTCTCTCGCCGGTCGGTTAACATTAGAAACATCGACCTCAAAAACTTATTACAATGCGCCCTACCCAGCTCATTATCTCTGGCCATAGCACCAAATCGATACCATAACACACGCAAACTATCAACACCCACACAAGCGCATTCTAAACGAAAGTCTACGCTTACTCGTAACCGGCGCGTCAACTTAAAACTTAATTATAATTAATTAATTCCAATTGGTCTCCATCCCTTTCACTCTAATATTGTCTTGGGTATGCCTATCCCCCTCTGGCATAGAGGCGAGGGGTAGAAACGCGGTATTGTGTTTTCGAAGACCTTTTATCGCGGAGGCATTTCACGAACTAGAGCATTCGTCGGTTCGATTCCTTTCGGAATTTATTAGCACTTAGATTTTAATTGGACTTCTATTGAGTGAGCTGTTCCGAATTTCTACCTTTAGCTACCTACAGCTGGTTGTACCTACTAGAATGAATCGTGCAAACATTTCGAAAAACATATTATTATTTCAATATCCAACATCGCGATCGTTTTAAAATAGCCAAGGTATGACTTTCACACTTAGGCGTCAGTTAAACAAAAATAGTTTCTCGAATGCTAGAGGCAAGAAAGTAGTTTGCGATTATCCTATGCGAATAATTTCCATACAATTTTTGCCCGCGATTATACATTACGTCACATTATTATACATTATGACAAAAACTCGTATCAGTCAAGCAATGCTCGAATATGAGTGGCGAAAATTTCGCTCTCATTCGAGAAACTCTCCTTGTATAACTGAGCCATTACTCATTATGATGTACATATAAACTTTGTATTATAGTTCTTTCATTTCACGAGGGCGCGTGGCTCATGGTTGTGTGTGTGTCATACCTGTATAAGTGTGAGCGAGAGCTTGCTCGCGCCTGACCGCTCCCACCTAGGCTCCTGACAGGCATCCACACTTACGCAACGTGCATGTACACGAAGTAAGCACAAGTAAAGCGCCCGTAACTTCGTGAGATAAACGTACTATATGTGGTATTACCTAAACTATCAATGACATTAGTCTAAAATGCATACTTAAAGGTATCAAATGTTAAGGCAACGGGTTTTAAAGAAAGGTCGATCTCACTCGTCGATACTTAGCTCGATACGAATTCGCACCGCGTAATGTTTAGGGACAACAGATTAAGTATCTACTAATTAATGCAAAATAATTAATCAATTTAACAGAATTATTGTATCAAGTATAATGTTACATAATAATCTTAATATAGCTTAGATGTTTACCTTGATAGGTACATAGGCATCCGTAAAAAAGGAGATTTGAAAATTCAATTCCTAAAGGGGTAAAATAGGGGTTTGAATAATCGATCCTAATGTGAACGAAGCCGTGGGCAAAAGCTAGTTAGTTGTTTTCATTCAAAAAATATTTGCGCTTTACTCACCGAAAAGAATCTCGACTAGACAGCTTCGTGTATAATGTTTGTATCTTGTAGTTGTAATAGTATTAGAATATCATGTCAGTAAATGTATCACTTTAAAAGTTACTGTTAAAATTCAAAATTACTCATCCACGAGAAAAACAGGACACAAAATTCGAAAATTAAATTTTGTGTAAAAAGGACCCTTAATATAAATAAGCGAATTACGAACAAGAATCAGCGCTCCCAAGTCCCAACTTCGCCGGAAC
Source organism: Hipparchia semele (assembly GCA_933228805.2). Lineage (NCBI taxonomy): Eukaryota > Metazoa > Arthropoda > Insecta > Lepidoptera > Nymphalidae > Hipparchia > Hipparchia semele. The sequence continues at coordinate 3,324,044 of OW121723.1, read as the reverse complement.
TTTTTAACAACGTCCAATCCAATCGGACCGCGGGATATCATCAATAACAAAATTAAAAATTCCCCAATTTGAATTTTAATTGCGTCCGATTATAATCGCGATCGCGAACGGGTGCCCTCAGAAACTTTTTTTTTTTTTCGGTAAAGCCATCTCTTAAATAATTCATCCTCAAACTTGATGCAGCTACAGCGTTTCGAACAGGTTCGAACTGGTTTGAACTGGTAGGAGGCGGCGGAGCAACTTTAATCCTTATAAATTTCCTTTTTACACAAAGCAATATAAGTAATTAGCATAATTTCGTTGAGTAAATGAAATATGGTAATGAGGGGGACACAACCCCTTCTTGGGCGGAATGGGGGGGAGGGTGGAAGGACCCTTCAGTCGCATCCTCATTGATACTCGTCACCGCTCGATGTAGTGATGATTACAATTAAATTATCCGGCGTTCAGCGACAGCCATTTTGTTTTGATTTGCTTATACCTTGTAACTTTAGAACTGGCGATCTCTGAATAATTTAATTTCGATTGACTGATTGGGTAATTCTAGCCAAGTTTGTAGCAAATGGTGGTTAAGTATAATGTGCTATGATTGATGCAAAGATAAGAAAAAAAATTATCGTCGTAATTCAATATAAAGACAATCGCTCGCATCAGGGATTTAGTTGCAATGGAAATAATGGTGACCGTACTGACGTCATAACATTGGTCTTCTTTATAACCTCACATTGCTCCAAAGAAACTTAGTAATGACGTTTTCTAGACGTTACCCAAAGAAACTTAAGTAATGACGTTTTCTTTTCTAGAAAGTTTAAAAAAACTGAGAACGAGGTTTTATGATGTAGAAACTTCATAAAACCTTTGTGTAAATTAGTCTAACTTACGCTACTAGGAAATTGAGTTTGCTTAACTTTCCTTGAGACATTATGCATTCCGTGTTCAAAACGACCAATTAAAATACTACGATTAACAACTTAATTCGATTTTGTGGTCCTATATCATAAAACTATTAGCTGCGATATTAATAAAGTTATTGCATTTTAATTATAGATATTCATCTGTTTGACATTTAATTTCATAAAAGTATTATTAAAAATTGCATAAAATGCAGTATGTCATGCTTTTGGTTTGTGATCCTTGGTGTCGTGGTGATTGGCTGAATTTAACGCTTTCTTTCTACAACAATGCATTTTAGCCAATAGCGAGTGAGTATCGACCAATCAGAGGTCACTGTGACAATAATTTTTAGAGAATCGCGCAGATGTATTTTTGCATATTACTTTATTCTTCCCGTCGAGGGGAAGTTCGTTATCCTTTTTAACCGCAACAAAAGTCCGCAATACCTCAGTTGCAATATTAAACGTCTTAATGATTCATACCTTATACACAAGTATAACCGAGGACATGCATAGCACAAAATAAATTATATCGTTCGAATTGAATTATAGTAATGAAATACCAAGTTGCTTTGGGCACAGAGAGAGCCCCCGGCCGCTAGTTTCACAACTTATCCCGGCTAAGGCGAGTCCTTATTTAAATGTAAATTAGGTTCATTTCACGAAATTAATGTCGTAGAGTTCCACCCCCCCAATGTAGTGTGACCACTCCGAACGCCTTTTAAGGAAAGTCCCGTACGGCATTTATATTGTAATAAGGTTATTATTGTGTCAGTTTCAATGTATATTTATGAAGCTTTTGCATAAGCTTAAGTTAATTTTAATTATCATTTAACTTCGATAAAGCGTAAGGCATTTCGATTTTGTTTGACCCAATTAAATTGTTCACTTACTTAGCAACGTCGAAAAATACCTGCCAATGCTGTACTTCCAAACAGTAGATAATAATATTATTAATAAGTACATTTAAAATATTTATACTATAATGCAACCTAGAATAGAAACTTGAAGAAATTGTGTCTTATCATAAGTTGCTTTAGTAATGTTTTTTGTTAAATTTTTGTTTTATAATGTCCACTTTAAGATTAAGATTTGTTCATTCGTAGAAATCCTTGAAATAATGATATTATGTATAATTTACATTGATTACTGTCAGCCGAAATGATCATTATTCTAAGTAAAACCAAATTAGTTACCAACACGTAATATGTTCGTAGTGAAATTTAATTATGTCTATTTATCTTTTTTGAAGACGGGAAGATTATTGCGTTTCTTACTCGTTTATTATTTTGCATTATTTATCCGCCTAGACCTTGAATACACGTCACCCTATAAACAAAATAATGGCTTCTCTATAATTATAAGGACAGATGAGTCACACGCCTGTGAAAATGTCATCGCAAATTCCTAACGCTCTGATAGTTTTACGCAAATTAAATGTTACCATTTGCGTATCTCATATCCTTCATAATTATTATGAATAACCCTTACTTACCTCATTACATAGCTGCACAATTAAAGTTGTGTATGTAAACATGTCACTACGGTAATCATTAAAATAATAAGTTTTTTTTGACAAATTGGGCTTCGTTGGGATTATACCAAACATCTGAGACATTACTTTTCTATAAGATCAAAGATTTCCCATTGAATTTTTGAAAACCTACGTCTCAATGCACGTATTTATAGACATCCAGCTAATAGAATATACCGGTTGCATTTTATCTGAAATTATTATTGTTCGTCAGAAAACTATATATATCTCTCGCGCATATGGTAAAAGACGAATGATCTTTCATAATTCTGCTAGCAGTCTTCCGGCGCGCGTCAGAATTTTTCAGACAGTTTCTATTAGCATGCGGTCGGGTTAAGAAAATACGATAAAAAATGTGTGAATGTGTGTGGCATCAGCTCACAAAAAAGATAAAAATGTTATTAGAAAATAGGCAGCATTATTTTTAATTTTGTACTTATTTTTGTTTTTTTTTTCTTCAAAATAGTTCATTGTTAAATATATTTAATTAATTTTACTTTTTTCTTGTATTTGTAGTTTAGGGGCCTAGGGAGATGAATCGGGTAACTGTAATATCTCCCAGAGTATTTCTGAAATATAATAAATAAATAAATAGATATCCCAGAAGCTATAACAAGCAGGTCACCCTCTCGGCAAAGTAATGGCTGCTCTATGATTATATGGACAGACGAGTCATTACTCCCGTGTAAGTGTTGTTGCGAATTGCTAATGCCCTCGGAGTTTTACACAAATTAATTGTCGCTATAAGAATACTCCACACACCGCTCAGGGTTACACTACTTAGCACTTTGCTGAAGAGGCTTTCTCTTCATATATGGATACATTTAGTTTACAGGTGTTCTTATTCGTAATGAACGTGTTTATTGTCTATAATTATAGATTACTACACTACACACTAGATTAGAAAGAGCAATGATAGCCTAGTGGTCAGGACTGCGATTTCCTATTTGAGGAGCGTCGGAATAAAAACCGATAAAGCATTTTTGACTTTTTTTTGTTTTTTTTTATCTCAAAAGATACCGAACTCACTACTGTGACATTTAGGTTTCGAAGCAGTGCTACCAACACCAATATATTAATAACTATTGTTCATCTTTAAATTAAAAAGCCATAGACTTAGACACATTTTTTCAATTTCCCAAAACAAAAATTCTGAAGTGATTTATCGGTTTTTGTTCCGACGCTCCTTATTTATAGGGTCACGTGTTCGACCTCTGTTTTGTAATTTTCGGAGTTATGTGCGTTTAAGTAATTAATATTATATCACATGTTAAACGGTGAATGAAAACATCGTGTGGAGACTTGCATACCTGAGAATTCTCAATTGTGGGTGAGGTCCGACAATTTGCATTGGGTGGTGGACCATGTCTGAGAAGAGACCTGCGCTCAGTGGTTATCCGTTTGTCAGTCAGAGTGAACCGTTGGTGGGTTGCTGATTATGACAATAGAATACAAGTTATGACCCAGACTTTGTCCGCGGAGAGATCATCATCATCATCATCAGCAAGTCATCAACGGATCACTACTGAGCGCAGAAGGGTTAGGCCATAGTCCACCACACTAGCCCAATGCGAATTGGTAGACTCGCATACACTAGCTAGCCAAGAACGAGGACTTCGTAACCCAAAAAGTGTGGAGGTACTAATTAGCCTAGAAAGAGGACTTCGTAGCCCAAGAATTGTGGAGACACTAGCTAGTCAAGAAACTGGACTTTGTGGTGTAGACTTTCCTTTTGTTGGTTTGTTGTTTTGACCCTTAATTATACAACAGCGGAGCGGTATTGACGTGACTTTTTAGATGGATATATTTGAGGCTCTGGAAAGTGTCTTATGGAACGTTTTATTCCAGAAAAGTTGCCGCGAGATTCTTCATTCGGATGAAGTTGCGGGAAAAAGTGCTCTAACATTTGTAAGCAAAAACAAAACTAGGAAATATAATAATTATAAAGTGTGATCTCGATCATTATGCGATACGAATAGAAAATAAGGGTTACACCCCACGAGTCAGCGTACACACAACACACACACACACAAACAAAGGGTTCATTAACAAAACTAGGCGACTGTTTTGCATTTTATAATTATTTGAGCTTTTTTGATAGATGTTTAGCTGACATAAAATAATTATTTCTAGTAATGATATCCATATTAGGTAATCACAGCTTTTGCCTGCGTGAATGATTTTTAAAAATAATGCGATTTTTTTATTTATTTTTTGTATAAAAAGGAGGTAGCCTATGTAACTCCTCAAATACTATGATCTAATGAGCTACGCGCCTATTTTTTTTGTCGTGTTTTTCATTCTTTTATTATTAAAAAATATGAGGATAGATACTTATTAATGATTAAGAATTTTTTGTGCTAACATTCATTACCAATCTTTTTCAAGAAGCAACAAAATATCTTGCTGGACAAAGGTTGTCCAGCTGTGGACATGTGGACACCTTAGATTTTACCGATTTTACTGCCCGTTCACATTCCGTTGTCATTCTTCAATCTGACTAGTTAAATTCGCGTTGTATTAGTAGTAAACTCACGGTTCCTACATAATATCACATCTATGGCGTCAGTTCACAGTCAAAGAGATTGTATATTACAATAATTTCATACCGCTGGATCTAAACACAATCATAAAATTACGATCGCTAGGGTAAAACACCCCACTAAACGCACACATACAAACCGGCCTGTAGAGAACAAGGCAACTACTTAGCATTTTCAAATTAAATACACTAATCACTTGTATAAACGTGTATAGGCTCGATCGATAGTGTCTATGTGCGGGTGATTATAATGAAGGGTAGAAGGGCGAAATTAAGTGGCTCGGTTCGAACCCTCGCCCGATGTTGTCTTTCACTTCATAGCTTTGCTACTAGTCATTTTTGGACTAAGTTTAGATGTTTCCAATACGTGAACACAGGTCATGTCAGCGCTGACCTCTTCTGTCGTCGGCATTTCTTCGCAGCGCCTGGTGAAGCTGAATCTTGGTGCTTACGTCACACGCACATTTCCAGTAGGCGTTGAAAATGTTTCTGCAGAGATCTTGTGGCATCATCTTGTAGGCGTCAGTTACACAAGAAATAGTTTGCGATTATCCTATGTGAAAACTTCCTATACAATTTTCGCCCGCGATTATACATTACGTTATTATACATTTTGACAAAAACTCGTATCAGTTAAACAATGCTCGAATACGAGTGGCGAAAATTTCACTCGCATTCGAGAAGTATAACTAAGTAGTACTCGTATGCCTCTTTATGGGTCAAGAATCTGTGCATTTTGACGAATAATAATAAGCGCAAGATTTGTGTGGAACATCCTTCCGCGTATGAAAGCAAGTCCTATTAAGCATATGAAATTCAACTCTTAGGTTTAACGATTACATCATAAGATTTGTTTTAATATGTGTGATTGATGATTTAACGTGCTATCCAACGAAAAGACGGACTTACGTTCACTTCTCCAACTTGATCAATGTTGCCTACCCCGTGCAATCTAATGAATGTACTACCGCGCGCGTCCCTTCGTCAAGAAGTTCTTCTAAATATATTTGTTTACAACTTCGTCCGATATTAGAATTTTTAGTAAGAAATTCTTGCTTGCGATATAGCGTAGATGCACTATCTATGAATTGGTAGATTTACCATTACATAAATTTAAATAGTGTGTAAAAACACATTTAATAAGTATAGGTTAGCTATTACACAGTTAAAGAATTCCTTAATGACAAAGTTGCTTGGACCAATCTGCTTTGCTTCAGCTATACATATAGATAAGCAAGATAGATAAGCTACATATTGTAACATTTTTTTTTTGTTTTGAAAAGAGCAACTGCTGAGTTTCTTGCCGGTTCTTCTCAGCAGAATCAGCATTCCGAACCGGTGGTAGATTCTCGACTTGTCATGGAGCCACAAGTTGGCCTATATGAAATAAATAAGTTTGAGTTTGAGTAGGCATCAAGGTGTCATCTCTCCTGGAATATATATGTATGTAGCAATATTGTATGTATTATGTAATTAATATCTATAATGAATAACAACTAAACACACTTGGCATAAATATACCTAAGTACCAAAAAATCATGAGCACTGAGCACTCGCATTACAAATTATTTCAATACGTTTTATATAATGTAGCTGGAGGTACACATTATGAAAAAATAATGTAACCGGGTGGCACTCAGGGAATCGCGGGCTCAAAACACACGCTGCCATAAAAAACCCGAGTCGAGATCACGCCGATCGATTAATTAGCGTATTACATACTGTACCGATCCATCTGTCGTAATTAGCCGATCCCTCGGAAAAAAATAATGACGCACCCTAAAACACTTTCTACTTTTTTTTTCATTTTTAATCCAATTTGCTGGGGATTATGTTGGTAATTATATTTTTCCGATTGCCGCCCGTAGCTGTGGAAATTCGCTCGCTTGATTGCGAACCGAAAAATCCGTGCACGTTGATTAGGCATTTTAACTGCGATTGTGTGTGTGCCATTACCGCGAATGTGTGGGTGGCGGCTTTTGAAAAATGTCCTTACACCCGCACACAATGATGCCTTTTATTTTTGACATTGACAATAGGTACGATTGTGTGTAATCGAAAACCATTCCGGTAATGTGCTCTTTGGGTTTGAATTCATTTTGATTATCGCTTCTCTGCAAAAATTGTTGAGTTATACCTACCATATAACTTGTAAGTTGACAATGTAAATGATTACGTAAAACTATTGATTCAACACTGAATTTTTATCGTAACCCCTAGCTGACCCACTGAGGTGTAGTATAGATAGAGTATAGATGACGTAGTTAAGATGTATCTTTTAGACTGTAAGTATGAGTAATAAATAGTACTAGATGGAGAACGGTCGTTTGGAATAACACCCAACATCCCCACACCACTATACCTACTAGGTTCAGGTCTATTCTCAAACAAGAAGGGCTAGGCCACCGCCACGCTTCTGGGCAAGTGCGGATTGGTAGACTTCACACACCTTTGAGAATATTATGGATTTCAGGATGTATCGAAACATGTACTTACTCAAAGCGAATATCGAAGAAATCACGGATTAGTTTTTGACATGTCATAAGTAGTGTCCGACCGAAGGTCGATGTCTGGTCTGGTTGAACCAGAAGCCGATTAATCGACTATCGCCATAATCTTCGACCAAAGCCGAAGCCTTAGGTTTAATAACCCTAAGAAATTCCGTTCAAGATTGGCTAAAAGTTAAAAGAACTTGCAACTTGACAAAAACATGAAAATTTTAAAATAATGTCTTTGTTTTGATTTGGTTATTTACCTAAGATCCCCTGCACATCGCCTCTTCCATCGCCCTCTCACATTCGTTCAATTTCGGCACATACTAGATAGACTCTTTCGACTTTGTCAAACATTTCAAAGCCAAAGGTTTGGCCAAAGGCGCAGATGAATAATCTATATATATAAAATTCAAAGTCCTGACTGACTGATTGACTGACTGAGATATCAACGCACAGCCTAAACTACTGAAGTTAGAAACTTGAAATTTTTACAGTTGGTTCCTTTTATGACGTAGGCCCACACTAAGAAAGGATTATTGGAAATTCCACCCCTAAGGGGTTTAAATAGGGGATGGAAGTTTATATGAAACTCCGTCATTTTTCAAGCTGTTTCCATCAAAGTTGGTATTTGAGCTTTCAGTTAAAAATAAAAAAGTACGTGTGTCACAGTTTTTGAAAATTCCACCCCAATATCTAATTCCACGCGGACGAAGTCGCGGGGGCAAAAGCTAGTACTATATATTATCATAAAGGTGGTATCTTTAGCCAAAAGTTCGGTCAGATACTAGCTGTTGTAAGTAAGTATTGAAACCCTAAATCGAAATTGTATCAAGTACATTGTTCACGAATTGACTGGAAAAGAAAGAGTTAATTATAGCGATTAACGAAATTGTAAAGATTAGCTGACTCACGTCATTACAAATTGACTGCCGGCACGAGCCACCCCTTTCTTTCTTATGTAACGTATAATAGTTCTTTCGGACAGACATGCTGTTTAAAATTAGGCTACTTTTTTTTGTTTTCTTTTTTTTATGGGGGTTTTGTCAATGCTGACAATGCCACCCCCGTAAGTTCATCAACACATCCTTACTAATCCTTACTAATATATGTATAAATACGAAAGTGTGTTTATTTGTTGATTCGTTGGTTTGTCCTTTAATAACGTTGCAACAGAGCTACGGATCGACGAGATTTTTTGCAAGGGTATAGTTAAGGACATGGAGAGTGACAATGGCTACTTTTTATCCCTGAAAATCAAAGAGTTCCCGCGGGATTTTAAAAGCTAAATCCACGCGGACGAAATCGCGGTCATCAGCTAGTAATTACATAATCCCATTGGCCTCAATAGCCCAACGGTTAAAGGTGCGGACTGAAAACTGAAAGGTCGCAGGTTAGAACCCCACCCGTTGCACTATTGTTGTACCCACTTCTAGCACAAGCTTTCCGCTTATTTGGAGGGGATAGGAGAATATTAGTCAACTTCAGCTTGGCTAATATTCTTTAAAAAAAAAATAGGTGTAAGTATAAAAAATCGGCAAAAACTCTAGTGGATCCTTTCCTCTACATGATTGAAGAACAAATCCACAAACTACGTATTTTATACGTTTGTAATCGTGTGATATACGAGAATGAAGCTCTTTTAACCACGGAGCCCTCAATGGCTAAATAGAACGAACTGCATTAGAAGCAATTTGGCTCGCATGCTTAGTTCCATTAAACGTAGTTCTAATTACGGCTCATTACTACAATGAGCGTTAAAACATACTTAATAACCTAATGCTTTTCCTACGAACTGTACAATGAACTAGTTTTAATAGCATCTTTGGTTTAGTAGACTCCTACGCTGGTATCGGTCGTGCGTAGACGAATGTGGCTACATTCTGCAAGCTACATACAAGCTGAAGTTGACTTATCCCTACTAATATTATAAATGCGAAAGTGTGTTTGTTGGTTTGTCCTTCAATCACGCAGCAACAGAGCAACGGCTTGCTGTGATTTTTTGCATAGGGGTAATTTACGGGCCGGAGAGTGACATAGGCTACTTTTTATCCCGGGAAATAAGAGAGTTCCCGCGGGAGCAAAAAACCTTAATCCACGCGAACGAAGTCGCGGGCATCAGCTAGTATTATATAAGAATAATAATTATATAACTAAAACGGGCATTACTTCATAGCATACATATATATGCTATGAAGTATACATGGTTAAAATCCTACACACACTCTGATCACGAGCGATTTGCTCTTATTCATTGAGGAGTTCCGTCCTCCATCTCCGATGATATTCATCATATCTTCACCAAATTTAAATGGGACCAACCTGACGATACGTCCTTTCAAATTAAAAAAAAAATTGAAATCGGTTCAGATTTGACGGACTTATGGAGTAACATCGCCAAAAAAAATTCGCGTCGAATTGAGAACCTCCTCTTTTTTGAAGTCGGTTAATAAATGAGTTTGAATTTGAAATAAGCGGAAAGCTTGTGCTTAGGAGTGGGTACGACAATAGTGCAACGGGTGGGATTTGAACCAGCGACCTTTCGGTTTTCAGTGCGCGCATTCAACCGTTGCGCTACTAAGGAATTACGAGAATTTTATTTCGCTCCACCTTAGTCTTTAATCAATAGTTATTATGTAATCGTTGAATAATTGTCACTAAAGACGACTCTCCACTGCGAGCATTTTTATTTAATCCATTGTTAAGCTACAAAACAATAATGTATTCAACAACAAAATATGCGACCGGTGCGTTCCGAGCACGTGAGAAAAAATCATATACTGGAAGTGAATATTTGCTTTGTAGAGAAAATCGGCGGTTTTAAATATCTGATCATTGTTAGGGAAACGGGGATGGTCTGAATATAAATTGAAACGGAGTTTTTCTATTCGTAATATCAAAAGTATCCGACGAAGAGCTTACAAATATTGTTCAGGATCATTTATCGGAGCAGTACCTACATCTATTCAATTTCTTGGATATCACTGGACCATGTATCCATCTTTTTTATTAGATACTCAATCTATATTTATTAGGAACTAGCTTTTTTAAAGTTAGGTTTTAAAAATCCCGAGAGACACCTCTCTTTTTCCGGGATAAAAAGTCATACTCTAGTCGATGTCGCTCTCTAGGTTGTTATCATATTCATGTTAAAAATTATGCTTCGTTGCTGCGTGATCTGTTCGTAATGAGAGTTCAATAGAAAAATCATCCGAAGCACTGTGATATATTTTATAGTAAACGCTTATTACTATTTTCCAGCTTGTTTTATAGCGCCGGCCTTAATATCTTGCTATTTCCAACGTTGGCAAGGTGAATATTATGGAATTAAATTTTAAGTAGCCAACCTGCGTACTGACATTACCGTGTTTAATTATTATAGTGTGGAATAATAACGTGGGAATTATAGAACTTTAATTATTATAATTGCAGTAGCGTAGCAGTAGTAGTAGTAATTCGTCCGCGACTTAATCGGGGTGAAGTATGGTTTTTCCCGCGAGATTTTTTTCCCGGGATTAAAAGACATACTCTAGACTTTAGAACATAGACTCTGTCACTATAATTATATCCATGTTAAAAATTAAGTCGATTCATTCCTTTACTGCGTAATCGAAAGACAAACCATCAACCAACGCTTAAAGTATCTAAATATATAAAAACAAAGCAGAAGTGTAATGCATGAAGAAATTGGTACCTAGATTTATGACGTGTCATAAGAGCTACAAGTTGGCCTACATGAAATAAATGGAATTTGAATTTGAAAGGTGACTGACTGACTGACTGATTGACTGACGGACTAATCTATCAACGCACAGCTTAAACTTCTGAATGGATTAGGCTGAAATTTTGCTTACAGACTGATAGCTATTATTATTTATATCATAACCTGATGAAATGTCATCGTATCATTTATCTCGAGGTTTTAGGTTAAACTATTCTTAAGGTGTAATTGTACGGCGTAGAAAAGCTTTTACTCCTTGTACAGAAAGTCTTATTAAAGACCTGGCTAGGATTTCCTAGTCAGGTTTGAAGCTATTTATTGACAAGGATCACGTTAAGTCCGTCGATTAGCGCTAATCGGTATCGGCTTACATCAGTAATATCAATCACGAATTACATAGTGGCAATATAATGATCTCGAAATAATGTAATGACGAGGTTGGCCTTTTAACGACCAGTCCAACTTGATCCTTAATCATTCAATTATCAACCGTAATTCTGGAGCGGTAAGGGTTGGTTCCGAACGTGTTTAAATAGCCAGTAATACATGAGATCATGGCTGGCACTTGATTTATTCGTTTTAACCGTCTTGACCCACATTCGCGTATTGCCTTTAATTGTTAATAAGCATAATTAAAATGCGTGTAAAACATACGCACAATCGGGACCCGGGTATATTTTGTAGGCCAACGAATGTAATGGTATATCGTAAAATACTGTTGATTAAGGACCGTTCGCTTAGAAACGTCCGACAGTCTGAAGGAAATTTTTAAAGTAGTGTCTACTCTCTAGCACCCTTCGACAATTTAGCCGGGACGTGCCTTTACGCAGATTTAGTACTGAACATATTCTGCCACTTTCTGCGGTGAGGTGGGGTAATCACGTACAGCACACATTTACTCACTTCCGTACACTCTTGTAAATACTTAATGTCTCTATGAATGCACACTAACTCAAAAGCTGTCTCACACTTACAAGCTAACACGTACGTTTGTACATGTACCTCGGCAGAGGGGAATGCGTGCGTTTGCCACGTCCCGGCTGAATTGTCGAAGCTAGCACCCAATCTATCGGAGGCTGAAGTCTACTCATTCGCTTAGAAATGTCCAACGATTTACAGGAAGTTTTATAGAATGCTAAGTGAGATAAAATCTAAAGGACGTGTTCTTAAAACAAGTCATCGTAAAATAATTCGTATCCGAGGGTCTTCATATGTTGACAAATTTTCAATACAAAAATTGGCAGAACGCTCAATTTATTCTTAGGTTCAACGTCACTCGACGCTGGTGAAATCGGCACTAAATAATTTAAATTATGAGCACTTTTTAATGGGCCATAAAATACCTACTTAGCTTTGATTTCAAATTCTTACCTACGATAATGTTCCTAGCCTAAATCACCTTCACATAGTTACCTGCGTAGCAATAAAGTTTATAATACAAAATTATACATACCTTAATCATTAACTATACAAAAATATACAATTTGTTACACGCGTAACCATAATTATTATTATTAGTACTATGTTAATGTTTCTGAGCACTGCGTATTAAGTTTATAATTAACTAATAAATTAGAAACCGATGTATAATTCATACGTGACCTCCGGTAGAGGCATTCAAATTATTAACAATCGACCATTATGGCATTCAAATCGCAACTATAACTTTTAGAGTTCCGTAAGAGAACGGAAGTGAACCTGAGATCCATAAAATAGTATTATCAGAGCACGATATAAGGAGCGGCATTCCAAAATATTTAGTACATTCGATTCAAAAGCACTTTGTAAAAGTTTAGAATAAAATAAAACCGGCTAAGTGCGAGTCGGACTCACACACAAAGGGTTCCGTACCTACCATTGTAACTTTCAAGTATCTACCTATTACGGTTCATGAGATACAGCTCGCTGATAGAAGGACGAGCAGCGGAGGCTCAGTAATTGAGCACCCGTTTGCATCCTTTGGGTACAGAACCCTAAAAAACTTCTAATCTAGTATATTGTTTTCATGCTCTGATTTGGATCGGATTTACGACCGTTTTAAAACTAGACCAACATGTTCTGACGATCCTGATTTGATTTGAAAGGGGGGATCCCTTTAGGTGTAGGTACCCAAAATAATAGTTTTTTTTTCCAGGATTTAATTGTGCAACTTTGTAGGTGTAATTAATATGTATAACCTTGTCTTACAGCTCTTTAGTACCAATAGTCTCTGCGCTAGGCCACGGTCAGACGGGCGGACGGACAGGTGAAACTATAATGGTTCCTTGTTGTTTTACTACGGAACTCTAAAAAAATATAACAATAATAAAAAAAAGACGTGTGGCACTCGGGGACTGCAGCGGTAAAGCTATTGCATAGCATTTTTTATCAACGCCATCTAGCGGCTCACCGTAAAGGAGTCCCGTGTCAGGTTACTTTCGTTATGGAATTTCTGGATTCGGTCTCCACGCTGGCCCGCGATAGAAGCTATGCAATAGCTTAATAATATTAACATCCTAATTCCTACGGAACATTAGCTAGCTTTTGGCAGCGCGCTCGCCGCCTTATGTTGTTGTATTAAAATTTAGTAATAAGCTATTTAATCGAAGTGCGCTAATTACCTACACGATCACTATGTGGGAAGTGGTAATTACCTACGGGCGTAATTATTAATGTCGTAATTATGCCGCCTAAGAGACGCGAATTTTATCAGACGTCTAGGTTTTACCGGCTAATTACTAGCTTGATGTAGACGGGGACTGGTTTCAGTCTAGCTTATCACTAAATGTTATAAGACAAAGTGCCACCGCCGAGTTTGTCTGTATGTGTATGTGTGCGCTAATCTGAAAAACTAGGGAGAGCATTTTTTATTCGGTTTTCAAAAATGGGCTAATTAGTAGAATTATGTTCACGATAACTTTAGAATAAATCTATATACTCGTACCTATATACAAATCAATTTTCGTTCGTTAGTCTAGCTAAAACTCAAAAACGGCTTGAGCGATTTGTATTATTTTTTACCTTAACACACGGGTGGCGACAAGATGAAAATCACATAATTTATACACCCTTTTAAGTATGCATTGACAGGCAACTACAGAACCCTACACTGCGCATGGCCTGACACGCATTTGACCATTTATTACATTAGCTGTTGCCCGCGACTTCGTCCGCGTGGATTTAGTTTTTAAAATCCCGCGGAAACTCTAGCCTATGTCACTCTCTAGGTCCCCAACTATACCCATGCAAAAAATCACGTCGATCGGTATCTCTGTTGCGGCGTGATTGAAGGACAAACCAACAAACAAACACCCTTTCGCATTTATAATATTAGTAAGGATTGGTAAGGAAGTAAGGATTCGAACAATTTTTTTGGGAGTTTACTGTCAATAGAATCTAGATGGTCTGAACTAAGCCTGAACTTTTCTATAGTACGTGCAAGCCCTATCCATTCCAATGATAGTTTAATAACAGGTCTTTGCCCTTTGCAGGACATTTATAGGTTACTCATTTACTTTTACTTTTATGCGTCGCCATGACACTAAGTTTAATACGTGGACATCGAGCAACGCGAGTACAATAGAGAGACGAATTTATTCGCTGTTTGTTTCGATGATCCTTTTGTTCCATTCAGTGGCATCTAAAGTGCAGATAGCTTCGATCACAGAAAAATAAGTGGATATCGCATGTTAGTCCGATTTGTGTAACCACTAAATATGAGTGCAAGATCATTTCGCTAGCTCGTCTGTCATCGAACATTGACGTGAAGCAGTTATTTCAGTGTCAAGAAATAATGATGCATTTGAATAATAGTTAAAGTATGAAGTGCTGAATCCACTTATTTTTCTGTGATCGAAGGCAGATAGCCTTAATTATTGCCAACCACTCACTCCTACACCAGACGGCACTACAAGACGGATTCCATGTTTAATCGTTTTGCATAATTTTCAATGTAACTTTTAATATAAATTGAACCGAATCTAAATAAAAACCAATTTGCTATTCGTTACTCTGGCTAAAACTCGAAAACTGTTTGACCGATTTGAATCAATTTTCTTATGATTTGTTCGCTGTGATACTGCAGGGGTGCGGTGGTTCAAAAATAAAAAAAAAGGAAAATCCTGACGAAAATAATAATTCTAGAAAAGAAAATTGAGCATAGATACAAAAGTTTCGATTATATTAATTAAATATTTTTCTAGACCCTCTGGTCCTGTATTTGTACAAGTCAGAGCATTTGCTATATAATCCTATGTTTCCTACATAATTTCCTAGATCATGGCCTACATTCGTTTCAAAGATACGTACATAAGGCTATTTTCTGGACCACTGGACACTTTGGTAAAGTAAAATCTTGCAGATAACGTCTCCCATACGAGGTCGCTTTATGGTTTAATAGAGTATTAATTCAGACGTGAATCATCTCACTAGACGTGTGTGGACGTATTCAATATAATTACACTCTTTAGTCTCTTAGTAATATGTATAGGAATTTTATATAAAGGCTGTATATATATATATCTGTAATATGCAACACATTGAAAATATTTTTTTTAACCGACTTCCAAAAAGGAGGAGGTTATCAATTCGGCCGGTATATTTTTTTTTTTTTTTTCTATGTATGCCCACCGATTACTCCGAAGTTTCTGGACCGATTCACGAGATTTTTTTTTTAATCGAGAGAGGAAGTTCGCGAAATGGTCCCATAAAAATTTTTACCTTCAACTCCTCAATCCTGATGCTGCAGGGGTATTTCACCCCTAAATTATGGGACTTTAGGAATCGTCGTTTACGAATTGGTATGCTTGGCCTAAGCATATACTAGATCATAGAGCTCCAGGTCCTACTCCTCAATCCTGATGCTGCAGGCTACTGCCCACGTAAATTATAAGGATTTAGGAACTGCTAATCATGAATTGTTATTGTACGTAATAAGCATATACTACACCATCGAGGTCAAGGTTCTAGCTCCTCAATTCTGATGCTGCAGGGTACTGCCCACTTAAACTGTGAGGATTTAGGAACTTTCGCTTGCGGATTGATATTGTTAGTATCAAGCATATACTACATCGTAGAACTCAAGGTCCTAGCTCTTCAATACTGATGCTGCAGGGGTACTGCCTACCTAAACTGTGAGGATTTAGGAACTGTCGTTTACGAATTGATATTGTTGGTACCGAGCATATACTACATCATAAAGTTCAAGGTTCTAGCTCCTCAATCCTGATGCTGCAGGGTTGGAGGAATTACGAACTGTCGCTTCCGAATTGATATTGTTGGTACCAAGCATGGACTACATCATGGAGCTCCTGGTCCTAGCTCTTTAGAAATTGTGTATTGTTAATAAGTACTGTAGATACCAAGTATATACTACATTAGTACCGTAGGGTTGGAGGGAGGGGAGAAAGAGAGCAGGAACAAGCTACACTAAAAAGCTTAAAATAAAAATTCTTTTCAAAAAACCGACTTCAAACGCCACTACAAAGTATAAAAATAATTTGATTTTGTACACGTTTGTTGAAGTCGGGCGGGCTTAACTAGAAACGATGAAATCGATGCGCGACGCTTACCTTATGGTGATATATAAGAGACACGTTTATTGAAATCGGGTGAGCATCGCGTATCCGTTTCATTGTTTCTATTTAAGCCGCCCGACTTCAACAAACGTGTACAAAATCAAATTATTTTTATACTTTGTAGTGGCGTTTGAAGTCGGTTTTTTGAAAAGAATTTTTATTTGTCAAACAAATTTCATTATTTTATGTTTTTACTCAATATCATCCCTTGGGAATATGACACAATTTTTGTCAGCTTTTTTTTCGGATAATTAAAACTTCACAAAAATCTACTGATCTACTGCTGTAAAAATGAAATCTGCATCTGAAGATTTACCATTACTATTCTTATCATGAGCGAAGCCACGGGCAAAAGCTAGTACCTACTTTAATAACATTTCAAGCTTTTAGGTAGTTACCTACTAAACATCAAGATTAAATATAACGAAGTAGCTCGCTGTATATTCAATCCGTGCTCTATAGAGGCCGCGACTGCAAGTGGTGAATAAATAAGTTCGCATCCACCGTGAGCGAGGCTAGCGCATGCATTACCAGCTAATTACGCCTCGATTATGATCGCGTGGCGGCGATGAATATTACATCGCGGCATTGTCCTACCCCAGTGCGGTATTGAACCGAGGCGAATAATAGAGAATTTTGAAGCCATAAGGCCGCGACGATGGATTTTGGCGCAGCGATGTTTGCAGGGTTCTGTCATCGGGCCAGCCTCCTGATTCTGTAACTCAATGCCTATCAACAACTATAGGCATTTGTTATGCATCGAAGGTTTGGAGATAGATGTCATTTACTATTTCATAGTAAACCTTCAATGGATAAAAAATATATGTCAGTGGCTTTCATTTTTTGATAGGCACTGAGTTGCAGAATCAGGGGGCTGAACTGTAATAGGTAGATATTTGGAATTTTCACAGAATGTGTATTACGGTGCGTGTTGCCAGCGATGACTTATGGATTCGAAACATGGTCGCTTACTATCGGCCTCATAAGAAGGCTCAGGATCACTCAGCGGGCGATGGAGAGAGCTATGCTCGGAGTATCCCTGCGAGATCATATGAGGAGATCCATAGGAGAACCAAAATCACCGACATAGCTCAGCGAGTCGCGAAACTGAAGTGGAAATAGGCGGGGCACATAGTTCGAAGAGTTGATGGTCGATGGGGTCCCAAGGTGCTGGAGTGGCGACCCCGCAGCGAGAAGCGCAGTGTTGGCAGACACCCCACTAGGTGCACCGACGACATCAAACGAGTCACAAGAGGCCGTTGGATTCAGGCGGCGCAAGACCGATACCTGTGGAAGTCCATGCAAGAGACCTATGTCCAGCAGTGGACGTGTATCGGTGGATAAAGAAGAAGAAGTGAATTTCGGACAAACTATTTCTACTAGCTACTTGCCCAACGTTTTTGCGCCTAGCACCAGACAAACTGCTACTTGCCCAACGTTTTCACGAATTTACTTTTTTTTGTAATTGTGTAAAAGACTGTACACGGAACCCACACGTCTACATAATATCATACCTAAGCAACGATACATTATACACAATACCGCAAGCCTAATTATACATCATTATTACTAATTGTACAATACACCGACTAAGAAGTATTCGCTTCTATTAATGACAAAAGCAATTAGGGTGCACGCACACAACCGCCCCCCGTCTGTGTGTGTGGTGCGAGTAGATTAATGCGTCTGTGTGAGTTTTCCTCGAAGAGTCCGAGCGACGTCAGGGGTTAAATAAAATATTATGTTGTTACATTAATAAAAACGTCAAACTTTGTAATTGGGAATGATACAATTTTGATTAGAGATTATTTATTCGTCAGCTTTTTTTCCTTGACTTCGTCCGCTTGGAGCTAGGTTTCTAAAATTCCGCAGGAATTCTTTGTTTTACCGTATGTAATAAAAGTCCACAATTATAATTACCCATGCAATAAATCACCACTATTTTGTTTTTATGTGAATTGATATTTAAAAAATTAGACATACAAAATTATCTTGGTATGCGTTAATCTAAAAATTTTTGAGAAATATTATAATACATAAAAGAAAAAGGTGCCTGACGACTGACTGACTAGTCTATAAACGCACAGCTCAAATCACTGGACGCATCGGGCTGAAAGGCACACAGATACTCCGGGTCAATATATAGGATACTTTTTATCCTGATAAACAATAGGGGTTTATCCGAGATAGGGGATGAAAGTTTTTGTTGATTTTGCTCCATAACTTCGTCAAATCTAAACCGAATTTGATATATTTTTTTTATTATAAATTGTGTGTTATCGGAAATATTGTGGTCAATTTTGATGAAAATCTACTAAATATTATCGAAGATAGAGGACATAATTTCTCGCGGATAGTAGCAAGTCACTCTAAACCTTTTCCACGCGGACGAAGTTGCGGGAATCAGCTAGTGAATAAATATTTCTCTTTCCCCTCCAACTGCGAGAAGCTCGTGCTAGGAGTTGGAAATGTTTTGTTCACTTCTGCGTGACAGTTTTAAAAACGTTTTAAACTGTTAACGCTATTTCATTACGTTATTTGATCACGACAGGGTTTGAAACATTGTTGAGATAAATAGCAAAACAATGGATCTAGTTTAAGCGATTGGCACACGGCACCGCGCAACGCCGCGGAGGGCGGTGAAACAGATTTTACATCGTATGGGCTAGTATTTAATCTGTCCATACATAACACATTGAGGCTGAAATCTATAGACCGCACTCTCGCTCAGCTCAGACTCAAGACAGAGTTATAACGAGACAGATTTATCTCAGAGCATATTTCGCTCATTTGCGCCAAGAGTGACATAATTCAAAATCGACGATGAGAGAATTCTCTCGTTAGAGAGTAATGTTTTGTGGATGCTACGGTCTTGAAACAACACAGCGGCCAACAAGGCGACAGAGTATTAAGTCACAATCTCTCTCGCTCCTATTTTTTTTGTGCTTAGCGTAATGTTGTTTTTATAGCAAAAAGTATAAATTTTCGACTCTAAAATTGGTGTTATTTTGAGTCATGTCACCCTTGTCGCAAATGAGCGATTTGTGTCTCTTTTTAACCTCTATGTTAAGCGTGAGCGAGTCATGCTCTATAGATGTCAGCATCACAGTACGAACAAGCGGCGCGATGTATGTACTATGTTAGGGCTACGTCGGATTACTCACAAGCCTACGTAAGATTCGCTTCACAATCCTATGCGACGTTGCGCGGTAGGTACGAGTACGGTGTGCCAATCGTCTAAATGGATAATTAATTAATGAGTAACTTCTCATTTTTTGCATAATTATTTGCATTATTGAAATGAATGATTTACGCTATTGTAAATATTCCACTATTGTTAACGAGTTGTAATGATAGAATTAAATTTCATTTGTAAAATTGTACTGAGACTATTGTTTTTTATTGTACTAATTAGGCTCATTCTTACTAGCATAACTCTAAAATCTAAACTTAAATTTCTTCAAATTTTTTTTTTCTTAAAATGCCCGGGACTTAGTCCGCGCGGATCAAGGTTTTCCCGCAGGGATCCTATAATTTTCTGGGATGAAATAAAGCCTATTTGCTATTTTAATGGTTAAGCGTTACATTGTGAATTTTCATCTAAACCTGTCCAGTACATTTTGCGGGAAAGAATAACAAATATCCATCCACTCTCATAAACTTTCGTTTTTGAGTATAATATTAGTAGTATTGGCGCTAGAAACCAAATTAATCTGAACAAGTGTAAATTGAAAATTTAAAACAACCCCGACATGTGAAATTAAAAAAAATGTAATTCGCTATTTTGTGGCGGTGCCCATCTTGGACCAATTTTGATCAAACATAGCTAAGAACACTCCCGATTAATTCACCCTTGTGAAATTAAAAAAAAAAAACAGACATACGCACGCACACACACACACACACACACACACACACACACACACACCGTTGGAATATTTTTTATGACAAATTTTTGAATAATGAGCAGTTAAGTAATCAGGAACTTATTTTTTTTTTTTTTTTCAGTTTTACTGATAAGATAAAACACAATTCATGTATGCGAAATAATGTTTGTAAAATAGATACTTTAAAATTACATACGTAATCAAAATAATTAAATCGCATTCCAACTAATCCAGCTTACATTGTTGCAGACCTTCACAAAGGATCATTAAACGAAAATCTTAAACTTCCAATATAGTGGCTCAACCCACCTCGAGGTCCATTAGTCTGTGTTTCATGCCACGTATAGTAAACTTGAGTACCTTCATGTCAATAGTGACTATAAATCGGCATTTTCTACAACAACAGTGCTGTAACCTAGAGCTCATTACTTTCTTCATCAGTCTTGATTATTGTCGGTTGCAAAAAATAAAAAAATCTGCTTCGATGCACATCTAGGTATATAGAAAAATGTAGTTAGTACCATTTATACAATTCACGTATTTAAAACGGTCTATGCACCTGATTTTATAGGCAGTAAATTCTATTCTATTCTTTAATTTTCCGAGATAAACTTAGCCTATGTGTTAATCATGGGTATGAGATATTTCCATTCCAAAGAGCCAAATCAATTCTTTGGCTTTAGCGTGAAGGAGCAAGAAACATCCATCCATCCATCCTTCCTCACAAACTTTCGCATTTATAATATTATAGTAGGTTTTTCGCTTATTTGATTTTGATCAAGTGATCAACTTGCCCAGCAGTATCGACTATTGAAATAAAACTGCGTTCCGTTCTATAGAACGATCGCATCGGTCTGCGACGTAAATCATTAGACATTATGACTGATATTCTACTGTAGAGTTTATTACGTACGCGTAAAAACCTGAGTGGCGTGACCAGTATTGACATTATTAATAGATATTATGGCTGTGGATACTAAGGCCTAAGGGCCATCGAGGACGACGCCACCGTATTTTATTGCTTGTGTCCCTGTGGTTGCGTAGATTTTTTAGGTCCATACAATATCCTTAATGGGTACGTTAATGTAATGAGTATGGACTCCATGCCGTACCACATCAGGACACTTTCTTGTGATACGAATAACGAAATTTTTTTTCGAAGCACTATTTAGTTATTTACGTAAATAGTTTAATAACATTATTTCTATACATACACTAGCTGATGCTCGCGGCTTCGTTCGCGTGAATTGTGGTTTTTTATTCTCGCGGGAACTCTCTTATTTTCCGGGATAAAAAATTAACCTGTGTATTATTTCAGACTATAATCTATATCTGTGCCAAATCGGTTTAGTCGTTTTGATTGAGTTACAAACATCCATTCATCATCCAAACTTTCGCATTTATAGTATCAACAGGATGAAAAATCCTACGATTTTTACGTAGAGACTCTTACTTAGGCCCTTGGTGAAAATGGGCATGTCTTTTAAGAGAAGCTTGAAAAAGAAAATTCAATTTTATGAAATACTCTGGTACCCTTATTAACAGGCTGAGCATGCAATAATATGGCGACAGGGGACATATTATTTATTACCCCGGGGAAAGGATAAAATGTTTATCCCCTCGCTTTATCCACCCGTCGAGCATGTTACATATACTTCTCCTTTCCCCTGTCGCCGTACTTCAGCATAGGGAGAAGATAATTTTATCTCTTGTCAGTGTCAGATATAATTTTATCTCTTCTCAGTAGTATCGGGGATAAAATTTTTGTCTCCTACCCGTGCTCACTCTGCTGGTCTCTCACCTTACAACAGTTGCTCAGTTTGCGTGCAACATTATCCGGCGTACATTAGTGTAGTTATGAGATCTCATTAGTGGAATGTTTAATGGGTGTAGGCATGCGGGCAGCTCGCCGCGTGTTGTTGCTCACTTGCTGTATAATTGTACATCTAATAAAAATTCCATCTCATTTAAACAATCTGTAAATTCATAAGTGTACACTTAATTACGTGTTCTTAAACGGTGTTCAGAATCAATAGCTCCTACATATGTAAACTACAAGCTGATTCCCGCGACTTTGTCGGCGTGGAGTTATTGTGCAAAGGCGTGCACTCTATCCCCTCACTCTCATAATCAGATGGGACGGAAAATACGAACGGAGAGAGATCAGGAGTTGGACCAAAGATTACATGCTCTCACAGGCGCGGGGGAAACACTTTTCTTTTTCCGGTCGAAAACTAAGCACTATAATTTTTTTGACAGATAAATCCAAAACATTGTTTTGTTTAACCCGGGAGTCGAACCCAGGGCCTCGTTCAACATGCTAACCAAAGAACCAGTTACTTAAATCGTCTCTTCCATCCTATTACACAAAGCATTTATATAGATGCCTACGATATGAGATAGACGAAGTAGTGTCACAAAAAAGTCCTACACCAATACGAACGCAGTAACTATCCCGTCAGTATTTTAAATCGAAAAGCCGACGCGAACGTCTATCAGCTAGTTGAAAAGGGAAATCAGTCAATAATGCACTAATTTCCCCTCCTTAATGGCTCAGTCCGGCCTCTACTCAGACACTATTACGACACTGCAAGTTAGTGTTTAATGAAATAACGCGACGGCTTTTACGCCGTGACTAGTTCGCTGTTTGTCGGGAATTTTAAGTTTGGAACTGTTTTCCAGGGATTGTTTTTTAGGGGAACTGTTTTCCAGGAACTTTTTTTTTAGGAATTTTAAAGTTGGAATTGTTTTTACCTATTTGTTTAGGAATAATTGTTTTTAGGAGGATTTGAAATGATAAACTGATCATTAAACTGGTTCACAATTTTATATGTATCATAACAATTTACACAAAATATAACAAATCGTAAGAGTGTTATAATAATATAACAAATTATGTATCATTTATTACATTGTCTTGTGGGCAGCTGAATGCAAAGACGATTGCTTGCTTCTTTGCACCTTTGTCATTAAGAAAGGAGGTGGGTTGATAAGGCAACAAAATCCGCCCCTTATACACTCGAAAAAAAAAGTTCCAGATTTCGACAAATTGTAAATGTATTTATATACTTGAAGATATAAACTTTATTTTTATATAAAGTTTAGGTGATAAAAAAAATAGTAAGTTACAGAAAATATTACCCAAAAAGAGAGTGTTTCTTTTACTTTTCTTACATTTTCATACATTTTAGTCGTTTTTTAAGCTTTGATTTAATATTTTAGAATGAGGCGCTCCATGAACCAAAATAAATTAATACTCATATAAAAGCTTATAAAAAGGAGCATCATTATCAGTTACGTTTACCATGGTTCATGGAGCGCCTCATTCTAAAATATTAAATCAAAGCTTAAATAACCGGTCAAGTGCGAGTCATACTCGCGCACTGAGGGTTCCGAAACTATTGACCAATGTATTAATTAGGTACCTACTAATGACCTTCTAAACGTCAAAAAGAATCAAACGAGTCGAAACTCGATGGGGTTACGTCGTTTCATTACAGAGTTCCCATAAACGCCTTTCGGCTTCATCATCAGAACCTGCATATCATTTAGGACTAGAGAACTTGTCAAGACGAATTAAAAAGCCCAAACTCGATGGGGTTGTGTAGTTTTCTCCCCAAGAGTCCCCAATCCATCTTTCATCACATTATTTGTCTCGTTGGTCTAGTGGATGTTCTACTGCAGATGACAAGGTTCCATTATATCTGTACCTCAGAGAGCATATAAAGATGTTGGCTTTACACCTAATCTCTCTCTCTGATTTCCGTATCATTGAACTATGAATTGCCTATTACTACTATATTATTTTGGGGTTGACACAGTGTTTTGATAATACAAAATTATAAAAACAATTTAATTTATTCATTAAGTTTATCTTACCTATAAAAAATGTGAGTAGGAGATACAAACTTTGGAATTAAAGTGACCTATAGATTGTCCAATTCTTTATTTTCTTTTTGGCAGATCAAGAAATTTTGACTTTAGTGACGCCTTCACACGTTACCGATTCGATTTGAAGTAATAATCGATTTTATTTAAGAAGAACTTTCAATCGATTTAATGAAATACTTTTTAATTTTGATTTAACGTACTTATATTTTATTATATATTTTTAATCACTTAGATAAATTAATTTGACATATGTTTGCGGTACAGACAAACAGAAAAAAATAATAAGTTGATTTGGGTTCTTTATCGATAATAATAATAATTAAGGTTTTCTTTCAAAATATGTTTAACTAGCGACCTGCCCCGACTTCGTCTGGGTTGAAATATTAAATATTTGTTTTTACGGGGCTGCGATCGCACAGAGCTTCTTATAGGAAGCGATTGTTAATAAGATCACCACAGGAACCACAGGAATCTTCCGCGCCGATACCTGCCACCGTGCCCCGCCGCACCGGCTGGCACCATTTTATTATTTTATTACGCGGAAATATTCATTTTCTGATAACTCCGATATTAATTTAAATTGTATAGTGTATATAAATCAGATCAAGTTATTTATACCTTTGCCTTAATCCTTACCTAAATAAATGATTTCTCAAGCAAGGCAGTTTAAATACCTGTAAATTACTTTTTAGTTTATTAAAATCGGACATTCCATTCGAAACATATTACGAGTTTAATAAAATTGCTCAGTGAAATGTTTTTAAAAATTACGCGTTGATGTCAGTTGTCCTGCATTTACTGTACGTTTATGCCAAAATGTTTAAAAAATAAATGTCCAGCCGTGCGAAGCCAGGACGAGCCGCTAGTATTTAATAATTTTACTTGTTTCATTTGTATACCCAATTACGTAGCTAGTTTGTTAAATAAATAAGTAGGTAGGTATGTGATTTTCCAAGTATATTTGCTCATAACTCTTGATTTAAACTTGGTTTAGACGTTATTAACCACGCGTTTTGAAGTTAACTCACTTCACTAACGCGTGCATAGTTACATTTTAAGGCAGCCGTCAAAAAATAAATAAATGAAAAGAAAAATTTCTTTACTCTTGGTTTGAACTTAAATTCCAAGATTTCAACTTAATTCCTTGCAAATATTCAATATTGGAGTCATAGTTACTATTTTTATTTCCTTTTTTTATTAAATTTACAGAAACAATACTTACACAAAGTCAAATTATTTTTATCATAATCGTGAATGATTTATCGTCTTTCAAGAACTGTGTTATACTCTGTGGTTGTTTGTTATGCACAGGGCACTTCACTAAACGTCAATAAAGTACGACATTATTTTAGTACATTATTCCGAAAACAAAAAATCGGTAATTTATAGGCGTAGGGTATTTGGCAGATGCCAAAAAGAAAATAAAGGCTTGGACAACGTATAACTCAAAAATTGCAATTTGTGGGAAATGAGCAAGACTTCAAAAAAGTAGTGTTGAGTAAAATTGAATGTATCTCTGCCAATAAAACTATTAAAAAAGTTAATTATCTTAATACTTAATCATCTTATATGTATGGATTGGTAATACATATTATATTAAATGTTAAATACATTTTATAACAACAGAAGTTACAGGAATTTTGAGTTAAATCACATTAATTCTAAAGGTGATAATATATAAACATAGCAAAGGTTGACATTGAGCTTACCACACAGTGATTTGAAAATAATGCCTCAGCATATCAGTTTAATAACATTTCTTTGACTGCAATTGGCACCAATAGGCATTCAACATTTTATCCTAAAAATATATAATGTCTCAAGGTAAACACAGAATGTATATGAGCTTGTGACACAATCCTAAAAGTTGTAGGTTCTCTGGGTTGTGTGGAGGTACAGATATATGTATGGATTCTTCATAATCAATATTATCCATACTCAAGGAACCAAATATCAACAACAAAAAATTGACATTGTGCTGCATTTACTTCTGAATATATTATCTCTTCTAGCAGCAATCCAACATGCAGTGCGAACTCTAGTAATAGTCTGGTATTCTGGTAACCTGAAATAAAAATAATTATTGTTAAAATAATATAAGTAACTGGTAAATTGGCAAGCTAAGATTAAACTCTTAACAAATCCTACATCAAACTTTTCAACGAGACAAGTCAGGACATGTTAACTTGTCATCGTACTAAAGTCTCCTATAAGTGTGGGGAGTGCACTTGCAATTAGCTGGCAGCAAAAGTAGAATGTGCTTCTATTTTTTCTATTGTCAAATGATTATTTAACTGGCCTGTCCAAAAAATTATAATGCACGCCAGTTTTGCAAGTTACTTAACAAATGCCTTTGCATAAATTAGGCTTATCTCTGATTATATTATGATATATTGTTGTACAACACATAAATTATCTATACTTCTATATAATATTGACATGAAGAATACCTATTTAAATAAACTTGTTGAAAGAATTATTATAATGGTATGGGACAAAATTTAGGTAGCATTATTACTAATTAAAACAGTAACAATAACAAGCTAGTTTTAACTCGGTCTTAAGTCTGAGACTGTCTTCTATAGATAGGCATTTCTATAGTTAGATGACTGCATGAATTTGGGAGTTGTAGTTTGAGTTTCCCTTTCTAATGCTTCTTTGCGAGAGATTAAAATAAATAAGTAGGTACTCACCAACATTGGTGATGACGTATTATCCATTGGCGATGGAGTATTGTCCATTTTGATAATGGGTTTAATTCACAAAGTTAGGTATATGCATTAAGTCTCTGTCTCGAATACGAAGTTCACCTCCATACAAAGTTAAAAGAAAACACTGATTCAGTACTAATATTGTAAAATGTAATATAACTATCCCACATATAAAACAAGAAATCAAATGTTATTTGTCTCCAAGAGAATATAAACCATTTAGTATGCTTATTTGTGCAAACTACTATTGAACTTTTGTTTGTTTGAATTTGGCTTTGAAAGTTTGAATTTTGAACCAACTTTGAACACCGTAGACAGCTGTCTACGCCTCTATGAAATCTATGCTATGATCCTACTGGACTGGCTGTCTCTGCAGGTACCTACCTACCTAGACCTACCTACCAATGATTAGATACCTTAATAGGGTGGCAAACCCAATTATGGGCACTTTAAGAGTTTATCTTATTTCAAATATGTTTTTTAAGTATAAATTTAATCAAATTCTATAAATCACTGTGTTCATAAGGTTACTTGTTTAATAAAATATATAATTAAAGAAGATATTGAAATTTTTTTGTTTAAATCAACTAGAATTTTAAATAAGATTGAAAAATGACCCAGTCCCCAATTATTCGCACATTTGTTACCAGTTATGGGCACAAAATTATCCAATTATCAACACTCAGATTTTAATAGAGTTTAAGGGAAATATAACGCTAGGCTACCTACGGAAGTCTTTTAGAATATAGATTTTATTACGAAATAATATACGGAAATTCTTATAGTAACTGTAGGTGACTTAATTTTTTTATATTTATTATATTTAAAACAAACACCCTTACATATTTAATAAGAAAACGTAAACATAGTCTTTATCAAACGACAGACGTCCACAGCTGGACAAAGATCTCTTATATGGACTTCCACAGGCTTCGGCTTTACGCTACCTGAATCCAGTGGCTCTCTGAGACTCGTTTGATGTCGTCGGTCCACCTAGCTTCCCGGTACGGGATCGCTACTCCAACACCATGGGATCCCATCGACCATCAGCTCTTCGAACTATATGCCCGCCCATTTCCACTTCAGTTTCGCTTAGCTATGTCCGTGACTTTGATTCTCTTACAGATATCCTCATTTCTGATATGATCTCGCAGGGATACTCCGAGCATAGCTCTCTCCATCGTCCGCTGAATGATTATTGTTTCGTGATAAATAACTGCCCATAGAACTTCTCAACCGCTCTCCATACCTCAGGTGGAGAAGAAACGTGACAGCCTTCGCCAGTTTTCAGCCGCGTCAGCTGGCTCTGTCCGATAGATAGATCTCTCACGGACACTTTAGAATGGAACTTCTGTTCCACTAGATGGTATCTTTAATACACTTGGTATTCAAGGCCCGCAGGTCGCGAGTTCTTTTCTTAGAGATCTGCCTATTAACCTACCAGTAGGCATCCGCGTCTGCTGACGACTGAAGTCTCATCTCTTATCTGTCTTCCATCAGTTTGAGAGTAAGGTCAGAGAACTTCTTGGTCCTTTTCGTGTGATGGGTCTTAAAGAATTTAGACTCCAGAGTATGGACAGTTTACACACACTTGTTAAGATCGTCTACAGACTCCCAGTCTGCTAGGGAATCGAATCGCTTCGGAGTGTTAATAAACAGGAAAATCTCCAAATTTTGTAACCAGATACTGACACCCCTTGTTTTGCAATGAAATAACGGGAAAGTTTCATTTACTTTTTGAATTAGTAACTAATAATACTTAGAAAAACAATTGAAAACAATTATATTATTAAAACTCAAATAAAACCACAGTTAAATCATTATTAAGTAAGTACTGACCTTTAACGTCGATGAGTCAAAATGGCCGAAAAACTTCGGGAACTCCAGAACGATATCTTTCAACTACGATTCTGACGTCATTTTAAAACTTTCCAGATTAGAAAGGTTTCGATTGTGAAAAATATGAATTCCCCTAAATATTTTTTAATCTGAAAATTAAAAACCACAATCAGAAACTTATATTTTAATCTTTTTTGCCAAAGTGCGAATAAACTGGTGCAGTGCTAGCTATTGGGTTGGTCACCCTAGTTATGAATCAATTTGAAGCACCACATTTGACATACGAGTGTCTCTGGAACTAATAATATTGCAAATGGTGCACCGACCGCCATAATTTTATTAACTAATATAAATAGTGAATAAGTAATAGTGGAGAAGCTAACTTTGTTATACCTATACAAAAGTTAGCAACAAATCAATACTTTCAACTTGAAATTTTATAATTTTTGAGTAGGATTTTATTTTGATTTTAGTAGTAGTGAGTAATATTTTATTTATTAGAATGACATACTTAAATCTGTAACATAAAAAGTAAAATCAAAGTTTATGGGTAGGGAATGCGTGTATGTACTACTGTACTAATAGTACTAGAATTTACTAAATGACATACAGCACAGCACAGACAGCAGCCTGTCCACTGTTAATCATAGATTAATTCTAGAGGTCAGTGTAAAAAAGTTGTAATAATAATCTGTAGTAGAAAAAAAATTCTATTAGTGTTCTGTGAATCTGTAGTTGTGACAAGTGACATGTGGACGTGACGCGTTAAAAAGTTAAGCTTTGAACAAACTAACGGACACGTAAGCCGCGGCTGGATAGTAAATTCCATTGAACTTTAGACACTATATCGGGCGTAGTCGCGAACGTAACCTTTGGCGATCCTTGAGCGTTCGGATGTCCGATAGAAATATGGGCCTGCTGATCTCAAACGACTGTGCACACTTATCAGTCGCAGCTATAGTCGCGGCATCCGATAGTTTGTTTTAGCCTTAGCGTTGCAATTAATTTAAAAACCATAGTAAGTTATCGTTTTTTTTTTGTTTTTTTTACTGGTTTAGGTACTATTAATGGTTTAGAGGTATCAAAATCTCCGTAATTTGCAAGATTTTAATACTGGTGTTTGTAAAATATAACGGGACTTACTATGAAACTAAGAATTAGGTGTGGAAAGAAACGATTTTTGGAAGATGTCCCTTAATTTGTTTTAATAGTGAGAAAGCCGTGGTTTTAAAGCTGTAACTTTTCACTGAGTTAAGCTATAAGCTTGATATTCTTAAAACACTACGAGACCATTGAACTTTATATTCAGTATAAATTTCGACTTAGTATCATAAGCCGTTTTCGAGAAAAACGGTGGTGACACACTGACAGACAGACGGACAACGGAGTGATCCTATAAGGGTTCCGAAGTTTTTTTCGGAACCCTAAAAACGACTAAAATGTATGAAAATGTAAGAAAAGTAAAATAAAACACTCTCTTTTTGGGTAATAATTTCTGTAACTTACTATTTTTTTATCACCTAAACTTTATATTAAAATAAACTTTATATCTTCAAGTAAATAAATACATTTACAATTTGTCGAAATCTGGAACTTTTTTTTTCGAGTGTATGAGGGGCGGATTTTGGGCCTTATCAACCCACCTCCTTTATTAAATGTGCAATAACTTTGGACTCAACAAATGTTTTGTTACACGTTGTTTGAATTTGTATAAAATAAATGCAAATCTAAAATTCTTTCAGAACTATGTTATTGTAATCACAATAATAGGTACCTATTATAAAGGTGAAAGTTTCTGTGTGTGTGTGTGTGTGTCCTTAACGCCACAACGAATGAACCGATTTGACTGAAACTTTGAATGGAGTAAGCAGCTCATACCCAGGATTAACACATAGGCTAAATATCCCGGAAAATTAAAAACTTCTTAAAACTCTTTAAATTGAAATAAATATTGTATTTTATTAAAATTTTATTGTTTATTACGAAATGTTATGGGGAAATCGGAAGTTTGGTCTGGCAATACAGGTCGTAGGGCCCAATTAGTTTTATACGCGCTCCATTACCAACCAGTGTTAATTATTATTGTGAAAGCTTCTCACTCGACGACCTAATTAGAGCGCTTTTTTCGCTTTTGTCAAATAAAAGGGGTAAAAGGGGTAAGGTGGGGCAGAGGTGAACTCATATAGGGGTATGAAGAGTTGGTCTTTGTTATCAGACGCTTGGCGTATTAGTGATTTATAATACCTATATGCATAAGATCTAATTCACCTTAGAGCCTAAGAACGACAATTATTTTTAACCGACTTCAAAAAAGGAGGAGGTTCTCAAATTTTTAATATACTCGTGGATCTCGTGGATTAGATGGATGTGTACTAATGATTTTATAGAAGACTAGCTTTTGCCCCCGCGACTTCGTCCGCGTGGAATTAGATTTTGGGGTGGAATTTTCAAAAACTGTGACACACGTACTTCTTTATTTTTAACTGAAAGCTCAAATACCAACTTTGATGGAAACTTAAAAAATGGCGGAGTTTCATATAAACTTCCATTCCCTATTTACACCCCTTAGGGGTGGAATTTCCAATAATCCTTTCTTAGTTTGCGCCTACGTCATAAAAGGAACCAACTGTAAAAATTTCAAGTTTCTAACTTCAGTAGTTTAGGCTGTGCGTTGATATCTCAGTCAGTCAATCAGTCAGTCAGGACTTTGAATTTTATATATATATATAGATAAACTTTATATTATATATATATAGATAAATTTTATATATATATAGATAAACTTTCTTCAAAAAGGTGATAACACCTTGTTGAAGAATTATAGACCCATCTCGCTGCTGAGTCATGTTTATAAGTTGTTCTCGAGAGTCATTACGAATCGTCTCGCCCGTAGGTTCGACGACTTCCAGCCTCCCGAACAAGCCGGTTTCCGAAAAGGCTTTAGCACCATAGACCACATTCATACGCTGCGGCAGGTTATACAGAAGACGGAAGAGTATAACAGGCCACTTTGCTTAGCGTTTGTGGACTATGAGAAAGCCTTCGATTCGGTGGAAACCTGGGCTGTATTGAGGTCGCTGCAGAGATGCCGTATTGACTACCGGTACATTCAAGTGTTGAAGTGTTTGTACGAAAACGCCACTATGTCAGTACGTATACAGGACCAGACTACAAGGCCAATCCAATTGCAGCGTGGAGTGCGGCAGGGAGACGTAATCTCCCCGAAGCTCTTTACCGCTGCGTTGGAGGACGTCTTTAAGCTTCTGGATTGGAACGGACTTGGCATCAACATAAACGGCGAGTACATCACTCACCTTCGATTTGCCGATGACATAGTCATTATGGCAGAGACTCTGGGAGACCTCAATACAATGCTCAATGACCTCAGCAGGGTTTCTCAACAGGTGGGCCTTAAAATGAACATGAGCAAGACGAAAATCATGTCTAATGCTCATGCTCCGCTCCACCCAGTAATCGTGGAGAACTCTGCACTCGAAATTGTAGACGAGTATATATACCTGGGACACACAGTCCAGCTAGGTAGGTCCAATTTCGAGAAAGAGATCAACCGCCGAATCCAACTCGGCTGGGCAGCGTTCGGGAAGCTTAGAGATGTCTTTTCGTCCAAAATTCCTCAGTGCCTGAAGACTAAAGTCTTCGAACAGTGCGTGTTGCCAGTGATTACTTACGGATCCGAAACATGGTCGCTAACTATGGGCCTCATAAGAAGGCTCAGGATCACTCAGCGGGCGATGGAGAGAGCTATGCTCGGAGTATCCCTGCAAGATCAAATCAGAAATGAGGAGATCCGTAGGAGAACCAAAGTCACCGACATAGCTCTGCGGGTTGCGAAACTGAAGTGGAAATGGGCGGGGCACATAGTTCGAAGAGCTGATGGTCGATGGGGTCCCAAGGTGCTGGAGTGGCGACCTCGCACCGGGAAGCGCAGTGTTGGCAGACCCCCCACTAGGTGGACAGACGACATCAAGCGAGTCGCAGGGAGCCGCTGGATTCAGGCGGCGCAAGACCGAGGCTTGTGGAGGTCCATGCAGGAGACTTATGTCCAGCAGTGGACGTCCATTAGTTGAAGAAGAAGAAGAAGAAGAAGATAAACTTTAATGTATAGTAGTAGTAGTTTAAGTAAATTTTCTATACATAAATACTATTTTTGTATGTCATTTATCATCTGACTAATAAGCGGGACATTCATATTTTTTAAGATCTTATGCTATTAACTATAAGACTCAATTAATTGTAAACAGATCATCTCTTGTGGGTAGCAATAAAGAATTTTCTATCTATGTTACGCAAATTCTTGCAAATAAAATATTTCATTTCATTTCATCAGAATCTTTTTTTTATGTTTGTTGCCCGATTACACAAAGTCCATGCGTCTTTACGCCTAATCGCCTGGACCGATTTGGAAAATTCTTCTTTTGTTTGAAAAGGTGTACTTCCCAGATGGTCCCATGATTATGAGGTCAGGATCTGATGATGGGATCCTGCAGAAATTGAGGGAACTATTCAAATTTTATAAACAGACTTGATATACCTACTTTGTAGTAGCGTTTGAAGTTTTAATAGATACACTTGATATACTTTATAGAGATGGTTTTTTAAATAACGATGTACGTTCACTGCTGGACATAGGTCTCTTGCAAGGATCGTCCACAGAGCTTGTTCTTGTGCCGCTTGTGTTCAGCGGCTGACAGCGACTCGCTTGCGGTCATCCGTCCGCCATTAAAGCACCTCGGGGCTTAAACCTATCGGTTTTTCAAGCTATAAAGCCCCGATAACTAAAGGCCCTAATTTGATTAAATTTCATTATAAATACAATACACCACCAATGACTGTATGTGTGAAAAAACTTAACTAAGAGTGCGTCTATAACTCCTTAATAAGCGAGACCATAAATCCACCCACTAATTGGTGCGATTAGAAAACTTTAATCATTTTATAGATTTCTTTTGTAATGCTATCGGCTCTTTATAGCTCCGATTCGTTTTCCGTTTAATGGTTGGCCGAATTGATTGTTACCATGTTATTTTGGTTGATTTCACCAATTATGAATTTTTCAACGATTATTAAGCACGATTTTTAATATCTCACGAGTCATAATCAACGATTATACGATCGAATTACGAGTTCACAAGGATTTTTTTTTGTGTTATTTCGCCCCTTTTGTTCATTAATTTTTAGTTGTATGAAGTTTTGTAGAGTTTTAATGTAAGAACTTGTTATAATTTTCACGGCCTCCTTGCCGCAGTGATGAGTGATTTAGACTTAAAATCAAAAGGTTCGCTTCCGGCAGGGTCTATTTTGTTTATGGCTTTTACCGTGCCGCTATGAAAAGAGTTCCAGTGATATTTAGTAAAGCATAGAAACCGATTAGGGGTAAGGCTTTAATAACAATGCCATATCCCTTCCAGCTTAGCCCAATTTCATATGAAACTGAATTGGGACTTATCACCAAAGGATATCATACCTTATATCGTATCGTAAGATGGGCCTCTAGGTCTTTAACTGTATCCATGAAAGAAATCAAGTCGATCCGTTGTTTTGTTGTTTCATGATTGAAGGACAAACTAACAAACAAACAGTTCTTTCTACGCAGTTTTTACTTTTTTTGTAATTATTATGAGATTATTAGCAACATATTATAGTTTTCATATTAGAATATAAAAATTATTAGTAACATAACAGCATAGTGCATACGTGACTTTAATATCTACGATTGAAGTGAGCTTTTATATTTCCCTTGCTTACCACCAAGGTTAAGCCATTCAAAACAAACTTCGAAAACCCATATATTTATGGCCAGTTTACATTAAACAAGTAGCATTCAACTCTAGCGCTACGTATTGCTATTGGAATACTATAAGTAAGTAATGATTATTACATTACGAACATCGTAATTTTTATGATTGTAATTTTATGATGATTATGATTATGTATGGTATTTTTACTGCACCTGTGTATTTTTCCAATAGCGAGAAAGTAACAGCCAATAAGGTCTCGACCTTACCAACAGAATCGATTGCTGCCGTAGTCTTTTAATAAAATAGCAATTTAAAGCTGATATTCTCTTGGTTGGAGAATAAACTAAAGTTCCTGTTTGATAATTTACTTATTTTATTCGTTTAACTTAAACTGATATCAGTATTCATGAGAAACTCTGAATATTCTATAGTTTTAACTGTTACAAAGAAGACGTGAATATTCGCGAATTATTCGCGATTTGACAGTTTCAGAAGTCATGTTTCAGCCAACGGTTAAAGGTGCGGACTGAAAACTGAAAGGCCGCAGGTTCGAAACCCAGCCGTTGCACTATTTTCGTACCCGCTCCTAGCACCACAATCTCTTCACTTATTTGGAGGGGAGGGGAGAATATAAGTCAAGTTCAGCTTGGCTAATATTCTTTATAAAAAAAAATGTTATGTAATCTAGAGATTATAAAATGATCTAGCATTTTCTAATAAGATTATAAAATATATTATTAGAAAATGCTAGAGCATAGAGCACAGCGCGCGCTTCGCGCTTCCTTGCAGAGCTGTTATCGAAAATCGGCGCAAACAGTTGTTAGATAGTTGTCAAAAGACAACTCTGTGCCACTGGTCTGCACTGATCCTAAAAGGTGACTGCGATCATCACGATGTAGCTTTTTAATTCGTGTAAGGGCGCGAACACTTCAAAGATGCCTCGCGGTCGCGGTCGCTGCTCGATACCTCGATGTCGATATCTGGATGTTTTACATAGATGTCGGTGCGAACATGCCGGTTCAGTCGCACCTGGATGCTTAGTTCAAATGCTCACTAAACGCTAAAGTAATATTCTTCCATTCCTTGGCTAAAATATATATTTTTTTATTCGATGACAAGATAGCCCTTGACTGCCATCTCACCTGATGGTAAGTGACGATGCAATCTAAGATGGTAGCGGGCTAACTTGGAAGGGGTATAAGCAGTGTAAATTCAACCCTAATCGGTTTCTATACGCCATCGTGCCGGAACGCTAAATCGCTTGGCGGCACGTCTTTGACGTTAGGGTGGTAACTAGCCACGGCCAAAGCCTCCCACCAGGCTGGCCTGGTCTGGATCAGAGACAATTTAGAAATTATAAATTCCTAAATTGCCCCCGCCGGGAATCGAACCCGAGTCCTCCCAGTTATAAGACCACAGCGCACATCACTGCGCCAGGGAAATCGTAAATCTGTTGTGGTGGTTTTTGTGCCGCTTATCCCACAGGGCAGGAATATTAAAAATTAAATCTATTACATAGCGCCTCCTTTTTTCATTATTTAATTAAAATAAAAAATGAACCATAATGAATAATAATATTATAATAATATGTACCAATTTTACGAGTAGTTTAGTTATAAAAGAGTTGTGCAAATATAATATAATATTTATTTTAATGAATAATTTTCTAAACAAGTACCTAAGTCTAATATAATAATTTTTATTCTAAGTTTATTGGCACAAATCTTATAGAGCTTTGAAAACCATAATTTATAAAAATTCATAAAATAATACATCATATAATATTAATATTTGAAACGCTATACCAACATTGTATTTATTTTATTAAATTAAAATGTATTCGAGGCCTAAAGTAAACGACGGTGGGAGTCCTTGAGATTCGACCAATCACAAGCCAGAGCACATCGATGCTTGCAGTCGACCGCGATGTAAAAACAAAATATTTTGTTTTCGCGTAGGCATCGAGGTAAACATCGATGTGAACCGCGATGTATCGCAGTGAGGTATCCTTCGGCATGTTCGCGCTCGTCTGTTTGCATACATTTGTTTTACATGGAGGTGGCATCGAGGTAGCGAGCTAAACCGCGACCGCGAGGTATCGCAGTGAGGCATCCTTGGCTTGTTCGCGCCCTAACATATAATATCGACAAAGGTATTCATTGCAGGCCAGTGCTGGAATTAACTAACTGTATTGAGAAGCTGGAACACTGTGAACCGGCCGTGTCATGGCAGTATATTAATTTTCGAATCTAATTTTCCTCACGATAAGCCGCGAGGATTCCCGTCCAGCCTTCTACAATCATAATACCTACATTACGGACTTTCCCATATAAGAACAATACCTAAGTATTAATAATTTAATAATGCTGATAGTTCAGTGTATTTATTAAGCATGTCATGTTGTGATAAAGACATTAATTGTCCTAATAAATGGTTATTTTGAATACAATGTGATCATACCTCGGCTTCGAAGCTTGGTTTAGAAGTTCAATTAAATTCATCAATTTGCAATAAACATTCAACTAAAAAGTCTGTTTGTTTTTAAATAAAAGTAGCGATAGCTTAAATATAATAATTTAAAATAAGAATTAAGATTAAGTTTCGGTTTGAAGATATGATCTTTTAAGTTAGTTATAAGTTATTTGGATTTCCAAAACCCGCCACATATTAATGGTAAGTTATTTTTATTCATTATATTTTCTTCGTTGACCTTTTCTAGCGGAAGATTGCATTGACTTTCTTTTTATTGATCGATGATTTTTTTAGCAAAACAACCTCAAAAGCATTAAGTACGTACTTTTATTAATTTTAAAACAATACTTGAACGTAACTTTAATTTAATTTTTTTTAAAGAGTATTCTCCTATCTCCTCCAAGTAAGCGGTTACTTGGAGGAGATAGGAGTACAGTTCGCATCTTTAAATGCTTGTAAACAAAAAAAAAAATATTTTTTTCTACCTTATTCTCCTCATCCTAGAGGTCATATATGCCATATATCATTTTTTTAGCTTTCTTTACGGCTAGGCTCTGGGATCCAACCCTTTTAAGCCATTTCATAGAGACGATTTACCACAGATTTATATAGAACAGGGAGATCAGATTAGGCTGCGTTTGAAAATACATAATATGCTTTATCGATTTTAACAACGTTGTCAATACTGGTTTTTTTTTAATATCACTATGAAATAAATACTAATTTAGTAATAAAGTAAAAAAAAAAAGATACTGAACCTATTATTATAAAAGGGCACGCTTTCTTCGTTAAATAATAATTTTGATCCGTACATCATAAAGCGACAGTTATCGATCTTTACCAAGCAAAGAAGTAGGTATCATTAAAAAAACTCAATAATTCGTCCCAAAAAAGTTCATTAAAAATACGTAAACCGTACCTAATCGCTACGACAAGCCACAACAAAGTTAATGACCAAAAATCACCCCTGGGCCCGATTTTAAGCCCAGCATACATAATTAGCTTTCATTACTTTCTACCAGGAGACCGCAAAAAACTACCATAATAATAAATGTAGTATACTTTTGATTAGCCCTAATTAACGAATGGCCGTCTACGAAAACATACGTAATATTATTATTTGTACCATTTTCTACCACCTAATTGTCTTATAGGTGTGACAGCCATTATTTTAATTGCGAACTGTAGCTTTAATTGTCGCCTACATTTCTTTCTATGTGTTTTTAATGACGCCCTATAATGTTTTATATAATGGTGTTCTTATTTGCTTTTATGGCGAGGCAAATTATTACTTCTATGTTATTTTCATCACGCCAATTGCCGCTTTATAATATTTTGTTAAAGGCGAATATCGCGTGAACGTTTTTAATGCTAGTTCGCCAGTCTTAACAGTGTTGTTCGATGTTAATACAAGGTTTGGGGCTGTAAAAGAATAGTCCAGCTTACGTGACCGCTTTGAACGTTCAGGAATTGTGTGTTTATTCTGTCACAGTAATGACAGTGTGAATTTTCTATTGAATTTAATTATTGCTTCGCGTTATTGGTTTCTTTTACGTATTGATGCTATAATTATTATTGAGCATCTACTATTACTTGTATCTAATTAAGGGGTAAGACTAGCGTGAAATGTTTCGTGTAAATAGGCTGAAAACTGCATGCGCTACGGCGCGCCGTATACCTCGACCAAGAACGCTAAGCCGCGCGCCTCGATCGTACCTACACAATATTCCGCGATTTCGTTCTCAATAAATTTGACTTTACAAACCCCTAATTTACCACCATAGGGGTTGAATTTTCAAATATCTTTTCTTAGCGGATACTTATGTCATTGTAACTATCTGTAAGCCTGATCCGTCCAGTGGTTTGAGCTGTGCGTTGATAGAGGTTAATTACTTATGCCGAAATCTGTAGACCGCACTTTCACTCTGCTTTGACTCAAGACAGAGGTAAAACGAGACAGATTTATATCAGAAAATATTTTTGTCTCGTTTTAAGTCTATAGATCTCAGCATTAGTCGCTCAGTCACTCAGTCTGTCAGTCTCTCAGTCAGTCATCTTTTCCTTTTATATATTTCGAAGATAAAAGGCTACATATTACATACTTACCATACCTACAAGCCTGCTATTTTTCCACAGCGTTTTCTTCCTTTTTGCGCCATTTTCCATGGTCCGTTCGGACGACCTGTCCGGGCTTTCTTTTTTTTTTTTAAATCAGTAAATTGCATATTTGAAAAACTACTGCTCGCCCCGTACTCCGACTGAACGAGGGGGTGTGGCCATGGGCTTTTATTCGAACGCCGATTTATTTTGAGCTAAGTCTTTTTACAAGGACTATGTAAATAGACTAGTAAATACGTGCTGGCGCAGTTAAACGTTGACCTCACACAGATATCAGATATGATTTGTTGGGTTCCGCAATTGGTATTTATTAGAAAATCCGATGTTCCAGATCCTTTTTTCCACGTACTTTGAAACTGTGGAACCAACTTCCTGCGACGGTATTTCCACTGAATTACAACATGGGGTTATTCAAGGGGCGGACCAACAAATTCCTGAAAGGCCGGCAACGCATTGGTGGTGCCTCTGGTGCTACAAGTGTTCATGGGCGGCGGTTATCACTTAACATCAGGTGACCCGCCTGCTCGTTTGCTCGCTAAAAATATTAAAAAAAAAACTGAAAATAAATAAATAATCACTTTATAAAAAAAATTGGGCCGACAATAAAAGGTACTAAAAAGAGAAAAATCTAAATATATCAAAGGCAAAGGTGACTGACTGACTGACTGATCTATCAACGCACAGCTGAAACCACTGGATGGATCAGGCTGAAATTTTGCATGTAGATATTTGCTATTATAACGTAGGTGTCCGCTAAGAAAGGATTTTTGAAAATTCAACCCCTAAAGGGATAAAATAGGGGTTGGAATAATCGAACTTAACGTGATCGAAGCCGCGGGGTAAAGCTAGTAAGATATAAATCTTTTTAGTCTTATTAACTAAGCTCCTAAACTAATGTAGGTAATTTTGAGTCGGTGACAAACTTTTTTAAAAGGTTAATAGCAACGGACAAAGTAAAAGCTAGCAACCAATATCAGGCAGGCATGCTCATTGCTCAAGACGTTCATGCAAGTTTTTGTTCCAGTTTCTTATATAATTATTTTATTAAATGGAATCATGTGATTTAGCGATCATTGT
Organism: Hipparchia semele; assembly: GCA_933228805.2. NCBI lineage: Eukaryota > Metazoa > Arthropoda > Insecta > Lepidoptera > Nymphalidae > Hipparchia > Hipparchia semele. The sequence goes on along the minus strand of OW121723.1, from coordinate 3,283,553 downwards.
TGACAACTTAAGTGCCGGGGAAAACATGCAAGCAAATACGAGTAATTTGTAATGCAACAAGCAAGCTTTAAATAAATACTGTGGAACTGAAGGCTGTAGTAGTTTCGTTTATAATAATAAATAATAATTAGTCTGTTATATAATAATAAGGGCCGATTTCATCTACGTAAAATAAGTCTTACCATCTATACTTATAATAAAACTGTAATTGGGTGAATTCTGTACATTAAATATATTTAAAAAAATTTAATCGGAGGATGCTTTATTATCGATACTGAGCCCAAAACAATTTTTTTTTGAATTTTTTGTCTGTTTGTCTGTGCGCACATCATGCGAAAACTACTGGACTGATTTGAATGTTTGGTATAGTGGTAGCTGATACTCCGGGTCAATATACTTTATAAAATTACTAGCTGATGCCCGCGACTTCGTTCGCGTGGATAGAGGGTTTCTTATTCCCGCGGGAACTCTTTAATTTTCCGGGATAAAAAGTAGCCTATGTGCTATTCCTGACTATAACTTATCTCTGTATCAAATTTTAGCCAAATCGGTTTAGTCGTTGCGACGTGATTTAGTAACAAACATCCACACTTTCACATTTATAATATTAGTAGGATATCCTTAGGATAAGGTTTATCCGGGATAGGGGATGAAAGTTTTTGTTGATTTTCCTTCATAACTTCGTCAAATCTAAACCGAATTTGATAATTCTTTTTTTATTATAAATTGTGTACTATTAGAAATATTTTGTCCAATTTTGGTGAAGATCAACTAAATATTTTCGGAGATAGAATCACTCTAAACTTTTTCCACGTGGATGAAGTAGCGGGAATGGGCTAGTCTTAAATATATAAAGTGAAAAGGTGACTGACTGGCTCATTGACTGACTGACTGATCTATCAGCGCACAGCTCTAACCACTGGACGGATCGGACTGTTTGGCATACAGATAGCTAATTTAATTATGACGTAGGCATCCGCTAAGAAAGAATTTCTGAAAATTCAACCCCTAAGGGGGCTGAAATAGGAATTTGAAAAATCGAACTTAAACGTGAGCGAAGCCGCGGGCAAAAGCTAGTCAGTACATAATAAGTCAATGGGTTGTGAAACGTAAAATATTCGGCATTTTGCGGTAACAACGCAGCCGCCCTCTTCTCTATGGACGCGTGGTAAAAGGGCGCAAAAAGAAGTCAACCGAAGTTCACTGCGAACAGGGACGTTCCAGTTTTTTAGTCGTACTTTGCTATAGTAATAATTTTGTAGTACGAATTGTTGAACACTGCATATTTTTTTGTTGTTTTTTCATTTCGTTGCTTAATTTTTTTTGCTTCACGCGGAGGTTTACAAAACGTTTCTCAGTAATAATTCTGTATTAGGAAACGCTGAACACTGTTTTAATTATGTGTACTACATTTTTAGCCTCGACTAACAGGTTAAAGTTTAAAAAATTTGTTCTAAAGGAACTTCAATTTGCTCACTTACAGAGAACTCAGAGAATCATATGAATACAAAAATGGTGACTACTAATAAACAATAAAAGACTTATTCCTAGACACAGGTCACATATTTTGAAAATGCATTCTAAGTTTTTTTTTTTTAAGTTACTAATGACTTTTCAGTAACAAACTCTTGAGGCAGACTCTATTATACAGTAGTGCTCCCTCAAATTGTACAGTTTTCGCACCATTTGTTTTAGTTCTAGGCTTGTTCTACATGGATTTAAATTAACAAAACGTTTCTTTATAAAAACTTTATCACCTTGGATCAACTTTGCAGGGACGAAATTTCAAAATATTCATCCCGTTCCACCAAAAACAACCAAGCCAAGATGAACTTGACTAATATTCTCCTCTCCCCTCCAAATAAGCAGAAAGCTTGTGTTTGGAGTGGGTACGACAATAGTGCAACGGGTGGGGTTCGAACCTGCGACCTTTCAGTTTTCAGTCCATACCTTTAACCGTTGGGCTATTGAGGCTTATTCTATAGGGTAAAGGAATACATTTCCTACTTTCAAATAAAAGAATCCAGATGACTTTATAATTGAGTTCTATTTTTTTCAATACCATTAAGCACCATTAAGCACGCGGTCCTATATAGAAGTAATTACCGATAATTGCACGCCCCTAAAATAGAACGGCAATTGAAATTCAAAAATTTGAATTTAGCACTCGAACGTTTTGCAATAGGCTGAATGGCGGAGTGCACAGAGCCCATGCGTCGCTCTGCGGGGGACTGATTTCAAAAATTAAGTGACGTCAAACGCTCGACGCAGGCGCGTTTATGAAAATATTTGATTATTACCTACACGAATTATGAATTATCTAAATACCAGCTTCTGCCCGTGACTTCGTCCGCGGTTTTGAAACCTCCCCTAGGTTTTTAAAACTCCTGTGGGAAATTATCCAATATTCTGAGCAATGTTCTTAACTTTTCATTCCGTAAAAACCTTCTTACAATAACAAACAACAAATAAAGAAATAGCGAAATTGGTTCAGGCGTTCACGCGTGATGCCGGAATGATGATATAAAAGGAAAAGCTTACTGACTGACTGTCTGACTGACCGACTGACTAATCTATCACAGCTCAAACCACTGGACGGATCGGGCTGAAATTTGGCATACAGCTAGCTTTTATGATGTAGGCAATAGGCATTCAATTTGTTTTTTGTATATTTTCTCATCGAAAATACTAATATTTTTAAATAATTTTTTTTTATGGTAAACAAGAGTCAATCTTCAAAATAAAAGCAATTCCGAAAAAGTGTGAACATCCCTATTAAGCTGTCATTTGTATATAGAGTCAGCAAGTTCAGTGTTAATCATAGATTAAAGATAGGGGTCAGTGATCAAACCCTAACAGTCTAGGGCCGCACTTTTCCGATGCGTAGACATAGATAAAAACACTCTCACGCGTTGATCACAGCTGTAACCTCGTTACAGAGCGATAAACGAACGTAATTGAAAGGAAATTACGCAATAAATGGGAGTTATTATTGAATTTAATGTCAAATTAATCGCGAGCCCCCTCTAACCATCTGTCGTGTTAACCCCCCCACTGCGGTGCTCCAACAATGAATTTTATTATGTTATTTGTTATGTTTTTAAGTGCGTTTATTAATTTTCTTATTGGATGGGGTACACAAATATTATTGGTTTGTCTAGTATATCTACAATAGCCACCCCAAGTAAATTGATGAAAGAATATATCAGTATGTCAGTCTTTCTCTCTCTTATGGCTCAGTTAACCAAAGGAGAGTTTCCTCGAATGCGTGCGAAATTTTCGGCACTCATATTCGCTGATACGAATTTTAGTCATAATTTTTTTTTATTTTATTCGGTTACAAGATATCCCTTGACTGCGATCTCACCTGATGGTAAGTGACGATGCAGTCTAAGATGGTAGCGGGCTAACTTGGAAGGGGTATAGCAGTGTAAGTTCAACCCATACCCCTAATCGTTTCTACACGCTATCGTGTCGGAACGCTAAATCGCTTGGCGGCACGTTTTTGGTGGTAGGGTGGTAACTAGCCACGGCCAAAGCCTCCCACCAGACCAGAGACAATCCAGAAATTATAAATTCCCAAGTTGTCCCCGCCGGGAATCGAACCCGAGTCCTCCCAGTTATAAGACCACAGCGCTCACCACTGCGCTAGGGAGGTCGTCAAAATGTAATGTAATGTACAATCGCGGGCGAAAATCGTACGGAAAATTTTCGCATAGAGTAATCGGAAACTATTTCTTGCCGCTCGCATTCAAGAAACTTTTCTTGTGTAACTGACCCTTTAGGTTCTGAATAGACGGTGGACTTTTTCTGCAGTCTATTTCGCTGCGCATCTACGTGCGCTCGTCTGTCATCCGAACAAGGCCTTACGAATGCTGAAATAGTTTGAATAGTTCTTGGAATTCACGACGGCGCGTGGCTCATAGTTGTGTGTGTGTGTGTCGTATCTGTTTAAGTGTGAGCGAGAGCTTGCTCGCGCCTGACCGCTCCCGCCTAGGCGCCTGACAGGCACGCACACTTACGCAATGTGCGCCCGTAACTTCGTGAGATAAACGTACTATACACAGCGGTATAGTTTAGCGCGGGAGAAATTTTAAGAATCTAATAAGCACCTAAATAGTATCAAACTTTATAATTTAATGCTATAAACATTTTTTTTTGTACACTTATAAACCCCTTTTTTTAAAAAAAAGTCTGCACTGACAGCTTCGAAGCTATGTACACATTGCATCTAAAACACAAATTTTTTTTTTCCTCCGAGACACATTGCGATCGCAGAACTATTCCACACATACGAGTAGGTATCTAAATATATAAAGGCAAAAGTGACTGACTGACTACACTCATATATAAAATTCAAAATCCTGACTGACTGACTGACTGACTGACTGAGATATCAACGCACAGCCTAAACTACTGAAGCTAGAAACTTGAAATTTTTACAGTTGGTTCTTTTTATGACGTAGGCGCACACTAAGAAAGGATTATTTTAAATTCCACCCCTAAGGGGTTTAAATAGGGGATGGAAGTTTATATGAAACTCCGTCATTTTTCAAGCTGTTTCCATCAAAGTTGGTATTTGAGCTTTCATTTAAAAATAAAAAAGTACCTACGTGTGTCACAGTTTTTGAAAATTCCACCCCAAAATCTAATTCCACGCGGACGAAGTCGCGGGGGCAAAAGCTAGTATGATATAAAATTTAATTTCAGAACTTTCAAACAGGTTAATAAAATATTTCCCTAATTATATGAAATATTGAATTGCGTAGGTACCTACTTGAGCGATGGCCGCTGATTCGCTAAAAACCTCAATCAGCAGTCGAGAGCATCATTACCATCCTAGTTTCACGAAACCACTGAAATTAAGGAAGTTAATCAAAAGCTACCAACACTCCAATTAAAAATTATTTATTTAGTACGTAGCTACCAGCTTTTGCCCACGATTTCGTCCGCTTGGAGTTAGGTTTTTACATATCCCACGGGAATCTTATGTTTTTTCAGTATAAGGGACTCTTCTACAATTCTCTATAAATACCTATACTAGCTTTTGCCCGTGGCTTCGCACACTTTAAGTTCGATTTTTCAAACCCCTATTTTACCGTCTTAGGCGTTTCTGAGCTGTGCGTTGGTAGGTCAGTCAGTCAGTCACCTTTTTCTTTTAGGTATTATATTTATAGATATATAAAAGAAACCCATACCCCTTCCAAGTCAGCCCACTACCATCATAGACTGCATCGTCACTTACCATCAGGTGAGAATGCAGTCAAGGACTATCTGGTCATGAAATTTAAATAAAATATGTATAGATATCTCCTGAAAATGCTATCAGGAGAGTGCATGTAACAAGTTTTTTCTCGCAGAAATGCGTAGCCGACGTGCTACTTCCACAGCGCATAGGACGTTCTTACCGCACTCTGGCAATGAAACCGTGCTACAAGTGAAAATACAAACTTAAGAACGGCGTAAGCGCCTGGCTACATTCGTCGGTTACACGTTTCTACGAAACGATGTCTGCGATTTGTTTACCTTTTAAGACAGCTGAGGAAAAATAAACTATACATACTTATAGGTAGATAGCTAATCATTGTAACACAGCAGAAAACAATAATTCCCGCTCTTCATGATTCGCATAAAAATATGCCTTTTCAATTAATTTTTCTCACCCGTTGCGGCCCGGAGCGGGTCGCCGCGACACCCGGGCGCGCGTCTGCATAATACATCGCTGTGCTGGTGCTGTACGTCGGACTTTAATTATATATCTGCTACAATTTCGCCTTTTTTCGAGTATTTTTCACAATTCCTCTCCCCATCGACCCACCACCCCCCGAACGGCAGAAAAAAAACACGTCGTGCGTGTGTGTATCCGATCGCGCCGAGGCGAGCGCGCGCCGGACACTCGCGCCGGACACTCGCGCCGCGCTCGCGGGCGGGAGTGTCCGGCGGACGGGCCGGACGTCTTGAGAGGCGCGGGACAATTAGCGCCCACGGCGACGACTCGGTCGCCTACAAAAACACACTTAGACATTTTAATGCAATTAAGCTTGTAGAAAACGACTGCGAGAGTCCGATAAGCCCCGCTCAACTTTTCCTGTAACAGGCTGTTATTTCACGATTTAAAATCGGTTCTCAACCCGTTAATGACGCGAGTACAAGTGCAGATCGGCGGCTCCGTTCGGCCGCGGACCAATCTATTTAATAACCCCCGCCGGTGACACCCCGCCCGGCGGCCATCGCCAATTTTAACCCCCCACGTACCCCCTAGCACCCGCCCTGAAAAAAATCCGGAGCGTTTTAAAATTAATGAGTAAAAATCTACACACACACGCGCGCGGACATGTACACGTGTGTGAACGCTTGCCCAATAATACCCACTTTGCGGAGCAAATAATGACGTGTAACAGTGTCGGGCGCCGATGCTATCTAGCGCGGGCCGCGAGCGCCGATCGCCGCTACGGAACCCGCGAGCGCCTCGCCTTTTCCATTAGGACCAACTATCCGAGAAAAAAATCGAGCACAAATTGAAAATTCGTCGGTTCGGCGCTAATTCCGAGCGGAGCGGCGCCGCGGCGCGAAGCGAACGCAGTTAGATAACATTTGTAGAGGCGAGGGGAGAGCGGGTGTCGCCCCTACGCAACGCCGTTTTTATTTTGGCCGGCCTTTGCCCCCATACCCCCTTCGTTCGTCCAACTTCATCTGAATAATTACTGATTTTTTCGTGTACCGCTGATTATTTCGAATGTTATTTGCCGGTGATAATTTTTCCACCGCTCCGTTTGGCCGCGTCGGTTAGCTTCCACAAATTTGCTCCATTGTTCAAAAATACATAAACTGACGGCGCGCGATCCGCAACATGTTTAACTTTACACTGTTCACCGCTGTTACTTTATCAGTACGTTTTTGTATTCCGATTTCTTACTCATCAATTAGATATAAACGATCTCCATTACCTAGGCGATGCCCACAACTTCGTCCGCGTGGATTAGGGTTTTCTAATTCCCGCGGGTTTTTTTTTTAATTTTACAGGATAAAATGTAAGCTTTATGTTAATTCTGGGTATAAGCTATGTCCATTCCAAACAGCCAAATCGGTTCACGTGAGTAAAAAACATCCAAATTTTAACATCTAAATATATAAAAGGCAAAGGTGACTGATTGACTGACTGACTGACTGACTGACTGACTGATCTATCAACGCACAGCCCTAACCACTGGACGGATCGGGCTGAAATTTGGCATACAGACAGCTATCATGACGTAGGCATCCGCTAAGAAAGGATTTTTGAAAATTCAACCCCTAAGGGAGTAAATTAGGGGTTTAAAAAATCGAATTTAACGTGAGCAAAGCCGCGAGCAAAAGCTAGTTTATAATAATATTAACTCTAACAAGTTATAACAAGTAGGTATACTTACCTCTCTGAATGAAAAATTCTAAATGCAAAATCTCATAAAATCTATTGGGAGTGGTATCTTGACTCACAGTTATCGCTTCTAATTCTAATTCTAATTATTGAGTCAGTACTTAAAATTTACGCAAGTCAATAAAATTAAATCGTATAAAATTAATACCGAAAGGTACCGGTTTGTTTCTCTACTACGATTGAAACTAATTAATTTTGTGTTATTAATTAACGAAGTTAAGACAAAAATGATTTCAAATTAGTTCTGCTGTTTTTATCGTAGTAAACAATAGGTATATACAAAAATTTTACCTAGGTTTTTATAATTTTATGGCTATTTTTACACCAGACTAATGGTCATTCGTCTGTTAGACTAGACTCGAATTTCTGTAGTATATTTTATCACTAGCTTTTACCAGTGGTTCCCGCCATCTATTAAAAGTAATCCCAAGTGGTGGTTGTCTATACAAAATTACCAATTTCGATTTTTTAGATATTTCAGCTGTTCTTTTGGGTTTACTCTATTTTTTAAACCACCCGCGTATTTGAGCGAACAAAAATCAGATTAACAAACAGCAATTGATTTATATATTTTAAATAGGTACCTTTTTGTCGCACGCAACTCGTCCGCATGTAGGGTTTTTAAAATTCCCAGAATTAAAGGTATGCTATGGCACTCCAAATGACAAATCTTTAAATATACCCATTAATACCCAGGCAAAAAATCACGTCAATCCGTTTAAGGGATAAACTAACAAACAAACACTATCGCATTTATAATATTAGCAGGGATTGCCTATTGGCTATCCTTACTTCCTTACTAATCCTTACTAATATTATAAATGTAAAAGTGTGTTTGTTTGTCCTCCAATAACGCTGCAACAGAGCAACAGATCGACGTGATTTTTTGCATGGGCAATGGGTATAGCTGAGGAAATCAAATAGTTCCCGCGGGATTTTAAAAACTAAATCCACGTGGATGAAGTCGCGAGCGTCAGCTAGTTATTATTACTAATTTATAATTTCATTAGTATTCATTAACATCATCATTCATTATTACATTATATAATACATATATTTTTATAACGGGGTGCAATCTTTATAAATCTCACTCTATAAAATTATTAAGAGAAAATTGTAATAAAAGTTAGAATGGAACATCGAACGGGGTCGCTAATTAAACGCAATTAAAGCGCTAATCGAAAACTCTAATTATTATGCTTATTCGACAAGTGACAAGTCGGGCCGATGGCGATCGCTTTGGCAAGGATTTCGGAGGGGCCACCCACCGCCCTCCGGGGCCGCATTTTTTTCCAGCCACCACCAAAGGGGTTGATTTTTTAAACTGATGACGCGCTTTCATTCTGCGCTGTGCAACTTGGCGCGCGGCTGTATGTGTGCCGCTCGTTGATAAATAAATAGAAAAAAAAAATATTGTGCCCGCTTTGTCGATAGTGCCCGTGTTCCTTTTTCGCCGCGATATCTCTAGTCTATGGTTCCGCTGCGAGCCGGCCTCGGAAAACAACTTTTGACGAACAATACAACTTTTGACGAGTAAACAAGTGTTAGAAAAACGAATTCTGTGTGATCGTGCATTGTAGTGACACTTTATCGTTTAGAAAACATTAATGATTTATTAATACGTTTCTAAATTTAATTCCTAATTGAATTTTAACAAGTAATTAATTAAGAAACTCGAGTAAATAATATATTTTTTTAATTCGAGTCAGTTCCGATAGCCAGTGATAAAATTCCGGACGCTTTGATTGTCTGCATGAATTTGTTCAAAGTTTCCCGAAGTTTGCAAAGTTTGCCGGCGTCGGGACATTCCGAAAATTATCCGAAGAATGATATATTGGACGATAGTGTAGTTAGACAACATTCTTTGCAAATAGAGTGAAAATTGCTCAAGGTTTTGGGAGAATGACATTGTCGTTTGTAAGTATACATTTTTTTAGAATTTTCATAACTGATGTATTTTTTACCCGCCTACTGCAGAGCCAATAGGAATTTTAGAAGTCTATGTATGTATGTACCCATACATAATTACATAGCGCCTAAAGTACTGAGCCGATTTTGATGAATGAGATGACGATCGATTCGTTAATGTGGTCCGAACGACATAGGCTACTTTTCATTCGAATGAAATCAATATGACGTATGTTATATGAAATTTTCCGTAGTCGGGTAACACTTTTTAAACTTTTTTTCTTATTTGAAATAGCTAAATGTTAAGTCTAGCACATTGGCGATCATGTTAAGATTAATGTAACTAGGTAAATCATTGTTATTCGGTAGGTACTAAGTACCTACCTTAGAAAATTACGGCGTAAACCGTGACAAGGTTATAATTTAGACGGACTATCATTAATTAGGTAGATTATGATTCATGGTAGAAAATAATATATTGGAGTAGTTGAGTGCCTTTTTGGCTATAAATAATAATTAATTAATTATGTAAATTAATAAAAATCAACTGTCTAAATAGGATTTTCTAAGCTTGTTTAACTTTAAATACAAAAATTGCACTTTGATTTATATACGTCAATGTCTGTCTGTCACTGCTTAGATTAATTGTATAAACGTAACATAATATTATCACAATATGTTTAATTAGTAAGAAATCATTATATTTTTCTATCATATACTTTAAATCGTGTCGTAATGTAACTGTTACAACTATAACAATTGCGAAATTAAAATATTTTTAATTACCACGTAATAACAAAGTTACTTACAATACAACAAATAATAATGTTAAGACGCAGTGTTTTACCTTAATTATATCCATTATGAACGTTCTTTGTGCTATAAATAATTATGCATAATAAATGTAATCAACTATATCCTTATTTAATTTATCAAGGTCGATATTTAATTACCTTTCAATAATTCATAGCGTTTATAGATATTTATAATTTTATAAAGAAAAATATAATTAACGAAAGACTAGCCACTGCCGCGACTATGTCTCTAAACCACTCGTACAAAACACGTTAAGTATAAAAAGATTTACAAATCCATCTCAATGTTCAAAGTTCGTGAAAATATTTCGAGAGAAATTCTATTTAAAAAAGAAATAAGTACTTACACAAATAGCTTACATTATAAAAATATTTCAATGAACAATTAATTTCATCAAAATTCGATTAATTATATAAAAGACATTTCCATAAAAACGCCGTAAAACAATTCTTAAAATACAATTAAAAAAATACTTGTAATAGAAAGAACAATTATAATTTTTATGTTCGAAATATGCATTGAATTGAGGTTACCTACTAATTAAAATAAAATAATAGATACATTATTAATTCGACACCTTTCAATCAAAATATATTTTACCACTTAATGCTTTACACACCAACACAACCAACATATTTTTATATCCCAATGATATTAGAATATTGATGCCATTATACAAAATATCATCGATCGAAATTTTTATATTAATATTTAATTAATATGTATAGTTTTTTGTTAAAATATTATAATCCCAACAATCAGATGGGTATGTCTGAATTATTGTTTTTATATTGCGCCTGTATTTCCTTGAGGTAATTTGATAAACTGTATTTAATGACTTTAATAATTACCAGCCAACTGGTCAGCCTTTCAAATTCCAGCTATGTCTGTGATATCGCGTTAAATCACGCCGATTTCAATGTACAGATTAACTGAATTATGATAAATACACACCTGTCAGCATAGATTCTTTTTTTTTTATTCGATGACAAGATAGTCCTTGACTGCGATCTCACATGATGTTAAGTGACAATGCAGCCTAAGATAGTAGCGGGCTTATTTGGAAGGGGTATGGCAGTGTACATTCAACTCATACCCCTAATCTGTTTCCACACGTCACGCAAGTCTTTGACGGTAGGGTGGTAACTAGCCACGGCCAAAGCCTCCCACCAGACCAGACCAGAGACAATTCAAAAATTATAAATTTCCAAATTGCCCCCGTCGGTAATCGGACCCGAGATCTCCCAGTTATAAGACCACAGCACTCACCACTGCGCCAGGGAGGTCATCAAACATTGTATCTAGGGAATGCAATCTCGATCTCGCGAGATCTCGTTTTCGCGAGATCTCGGCCTTTTTTAGCGAGATTAATCTCGGACGAAAAAAGGGCGAGATCTCGCGAGATTAACGAGATTGCACTCGAGCATAAAAAAGTCTTATTCAAAGCGCGGACTGACACGGACGGAGTTGCGACTTGTCGGTTTCGTTCGGTGCGCGAATTAATAAAAGATTTTCGTTTGATAATATAAGAGAAGACTGTTGTTTCTTTCATTTGTTATTTCAAATTCAAATTCAAAATTTATTTATTTCATGTAGGCCAACTTGTAGCTCTTATGACACGTCATAAATCTACCACCGGTTCGGAATGCAGATTCTGCTGAGAAGAACCGGCAAGAAACTCAGCAGTTGCTTTTCAAAAAATAAAAAATATTTTTTTTTACAATAGGTAACCAAACTATGCTATGTATACAGTGCTTCCACAGTGATTTGATAGATACGTACGTCAAAGTTTACTACTTAGAAGTTTATTAAAAAATTATAGACAACTTGATGCATAAAAGTCTATTGAAAAAATTCGTGAAAATAAATGTTATCTTATGATACTTATAATTTTTATTATTTTTTCCCTAATTTATTCAAAAATTGTGATTATTTGCAAAAAAAACACAAAAAACTGCCAATCTCGCGAGATCTCGAAATTGGCGAGATCTCGCAGTATTGGTATTTACAATCTCGCGAGATCTCGCTTGAGCCCCAATCTCGCGAGATTTGCATTCCCTAATTGTATCTATAGACAAGAGTAAATTAAAAATTAGATTTTTGAAAAACATGCTTGCAGTAGCGTGGTTAACAGTAGACCCTGGATATCATTTAAAACCAATGTACTAGTCAAGGCAAATCAAAAGAGTCCAAACTCGATACGGTTACGTTGTTTTTAACCGACTTCCAAGAAAGCAGGAATTTCTCAATTCATCGGAATCTTTTTTTTATGTATGTTCCCCGATTATACTCGAAGACGCCTGAACCGGTTTGGAAATTCTTTTTTGTTTTAAAGGGTATACTTCCCAGGTGCTCCCATTGTCATCAGGTCAGGATCTGATGATAGGATCCCGGAGAAATCGAGGGAACTCTTCAAATTTTATAGGAACAATTGGCATACTGATTTACCGACGCGTTCAATGAGTCGCGAAGTTTAAGGTTGAAATCTATAGACCATACTCTCACTCAGCTCAGACTCAAGACAGAGTTAAAACGAGACAGATTTATGTCAGAGCATATTTGTGTCTCGTTTTAACCTCTATCTTGAGTCTGAGCTAAGACCGAGACTGACCGATCTCAGCATAAGGGGCAGTGCATGGGTAGCGTTATAGAAGTTCGAAAAACCGATGGTCGTTGGACTCTAAAGGTGCTGGAGGGGAGAGATTTAGGGTTCCGTTCCCAAAGGGTAGCAAATCGTACCCTATTACTAAGCCTCCACTGTCCGTCCGTCCGTCCGTCCGTCCGTCCGTCTGTCAACGGGCTGTATCTCATGATCTGTATAGGTAGACAATTAAATTTTTCAGAGAATGTGTATTTCTGTTGCCGCTATAACAACAAATAATAAAAAGAAATTAATAATAATTAAAGAAGAAACCTACTGTTTTTTCGGCGTTTTTCGATTATTATTTTTTTAAGATTGAGTACAACTACAAGTGAATTAGCACAGATAGCATTGTTTATCCACTATGACTTAATGAGTTTACTAGGCATACCATATTAGGTAGAAGCTCTGCCAACATTAATAGGACATAAAGTTGGAAATTAAAATGACAAGGCTAACTGAGTAATAAAAGTTAAAGGCCGCTGCATACATAACGTGCACGGGACGGGACGGGACGGGACGTGGAGTTTTGGAAACATCGTTTCATAGAAAATGTAAGCGACTGTGCATACGTCACGGAGCACGGACGGGACGGGAACGTGCCACGCGCGGAACGGGAAAAATATCGTCGGCGACGATGTTTAGCACGTCCCGTCCCGTACGTGCCCCGTCCCGTGCGTGATTCCGCTGCGTATGCACAGTCGCCCCGTTCGCTCCGGAGAGCTAAGTAGTGATGTTTGTGTATTTACCTACGAAGCAAAAATGGACGAATGGAAAAACTAATTGAGTGTGTACGATCATGAAAGTATTTAGACACCAAATATAAAAATTATCTGTGGCGTAAAATTGCAGTCGAACTATCACTCACTGAAAACCGGTCAGATTTATTTTATTAATTTATTGCATTCGTATCTCTACTTATATTTTAATATGTAATAATAATTACAGTTGAACTTTTTATGCTCAAATCAATAGGTATATAGTATCAACCTTTGACGACCTCCCTGGCGCAGTGGTGAGCGCTGTGGTCTTATAACTGAGAGGTCTCGGGTTCGATTCCCGGCGGGGGCAATTTAGGAATTTATAATTTCTAAATTGTCTCTGGTCTGCTCTGGTGGGAGGCTTTGGCCGTGGCTAGTTACCACCCTACCGTCAAAGACGTGCCGCCAAGCGATTTAGCGTTTCGACACGATGGCGTGTAGAAACCGATTAGGGGTATGGGTTGTATTTACACTGCTATACCCCTTCCAAGTTAGCTCGCTACAATCTTAGAAAAATCCATCTTTCCTTGTTCACATCACTAGCACGTTAGTTCTGAGTTATTGCCACGTTGCGTATGCATTAAAAATTCCCGTCCGTGTTTACTAACCACGTCCGGGCCACGTCCGGGCCACGTCCCGTCCACGTCCCGTGCACGTTATGTATGCAGCGAGCTTAAGTGTAAATCACCGTATAGGTATTTAAATACCTACTTCCCCTTCTTTATTAATGTCACTAAAACTAAATTCGTAAATAAGTAGGCATAATTATTTATTCAGAGTAATTACCTAGAGCAGCAAGTTTTATTACGATGGTAAATTCAGTTATACGAGTGATTTATAATCTACTAGTTTTTTCCTGTTTTTTCATCCATGTGGGGTTAGGTTTTTGAAAAATCCCGCTCGTTTGTTTTTCCAGGGTAAAAAGTATCAATTTGCAGGTCCTCAATTAATATACCCATGCCAAAAAGCGCGCTAATCCGCGGCTCTGACATGTTAAGGCGTGTTCAAATATTATTTATCTAAATATATAAAAGGCAAAGGTGACTGACTGACTGACTGACTGACTGACTGACTGACTGACTGACTGACTGATCTATCAACGCACAGCTCTAACCACTGGACCGATCGAGCTGAAATTTGGCATACAGGTAGCTGTTAGGACGTAGACATCCGCTAAGAAAAGATTTTAGAAAATTTCAACCCCAAAAGGGTTAAATAGGGGGTTAAAAAATCGAACCTAACGTGAGCGAAGCCGCGGGTTAAAGCTAGTAAATGATAAAGTTTTTGTTGGTTCACAGAACCAGAGCAAGGATTAACATGATTTTTTGCATGGGTATAGTTGAGAACCTGGAGAGTGACATAGGCTACGTGCTATTCCGGGAAAGCAGAGTTCGCGCGGCATTTTTAAAAACTTAATTCCTGTGTACTTATTTAGAACTGCTATGATTGTCTTCGTGGTTTTGTTTATAACCACACCGATGTATATATTTATTACACTCGCTGACGCCCGCGACTTCGTCCGCGTAGACTCAGTTTTTAAAACCCCGCGGGAACTTTTTGTTTTTCTGGGATAAAAAGTGGAGTATGTCACTCTCCCGGTCCTCAACTATACTCTTGCAAAAAATCACGTCGATCTGTTGCCCCGTTGCGGCATGATTGAAGGACAATCCAACATACGAACACACTTGCGCATTTAAATAATATTGGTAAGGATAAGTAAGGAAGTAAGTATAGGATAAGGACTTACCAATAATATCCGATACCATCACTCTTACCATCAATCTAATTATTAAAATGATTGATAATAACTATTACTAATGTTCAAATCAAACTTACTTAAAACATAGGTAACCTGAATTAACCATGAACAAAGTGTCTCTAAGGACTATTATCAAGAAAGACTAAGCTGAGTCATTTGACAATCTCTTAGTACATAAGATCATTTATAAGTTGAGGTAAAATTAAAATTACTAATTAGTCAACTAAGTTAGGCTAGACTGTAATTGTACTGAGTACCACTTTGGTGCCCAGGAGGGGAAAAAAATGATAGGTCACCAAATTTTTGGTGGTGTAATTGTATTGAGCACCACTTTGGTGCTCAGGTGCATCAGGGAGGAAGAAATGATAGTTCACCAAATTTTTGGTAGTGTAATTGAATTGAGCACCACTTTGGTGCTCAGCATCAGGGGGAAAAAAATGATAGGTCGTCTAATTTTTGGTGGGGTAATTGTATTGAGCACCACTTTGGTGCTCAGCATCAGGGGGAAAAAAATGATAGGTCACCTAATTTTTGGTGGTGTAGTGGTTAGTACCAATGAATGTAACACGGTGCGGTGTCCAGCAGGCGGAGTCAGACCGTGAGAGCGGCGCGAGCTCGCCGGAGGGCGGCGGCGCGCGCGCGCAGCTGGCCGAGCCGCGCTCCCCGTCGCCGCGCGCGCGCACGCCGCACGCGCCGCACCAGCCGCACCAGCCGCACTTGAATGGCTCCAGTGAGTTCGTAACACTCTTTATACCATACCCTTTTACATTAAGTGCTTAACTTTTAGCGCCAAAAACCCACTTATGCAGCATCAGGCGCGTCTCAAAATGAAGGTCGTGGAGATAGCTGCACTATTGTTTTATTACAACCTCCGTTTCAAAAAAGAAACGTAGATACTGGGTATATCCTCTATTTTTAGAACGTCCTACAAAAGGTGCTATCAACGCGCGCGGCATGACGTTGCATGCGTTTTATCATGCTAAGACTAGCCGCTCGCGACAGCGCGACCGTGCCGAGGTAGTGGATGCTCCAAGAGTTTAAAAGGAAATAAAAACGCATGCGGCAATCCGCAGCACGCGGCGCGCGACCTGCCGCGCAATTGGGTTATGGCACTTAGATAGTGCCTTAGTGTATACCTAATGTCCTCCCGATCAAGTCCGTCCACAACGGCCACAGAGATTTGTCATCTGCGCGAGAAATGCTATAGAGCGCAAATGCGTGCAAAAACACTGGTCCTAGGGGATGAGATTCCAACACCACTGGGGAGAGATCAGGAGCAGGACTAACCTAACTCCGGTCTTTTTCGGGAATCGAAAATCGAACTCAGAACCTTGGATCCTCGGATCCTATAAAAATTATTATTAATATCTACAAATTACCGAAATGCTAGCCCGTTTGTGAAAATGTTAAAATATAATATTCATTTAACATATTATTTTGTAAGCATTAGATAACAAAATTGTGACAGATACACGAAAACGGTGGTAAAAATTAAGGCAAGAAACCCCATGCTTCCAAAAAACCTTTTTTGTTTGGATTCTTAAATGTTATAGGGTTCCTTAGTAAGACGAAGTTTAGTGCAATTCGTCTCTGTCCATTCATGTGTGGTAGACAATCAATATAATTTTTGAAATATACTGATTAATATAATAATTATTTATATGCAATGATTAACAAATAGGTTAACAATAATCTCTATTTCAAACAATAATGTTTTCCACAGTGGCATCGATGTTCCAAAACCTGCAGAACCTTGCTAACATGCAGCAAAGTATGCCTCAACAAATGCAGCAGCAAATGTCCCAGCAGATGTCGCAGCTGGCTGCCAATCTCCAGGGCCTGACGTCAATGCCATCCAACCCTGTCATCAACTCACCGCTCAACTTGAGTGTTAGCGCACCAGGTAAGCAGAACCTTGCCCGCGTCCAGCAGAGTTTGCCTCAACCAATGCAACAGCAAATGTCCCAGCAGATGTCGCAACTGGCTGCCAACCTCCAGGGCCTGACGTCAATGCCATCCAACCCCGTCATCAACTCACCGCTCAACTTGAGTGTTAGCGCACCAAATAAACAAAACCTAGATCACATCCAGCAGAGCATGCCTCAACAAATGTCGCAGCTGACTGCCAACCTTTAGGACCTGACGTTTACTCATATTTAAACATACAATGTGCCACTCCAGCACCGGAAGTTTTCTTCAAGTTTATCCTCAAGTTTCGACTTTACAATTCCTTCTTTGTGATTGTGCATTTTGTGTAAGCAAAATTTTGTTGTTTTTAAACATTCAAAGATGCTTAAATATATCCCAACCGATACTGCTTTTGAAGCTAGCTTTTAATTTTTAAGAGGTAAAGCATACTCAATTCTCCAACAAAACCTATATGAATACCTTCAGGACAAAATAATATCATTAAAATTAGTGTGGCATTAGACGTAACCTTATTTAGAACTGCCAAAGCTTTTGACAATTCTACTTTAAAGGTATCTGAATGAGACATTTCAATAATGCTTAGGTTGATTAACTCACGTAAGTCCACCGACTTTTTCAGAGGGACGGCGTCGGTCGCCAGGATAGATTCACTAATTAGACAGAATGGGATAATCAAAGAGACACGGTTCATGCATTAAAACTCTTAAGTTGAAAATCACGTCCATAATTAGATGATTACCGAAACCAATCGATTAATGAAACCGAGATAGCGGCCGCTCTGGCCCGCCCATTACATCCGACAGAAAAAAACCTATTTAAATAATGAGAATAATTACATATTTTTTCACCAACGCACGGACATTACGCCTGTTGCGGTATCATTAACAGTTTTATTGTTTTAATAGACCTAATTATAGCTTTTTTTTGGCTCATAATTGATGCGGCGTAAGAAAGAGCATTTGTTACCGAAATGTGAAGTGTCATGGTTTAAATGAATACGTTATGTTAATGTCGATCTCAACCATTTCTACGGACTTGTATGAAACATGCAGATAATGTTTTGGGAGAGATTTTTTTTGAGGGACCGTTTTGTTCGCGGGAAATTAGTCTCGCTCGGTTGCCGATGGATTTTATGTAATTTCCTATCACTGCTGTGAAGACGTCGGTTTTGTAATTACATTATTATTTTATTGTTTATAATTATTTGAGTTAAAACTAGAAAGCCTTATGTTGTATGCACGATTATTTCATTAATTATTCTGTTACCATGACTGATGGTATATCTCAAAACAAATAAAGTTACGATTGATATTTTTTTTTATTGTGATAGTAATATTTTAAAGTTGTTATTTTTTTACTGTTTATAATTATTTGAGTTAAAACTAGAAATTCTCATGTTCTAGACACGATTGTTTCATTATGTTATCTGTTACCGTGACTGATGATATATCCCAAACCAAACAAAGTTACCATGTTAATTTTTTTACTGAGCGTAATAATTTTATTTTATTTGAGTCAATAAAACAATGATCGTAATAATAAAAAATGGGCTTTTGTAAAAGGTTTAACTTATAAGCTCTTAAATTTTACATTTTCATCTTCAAATATATCTGCATAATGCATAAATTTACATAATACTACGAGTGCCTTCTGCCTTCGTGATTATTTCCTGTTGACCCCTCTAGTAGTATTGGGTTTATATATTTTTCGAAATTATCTCTAGCAAGGATATTGATTATTTCAAAATGCTCAATTACTATTGTGTTTATAATTCGTAACACTCTTGGATTTCTTTATTTTAACTTTTCAGATGTCGTATTTCTGGTACAAAAATATCAATGTAAAAATAATCTATTGCTTAATTCAAAGTTATAAGTATGAAAGTTAGTTGCAATTTCGCTTTCACATATGCGTTATGGTCTCATCATCCCATGTCTAGGGCTGAAATCTATAGACCATACGCTGATTTAGCTCAGACTCTAGACAGAGTTAAAACGAGATAGATGTATGTAAGAGAATATTTGTGCCACGTGTTTATATCTTAAGTCCGAGCTGAGTCAGACTGCCAAAGCACGCTCTATAGATCTCAGCATCACTCCTCATGCAGGCATTACGTTGATGCTCTGACTTCCTCTTGGTTTGGTTTGGTTAATTTGGTTGGTTCATTCCTGCAGTTAACGTGAGTTGTTTCTTAGTATTTTTATGTATAATTACATATGTATAATATATTTCATATGTACAAAATCCATATGACGGATACGGATCCGTAATCGGGTTACAGTTTTTCAACCCATTTCATATTAATATGATGATGATTGTGACGATGATAATGATGATAATTTCCATGTGTTTTTATGATGTTTTTTTTCACTCCAAGCTTGGCAGAATATGTAGACACTTTATTTATTGTAAGACTTATGTATAAACATGTACCATATTCTGGCAAAATAAAAAATGTTTGATTGATTGATGGATTGATAATGTTGATGTTTGATCTCCAGGCATGGGCTCACCCAACCCTGTGTCGAATAACAACATGCTGCCGCCCGCGATGCCATCACCAATGCCTCAGCTAATCCTAGCTTCAGGGCAGCTTGTTCAAGGAATACAGGGGGCGCAACTCCTTATACCCACTTCTCAAGGTACTACTTCCTAACTAAAATTATTATAAATACGCAACTGTGTTTGTTCATCGATTTGTCTTTCAATTAAGCAGCAACGGAGCAATAGATTGGCGTGATTTTTTGCATAACTAATAGTTGAGGACTTGGAGAGTGACATTGGCTACTTTTTATAAATCTACGCTGACGAAGTCGCGAGCATCAGCTAGTGACTAATAAAGTAAGGATTTATATATTTTTTAAATGTCTACGTCATTCATATGCGGCGTTCCCACACTCTGACCAATAAAAGGACCGCTTGGTGGGATGGGTCCTTTAAAATGGCACCAAAGAAAGTAGTGCGAACGCGTATTCGCGAAATTAAGATTATTTCAACTGATGAACTAAGTGCAAAAGTAAATACTGAACAAAACTCAAATCTTGGGCTTGTGTGGTATGCTTACAAGAGAGTTATTTGATGCAATAGAATAACTAGATTCCTTATTGAGAGTCTCAACTATACCCATGAAAAAAATCATGACGATCCATTGCTCGGTTGCACCGCGATTGAAGGACAAACCAACAAACAAACACTACAACAAAATACACTTTTGCATTATTATTAAGTAAGGATAATTTTAAAAAGAGCTTCGAGGTAAGCAAATAAAAGTAAGCACATATATCATTCTTGATCATGATGGTAAAAATAAACTAGTTTTTCCAAGACCCATCTGATTACAATGAAAGAACTTATTAAAGTAATTACTTATAAAGATAGATCTCTATAGAATCTTAGATTAATAATCTATTATGAAGTCTGTCTACAGTACAATAAAAAACCGCTTATTAGCAACATTGTCACAAATAGAAAATGATAATACTTACAGTATAATTAGTTCACAGTTATACTTCACATTAATCATTACATCTATTTTTTGTTTGAAATCGGTTGATTAGTATTTTTTTACCATCTACGGAAAGAGACGGTATAATTGGCGAAGAGGGAGTAAAGAAAGGTGTTCGTGTTTACTGTTTACCTCTATTACAATTTTCTTGAAAAAACTGCTGGCCCTATTTTTAAGCGAATCGTTCTAATGTTATAAATGCGAGTGACGATAGATGGATGTATGTTTATTACTCTTTCATGCAAAAACTCCTGTACCGATTTTGATGATACATTGCAATGTAATAGCTTATAAGTAGGAATAGCACATAGGCCTTACAAAATTAAAAAATTCCCGCGGGAATCAAAAACCCTTAAAATCTGCGCGGATGGAGTCACTTATATAAAGTATTTATCACTCCTTGGGCAGGTTCTTAGATGTGGCTATTGTTCACTAGAAGGCGACGCAATCATCGTGATTTTTAGATGTTTTTTGTTTTAAATTTTATGTCTTGTCCCTCACAGGCATCGCGACGCAAACCATCTTAACGATCCCGGTCAACCACGTGAACTCCAACGACCAGATGGTGAACCTAGCCTTAAACAACGGCCAAGTTGTCTCCACATCCCTCGCCAACCTCCAAGCGATGGCCCAACCTCACCAGTTACTCAACTCCAATCCGCAGCAAACACCAAACATTCGGCCAAACATGATGAATCCAACGTTATCGAACGCTCTGTTAAACCCCGGTTTGCCAAACTTCTTGTCGAACGGAGCTGCCAATGCGCAGGAGCTTCTGCAAGCGTTACAGCAGCAGCAGCAACCGCAGGCGAACCATAACCTACTCCAAACAGTTCAGCAGAACAATCAGCAACATATGCAGCAGCAAATGCAGGGAAGAAGATCCTCCTCGCCAAGGCCTGAAAGACATTATAAACGGGAAGAGCGGGAAAACTTTGAAAGGTTCGCGGGTGCATTAAGAGAAAGGAGTGAAAGGGAAAATGCGGGAGCATCGGTTTTAAACAATATCAATAGGTAAGTCGATTTTTTTGCTTTATTTTTGATGCCATATTTATCGTGTAATGACTGCTTAATACGTAAATATGTTTCAAGTTAATCTGTGTTACAAGTGATGTCTTTTGAAAAGAATTATTTATTATTATTTTCTTAGACATTGTCTTTAAGTTTTATTAATTTTTGCGAATTTTTGCGGTGCAGCCTCGTGATCAGTAAATTGTTAATATTACGAACAGAAATCAGAAGTTTCAATGTAACTTTTCAATAACTAAGTGTGCCAATTAGGTACTATGGTCATATAATACATAGGCATATTTTCTAGTTTCTATGATGATAAAAAGCAACACAACTTTTGTTTCTCACAATAAAAAGAACATTGCCTTATTTGTCGAGAAAATTCCTAACTCAATTTCGATTATTGTTTTAATTTAATAATGCGTAAAAAAGGAATTTTTATCATTCCAATACAGAGTAGGTATAATTTACAACTAGTTGTCATTCCCAGTAGACCTAAACTTAGCAAACTTTTTCCTTAGATATCACTCAAAATGCTACTCAAACATGTTCTACAACTTGCATAAACGCCTTAATATCATGTAAATGTTTTTTTTTTCCGTACTTATTGCACGTAAAACTTTATAAAAACATATTTATATCATAATTCAGAGTTCGAGGAATTCAAAGGTAGAATGTGCTTCAATAATAATAGGTAAGTAATGTTAAAGGTAAAAATGTAATAAAAATTAATTGCTCAGTTTTATAATAAGAAAACCGTTTTATTCACAGAATTGTGTATTGAACTGTATTACTGTATTCGACACTTAACTATCTTCGTAATTTTATTTTGGTCTTGTACCACATATTTTCACACGTCTACATCTCCGCTTCACATTAATTCTCGACTTCCTATCTAGAAGGCTTCCGGTTCCTCCTACATCGACTTCCTACTAAGAACTGATCTCCTCTCAGAGAGGGGTTATACTGTTCTATGCCATTGTCCACCATGCTGACTGATTTCCTCACAATGTTTTCCTTCTCCGTTGAAGCATGTGACATTAATTTCTTATTAAATACTTTCTCATTGGTTGTTATAGTCCTTTCAATTCACGAGGGTGCGTGAGCTTTACTTGTGGTTACGACGTGTACATGCACATTGCGTAAGTGTGCGTGCCTCTCAGGAGGCACTCTAGGCGCGAGCAAGCTCTCACTCACACTTATACAGATACGATACGCACACAACCATGAGCCACGTGCCCTCGTGAATTGCAAGAACTACTTATACCAATTCCATCACACACCACATAATAAATAATTACATAATAGATTCTTGGATTTTCTAAATTCTTTCGCATATAAAACTCACTTTGATTCTCGTTGATTATTATAACCGCCCTATAGTTTTATTTTTTATTTTTATTGCGATTAAGTCAACATCTCCTGAAGATGCTGGTGAGATGGTGTTAATCAGTTTTTGTGGTGTTGTGAGATGTTGTCGGCTCAATTTTTATGTAGTATTGAGGCAAAAATGCATTTTAGATAACAAGGAGATAGCGTCGTAGTAGTAGACAATGTACGCAGATGCCCGCTCTTGCTGGCTTCGTTCGCGTGGATTGAGGTTTTTTAATTCCCGCGGGAACTCTTCTATTTTCCGGGATAACCACCTATGTGTTATTCCAGACTCTCACTTTGACTCTCTGTGCCAAATTTCAGCCAAATCGGTTCAGTCCTTGCGGCGTAATTTAATAACAAACATCCATCCATCCATAAATCCTTTCGCATTTATAATATTAGTTGGATAATAGGATTCTCATACAGCTTCCAATTGTACCACACAAACTCTAAGCTACACGATTTTACACTAGCAAAAGTTTAGCTCTCAAGGGTAAACTACCGGTATATCAGCTGTAAAGTTGTGACAAAGTCACCACTGGCCAATGACAAATGTTGGTAGTAATTACGTGACAATGAGTGTAATTACTCGGAGCCGCGCGCCTGTGTGCGTGTGTGTGTTACTAATCAACGGTTTATGTCAGAATGGCTAAGTAGGGTACGCTTTAGAAGTTGAGGCAATTCGATAGCTAGAGCCTGCTACATCGGTTTTCACTTAACTAAGTTATTTTTTGATAAAAGTGTTCGCAATTTAGCAAATTAAAATGCATTAGTCGTTATCCCTCTAGTGCTCAGAGGTAAACGAGCGGAATGAAATGCGAACGTTGAGGGTTCAAAACTTCTACTACACCTGTAAAACTATGGTCCAAGCTCAAGCCTAAGATTGCGCAGAGTGCCATAAAAAAATCAGATTTCACCCACGCGATCGTGACTAAACGATGAAATAAAATATGCCTGAAACCTCGAGCTAAACGCGACAAATGCTAGCGTGTTGCGCGGAACAGTAATGTAACAAGCGCCAAATATATCATGTATTCTAATAACTCGTAAGATATTCATTTAAAAAAAAATGGCTGTATCATCTTTTCGTAATGTGTATGGCAATTTTATGTAAAAATTTTGGCTCTGTTATAATAATAATTAGAATGGTTAAAAATAAGACCTAACTTCGCGATTTTATTTTGTCAAACGTTCATTATTTTATGTTCCTACTTAATAACTAGTCTAACAAAATTTTGTATTATAACAATTTTATATTGTTGTATGGACGATATAGTTAATTTATTATTTTTTTATCTAATTTCATCCACTTTTGAAGGGTTAATATCGTAATTTATTATAATTTCATTTCATTCATTTCTACGTATAATGAAGTAGAATGATAAATGTACATCATGCGATGACAGTATTAGCAATTCAATTCATTTGTAATAAAAACTGGAGCGATGCTATCGTGCTAGGGGGTAACGTCCCTTGCTTATTACACGTCATTACAGCGGCGGGGTAATTAAATTGTAATTTAATGTGTTTGTTGTTTTGTTTCTTACTAAGACTTCATAAACATCTACTGTAGGCAAGCATGAAAGAAGTACGTTAGGAACAAAATGCATAGTGTTGACGCACTTGCCCCACAAGACCTCCCACAGGTGGTGCAAGACCAAGGCCTGCGCAAGTCCATGTAAGAGACCTTAGTGGTCGTCTATCATTTAATAAAGAAGAAGAAGGGCGATTGTCTAAAAATGAACTAACCCTTCACTACATAGTATAAAACAAAGTCGCTTTCTCTGTCCCTATGTATGCTTAAATCTTTAAAACTACGCAACGGATTTTGATGCGGTTTTTTTTAATAGATAGAGTAATTGAAGAGGAAGGTTTAAATTAACATCCATTAACAGTGAATGACATAGGCTATATATTTTATACCTGTGCGAAGCCGGAGCGGGCCGCTAGTATGTAAGTATATAAGAATTAAGGTCAGCGACAGAGCTCCTTCAGATTTCGGAAGTTCGGAAGTAAGTAGATACTCTTACTTACTACTTAATATTAGATAATAAGCAGTTACTCAATATACCCATGTACGGTCGGGGACTAAATATGTTTACCACTTTTCAAATTAGATTCTTCGTAACCCTGCGTTTAGTAAGGTCTATAATGCTATATCAAGGCATTTGTTACGTTATAAAAATTTCATGCATCGTTTTATCAAAAAAAGTATTAATTACTTTTCTATACAAATATTAGTAATAAAACTCATTTCCTAAATTCAAGTTTGACACATTAGATCATTGCACTTGTAAAAGTGACAATTAATTATCAAAAATATTAGATTTGTTATTTGAAATTTAAATATACAAAATAAATACAAAATTAATCATAATTCTAATGGTGAAGTTCATATTGTGCATTGAATCATAATGATGCTGCTAGCATCCACAGTCAAAAACAGTCAAAAGGAGGTGGATGAGCTACGGTGATGCGTGGTGTTTCTGCAGCATTTTACATCGATGTTCTGCAGCAAAATTCCGACAACCTAGTTCAAGATAATGCGCTGAGCTACTATTCCATGGTTCAATCTGCACCGTGGCAGTCATCTCGTTCAATAGCCCGCTCGATCTGCTGATTTGAAACTGAAAATTTATGGGGCTTAGTGATTCAAAGCTGGGACTGTCAGAATCAAAGAAATCCTCGGTCTTAGATCACATTGCACTGGGGTATGGGATGATATGAACTGACTTATCGCCTTGTCGCGTCTATGCGAGAGAGTCTACGTGTTGTCATAGCAGCGAATGGAAGCTAATTAAGCTAATTATTTATTTATACTAATATTGTTTAGTTTCTCAATAATAAAATTAAGAAATAAAGATTCTTTGAAATTTCATTAGATTATTACTTCCGTTTTATATATATTTATTAAAATTACTATTAATATATATTTATTAAAATTACTAGCTTTCGCCCGTGACTTCGTCCGCGTGAAGTTAGGATTCTAAAATTTCCATGGGAACCTTTTATTTTTCCGGGATAAATGTCGCTATCCAAATCCTCAACTATATCCATGCAATAAATCATGTGGATCTATTGCTCCGTAGCTGTGTGATGGAAGGACAAACCAACAACGAACAAACAAACACTCACATTATTTTATAACATTAGTAAGGATTTTTTGTTCCAAAAAAGGTTTTCTACATCTAACCTATTTAGCCGTCACCTACTAAAGAGACCGCTAAAGGACTGTCTAAGCACCGCTACATGTTAAAAAGGCTATGATCTATGGCTAATCAAATCACATATCGACCTTCTGACACAGATGTGTGCATGCAATTATGAATCATAAGGTGGTAAACATTTTCTGTCCGCGACTGTACCTACGATCTGTTAACACAAAAACATAAAATTAAAATCTTTTTACACGATCGTATATCAATAATTTATAAGTAAGTAATAAAAACAGTGTACTTACCGTAATTATGTGTCTTATATATTAAAACCACCGCATAATAAGGAAAACCCAGCGATACTCGTTAGCCTATTATCTACCTTAATGAGCTGTTTTATGCTAATCATAGCCAGGATGTAGAGTAACGCGGTGCTGTTAATATAATTACATAAATAATACTTGTATTCAAGCACCTTACGAACAATTTTCTGGTGCTGGCCGTGTGGAAAATAAAAACATGGCCTACCAATACGCATGGTAATTTTCAAATTGACATAGAATAATGAGAAATATTGTATGGGTGAAAGGTTCCGATACTTATTATATGTAAAAACTGCCGCGTTGGTCTAGTGCAGTGCCGGCTTTACCTATGGTGCAGGGTGTGCAACGCACACGGGCGTAGGGTCGTAGGGGGCGCCGCGCCGCGCCGAGCTGCGCTTGCTTGCTTCCGGACATCATTTAAAATTGCACCATTTTTTGCACCTGAATTTCCTTTCACTGGTGAAAATATATTATGGTGTAAGTCAAACGGTATTCTTGTATTGTAAGTATTCCATTTTGGCCGCGCGTCTACTAGAGGGCGCCAAAATATTGATTGCACATGGGCGCTACATGGGCTAGAGCCGCCTCTGGTCTAGTGGTTAGCAAATTCGACTGCAGATGACGAGGTCCCGGGTTTGTTTCCCGGATCGGGCCATAAAATGTATTGAGTTTTCTGTCAAGAAATTCTCAGTATTAGCCCGCAGTTAGGAAATTGGCGGTGAGTCACCCGCGTGCCTCGGAGAGCACGTAAAGCTGTCGGTCTAACGCCTGATCTCTCTCCCGTCGTGTGTCGATGTGGACCCAATATTTAGAGTTTATTTTATAAATTTTACAATGTACGTATCATATAATAATTATTTACTTCAAAGGCATGTAACTAAAGTAATTATAATTCCACGAAAGCATAGCCGCGGACGGTCGCTTGTATGATCTAAATATATAAAAGGAAAAGGTGACTGACTGACTGATCTATCAACAGACAGCTCAAACCACTGGACGGATCATGCTGAGATAGCTTTTATGACATAGGCATCTGTTATGAAAGGCTTTTAGAAATAGAAATAGAAATAGAAATATTTTTTATTCAAATAAACTTTTACAAGCACTTTTGAATCGTCAATGAATCTACCACTGGTTCGGAATGCCTTTCCTGCCGAGAAGAGCCAGCAAGAAACTCGGCGGTTGCTCTTTTCAAAAAAATAAAAATTTACAATTGTTATTGAAACTATGCTATGTATTCAGTGCTTCCACGATGAATTTTCCTGAGTACAATACAAGTAAAAATAAATACAATACAAATACAAATAAATACAATTCAATACATGTTGACACAGGCAGGCAAAAGCAGACCCATTCCCGTTGGTGGCACCCGTTCACGAGCATGACGCATGATCCAGCCATTGCTTCGCTCAACCATATTTGAGGGAACGTAACAACCCGCACCACACGACACCACCACAGAAACTTTAAAGAGAGCATGACATACTTAGGCTACCCATGTCAAGGCATCGAATTGAATACTAATATTAAACTACTCATTTTAAGACATGACTGAGACAAATAAAGTGGAAACACCGTGGAACAGAATACAATAAAATCATGTTACACAGGATAGTTATTACTGTCTTATGAATCACTGGAGCGAATTATATCCACGCTTTTTTATCATTTACATAGTCTTCAATTGTATAATATGCTTTTTTCATGAGAGCAGATTTAATTGATTTCTTAAACTTGTGTAGAGGCAAGTCTAAGATTGACTGTGGAATTTTATTGTAAAACGTCACGCCCATTCTCACAAATGTCTTTTGGACCCTCTTGAGGCGCAGCCCAGGAAACATGAGCCTATTTGGATTTCTACTTGGTCTATCGGACAAATCACTCTTTTTTTTGTAACTCAAAATGTTTTGTCTGACAAACATTATGTTGTTATAAATATATTGCGAAGCTACTGTAAGAATGCCTATCTCTTTAAATCTTTCTCGAAGGGAATCCCGCGGCCTCAAATTATAGATTGCGCGGATTGCCCTCTTCTGCAAAACAAAAATTTTTCCAATATCGGCTGCCTTACCCCATAGTAAGATTCCGTATGACATAATACTATGGAAATATGCAAAATAAACAATTTTTGCAGTTTCTATGTCAGTCAACTGTCGAATCTTCCTAACAGCGTAAGCAGCAGAGCTAAGTTTGCCAGCAAGCGTTGCTATATGGGTGCCCCATTGTAGCTTTGAATCCAGGGTTAACCCCAAAAACACTGTGGAGTCCTCAGTTTTCAAAGGTTCATTATTTATTTTTAAATTTTTACTGACAGTTCTCGTGTTAGGTAATAAAAACTCAACACACTTTGTTTTTTTAGCATTTAAAAGGAGATTATTTGCCGTAAACCATTCAGAAACTTGAGATAATGCATTATTTACATCGTCAAAATTGTCTTTCATCCTATCGACTTTAAAAATTAAAGACGTATCATCAGCAAATAGTACAATATCGCAAGTATTTTGGACAAAATGTGGTAAATCATTTATGTAGACCAAAAACATGAATGGACCTAGAATAGAACCCTGGGGTACACCCATTACTGAGGCTGATCCGGATGATTTTACATCATTGACACATACTCTTTGGACTCGGTTGCTGAGATAAGACGCAATGAGACTAAGTGCAAAATCTTTAATGCCATAGTGGCTCAGTTTAAGCAAAAGAGTCTCGTGATCAACGCAGTCGAATGCCTTTGACAAATCACAGAAAATACCAATGGCATTCTGTGAGTTCTCCCACGCATCGAATATGTGTTGTAGTAGCCTTGCGGCTGCATCGGTTGTTGATCGACCCTTTGTAAAACCATACTGCTCAGTGTGTAGGAGTTTATTTAAATTAAAGTGTAAAAGCAGTTGGTTGAGCATTATTTTTTCGAATATCTTGCTGAGAGTTGGCAAAATTGAAATTGGCCTGTAGTTATTCGGGTCACTTTTGCTGCCCGATTTAAAAAGCGGTATTAGCTTACTACATTTCATAAGATCTGGAAAAGATCCAGAATCTACTGATTTATTAAAAATTAAAGCAAGATACGGCGCAATAATATCAATTACATTATGAATTATTTTAACTGATATCCCCCATAGATCTGCTGTTTTCTTATTTTGTAAAGATTTAAATGTTTTGACTATGTCATATGGGGTAACGTGTTCAAACCTAAATAACTTATTGCACTCAGAGACATTGCTTCTTAGAAGACGATAGGCTTCTGCCGGCGAGGAATTTAGAGAACTGGTTGTGGTAATTGGAATATTTTTGAAAAAGTTCTCAAATGTATTTACAACTTCTATATCGGAGTTAATTACATGATTATCAATTTTAAGCTCCAATTTATTATTATTATGCACCTTATGTTTATTCGTTTCATCGCTAATGATGTCCCATGCTGTTTTAATTTTATTATCAGAATTTACAATTTTTTGTTTTATGTGAAGTGACTTTGCTTGTATGCATACATTTCTAAACAATTTAGAATAATTTCTTACATATTCAATAAACGCGGGGGAATAATTATATTGTTTTTCTGCATACAAGTCAAACAGCTTATTTCTACTTTTATAGATGCCTGCAGTTGCCCAGTCACTAAACTTAAGATCTTTAGACAGTCTTTTCTCTATCACCTTAAAGATAGAGTTATATTGTGAGCTTAACAAATCAAAAAACTCTGTATAAATTACATCCGGATCATCCTGTGCAAGGTCAAGCGTCGGCAATATAGCTGAGATGTTTTGTTTGAAATGCTTTACTTTTTTAGTGGTAACTGGCCTGTATTTTATTACTTTTGTTATGTTCTGTTCACTGCTTGGAATAGATATCATTTGACCGCAATGATCAGATCTGAGATAAGTGATAATAGATTTTTCAATAATGTTACAATCACAAAAAATGTTGTCAATACAGGTAGCTGAGTTTGCAGTTACTCTCGTAGGTTCATCAAAAATATTCTCTAAATTAAAGCTTTTAAATAAGTTAAGTAGCCTACCAGTAAAAGGAGTGTGAAGCAAAATATCAATATTAAAGTCTCCACAGACCACTATTTTTTTTGATGACCTACATAGCCGCCTTAAGGCATCCTCCATTACCTCCTCAAAAACAACAAAGTCGCCCGAGGGTGGGCGGTACACGCAAACTACAATATATCGGTCCAGCTCAACACAAGACAGCTCAATAGTGCGTTCTATAGAAAGGCTAACAATGTCTTTTCGCTCTTTATAATTAATGTTATTTCGCGTTATGATCAATGATCCCCCGCGTATAGCAGTCTTTCTTGAGAACGCACTTGACAGGGAATAATTATCAAGGTGTACAATTAACTGATGAGTATTGAGCCAATGCTCAGTGAAGCATAAGACTTCAATATCAAATTCTTTAATAAAAAGCTCAATCTCATGTTCTTTGCCAGATAAGCCCTGTATATTTTGGTGTACAAGATTAATTTTAGATTGCTTATCTGTTGTCTTATTGCTTAGTTTAAATTTTTTAAATTTTCACAAGTATTGTTTTTATTTGAGTCCAAATTCACAAAACTGCCGGATAGGCTCCGTATATTTTGATGTACAATGTTCAGTTTACAGAGCCTCTCCGTTGTCTTAGTATCTAGTTTAAACAAGCAATAGGCTTACTATTACTTGAGTCAACAACAGAAATATTAGTACTTAAAGTACTGGAGTCACAAACAGAAATATTAGTACTTAAAGTACTTGAGTCAAAAACAGAAATATTAGTACTAGAAGTACAGTTTGTATAATTGTCAAAAGACTTTGTTACAACACTTGTAACTGTATCATGAATTAAGTTATATGCTAGTAATGAAGCTATAAGTCGCTTACATTTTGTAGGCAGATACATATTATCTGCGGTCAATTTAAACTTATAAATAAACTTATTTATGTCCAAATAAAATATAGCATTTCTGTGGCGGTTTGTCAAATTAAACATTTGTAAATTTAATTTATGTATCCGTTGATTTTGTTCCTTACTCAGAGTATTTGAGTAAGGTAGGGCACATAAAATAAACTTACATTGAGTTTTATCATGTAAATACAATAATTTTTCAACACATTTTAAAATTTTATACTTGTTTACTATTGAGCTGTCGCCAATCAGCAAGATTACATTAGTGTTTGCGTCTAAGGTTTCCTTATTTAAGCTATTTATTAGATAGTCAAAACTTGCCCCCGGTGAACATTTGTTAATCACTGAGTGTTCCACATAATTGCTTAAAATTGAGCCAAAGTCTCTACCTAATTGGTCAGAAATAATCACAGTCTTTTTACTAATGCTTGAGGCTGAAGGTACTTTTGTGTTCACACTACACTGCACTGGACAAGAAGGCAACTTGACAGGGATCACTGTACTAGTATGATCTTTGCTAGCCATAGGTACATGCAAGGAGTTACATTGACATTTACTTGTTAATGACTCAAAGCGAGCCATATTATAGTTACCTAGGGCTAGCAACTCATCCGCTGCCAATATCTGCTCACGGATCTGATTCTGTGACTGCTCATACTCTGTACTGACTCTTGTTAGAGAAACATTTAATTTACAAATTTCATCATTAAGATTTTGAACATCAGTTTCATATTTCATTCTCATGTCTGTTAAAGATGAGCAATATGTGTCAATATCATGTAATAACTGGGCCCGTTCTTTCCTTAAGGATACATTTTTGATATGAGCCCTTTGTAATTTCATTAAATTTTTGGTTTTTTTAATTATTTTACTAATTTTTATGTATTTTTTAATTTTCCTATGGCTGTTAAATTGTACCATATCATGTTTTTGGTGTGTATTACTACTTTTAGTGCAGGGGCTGTCAGATGTCAGATCTATGATTGGCACCCTCGAGGATGAAGCGAGCAGTTCGTCATACAAGTTATTGGTTGCTTGAGTTTCATATGTTTTTAGTTGAGACTGAAGGTCATCAATTATTTTTTGAGCCCTACTCAATTCATCCTCTAGTACAGATATCTTTCCCAGAGCCTCCTCATAAGTCTGTATGCACACATTAAATGAGCTAACTGCCTCCTGAAGTTGGTCCCGTTCCTCCAACACTGATGTATGAGTGGAATTCAGGGCAGCCAATTCAGCTTTCAGCTGTGAGTTCTTGGTAATCACAGCTTTGACTTCGACCTCGCTTTCCTCTTGCTCCCTCAGCAATTGATTATTCAGTTGTCTCAGAGATTTCAGTTCATTGAGGGCAGTTTTGAGCTTCAGCTGTTCTTCCAATGCTGCTGCCCGTCTGGTCTGCATTGTAATACTTGCAGTAGTGCAGCAATACACCTGAAACACCAAATAATATGTGTAAATGAAGGAAAAACAGAAAAGAGTGTGTGAAACCTAGAAGAGAGTCTGAGATTTAAGATTTATTTTACAAAAAGTGTGGAAAAAGAAAGTTTAAATACGTATTATTTAGTGTATTTGTATTACTTTCTATTACTTTCTAAAACAAAAACAAGATTTACAGAAAACACACTTATTTTTGTATATTGAACAGCTATTGTTAGGTTAGGTTAGGCTACCTACCTACCTAAATTATTTCTAACAGCAGCAATTGGTAAGTACCTAGGTATGTGTTAGTGCAATAAACTAACAATACCAAATAGCTTATCATATAAAAAGAAAGGAAATACTCCCCCGGTTTATCCCGATGTCGTCGAGTTTCGAATCACGCCGTTCGCCCGCCAAATATCATAGGTGAATCAGGAACTTTTCGACGACAGTGGAGCAAATGTGTAATAATTTTATAGTAATCTATTACAAAATAGAACTTTAACACTTATTTAAATAGTATTTCAATAAGAAATTAATATAAAATTAAAATTAAATATATAACAGCTGATTTTGCAACATTTCACTTTGACAGCTGCCACAGAACTCTTTTTGAAAGTTCAACCCCTAAGCGGTTAAAATAGGGCTTTGAAAAATCGATCTTAACGTGACTGAAGCCGCGGGCAAAAGCTAGTCAATACATCCTAAGACGTACTGCTATTCTAGCTTCGAAATTGACCCAAATCTGAGTGACGTCCTTGCTTCACATAATCTTATACAAGTAGGAATTATCGCATAAACTCTAATTCATTCCGGCGATATCCTCTGGATCTATTTATCACTATTAGTCGTCGTATAATCCGCGTCACTGTAAGGTAATTATACGTGCTGGAATACTTAATGCCTTGAGCGTACCTAATTATATGCTCGGTATTAAACATCTGTCAAAGAGAATACTCGCACATCATGTCTGTTAGCGATTTCTTACATAACTACACTAACTTAAAATGTCCAGTTTTGGCCGTGGTTGCCAGACGTCCCGTATTTCCCGGGACATCCCGTATTTTTGGCATAGTTTAAAATGTCCCGGCGGGACTGACTCTGTCCCGTAATTGAACCGTACGTAGTTTTTCATTATGAAATCGATCTACGTATTCACACACGCAACGTTGGTAAAACGTACTCGTCTCGCTACTAACTTGCACTCGCAGCCCGCATCGACCAATGTCAGTGTTAGTGTCAGAATGACAATGTTAAAACTGACTCGATCCTCGGAAAAATATAAAAAATAATAAAAAATGACACTAAATAATTTTGTTTTTAATTTGTCCCGGGTAAAAAACTGAAATCCCGTATTTTTTTGCCCATTTAACCATTTGTCCCTTATAGGCTGAAAAAAAATCTGGCAACCCTAGTTACCACTCTACCGTCAAAGACGTGCCCCCAAGCAATTTAGAGTACCCGCAGACTTACAATTTCAAGTTGGATAACTAAATCGCAGAGTATACTGATAGGAATAGTTACGTACACCTTATCCAACTAAAATCTAAATCGTCGATTCTTTGTCAAAATTTCGCAAAACGCTGGCAAACGAATTCTTTAACGCTTATAAATAATTCGTAAACCTCGCTAAGAAATTCGTTGGCCACTTCTAAAATTTTGTTTTTTTTACCCCACATTGTATAGTTTTTATTGATTGATTGATTATTCTTTACAATTTTTTCGGTTTTTGTTCCCCCTGTATTTCTTTTTATTTTTCCTTCTCCCAGTTGAGTGTTTTTTTTTTTCTTTCTCATATGTAATTTCTATCTGTGAAAACTTGTAATTAGCTTTAATTGTTCTTTTGTATTTATTAACTAGTTCTTATTTTTCTAATAAGCTGTAAGTTTTCCTGTAAAATAAAATAAAATAAAATAAAATCGTTGTATTCGATAGTCGGCCAACTCGAGATTGTACCTATCTCTGCGGTCGCTCTAATTTAGGCACGATAGTGTGTAGAAACCGATTAGGGGTAAGAGGTTTAATTTACACTGCAATAAGTTGGTACTTCTTTTAAGTTAGTCCAGCTCACTGTCAACTTTGACTACATCGTCACTTATTATCAGACGAGATCGCAGTCAAGGTCTATCTTGTCGTCGCATTAAAAAAAACATAACTTAAAACTTACTTAAGTCAGCTGTGTCTCTTTGTAAAACTCATAGATTAGAGTGGCTATTTGAGAAGCCTTAATAGCCCAACGATTAAAGGCGTGGATAGAAAACTGAAAGGTCGCAGTTATGTATGTTCCCCGATTTCTCGAAGACGCCTGGACCGATTTGGAAAATTCTATTTTTTGTTTGAAAGGGTATACTTCCCAGGTGGTCCCATAGCCATCAGGTCAGGATCTGATGATGATATCCTGGAGAAATCGAGGAAATTCTTCAAATTTTATAGGCACAATTGATACACTTTGTAGTGGCGTTTGAAGTGGGTTTTGTAATAAGAGTTTTTACGTTTATATTATCTTAAAAAATCGCACGGCTCTCCACAGTATTTCGGCGAAAAGGGATAGTACGATTGGTTTGTCTCACTATCATTTTAATAATCATTATCCGGACTGCAGGCATAGCGTTCAGCAATTAGGGGTACCTATTCGTATACTTGAAACTACAAAGCGTTTCGTAGTCCAGTAGTTTCAGTCTTACCTCGCACATTAGCGCGAGCGTAATAGAATCAATATTGCAATACAAACACGAACAGACAAATGAGTTATCCATGAGTTATACTTGATTACCGAGAAGGACATCAATTATATACCTCATGCTCGAATACATTACTATTAGGTATAGCGATATACATTAATAGTTTGGCCACCCAAAGGGGCAATGCTGCCAGCATCTTGGGTGCTATACCACTATTGACTGCGATGGGGCTTTAGATTTTAATTTAATTTAATTTATTAATTTAGATACAAGTTTATTTTTAAATTATTTACGTAATATATTAATCGATATTGAAAATAGATACTTAAGTATAGCTATATATTATATTATCTTGCAGACTTCACACACTTTTGAGAACGTTATGGCAACTCTCAAGCGTACAGGTTTCCTCGCGATATTTAATTGATTAAAACGCACATAATTCCAAAAAGTCTGGGATTGAACCCGCGACCCTCTGAAAACAAGGCCACAGTCTTAAACGCTACACAATCACCGCTTCTACTAATCTATCACAGCTTCTTCTACTCAATCACAGCCTCTATAGTTCTTGCAATTCACGAGGGCGCGTGGCTCATGGTTGTGTGTATGTCGTATCTATATAAGTGTGAGAGCTTGCTCTTGACAGGCACACACACTTACGCAATGTGCATGTACACGACGTAACCACAAGTAAAGCTCACGCACCCTCGTGAATTGAAAGAACTACACTAGCCTATCACAGCTTTTACTTCACTCAGCTTTTACTATACTATTACCGATTTTATTTCTGGGGTCTAAATGAGCATTCAATAAAACTCAGATCATTCTATTAATATTACCATTTATTTAGCACTGGTCTCGATAAGATCATACAATGAGTTACCCATACTTGGGGCATTAAATATTCTAACATTATCTTAGCTCCACAACGTAGATAATCCGTCCATTAATAGTGATAAATAGATCCACGAGCTAAACTATAGTTTGAATGTATTAGAGTTTATGCGATAATACCTAATGCGGAATAGCTAATGTTATTTGCTGAACAAGATATTATTTGAAATTCATCAAATCATCATCTTTAAAAATCTCGTGGGAAATTCTTGTTGTTTTAGGATAAAAAGGCAAACTCTCAACACGTTCAGGCGAGAAAAGTTTATTCAGTACTAGATGATTCCCGCGACTCTTCCGGGTGGATTTTTTTATAAAAATCCCGCGGGAACTCTTTGATTTTACGGAATAAGAATTAGCCTATCACTTTCCTGGTTCTTAACTATACCCATGCCAAAAATCACGTTGCCCCGTTGCTGCGTGATTAAAGGACAAACCAACAAACAAATACATTTTCGCATTTAGAATATTAGTCAGGATAAGTCGGTATATATATATGCAAGAATAGCTTCTGTCCGTGGCTTCGCTTTTTCAAACCCCTATTACCCCTTAAGGGTTCAAGTTTCGAAAATTTTTTCTTAGCGCATGCCTTGATTGTAGAGTATCTGAATGCCCAACCTGATTCTTCCAGTGATTTGAGCAGTGCGTCAATAGATCAGTCAGTCACCTATACCTTTTACATATTGAGATTTACGCTGTACGATCACACTGAGAAGTATCTAAATTATAATGTTCCTAAAAATAAAAAGCCTAAGATGCGAAAAGATAATATAACCACCGATAAAATACTTACCTAGGAAACTTCACACACAAATAATATCATCCCCCCCTTTACGCGTAGTCCCCCCCCCCCCGCCCCCCCCCCCCCACTAGTTGGACCGACGACATCAAACGAGTCGCAGGGAGCCGCTGGATTCAGGCGGCGCAAAACCGAGGCCTGTGGAGGTCCATGCAAGAGACTTATGTCCAGAAGAGGACGTCTATCAGTCGATAAAGAAGAAGAAGTTCCCAACGGTTAAAGGTGCTGACTGACAACTGAAAAGTCGAAGATCAATCCGTTCCGTTATCAATCCTAGATAGGGATCGACCCTATCTAGGATTGATAACGGAACTCTAAACTAAAAGAACGATCATAATATCCAGGGATAATAGGAAAAAAAAGCGTGTTACAAACCGTTAGTACAACACAATAGCATTATAAAACAAAGATTTTACTATTCGATTGTACCGAGAACGTCCATTAAGTGAATTTATATGTGTGCTCGTGTACGTACCCACTTCAAAGACATTAACTTAATGTGACCTCATAATTACTGGAAGCATTAATTCTCGCATCCATAATTAAGTTTAATACCTCATTTCTGCTGGCCTACAATCTAGATAAATATTGTATGTCATTTGACGTCTATTAAAGTTACATTAAAATGTTGAATCATTCTGAAATACGTAAGTAACAAAAAGTTTTTTTTTAAGTATATAATTTTCCTGCAAGGCCAAATTTGTATAAATAACGACTCGTGCGTGGAAACATACGCGGCGATTTCCCGTTTTTATACGCTGCTCTGCTCTTTAATATGTGATCAAACGAACTTCTCAAGTTAAATTCGATCGATATTAAATGAATATTATGGTCGCTTTCAAATTCAAATTTATTTATTTCATGTAAGCTACTAAAAATTGTAGCTCTCATGACACGTCATGACTCTACCACCGGCTCGGAATAAATTCAGCTGAGAAGAGCCGGCAAGAAACTCAGCAGTTGCTCTTTTCTTTATCGAAGGTATAATTATATTATTACAATTTCTTCAGACGGAAGACTTATCAAGTAGCTACTTTAAGATTTCTTTCGAGGTGTATAATAAAATTAGCTATATTTATTGGATGGACGATAATTTTGAAAAATTGTAATTAAGTATGATTGTTAAGTATCGAGATTCAGCGATTTATTTTCGTTGTGCGGGCTGGGCTTAGCTTAAATAATAATAGAAATTATTTTGAGAAATTCGTATTTTTCTTGATGCTAAAAATGTTATCCATAAATATTTACTTACATAAATTAAATAGAGTATTCATGTAGCTTGCGCTAACAAAAACCAGATAGTAAAAAAACGACGCGTGCGCAGAAGCTAGACCACCACTTGTATTTCTTACTCATAATATATTTTTTCCATATTCAAATTATCCAACGAGCCTACAACGTGTGAAACAATTGGAAAACAACGCTAATTATGATAATGATTTTTTTTACATTAATAAAACATAAAAATCTACCTGTCATGTTTCTTAAATGTTTATTAGTTTGAAATGTAAATCATTATGCTAGCTATTATAATTATACGGGAAATTATAATTATACTCTATCTTCTTATTATGGAAGCGATAAAAAAGTTACCTAAACCAAAATTTTCAAATTCCTGTTGTACGCGGGCTCAGCTAGTATTTTATACCTATCACACTAATATTATAAAGGCAAAAGTTTGTATGTGTGTGTATGTTTGTTACTCCTTCACGCCACAATGAATGAACCGATTTGGCTGAAATTTGAAATGGAGATAGCTCATACCCAGGATTAAAACATAGGCTACATTTTATCCCGGAAAATTCCAGAGTTCCCATGGGAATTGCAAAACCTTGATCCACGCGGACGAAGTCGCGGGCATCATCTAGTATATATAATAAGTTCTTATTACTAGGTAGATGCCTAATGTACTAGTAAGTAGATTTCTTTATTTCTTTGGATTTGGAGCATTTCGAATTGAATTTATTCTATCAATGTTCTATACTTAAAAAGGATTATTAAGTAGTAGGTACTACTTACTATGGTACCTACCATACACATACCTAGTATATTAAATTCAAATAGATGCATGGACTATAAAATGTGCTTATAGCTATAGTGCTAAGAATCCTTACTAATATTATAAATGTGAAAGTGTGTTTGTTTGTTGGTTTGTCATGCAATCACGCCGCAATAAAACAACGGATCGACGTGATTTTTTGCATGGTTATAGTTGAGGACCGGGAGAGTGACATAGGCTACTTTTTATCCCGGAAAATCAACGAGTTTCCGCGGGATTTAAAAAACTAAATCCACGCCAGCGAAGCCGCGGGTATCAACTAGTTTTAAATAAGGCTAAAGTGAACAGAAAGCCTATTTTTCGAAGTAAATATTACAATATAAGCAGTCACTAATATTATGCATTAGGTATTGCCTAACATGGCTATTAAGTGTTGCCAATTTTTGATTTGCTATACTAATGCTAATTTATATTAATTGGTGCTGTCATATTAAGCTTATAGTGGAATAATTTGCATAGAGTTAAAACGTTATAATCCTGCTAATGTAATAAATGCGAAAGTTTGTGACGAGAATGGACAAACGGCTGGTTGTTTGTAACTTCTTTTTTATCCTGGAGGTAGACAGAATATTTTTACCTTGAGAAAACAAGTAAAACAACTAGCAAGAAAAGGTTAAATCCATCCAATATCCAATAAGTAATACAATATTAAACGAGTAAAATAATATCATCCCCCCTTTACGCGTAGTCTCCTACATGTAAAGGGGGGATTGGGAACCCGAAATAATAGTTGTTTTTTTTTTTTAAATTTTATTGTACCTACAACTTTTATGGTGTAATTAATATATGCATAAAATTGCCAAATTACAGCTCTTCATTACCTACCAATGGTCTCTGCGCTATGCTGCGAACAGACGGACAGACAGACAGACGTACTTAGCGGAACTATAAGGGTTCTCCGAGCTTTGAAGATGACCGTACCTTACTACGCATTAATTATGAAAATAAGTAAAAAATAACTAAAGGGACAAAATTAAAAAATTGGCTGTAATGATTAAAATAAGCAAAACAACACACCCTGTTTAATATACAAAGAAAAAGACGTGTGGCGCTCGGGGACTGCCGCGGTAAAGCTATTGCATAGCATTTTTTATCAACGCCATCTAGCGGCTCACCGTAGAGGAGTCCCGTGTCAGGTTATTTTCGTTACGGAATTTCTGGATTCGGTCTCCACGCTGGCCCGCGATAGAAGCTATGCAATAGCTTAAAAAATCTATAAAGGGTTCCTTGTAATTTTACTACGGAACCCTAAAAACAAAGCTTAGCCCATTTTTCGCTATGTTCATTGATGGTTATTATTATTTTCATCTTTTCCGCCATATTGAATTCCTCATAACGTTATAATATAGCTTTATTATTTTAAAAAGAGAAAAGTGTAACTCCTATTCAATTTATTTCATCATAATTAACATTAATTATAAGTAACCATATTAAGTAATATAATGTTTATTATGAAAGCCTTTTAATTACATATACCGGCTTTTTACGCATTAAACAGTTTTTTAATTACATATATCCAAAGATATAATTTCAGAGAACCAAGTAAGCTAAAAAAACTATAATTAGAATAATTATATTCTCATACTAACAAACTGAACTGCCAGCAGAACGATTATTTAGGATCATTGCAAGAATCCAATAAACTTTTAACAAGAACACATAAATAACATGCAAGACAATAATTAGGGCATACATCCCTCGTTAATATCCTGCGTAATTATTATAATCTGCGTAAAGGTCTACACACATTGGCGGCGCGTCCGATGCGATGCAGCCTCACAGATAATTTTTTTGTACAGTATATGAAAAAACATACAAAACATAAAATTAATTTAAGTTTAATTGGAAGAAAACACTTTTAGATATTAAATTCGCTTTTTTTAAAAGAATATTAGCCAAGCTGTTCTCCTATGCCCTCTAAATAAGGAAACTCGGAAACCTCGTGTCAAGAGTACGTTCAGTCCGCACCTTTAACCGTACATATGTATTACGTATTGTTTTGTGTGTAAAGAATTAAAACCAAAAAACAAACAACTAAAAAAATTTATGTGTTTGATTTCGAAATAACTGCTTTTTGGTAAGCTCTTAATGTTTATTCAATTTACTGAAATCCAAACGCCATTTCTAAGCACCTAACAATATATAGCCATACAACTATATCACTAAGCTATAAGCTATACCGTAAAGCATAGTATTAGCAGAGCCGCTACTATGTGTATTTCCAACATTTAGGGAGCAACTGCATACAAGCGGCGATAAACTGCGACGTGTGGAAGTCCCTAGTCCCGATAACAAAAACACAGCTAAGCTGAACGAATTATACGAGATAATGTCTCACTCTGTAGAGAAGAAACATCCAATAGTAACTTACTTTGTTGCCTCAGTGGGCCAATTAGGACCTCTAACAGTAGAAGACATGCAGTTATATCTCTTTTTGCTCCAACCTCCTTCAGAGGCTTGTATGCCTTTACGTTTGGCTAGCGGCTATACCTATCTACCTAGCTAGGGCATAAAAAGGGCATGCTGTTACTAGGTAACTTAAGTTAGTTCTTCTCAGAACATGATTCTCTCGCATTCGTGTCAAAACCAGCGGAACTTTCAAATTAAAGTTTGATAAAGTTTGATATTATCCTGCATAAAATGTATCGCATCGTGTAGCCACCAATGTGACTTCACCCTAACAGAACAGTTACAAAACTTTCCATCGAAAAAACACACGTAGAATTTTTATATGCACGGTTACACCTTAATAAAAAGTAATTAATTATTGACCTCAATTCAGCGACTTCTCAATCATACCTCGGGTACTTATTCTTGATTCATTTCCTTTAAATTAAAATTCACTAAAGGTCGATCACGACAAGCGGCTTTTGAAAAGGTCTCTGTCTTGACTCTTTATGTGAAAAAATCTGATTCTGAAGAAATCATTATTACTGGCAAAGACTGCATAAATTATAATCTACAAAAATACTTGTCGCGACTGACTGATTGACTGACTGTCTGATCTATCAACGACAGCCCAAACCACAGGAGTTAGAAACTTGAAATTTTACCATTAGGTCCCTTTTATGACGTAGGCATCCACTAAGAAAGGATTTTTTGAAATTTCATCCCCAGGGGTTACATATGGGATGATAGTTTGTATGAAATACCGTAATTTTTTGCAAGTTAGATCCATTGACGTAATAATTACGTTATATCAATAAAACTTAGTATTTGGACTTTCAATTAAAAACGAAGAAATACTTGTTTTACAGTTTTTAAAAATTCCACCCCCAAAAGGGATAATTAGGCTATGAAGTTTTGTATGAAAGTCCGTCAACAAATGAACCGATTTAGCTGAAGTTTGGAATGGAAATAGCTCATACCGAGGATTAACACATAGGCTACATTTTATCCCGGAAAATTAAATATTTCCCGCGGGATTTAAAAACCTTAATTCACGCGGACGAAGTCGCGGGAATCATCTAATACTAAATATGAATTTAACTTTTTTTTTTCACTTTTTTACACAACATAGGCGGGCTTAACGCAAAAGTATTTTGTCCCAACTTCAGCAGCAGCAAGATTCAGCGCGTCAACACAACAGACTCGTGACGTTTGACAGACGTCAGTGCTGACGTGACCACTGCCCACGCATTTTTAGAGCGTTGACTCGCAGATTGTGGTGACGTCACTGGTCACTCGCATTTCAGGCTGCAAATATCAATACCTAATACTTAAACCTACCCAATGCCTAGGGTAACTGATAGAGATCTCTTTTCTTTTTCTTTCATTTTTATGCATTACAAAATTTGAAGAAATAAGAATTTGGTGTAGGGTAACTGATTGAGATCTCTTTTCTTTTTCTTTCATTTTTATGCATTTTGAAGACAAACTTTGAAGAAAGAAGAATTTGGTGTAAGAAAAAAATTTTATACAATAAACTAGCGTTTGCTCGCGGCTTTGCTCACGTTAAGTTCGATTTTTCAAACCCCTATTTTACCCCTTTGAAAAATGACGGAGTTTCATATAAACTTCCATCCCATATTTAAACCCCTTAGGGGTTGTATTTTCAAAAATCCTTCCTTAGTGTGCGCCTACGTCATAAAAGGAACCAACTGTAAAAATTTCAAGTTTCTAACTTCAGTAGTTTAGGCTGTGCGTTGATATCTCAGTCAGTCAGTCAGGACTTTGAATTTTATATATATTGATAAATATTTACAATAGTTTACAACCTTTTAAGAAATTGTTAAATGTATTCAGAAGGCTATACGAGTCGAATTGATAACCTCTGGTAATGATGTTAGGGTCTCTTTTATCAGGGTAGCACTTAGGTAAAGGAAATACGTGTTCACTTGCCAGACGTTTATTCGCGACTAACAT
Source organism: Hipparchia semele (assembly GCA_933228805.2). Classification (NCBI taxonomy): domain Eukaryota; kingdom Metazoa; phylum Arthropoda; class Insecta; order Lepidoptera; family Nymphalidae; genus Hipparchia; species Hipparchia semele. Next base: position 3,239,847 of record OW121723.1, on the reverse strand, counting down.
TCCGCCCACCAAAGGACTCCTAAATGTCCTTTACAATTATACAAGTCTAAAATGGGCTTAAAACATACATAGACACATTATCAAATATACAGTAAATAATACGCAATAAACAAAATCATAAAAGTTACATTACATTCAACAAATTCTTAGTATAAAGTAGGTAGGTACATAACTTGACATTCAAAATTCATTCAAAATAACTAAACATCAGTTAAACTTAAAACTTGCATCTACTAAGGGCCGATTGCCTGAGTGGCCGTTTAAAGTTAAGTTAAAGTTGTAACCGCGGCTACATTTAACTTTAACTTTTTCCGTAACCGAGCTCTGAACTCCATTATAGGCGTTGCACAACGCCAATTTTGACCCCCGTCAAAATTAACTTCAGCTAATGGAGCTGCCAGTAAATAATGATTCCCTTCTCGGTTTTTTAGTCTTATTATGTTGAATTATTTTATCAACATGCAACATTATGCTGAAATAACAGTCAGTGTTCTAGTCTGTGATTATGTGATAGTTGTCTTTTCATCTGTGTTTGTTGATTGTCAACACGGAGTGATTACAGTCTCTTGGATTGTCAACTAAAAGATTTTTGTCGAAATAGTCATTTTATTTAGTTTTATTACAAAGAAAAATAATATGCCTGTTAATGCAAAGCACTGATCACGGAAAAAGGGATTTTTCACAGTATTATTAAAAAGCGTTCACACACACTGGCCCCAACTATACTTATTAACATGTGCCCCATAGAGCATGTGAAGGATCATTTTATAAATATATCAATAAATGATGATTTTAAACCACAAACTGTGAGTACCTGTTTATATTTTAACTAGACTATCTCGGAACTTCGTCCGTGTGGATTAAAGGTTTTTAATTTTCGCAGGAGCTCTCATTTTCCGGGATAAAAATGTGTTAACTACTGAGCCGATTTTAATGAATGAGGTATCAATCGATTCAGTCCAGGTCGGTCCAGGTGACACAGGTTACATTATACACAAACAAAATCAATATGCCTACCAAATATTTTATGGTAATTAATGGTAATTATGAATAAAATACCATACCAAAATCAAGACTGTAAATCATTGACTATATCACAACTCAAAACACTGGACGGATCATACTGATTGGCATACAGATATGTATAGCTATTATGAAGTAGGCATCTGCTAAAAAAAGGGGTTTTGATAATTCAACCCTTAAAGAGGGAAAATAGAGTTTTAAAAATTTAACTTGATGTGAGCGAAGGTGCAGGCAAAAGCTGGTTTGTAATTATTTATTTTTACAGGTGACTGAGGAGTCAATTGGAACTGAATATTCAGACTTAAAAGAAAGTCAGGAAGTCACATTTATTAACAATAATACAGAAATAGTAAGGAAATAAACCATTTTTTGGTACTTTGTTGTACATACATACATTGTAAGCTAAATAAAAGATTTTAAATAGAGGTTTTTCTTTTATTAAAAAAACATATTCTAACTATTTACAATACTGATACAATGTTATAATTTAATTAGATATTCAATAGCTTTAAGTACATAACTTATTGACAATATCTAAAGAGCTGTTGTTAATTAAAATATGTAATAACTAGCTAATTCCCGCGACTTCGTCCACGTGGAAAAAGTTTATAGTGACTTGCAACTCCACGAGAAGTTATGTTCTCTATCTCCGATAATACTTATTAGACCTTCACCAAAATTGAAAAAAATACTTCTAATAGTACACATACACATTATATTAAAAAAAGAAATATCAAATTCAGTTTACAGTGCACAAAGTTATGGAGCAAAATCAACAAAAACTTTTATCCCCTATCCCGGATAAACCCTTTCGTTTATCAGGATAAAAAGTATGCTATATGTTGATCCGGAGTATCAGCTATCACTATACCAAATTTCATTTAAATCTGTTCAGTAGTTTTCGCGTGATGCACGCACAGATAGACAGACAAAAAATTCAAAAAAAATTGTTTTGGGCTCAGTATCGATACTATAATTAAAGCATCCTCCGAATAAAATTTTCAAAATATATTTAATGTATGGAATTCGTCCCGTTACACAACACACATTAACAGTTTTATCACTAACACTACAGCCGACGAGCAGCTAGCTCGGACGTGGTTTGCGATCCGCTTCCACAAGAGCCTTCAATTCTTCATTATCAACTTTGGTCTCCGGCTGTCCACGGAGCTTGTTCTGCAGGTCGAAATTTTCAAAACGAAAACGTTGGAACCAAAAACGCACTGTGTTTTCTTTTGCGACACCGCCACCATACACATCATTAATCCCTCGAGCCGTTTCTGCACCACATTGAAATCGACGATTTCTGGTGAAGAGTCGACAAGAAACTCTGCATTTGCTCCTGCTGCTCTGTTTTACTTGATCTGCTACGGACATTGATTTATTTGTGTAATGATTTTTTTCCTTGGAAAAGATATTCTACCCATTATATTTTCTTCATCACTGGAACTCTCATCTTCAATTTATTTTGCGAATAAACACTTCGGAAAATACTATTTATTTTATTGGTACTTTTAACAAAATAACAAACTGTCACAATCCATCAAAAATATTGAAAAATGTCTATTGAAGTTTTATTTTGAGGTTAACTTGACCGTAAACCCTCGCATTCGGTCGGTAAGGTTTAAGGCTAAAGTTAAAGTCAAAAGTTAACTAAAAAAGGACTCGTGCAACGCGATTTGCTTGTTTCGGCTGTCACATTTAGCTTTAAACCTAACTTAGCCGTAACGTAACCGTGCCGGCCACTCAGGCAACGGGCCCTTAGGTACTTACTTAAAGAATTTACATTTGCAAAATTGAAAGATACAATTAAGATCATAAATTTTGAACAAATGACTTCTTAATTAACTTTAAAACTTAAATGAACAAAAGTAAGAAACTTAGGTAAGTAAAATTCATACACTTTAAAAATTACAAAACATGAATTTTGTTGCATAATACAATTAAATGAAGCTAAAAGTAACATCAATCAATATCAATCGGCAAGGGACATAGCTTAGATACAGATCTTTGCACTATTCGATCACCACTTTTAACACTGTACACCCGAGTCACACCATCGTTACCCGGGTGTTTATCTGTAATGCGACCAAGCATCCATTTTCCGGGTGGGAGATTCTCATTTTTAATGAGTACAATATGTCCTATATCCAATTCCTTCTCATTCTTATTCCACTTGTATCTTTGTTGCAACCTAGATAAATACTCAGATTGCCATCTGTGCCAGAAGTCGGATAACATTCTTTGACGATGTTGCCATCTTGATAGATAACTGATTGGTACATCTTGAAGATTGGGATTGGGTATAGTGATTGGAGCTTCGCCAATCAAAAAGTGTCCAGGCGTCAGCGGAAGCTTGTTGTTTATATCCGAATCATCTATGGGGCTTAGAGGCCTAGAATTTAAACACGCTTCTATTTCGCATAGAAGTGTGGACAATTCTTCATATGTGAGGTTGGAAGTCAATATCCTTTTCATGTGGTATTTCATCGACTTCACACCAGCCTCCCATAATCCACCCATGTGTGGGCTGTACGCTGGTATGAAATGCCATTGAGTGCCGTCAAGGGCTAGAGATTCTGCAATTTCACCTTCAAATTCTAACTTAGCTTCTGCCCAGGCTGCTGCAAGTTCTTTATTAGCGGCAACAAAGGTGCGTCCTTGATCACTCCACATATGAGCACATTTTCCTCTGCGACTAACAAATCTCCTCATGCTAGCCATAAAAGCTTCTGAAGTCATATCTCCGACCAGTTCTAAGTGGATAGCCTTTGTGGACATACAAACGAATATGCAAACGTATGCCTTGGTCGTTCGGATCCCTCTGCCTTTTGATGACAGGACTTGGTATGGGCCAGCGAAATCCACGCCGCTGTGCAAAAAGGGTCTTGCCGGAGTCACTCTTTCACGAGGTAAGTCTCCCATAAGCTGTGATTTTACAGCTGCATTTTGCTTGGCACATATTAAACATTTTCTAAATTTTAATTTTACTAAATTTTTTGATTTCAGGATCCAGTATTTCTGCCGTAAGTATCCCAACATCAGTTGCGGTCCACCGTGCAACGTCTTCAAGTGAGCGTCGGCGACAATGAACTTGGTAAGGTAAGTATCATGGTCTAATATTATAGGGTGTCTACCATCTTCTTTAAGATCTGCATGGCGCAACCTACCGCCCACCCTGAGGATTCCTTCATCATCAAGGTAAGGTTGTAAGGTTTTTAATTTGCTTTTTGCTGGAACATTTCCCTTAGCTTTTATACTATTCATATCTTCATTAAAGCTTTCTTGCTGTGTTATCTTTATGCATGTTTTCAACGCTTCATCTAATTCCTTTGTTGTAATAGCTGAATCTTTATCTTGTAAATTCTTTCCCTTTAAAAATCTTTTGCTGTATGTTACAACTTTAAGTAGTTCCATTAAGTTATCACAATTTTCAAATTTTGTAGTTAAGCTTTCTTTTTTGTTTTCTATTTTCAGGTTTGTTTCTATAATTTCCTTTCCTTCCAGGTTTGTAGTTATATTCTTCGGTCTGCTGTATTCGATCTCTTCATTACTTAACCATTCAGGGCCTGTCCACCACATTTTGTTCTCTTTCAGATCATCCAAGGCCATTCCCCTTGAGGCGATATCAGCGGGATTATCTTGCGATTGAACATGATACCAATTGTGATTGCCAATGTCTTCAAGGATTTCAACCACACGATTTCGCACGTAAGTATTCCATCTAGCAGGGTCTCCAAATAGCCAGGACAGAACTATAGTGGAGTCTGTCCACGCGTATATCTGGCAGGTGGGTATTCTCATACATTCCTTTATTTGTTTCAGAAGACCAGTAAGTAGTACCGCGCCATTGAGTTCGAGACGAGGTAAGGATTTAGATTTAGTCGAGGCTACACGTGTTTTGGCTGCGATGATCGTCGTCTTCACTTCTCCCTCAGATGTTACCACTCTCATATAGGCAACTGCACCGTAAGCCTTGTTGGATGCATCGCAGAATCCATGGACTGAAATATTCTTCATTCGTTTTTCAGTTGTTTGGAGCCATCGGTCTATCTCTATACCAGGTAAGTGTTGGAAACTGTTTCGTAGATCAAACCATTCTTCAGCAATTGTATCATTCACTTCTTCATCCCATGCTATGCCTTGTAACCATAATTTCTGAATTAGTAATTTTGCAAGTAAGATGGAAGGCGCTAGCCAGCCGAGCGGGTCAAACAAACGCTGTATGTCAGCAAGGATGTTTCTCTTCGTAATTGAATCAGCTGCAGCAGGTAAGTTGAAATTGTAATGGAATTTGTCATTTCCCATGTTCCATTGCAATCCAAGTGCTCTGATACTTCCGTCTATTGTTATGTCTAGGTTAACTTTGGAACTCCTTTGATTAGGTTCAAATTGGTTTAGGAATTCAGCATTGTTAGAGCACCACTTTTGCAGAACGAAGCCTCCTCTTAGTAATATCGATTCTACGTCTTTGGCAGTCTTGATTGCTTCTTCTAGATTATCTTTTCCAGATAAAAGATCATCCATGTAAAAGTCTTGTTTAATTATTGTCGCAGCATCGGGATTGTTATAGCCTTCATCGTCGGCAACTTGATGTAGCGTTCGGACTGCTAGGTAAGGAGCACAGGCCGTCCCAAACGTCACTCTCCCGAGTCTATAGTCTTTTACAGGTTCTTCTTTATTCTTGCGCCAGAGAATCCTTTGCAAATCTCTGTCTTCTTTTGTCACAAGGATCTGGCGGTACATTTTTTGTATGTCTGCGACGAAACACACTTTCTTCATGCGCCATCTTAGAATCAAACTTCTCATATCGTCTTGTAATTGAGGACCTACTAATAATTCTTCGTTAAGAGAAATTTGATTGTTCCCCTTTTGGGATGCATTAAAAACTGTTCTGACTTTACTTGTTTCCTTTTCAGCCTTGATTACAGCGTGATGTGGTAGGTAGACTGCTGGATTGTTTAATTCTTCCTTTGGCACTTCTTCCATATGATCCAGGTCTTTGTACTCTTCCATGACTTTAACGTATTCTTTCTTTAAATTAGTGTCTTTCTCAAATCTTCTTTCTAATTGATATAATCTTCTTAGCGCAATATCTCTTGTATTTCCTTCGGTACATTGTAACTTGTCTGTTTTCTTTGGTAAATTTACAATGTATCGTCCCTCATCTGTTCTGGTAGTAGTAGTTTTGTATATTTCTTCACATTTTCTTTCTTCTTGTGTGGGTTTTCTTATTTCATTTGTGTCTTGTTCCCACATGCTCTTCAGCATATTATCCAGATCCAGATTCAGGTGCATGCTTATAATCTCATCTCCTGGTTTCTTTGATATGGTCCCAAATAAGATCCAACCCAGGCTGGTTTTCTGCGCGCTTGGTGTACCTGGGGGACCCTTGATAATTTCTCCTTTCATAATATGGGCACACACATCTACACCGAGCAACATGTCTACTCGTCCTGGTTGGTTGAAGCTTGGATCTGCCAGAACGAGACCTTCTAAGTGCGGCCAGGTGTTGCTAGAGATGGTTGTCGTAGGTAACTTTGAGGTGAGTCGCGTTGGTATGATATACGTCTTGATCTTGAATTCTTCTTCTTGGTTTGGTAAGACGTATAACTCTGTTGCTTGTCTAACAGTGGTTCTTGTTGATCCGATACCCGTGATTGTACCATTGATTTTTCTTCTTTTCAGTCGTAATGTTTGTACTGCCCTTTCACTCACGAAGCTAGCTTGGGAGCCGGTGTCGACGAGAGCTTTCACTATAGTCGTATGTCCATAGTTATCTTTTATTTTAACCAGAGCTGTTGCTAATAACGCTATACTTGGTGTTACATCCGCAGTAGGGTCGATTCTTGTATTGACTTGCACTAGATCTCCATCGCGTTCATTAGGTACTGTCGGTTGTGTAAGCTCTTGTTCACCCGAAGCACCTGTGAATCTTTTCTGGTGGAGGAGTGTATGATGCCGCCTTGGAGTGGTACAGATCTTACAAACCTGCGGAACCCTACACTTAACCGAGCTATGCCCATAAGAGAGGCAATTGAAACAAATGTTGTTGGTCTTAACATAAAGGCCCCTGTCCACTGGTGAAAGTTTTATAAAGTCCTCACAGTGACTCAAAGTATGGTCACCCTTACATCGGATGCATTTCTTCGATTGGCTGGTCACGTGGAACACTTTTGCGTTGGTATTCTTCTCTTTATTCTTCTCTGTACTTGCAGAAGGCGCCACCAATTCTAAAGTTCTAAATTTTGTTTCAAGGAACTTCTCTAAATCTTCCCAAGTCGGTAGTTCTTCAATGTTATCCTTGTGCGCGTAATCTTCCCATTGTTTGTGTGACTCCTGGTCCAGTTTCTGTACCGTCAGAAATATTAAAATAGGATCCCAGGAGGTGGTGTCTATATTTTGATTGCGCAAGCTATTAATTATTTCGCTGGTGCTATCTAGTAGCGTTTTTATATGTTGAGCGGACTGTATACTACTCGTGCTTTTGCGCAAAGAAAAAAGTCTCTTCAAAAGGGAGTTAATAATGAGGCGTCGATTACCATATCGATTTACAAGTGTGTCCCAGGCGAGTGAATAATTCTTTTCCGTGATTTGAATATGCCGTAATAAAGCTGCAGCCTCACCTGTGACACTTGTTTTTAAGTAATGCAGTTTTTGTACACTAGATAACGACGGGTCTGTATGTACTAACGAATGAAATAAATCTTTGAACGTGGGCCATTCTTCATAAATACCTTTGAACACAGGTAGTTGTATCTTCGGTAACCTAGCAAGCGCGTGAGCTGATGCGGACGTATCTTGGACGCTCGAACTTCTATTACCCGAACTATCTCTTGCTCCAAAACTCGACTTCGTCGATAACAAATCCTTTAAATAACCTTGTAGGTATAAGTAGTGATCTTCTTGAACAAAAAACTCTTCGTTGACGAAGTACGGCAAGTTGCCTCGTTGCTCTCGAGTTGTGCATTTTATAAGGTCTTGATGCGCCGATTTGAAGGTCATCCAATAATCCTCTAGCGATTTTATTCTGGCTTCCAAATATCCCTTGGTGAGACGTTCCTTCGGGCATTTCTTAATATTTATTTTCGCCTTTTGAAATAACTGAGCTGTGTCCTCCAAAACACCGATCACCTGCTCCGGAGTACTCATATCGAAACACAATTATTTAAAACTTCGTATAACACAAAAAACGATGCAACGCGTCGAGCGAAGGTACAGGTAGGTAAACTTCTTATCAGTTTCTATTGTTTAAACTCGAGCGAGCGGCCGTCGCTCGGTCGCTTCTAATCCGGCTTGATTTTCGACCATATGGTAATGATGTTAGGGTCTCTTTTATCAGGGTAGCACTTAGGTAAAGGAAATACGTGTTCACTTGCCAGACGTTTATTCGCGACTAACAACCTCCTTTTTTTTGAAGAAGAAGATTTATGTCAGAGCATATTTGCGTCTCCTTCTAACTCTATCTTAAGTCCGAGCTTAGTCAGAGCATGCTCTATAGATCTCACAGTTAGTTTCAGTTGCGATGTAAGCTTTTCCAAATCATATTGGTAATTATAAATGCGAAAGATGTTTGTTCGTTGGTTTTTCGTCGTGGTTTAATACTACTTCATATATATACAAATACAAATGGTTTCCGCGGCATTTTTAGAAAATCTTAGGTAGGTACTTAAACTTAGGTACTGAGCTACAAAAGCTTGTAAATTGTAAGCTAAATGAATTATTTAGTAGTTATCTAATTTAGTTTTCATTTTCAAAATAATATAATCTCCAAAAGCCGTAGTTTCAACGTCGAGTCAACGTGTTGATAAATTGAAGGAACAATTAATGTTTATTGCGCGCGTGTGTGAGTTGAAGTCAAGTGTTTGTACTTGGTTTCGTTGAATGTGTGCGTGTGTTTTATTCTAAAGTACGCGTGTGAGGCGAGTAGTCTGTTCTCTTGACAAGCTTGCACCGTTTAAGTCTAATATTAGAAGATCGCGTTTGTTTCAATTTAATTTACACTGACATTTGACAAGTTGTTTATAGCATGTAATTATATCCTTAATATTTATTTTAGAAATTATAGTGGTGTCTAGAGAATTTTAATAAAATGAAGTGGTTTTAATTATTAGTTCAACTCGGCTTAGCAAGTGGACATTGCTTAATTTATTACCAGGCATTTAATCTAAATATAGATATCACCTAACGGAATTATGTTTCGAAAGCAAATGGTCGTTAGATCTGAATTAAAGCTGTATACTTAATTAAGCTTCATTATCATCTAGCTTTTGTAGAAGAAATAAATAAATGACCAATCACGTGTCAGGACACGCGTAGTGTAGGGTTCCGTAACTGTATTTCACAATATAATGGCATCTAAGTTATTTACTATGTTATTACTATAAAACTTAGTTATAACTTTTAAAAGTTAGGCGACTATTACTCGTAATAGAATAGCATACAATAATTTTTTATCCAAATAAACTTTTACAAAGTGCTTTCGAATCGTCAAATCTACCAGCCTACTAGTAAAGCCTACTTATCCTTGATAGTTTTCCTTTAAAGTAAACTTTAAAGGAAAACTATTTAACTTTTAAGTATAAATACTACTATCATGAATACTTTTTGTAAATTTAAAATCAAAAGTTTAGTTTGTAGAGGAGTGGGGAACTACTACTTGAACGAAAATTTTTGAGTTTAAGGCTTAATATTTCACAAACGGACCCTTAAATCGAAAAAATATTCATTACATAGTACTATGTTCATTACATAGTGCAGGGATGTATGTACAAAAGTATTGGAGGTACCTCCAATACTTTTGAAAGACCTTCTCAACGATACCCGCCACAATGAATAGACGGGTAAAAAAATATCACCCCTTTTACGGACAGGTCAAAATATGTTTTTTTTTTTGAAAATATTACTGTACAACTTTTGCGGTCTAATTAATATGCATAAAGTACAACTCTTTAGTAGCAATTAATCTGAGATATGCTACGGACAGACGGACAGACGGACGGACTTGGCGAAACTATAAAGGTGCCTTGTAGTTTTACTACGGGACCCTAAAAGAGGTAAGTAGATGCTTAAAATTAAAAAAAAAATGCAGCGTTTTTCGTCGCGTCATGTGTAGGCGTTGTCTGTGTGCGTGTGCTGCAACGGATGGGGCCCTAATTAGCCTGCAATTACCACTAATGCAACGGCACACTTAATGAAGCGCGCCTCATTTATACATCGCACTTGCAACCAACAAACCGGGTTGCAACACCATTGTTGTCAGTATGCGCCTGTTTAAAAAGCCTTGTTTTTTTTTTTTTGCAAAATGAGACGCATAGAGGAAGGTTATATTTAGTGTTTCGTAGACACACTGAAAATCTGAGGCAGAGTAACTGCCTCGTTGATCTAGTGGTTAGCAAGCTCGACTACGGATGACGAGGTCCCAGGTTCAATTCCCGGGTGGGGCCAAAAATGTTAAGGGTTTTCTGTAAAGAAATTTTCAGTACTAACCCGGAGTTAGGAAGTCGGTGGTGAGCCACCCCCGTGCCTCGGAGAGCACTTAAAGCCATCGGTCCTGCGCCTGATCTCTCTCCAGTCGTGTCGGATTTCCCGTCCCATCGGACTGTGAGAGCGAGAGAATAGAGAGTGCACCTGTGTTTGCGCACACACTTGTGCACTATAATATCTCCCGCGCAGATGGCTAATCTCTGTGGAGATTGGCCGCCGTGGCCGGATTCGGTCGGGGGGACATTATGAAGATCCGGAAGACTTATTTTAAGTTCTATTCAGTTATTTTGTGGGTGAACCCTTTTTGCTCGCTAAAAACTTTAAAATAAATGACCTTCAATTCTTGGGAGTTTTTCATATATAATCTTATATCTTTGCCTAACTAACTATCTTATATTTACAGATATTTATAGATCCTTATGCTTACTAGAATATTATAAATGCGAAAGTGTGTTTGCTTGTTGTTTTGTCCTTCAATAACGCTGCAACAGAGTTACGGATCAACGTAATTTTTTGCATGGCTATAGTTGAGGACCTGGAGAGTGACATAGGCTATAGGTAAATCAAAGAGTTGCCGCGTGATTTTATAAACTAAATCGACTATACCATAGCTAGTAATAATAAAATAAATTAAATAAAACCGTTACAATAATCATTTTCTTGCTAGTGTTAGAAGAATTTGTTCAAAATTCATTATAAGTAGGTAGGTACCGAATATCCGGTCTAGAAAATGTCTAGAAATTAAAAATAAATATCGATTGATTCTCAGCATAATTGTCTATGCACGTTGTATGCAAAATTAATGCCTTACTTTCATCTCTCCAGCTCGAGTATGTATGCTCTACATAGTGCAATAATTATTTATTATAAATGAGATTTCTTAGAATTTGTATACCAGTACATTCTGGCAGTTGTTAATTAGAAAATGCGATATTCATTCATTCTAAGTTGACCTCTCGAAATGGTTCCGATTACTACGCTGGCGCTGGCGAACTGCGAATTAGCAGACTTTACAATTCTTTGATAAACATTATAGAAAACTCTCAGGCATGAAGGTTTCTTGACGATATTTTCTATCATCACCTGTCTATATTTTGAGTATATCACGTTTATCTCACGAAGTTACGGGCGCTTTACTTCTTGTAACGTCGTGTACATACACATTGCGTAAATGTGTGTGCCTGTCAGGAGCCTAGGTGGGAACAGTGAGGCGCGAGCAAGCTCTCGCTCACACTTTTTTTTTTTTAAAAGAATATTAGCCAAGCTGAAGTTAACTAATATCCTCCTCTCCCCTCCAAATAAGCAGAAAGCTTGTGCTAAGAGTGGGTACGACAATAGTGCAACGGGTGGGATTCGAACCTGCGACCTATCAGTTTTCAGTCCGCACCTTTAACCGTTGGGCTATTGAGGCTCTTAAACTTATACAGATACGACACACACACAACCATGAGCCACGCGCCCTCGTGAATTGCAAGAACTATACGTAGGTCTATTTTCTGTACTCAGGGAAATATTTATATGGTCTAGTAATTATTGTATAGTTTTTGTTATAGTATTCCAGCAAATGTACATTGTTGCTAAAACGTTACGGTTGATTAGGATAATTAATTATTATTATTTATCACTTTCTACTTATTCGTCTACTAACCTGTTACTAATGAAATGTGTTATTAATGTTGTTCACACTACTGAACTTCGCAGATAGGGCGAGTGCCTTTTCTAGGAAAATGGGCTATCCAACCCCCAGAAAAACAATCGACCCTGGATAAACTCGTGGAGTTAACCTCTCATAAGGGGTTGCACCACATAACATCGAGCCATAATCGTCGACTTATCGTAAACGACATTTTTACCTAAATCGCGTTTTTAATAACATACGATATTTTAAACTACAAAGGACTTGGGCACGTCGACATTTCCCGGGAATAGGTATAACATGTTAACTTCAAATAGAACCTATTTTCCTTGGATGTGTCCTAATGTGTAATAAAAAACTCAATTTAAAATAAATGCAAATTGGTTAAAAATTAAATCTAACTTCGCGAATTTTTTTTTTTTGTTGAACAAACTTAATTATTTTATGTTTCTACACAGTATCGTCCCTAGCGTAGTTTTCATTTATTTAATTTTATTTAAGTTATTTAAGATATCGTCCCTTGGAAATATGATGTAATTTTTGGCTATTTTTTTTTTTTTATACTTAAAACTTGATCTACTGCTGTAAAAATCAAATCTGCACCTGAAGATTTACCATTAGGTACAGCGCTCCTATAAATAATTAATGCGATTGTCCACAGGCTCGCAGCGTCCAACGGCGAGATAACAATCACGACGTCCCACTCCACCGCGGGCACGACCAGCAGCGCGGGCAGCGTTGGCTCCGGTCCAACGGCGTCTCCTCATCCACCGGTCAAAATGTCCCCAGGCTCCGTGAAGTCCCCACCCCAGGATGACGGGGACCTCCTCGCTGATTCCCCAAGTAAGTGGTGATTCTTTACGGAGGACCAATGTGACAAATGTACGTGACGTGCGGAGTTTGAATCTCATGAACGTACTAGCCGTTCAAAGACTTTACTTGCTCTTCCCGCATAGTACAGATAGAAACTTACTGCTCGCGATTGTCGCTACCACAGATTACCTCGTTTCCTAATCTGTTATCGCTACCATGTATTTTGAACTTTTGTTATTGTTAGGTTCTTTAAAAATTTTTTTTTCGTTGTTTTAATTTGTTATTTATTGTTTTTCGTTACTCTTGTTCGCTTGCCCTTTTCTACGATGAGTAAAAAAGAAACATTTTGCATAGTGTGGACTATTTACTAGTTTCTTGATTAAATTAATGACTTTCTTTGAAGAGGATAAAAATTAGAAATTAATCGATCACGCCCTTTGAACACATGCCAACGATAGGTACTATGTAGTTTTGCCTATGCTAATTTTGTAATGGTCGACGACGGTCAACTTGAAGTGAACGGTCGTAGGTACCTCTAATAGAACAAGCTCGTTTGAAGTAATCAAATATCATTTTATTTAACGGTGATGGATTGACCTCGAGTTTTTTAACAGTGTAATAAAGACTTGACGGTTTTTTTATTCTATACTATGATATAGTATATTTATAAAAAGAGGTGGGTATGTTACAAGCGTGCGGTAAATGAAACGTGTAATGGCAGATATTTGTCGTAACTTGTCATGTCATTTATACTCTTCGTCGTTCGGAACAATTTTTTCGCTTGTTTTATGAGTATATAACTCATCCCTAGTAGAATATCGTAGATTCTACGAGTATATCTCTCTGTTGAAACGTCTTAGACATCGATCAAAGTTTTCGATGCTGAAATTGGCACTAAAAATAGAACAATAAATATGTAAAAGAATAGTTTTTGCCACAATTAAGTAGGTATCTAAGTGCAAAATCCATTTATCTTATATCTAGAAATCCACTGACTGACTCACTCTATTTAATATTAAACGAAACAAAGCGAAGCGAACTGTAAACTGAGAGCTATTTTGGACTTTTGTAACTCGATTGTTCTCATCTAGAAAAGTTGTTCGTTCTAAGCATAGGCGATCCATTAGAATGGCGAGGAGGCCGACATTGTTGTATAGTTATATCAACTAATACTATAAACAGTTGGAAGGTGGTGTTTGGAGTTAGGTACAGAGCTGGCAATCGTCTGGAAGTCGATTAGGTGACCTGCAACTTGCAAGCAGCTGGATAAAGTATGAACTTGAAAGTTGAAATTCGATTTGATTGAAAAACTAGCTTTTGTCCGCGACTTCGCTCACGTTAAGTTCGATTTTTAAAATCTCCGTTATATCCCCTTAGGGCTTGAATTTTTAGAAATCCTTTCTTAGCAGATGCATACATCATAGTAGCTATCTGTATCAGCCCGATCCGTCCAGTGGTTTGAGCTGTGCGTTCATAGATCAGTCAGGCAGTCAGTCATCTTTGCCTTTTATTTATTTCGAAGGTTACTAGCTGATGTTCGCAACTTCGCTTGTGGGAACATATAAGATTTCGATGATCAAAGCCGCGATCAACAGGGGCGCTACAGCTCCTTATGATTAGATTAGATTAAATTTCATTATTTTATGTTTCTTCTCATTATCGTCCCTTGGAAATATGATGTAATTTTTGCCTGTTTTTTTCGGATAGTTAAAACTTGATGTATAAATCAAATGTGAATCTGCATATTTAACATAAGGTACACACGCTTTTAATACGCTATGAGCTATGGGATAGAAGCCTTATACATATAAAGCTTTGCCTGCACGCTCTGCCCAGTATAAGGTTAATGTCATAGCAAACACGTTATTGCACGTGGTTGAGAGGGGGTGGCAGCTAGTCGGTTAATTGTTCGTTAATGAGTGCATCGATTCCGCGCTATTTCTGTTCTGTGCGCTGCTAATTAGTGTAAGTCGCTCTCTCCATCAGAAATGCTATGCGTTTGTGAGGTAATACGAGAATCTGATTAATCCTACTAATATATAGGATATTCCTACTAATTAATTAATTAATCATATTATTATCCTATTTTTTTAATATTATAAATGCGAAAGTTTGGACGTATGTTTGTTACTCAATCACGATTGAACCGATTTGGATGAAATTTTGGCACAGAAATAGATTATAGTCTGGAATAACACATAGGCTACTTTTTATCCGAGAGTTTACGAAATACGAGAGTTCCCGCGGAAATTCATAACCTGTATTCACGCGTACGGAGTACGAGTAGAATAGAATATAGGCTGTAGGCTAGCCTACCATTTTTTGGGATAAAATGTATTTTATCCCGGAAAATGGTAGGGTTCCTGCGTGAATTAAAAATTCTTATTTCATGCGGGCAAAGTCGCGGGCATCATCTAGTATTAAAATAGAACGACAAACACACGACAGTACAAAGTATTGAAATAAGCCTACCAAATAAATAAAATACAACTTAGCTGTTAGTTTTGAGGTATCGATTTAAATTTTAAACATTTAAATTTATTGATTAAACTACTAAAAGTACGTCAAATGTTTATAACGCCACAGTTCACTCTTTCTGTGTCAGAGTTCAAAATGTTAAAGGTTAGCTCAAAATCTAGAATAACAAAATAGTCTATCTAAGTTTTAAGGTGACCTTACAAAAGCACAGTTCTATCTTCAATAGGTTAATGGATCCAACGGAACAACGATTTAAAAAGATCTAACAACTTCGTTCTGAATAAAATGGGTCGTTAAATATAGCCTATTTTAAATAGATTGACATACCGTCTGGCTCTGAAAGTCTATCTAATTTGGTTTTGTATCGGGAATTATTTTTTTTATCAATAAACATAAATTATTTTTAACAAAACTTCAAACGCCACTATAAAGATATCAAATGTGCCTATAGAAGAGTTCCCTCGATTTCTCCAGGATCCCATCATCAGGTCCTGACCTGATGACCGTGGGACCGCCTGGGAAGAATACCCTTTGAAACCAAAAAAGAATTTTCCAGTCCAGGCGTCTTCGAGTAATCGGGGAACATACATAAAAAATAAAAAAATATAAAGATTCCGACGAATTAAGAACCTCCTTTTTGAATTCCCTCTCCTTATTCTCCTTTTTTAAAATCCCGCGGGAACTTTTTGATTTTTCGGAATAAAAAGTAGCCTATGTAACTCTTCAGGTCCTCAACTATACCCCTGCAAAAAATCACGTCGATCCGTAGCTCTAGTGCAGCGTTATTGAAGGACAAACCAACAAACAAACACACGTATTTAAAATATTAGTAAGGATTAGTTAGGAAGTAAGGATTAATGCTTAATTAATATTTATAGGTCTCTTCAGTTGATTTTCCACGTGCCGTCAAAAATGTCTTCATATCATTCATTATTTATAAAGGCATAGGGTTTCTGTCGTATTTAACTTTATGTTTTAATCTAATTTAAAAGCCCACGGCACCATTTACAATAATAGCTTCTGGAGACATTTAAATGTGTTTACACTTTCGGATGTTTTATCTGAATCTTCTAAATATGACTGACTGACTGACTGATCTATTAACGCACAGCTCAAACCACTGGATGGATCAGACTGTTTAGCATAAAGATAGCTATGATGATGTAGACATCCGCTTAGATAGGATTTTTGAAAATTCATCCCCTAAGGGGATAAAATCGGGGGTTGAGCGAAACCGTGGGCAAAAGCTAGTTTCATTATAAAAAACACAAGTCTCCGTACCTTCTTACGTTTAATTCCATAACATTTCATCTCTCCAAAGGTCAGTACTTTAAGAGGTTTTCTTTTTTTTTAAAAAAAAAAAGAATACTGAACAAGCTGAACTTGACTTATATTCTCCTATCCCCTCCAAATAAGCGGAAAGCTTGTGCTAGGAGACGGTACAACAATAGTGCAACGGGTGGGATTCGAACCTTCGACCTTTCAGTTTTCAGTCCGCACCTTTAACCGTTGGGCTATCGAGGCTTAAACTTTACATACCATGTGACCTAACGAACTAAATTTTTAACGTTGTCAATTTTATAATTTTCTTCTAATCTTTCACTTGACCCTTTGTAATTTCTTTTACTACTTAAAATAGTTTTCTAATCGTGTCGCACCCGTATCGTTATTAGAGAAAGCGCAGATGCTTTCAGCCCAGGGCCCCGGTTCTATTGATTACTATTTAATTCGTTGTTAGTGGATACAATTACTAAATTACTCAGTTCCTCTTCTGTTTACAGGCTGCTAATTTGTCTATATTAAATCGATAGGATACATTTGAATTGGACCTTGGACCTTAGTCTTTGATCTATTAATTGTTGCTTTTCGTTTAACTGGCGAGTTATTATTTTATATTTCAAAGTACATACATAAATACCTAGTGCTTGCACAGTTCATAATATTTTTGAATTAGTCGAGAATAAAAATTAATACTGTCGGGGATAAAAATAAATATAATAGATAATAGTAATTACAATGCGTTGAGAACAATTTTACTTACAGGTTTTTTTAACCGACTTCCAATAAAGAGGAAGAGGAGGTTCTCAATTCGTCGGAATCTTTTTTTAATATTTTTTATGTATCGACCGTAGCAATTAACAGTGTCGGATCTACATTTTGGCGATTTTCGTTTTGTTGCATTAAGGGTCTTAGAATGGGGATAGCAATGCCCCCACCAATTGTGAAACTTTTGGAATCAACCAACCATCTTTGGTTTTTGCAAGTGCAAGGGTTGGATATGTTGACTGTTTTTCACTTTTCACATATTTGAAGCTTTGAGCGGCCGTGCCCTGGAGTAGTGGTTTTTCACATGCGACTATGTTAATTGCTACGGTCGATATGTTCCCCGATTACACGAAGACGCCTGGACCTATTTGGAAAATTCTTTTTTTGTTTGAAAAAAGGGAAACTTCCCAGGTGGTCCCATTGTAATCAGGTCAGGATCTGATCATAGGATCCTGGAGAAATCGAGGGAACTCTTCAAATTTTATAAGAACAAATGATATACTTTGTAGTGGCGTTTGATGTCGGTTTTGTAAAAAGAAGTTTTACGTTTATATTATAGGTATATCTATTGTGTTAGCCAAACCAGTACACACTATACTAATTTGTAACTACCTTTTCTACCTATGCGTACAATTTTTACATAAAACCCAAATCAAATTCACAAATATTTCTTTTAGCCTGTAGTTCTTATGACAAGTTAAGACTACCACCGGTTCGGGAAGCAGATAATAATACCTAAAAACTTTACAAAGAGGCTGAAAAAGCTCTCAACCTTTACTTAATTTTTAATGTAGTCGCCATTTAAAGTCTGATCACGCCTTAATGATTTCCTAAGACTACTTATTAAGAAAGGAATTTCTTAAGACGTAATTCCAATATCATCCGAAATAACACGCATAGCAAAATGTCGACGAGAGGCCGGCCCAACTCTTTGTTTCTTATCGATTGTGCTCAATTTATCGACAGCCTTAATTATTTGTAATGGTTTTTAATTAGTTAATTAATTAATTTAGTCGATGCCGGGAATGCGGCCCTCGCCGGTGTCTTTGAAGTCGCCACTTAAACCTTATTTTGACCGCTTTTGTACATTTTAAGATCGGAAGGTTCTAGGAAAATGATAATTGGTTAACGTCGAAAAAATCAATCGAGTTTTGTCGGTAATAAGGAGTATTTTTATTTATTTTATTTTACTTAAACACTAACACTCGTTAAAATGATCTTTTTTACCTTTAAGGTTAGTACACTTATTTTTAACGATCATTTAATAAGTTTTAACTTTGTAAACTATACAGAATACAGAATAGCTAAACGATAATATTAAGTGTGCGATTATTTTATCAACTAAGAGATATCCAATTTAATACCGGTAGGTATTAAATAGTGTCGTCTGGTCAACAAAATGACTATATAACAGCTCTTTAATGCTCTGCGTTAGCTTGCGGACAGACGTACAGACGGAGAGACTTGCCGAAACTATAAGGTTTCCATGTAGTTTCACTAATGAACCCTAATACATAATAATAATATTAGTTAATCAATATTAATTATATTAATGTTATTCTCAATTATATTTTCCCATTCTTAAATAGTAATTCAAGCTTACGCGTAAATAGTAATTCAAGTTTACTAGTTGTTTTTTTTTTTAACTTTATTTACCTGATTAGTTAAATTGTTATTTTTTCCCTAGTCATTATAATATGGGACTAGTAGTCAAATATAATGTTTATAATTTCAATTCCACCGCGTTTATAATAATAAATTAAAGTATATTCCTGCAAATTAAGAAGTCAAAATCCTTACTAATAGTATAAATGCGAAAGTGTGTTTTTGTTGGTTTGCTCTTCAATCACGTTGCAATAAAGCAACAGCAGGGCTAGCATAGGTGGGAGAAATTTTATCCCAGGGAAAAGGATAAAATGTTTATCCCCTCGCTTAGTTTTATCCACCCGTCGAACATGGGCACAGCGGTGGAAATAACACTCAGTGGATATACTTATAGGAATATACTTCGCCTTCTCCTCCGTCGCCATGCTTTAGCATAGGGAGAAGATAATTTTATCCCCTGTCAGTGGATAAAATCGGGGGATACAATTTTTTTCTCCTGCCCATGCTAGCTATGCTGATCGACGTGACGTGATTTTTTTGCATGGATATAGTTGAGGACCGGGAGATTGACCTAGACTACTTTTTACCCCGGAAAATTAAAGAGTTCCCGCGGTATTTTTAAACACTAAAACCACGCGAGCGTAGCTGCGGGCGTCAACTAGTTATAAATTAATTAATTAATTAAAAAATAAATAAACATTTATTCATCTCACACGTAAATAAAAAAAAGAAACATTTGAGTAACACTAAGGCTGAAATTTACAGACCGCACCCCCACTCCGTTGATAAATAAAATAAATGATTTAATAATGACATAAGTGTGCATAAGCCTTTACCTACTCTATAGTTATGCCGATTGGTTCATATTTTTATTGGTACCTATAGGTAATTTCATTTCGTCCTTTTCAATTCGTTGAGTTCCGAAGTAGTTTCCTCTTCAAAATGATCCACTAATATCGGATTTGCGTTTGTTGAATGCCTGTTAATGCCACTCTCACATGCCACCAACATGCATATTATTTACTAACACGAAAAATTCTCTATAATCTACCAAGCAGTCCGTTATTTCGGTATTTTATATTCAACGGTTGATTATCCTTAATTAAAGTTTTCGGGTGATTAGCCCAACGTATTATCCTATCGGGATGTAAGTAATAGAGCTTTACACGAATAGCAATAAAGAAGAGAATCGTGTGAAAGTAAGTTTCGGACACGCAGATTAAAAATTTGTGAACATTTACGTAATGGATCAAATTACGCGCGCCGAATCGTGGTATTTTGTGTTACTATTACGATTTAGAACGGTACAGCTTTTGTATCGATACTTATACCTATTAAAAAATTAACCGAGCGGAGTCAGTCTGTCTTGAGAGCTCCCGAGCGCGCACCATACAAACGAAATTTGTTTCTTATGTTCATTAATACAAATAGGTAAACCGAGCATTAATCAAAATCAACAAACTCTATAAAACTAATATCGGTTTTAAAACTAACAACTACTACTTAACGGTTGTGTTAAGCTATATAAAGCTACTAGTAGGGCGCGTGGGTGCGCGGCTCGCTAAAGCGAACCGCGGTTTTTCTGTCCACCAAGTAGACCTTCGGGTCTTGATCATCTTTTTTTCAAGAAACCACTCTTCCATCTTTAGAAGTCTCCGACGAAATTTGTACGGCCGCCATCTTGAATCCGCCATTTTGGTGTTGTTTTTTTTTCAGCTCCCTGCCAATTGGATGAGGTTTCGAATGATTTTTGTTTGGGCACCCTCAACCTATCTTCAATACACTGACCGTGCTCCTCACCCGTCTCCGAAATCCTCAATCATCAGCTCCTTCCATATTTTTCATCCAAATGAATTTTTGTCCTCTATACGAAACCATCAGCGGAAAGGAACGTATCAAAGTCTTGCACACATTTTATATGAAAAAAATAATCCGCCATCTTGAATTTTTTTCTATTCATCACGTAGACCATCGGCTCCTGATCATCTTTTGCCAAGAAACCACTCTTCCATCTTTTATAGTCTTCGAAGTAGACACTGACGAAATTTGTATGGCCGCCATCTTGAATCCGCCATTTTGGAGGTTTTTTTCAGCTCTCTACCAATTGGATGAAGTTTCGAGTGACATTTGTTTGAACACCCCCTACCTATCTTCGATATCCTGGCCGTGCTCCTCACCCGTCTCCGAAATCCTCAACCATCAGCTCTCTCCATATTTTTCCTCGGAATGAATTTTTGTCCTCTCTACGAAACCATCAGAAATTTTGAAAAAGAACCAATTAAAGTCTTGCATATATTTTGTATGGAAAAAAATAAATTCCGCCATCTTGAATTTTTTTTCTGTTCATCAAGTGGATCTTCGGCTCCTGATCATCTTTTGCCAAGAAACTACTCTTCCATCTCTTATAGTCTCCGAGATAGACACAAACGAAATTTGTATGGCCGCCATCTTGAATCCGCCATTTTGGAGTTTTTTTTCGGCTCTTTGCCAATTGGATGAGGTTTCGAGTGACATTTGGTCGAACACCCCCCACCTATCTTCGATACCCTGGCCGGTGCTCCTCACCCGTCTCCGAAATCCTCAATCATCAGCTCTCTCCATATTTTTCCTCCGAATGAATTTTTGCCCTCTATACGAAACCGTGAGTGAAAAAAAATTTTTCCATACAAAATTTTACAGGAGAGGTGATCAATGAGTCAGTCAGTGAATCAGCACGAGTAGCTATATATATAGTAACTAGTAGGGCGCGTGGGTGCGCGGCTCGCTAAAGCGAACCGCGGTTTTTCTGTCCACCAAGTAGACCTTCTGGTCTTGATCATCTTTTTCCAAGGAAGTACTCTTCATAGTCTCTGAGATATTATACATCGACGAAATTTGTATGACCGCCACCTTGAATCCGCCATTTTGGTATTTTTTTTCAGCTTATTGCCAATTGGATGAGGTTTCGGGTAAAATTTTTTTGGGCACCCTCAACCTATCTTCAATACCCTGACCGTGCTCCTCACCCGTCTCCAAAATCCTGAATCATCAGCTCCTTCCATATTTTTCATCCAAATGAATTTTTGTCCTCTATACGAAACCATCAGCGGAAAGGAACGTCTTGCATACATTTTATATGAAAAAAAAAAATCCACCATCTTGAATTTTTTTTCTATTCATCACGTAGACCATCGGGTCCTGATATTCTTTTTCCAAGAAACCACTCTTCCATCTTTTATATTCTCTGAGATAGACACCGACGAAATCTGTATGGCCGCCATCTTGAATCCGCCATTTTGGATTTTTTTTCAACTCTCTGCCAATTGGATGAGGTTTCGAGTGCTTTTTGTTTGAACACTGCCCACCTATCTTCGATACCCTGGCCGTGCTCCTCCCCAGTCTCCGAAATCCTCAACTGTCAGCTCTTTCCATATTTTTCCTCCATATGAATTTTTGTCCTTTATAAGAAACCATCAGAAATTTTGAAAAGAAGCCGCATAAAGTCTTGCATATATTTTGTATGGAAAAAAATAAATTCCGCCATCTTGAATTTTTTTTCTGTTCATCAAGTGGACCTTCAGCTCCTGATCATCTTTTGCCAAGAAACCACTCTTCTATCTCTAATACTCTCCGAAATATACACCGACGAAATTTGTATGGCCGCCATCTTGAATCCGCCATTTTGGAGTTTTTTTTCGGCTCTCTAGCAATTGGATGAGGTTTCGAGTGACATTTGGTTGAACACCCCCCACCTATCTTCGATACCCTGACCGGTGCTCCTCAACCGTCTCCGAAATCCTCAATCATCAGCTCTCTCCGTATTTTTGTTCCGAATGAATTTTTGTCCTCTATACGAAACTGTGAGTGAAAAAAAATTTTTCCATACAAAATTTTACAGGAGAGGTGATCAACTAGTAGGGTGCGTGGGTGCGCGGCTCGCTAAAGCGAACCGCGGTTTTCTGACCACCAAGTAGATCTTCGGGTCTTGATCATCTTTTTCTAAGAAACCACTCTTCCATCTTTTATACTCTCTGAGATAGACATCGTCGAAATTTGTATGGCCGCCATCTTGAATCCGCCATTTTGAATTTTTTTCAGCTCCCTGTCTATTGGATGAGGTTTCGAGTGATTTTTGTTTGGGCACCCTCAACCTATCTTCAATACCCTAACCGTGCTCCTTACCCGTCTAAGAAATCCTCAATCCCTCCATATTTTTCATCCAAATGAATTTTTGTCCTCTATACGAAACCATCAGCGGAAAGGAACGTATTAAAGTCTTGCATATATTTTGTATGAAAAAAAAAATTCCGCCATCTTGAATTGTTTTCTATTCATCACGTAGACCTTCGGGTCCTGATCACCTTTTTCCAAGAAACCACTCTTTCATCTTTTATACACTCTGAGTTAGACACTGACAAAATTTGTATGGCTGCCATCTTGAATCCGCCATTTTGGAATTTTTTTTCGGCTCTCTGCCAATTGGATGAGGTTTCGAGTGACATTTGGTTGAACACCCCCCACCTATCTTCGATACCCTGGCCGGTGCTCCTCAGCCGTTATCGAAATCCTCAACCATCAGCTCTCTCCATATTTTTGCTCTGAATAAATTTTTGTCCTCCATACGTAACTATCAGAAATTTTAAAAAAGAATCAATTTAAGTCTTGCATATATTTTGTATGGAAAAAAAAAAATTCCGCCATCTTGAATTTTTTTTTAATACATCAAGTAGACTTTCGGGTCCTGATCACCTTTTTCCAAGAAACCACTCTTCCATCTCTTATAGTCTCCGAGATAGACACCGGCGAAATTTGTATGGCCGCCATCTTGAATCCGCCATTTTGGAATTTTTTTTCGGCTCTCTGCCAATTGGATGAGGTTTCGAGTGACATTTGGTTGAACACCCCCCACCTATCTTCGATACCCTGGCCGGTGCTCCTCAGCCGTCTCCGAAATCCTCAATCATCAGCTCTCTCCATATTTTTCCTCCGAATGAATTTTTGTCCTCTATACGAAACCATGCGTGAAAAAATTTTTTTCCATACAAAATTTTACAGGAGAGGTGATCAATGAGTCAGTGAGTGAGTGAGTGAGTGAATCAGTGAATCAGCACGAGTAGCTATATATATATTAATGAGTCAGTCAGTCAGTCAGTGAATCAGCACGAGTAGCTATATATACAGGGCGTCCCACGGCTATGCCACATGGAGGGGAAGTACCTTAAATATTGTAGATGGAACATTTTACTGAAAGAAGACTTCATTTTAATTTAAAAAACAATTTAAACTGCATTCATAGATTTTTAAATAATTGCCTGGTTGAACCGGGACTCGAACCCGCTATACGAGAAAAAAAATTAACCTGTATCTTTATCATACCGATCGGAAGGCTTCATCATAAGGATTATTTTTTGTTAAATAACATAGCATGAGAAATAAAAGGAAGACCATGAATTTTATGATGTAAAATTTTGTTCAGAAAAATGAAAAGCTGACATTGGTGTATCGACATGTCCTTCAATCCCGCTGAAAACTGTTGCAGCGGGATTGAAGGACAAACCAATAAATCAACAAACAAACACACTTTCGCATTTATAGGTAATATAAGTAAGGATTAGTAAGGATAGTAAGGATCGGGAAATGATGCGTACTTCTCAAGTGGGTACTCATTAGTAATAGTTCATGTCAGTTGTATGTCGATACGCCAATGTCAGCTTTTCATTTTTCTGAACAAAATTTTACATCAAAGGCTAAAATTCATGGTCTTCCTTTTATTTCTCATGCTATGTTATTTAACAAAAAATAATCCTTATGATGAAGCCTTCCGATCGGTATGATAAAGATACAGGTTAATTTTTTTTCTCGTATAGCGGGTTGGAGTCCCGGTTCAACCAGGCAATTATTTAAAAATCTATGAATGCAGTTTAAATTTTTTTTTTAAATTAAAATGAAGTCTTCTTTCAGTAAAATGTTCCATCTATATTATTTAAGGTACTTCCCCTCCATGTGGCATAGCCGTGGGACACCCTGTATAGTAATAGAGGTAAGATATATTTTGAAGCCGTTGAACCGTTGGGCTATTGACCCAACGGTTACAGGTGGGGACTGAAAATTGAAAGGTCGCAGGTTCGAACCCCATCCGTTTCACTATTTTCGCACCCAATTAGCTTTACACTTATTTGGAGAGGATAGTAGAATATTAGACATCTTCAGCTTGGCTAATATTTTTTATTCGGATATGTCGGAATATCGGTGTCTATTTGTCAGGCTTTTGTAAAAATATGTAATTTAAAATTAAATGGGCTCAAATATTTGTATGTTAATCTTTGACCCCCTTGTAATTTTCAAACTACATAGCTAATTTTACGAAAATCTGATAAATCAGATAGTTGATATTGATTTCTAGAGTCTATTAAAACATTGATTGGTTAGATTCCTAATAATCACATTAAAACGTACGTTTGTATGGTGCGCGCTCGAAATATAAATACTCTCTTAAAATATGCTACAGGATTTCTTCGTGGAGCGGTATTCGGTATTCCTTAAAAGTTCGATCATTTCGATAATGTTAGCCAAGTTTTCGTTTCAGATTCGGAATTAAATTCCCATTTCATTATAAAATATTTCTTATAGAACGCCGAAAGTCCCTATAATTTAACGGCGTATTATTTTATTTTTATTGATTTTTATTACAAACGATATTTTAAACTAAAAAGGACTTAGACATGTCGATATTTCCCGGAAATATAACATATTAACTTCAAATATATGTTATTTTCCAAGGTCCCCACGTGCCCTAGTTTAAAATAGCGTTTGTAATAATAATTTCAAAGTAAAAATTCAATTTTACAAAACCTGCTTCAAACGCCACTACAAGTATATCAATTGTGGCTATAAAATTTGAAGAATTCCTTCGATTTCGCCAGGATCCCATCATCAGATCCTGACCTGATGACAATGGGACGACCTGAGAAGCATGCACTTTCAAACAAAAAAGAATTTTCTAAATCACTCCAAGCGTCTTCGAGTAATCGGGGAACATACATAAAAAAAGATTCTATCGAATTGAGAAGCTCAATTTACGTAAAAATATCGCTTACGATAAGTTGGTGATCATGGTCATATTTTTATCTCCTAGCGAAATATCTCTGAGATTTTAAATCCCTACTTGTACTTAGTAAGTGTAGAGAAGGGTTGCATAATATTTAAGAAGGACGGAAATCGATCAGCAGAACAGGACGTGAATGTACGTTTAGATCCGGCGTCGAAACGTCAACTCATATTCGAAGGAAAATTATAGTCAGGTTTAGTGGGCAATTTGCGTAATTAGCAGATGGTGGCGTTTCTAATTATACGGAATATCATTAGAGCGGAGTGGAGGGGAGACGTACCGCTGCATCCCCCTGCTTAGCTAACCGATGACAAATTACTGCCTACCTTCCTAGCCCCCGCTAGTTTGAGTAGTCTTCACTAGTGATGCACCTCTGTGACTGACACTCAGTAAAGAATAATAATGTCCTCACGACTGAATCCGGCCACGGCTTCCAATCTTCACAGAGATTAACCATCTGCGCAGGAGATATTATAGTGCACAAGTGCGTGCGCAAACACAGGTTCACTCTCCATTCCCTTACACTCATAGTCCGATCAAGACCGGAGAGAGATGCGCAGAACCGACACGTGGTCTCCGAGGCATGGGAGTAACTCACCGCCAACTTCCTAACTCCAGGCAAATAACTATTGAGAATTTCTTGAAAACCCCAAGACATTTTTTGGCCTGACCCGGAAATCGAACACGAGACGTCGTCATCCACAGTCAAACTTGCTAACCACTAGACAAACGAGGCAATCGTCCCGTTGCCAGTTCAAAATTGATGAGACTTTGTGAATAACCCGAACGGTGAATCAAATCCTATCCTAATTTTATAAAATCCCCCTAAATTTTGAACTATCCCGTGAAAAACTACAAGACATAGGTATAACTTATACAGCCCATGTCGGCACTGCAAGTGCTATTGCGTATTGTAAAATTATTTACAAAAAGTACATATTTTAGCGTCAAACTAGGTTGGCATGTCGATTCCGTAAAAATGATTGCATCAGTCTAACGATCGCAATGGCCTCTGATTGGCTGGTACCCTCCCGTTATTGGTTAAAATGCATTGATGCAGCAAGAACGCCATAAATTCAGCCAATCACAGGCCATTGCGATCGTTACACTGATGCAATCATTTTTACGGAATCAACATGTGGATGTCCGAACTATCTTACACTGCGGTGACAACTAGAGTCACATCACTAGTCTTCACCAATTAAGACAAGGTAGGGTTGGTAAATTGGCAATCGTTTCTCCGTTTACCGGTGTACGGTGTACCAAACGCATTGGTAATTTCGTTTATGCGATTGTTATTGCACTTCGTTTCGTTTGTCGGAGCCTTGATCACTTGCGAAATCTTGTTAAAGTGGCTCTTGCACGGGCTACAAATATTGCTGTCAAACTAGCTGACAACTTGCAGAGTAAACTCGACGAAATGGTATTTTTATTCGTTCAACAGTTTTTAAAATGTTCACTTTATAAGACAAACAGCAATGGTTGAAAAAAAAATCACCAAAATCGGTCAATAAACCACAGAGATACGCTTATTACATTTTTTTGTTCTCTCGCAAAGAGAGTGCATAATATACTGTCTTGATAATATTCATCGATGTAGGTCAATTATATCGTAGGAATAGTATGATACTATTATCATACGAATGCCGTCCAGTCAACCGAGCAGTTTTAAAACTTTTTTGCAACTGTATAAAGAGGAGGAGAGAGGAGGAGGAGAGGAGAGGAGAAGGAGAGGAAATAGAAGAATAATAGTAGTAGTATATTCTTGCAAATAAAATATTTCATTTCATTTCATTTCATTTCATATCGAAAATTCGGCTTCCTTTTCGGCGGGTCCGGGATTCGAATTTCAGGCACGCAATTTTTTTTTAATTCAATGACAAGATAGTCCTTGACTGCGATCTCACCTGATGGTAAGTGGCGATGCAGTCTAAGATGGTAGCGGGCTTACTTAGACTTTGAACTCTGACGCAAGTCTTCTTTAATTTGCTTTTGCTTTAAGAGTAAAAGTAACCATCGCAAGAAACCTGCATGCCTGAGGGTTCTCCTTAATTTACTTAAAGATGTGTGAAGTTTGACAGACTTCCGCACTTGTCCAGCCTAAATATTTTATTTATCTCTATTCTGCACGCCTACATTGGAAATCTACTTATACCTTTATGTTTCCCATGCAGAGGTTGCCCATGGTAGAGCAAATAAAATTTTATTTCATTTCATTTATAAAAAAGGTTCTTCTGCATGCGTTAACACAACAAGCTATTACACTTATTTCGTTAAAACGTTCCAATTTTGACTCCTTAACAACGTAAGGTTAAAAGTTAAGAGTCCCAATACTATCGCGTGATGAGTCTCGCCCATTAATTAATTTACAAAGATAAGTCAATTGGCGGGAGTAGCGTATGGCGCCGAATTCGACGATAATGCATCGAGATACCGTTCTCTTAATTGTTTAATAAATGTTATAAATTAATTAGATACAATTACAGTTTGCGTGAGTCCGTCCGTAGTCCACACGTTTATTGACCCACGGTTCACGGGGTGCGTGCACACTAATTCGCCTCATTCGGTTGTATCTAAATACTAGCTTTTGCTCGCGGCTTTGCTCACGTTAAGTTCGATTTTTCCAAACCCCTATTTTATCCCCTTAGGGGTTGAATTTTCAAAAATCCTTCCTTAGCGGATGTCTACGTCGTAATAGCTGTCTGTATGCCAAATTTCAGCCCGATCCGTCTATCGGTTAGAGCTGTGCGCTGATAGATCAGTCAGTCAGTCAGTCAATCAGTCACCTTTGCCTTTTATACATTTAGATTTATTTATTTGTTTATTTATTCTGTACATCGTAACCTTAAGAACTAAACTTAAATACAGAAAGGACGTGTACAAGGACATCTTATCGCTACAAAATGTGGATTTCTTCCAGATGCCCTAGGTATGACAACAATTGATGACAAGAGATGCTTTTATATATGAAACTGACTGACTGACTGACTGATGTATCAACGCACGCAAAGGAAGGATTAGTCTGAACTTTTTTTAGCTATTATGACGTAAGCATTCGCTTATTATTACCCGACTTCGTCAAAGCCACGTGGAAAAACGCCGCCCGTTGAATATTGCTGTCCCATTTAGTTAATATTACTCACTACTGTTCCGAATAAGTGTGAAAGCACCCTGACGTGTAAGAGAACAATTTGAAAAGTAATGCCAATTAAGTATTTTGGCTGTTACTTTCTTCGGAATTGGCGTGTTTAGACACGTTCTTAATTACGAAACGAGCTTCGATAATGTCCGCTTTTACTTTATACCTTCAAGTACCCGCGAATGCTTCAAGGTGCAATGTATTTCCTGTTACTTTTGCCAATTTTTAACTTTCAGATGCATTAAATATTTGAGGTTACGCGTTATACCGGTTGAAATTTTAATGGTTGTACTCCCTGAAAGAGGTGAATGTGCTCATGAAACTGAACAACTTTCCCCAGGGAACATAGATCAAAATATGAAAAAAAAAATTGGACCCTCCATACAAACTTGACGATCAGCTGATTGATTTACTATGGGAGGTCCAAATTTTTTTTTTCATATTTCGACCTTATATGTTCCTTGGGGAAAGTTGTTCAGTTTCATGAGCACATTCACCTCTTTCAGGGAGTTCAACCAATGAAATTTCACCGTGTATTGTTATTTAGTAAGTATATCGTAGTCGAAATAAAAAAGAACTTCTCCGAGTGAAATTCATCCCGATATTATATGAGTTGCTCCATTCGACCTGCTACTAGATTTTGCCCGTGGCTACGTCCGCGTGGATTTAGGTTTTCGAAAATCCCGCGAAATATCATCATCCACGTCTTCAAAAAAATTTCCGTTGATCCGTAATTCTTTTGAGGCCCGTGTACGTCTGAACAAATGTACCTATTTTTTTTAAATCTAAAATAGGCTTGCGTTTGACGACAATAGGTACTGGATAGCACTGATGAGGTTTAGGTTGGAGCGCGCTTGCCAGAAGATGCCTATATTGTCATATGAACAACAACAAATCGGCTTATAATTTTTAAAATTCTATCCCTGTACTGAAAATGTAATTCTTTCCACCAGATCAACCAACCATCAGCCAGTCTTCTGGCAACGTAGTAGACGGCATCAACCTAGAAGACATCAAGGAGTTCGCCAAGGCCTTCAAACTGCGACGACTTGGTCTAGGCCTCACGCAGACCCAAGTGGGGCAGGCCCTTTCTGTGACCGAAGGCCCGGCGTACAGTCAGAGTGCAATATGCAGGTAAGCAGAGGAAATCATTAATAATCACTCACTCTTCATCATACTTTATTTTTACACTGCATAGGTATTTATTACTATATTTTTTCATCGTGAGTCAAAGAAAAAAAAAATTACTTAGTTCTTATTTGTTTATTGCCCATTTACAGATCTACAGATTGTTAATTTTTATATTTGAAAATAAAAATCGCACGCTTGGTTCGATAGTCGTATATAGCTACCTAACTACCAGTGATCTGTAAGCTAACCATTTATTATGATCTGCGCAACTTCTTATTATGCAATATCTCTCTTGTCTTGCTGAATAAACCTTAGGAAATTTGGATACTTTCAAATCAAAAGTGAATAGGCATTTTCTAGGCAAGCATAGGCACGCTCTATCTTACTCTAGCGCTTCAAGCTAGGCTCCATCTTAGGCTGACTCTTCACTTACCATCATGTATGATCACAAGCAAGCCCTAGTCTTTATATTTAAAAAAAAAAACCTGTGAGCGTAACCCTTTCCATTGCTCGCTGAGTCGGATCTTGCTTATGAAACTCATAGGTAGCAGATTTTAAGCAGTATTTTAGGCGAGAAGAAACCTGGGAGGTTTCCGAATACTGTCCAGCCAAGAAGTTAGTGTTAGTTGGTAAAACGGAAGCTGGAAGGCCATTCTTTGAGGTCAAGAATGAAGAAGCAAATCACTTAGTGCGCGACCATGGGATGTTAACCACGTAGCGGCACAGACCTATTCGAAGCATTGCGTTGCGTTGTTAAAATGGTGATGGTCGAAATAATTTGA
Organism: Hipparchia semele; assembly: GCA_933228805.2. Lineage (NCBI taxonomy): Eukaryota > Metazoa > Arthropoda > Insecta > Lepidoptera > Nymphalidae > Hipparchia > Hipparchia semele. The sequence goes on along the minus strand of OW121723.1, from coordinate 3,208,621 downwards.
AAAGTTCCTGAGCACACTCTCCGAAATATCATATTACACTAATATAGAATATTTTTGATTTTTTTATTGTAATGGTGAAAGTTTGTTTGTATGTATGTATATGTGTGTGTGTGTGTGTGTGTGTGTGTGTGTGTGTGTTTATGTGTGTATGTTTGTTACTCTTCACGCAACAACGAATGAACCGATTTGGCGATTTGGAATGGAGATAGCGCATACCCAGGCATAGGCTACATTTTATTCCGGAAAGTTAAAGAGTTCCCGCGGGATTTGAAAATCCTTTATCCACGCGGACGAAGTCGCGGGCATCAACTTGTCAAATTATAAAAGCGAATATTAGACCCCGCAAAGGACTTCTGCACTTTCCGCAGAGGTGATTGCGATCGTCACACTGTTGCAATTACTTTTAGACAATCTCGCAACTGTTTTGGTCAAGTACCTACCATCGTGACCAAAACAGAACTGTAGAAGAACCGAACTCGCCGACATAGTTCAACGGGTTGTCAAGCTGCTTATTGGTAATGGAATCGTGGTAAACGTACTTAAACAAAGATAACGCAAATCCATGAACAACATTCACACTAAACTAATTTATTTTTATGTACCTACTAATCGTATTAAATTTCTGTCGAAATAACGTGACCATAACTCCCCAGTGGGTCTAACGAAAACAATACACATTTTTATCGCTCCTCCGTCACGCGGATATCACAATAACTTTTTAATATTGTTAATTGAAGTGATTTGTAAAACAGCGTGACTCCTTTCATTGCTCACAATTCGTTTAATTAATTACCTTCTGACGGGCTTCCGTTCCGGAGCGTGGACGCGGCTCGCGGCTCGCGGCCTATACATTTTTTGTACTCGCCTCGTACTAATTAGAAAATTTTTCTTACTTGTCTTCCTTTAACCATTAAGTCGTATCGTTCATCAGTCAGTAACTGTGAAGGAAACATCGTGAGCAAACTTGCATGCCTGAGAGTTCTATCTAGACTAGGTTCTATAATGTCCTCAAAGGCAGATGAAGTTACAACTCGGCCAGCGTTGTGACCTAAACTCTTGTCATTCTTTTTATTAACCGACTTCAAAAAAGAGGAGTTCTCAATTCGACGCATTTTTTTTTTCAGAAGTGTAAAAGTTAAACATAAGACTAGGATTCAATCGTTTACTAGCTTAAAGTTAGCCTTTTTTCCTCTAAGTAAGTTAATCAATGATGATGTACTTAAATGATAATATGTTCCACATAATATTATGTTCTATATAAATCAATCAAAAAAAATCAATCAATGAAATCGTTTACTCGCTAGCGTCTCATGTACCTATATAAATTGTACCTACCTCTAACCGTTTCGTGGGAAGCTAGATGCTTTTCAAAACTTTTGACGAATAAAACTTAGGAACGCGTAATAAAATTGCTTCAATTGTACGTAAAATTAGCACCGCCTATGTATCGGTCACCGAATCAAGTTGGAACAACCTCGTTTTCATTACAGCGGCTTCATCGATTTCACTAATAACGTTTAATTGAAAGTAAATCAAATGATCGAAAACCTTTTTCACGATTGGACCGATCGGCGCGGGCGTGTTAGACAACTTGGAGGAAATTCAACTCGACCCCCGTCGACCTCGTTCGTATAATAAAATCATTAATCGTTACTTCTGTTCCAGTTAATTAATTATCTTGCCGTAATTACTTTTTTCGTGTAATTAAAAGAGTAGAATTCCCCTGTCTTTGTCCCCGGTCGTGATTTCGTTTTCCATTAATTTCTTTCTTTCTACCCCCAATTTGCTATTGTGACGCCCGCTACACGGCTTCTACCCCTTTGATTATGCTGGACTCAATTAATTTGCATTATAATTAAAATTTATTATTCCTGAATACACCTTATGCATCACTTAGAGGCCGGTGTCGCTGTTGGTCGCGGGGACAAAAGAATTCATTATATTTGTTAACTGCCTAATAATAAGCAAAGTAATAAAGTAAAGCCCCAAAACACTACTATATTAAATGGAATCCGTATATTTGGGAGTCTCTTTTTTGAAATAAATATTTTGGAGTTCAGAAAGTCTCTGTTTCAGTTCTTATTATCTTTTCTCTTAGATACGATTCTTATGAAATTATTGAATCCTGATTAATTTTACAAAGATCCTGAAAGTAGCAGAAACATCAAGCGATTTTGGTACAATTCTTTTTCGTTCATACAAACTTATGTAAAGGAGATAAGAATAAGTCCTTAACTTCAGGATCACTGAAAGATTTCATCTTTAAATCCTTTGATTCTATATCACTATTCTGTTCAAAACTGTTAAGATTTGAGGCGAATATCTTTTAATATTTACATGGTCAATGCCCAGGGTAATTGTAACTTACGTCGACAAACATTGAATTAACCATGACAGGAGTTATTACAATTTTATATCAGGCGTGGTCTGCGTCAACTTATGACAAAGGTTTGATAACTGTAGTTCGGAATATCTTTACTAAACCTTTTTGTTGTGGCACAGTTACGCACTTCTTAAATTTCAACGCATCACTATTCCCTTGCAGCTAGTTTAAATAATCACAAAAATAATATACTTATGGTAAAAATTTACCGGGCAATTTTTTGGAGTATGTATGATTACTAGTTCATTTGGTCCTTGAAAGAACCATATATGTTTGAGCTCCTGTGCTAATATATGGGTGTAGTGTAAGTTTTCAAATTAACGTTTACAATGCATAAACCTGTTAATTAGTATGGACGGAAGAGGAATGAAAAATTCTCTGTACTTTTCCCGTCCATGCCAAATGATAGGTTTACGCACAGTTAAGGTAAACATGAAAATATAAATGGTCTCATGAATGCCACGCCAATTAAAAGATACAATTACGTAAAAGACAAAAATTAATTTTCTTGACGACCAACACCTATTTAATGTCAACTACACCAACATTTGACAGATTGTTCAATACAAATACTGTCAGAATGTCCATTTTACTCCTCGGTTAAATTTTGCTTGGCGATGGTGAAATTGGCACTAAGTGAGTTATATTTTTACTGATTTCCTAAGTAGGAAAATTTAAAACCAAGCGTGCGGTTCTTTTACCTTATGATTTATATTGAAATACACAAAGTGACCCCTCCAACATAAGGGGAGTTTTTAATAAATAAACTCTAACATATGATTTGTTACCGTCCCCAGTGCCCTGGCTTCGCAGATGCTAGCAGCTCAGCTGTCTTCACAACAACAAAACATGTATGTGTTTTGTTTTATTTTTTACCCCTTCACACTAGTAACATCGAAGCTAACATCATTTACGTGTGTTCAAACGATTTCAGTACAATTTACTTCTCAGAAAAAAATATTACCAACACCAAGAGCTCTAACATTTGACACAACTTATTTATGACCAAAAATGACGTTGGCTTCAGGTGTTCCGCCATGTAACATGCATTAAGTACACGCTTCGACTCACTCATCGGCCCAGGCCGGACCTAAATTGTCTTTAAATCAAAATGTTTCAACGCTATTTAATGTAATCTTATCTCGATCGGCGATCCGTGCATACCACGTGAATGTAAGCCGCATACATTTATTTCTAATTACCGGTTTTGGCGTTCTTTCTTTTCCTTTTCACACGTATACCGTATTTACATACGCGTAATTATTAGAAGGCGTTATGCATCAGGCGAATCACATTTTGATGTTAAGACAAAATGCTCTACACTAATGTACCGGCTACCGGCCGCCCGTTCGACTTTATGAGTAATTGTTGTGAGACTTTTATCTAATTTGTTCTATGTAACGTCTCGACTAATTTCGAACTTTCCATCTTTTCTAGCATGATGTATTATTTCATTATTTTTATTTTGTTAATATTCATTTTGCGCAATTCAAAGCCAGGGCATTGGCATACGTTACCTTCGTTTCTAATTGAATTCATTTTATTGTTGCCACTTACGGTATTAATCAAAGTGATTACCTCGCCGGCCTAAATTGCCTATTGTTTTTTGTTGTACGCAATGTCAATGTCCTGTACTTTTGCCTGTTGTGGTTTGGGATAAGTTTAACGCGTATCGGCTTCATCGCGCTAGAATTTTTAATCGGAACGTGCAAGTAAATTTCTAACATTAAAATTTATGTTCGATACAGATTTGAGAAATTGGATATAACTCCAAAAAGTGCGCAGAAAATCAAACCGGTGCTTGAACGTTGGATGAAGGAAGCTGAAGAGAGGTAAATATCATTGTTTGAGTGAATTTGTGCGTATTGTGCAATCGTGTTCCGTGTACAACATTTGGCCTTTAACGCTTAGCAACGTGAAACATATTTCTCAAATCTGGACTAACTGCGCTTTGGTTAGGTTGTTTGTGCATCCATATATTATTGAACGCTTTGTTTTATGTCTTAGATAGTGCATTTCATATTTGTTTTTTTTTTGGAGACAGTAAAACATACTCACAACATTTACCTATAACTGCCATTATTATTTTATCATATTACTGTGACGTTATTCAAGCAGAAATAATAACATTAACAATATGTAACCTACTATGTATACTTGGCTATTTATACCTAATTATAAGCACTTAATATTTTCAATAATTCATGTTCATAAGGAATTCTGAATGCATAATTAATTTGTTATTAATTAAAATCATGTAATTTAAAATACAGTAACATAGTAACTAACATAATAACTTATTATTTAGTTTTAAGTGACTATGTGAAACTTATGATACTCTAACAAACTTAAATGTACCAACATAATTGAAATAGATTGCGTGACAAGAATACAGTATAAGTAGGTACAGTAGAGACTGTACCTACAGAGGAGCGCCTCATAGGAGTCTTTATAACTTAAGCATATTTTTATTAATACGAGTACAAAATCTTTCACCCTCTTTATACTTTTTGTAATCCTTTGTGTTGTTTCAAATCCACCTATCCAGCGTAGCGTTGGCTTACCAATGGATTTCTGTCACGATCTTTTTCTGGTGGACGGTAATCGTCGATAATATATGTTGATCACAATAATATCCAGCCACGTTGGACCAAATTTCCATGTCATGGACAACAGATCTAAATTCTTCAAACAGGAGTCGTTTCTCCACAAATATTACTCAAGCCTTGTAAGGGCCGCTAGGATCTATCGATTTTAAATTCTGCATCGTTAAAATGCATTATCTGGAGGTAACGGAACAAGTTTAACATTGCAAATAGTGCGTTGAATTCGCAATCAGCCCTCTCTCTTGGTGGTAATTTTTAACGAGCGTCTCTGTTAACGGCAGTCCTTGAATTAATAAAGATATAGACTCATCAATTCCGTCTTCATCAGTGTTTAACTAGCAAATCATCCTGTAAAGTTTTTAATTGTCTCTCAGCCAATTGTTAGTCCCCCTTTTCCAAAAATGGCTGTGACCTAACTACGACTCATTTTACGTCTTATTAATATTGCTATTTTTACTCTAACTCTTATTTTATACGTATAATCGCTTTATTATTAGTAACAAAGTATCATTTATGTAGCTTTTATTAACAATTGTTTCAGAAATTTATTATAGCTCTTTTTCCAAAAATGTCTGTGCCGAAACTACTATTAATTTAGCACCGTATTTTTTATTTTCTTAACTTAACTTTCCTTTATCAAACTTATAAAGCCTAAACCTCTGATGTGATTGTGACAAAATTTTGCAAAGAAGCCCTAAAGAAGGGCATATAATACTTATTCCAGAATTTCAATGAGTTACTACAGAATTTTTAAAACAAGTAGTTATTTATTTTCGAGCTCGTTTTTTTTTTTTTAAGATTAACTATATTGCCATGCGTTTTGGTACTACACTTACGGGTTTTCCTAAATTATAATTATCATCTTTGTTACAAAATGTAGCATACATTTTGCTCGCCCTATCACCACTTGTGAATATTAGTGGGCGTTGACCAATCCTAGTCTAAAAGGATATTTTGTATTAAAAATAGTTTTTATAAACTAAAATATATAGGAAGATCAGTCCACGATATTTTTTGAATGCTAAGCATATTGTGTGTGATAAAGATTCATTTATGTAAGGGAATACAAATGACATTGGCATTATGAAACCAGAGCAAGGTTCATTGTTAACATTTGACGTTCGTCAGCTTATTTTGGTTTTGAGTAAGTATGAACTTGAAAAGAGATGTCTGCTCTACTTTAACATCTGCATGAATGAATTTTCTTTCATTTCTATTTTTTTTGTTTCAAAAAGAGGGTTGTTTTAATTTTAAATATTAAATAGAAAATTAGGAGAAAAAGGATAGATGCGGCCTTGCATATTCGCGTCTTGCAATAGTGCGAGATGATTTAGTACATTTTATACTGGGATGCATGCAATCTATATTACACACTACTTCAATGGAACACATACTACAATGCTTTAATCTATTACATATATACATTTGTACTAAAAACTATTAAATTATATAAACTAAATTAATAGGTCTAAAAATAATGCTATCCTTTTCACAGTTTTTCCTGCAAATAATAGCATTGCGTTTAGAGCTGTCAATTTAGTTTAGACATCGTGTATTGTGTACAACAGAATCAATAAGGCTGCCTTTGCATACATAGTCTATAGACGCTTCTTGTTTTCTCTTTCTTTTGAGCAATAAAATATTCCTCTGTATCAACGTTCAACTTTTTAAATGTTATATGAGAGACTCTCTCAATATTCCAATTCTTTTTCCAATTTCGCAAACAGAGAATCATTCATGTATCCCTAACAATTTTACCAACTGATAGAAACAGTTCACTGTAGTGAAAAATGAACGTTATTCCTCTGGAGTTAATGTCTTAATTCCCTCATTCCAGGTACGCATCAGGACAGAACCACCTGACGGACTTCATAGGGATGGAACCGAGTAAGAAACGCAAGCGGCGGACGTCCTTCACACCTCAAGCGCTTGAATTGCTTAACGCGCATTTTGAAAGGAATACGCATCCTTCTGGTAGGCAACTTTTTTTTAACTAAACTAACTCCCTTGATGACCTCCCTAGCGCAGTGGTGACCGCTGTGATCCTATAACTGGGAGGTCTCGGGTTCGATTCCCAGCGGGGGCAATTTGTGAATTTATTATTTCTGAATTGACTCTGGTCTAATCTGGTGAGAGGCTTTGGCCGTGGCTAGTTACCACCCTACTGTCTTTGGACGGCGATTTAGCGTTCCGGTACGATGGCGTGTAGAAACCGACTTACGGTATGGGTTGAATGTACACTGCCGTACCCCTTCCAAGTTAGTCCGCTACCATCTTAGACTGCATCGTCACTCACCATCAGGTGAGATTGTAGTCAAGGGCTATCTTGTCATCGAATAAAAAAAAATCTTCATCGGCTTCTTCCTTATCAACCAATATCTATCATCTATTAATTATCTCTATTCTGAATCGGTGATAGAGTTTCGACGTGTCATAAGAGCAACAGGGCCCCAAGTCTGCTATTTTACATGTCATTGTCATTGAACCGCAATACAATTACAATTCAATTATCATTAGTCCAAAATTTCGTAATCTACTAAATTCACAATGGTCGTTCGATTTCTTATAATTGGATTGTAATTCAATGATACCTCGGTATTGCCATTAGCATAAAAAGCGTTTGCCGAAATGAGTTTAAAAAAAAACTACATATAAAAAACGTTTATTTAAGCTAGATTCAAAGCTAGATGTGTCAGTGGCAAACCGGAAAACAATTGTGACGCCATTGAATTAGTAGACTACCAAAATTGCTAAAAGTAGCAATTGGGATGTCATTGATAGACAATTGAACTACATAATTATTATAAATGCTACGAGTACGTACCACGGTAATTATTTTAGTTGGGATTGTCGATATTTCGATCCAATTGCATGGACCGTGGTCACGACGAGACTCGTGGTCAGTCTCGTCGTGACCACGGTCCATGCAATTGGATCGAAATATCGACAATCCCAACTAAAATAATTACCGTGGTACGTACTCGTAGCATTTATAATAATTATGTCATTAAACCACGAATTAAGTCTAAAATCTTTAATTGAACTACAATTGCAATAGCAGACTTGGGCCCCAGGTTGGCCTACATGAAATAAATAATTTTGAAATTTGATACACGTTCACTGCTTAGGACTTATGCTGAGATCTATAGAGCGTGCTCTTACTCAGCTCAGACTTAAGATAGAGGTCTGAACGAGACGCAAATATGCTCTGACATAAATCTGTCTCGTTTTAACTCTGTCTTGAGTTCGAGTTGAATGAAATTGCGGTCTATAGATTTCAGCCTTAGTCTCTTGTATGAACTTCCACGTGCCTCGGTCTTGCGATGCTTGTATCCTTCTTGTCTATGATTTCATTGTTGTTGTTTTATGATTTCATAGATTAATTATAGAGGTCGGTGCGCCATTTGCAATATTATATTAGTTCCTCGCATATCAAATGTGGCGCTTAAAATTGATCAATAATTAAGCTGTATTTTGTATAGGGTCAGCAAATCCAGTGTTAATCATAGATTAACTATAGACATCAGTGTCCTGAATCTAGTTATGAGGTCCATTTTAAGCCATCATATTTTGGATCCATCCTACTAATAAATAATCCTACCAATAATAATCAATATTGCAAAAGTTTGTGAGGATGGATGGATGGATGGATGGATGGATGGATGGATATTTGTTACTCCTTCACGCCACAACGAATGGACCGATTTGTTTGTTTGGAATGAAGATAGCTCATATCCAGAATTAGCACATAGGCTACATTTAATCCTGGAAAATTAAAAAGTTTCCGCGGGAACCTAAAATCTTTAAACCACGTACGAAGTCGCTGGCATCAGGTTGTAAGTTCATATTTACGGATTCAATAATCGATACTTGGACAATTTCATCATGCTTAGCTCTATATTCTGACATTGCGCGACATCATCTACAAAAGAGTCCTTGGTGGAAGGGGTCCCTCCCACCCTCAGTAATGGGGAATACGATGCAGAGAGAGAGAGACAACTCTATATTCTTAAAAATAATACCTACATACTTTTTTTTCAGGTACCGAAATAACCGGTCTCGCCCACCAGTTAGGCTACGAGCGGGAGGTCATTAGAATATGGTTCTGCAACAAGCGGCAAGCCTTGAAGAACACCGTGCGAATGATGTCTAAGGGCATGGTCTAAATCAGCCACTTTAGAAATACCAACAAATAACTGTTAGAGTGACACCATTATTATCATCAGTAGGGTTAGTCTAAGTTTTAATTCGATTGATCGTATAAGAATTCGATGACATTAACGTCAAACTCAAATGAACCATAAAAACACGAAAGAGCTCGTGTATGCATTCTTATATGTTTACGTATACGATATGCTCCAAATTAAAATCAGTTGTACTTTTGTGACTTTAAATTAATAGATATCTACAGTGTTAAGGTTCATTTTACTTTGACGCTTATGTCAATGAATTCTTATAGATACCATCAATCGAATCAAAACTTACACTAATCCTACAGATTACGTTGACATCTTGAAGAATCGAATATTCTATACAATAAAAGTAAAATTGAACAGCTACACAAAACTAAGTTAGTTTTTACTTACCAAGTGTGATACATATAAAATGAGCGATCTAATTTTTTTTTTTTTGTCTAAAACTTGGAACATGAACTGGTAAAAAATTTTTAATTATTTCTGTTGTACCAATAATGATGTGATATATATCCAAAATCGTTCTTTTGAGGTTCTGTTTCAAGCTTATACATTATACCTAATAATTATAATAATATATGTGAAAATACTTAGTTTAATAAAAGTTCGTTCAATTATATTAGACTTACACTATCGAAAAAATATCGATATTATTTACAAATAAAGAAATGGCTACAAAAAAATTAAAATTAACCAGACGAATGAAATAGAAGCAATCGGTATCAAAATAATATACAAATTATACATACCTAAAGGATGTTATTGCGCTAATTTAGTATCACACTTGGTAAACTCCAAAGCTTAAAACTTCAAAGCTTAGCTATGGCAGCTAAGTGTGACTTTTGTCTTTCAATAAAGCCACAAAATTATATTGAATAGCAAAGACATTTTGGTCTTTTTATAATTTGCATGAAAGTAGACGACAGATGTGCTACGTAAAATTCCTTTTGAAGTCATAAAAACTGGCCTTATTCGAATCATGTTACGATTCCAGCCAACTTTAGTAACGTAATACGATTTTTTTAACATAATTAAATGTAAATTAACATTTCGACTGATATATTCGTCTCGACGTAGCTACTTTTACAATGATATATAAATGGTAGTTTAATATAGGTGTTTAGTACAAAACCAAAACTAATGAACGATCGTCACACTTTAATACTCTCTACAATATATTTATTTAACGGAAGACGGCGATTGGTACTTCATAGAAGACTCTGTAATATTACTTTGCAATAGTCCGCGCAACAATATTTGCAACGTCTTTGCGGTTGTTCGTAATTTTTCTCTGCGTGACGTAGTGTTTCTGTTGATGTATGTATTCACATATAGGAAAGCATGTGATATTTGGTCCTTGTATTTGGTCGCATCGGTTGTATGGTTGTATAGGCAAGCGTGGTATATTAATTATTTTATTGTTTTTCCTACATGCGTTTTAGGAGTACGGAAGACCGGCTAACTTTAGCCCCCTAGCCTAGGAACCTAAACTCTACTAACTACAAATAACTACCTATGGCTAGATAAATATTTTTTGCGGACTATTGCAAAGTCATTTCTGAAGTTATATAGTATATTTTGGAATGCTTTATTTCTTTTCTATCAAATCTGTAGTGATGCAAAATAACATTTATCGACTTTAATATCGATAACAACATATATTAGTTTAAAGCATAATTGGACGCTTAACAAGACAAAATAATTTAGGAGACCGATTATTTTTATTTATAACAATGCATTTTGTAAATAAGTACAACATTTTGGAAATTGAACTCACGGCGATTAAACAATGTAGTTTATAGAATACATTAATTTATTGAAATACTCTGAGTTGTTTCGTTTTACATAGCGAATGTTGCACTTTATAGTTTTAGGGTAAAATAACAATATTATGAAAGTAGTTAAAATGTGTCGTCAATCTTAGTGGCCTACTGATTTCCTTTTGATTAGTTTCTGTTAATAGATAGGTTTAAAAGCGATATGTATAGAATAATTATGTGCATCGTCGTAAATTGTAAATATTGTTCTCGTAATTTAAGTTTATTAAAATGTATTATTAGTTTTATGTAATTATAACTGAACTATAAGTTTAGCTTTGTAAGATCTTTTTCTAGGTATCTAAGTTAGATATTTGTTGCAATATAATAATATTATTATGATGATTATTTCTTCAAAAAATATGCCTTCATTTCCAAGTTTGCAGAATACATAATATTTGTTCAATGCAATTTTCTATTATAATGATACAAGTAACAGCAGGTCTGACTTGAATCAATAGAGAAACTATGTACTTTGTGCATATTATTTGGGCAGCTACGGAAAAACTAATAAAATTGCCTCGCATTTGGAAAGTAGATTTCGAAATATTATACTTATAGATTTTCAAAAAAAAATATAAAATTATTATATATATTTTAAGTGAAGGAGGTGCCCGAAAAGTATGCACATTTATTAAATGTATACTTACTTAAGTACCTATTTAATTTGATTTGCGGGAGTTTGACTATAAAAAACTGTCCCACTGACTTTTAAGCAAAGGTAATCAATTATTCAATTTGGTCTTCTTTAATATTTGTGTACCGACAGATAATATTTTAAATGTTTTTCTGTTCTTCATTAAAATCCAATATTATGTGTAAATAAATAACAAAGAATTTTAATGAAGACCTGCCGTTAAATGTATTACCAATAGTAATAAGGCTGTAATTTAACGTATGTTAATGACCAATGAAAACCAACTTGTGATCATTAATATTTGTACTGTTACCTACTACTTAACAAGAGTCGTTAAAAAATAATATTATAAAATTGAACATATTTTTCGGCTGTTGAAAAATTGTAAATACAATATTAAGGATAATAAAAAAAACTATTTGGATTAATATTTAGGAACAAATGGAAAAAAATATTATCAAAATTTATATTTTCAAAAATTATTACAAGTGCAAAAAATGTGTATTTAAAAAAAAGGGAATGTTTGGCCATAATCAAAATTTATCGAGTACGCATTTTTTATCGACTACAACACACCACTACGCCCACAGACAAGCAGTACGGTAAACAGTGACTTAAAAAATTGTGCGATGCGATGTTGTGTGTAATTGTACTTATATTGGAATCAAGTGTTTCGTATACCACTATTTCAATTTTTAATCGTGTTAGATCTAATTGGATACCGTAGGATAATAAGTATATACAATATTCTGTGTTTCACTAGATACAATCAGTTTATCAATATCCGATTTTAGAATCGATTCGAAGCATTCGATAGTAACCGTGCTTTAAATATCGATACATATAAAAGAAAAACATACGAAACATTTGATTCCTAACAAACATTAGCGTAATAGATCAGCATAGAATGCTAAGTACAAATAATTATTTAACGATAAACTGCTAGTCCGTTACATATAAAACTATTATAAATTTATTACAAGGCAAAATCGCATTGCACCCTGGTTTTCATGATCCGTATGTATTTATAATAATAAGGGTGGAAACATACTTATAACACGCGACTAACACGTACCGGTATGATGAGTAGAACTTGTGTTTCGTCAAGTCAAATAAGAACACCAAAGATTTCGTGTCGATATCTGTGCCAAGAGCAATTCTGTACCCCTAGTGTGAGTTCTGCTAGTTTTCGAAAACAATTCGATATCGAGTTTAGGTATGAAACTTACACTTAACATTTAATAGCTGTAGTAACTTTCATACCTATCTACACATACAGGGAGCGACCTTAGAAAAAACTTTATGCTCTCTTTAGACTTAGAAGAATTTTACGAGTAGCCCAGAGAAACTAGTTTCCAAAATTGACAAACTTGTACCAAGGCTACTAAAGATAAGCGATAAGATGAAGCGGACGTTTTGAATTGAATTAAAAACGTTGCTTAACATCCGATTGAGTCGCGTGTTATCAGTACGTTTCCACCATAATAGTTTAAAATACAATTATTAAAAGTCTACTACACATAACTTCATCTGTAACACATATTCAAACCAAACTGTAACAGTATATAATAGTGTATTAATTTTTCTTCCTGTAATGGTACCGAATGGATGACTATGGCTGCGGGATTATGAAGAAAAGCAGATTAAAGGCAGAATAACTGTTTGAATAATTGTTTTATTCCTTATTTTGGTACCCCGTCTTAAAATTTTAATGCACGTTAATGACACAGATCTCTAAATCTGTGGTTAATGATATTTATATCATTAAACAGTACTGTAGCACCTGAGTCTAACAGAAGAACAAAAGAACACTGGGCGGCGCGGTGGTGGTGAAATCTAGGAAACGTATCTTTCTCGCAAAAATGTAAAAAATATATTACTTACTTAGTACTTAGTAAGAAATAGTAAAGGGGTGTGAGTTGTGACTAATCGATATGTTATTATTTATTATGGTCCGCGCGTTGACAGTCGACAGGCTATATTTTACACGAACAAAATCAATAATATTGATGTAAGTATATTATATTCAATTTTCCGTAATTGGGTTACAGTTTTTAAACTATTTTTGACCCAACTATTGGTCTTATACCTAAAGGAGATCCTCCACGATTCATACATTTTTGGGCTAAATATGAAAGTGCCGGCCAAAAAAAAAATTTGCTGTATTTCGTTAGAACTTGTCCCCCTAAACATATTTTATTATGACACCAAAGCTGTAGAACTATTGACCTTGGTTTTATTTAAGTTTAAAAATCTGTATTTTTTCGAATATATGAAGAGTTTCTAAGGCATTTTTTTTACTTTTTTGGAGTTTTGTTAATTGCTACCTATCCGATCCTGACCACACATCTAAAAATACCACATTGTGCATCTTGGCTGGAACTACCACGGAACCCCAGATGGTGGAATGGATGAAACACCATCTCAGATGGTGATTAAGGCTGACTGGGATCAACCCATTTGCAGAAATGATAATTGGGGTGGTTTGAATGGACTCCACTTGCCACATGCCGGAAACCTCGTGAGCCAGATCTAGATACTTTCGTTTTTCTCTGTCTCCACTCTCACGAGGTTTTCGCCATGTTCGATGGTGATGGCCACTAAAAACACCCTCGACTGTGCCCGATCCATCAGCACGATATCAAGCTTATTAACCAGAATCATCCTGTCCGTGATGATGGACCGATCCCAGTAGAGCCGTACCCCATCACGCTTAAGTTTTGACACCGGTGTGTACTTATAGTCTTTCATCCAGGAAACCGTACTTCAGAGCTTCAAGCTCTTGGTGAAGGATTTTGGCTGCTTGGTTGTGCCTGTGGAAATACTCAGTGTTAGCAAGAGCCGAAAATCCCGATTGCACATGCCTGAGTGGCTCACTGTGATGGCGACAAACTCAACAAATGTTGATAGTGCCATCCTTTAGGATGTACTTTCGGTAGTTTCGCGTCTTAACTACCTGATCTTGTACCTTCGGTTTCCTTAAAGAGGTAAACGAAACGCAACCATTGCACGGACGCTTCTTTATCCAGGTGAGGCTCATTAAGAGAGACAAAACCATAGTAGATTCAGACAATCGCCCTGGAAGATACCCCGCCGTATCCTTATCCGATCATCGACAGCTGTCAACCGCTCATCTTGAAGACAAAGGATCGTGCTCCATTGCCCCATACACTCCGAGGAAGTTTCGAACTGTACTATCGACTTTGTACAGCTCAAGGACCCTCAAGAACCATGAATGGGGCACCGAGTCGAATGCCTTCATGCATTGTTAATCCAGGCTGTGGGGAAATTCCGGCAAGTTAGTTTGACCAGTTGGCTCGCGACGGAGTCGATGAGAAGGTGCTTCTTAGTACCAGGACTATTGTACCGACATCCGTTCTGAGCCCCAGACATTATACTATTTTCGCCTACATGACGGGAAATCTTAAGGCTCAAAACGGATGTCAATGTCTTATAGATGCTAGTAAGATATGTGATGGGGCGGTACTTGTCAGCGGCATCGGTGGACTTGGAGCTAAATGAGTGATTCCGGTGGTAAAAAGCCTCGGGAATACCCTTTGCTCGAGAGCTTCTTGGAATTGTTTAGCCAGATAGCATGGCAGAACGAAAAACCAGAAGTGATTCAGTCGATCTGATCCAGGACTTTTCCAGTTCGCGGCCCGGTACACAGCACCAAGTACATCCTCTGGAGAGATGGCGACTGGGTTCATCGGCTATATTGAGGCACATGCTTCCTCTACCGCCGCAATCCAAGAGCCCTCCTCAAGCATCCATCCATCCATCTCTCATCTTCCATCTCTCTTGACCACACTCTTCGCCAAAAGGCGATGAGGTCAGCCGGGCTCGGCTGCTGAGAGGTAGAACAGACTGCTGGGCATTCCAGTTTTTATTATTATTATTAGAAACATTTCATTTGGTAGGAAAAAATACAGATTTTTAAACTTAAATAAAACCAAGGTCAATGGTTCTACAGCTTGGGTGCCATAATAAAAAATGTTTAGGGGGACAAGTTCTAACGAAATATAGCAAATTTTTTTTTTGGCCGGCACTTTCATATTTAGCCCAAAATGGATGATGTCCTTTTTTCATTTTAACCAAAGAAATCGGTGAAAGAATCATTAAACTCCATGCATTTAAAAAAAATAGATTTAAAAAAAAATATCCAACAAAAATACTGAAACATTATTTTAGATAGCGTACAGCAACATCATTACATTTATTACCTAACCTAATATCTATCATTTCACCTTCAAAATTTAGTTCCTGGATTTATAAAATGAAATGCTTGGTGAGCGCGGGAAAAATCAAATGTATGGCGGGAAAAAAACGAATAAAAAAAACAAACTTATTCAGTACCACCTACTTCAGCAGCTGTTACTGAACGTAACATCAAAAAGGTTTAAACGTCAATGTCATTGTCACATATTCGAAATTCAAATATGGCGACGTGCGTACGTCAAGTGGGAAGTGTATTTCTCGTTTTCTAATCTAATTCCGTAAATTAATTACCTATTATAACAATCATAAACACAACAATACCAGTCGCGCATGAAATAACGTACAACAACCGTGCAGTACCAAGTGTAATTTCCATGAACTTTTTCACATAAAACTGATATATAAAATAGAGTGCATACGAAATGGAATGTCCGACAATAATATTTAACGCGAATTAAATGTAGAGTTCGTCCGATTCAGAGTTCTTACGTCAATTACATACAGGAATACCACAATAATATTCCCTTAGTCCATGATTCATTAGGTTAGAGGTTACGCGCGATGTGTAATTGAATAATTCAAGTTGTAAAGAGCCGTAGTGCTTGCAAGTTATCTGATTACGAGTTACAGTGAATAAATACCTCAATGCAATGATTGAGAGTGTGTCCCGTCGTGCGTTCAGCAGTTCCAGCGGTACTTATAACGTACGCGCATCGGAGCTTGCTCGGGAAAGAAAGCTGAACATCTTCAATGTCACTATCGTGTTTTTGGACGATACCCAGCACTCGTTTCAAATTGAGGTAACTAACAAAATGGTCATAAGATTTTAAGCTTTTATGATTATTTCGTCACATAGGTGTCGTATATTAGCAAGTTTTAAAATGTGACGTTGTACAGGCATCATGTATATTGCATTTAAGTTTCAATGCAATTAGGTAATAAAAGTCGTTGTACAAACGTCTGTATGAAATAGCTATAAAGCAATTTAATCGTAGAAAATACACAGTCATACAAACGTTTTAGGCGGGACATTTTGGCTGGTATTACAACCTTAATAACGCTGCTATAAGACTATGCATGTGAACATGACATTTTAAATATATTCGCAGTAATGTAAACCAGCCAAGCCCAATAAACGCGACAGAGAGTGATGGTTCCGTACCTATTTTTTAACCGACTTCCAAAAAGGAGGAGGTTATCAATTCGGCCGGTATCTTTTTTTTTCTGTTGAAAATCGATGTCAACACGAATGAACCGATTTGGTTGAAATTTGGAATGGAGATAGCTCATAACCAGGATTAGCACATAGGCTACATTTTATCCCTGATAATTAAAGAAACCTTAATCATGTCAATCAAGTCATTATGGCCATACCTCCCATGGTTAACGACACAACACAATGGCCCCTAGTCCCCGGATAAAGTTGGGAACCGACAATTATGTCATTTTTCGACGTTGACAAAATATGTTTTTTGCCGCATTCCCAAAAAACTTATGGTCTCTAAAATGTTCTGTTAATGTAAAAAACTATTTTTTGGAATGACAAATAACGGTTTACTAAAATGTTTTAGGGAACTCTGATAGGTTCGTAATGAAAGAACGCCATGTTCTTTAAGAGTTTATAACTCTTAACACAGCAGTATTCATCGTATACAAGTATTTTGTAACTTATAATGGCACGATGAAGGGAGTTTTAACTCTTAACACAGCAGTATTCATGGTATATAAGTATTTCGTAAGTCATAATGGCATTATGACATATAATAATTTATTTTTTATTTAAAAAATAATAATTAAATACACAATAAATGAAGGGGGCATTTAAAATTTATTAATAAACCTAAAAAGTTGGTCCCTAAAGTAATATTCGCATTAAGTTTTCCAAACTTAAACATAAACACATCCCATTTCAAACTTGTAAATAATTTGATTACACTTATAGTATAAAAGGATAAAAATATAGTCTGCACATATGCAGAATTTATTAACAGTTAAATTCTATTACTTATAATTGAAAGCGCTTCAATACTGCATCAAATAGATTCATTGGTCCGATAAACGTCTGCGCTATGAATGCTATGGTAACTATACGACTAAATACTCATACCAATGATAATATTACAACATTACTATGTTCTCGCTTATGACTTTTGAATGACAGCTATACGACTTTATAGAAATAGTAACTGCGCCAAAATCGCGTTGTATAAGCGTTTGTAAGCCTTATTTTCATGCCATTCAGTTTTTCGAAAACGTTTACACAATTCTTATATGACTTATATTAAGACCATTTTGTTAGTTGGGTTTGGAGTATGAGTTTCAACTATTCTATGTCGTTTTTTTATTCGAATCACTATTATCCCTATTCCCATATAAATGCGATAGTGTCTTTGTTTGTTTGTTCTTCAATCACGCCTGAACAGAGCTATATATCTAGGATTTTTGGTTTGGGTACAGTGTAGATCCTGGAGAGTGACAAGTTACTTTTCAAACCAGAAAATCAAACAGTTCATTCAGGATTTTTAAAGACTAAATCCACTCAGATAAAGTCACGGCACAGGCATCAGCTAGTTTCTATGTTTATTACTCAATCAGGCAGCAATGACTGAACCGATTTGGCTGAAATTTGGTACAGAGATAGTACTATACATAGGCTACTTTTTATCCTGGAAAATATGAGAGTTCCTATGGGAATTAAAAAACCTGAATCCACACATACGAAGTCGCTGGTATCAGCCAGTATATTATAAAGAAATGTTCATATAAAAATCAAATCTGCTCTGAGGTCTCTCGGATGACAAGGGTCAGTCTGGTGTAATATATTATTATAACGCTTTTTACAGAAAAAAGCAAAAGGAAGCGCCCTTTTGGAACTTGTTTTTCAACATCTAGAACTGATAGAGAAGGATTACTTTGGGCTGCAGTTCACAGAAAATGGTTCACCGCCAAGTGCAACTAACACTGAAATTACCGTAAGTTACATAATAACTAAAATGCTTATTAATTTTAGATTTAAGAAGAGCAAAAGCCAACAGTCAGAGCGTCAGACTGAAACAGAGGCTGACTAGTTCAATTCCCACTTGTTCCACTATGCCACTATTGGACATGTCTATTACTGTTAATAATTAATTTTATTTAAAAGACACAGATAAATTCTTGATGATTTCTCTGGAGTAGTGGTGAGCGCTGTGATCATAAAACTGGGAGGTCTCGGGTTTGATGCCCAGTGGAGACAATATGGAAATTAATAATTTCTGAATTGTCTCTGGTTTCGTCTGGTGGGCTTTGGCTGTGGCTTGTTACAACCCTAGCGTCAAAGACGTGCCGCCAAGTGATTTAGCGGCGTAGTGGCGAACACAATAGATTGGCGATGGGCTACATGCTACAAGGTGACGCAGCCCAAGAAAGAAAGAGATTTCACTATTAAATGGGTAGACAAAATTTTCTTATGTTAGCCCTACTGGAGATTGACATAGGCTACTTTCATCCCAGGCATTTTATAAAACCTAATGCCACTTGGATAAAGTCTTAGGCCTGAACTGCCCTGTTGGTCAAGTGGTTTGCTTGTCCAATTGCAGATGACGAGGTCTCTGGTTCGGTTCCAGTGTAGGGCCAATAAATGCATTGGGTTTTTCTGTCAACGTTCTGACTTAGGAAGTTCGCGGCGTGTCACCCCCGTGCCTCAGAAAGCATGGAAAGCCCTCGGTCCTGCGCTTTATTTCTCTCCGGTCGTGTGGGATTTCTGTTCCAATATGTTATGGCAGTGACGGATTAGAGAGCACACATGTGCTTGCGCACACACTTGTGCACTCTCTCTCACTCTCCCCTGCAAATGGCTATTCTTCAAAGGAAGTTAGCCATTTCCGGATTTGACCGGAAAGAGAGATTAAAAAAGTCTTAGGCAAAAACTAGTTTTATAACATTAGTGGAGTCTTTGACTTTGTGTGATTTCCATAATATTAATAATGTCTGGAATTAAAAATATAAGAACCTCACACAGATGCAGATATCTCAGTCCAAATGCAAAACAAAATAATTGTATGGATGTAGTGATTATGTTTGTTAAATAGTGATTTCAAAATCAATAATTAAGGAAACAAAATTTCCTGTTCTATTTGAATGCATTTTATGAACACAATTTATACTACTGAACTTCTACACCGCTTTTCCCTATAACTATATTAAGAAATAACAAATACCTAGTTATTTCTAACATATTAAATATTTATGACAAACACTACCATTTATACACTTGTATATAATATACTAGCTGATGCCCACGACTTCGTCCGCGTGGATTTAGTTTGTAAAATCCCACGGGAACTCTAACTTTCCAGGATAAAAAGTAGCCTATGTCATTCTCCAGGTCCCCAACTATACCCATGCAAAAAATCACGTCGATCCGTAGCTCTGTTGCAGCGTGATTGAAGGACAAACCAACAAACACATTTTCGCATTTATAATATTAACAAGGATGTAGTCCAAAAGATAACGCCGACGTATCGTGATTAGCTCTGGTGGCTTACGGCCGGTTCAATCCAAAATTATTTGACTTAATTTTTGATTTTTAATTTGTACATTTTGGATCAGCTTGGAACTAAACAGACTTTGTGTGTTTATTTTTGTATATTGTTGTTATTGTTGATACAGTATCACAATTTAGCATGTTCACAAATACAGTGTAGAAACTATAAGTGTGTGCACATGACCGTTTCTACACTGTTGTAGAGTACCGAGTATGTAACTAGCCAATCGCGACGTAGCGGCGTCTCGGCTTTGGACTATAACACAAAATGTATTATATGTAGTTTTTAAACTATACATAGTTTATAGTGTAGATTACTTAATAAAGTCTGTTTAAAGCACACTTCAATGCACATGCATTAATAAAGCACTTAAAGTCAATACACTTTATCAATCCACTATCAGTGATAAACACTGTAGAATCCTATAAAAAAATAAGTACTATTATAATTTTTATATACCAAGATTATGTAAATGAGTATATGACTCATGTAACACTTGAACTGTGAAATTAAACTTTAGGATCAGGATGTGATGGCTTAATGTGCAATTTATCACATTATCGTCCTTGCTGACTCATTCGTGGAATTCTTTTTAATTTTATGACTAAGTTTTTAATTATTAGAACTTAAGCCTTTCAAACAGAAATCGATCATTGAAGTGTGCACACGTAACTTTTGAAATTATTAGATTAAAAAAAAAAACTTTTGAAATTTTAATGCGATATATTTGTCTAAGTTGTTTATTATTTTGTGTAGTTTTGTGTTTTGTGAAACTTCATATTATTTGTTAAACAGTGAGTCAAAATGATTGATTTTGGTATGATGTGATATGAAATATTAACTGATTTTCATATATTAAAAACAATACAAAATTTTAATTGGAGGATGTTTTATCATCGATACTAAACCCAAAACAATTTTTTTTTTAATTTATTATATTTCTGTATGTCTGTCTGTTGCGTGCATCACGTAACAAGTACTGAATGGATTTAAATACAATTTGGTATAGTGGTAACTGATACTCCGATCCTTAGAAACAATAAGGTTCCTCCGGGATATGGGATAAAAGGTTTTGTCCATTTTACTCCATAACTCAGTCAAATCTAAACTGATTTTGATAATTCTTTCTTTATAATAAATTGTGTACTTTTAAAAATATAATGTCCAAATTTGGTGAAAATCTACTAAATATTATTGGAGATAGAGGACATAACTTCTCGCAGATAGTAGCAAGTCACTCTAAACTTTTTCCACGCGGGCGAAAACGCGGGAATCAGCTAGTCTTAAATAAAAAACTTATTTTACTTTTTGTTCCAGCGCTGGCTAGACAGTGGCAAGTCAGTTAAGAAGCAAGTAGGTGTCAACGCACAGTTCTGGCTTGCCGTGCGTTTCTACCCGCCCGAGCCTTGCCGTCTGGCGGAGGAGTTCACCAGATACCTGCTCTGCTTGCAATTGAGGAAACTGCTGCTGGACGGGAGGATGACTGCGCCTAAGAACACGGCTCTGTTGCTTGCGTCCTTCACTGTACAAGGTATATCATCTTGAGTTTAATAGGAATAATAAGCGATACCTACTGAGTATACGGGAGGGGGGAAAAAATTTACGCCATATTTTATACCACAATTAAAATAAAATGAATCTAATATCAACTCATAATATATTAAAATCCGACAAAACGTTTAGATTTCAGAATCTGCCTAAGAAATAGACTAATACAATTTCATAATAAATGGCCTATAAAATTTTCATAATACAGTGTCAGTGGAAAAAAAATGTCTAATCTCTTTCAATTTTGTTGATATTCACAGCAATTAAATGATTTGCGTTTTTAAAGATTATCTCTTTTTCTCGCTTTGCGTCTGTCTGCACCTGTCTTAAACCTTATTTAATTGATAAGGCTATTAACCTTTTATTTTATCTTTTTTAGGGTTCCGTACCCGAAGGGTAACCAACGGGACTCTATTACTAAGCCTCCGCTGTCCGTCCGTCCGTCCGTCTGTCTGTCTGTCAGCGGGCTGTATCTCATGACCCGTAATAGTTGGAGAGTTGAAATTTTCAGAGAATGTGTACTTCTTTTGCCGCTATAACGACAAATACTAAAAATAAATTTAAAATTAAAGAGGGCTCTCCTACCAGAAAGTTTTGTTCGACGTTTTTTGATACGGAACCCTTTGTATGCAATTCCGACTCGCATTTGACCAGTTCTTTATTTTATACTAGATGATGCCCGCGACTTCGTTCGCGTAGATTGAGGTTTTTTAATTCCCGCGGGAACTCTGCTATTTTCCGGGATAAAAGTAGCCTATGTGCTTTTCCAGTCTATAATCTATCTCTGTGCCAAACAGCCAAATCGGTTCAGTCGTTGTGGCGTGATTGAGTAACAAACATCCATATATCCAAACTTTCGCATTTAGGATTTATTTATTTAGTAGGACGCCCACGTTGTATACAATGTGTTGCCTTATGGGTAATTTTACACATTAATTCTTATTTATATTATCTAACATTGTATACCCCATTTACGGGGTATTAATAGGATAATAGGATTTAATTGTTCTCTTCTAGCGGAAATAGGAGATTACAACGCGACGGATCACCAACCGAATTACCTGTCTGAGCTGTGCTTGATTCCCAAACAAACCGCCGAGGACGAGAGGCGCATCAGAGAGTTGCACAAGTTGCATAGAGGCCAATCCCCGGCGGATGCTGAGGCGAACTTTCTGGAGCACGCCAAGAGGTTGGACTGCTATGGGGTTGAATCACATCCCGCTAAGGTATTCACACTTTGGTGCACATATCCTATTCACTTTTTAACCGACTTGTGTGCTCAATTCATCAGAAACTTTTTTTTTTTTTTTTTAATTTTTATGTATGTTCCCCGATTACTCGAAGACACTTGGACCGATTTGGAAAATTCTTTTTTCGTTTGAAAGAGTATACTTCCCAGGTGGTCCCAGTGTCATCAGGTCAGGATCTGATGGTGGGATCCAGGAGAAATCGAGGGGAACTCTTCAAATTTTATAGGCACAATTGATATACTTTGTAGTGGCATTTAAAGTTGGTTTTGTAAAAAGAATTTTTATGTTTATATTATCAAAACTTAAGTAAAATTATTACTATTTCTTTTTTTTTAAATTATAAATCATAAAACTTTAAAGTGTCGACCTATGCTTGGCTTGTTCTCACATTTGAGGGATTCTGGAAAAAATCTCTTCCTTAGAGATAAGCTGTCCTTCTTCCCATCTTTTATGAGTAAAAATCCACATAACTAAAGATGCAACATAGAAGTAAGAAATTACTTGACTCATTAGCGATTATAGTTTGCGTAGACAATCTCATCAAGAATATTACGTTGTTTTCAGGACTACCATGGAAAGGACATATTCATTGGCGTGACGTCAATCGGTATCGTAGTGTTCCAGAACAGCATTCGGGTGAACACGTTTTCTTGGAGCAAGATCGTCAAGATATCCTTCAAGAAGAAACAGTTCTTCATACAGCTTAAACGAGAACCTGTGAGTATCACATCACATCACACTAATATTATAAAGGCGAAAGTTTGTATATGTGTGTGTATGTTTGTTACTCCTTTACGCCACAACAAATGAACCGATTTGGCTGAAATTTGGAATGGAGATAGCTTATACCCAGGATTAAATCAAAGGCTACTTTTTAGCCTGGAAAAATAAAGATTTCCCGCCGGAATTAGAAAACCTTAATCCACGTGGACGAAGTCGCGGGCATCGTCTAGTTATTTATAAATATATAGTTATTTATAAATATACAATGTCCGCATACATCTGTTACTTGTTTAGTGTAATTGGGTATTTTACTGTTGTCAAAATGAGGACATTCATTAATTAAAATCGAAAATGTAACATGTAAAAATAATATTTGTAAAAACAGAATATAAATCGGTTAAAAAACAAATAAGTTATAAGCTGTTTTACTGCGACAGTATCCGTCTCTTTCTAAAACGATATTTTGTATGGACAGTGTATGGAACTACTGAATTTGTGACGCCACATGTCAGTAGCGCTTTCTCTATCTAACATAATACTTTAAAGCTCTATATTTTGGAGACTAGTTAAGATATTAAAAAAATAAAAATGACATTATGTTTTAATATTAAAAAACTGTATTTTATTTTTAAGTATATGAAAAAAAATAGTGAATCAAATCAAATCAAAAAGCATTTATTTGCCTGATCGCAGGTACATATTCAGGTGTTACAATAGGTAAAGATCGTTCCGCAATCCGCCAACAAAAGGCATGCAAAAACATAAAATTAAATTATTACATTTAAGTTAGATTGAATTGAAGTGAAATACCCAATGCTGTAGTAATCATCTAAGAAATATTGTCCCAGTCGGAAACATACGACACAGTGCTGGGCTTCAACATGCGGTCGGGGCGCGCCGCCAAAGCGCTGTGGCGCTGCAGCGTGGAGCGGCACGGCTTCTTCCGGCTGCGCGCGCCGCGGCGCCGCCACCTGCTGGAGAGCTTCGGCGCCTTCGCCGGCGTCGCCGCGCCCACCGTGGCGCGCACCGAGACCCAGGCGCTGGAGGACGCGAGGAGGTCCCGCTCCAGCAACAGGAGTTTTGTGAGGTAAGTTCCCCCTATTGTAGCCATGTTTTTGAGGTAAGTTCCCCCTATTGTGGAAAATGTAAGGTATCATGGTCATCAGCGACGCTACAGCCCCTTGTGGGCCCGGGCATGCTCCATCCATGCATGTGAGGTAAGTTCCCCCTATTGTAGCCATGTTTGTGAGGTAAGTTCCCCCTTGTTCTTGTAACCACTGTTTGTGAGGTAAGTTTCCATTATTGTGTCCAATGTCTCAGTAAGTTCCCCCTGTCTTGGTCAATGCAAGGTAAGTTCCCTCTGTTGTAGCAATGTTTGTGACGTAAGTGACCCCTGTTTTGGTCAATTCGATGTAAGTTCCCCCTGTTTTGGTCAATGCGAGATAATTTCCCCCTATTGTTTGTCATGCCATGTTTGTAAGGTTAGTTCCCTCTGTTGCAACTACTGTTTGTGAGGTAGTTCCCCCTGTTGTGGCCAAAGTTTGTGAGGTAAGTTCCCTTCGTTGTGGCCACTATTTGTGAGGTAAGTTCCTCCTGTTGTGGCCACAGTTTGTGAGCTCTTTAGTGACAACACTATTAATTTGCCAAGTGTCATTGGTCTCTATCAGATTCAAGATCAGTGATAGTGGCGTCCATATTGTTTTCTACTCTGTTTCCTTTCCACAGACGCAGCAGTTCGCGGACGCGCGACAGGTCTGCGGGCGCGTCTCCCGCGCTGTGCGTCACCAACGCGCGCGGCGCGCGGGTCACCGCGCACGACGAGCCGCCGCCGCGCGCCGCGTGGGGCGACGCCGAGCGGGACAACGACGAGTGAGTGCACTAAAAAAAAAAAAAAAAAGTAGCTAGTTACCGACATAACTCAGCGAGTCGCGAAATAGCCCAACTGTTAAAGGTGCGGACTGAAAACTGCATTAGAATTTCTGAGAAAATTACTATAAATTACTAGTGGATGCCCGCGGCTTCGCTCGCATTGATTTAATGTTTTAAAAATTCCAAATTCCACTTGAACTCATTGATTTTCCGCGATAAAAAGTAGCCTATGTCACTCTACCGGTCCTCAACTATACCCATGCAAAACTTAAGTCGATCTGTTGCTTTGTTGCCGCGAGATTAGCTTAATTAAATAGCCTCAATAGTCCAACGGTTAAAGATGCGGACTGAAAACTTAAAGGTTGCAGGTTGGATCCTCTTGCACTATTGTCGTACCCACTCCTAACGCAAGTTTTCACTTATTCGGAGGGGAGAGGAGAACGTCAGTCCAATTCAGCTTGGCTGATATTCTTTTAAAAAACAAGTTGTGGCTTGTTACCGACATAACTCAACGAAACTAAAGTGAGAATGGGCGGGGTACAATTACGTAGTGCGAAGTACTGATTGTTTCTGTTGGGGACCCAAAGTTTGGCGACCCCGCAGTGTTGGCAGACCCTCTCTACCGATAACGACGAGTAGTAAGGAGCCGCTGCATACAGCCGGCGCGAAACCAAGGCCTGTGGAAGTCTCTAGAGATCTATATTCAGCGGTGGACATCTATCTGTTGATAAAGAATTTACCAGCCTGCCGTAAAATACCTACATCAAGCGATTTAGAGTTCCAGCACCCGCTGACAGCACGACGGGATTTTCATAAGGCGAACAGAAATATACCTCAACAGTATGTCAATAAAGTTGAAATTTCAATGATAGTCAACGTAGATACAAATACACCTATCCACGATGACTGTCATTGAAATTTCAATTTTATTCTCATACTGTTAAGGTGTGTTTTTGTACGTCAGTGGTTGCTTATGGATATATCCTCGTGTCCATTCAGCAGTGACGGCGGTTTCCTGGAGCGGGCTCTCCGCGTCCCGTTCCCGTACGTGGACGAATCGGAATCGGAATCGGCGCCGGAACAGCCGGAGGACGAGACGGAGGGCATCGAGGGCGCGGTGTACGTGCACCTGTCCGCCGGGCCGGACGGCCGGTTCGGGTTCAACGTCCGGGGCGGCGGGAACGGCGCTCCGGTTCTGGTGTCCAGGGTAGCTCCGAGAACGAGGGTCCATCTGCAAGAGGGAGATCAGGTACGTATTCTAACTTGCTTTTAGCCGCAATGCGACGGTGTTCCCATTACAACATGGGGTTATTCAAGGGGCGGACCAACAAATTCCTAAAAAGCCGGCAACGCCAATGCGTTGGTGGTGCCTCCGGTGCTACAAATGTTCATGGGTGGCGGTAATCACTTAACATCAGGTGACCCGCCTGCTCTTTATAAATATTAAAAAAAAAAAAAAAGAATTCGTTCGCGTGGAGATAGACGAGTGAATTGTTTAAAATTCTAAAAGAATACTTACTGTAATGTCCATGGAAAAAAATTCGTCCGCGTGGTTTTTGATTCCCACGAGAATTCTTAAATTTTTTGGTTTAAAATATAGTCTATAAGCTATTCTGATCTATACGCTATTAAATTGATCCATCCGTCAGGGGGTCCCAAGATGCTGCAGATTGGAGACCTCGCACCGGAAAGCGCAGGGTTGACAGACTGCCGTTATATAGATATGCCGTTAATTTTAATTTAGGCTTAATTAGGTACAGTTTTCTAAATTTGATACCTCAAGATTACTTATGTGGGAATAGCTCAAAGTAAAAATACTATAGATTATATATTATTAACTTCTTTTATTTAAATTACTTCTTACACCTTTAGCATTCTTTAGCACGTCTTCACTCTATCCGCCATCTTTCCAATCTCCCCCTCTTCCCACTCTTTCTATCTCAAACACCCATCTCTGTCACACACTTACATTCCGTTTCCCACAGAATTACTTGACAGAATATTTTTGTTTTTTTTTTTTAATATTTTTAAAAGTGCTTATTCCAATTAGATAGCTAATTTCTTCTGTCTAATCTCTGTGGAGATTGGCCGCCGTGGCCGGATTTTGTCGGGAAGACATTATTATTATTATGATTTTTTTTCCTACGTGCAGGTGATATCGATAAACGGCAAAGACGTGGAAGAAATGACGCACGAACAAGTCGTTCAAATGATAAGGAACACAAGAGGGGTGCTCACTTTGTTAGTGAAGCCGAACGGTGAGTGCACTTTGATAAGCGATGCGGTTTACAAGCTTTTTCAAAAGAATATTCAGTAAGTTTTATTTCAATACATTGCAAACAGAAATGTTACCAGTTTCACTTGTCGATCGGTGTATCCGTGTGTAACTTGTTACCTCGTAGCTCCTCAACAAATAGACTGATTTTGATACGGTTTATTCTACTTGAAAACTAACGTGGTCGAGATAAATCTGCTGTAATTTCTGATGATGATCAGCTCATTTCCTACTTGATTAGAGGGTCTTACAAACTTTAACTGTTCCGATTTATTTTAAGTTTTGGGTTCTGTTTCTTAGATTATTTCTAAAACATGGTTACTTTGAACTGCAGTCTATGGGATGCCAAACTTCTCAGCAACTTTTTTTTGTTCAATGACAAGACAGTCCTTGATTGCGAACTCACCTGATGGTAAGTGACGATGCAGTCTAAGATAGTGGCGCACTATTTTGGAAGGGGGTTACCCCTAATCGGTTTCTACACGCCATCGTGCCAGAACGCTAAATCACTTGACGGCAAGTCTTTGACGTTAAGGTGGTAACTAGCTGCGACCAAAGCCGCCCACCAGACAAAAATGTCAATGGCAAAAATGGCAATGAATTTTTTTCAGCTGTATATGAACCGGAAACGGGTCCAGAAGAGCCAGCAGTATGCTTCGTGCCGTTGGAGCCGGTGGAGCAAGTGGAAGGGGACCCGTTGGAACAGTCCATGCTGCTGCTGGGAGACGGGCTGGCTAGCGGCGCGGCCTTGAACAAGTATGAGACGCTGCTGCGAAGACTGTCCGAAGAGAGCTCGTGCGTGGCCAAACTGCCCCACAACATCAACAAGAACCGCTATAGAGACATTGCTCCATGTAAGTTATATATTTATATATAAAACAAAGTCGGGTTTGTTTGAACATTTATAACTCTAGAAAGGATTAGGCTTTCATGGTTTTTGATTTGTTGTATTATTCTCCATTCGAATAGCAGTAAAATCCACAAAAAAAAATGATTTTTTTTTTATTTTCGCATACATTTTTTATTGAACGGGGTTTTTGATGGTAAGGGAAGTGATCTTTTAAAAAGCAGTAACCTAAGCCACGCGGTCAAAGTCGCGGGCAAAAGCTAGTGTATTATAATATATTGCTCAATGAAGAATATCGTATTCCACAGTTTTTGAAAATTCCACCCCAAAACTTAATTATATTCTAAATTATTATCGTACTAATCAGAAAAGATGTACAAACTCAGCCCAGACTCAAGATAGAAGTTAAAACGAGAAAGATTTATGACAGCATATTTGTGGCTTGTTTTAATTCTATCTTGAGAGCACGATCTCAGCCAAAAGATTTCTGTTAATCTAGGGAGTGTCACTAAAGACATGACAGTAATCAAAATTCAATATGGCGACCACCAGACGCCATATTGTGAAAAATAAAAAAATGAAAGTCGACAAACTATGTTAGGTGGGGTATCATTGAATAGGTATTTGAAAATCATTGTTAGGTTTCTTTGATCATTTTTTATTTTGAATGACTATTTAAGATCTATGACAATTTAAAGTTGTAAATTTTTAGTTGATTTCCTTTAAAGCAGTCGGTTTTTGATCTCTTTTAATTGCTTATTTATAGATGACTCGACGCGCGTGATATTAAAAAACGGCCCAACGGGTGACTACATCAACGCTTCGTACATAAACATAGACATACCTAACTCAGATTTGGTCCTGACTTATATTGCCACGCAAGGTACACATCTATTTAATTAGTTTTTTATTCCTAACAACATAGTCTTCGACTGCCTCTTAGATAGCCTCTGTAGTCTAAGATGGTAACAGCCTAACTTGGAAGTGGGATGGCAGTTTTTAATTAAACCCATTCCCTTCATCGGTTTCTACACGCCATCGTCGTATCGGTACGCTCAATCGCTTAGAGGCACGTCTTTGACGGTAGAGTACCACTCGACAAACGAATCATGAATTTTTTGAAAAAATTCGGATGTTTGTCTGCAGATCCTGGGACCGATACCAGGGTCGGACCAAAAATGTTTTGAGTTTTTAACCGACTTAAAAAAAGGAGGAGGTTCTCAATTCGTCGGAATCTTTTTTTTTTATGTACGTTCCCCGATTGACGCTGGACTGATTTGGAAAAATTCATTTTTGTAGCACCTTAAATGCTAAGCCGATTTTGATGAATCAAGTGTCAATCAATTCGTTATTATGGTCCGGACGACATAAGCTACATTTTATAAAACCAAACTCAGCATGACGGATGTTATATCCAATCTTTTTTTTTTTTGTAGGGCCTTTAGCATCAACAGTGGGCGATTTCTGGCAAATGGTATGGGAAAGTGAGAGCAGTTTAGTCGTGATGCTGACGGTGTTGGCCGAGAGAGGGCGGGCCAAGTGCCACCAATATTGGCCCAAGGTTGGCACCACGCCCCTGAAGGCGACCAACACGCTCACCGTCTTCACGAACAGCGAACAAAACCTTGGACATTACACAAGAAGGGAAATGAGCTTAAAGGTTAGTCCCGAAGACTGAAATCTATAGACCGCACTCTCACTCAGCTCAGACTCAAGACAGAGTTAAAACGAGACGGATTTATGTCAGAGCATATTTGTGTCTCGTTTTAACCTCTATCTTGAGTCAGAACACGCTCTATAGATCTCAACATTAGACCTAGTACTACGCGTTTCATTATTTTGGTGCTCTTCTTTTATGACGTCACAATGTGTGCATAAAAATGTCGTTGGCCGAGAGAGGGCGGGCCAAGTGCAACCAATATTGGCCCAAGGATAGCACCACGCCTCTGAAGGCGTGAAAAGTAAAATAATATTAGTCTGTCAATGCCCTGCAATATTGTGTTATCACTCGATTATTAGAATTTATAATCTTAAAATAGTATTTATTTATTGTGGTGTATATTCGAAAATGGCAAAAATGCGAGACATGCCAAGTTTGAGGATGTTTTTTCTCCGTATGCGTGCGTGTGCGTGTAATGATAAAAATCGGTCCAAGATGGCCGCCGCCACAAAATGGCGGATTACATATTTTTTCACAACTCCCTCAATATGGGCATCAAATGAAAGAACTTGACTAGTATAACACTGTGATTAATTTCAAATCCAAGATGGCCGCCACCACAAAATGGCGAATTACATTTTTTTTTAATTTCACATGTCGGGGATGTTTTAAAATTTTAATTTACACTTGTTATTATTCGAAATAACCTTATCGTTCCGTTACAGGACAGCAGTAGTGGCGCTACCCGCAGTATCACCCAGCTGCAGTACACGGCGTGGCCGGACCACGGCGTGCCAGAAGATTCCACCGCCTTCATCAACTTCACCAAACTTTGCTCGCAACTCAGAAACCATCGAGCGGGTATACTCTCTTAACATTATTGTCTCTAGCCACTGACCGGACTGACTGACTGATTAAAAAAAAAGACGTGTGGCACTCGGGTACTGCCGCGGTAAAGTTATTGCATAGCATTTTTTATCAATGCCATCTAGCGGCTCACCGTAGAGGAGTCCCGTGTCAGGTTATTTTCGTTACGGAATTTTTGGATTCGGTCTCCACGCTCAAGGCCCGCGATAGAAGCTATGCAATAGCTTAAATTTTTTTTTTTGTACTATAAGGTTCCTGTCACTCTCCAAGTTCTCAATTCAAGCAAAATTTCGCGTTACTCCGTTTCTGCTTGATTGGATAAGAATAAGAATAGATTTATTGTTGAAGAACAAACCAGCAAACAAAATAGCATAGAATAATTTTTACAATAGAATAGAATAACTTTTAGAATAGAATAGAATATTTTTTTTTATTCAAATAAACTTTTACAAAGTGCTTTCGAATCGACAAATGAATCTGCCACACACACTTTCGCATTTTAATAAGAAGTAAGGATTCTTA
Organism: Hipparchia semele; assembly: GCA_933228805.2. Taxonomy (NCBI): domain Eukaryota; kingdom Metazoa; phylum Arthropoda; class Insecta; order Lepidoptera; family Nymphalidae; genus Hipparchia; species Hipparchia semele. The sequence continues at coordinate 3,176,680 of OW121723.1, read as the reverse complement.
ATGGATTCATAGTGTTGAGATATGATATACTCAAATAAAATACTTATAGATCAAAACTAATATAAAAAATTTAAAAAAAATTTAAAAATCCGAAAATAACCATGAAGGTATAGACAATAAAAGTTAAAAATTTCAATGTGGAATAATGGTCGTGAAAAGAGGCTTGTGACGTCACGCGCCCATTTCCCCGTTCGCCAAGCTTATTTTGCAATTTTTTTTTAAAACCACACTTCACATCATACTATGTATAATATAATGGGCGAAAGTTTGTATGTGTGTATGCTCGTTACTCTTTCCCGGAAAAACTACTGGACGGATTTGACGGGAAATGGAGATAGATTATACCCCGGACACATAGGCTACTTTTTATCACGGAAAATGGAACAGTTCCCGCGGGAATCAAAATACCTTGATCCACGCGGACGAAGTCGTGGGCATTATCTAGTAATTGATAATTGTCTCTTCCAGTTATACCCAAAGTAGTCGAAGAGCTGACCGCCGAAGAGGAGCGAGTGCTTGAACCGCCGATGATAGTGCACTGTTCGGCCGGCGTGGGTCGCACCGGGGCTCTCATACTAGCGGAGACAGCGTTGGAGCTGCTGGCCAGGAGACAGCCTCTTTACCCTCTAGACTTAGTCCGCGCTATGCGGACGCAGAGGCCTATGTGTATACAAAATGCTGTAAGTATATTACAATCTACGAATAAATAAAGTAAGGAAGTCTAATTCAGAACAAAATCCACTCAAGAAATGGCCCTACTTCAAACCAAAACGACGTATGATTCAAAATACGAATCATACGAATCACTTCCGAGGTTACAGATAGACATGCTTGGTGATCAGTTCAAATTCAGAACGAAAGCAATGATTTGTTCGCGCGCGTGCTGCTATGTTCGCTATGACAGCTGAGTCATTGGACCTTGTTATGAAAATTTGACGTGCAAGAAAAATGACCAACTGTTGACTTGCTATTTTTGTTTTTAATCCCCTCTAATGGCTTAATTTTAATCTCCATCCACTTCGGCGCAATTTTTGTTGGGGTCATTTTTTTAACGCAGTTAGACTTCCTTACTTATTATATATTCGTAGATTACAATAGATTTTTATACTATTGTAACAGCTCGCGAAATATATAAAGTGTTGGATACTTAGTGAAGAAACGCGCATCATTGGCTGGGCAGCACGTCTTGTCATCCAATGAGAAAGACAAAAAATATGATAGACACCACACGCTACCAGTTGCAACATGTCGCTCTCTATCATGCATCCATATGAGTGAGTGAGACAGTACAAGAGTATACACATTGCGTGAGCTTTGTTGTTGGATATCCCACAACACGTTGTGGTATTTTTTCTTATAATTTTCTTACGTTCTTGCAATCGTAAATCCTCTGAATATTAACTTACCGCCGGCTCAGCTGAAAAAACTCATTCATAAGGAAACCTGCACGCCTGAGAATTGTCTGTAACGTTCTCAAGGATGTGGTAAGCTTGCCGATTGGCTATTTGACAGTTGTAACGATAAAATATGAACTATGTTAGATATGGTAGATTATAGGTTAACAATAATTATACAGTATGTTTTTTCCATTAAAATTAATTATAAATATTTTATTTTTGAAAAATAAAGACATTTTTTGTCTGTGGATTGCAAGAAGCAAAACGCGGGCGGCCATGATTGAGGACCGTATGACGTCACATTGCAATAAATAACACGTCCTCTGTTTCACCGTTCGCGGTTTTTTGAGAAAATTAACACTAAAGTATTTCGATTTTCGTGAGAGGTTTCACAAAATAGAGACTATACAAGAGCTGAGAGTGCAAATCTGCTTATAGTCAATTCATTTATGGGAATGCAAAAACTTACGTGTTACTTACACGAAATAAACTAAGTGATCATGAACAACCTTCTCTGATAGGACACCTGCGCTCAGTAGTGGCTGATAATGGCGATTGTTTGTTTGTCCACAGAGTCAATACAAGTTCGTATGTGAAAGTATCCAGGCGGCGTACTCCCAAGGCGTTGGATTATCAGAAAAAACGACCAACTGATGACCGACCCCTCCCTACGGGGAAGTGTATACGAAACTAAGTCATATTTGTAGCAAGGTAACACAGTGGTTCCTTTGCCAGCCCGTCGGACATAGCCTTATTTACTAACTTAACTCCTTGCTATGAGAAAATAGCATCTATCTGTATGTTGGTAAAGCTGAAGTTGCTGTGACGATCCAATATAGACAATAACCTCGCAAAAACGACCAACCGATGACCGAACCCTCCTTTTGGGGAAGTTTATATGAAATTAACTCGTGTGTGAGACAATATGAAAAAAATGTTCATTAATATTTTTTAAAATAAGTTTTAATTCTACCGTTTTCTAGCTAGAAATATAAAGGTTAACACGTATTTGTCCCTGTACCAATATTTTCATGTCTTCACTACTATATAAATAAATGGTTAGATTTTACCAGTGCTTGTTATACTGTATACAATCTCTGACAGGTTTAAAAATCCATTTACCGCACAGAGAAGGATGGCATAACATTTTATTAAGGGTACGGGTTTAATTTAAACCGCCCATACCCCTTAAAGTTAGCCTGTTGTCATTTTAGACTGTCATAATCCTTGACACATTGTCACTTACCATCAGGTGATATCGCAGTCAAGGGCCATCTTGTCATGTAAAAAAAAACGTTTAGAGCTGTAAATTTTGTTTAGAGATTTTGACAATAGATTTAGAACAACTGTCTCCGAGTCTATACAATAAAATGACAATGATAAATAATTCTTCACTCGAATAATGACTAAGCGGAGACCACATATCGATTATGTCTAGTTTTTAAGTATATTTATTTTATTTTAAATTAATTTATTGTTAGGTGTATAAAAATCATTACTTGAAACTTAGGAACTGTTCTTATTTTGCGGTTTAGCGACAAGTTTTTTATATCTGTATAAACATAGTCCAGTTTTATCCGAAATGTAAAAAGTACTATTTTATAGGTCTAATATTATCCCGAATTCAATTTAACTTCGGACCATGGCTATCCTGCCTCCATCTTAGGACAAAATATCAAAGATCACATTTAAATAACGATTACTGTATATTTTATTGTAAACAAATTATTGATATACTACAGGAAACTATCTCACTGGTCCAAAGTTTCCCAGAATGACTGTAATTAGTTCATTAATCATAAGTATCAATAGGTTATTTTGTATTCGCAACGAATTTATCTACTTAATATTTCTCATCCGTATATTTAATGTAAAATATCGCTTTATTTATCTGTGCCATTTTATGTTAACACGTTTTGTATTATATTTCATTATTTTCTTTTTTCTTGATAAGTATTAGATTCTTGCACAAAATCAGCGTTCAAGTATGCTTTAAAAATATTGTTGCTTTTCAAACTTTTCAAACACACAACTTCATTTATAGCAAACTTTAAACTTTAGATCTAATAATTCATGGTTTAACATCATAAATACAATGTATAAAATAACGGGATTTAAATATCGTTGTTAAATTCATTAATTCAAAATACAGCTAAAATCAATATTTCTCTAGCAGATTATGAGGTCTCTTGTCAATTAGAACCAAAATTTGACATGTACCGTTAGAGCTTCGGAAAGATTATTCAATTTCCAAACACTTTGTATACTTAACTCCAAAACACCTGATTTCGGATATGTTCCACTAATGAATTTGACCAACGATATCGGCAGTTCCAATTTATCATTTATATATAATACGGATATGTACCACACATACCCGTATAATAATTATATTATTATTATGTAGCAAACTTTATCTGAGTTCTACTAAGAGTTCCCTGATACATCTAGACAAGCATAATAGCCTTTAATCAAGTACTAAAATATAAATATATGCATACACAACTTACAAGTGTTCTTTCGAATTAGTATTAAAAGTACTAGGTAAATAATATCAAACTACACTAGGGGCCACAAGCGATATGTCTAGTGAAATCTTACGCTAGAAGTTTAGACTGACTAATAGAATCTAGTGTTACGAAACCTTAAGTTTATTTCAAAATTATTAATTTCATATAACCTGTGGCTCTTATGACACGTCAGTAATAATCTTGTAATCTTATGAGGTTGTATAAACAACGGGTAGGTTTAAAATTTTAAATTTTAACACTTAAGAACGCTTCAAACGGAAAAAATCTAATTGTATGCATATCTTTCAGTGCATACGTATATTTTTAGACGGTTGTATTATGGCAAAATATCATGTTCAACACGATATCGATAACAGTGGGGTTAATTTAAAAATCAATTCGATTACTATGACATTAGCGTCATAGTAAAATGAACCTTAAAAGTATTGATTTAAAGTCACAAATTCAGTACAACCGATTTTAGTTTGGAGCGCATCCGTATACGTAAAAGTATAAGAATGCATGCACGAAATTGAGCTCTAATTCAATGTAGTTATGGTTCATTTTACTTTGATGCTAATGTCATAGTATACGAATACGATCAATCGAATTAAATCTTATACTAACCCCACGGATCGACACGGCAAACTCTGAAGAACATATCCCTCCCATTGTGAAAATTCATCCATCCATAATGAAAATGAAAAATACACGTTTGAAATATCACTACATAACTATTATTCTGAGTATAATTTAAACGTAGTAACTTTTTGTTTCCTTACTAGATATTGTCCAAAGATTAGTTCCACATGAATGTAGGTTTTATTTAAATCCTATGGAAGTAACAGACAGGACATTCTTACGTTAATACATATAAATGCGAAAGTGTGTTTTTTTGTTGGTTTGTCCTTCAATCTCACGAGAACAAAGTAATGGAGCGACCTGATTGTTTGCATGGGTATAGTTGAGGACCGGGAGAGTGACATAGGCTACTTTTTATCCCGGAAAATCAATGAAATCCTGAGGCATTTTTAAAAACTAAATCCACGCGAGCGAAGCCGCAGGCATCCACTAGTGATTTATGATAATAACCGTAATTTTCTAAGAAATGTCATAACTTCAGGCTAATAGTAAGATTTTTTTTTTTGGAAACCAAATTCATTTGGAAAAAAATTCATTTCCAAAGCAAAAATTTTGAAGTTATTACGTTTAAATCGTATCCCTTAAAAAGCATACCTACAATTTTTTGTAATTTTTGATGAGCACTGCTTATCATATTGTTGATTGTATTTATTTTTCTAACCTACTGTAACTTTGAATTATATTAGAGTATGATAATAGTATTATAGATATTAAGTAGTTGAATTTAGACATATCGTGGTTTACGATTGGGCCCGTATACTATACGCCATTTTGCAATATCTTATGCTATTTTTCCCTAAGTATGAGTTTGCACAATTCGAAAACGTTATACGTTTCGAGCATCGAAACACTAACGTTGTCCTGATGGGTAAACTTATACTAAGCCCGTTTGGAAACAACACCACCCAGATTACGAAACGCGTAAAAAGTAAAATCCGGTACTTTAGTAGATGTCATTAATTTTAATTTATTTCTCGCTGTGTGTGTTGATTATTATACAATACATATAAAGAAAGATAAAATCATTCCTGTCAGCATGGATTCTTATTTTGTCTATTAAAAATAGTTATTTTTGTATTAAACGAAATGATAATATGTAAATATGCAAATCAATGCTGGCATGATTTTAGTGGCGTGTTCTAAATGCGTCGCTGCAATAAATTGTAATCGTTTCATATTTTTTTAATATATTTCTTGTACAGAAATTTCATTTACAGTTAAATACTCAAATGAACATAATGTTTACAGATGTAGATTTTTTACTTATCTTTGTTATTATTATTAAGGCCTTAGTAAAGTTATTAATATTATTTTTTATTAAAGTGCACTAGGATTCACTACCGATAATTATGTTTGACCCTAAAAACCGGGCTTTCCCAACTTAAGAATTAAGATTTCATCGAATAGACACGCACCAATTCTTTTCTAAATAAGATTTTTATTTTAATTTTCAAAAGAATAGTTAAACAGAAACATTTACTAAAATATATAAAAACTAGTATATAAAAATAAATAACAATACTTTTATTTTGTAATTAATTTTTATACGAATAAAATATTGCCAATTGTCATGGATGGTTTTCGAAATTATAATTATTATTAATAAAACCGGTAAATAAATATTATAATAACTAATAACAATCACTTTAACATAAAATAGCAGTTATTTTTTTCTATGACCTGATACGTAGTTAGATGTATTTAAAAGGATATAATTATCTCAGTTAAATAATTTAATTGTATATTTTTGTTATTAATTTTATTCTCTACTTTCACTTTATTTAAAGTTTATTAAATTTTATATTAGAATGCAAGTTCCATAACATTTAATTTTGATGATAACTAACTTATTCAGTTGAAATGAATGTCATAAATGCGTAAATAAAATAACTTAGTATAATTTTCGATAACTTTTATTGGCTGTAGAGTATTACGTAAAAGTGAATAATATAATTATCTAATTTAATGTGAATTACGTCATTACGTATATTATTATTATAATTTAGGTAAATATAAATAGATATAAGAATATCTTGAAAATCACTCGTATCAAACTTAAAGAATCAAACTTCAACAATAGGTTAAAATTCATTAAATTGTCTTGTCAATTCCGATATAAGCTTTTCAGAAAGTGACAGCATTACAAAATGTTAAAAAAAGTTGCTCATAAAACTGCAAACTAAATTTACCGTCAGTTTTGACGACCGATAAAAGCAAAGAAACAAGTTTAAATGTAACGGAAACTTAACTTTAACCGCTTGATGAGCAACGCAAACTTAACAGTGCATTTGAGCCTAAGCTTACATTAAATATTTAAAGTTTCATGGTTTTTAATACAATTTATTTGCCTTTTCTCTTGCCTGTAATAGAAGTAATTCATACACATGTAATTAATATTAAATCTTGCCAAAAGTATTATTATCTATACGTGTTCTTTATTTATACAAACCTTTGCTACGTAAAATGTAAAGGTATTCCAATGGAGATACTTGCTGAACAAGTCGTAACTTTCATGTAAAAGCACGATGCTGCATATCTCGACTAGATATATCGAGTGACGAAACACTATGATGTCAGAGTTAAATGCATCTAAATTGCGATGGTTTAAGGCCTCTTTTCCATTTATACATTTACGGCCATTTGTGAAATAAAAATGATTGTTTTTTTATGACTTACGTGTCTTTAACGTCCATTTGTAGTGAGTTGATACTCGAAACTATCAACGTTGTCGAGATAAGTGCACGCATACTAAGGGTGTAGCAATGGTTTATTTATGTTGCGGCTTCCAACAATACTATTAAAAACAGCATTATACTATATTTTGGTGTAGTTTTGTTTAGTATTCAATCTAAATTGAGTATAAAAATACCTACCGTTTTCCCTATGACCAAATAATGAATGTTTGTCGGTGCATGTCTCGGAATTAGGGCACGGCGCGGAATATTGCGGAAAAAAGCTTTACGAAAAAATAATTATTGTTTACTTTAAAAATCTGGTAACCCTAGCTACACCTCTGAATATGATAACCTTTAAGTATTATCTCGTGGGAAGTCCTAAAAGTTAGTTTAACCATTCATAACATTTTAATTAAATAAATAATTGTTTCTTCATAGTTATTTTCTCATTTAGCCCGATTTTTGCCACGCTATAAATTCGTTTGCAAAACGGGCCTAACTAGTAAAGTTTCTCTTTATAAGGCACAAAACGTAAACAAGCGTACGAGACGCGCTTTAGAAAAAACGCTGCGTATAGCCGTTCGAAAATCGATATTCTGTCGTAAACAAATAAAAGGAGTAGAAGTTTATTAAAAAAAAAACTTTCACAGTAATTTTTATTATATTTTATGTACCTGATGACCAGCATTTTTACACTGACCGACTGACTGACTGAATTCGATGGCTCCTAAGTATAGTGAGTCATCTGCAAAAATCAAATTTTACAGGAGAGCGTGTCAAAGATAAAAAGTTTATAACTTTTTTATTATTCGTACTAGCATTATGATTTTTTTTTGTTTGTATTTTGATAACTATTAGGTTCATTAGGTATTTAAATAATTAACCTAATTTATTAAGGTTCTGATATATTGTAGTTGACTCAATATACATCAAACGTAATGTAGCCTTTTTTGAGCTAACTACCACTTACACTAGTATACAATGGATGTAAACATTTCATATCTAGTAAATTAAGCATACGTCTTGCTCTAGTATTTCGTAGTGACCTCTCCATGCTGAATACTGCTCTAATAAAGATATTAAACTTATTAATCGTAAATTAATAACCGGAAAAATAAACACGTAAAACGTTCTCTCGCGCGGCGCGAGTGCTGTAAACTGTGCACTTGTACCTTTCCGCCCGCACCACCCCGCTGCGCCCGCTCAACGTATACAGGAATTTTGTAGTCACCTCAGTATACGACGAATACAAATCGTAAACAGCTCAACTTGACTCAGTATACGTTAGATTATCTTTGTATCTATTTGAGTTTTTTGAAGTTTTGTGACCTAGGCAGGTAGATAAGGTCTTATAATGATCAAATTCATCAAAAACTCAAAATACCTAAAAGTGCTAGTTGACTCACTATACTTAGGAGCCATCGTGATGACCAACAGAATTAGTTGTATTTCAAGAAAATGGTAACATAGCAACAAATATAAAACACGAATGAAGCGATTGGTCTGCCGCTGTGCAAATTGAATTAGGTCAACTTACACGTTATGCTGGCTAATTTGGCTAATTTCAGTCTTAAATAAATTAATTTTCGAAACGCAGCGTTCTGAACGCGCGTCTTGGACGCTTGTGGTAAGTGCCTCATAATAATAATTTATTATAATATTAATACATGCGATTGACTGACGTAGTATGTAAGCGTTTTGATGTTTGGAAATGTTAGTTTGTTTTGTAGTAGATAACGTTTTGTGATATTAGCGCCAAAAGATTTCGTATATTTTATTTTTAAAGAACTTTAGAGATGCGACTAGTTTGCGACTTAAGGTCAATGTACACGCGATACGGTGGAATCGCACTGAAGATTTCTATCGATTTAAGATGTGCGAAGTTAATGTATCGTGTGTTATTTAACCTGGCTTCATATCATTTAACATTTTGTACAGAATAATACGAAATTTTTTGGCGTTAGTTCTTTAAGTGAGGTGTTGAATTTTCTACCTAGGATGTCTATACAGTGCTGTGCATATTTTTCTGTGACGAAATAAAATTTGACAAAAATATATTATTTTTTATTTGAATCAACTGGCTAGATATACCTAAACAATAGAAAAGGTGCCTACTAACTGTTCAAATGATAAAAATCAAAATCAACATACAATAGGTAACAAAACTATTCTACATAATATGTATACAGTGTTTCCGCAATGAAGTTTCAAAATTGCATACGTATGTACATACAATCCAACACAAGACGGGCAGACAAAGTAGACCCATTCCCGTTGGTGGCACCCGTTCACGAGCATGACGCATGATCCAGCCGTTGCTTCGCTCAACCATATTTGAGGGATTGTCTTTTTCATTGAGAAAGAGTTGAGATAGTCTAAAGACTTACATCTTAGCATGCAGTGCAGGAAATCGTTATGGGAGCATTTATATTTTGGACTTGTCGTAGGTACCTATAGCTACGTTCCTTCATTTATTTGCGTAGAGGGTCTACGCCGTAGGGAAATGTCTTTGAGTTTGAACAGTCTCAGACAAGGTTGCCCAACAGCATAGACCCACTTAATCTATAGCTAGACTAGACTCGCCCACTAAACTTTAGTGCTTTAATTCATAGCTTGACTAGACTTACTAAAGTTAAAGTGATAGATACAATGGGACACAAAATCTTAAGGGGCCGCAATGCATCATGTGGTTTTGACGACCTCCCTGGCACAGTGGTGAGCGCTGTGGTATTTTAATTGGGAGATATCGGATTCGATTCCCGGCGGGGGCAATTTGGGAAATTATAATTTCTGAATTATCTCTGGTGGGAGCCTTTGGCCGCGGCTAGTTACCACCATCGAAGACGTGCCGTAAAGTGATTTAGCGTTACGGCACGATGGCGTATAGAAACAGATTAGGGATTGAATGTACACTGCCATATCCCTTAGGACTGGAAGGATTATATTGATTCTGCAGGTTCCTCATTTTAAGACTTTTCCCTAATAGAATAATTCACAAAATACATATATCGCCTTCTTCTCGTCTCGCCTTGCTTGTAGCCTTTAAAGCCTCAGTCATGCATCATGACTAAGTAATCGCAATATCTTATGAGGAATAGATAGCTATTGCCTATATCAATAAAATGGGCGCTATATTCTCACATCAAGCGATTTAGCGTTCCGGCACGATGGCGTGTAGAAACCGATAAGGGGTATGGGTTGAATTTACACTGCTATACCCCTTCCAAGTTAGCCCGCTACCATCTTAAGCTGTATCGTCACTTACCATCAGGTGAGATCGCAATCAAGGACTATCTTGTCATCGAATAAAAATAGTGGCATGGCTCGGTAGTCGATAACGGGAGGTGGTGGTAACCTCCCGTCTGGCTCGGACAGATCGCAGTGGGAGTAGGTATAGGAGTGGAAGTATTATTTACCTACGGTATACAGTACAGCAAACTAATATTACTTTCTGTTCAATTTGTCCCACTTTTATTTGTCACAATCCTATTGATCTTATTTTTTACTAGCTGTTGCGCGCGACTTCGCCCGCGTCCATTTCTGGAAGTTTTTAAAAGAATATATTTTAAAGATGGATAATTTTCCCCGTTTTTGCAACATTTTTCACTGATGCTTCGCTCCTATTGGTCGCAGCGTGATGGTATATAGCCTAAAGCCTTCCTCGATAAATGGACTATCCAACACAAAAATAATTTTTCAATTCGAACCAGTAGTTCCTGAGATTAGCGCGTTCAAACAAACAAACTCTTCAGCTTTATATATTAGTATAGATTAGGTATTTTGTATATTAATTTAATTAATTAATATTAATTAATTAATTAATATTATTATAAATGCGAAAGTTTGTATGTTTGTTACTCAATCACGTCACAAAGACTGAACCGATTTGGCTAAAATTTGGCACAGGGATAGATTATAGTCTGGAATAGGACATAGGCTACTTTTATCCCGGGAAATAAGAGAGTTCCCGCGGGAATAGAAACGTTAATAGACGCAAACAAAATCACGGGTAACGGCTAGTTATAATATAAACAAGCCAATGAAAACCCCGCGAGTGCTAATTAGAAAAACCCTCAAAGGGGGCTTAATTAAAATTGCCTTTTTCCTGATTTGATACGAAAATAATTTCTGTAATATTCGGATCTACTAAGCAGGTACGTACTGACATGAACTCGAAATTATTTCGAAGAATTTTTTTTCTTAAATACCCGCCCCAACTTTGTCCGTGTTGAAAAATTAGATATTTGGTTGATTCATTTTAAAATCACGTATAAATTTTTCGGTTTATCTGGGGTTTTAGAATAAATTGATTCTCCTCATTTTCTAACCTAGAGAGACCAACATATTTCAGTTTATTAATTTTCAGTGAGTAGGTTAATTAATCTTCCCTTAATTCAGGGCTATGTTGAAATGATTTTGTAGGAAATAGGAATCATGGCATCGCCGAGAATATGAGCTAACTTATCTGGCCCTGGTTTAGTAAGAATAATGCTCTAATCACATTTTTTCGTGGTAATCCAGAATATGAGATATCTCCATTCCCAACTGAATCCGTCCATTGTTTTTGCATGAAAGAGAGAACAAACACACATACGTGCAAACTTTCGCCTTTATAAAGGCCTTTTCGCCTTTCTCATGACAGGCACATCACATCACACGATGTTATGTGATGTGCCTGTCATGAGAAACATACTAAGATTTACTTAGTATGTATGTGTATTCTAAATATAATTAGGGTACATATTTATGTACTCTAATTAAATTTAGACTTAATACATGTTAAGTAAATATGTACTCTAATTATATTTAGAGTTTGCTGTTAAATTTAGTCCATATTAATATAAAGCAAATATTAACGTCCCAGGGTTTTTCGCAACAGGGGTCGGTCCAGGCTTCAGTGCTCGCGTAGCCGCCCGCCCAACACGCCGCCCCTCGCTACGTAGGGCGCGCGTAACGGATCGCGGAAAATTCTCCCCTAAATCTACACGTGTTTATATTTCCACAAAAAATAAATCAAATCAAGTGGCGTTAACAGTGTTTTAGGTGTTGTAAATCACGCAGTTAGCTTTTCCACGAAAGTTAATGTTGATCCAACAATAAATACTTTTTAATTTATTAGCGAAAAGTAAATGGAGCTGAGGTATACATATACCTATCCGCAGGCTCGTAGGTATATATAAATCTAGGTCACTAATAATATTCTTCGATCACTAGGTACCTATAGTTACTTTAAAAGAGAGTTAGTGTCTTCTTAATATTTAAGAATGTACCAAAATTATAAAAGAATGAAGATAACCGAGTGGCCATTCATAAAGTGAAAAAAAAAATACAAATATTAATGGTATAGGCTTTTTCGCAGACGTTTAGTTTTTTAAAGATCCCTTTTTAGAGATATACCTACTTATAAACTTCTTGATATTCCGAGATAAAAAATATCGTAAATGTCCATTCTTATGTCAATTCAGTGGTTTAAGTTACAAGGTAACAGACAGACAGACAAAGTTACTTCGCCATTTTTAAAATTCGAAAAAAAATCAAAATTATTTATTTCGTGTAGGCCAACCTTTAGCTTTTATGACACGTCAAGTCTCTACCATACCATCTTGATTCATTTTATTTCTTGATCAATATAAACAAATCTTAATAATAATGCAATAATATGATTATGTTGCCGATAAAACTTACCTATATCAAACGAGAGCATTTTTTTATAATATACCTGATACTTCCACCAAGTTTCACCATAACATATCCATGGTTTTAGCAGTTGATAACCAAATCTAATAACTATCTACAAAAAATCTCACATAAGTAATTTCTTCAGTTTGATGTGAATTAATTTTCTAAATCAAGTACCTACCTCGAAAGCCTTTGTAATTAAATAAGATTAAATAAGGTCTAACGTCAGATGAACAGCTGGGCGAGGGAAATATTTAATTAAGCCCTAATTAGAATAAAGCGTCAATTTTCTTGTTTTTGTGACCAATTAATTGCCTACTCGTATTATGAGCAGGTATCTTCGCGTACCTCCCTATTTAGTATCAAAAGAAGTGAAAACTTTGTTAAAATTGAATAAATAGAAGAGATTGAGGCTTTTCTTAATTTAGTGGGGCTAAGATGCGCATTTTGTCTACATTTTTACTCGTAGTCTCTATGTGAATCTCTATAGAGATTAACATAAGTTTTGTCTACACGAATACACGTGTATAGACAAAATTTTCACGTGGCGCGCATCAGCCCTACAGGGCGTATATTTGAAATAGGTACCTACCTACTTGTAAAATAATGAAAAAAGTTTTTCAAAAAATTCATTTAGGTACACACACAAACCGCGCCTAGCATAATAAATGAATGAACGCATGAATGAATGAATATACTTTTATTGTACACCACACACATTAAAACAGATAACAAACAAAGTAGGTATACAATTTGACGCTACAATAATATCTGTATAGAATATCCAAGCGCCTCTTGGCTAATAAGTTTTGTTATTATTGGCCTACACAGGTGCCTACCTACATAGACCGCAAAAGTCAATACCTTCCCTCCAAAGTCAAGGTAGTATTCGCTGTATGACTAAAAGATTAATATCAATAATTAAATTTATTCGTGCTGAAACTAGATTGTTGGGTTTGAATTTAAACTATGCTTTTGGAAAGATCGAGTAAATCTAAAGGACAATTTAATTTTATCGTTTGTTGTTCTTTGTATAAGTTATAGGTAGGTACCTACAGATATAAGTCTTGAACAGTGTTCAATGATCAAGAATAATACTCTCCGAAAGGAGAAATATCTCTCTCTACAGATCCTGCCGCATACAACTAAACTCTCAGTATAAGACGTTTTAGGTACCTATCTATAACTCAATGTTATTGTTATGACTTGAAGAATTTAGTAATTATAAGCCTTCGAACAGTGTTCATGATCAAGAATAATACTCTCCGAAAGGAGAAATATCTCTCTCTCTCTCTAGATAGATCCATAGAAAAAAAAGATACCAACCGAATTGATAATTAATCTCCTCCTTATTGGAAGTCGGTTAAAAACTGTATCACGCTCGGATATTTACTTACGGACTTATTGTACGTTGGTGAAATCGTATTGCAGGTATCCCGCTAGAATTTTCCTTGCCATTACATAACTAACTAGCGGACGCCCGCGACTTCGTCCGCGTTCTTAAATTGTTGAAATTTTTCCTGAATTTTCTTTGCTATAAACCTCACGGAGCCCGAGACCTTTCCAACGAATGCAAAACCGTGGAAATCGGTTCGTGCGTTCTGGAGTTATAGCGTCAGGAAGGAAAACCCGTCTCATTTTTATATAGTAGATTACATGACATTTGACCCCCTTAGTGTATTTGATCCAGCAAACACGAACTTCTGAAACCCCGGGACGCGCACATAATACTAAATTGATTACTCTGTCTACTCGTAACTCGATTCTGTTACGTGACACTAGTACCTAACTTGTCATTTGATAGACATATAGACAGTAGACAAACTTCCGTGGTAACATTCCACCACCGTTCCCTTTGCCAATAAAAACTTATTGACCAAATTGGTTACTTACGTCTTTCTTGTCTTATTTTTAACATATTAAGAAGCGGCGTGTTGATTCTTATAAAATGATTGCATCAGTGTGACGATCGCAATAGCCTCTGATTGGCTGAATTTATGGCGTTCTTGCTGCATCAATGCATTTTAACCAATAGCGGGAGGGCATCAGCCAATCAGAGGTCATTGTGATTATTACACTGATGCTTTCATTTTTAGAGAATCTCGTAAGCGAGCTCGTACAAAAAAACGCCGAAAAATCACTCACATACAATTTTTAATTTATTTATAGCGGCAACAGAAATACACATTCTCAAAATTTTCTCAAAAAAAGAAAATTTCAACTCTCTACCTATTACGGATCACGAGATACAGACAGACAGACAGACGGACGGACGGACAGCAGAGGGTTAGTAATAGGGCAGGGTTGGTTACCCTTACGATACGGAACCCTAAAAACCAAAATCAGCACAGACCAACATGAAAGCATCAGGGTTAATATTTACCTTTATTTTTTTTATCAAAGCTTAAATTCTAAAGAAAATGTCAATTAAATGCAGCGGCTCTAACAAAAATGTGAATCAATCAGTTGTATTTACTCGTAGTATAAGTGTTGCATAATGGACATAACAAAATGGAACTCAACTCTGTGGTGCGTCGTGATACTAATATGGCCGGGGTACGCCAGGGCGGAAAACTCCTTTACCGGGGTGAGCAAGATAATCCGGGAATACATCAGGAAAACTACCACGGAGAAACTGCGAACGGTTTTGGCAGGGGATGACGTGTTGTCACCCTATCCTAGAACTACTAAGACAACTTGGGACCATCAGAAACAGGCCAGTTTTAAATCGTCGAAGTATAAAATGGAAGATGTGCATTCTACAGTGCAGTACACAGCGGGTTCTAGTGCAAAACGAATAAACATTTCGGTGAGTATTTTTAACCAACTTTTTTTTAAAGAAAATTAGTCAAGCTGAAGTTGACTAATATCCTCCTATCCCCTCCAAATAAGCGGAAAAGTTTGTACTAGGAGTGGGTGCGACAATAGTGCAACGGGTGGGGTTCGAACCTGCGACCTTTCAGTTTTGAATCCGCACGTTTAACCGTTGGGCTATTGAACTTTTAAAATGGTTTTTCTTATTCTACGACCAGATAATACTTGACTGCGATCTCACATGATTGTAAGTGACGATGCAGTCTAAGATGGTAGCGGGCTAACTTGGCAGGGGTATGGCAGTGTACATTCAACACATCGTGCCGGAACGTTAAATCGCTTGGCATGCTCTATACAAACAAAGATTGGATCGTATTTAAAAAAAAAAAATCCTGCTACTTCGTGGCATATTGCTTCAACGCACGTAACTCCGAAAAGTCAGAGGAACCCGGGACGGGAGCGAACCTACGACCCCTTGAATAGGTATGAGCCCGCAGTACTAAACTACAGGTTACAAAATATGAATAACAGCAAAAAAATTCGATAATTTGCTTATCTTGAATCTGCTCTAGTCAGTTTAATTAAAATATTCACAATATACACGTTTAGTCAGTATTTTTAGTTTAGGTACACGTATTTTAAAATAATATATATTTATAAAACGCGCATAACGATATAAATAATAAAAAATCCACATTTATCTTTCTTTATCTAATCCCATATCATATCTTTAGACTTTACGTGTCGCCATTGTCGCCATTGTCCGAGAGCCCATGGGAAATTTTGCGCAGGTGCTTGACGCTGCTGCTTGATAACTAAAATCTTGTAACGTGGTGATTTTGAATTACTGTACGATTATCTAGAACTGCCAACAAAACTGCGCTAAATTCGTGTGTGACAATTTAAAAAAATTGTTGGTAATTATAAACACAAATTTGCAGAGCAGTTAATTCTGCTGAGAAGCTCTACTTGATTAAAAAAAAAATGAAAATTCAAACTACATTTCTCATACATAGCTTGTTGTATTTATTGCTTAAACGACTGATGAAACCACGCAGCTTCACTTAAATGAAAATTGTGAGCTGACACTGGCTGGCAGATTCTAGATTGCCATAATCAAGCAACGCATGATTATACCAACTATTAGCAATTATCAAGCAATCCAACAGAATTGCCGATGGCCTCTCGATCACTAATGGAACCTTTGCTACTCAAACTGATAGCTAATATAGAAATAGTGTGTCTGTACCCTACAGACATACTAATGCCCATTTTCACCAACGTTTGTTCGTTTTCACCAACGATATAAAGAAAATTTTTAAATAAGTTTAATAGGTAAGATGACTATGTCATTATATTATTTATTATGTGCATACGCTACACTTTTGTTAAAAGTGTCGTCGCCTTCCTCCAAAACAATACAAACACGATTTAAAAAAGTTAATAATAAAAGTTATTAAAAGAAATTAATAAGTTTTTTTAGTTGTATTTCTATACGTCATTTTCCAATGAGAAATATTAGTAGGTAGAGATTTTTCTACAACATACTGTTCGCACGTCAATTGCTGCGAATGATCGATCCGGAAAGATATGGCTAAAATTAATACATACTTCCAAACAAACCACGTCATCAGAAATAGCTGACTCGAAGAGATATGCGAATCTTTCAATAAACGTACTTATGTGGTGGCCCCTTTATCTTGTCGTAAATCAAAATCGCGAAAATCATTTTCGTAACCGACGACTTTTCGCATTTACCGCGTAAATTGTTGTACCTACTTTAATAGATTTACTACTATAAACATTAGATGGGTTAATATTTTGGATAGCAGTGGTGTATTTGAGTGATTAATGGCAAGTACATGTGGTTATAGATATTTCTGTTGTTTATAAAGTGTTAATTAGTTTAAAATATTCCTTTGAAACAATGAACGCGGGTGTGTGCGTAAAATGTGTGTTTATCGAGTAGGCGTTTTTGTGTTGATTTTGACTTTGGAGTGCAGTTTAGTGTGTTATGGATTTCAAATTGAGGATTGGAATGTATTTGAGGACGCGGATTCGGTTGTAACACAACATTCTTGGCCTGAAGTAAGTGTGAAGAACAATGGTTCGGATACATACGGTAAAGAGTATATAAGATTCTCGCCCATCTCCTTTAGAGTTCTACTTTGATCTATATAACATAGTGATATTCCCCAAATTCAAAATTTTCATGCAGGCCAACCTGTGACTTGTGACAAGTTCGGGCAGAACACAAAACATAAACCGAAAGACGATTTCACTTGTCTGTTTAAATGAAACTTAGATTCTGTTAAAAATTTTATATCTCAGATTCGAAATTAAATGTATTATTGACAATTTGACAAATTGAAATCGCCGATTCCAGTTGGTTTAACACATATACGGGCAACCCCCGGCCCGCGGGCCGCAAGCGGCCCGCCTCATGTTTAGATGCGGCCCGCGGAGCATTTTGAAATTAGGCGCGAAAAAAAATTCTTATTCACGCTACATTTACCTACACATACGCCAACGCCAAGAAAAGAGTTCTAAATATTAATTATGGATTATTTCAAAAATTTCCACTGCTTGTTTTGAGCATATTTCACGTATAAGATTGCAGTGTGTACAGTAGCGTAACAATAGGGTGGCAAGACGGCAAAATGCCACGGGCCCCCAGCCTGAAGAAGCCTGCGGTCAGAGTGGGCCAGAAGCACAAGATGATCCTAACATTTATAGCCAATCATGTGAATACGGCTAGTGCCGAGCGATCATTTTCAAAATTAAAATTTATGTAAACTAAATTATTTGGGACAAGAAAGGTTACGCACAGTGGCGGATTTACCAGTGAGTTGACTGGAGCCTAGGGCAGCAGATTTTAGGCGCGGCAAATTTGGGGCCAAAATTTTTATTTATGTCTTACAGAAATTTCGCGCTCGCTTCGCTCGCGAAAACGTCGCTTTTACGTTGCTGTTGTAGGTGCCAAGAATGGACTACTAAGGACCGTAATACAAACATAAAAAATTACTTACTCGCTTCGCTCGCAACATGTTCGGTTGTGGATTTTTTTATTAAAGTAACAAGTTTGGAATAAATACATCATTGAACTTCAGGTACCAACTTCTCAATTCTGATGTGCTTGGTAAGGGCCCACCTAAATGGTCAGGATTTAGAAAATATCGGTTGTGGATTGGTATTGCAGGTAGTTAAGTTTCAAGTATAAGAACTAGTGGAGTAGTGACAGAATACAATTTCGCAATAAAAAATTTCGCGCTCGCTTCGCTCGCTAAAATGTCATTTTTGGTTAGTATGTCATTAGCGCTTTTTCTAAACAAAAAGCCAGAAAAAAGGAATTTTAATCTTTGAAATTTGATACTAATACAAAAATTGTGACATACAGTTCAATGCGCTCTGAATTAAAAGTTTAGAAAATCAAGTAAAATAATGCAATGAATAACAAACATGTTGAAAGTCCGGGTAAATAACAACAAATCTTTTGAACTAATCTTTTTTCACAACCAGATAAAAAATTATTTATTTCTATGGCCCGCGACTTCTATTTCACCCACAAGTTTAGCCCGTCACGTTCCAAAGGTTGCCCATACCTGGTTTAACAGAAGAACTTTTAATTTAGAAAGTACAGTAGTGGATCTCCCAGCAGGCTAACTAGGCGATGGCCTAGAGCGGCAAAGGGGTCATTCAGAAATTAAGAATATTCATACCTATTTTCATAGGTACCATGTAGGTTCCAAACTAAATGTTATAAGGTCTTTGGGTCCTCATAGTAAAAGCAAGTTTTTTTTTAATCAAAGAATATTAGCCAAGCTGAACTTGACCCATATTCTCCTCTCCCGTCCAAATAAGCGTAAAGCTTGTGCTAGGCGTGGGTACGATAACAGTGCAACGGGTGGGGCTCGAACCTGCGACCTTTCAGTCCACAGTCCGCACCATTAACAGTTGGGCTATTGAGGGTTTTTAAATTTAATTACCGACTGTGGGTACCCCGTAAACTATTTCTTATGCCACCATTTTAGATAGTCAATTGTAAAAATAATCTAAAAAATTCATGGAGGAATCAAATTTTTTGGGCTAAATATTTACTTCAAGAAAAAATTACACAAAATTGTAGAGGTCGGTAGGGGTAGCTTAACCATTATAAACAAATGTCACAGAGAAAATATAATCGCATTCACTCTTTTAAACTAAATGTAATTTTTATATTATACCTCCAGTTTACGCGGTTACGAAACGACTTCAATTCAAAGGATGTTATTTCCGTCTGTAAATAAAACATCGCTAAAAGCACGGTCTATTTTCGTTTCCTAAAGAAAAAATCACATAATACCAATGGAGTTTTGTAATTTGTATAAGACTTTTTAGGGTCCCATACATACCCAAAGGGTGGCAACGGGACCCTATTTATGCGTCTGCTGTTTATCATCATGTCTCATGAACTGTAATAGCTAGATACTTGACATTTTCACAGAAGGTATATTTCTATTGCAGCTGAGATGGTCTCCATACAATAAATGTTTGTTTTACACCATATTAATTATAGCTGGTGTTAAAACTTATACAACAGTACGGAACACTTTTGTGTGCTATTCCGACTCGCACTTGGTCGGTTTTTTCGATGTAACATGCTTGTAGCTTTTCTTTTAATTCTATTCATAGATTTGTTTCGGTTATAAAATAACTAGCTGATATCCGCGACTTCATATAAACGTGGATAGAGGTTTTTTTGGAGTCCCACGGGAACTATAATTTTTTTCGGGATAAAATGCCTAGGTTTTAATTCAAGCTATAGTCTATCTCCATTTTAAATTTCATCCAAATCGGTCCAGTACTTTTTTAGCCAATTCGTTACAAACGTTCTTAGTTACATACATATCTTTCCTCTTTATAATATTAGTATAGTAATAAAATAATGATCAAGATCATATACATACTCGTATACCTATAGCAATATAAATACTCCATTCATAATATGATTTAAATGTGTATAGTACTTTTATTTATACTAAAGATCGTTAAAATAGCAAAAGTTATGACTGTAACAAACAACAATAAGTAATAGTTCTTTTCTAGATAAGAGTTACGAGTAGTTTATCAGATAAGACATACTCATCGGATTGTTGGAATGCTGTTATGACCAATGCCACCTTATAATGGAGTTAAAGATACCGGATCTATATATCTATGTGTAGAAATCACTCAAAATTGTTATCATAGAGTCATACAGCTGACGCTACATAGAGCTTCATAGAGCTGATTTTTTAATTACCGCGGGAACTCTGTTATTTTCCGGATTAATGTGTTGTGTGTTATTCCAGACTATAATCTATCTCTTTGCCAATTTTCAGCCAAATCGATTCAGTCGTTGCGGCGTGACTGAGTAACAAACATCCATCCATCCATACATCCAAAAAATCCAAATCCAAAATTCAAAATTATTTATTTCATGTAGTCCAACTTGTGGCTCTTATGATAAGTCGAGAATCTACCACCGGTTCGGAATGCTGATTCTGCTGAGAAGAGCCGGCAAGAAACTCAGCAGTTGCAGTAGGATTTCAAGTCTAGTTTTTTTAGATTTTTACCAAGGTTTTCAGTACCTACTTAGTTATCCTTACTTTGTTGTACATACTCACAGGTAAAAAAAAACCATAATAAATGTAACACAATATCCTTAGATAAAACACCCCCGGCGATAATCATTTTCTTAGAAGAAAAAGTCTGAAGAAAATGTTTGTCATCTCGAGTCTCAATCGATTGGACTTGGACTATTTTTATTTTTAGACATGTACCACAGTTTGGTTATAATAAACGGTGATAGTTTAGTGGTTAAGACCAGCCTCCTTCTCGTTAAGTCCGGGATTCGATCCCAGGCAAGAATTTCTGACTTTTTGGAGTTACGAAGATGCAGGTTTTACGAAATTAAAGGCAATCCTTTATAACATTATAAATACGAATACTATATCTAAATGTAATATGTTGGATTGGATTGTTGATTGGTTGATTTTTCCTTCAATCACGCTGTGTCAGAGCTACAGATTGTCGTGATTTAGTTGAAAACCTGGAGGGTGTTATAGGCTACTTTTTATTCCTGGAACCATATCTAATAACTCAGCTTCTATGTATCCATTCATCCAAAAGAGTTCCTTCCGGATATTTAAAAGACTCTAAAAGGAAAAGCTCTCTGTGATCAAAAGAAACATGAATTAGACTGTAACGCTATGCGATATAAAATTATTAAATACAAAGAATTAAGGACGATTTCACCAACATAGAATAAGTCTTATCCGGATTTTCAATACAAAACTGACAGGGATATTTTGTCAGTTTTTGTATTGAAAATCTGCCACAATATCTTTACGCTCGGAAAAGACTTATTTTAAGTTGGTGAAATCGACCCTTAACCGTAGACCCTAAAATAACAATGAATATGTAGGTTCAAAGATTGTTCCGTATAACTTTCTGCTTGAATACATCGTACCTATACCTACTCGTAGCTTTGTTAATCCCGGAGGTACCTATTAAATATTAAGATTAATTCATAAAATTTTCCATGTGAAATTTTAATAAAAGTAGTCAGTTTAATAATTTTAATAAAACAAGGTAAATTTTTGCGAAATTCCATTCGTTATTATTTATTCATGCGCATAATATAGGTATATGTCCGCGACTTCGTTCGCGTACCTAAAGTACACGAAGACGTAAAGTCATTTTGATCTGTACCTCTGTTGCGGCGTGATCAAAAGACAAACCTACTAACAAACACACAACAACAACAAACAGATCATATCTGCACTCAAAAAAAAAAATATACTTACAATGTTTTTGTGCTTTGTTTTGACATTTTTATTAGGAGGTCTTGCTGGTGAACCATCGATATCTATTACTTACTACTTTTATGTAGCTACTGTGTCTCTACTGCCGTGCCATGATACAGTATTGTATCTAAAAACAATTTTTCAGGAATCCCAATTTTCTGTTTTTTTTTTTACCATTATGTTTTACGAGATACATTTAAAGTTTCTTAGTATTTTAAAGACTTAATTGAAATATTTGAATGCCATTACATTATAGTACATAGCATAGTAAACATGTGCAAGGAACTCATTTATCACTGTTATGATAAAATGATAAAAAACTATGTCTGAAGATACAGTTAGTATATATCGTCTTGGCACGACAGTCTAATTGATTGACCTCTCTATTGTTTCAGGAAGATACTCCTCCCCAGTCTACAGATAAAGCAGTGCAGTTCGTTGAACAACCCACGGGTTTGAAAGTTATACCTTTACCCCTTGTTGATGCCGATCATGAACTCTCCTTCAATGTCTCTTGGGACCCGCCTTTAGGTCAGTATATCGTCTTTTTTTTAAATATTAGCCAAGCTGAAGTTGCCTAATATACTCCTATCCCCTCAAAATAAGCGGAAAGCTTGTGCTAGGTGGGTACGACAATTATAGTGCAACGGGTTGGATTCGAACCTGCAACCTTTCAGTTTTCGCACCTTTAACCGTTGGACTATTGAGGCTTCATAATCGTCGTTGGCTACTTGCAGTTGTACGTTGCTGGTCTTTTATCCACACGCCAAGATATTGAGTCGCTTGTATTCAGGATTTGCTTGAGACAGATCTGGTGACGGCCTTCCTGGCGCAGTGGTAAGCGCGGTCTTATGACTGGGAGGTCTCGGGTTCGATTCCCGGCGGGGACAATTTGGGGATTTATAATTTCTGAATTGTCTCTAGTTTGGTTTCGTCTGGGAAGCTTTTTCCGTGGCTAGTTACCACCCTACCATCAAAGAATGAATTCAAAATCAAAGTTTGGCTGAATTTATCGCGTCCTTTCTGCAACAATGAATTTTAGCCAATAACGAGTAAGAATCGACGAATCAGAGGCGATTGCAATCTCACATTTTTAGAGAATAATACAGAAAAAAGTAAAACTAAAAAAGTACCTACTAAGTTTCAAAAAAAAAGTAACCCTAAGTTACTGATCGTCCATTAACTATATTGTATTTGGAAAGTAAAATATGATACGAGTATAAAAGTTCCAAAGTTAATAAGTGTAGGGAGACAGGCTTATCCCCAAAAGGGATCTCTTTTTATCCCAATCTTTGACTTCGGTGGCTGAAAGGCATAGTTATATAACAGTTATATAATACCTAATACTAACAAAACCTTGCTAGCTTGACGTCATCATCAATTCATCAAATAACTATTATAATAGCTATACCTACTAGTTGTCTGCCCCGAACTAATTACTCCTATACTAGAACTTGTAATATGTTTAGTGTTTAACTTCTAGAATAATAATAATAGATATAAACCTATTATGTATATGAAAAAGAAGAGAGCAAAGTATACTCATTAATTTTATTTCTGTTTGATAAATAATAATTGATTGATATTATTAATATTGATGTATTTGTTGTGTAACTATAAGACATGGCTAAAATTGTTTATTAGTTAGAAGTATTAATTTAAGTTTGAGGCCACTTTGATGCCCCCCAAAACCTCAATTTTTGTAGTAAATAAAATTAAACAAAAATGTTGTGTACTCTGTTTAAAAAAAGTTCAACGTTTCACTCCCGTGGAGTAAAGGTACCTATAACCTTAAAAGTTATATAAATAGTAGTTAGTTAAAAAATGTAAAGAAAATGCATTGTTACAGGAGGCAAAGTGCAAGCGTACTCGCTGGAAGTTCACAGTGAAACAAACACAATTGACTGCCGTCTGTCCAACTTCTGTTATGAGTCCAACATCCCAGGGGTAAGTCAACAGGGGACAAAGAAGTTCTCTTTGGAGACATTATAAATCACACTAATATTATAAAGGCGAAAGTATGTGTGTGTGTGTGTGTGTGTGTGTGTGTGTGTGTGTGTGTGTGTGTGTGTGTGTGTGTGTGTGTATGTGTGTGTGTGTGTGTTTGTGAGTGTGTGTGTGTGAGTGTGTGTGTGTGTGTGTGTGTGCTGCTCCTTCACGCCACAACAAATGAACCGGTTTGGCTGTTTGGGATGAAGATAACTCACACCTAGAATTAACCTAGAGTTCCCGAGGAATGCGAAAAACCTTAAACAACGGAATTGTGGGCATCCTCCAGTATTTCTCTCGACAATAGGTTGGTAACCACGGCCAAAACCTCCCACCAGACAAGACCAGAGACAATTCAGAAATTATAAATTTTCAGATTGACCACTCGAACTTGAGACCCAGTTTTAAGACCACAGCGCTTACCAATGCGCCAGGGAGGTCGTCAAAAATGTCCTTTTTTTAAAAAAATTGCATCGATCGACAACCGATCCGTTGATCGATCCAACACGATGAACGATCGATCGATGAACCGATCCAACACCCAACGCTGTTCCAGGATTCTCTGTGGAGCCTGATCCCGGCGTTTCCCAGTCCAGCGGAGGACGACTGCGCGCTGCGACCTGGCTGCGCTTACTGGGTCAAGCTGATCGCCAGCCCCTGGGACGGACATTCCTATGCGGACCTGCATGTCCAACTTGATGGTACGTTTGTTTATGTGTATGTATGTGTATTTTCTTCTTTATCAACTAATGGACGTCCACTGCTGGACATAAGTCTCTTGCATGGACCTCCACAGGCCTCGGTCTTGCGCTATCAGAATCCAACGGCTCCCTGTGACTCGTTTGATGTCGTCTGTCCAACTAGTGGGGGGGTCTGCCAACACTGCACTTCCCGGTGCGGGTTCGCCACTCCAGCACCTTGGGACCCCATCGACCATCAGCTCTTTGAACTATGTGCCCCGCCCATTTCCACTTCAGTTAATATGTATGTTTGTAAATATTATGTTTGAAGACCTGGGGCAGACGAGGTGGTCAAAATCATCAACATTCAGCGTACAGTTTGTTCACAGAATGTGTGGAAGGCGTGTGTTCGTGCGCGCATGCGCCGCGCCTGCCGCAGCCTGCGGTATCAGCCAACACCATATCCATCCACGGAGACCTGTTCGCGAACGTCTCCTGGTCACTCCCCGTCCCGCCAGAACCACTAAGACTGCCTCCGCGGTTGAGGAAGCAATATTACCTTATAAGGTACTGTATTTTTCAGTTAACTGAAGGCTACAAGGGATTAGTCCCTTGTTGACTTCTTTGGTACTTCCTTGTTTTGTAAAGGCAGTTAGCCAGCTAGGGGATTGTTGGAGACCCGTTCGTGAACGTCTCCTGGTCACTCCCCGTCCCGCCAGAACCACTCAGACTGCCTCCGCGGTTGAGGAAACAGTATTATCCTATAAGGTACTGGATTTTTCAGCTAATCCCTTGTCGACTTCTTTGGTACTTCCTTCATTTGTGAAGGCAGCTATGGGATTGTTGGAGATCTGTTTGTAGCCGTCCCCTCAGAACACTCAGACCGCCTCCTCTGTATTATTTTATAAAGTACTGGCTTTGTCAGCTAATCCTTTATTGATTTGACTTCCTTGTTGGCATTTTTTTCATAATATAGATAACGTAAAACTTGTGCTAGGAGTAGATAAATAGGTACGGTAACGTACCATAGCTGCTATACACAAATAGGTATATAATGTGCCCTGGCCTAAGGATCCATGCTCGCTGCTAAAATACAACGAACTTGGATATTATATAAGTATGAGTACTCGTATATAAATAAAGCCGGCCAAGTGTGAGTCAGACTCGTACACGAAGGGTTTCGTATGATCGTAACAGTGAGACAACATAACAACAACAAAGGTTGAGAGGTTGAGCAAAAACCGCCGAAAAAATCACGTTTCTTGTATGGGGGCCCCTTTATTTATTTTATTTTACTTTATTATTTGTTAATATAACGGCAATAGAAATTCACGCAATTCAACACATTCTGTGACAAGTCCACCTATGCCTGAGATACAGCCTGCTGAATGATAAAGGGACGGGCGGACGGACCGTGGAGGCTTAGTAATAGGGTCCACTTGGCACCCTTGGGTACGGACTACGGAACCCTAGAAAATGATCTCATACTCGTAATAAAATATTCAGTCCACGAAATTCCGTTACGAAAATTGAATTTGCTCCAGTTTGAATCTCTTTTGAAGTCTGTCGCAAACTAAGTTATTGGCTACTTATAGGTACTACGTAAATAAATCCGAAATAATCACGTAATAATAAGGTTCTCATCTATCCACTTATTTCATTATGTTAGCTCAATTTTCCTACCTATTGAATAGAAAATTTTAAATAGGTCCTTACTTCAAATAAGGACGGCCCAGTTCAAGAATTCCTTAGGTTCATAATGGTCATGTTCAAGGAGTCTTTATGTCCATTTTTCTAGAACAGAAAAAATGGACGTATGGACTTCTTGAACTGCTGATGCCCGCGACTGCGTTCGCGTGGATTGAGGTTTTTAATTCCCGCGGGAACTCTCCGTTTTTTATCCCTAAAAAGCCTATGTGTTATTCCAGACTATAATCTAACTCTGTGCCAAATTTCAGCCAAATTGGTCCAGTCGTTGCCGCGTGATGGAATAACAAACATCCATACAGCCAAACTTTAGTTCGATGTAGTCAGGTTTTCTCACAATGTTTGCCTTCACCATTAGGAGCAAGTGTTTAATTGCTAAAAACTCACATAACTCCGAACAGTCAGAAGTGGGGTTCGAACCCCGGACCTGTCACCGCTTTTCTGTAGAGTTAGTAAAATTGAACCATGAGGACATTGAATTAGGCCTCAATTTCGTGTATGCATTTTTACGTTTACGTATACGGATACCGATGGATACGCTCCAAATTAAAATCGGTGTTACTGAATTTGTGACTTTCAGTTTAGGTTCATTTTACTTTGACGCTAATGTCATCGAATACAAATACGATCAATCGAATTAAATCTTATCTTACTTATCCTTCTGCTTGTCATTTTTGATTTCCACTGAGCAATTTTTTGGTTTTTGTCCACAGTATAGGCAAAGAAATAGTTTTACCAAACGCCCATCATGGGCGCTCTTGGTACACGCCCACTGTCACACGGCGATTCGACGCTCAAGGCTTCGTCGTCATACCTGAAGCTTTACAATGGAGGCTGCTACCAATAACGGAGCGGAGCGGAGCGCGGAGCGTGGCGCGGAGCGGTGATGGTCCCACGCGGACCATCGTACTAGACGTCAAATTAGAAGCGCGTGTCAGCTTAGTGGACGAACGAGGATGCGTGGGACCGGCGGGAAACGCTACCGCCTATGGTTTGTACCAAATTTTGTATACATTAGTTAAGGTTAAACTAATACACTTTCGCATTTATGGTATTAATTTAATTGCATTTTTATAGCAGTGTAGTCACTGAGTTTCTTCTTTTTCAGACCCCGCAGAACCAAAAACTCCAATACCGGAACCCGGGTTTGAATTTCAAGTAAGTATCTATTTGAAAGATTGAGGCAAGAAAACAACGATACTCAGAAAAATTATAAATCTCAGGAACCACTGGTTCGAATTGAAAAATTCTTTTTGTGTTGGATAGTCCATTTATCGAGGAAGGCTTTAGGCTATATAACATCACGCAGCAACTAATAGGAGCGAAGCATCAGTGAAAAATGTTGCAAAAACGGGGAAAATTATCCATATTTAAAATATATTCTTTTAAAAATAATAACAGAAATTGACGCGGACGAAGTCGCGCGCAACAGCTAGAGTTATATAATAAGAGAGATATATCAGATCTTAGATATACATAGACACATTCGAATTTGCCCGTGGCTTCGTTCGCGTTAATTTAGATTTTTCCAATCCCCATTTCACCCCCATAAGGGTTGAATTTTCATAAATCCGCGTAAAGGCCGGCAACACATTGGTGGTGCCTCTGGTGCTACAAGTGTTCATGGGCGGCGGTAATCACTTAACATCAGGTGACCCGCCTCCTCGTTTGCTCGCTAAAAATATTTAAAAAAAAAAATCCTTTCTTAGTGGATGCCTACATCCTAATAACTAGCTATCTGTATGCCTTCTAGCCCGATCCAACCAGTCGTTTATGGTTTGCGATGATAGATGAGTCAGTCACCTTCTCCCTTTATAAATCTATACATACTCATATTATGCTATTTTACCATGAGTATGGGCTCAACATTTATTTTCTATGCATTTTAAGTGGCAATGTTTCCTTTCAACAGGCTCTCTGGGCAGTGATCGGCGGTGCCTGTGTGCTAGCGATGGTCGCGATACTGGCGTTTAGCGCTCGAGCGGTCAAGGGAGTGCTGAAGGAATTCCGCCCGGAGCCCGTCCCCGCTGCGCTCCAGCCACTGAGATCGCACCCGAACTGGTTGTCGGTAGACGCGTGAGTACTTAGCCTTATATTTTGATCACAAAAATGCTTACTAATATAAAATGTGCACTGTGCGTGTGTGGCTCATAAAGATTTCTGTCTTACAATTAACGTCTATGAATCGTGTACTGCCGTCATAAGGAATCGCATCTGTAATTTTTTTCGAAATTGAGTTAGATTCAGCATCAAAACAAAAAAATACATCTACCAGTAAACAGTATTTTAAATTTTGTTTAAACTTATCACAGTGATAAGTTTAAACAAAATTTGAAAATACTGGTAGATGCGTCTTTTTGTTCTGATGCCGAATATGTCTAATGTCTGATGGGTCTAACTCAATTTCGAAAAAAATTACAGATGCGTCCATTTTCCTTATGACGGCAGTGTAGTATTTAATTTTAACTATATTAGCGGTGTCTGACAAATCGCTGGTAATGTAACTACATGCTGATAATGTGGAGGAAAACACTAAATACATACTAAATTAATAAGTTTCATTTACCCGCTACGCTTGAGCCACTCAGACCGCACCCAAACTTGCTCCGTAGATACGGGATTACATAGCCTAGTTTTTAATTAGGCTGTCAGATTGAACGCTCTTAATTAATAAAGGTTTCATATACGTTTTGTGTAATCAAAGCGCCCTTGAAAGCTACGTTACATAATAATGGTCGATAATTAACTTCTATTTGAGTAGGGGAAAGCGGGAATGGATGAACCGTGTGTGTTTTAATATTTTTTACCCTACGTCAAAGACGTGCCGTCAAGCGATTTACCGTTCCGGCACGACGTCGGTCGTGTTGTAACAGATTAGGGGTATGGGTTGAGTGTACACTATCATACCCCTTCCAAGCTAGCCCGCTACCATCTTAGACTGCATCGTCACTTACCATCAGGTGAGATTGCAGTCAAGAACAATCT
Source organism: Hipparchia semele (assembly GCA_933228805.2). Taxonomy (NCBI): domain Eukaryota; kingdom Metazoa; phylum Arthropoda; class Insecta; order Lepidoptera; family Nymphalidae; genus Hipparchia; species Hipparchia semele. The sequence continues at coordinate 3,146,775 of OW121723.1, read as the reverse complement.
TGTTATAATTTTCCATTTCTTAGAAGTTTTCCATTTACTCGTACACATTTATCCTTATAAAAGTTTTTTGCAGTTAGCACATAGCAATGAATTTGCTGCGTTTATTTTTAGGCGTTTGAACTATGAAAATGAAAAATGAAATGAAAATATTCTTTACTAGTTCATGCCCGCGACTTCGTTCATGTGGATTATGGTTTTTTGGTTTCTCGCGGAAACTCTCTTATTCGGTGGGATAAAAAGCCTATGTGCTATTTCAGTCTATAATCTATCTCTGTGCCTTTCATCCAAATCAGTTTAGTTGTTGCAGCGTGATTGAGTAACAAACATCTATACATCCATCCAAACTTTCGCATTTATAATTTTTTTTAAAGAATATTAGGTAACCAAGCTGAAGTTGACTAATATTCTCCTCTCCCCCCAAAATAAGCAGAAAGCTTGTGCTAGGAGTGGGTACGACAATAGTGCAACGGGTGGGATTCGAACCTGCGACCTTTCAGTTTTCCGTCCGCACCTTGAACCGTTGGGCTATTGAGGCTTATATGTATATTAATATTACTTATATTATATTAATAATAATAGGATTGTACACCAAAGATTTAAAAAAAGACGTGTGGCACTCGGGGACTTCCGCGGTAAAGCTATTGCATAGCATTTTTTATCAACGCCATCTAGCGGTGAGAGGAGTCCCGTGTCAGGTTATTTTCGTTACGGAATTTCTGGATTCGGTCTCCACGCTCAAGGCCCGCGATAGAAGCTATGCAATAGCTTAAAAAACTTGCATAACTAATACACACGTAAACAACAGAGAGTAAAATTAATAATTAAAATACAAACCCGTATTTCCTCATACAAAATACTAGTTTGACAGTTATACTTTGGCTAACCACTGAGAATAACCCCACTGAAATGGATTTCGCAACCAAGTTAATCAAACTTCCATACAATTATATCAATCTGCGACCGATTTCGCAGTGATTGCACAAGAGATAGGCGCAGGATGGATCGACGGCGGAAGTTATCGGTCCATTGTGTGGATTCGATTCCCGACCGATGCTATCTCAACGAGCTAATTTGAATACGGCAGCTTTCTACTGTTTTTCTCATGAGTCTGCTTCTGTAATAGTGTTACGAGAGTGAATTGACTTTTTGGGAAGTTTCCATTATGTAAGGAAGCTTGGGTAAGGTACTAGAGTGATATTGTATTGAAGGCAAAGCTTCACCGACGGTATAAGGCAAGTAAATCAAAAGATGATTACGAAGCGTTCGCGCAGTGTAGGGCGAAAGTTAAAGCCATGATATCATCGGCCTACGGGCACTATAGGAATCGAGTTCAGAACCAGCTACAAAAGGATCCGATGTCGTTCTGGAACTACACTAAGTCAAAAAGAACTAGTAGGGGTTCACAAAAAATTTTTAAGAGTGGGGTGTTGTTGTCTGACGAGCAATGCGCGGTAGAATTTGGCAATTATTTTCAGTCAGTCTATAGTTCAGAGCGAGCCGAACTGAATGTTAATGCAGCGGTAACCACAGCTGGCGGAGATAACGGAGCGGCGCGGGTACATATGGACCGACTTACATTAGATGAGGTAAAACAGGCTCTTAAAAAACTTAAGCCAAAGAAGTCTTCAGGACCGGATGGTATACCGCCTTATATTTTTAAAGACTGTCGATTTGTACTGGCAGAGCCGTTACTTCACATATACAATCAGTGTCTCAAGACAGCTAGGTTTCCAGAGAAGTGGAAAGTGACTCGGGTCGTTCCCGTACCGAAAGGTGGGTGTGGAACCCAGGTGGAGGGGTACAGGCCAGTTGCAGTGTTGTCGACCCCGGCGAAGGTATTAGAATCAGCTATTCATAGTAGTATTTACACTCAGGTTAGCGCGCAACTATCTGACTGTCAGCATGGATTCCGCCCTGCGAGAAGCACTACCAGCAACCTTCTCGGCTATATGTCTCATATTATTCCAGCGGTAGATGGGGGAGGGCAGGCTGATGTAGCATATTTCGATTTTCGTAAAGCCTTTGATTTAGTCGATAACGATGTATTGCTCAAAAAGTTAGCATCAGTTGGATTCACTCCACATCTACTGAACTTTTTTGCCAGTTACATGACAGATAGGCAGCAATATGTAGATTTTAGGGGCCACAGGTCGGAACCGTATTACACAAGGTCTGGTGCGAGTCAAGGTAGCAACCTGGGACCCTTGCAGTTTATCTTAATGGTAAATGATCTCCCGCAGGTGGTACAGGACGCTAAATGCTTGTTATTTGCGGACGATCTCAAGCTTTCTCTGGCTGTAAATGGTGACGATGACTGTGTCAAATTGCAGCAAGACATAGACAGAGTTGTGACATGGAGCAAGGACAACCTATTGCAATTTAATAACTCAAAATGTGCAGTCATCACTTTCTCCAAGTCACGAGCCCCTATCCATTATAATTATCATATTGATGGGATACCAATGGCGAGAGTATCAAAAGTTAGAGACCTAGGGGTTAGTTTAAACGCTGAGCTTTCGTTTCGTGATCATATTACAAATTGTTGTAAGAAAGCTTACAGGAATTTGGGGTTCTTGCTTCGTACCGTTGGTAATTTTACTAATATAAAGGCTATTATCGCAATATACAATGCGTTGGTAAGGAGTCAACTTGAAAGTAATGCGGTCATTTGGGCTCCATATGAGGCAAAATATAGTATCATGTTGGAGCGAGTACAAAACAAATTTATTAGGTTCTTGTACATGAAGCTTTATGGGGTTTACCCATTCTACCCATTGATGTACCCTACCCTATTTGTTTTGGGTATGGTCGGATACAATGAGCTAAGATCTAGAAGGGAACTAGCACTTGTTACGTATATTTTTAAAGTAATGAGAGGCAAGTTATTTAATGCGGACGTATTAGAGCAGGTGAGGTTTGGAGTGCCGAACGGGTACGTGTGGCGGAGGCGCAGGCCGCCGCTGCTGGCGCTGCCGCGAGGGCGCACCAACTTACTAAAGAAGGCGCCGCTGGTGCGTGCGCTTCGCACCCTGAACGTCGTGGCCGAGCGGATCGACCTGTTCTGTTGCACTCTGAGTGAACTCACAAGGGTCGCAATGTGGGCAATATGCTACTGTTTAGATTAGGTTATTTTTAATTTATATGGACATTGTAATAGTTTTTAAGGTATACACGAGCGAATTGGGATTTGTCCTGTAAAGCTCTTGTAAGAATTGATAAATAAATAAATAAATAAATAAATAAATAAATAATATTGATTGACCTAAAACCAATTATTATTATTCTTCCCTGAATATACACCTATAAAACCCCTTACAAACTTTCACTGGTGCGATTCATTTTAAATGATAAATGTTGGCGCAGTGGTGAGCGCTGTGGTCTTATAACTGGGAGGTTTCGGGTTCGATTTTCGGCGGAGGCAATTTGGGAATTTATAATTTCAGAATTGTCTCTGGTCTGGTCTTGTGGGCTTTGGGCGTGGCTAGTTAAGACCCTACCGTCAAAGACCGTTAATTGAGACCATTCTAATGGGCCCAATCACATTATATCTGCTGTAACCTATTGGCTATTTGATGCTGCAGAATCAGCTCAAGGTGCCCATGGCTTGGAAATAATCCGAAGAAGCGACACACCAACTTTGGCAAGATAGTCCTTGACTGCTATCTCACCTGATGGTAAGTGACGATGCAGTCTAAGAAGGTAGCGGGGTAACTTGGAAAGAGCGTGGCAGTGTACATCAACCGATACCCCTAATCGCCATCTTACCGGAACGCTAAAACGCTTGGCGGCACGTGTTTGACGACAGGGTGGTAAGTAGCCACGGTTCAAGCCTCCCGCCGGACAAAAATGCAAAAAAACAAACAATTACTACATGTAGCCGTCACATTCTAAAATAACGAAACATGATGATTTTCGCAAGATCTGTGATTGTGCGCGTGAATGTACGATAACTCCGCATTAGCCTCCAACACACTCGCACAATGATCCGTTATGCAAGTTGCGCCATTAAAGTCTCCATCACACACAACGCGGGCCGGAAAAGTGACCACTGCGACTCCTTCTCCAGCTGTTAGGAAATTGTGTTGTGTTGCTAGAATGGGGTCGAAAATAATGAAACGTTTGGGAATAGAACCGTCGACCTTTCAGTTCTCAGCCACAACATTAACCGTTAAGTTTTTGAGTCTATATTTGTGTCCTATGCTATATCGAACCAGTACGCCATAAATAGGACACTCGATGATCTACTAGACGTCTCATGATTGCCACACTCTTTTATTGTAAAAATGAACATTACATAAATTGATATTAATTGCAAATAACTTTCATTCAAGTTCTTCGTTACGTTTTATTTTAAAATTATTTTTTTTCTCTCTCTCTAATACCTACTTGTACTTGTGCTGTGTCCTTTTCTAGTTTTTTTACATGTTATGTTACATTCCTTTCGTGACATGATTCCTATTTTACCTTAAACTTTTTTTATTAATACAAGGAATATTTTTTTAGTACAACTTTCGATAATAATCAGTTATGTAACTTGAACTTTCCACATGATCTTCCGATAGAACAGAATCTTTTACTTTTATTTCGGTTGTCATTGTTTTTGCATGTATCGGATAAGTAAAAGCGGTGTCTGGCGAGGATGTCCTAAAGGCCCCAAAGTGACGGCCTGCCGTAGTATAATACTCCGCGTTGTATTTGACCCAAGCTTAAACGAGGTGGCGAGGCAATGACGATATACTAATGATTATTTCATTATTATAATATCGTTGTTCATTGCTTATTTTGTAAGTTGTATACCTTTATTCATGTCAACTTTGGTTTTACTCTACAAAGAGGTTACATTTTGTTAATGAAAGACAAACAAAAAATTTAAAACTTGTGTTTTGATTATTTTATTGTAGGCTTAACGAACCGAGCCAGTTATTTTGATTTTTTTTTATTCGATGACAAGGTAGCCCTTGACTGCGATCTTACCTGATTATTAAGTGACGATGCAGTCTAAGATGGTAGCGGGCTAACTTGGAAGAGGTATAGCTGTATAAATTCGACCCATACCCTTAATCGGTTTCTACGACGAAGTCGCGGGCATCAGCTAGTAAATAAATAAACATTATTTTACTGTGACCAACATTAAAGTTTATAATCAATATGAAAATAATCATACGGTCCACATAGACTGCTTGTTTTTTTTTATTCGTTGACAAGGCAGTCAGTCAAGGTAGCTTGCAGCTGTAAAACTTATAAGTAGGGGTTTTTTTTTTGATGACAAGATAGTCCTTGACTGCGATCTCACCTGATGGTAAGTGACGATGCAGTCTAAGATGGTAGCGGGCTAACTTGGAACGGGTATGGCAGTGTAGATTCAACCCATACCTACCCCCCAATTTGGTTTCTACACGCCATCATGCCGGAACGCTAAATCGCTTGGCGGCACGTCATTGACGGTAGGGTGGTAACGGCTAAAGCCTCCCACCAGACCAGATCAGAGATAATTAAGAAATTATAAATTCCCAAATTGCCCCCGCCGGGAATCGAACTCGGGACCTCCTAGTCATAAGACCACAGCGATCTTTACTAGATCGTAAAAATAGACGCTAAATACAGACAGGCTAATAATCTAGGTGGATCTAGCAATTGTATCGGCACATACAACACACGTCGGATATGATTTATCGGTGAACATCTGTCAGGCTGTTTTTTACACAGCAAAGTAGTTAGATGATTGCTAGAGCACCTCAGATTGCTTATGTACTTCTTACGCAATATCTCCGCGTAGTGGTGAGCGCTGTGGTCTTATAACTGGGAGCTCTAGGGTTCGAATCCCGGCGGGGTCAATTTGGAAATTTATAATTTCTAAATTATCTGTGGTCTCGTCTGGTGGGAGGCTTTGGCCGTGGCTAGTTACCACTCTACCGTCAAAGACGTGCCGCCAAGCGATTTAGCGTTCCGGCACGATGGCGTGTAGAAACCGATTAGGGGTATGGGTTGAATTTACACTGCTATACCCCTTCCAAGTTACCCCGCTACCATCGTAGACTGCATCGTCACTTACCATCAGGTGTGATCGCAGTCAAGGGTTATCTTGTCATCGAATAAAAAAAAACAGAATTTACATAAATAAGAAGTATTATTATTATTTTTATTTCTATCGTCTCCCTACAAAGCATTCATTTAAGATACTTTTTTTACTTACTTTTTAAAACATTATGGGTGACTGGCAATCCTACTTTTAAATCAAATCAGATGATCATTAAAACCCAGCACCCTACAGTGAGTGGGCGGAACGCTTTATGATACGGCAACTAAATATAAGCACAGACTGAATAGTTATGAGAGTGATATTCAAACTCTTGTAATAATGATTGCACAATGATCTCACGATATCGTCGGGGACAGTGCAAAACCACGTATGTACCATTGGTAAAAACCGCGGATCTACACTAGTCACAGTTTTACAGGGGTAGTTTAAAACCTTATAACTTTCTTATTTCTACGGCGATTGGGCTAATTTTTACAATGAGAGTATTAATTTATGTGTTCTATGTATTGATAAAAATAGATGTCTTTTAAAGAGATCAATTTGGTCGCTACGACACTTACGCGATTTTAATTTGACCCCAAACGAAAATGGATTTTAATGTACTAATGTTAGTTACGCGGATTTGCACTATTACCGACAATATGACGTCATTAAAAAATCAGCGCTGTATGCTCTTGCGCAGGTAGAAAGCATACAGCATTTTGCTGAGTTGGGACCTTTTTTTCGTTTCGGGTTGTGCCACATACGACTTAGTTGTTCCGGCGCTTCTTCTGCTTGACGCCTTTTGTCTTTAACGCTCCAGTGGTGGAGGCGCCGGAACAACCTAATCTAGATATACGTATTGGGTGATGTGTGGCACAATTTATAAAATAAACGATTCTTTCTTTCAATTATAAGTAAACACACACAATTGTCAAACATTATATCGTCCAGTAGTCGGGTTAAAAGGTTTGAATTCATATCTAAAAGCATAGCACCTTCATAAGCACTTAGTTTCCCAATAGACACGTCCATATAAAGCATTTGATGGTCAATTAGGCACTTGAAAAAATGTCAAACTAGCCGAGATGGTACTGTATGGAAGGTCGTTCGACACTTGCGAAAGATATGAAATCATTAAGAGTAAATAGTCAATATTTATTTGTGCAAGATAGGCTTGCGCTTGACGTCACCCTTGCCGATGGTCGATGATTCAAGACCCTAATCCCTAATAAAGGCAGGGTTGTGATTTTACCACAATGGGCAAGATGACAGTAACAAACAAAATAATGAGTTTTCTCATGAAATAGGGATTTATGGATTATAAAAAACGTATTTCTCTTTCTACTAGTTGATGCCCGCGACTTCGTTCGCGTAGATTAAGGTTTTAAAAATCCCGCGGGATCTCATTGATTTTTAAATAAAAAGTAGCCTATGTCACTCTCCCGGTCCTCAACTATACCTATGCAAAAAATCAAGTCGATCCGTTGCTTTGTTGCTGCGTTATTAAAGGACAAATCAACAAAAAACACACTTTCGCATTTATAATATTAGTAAGGATAGTAAGGATAATTAATATGTATTAGTTATGCTAAGTGTAAAAGCTCGTGTTAAAGTATCTAAAGGGAATGAAGTACAAACAAGATAAAAGTTCAAAAACTTACACAACGTTTACTTTGTATCCCGAAAAATCAAAGAGTTCCCGCGGGATTTTTAAAAACTAAATCCACGCGAGCGAAGCCGCGGGCGTCAACTAGTAACTAATATTGTTTTAAAGTCTTTTTAAGTGGGTCCAGCTTTCTTTTAATACAACTGGAATCTAGTTAAAAGGTAAATCAATACTTCTCTATAAGTAGGTATATAATTGTTTTGTGACCCAGAATCAATTTAATAAGGTAAATTGAATAACTTTATTAATCAAGTTAAAAATAAAGCCCAGTCTCAGAGGCTTTCAAAACCACTTTTGAATCAAAAAGTAGAGGCAAAGAAGTAAGTAAAACAGGTAATTGGATTAATTTTTAATTGGTTTAGTTCGGAAGCACTCACATTTTGTGGCCTGAAATATAAAAAAACCTGAAATAGAAAAAGATAACCGCTCAACTCAAATACCTAAATTAATATACGTACTAAAGAGCAAAATCATGAGCCACGAAAAATTACTTTAAAATATAGTAAGTAATAAGTAGCGTTGCCAGACGTCCCGTATTTTAGGCATACTTTAAAATGTCCCGGCGGGACAGGCTATGTCCCGTATTTCAACCGTACTTCGTTTTTCATTATGAAATCGATCCAAGTATTCACACACGTAACGTTCGTAACATAGCGAGTTGATGAACGTTTTTAATGACGATGTATTGATTTTTACAGATATGTTAAAGCGAATAAAAATATGTTAAAACTAACTCGATCCTCGGAAAAATATTTAAAAAAAAATTACACTAAGTAATGTTTTTTAATTTGACCCGGGTAAAAAACTGAAATCCCGTATTTTTTGCCCATTTAACCATTTGTCCCTTATAAGCTGAAAAAAAATCTGGCAACCCTAGTAATAAGTATCGTAAACAAAATCAAATTCAAATTCAAAATTATTTATTTCATGTAGGCCACCTGGTAGCTTTTATGACATGCCATGAATCTACCACCGGTTCGGAATGCAGATTCTGCTGAGAAGAGCCGGCAAGAAATTCAGCAGTTGCTCTTTTCATAACAAAATATTACAATATTAATGTAATAGCTACATAATATATAAGAGCTTTTTAAATACGAGCTTTTCAAGAACCAATATACGATAGAGTCCCAAACTGTTAAAACGATGACGTTGCACTGCAAACGATGTTTGGTAATCCCTGCAAGAATCTATGTCCAGCTGTGGACATCCGGTGCAGACCACGAAGCCGGCTCCATATGTTCTATAGGATCCTGATCTGATCCTAACGATAGTAACGATATCCTAAAGAGATAATATATGCATGCGGTGTTTACCTTTAATTAGTTTAACATTCGAGTCCCGTGTTGAAATTGGTGACGTTGCACTGCAAACGGCGTGTGGGAATCCCTACAAGCGATTTATGTCCAACTGTGGACATCAGGAGTAGACCACGAAGCTGGTTCCATAATTTAGATTGGTTCTTAATCTGACCCTTATCTCCCGTCTGCTATTTTAAAGGATTGAATCATACACGGAAACGTTGCATAGATACATCGTGAGCTACCGGAGTACACAACCTAGTTAACTTCACGTTGTTTACCCAGTGTGAGCAGATTTTTATGTCATCACATCTGATGTAACTCGAGATAAGCACCCGTAAGAGACCCGAGAGATTAGCATCAACTTGAACTTTCATGTCAGCGTAATGTAGGGTAAGGTTATAGACAACAATAAAAATAGAGCTTATTATTAGCTGCTGTCGCTTGCGTCTTTTTTATTCGATGACAAGATAGCCCTTGACTGCGATCTCACCTGATGGTAAGTGACGATGCAGTCTAAGATGGTAGCGGGCTAACTTGGAAGGGGTATAGCATTGTAAATTCAACCCATACCCCTAATCGGTTTCTATACACCATCGTGCCGGAACGCTAAATCGCTTGGCGGCACGTCTTTGACGGTAGGGTGGTAACTAGCCACGGCCAAAGCCTCTTACCAGACAAAGCGCACTTGATAAAGCTTGCGCTTGACGACAATAAATACTGGATAGCACTGATGGTCTAGGTTGGAGCGCGCTTGCCTAGAAGATCCCTATTCACTCTTGCCTTGAAGGTACCTACTCAAATTATAGGTGGCAGGAAACACGGATACTGGAAGAGTGTTCCACACCTTAGCGGTTCTTATCAGAAACATTGAATGAAGCGTTTTGTTCGAGTAGGTTGGATTTCTACCACAAATCCGTATGTTACTCGTATTGCGTATCTGCGTCCAATTTTTGGAGATGTGAATGAAAGATCTGGGGTTCGATTCCGCAGTGCTTTCCACTGTAGTGCTTCACTTGTAGGGAGGTCGTAAGCGTGTTTATTTAGAATAGGTTAGACATTAGGTAAGTAGTGCATTTCGCTACATTTTCTTACATCAAGTCATGTCCGACATGATGGCAGATTGGTTCATGATGCAAGAGCTCTATGATTAGATACCTACTTCATACGCAGCGACTGATCAAGACTTCTGACCGCCTTAGGCTAATTATGACGCGCCCCCGCCAGGTGTTACGGACGGCCTAAAAAGTAGTAACTGAGTAGAGTAGTAGTGTGAAAATTTTAATATGGTTCATACTACCTATAAAAATTTTCAGATCGATCTGCAATGATGCTAGATTAATGCATACGCAGACACGATTTCAGCGCGCCCCCCCTGATCCTCGCGCCCTAGGCTGCAGCCTAATTAGCCTAAGGGTTAACGGCAGGATCTCCGAAAACAGCCTGTTTTAGATTCAATGGTAAACAATCAAATATTCATTGTTTTGATAGGTTAAAAATATATGTTGTAGATTAATACACGTTCTAATTTATTTTGCCGTTCAAAAGACCTAATTTTGAACTTCACTCGATGAAATAATATTCCGAAAACAGTGTAGTTTTCAATTGGGTTCCGGTTGTATGTGTAGTATATCAAAGTTAAACTAAAAAAAAAAATGACAAAAAATAGGCAAAAGCTTTTAGAACAATATTTTGGCGTTAATTTTTCTCTAAAAAGTTTTCTTTTTTTTTAATCATGACTGGTTTACTTTCTTTATAACAAAGTGGCTCGCGCGCCTCATTTCAGTAGCTCGCAAGGTATCATCGAGGTAGGACGTATCGCTCTAGCTGGCTCACTGCGATCCCCGCTGATCAGACGAACTATTGCAGTAGTGTTCACTTATCATAGATAATCAAAATAAAATTAGTGTGTAAATATTATTACCTATTATCTTCTAGTGTGTAAATCTTGTTATCTATTATTAAATCTGTAAATATTAATGTAAGTTAGGTACTCTTATAGTAAATTAATTAATTAAGAATACAATAAAGAGAAAATATGGGGGCTAACAATAAACAAAAGAAAAAAATATCCAGATTTAAATTACGAAAGCTTAGACAAAATTTAAGGTAAGTTTGATCCTTCTAATACAAATGTTGTACCTATTCTGTACCTTACCTACTTTATTTTTTTTAATTCTTGTGAATCTTTGGACAGACTTTCGAAATCGATCTGTAGGGCTAACATGCGCGCCACGAGAAAGTTTTGTCTACACGTTTACTCGTAGTCTCTATGTGAATCTCTACAGAGATTCACGAGTAAAGTGTAGACAAAATTTTCGCGTGGCGCGCATGTTAGCCCTACGAATTCCCTGCACTTGAGAACCATTGCCAAAATCAAAAAAAAAATGGCAGCCATTTTCTTTTTTCTCGTTATGGGACCGATTCCTTTCAAAATCGATATCTGGAGATCCCTAGTCTCATAAATGAGGTGACCAATGCCAAAATTATAAAAAGTGGCGGCCATTTTCTTTTTTCTCGTTATGGGACCGATTTCTTTCAAAATCGATATCTGGGGATCCCTGTGCTCATAAAAGAGATAACCACTGCCAAAATTAGAAAAAGTGGCAGCCATTTTCTTTTTTCTCGTTATGGGACCGATTTCTTTCAAAATCGATATCTGGGGATCCCTGTGCTCATAAAAGTGATAACCACTGCCAAAATTAGAAAAAGTGGCGGCCATTTTCTTTTTTCTCGTTATGGGACCGATTTCTTTCAAAATCGATATCTGGGGATCCCTGTGCTCATAAAAGAGATAACCACTGCCAAAATTAGAAAAAGTGGCGGCCATTTTCTTTTTTCTCGTTATGGGACCGATTTCTTTCAAAATCGATATCTGGGGATCCCTGTGCTCATAAAAGAGATAACCACTGCCAAAATTAGAAAAAGTGGCGGCCATTTTCTTTTTTCTCGTTATGGGACCGATTTCTTTCAAAATCGATATCTGGGGATCCCTGTGCTCATAAAAGAGATAACCACTGCCAAAATTAGAAAAAGTGGCGGCCATTTTCTTTTTTCTCGTTATGGGACCGATTTCTTTCAAAAATCGATATCTGGGGATCCCTGTGCTCATAAAAGAGATAACCACTGCCAAAATTAGAAAAAGTGGCGGCCATTTTCTTTTTTCTCGTTATGGGACCGATTTCTTTCAAAATCGATATCTGGGGATCCCTGTGCTCATAAAAGAGATAACCACTGCCAAAATTAGAAAAAGTGGCGGCCATTTTCTTTTTTCTCGTTATGGGACCGATTTCTTTCAAAATCGATATCTGGGGATCCCTGTGCTCATAAAAGAGATAACCACTGCCAAAATTAGAAAAAGTGGCGGCCATTTTCTTTTTTCTCGTTATGGGACCGATTTCTTTCAAAATCGATATCTGGGGATCCCTGTGCTCATAAAAGAGATAACCACTGCCAAAATTAGAAAAAGTGGCGGCCATTTTCTTTTTTCTCGTTATGGGACCGATTTCTTTCAAAATCGATATCTGGGGATCCCTGTGCTCATAAAAGAGATAACCACTGCCAAAATTAGAAAAAGTGGCGGCCATTTTCTTTTTTCTCGTTATGGGACCGATTTCTTTCAAAATCGATGTCTGGGGATCCCTGTGCTCATAAAAGAGATAACCACTGCCAAAATCAGAAAAAGTGGCAGCCATTTTCTTTTTTCTCGTTATGGGACCGACTTCTTTCAAAATCGATATCTGGGGATCCCTGTGCTCATAAAAGAGATAACCACTACCAAAATTAGAAAAAGTGGTGGCCATTTTCTTTATTCTTGTTATTGGAACTTATTTGTTACGTTCCCTTATTGGTTGAGCGAAGCAACGGCTGGATCGGCATGCTCGTGAACGGGTGTCACCAACGGGAATGTTTGTCTACTTTCTGGTTAGTACAGTAATGTGGAGTGGAGATATCGAATTTGAAAGAATTTTATCCAATAGTAAATAATGATAAGAACGCCTTTTTAATATTTGACTAATGTTTAACTATAGCAAAAAAAAATATTACTGCCACTTTTTCTAATTTTGACATTGATTACCTCTATTACGAGCACAGAGATTCCCAGATATCGATTTTGAAAGAAATCGGTCCCATAACGAGAAAAAAGAAAATGTTCACCACTTTTTCTAATTTTGGCCATGGTTACATCATTTATGAACCTAAGGATCCCCAGATATCGATTTTGAAAGAAATTGGTCCCTTAACGAGAAAAAAGAAAATGGCCACCATTTTTTCTAATTTTGGTAGTAGTTACCTTTTTTACGAGCACAGGTATCCCCAGATATCGATTTTGAAATAAATTGGCCCCATAACGAGAAAAAAGAAAATGACTGCCACTTTTTTAATTTTGGCAGTGGTTACCTCTATTATGAGCACAGGGATCCCCAGATATCGATTTTGAAAGAAGTCGGTCCCTTAACGAGAAAAAAGAAAATGGCCGCCACTTTTTTTTATTTTGGCAGTGGTTATCTCTTTTATGAGCACAGGGATCCCCAGATATCGATTTTGAAAGAAATCGGTCCCATAACGAGAAAAAAGAAAATGGCCGCCACTTTTTCTAATTTTGGCAGTGTTTATCTCTTTTATGAGCACAGGGATCCCCAGATATCGATTTTGAAAGAAGTCGGTCCTATAACGAGAAAAAAGAAAATGGCCGCCACTTTTTTTGATTTAGGCAGTGGTTATCTCTTTTATGAGCACAGGGATCCCCAGATATCGATTTTGAAAGAAGTCGGTCCCATAACGAGAAAAAAGAAAATGGCCGCCACTTTTTTTGATTTTGGCAGTGGTTATCTCTTTTATGAGCACAGGGATCCCCAGATATCGATTTTGAAAGAAGTCGGTCCTATAACGAGAAAAAAGAAAATGGCCGCCACTTTTTTTGATTTAGGCAGTGGTTATCTCTTTTATGAGCACAGGGATCCCCAGATATCGATTTTGAAAGGAATCGGTCCCATAACGAGAAAAAAGAAAATGGCTGCCACTTTTTCTGATTTTGGCAGTGGTTATCTCTTTTATGAGCACATGGATCCCCAGATATCGATTTTGAAAGAAGTCGGTCCTATAACGAGAAAAAAGAAAATGGCCGCCACTTTTTTTGATTTAGGCAGTGGTTATCTCTTTTATGAGCACAGGGATCCCCAGATATCGATTTTGAAAGGAATCGGTCCCATAACGAGAAAAAAGAAAATGGCTGCCACTTTTTCTAATTTTGGCAGTGTTTATCTCTTTTATGAACACAGGGATCCCCAGATATCGATTTTGAAAGAAGTCGGTCCCATAACGAGAAAAAAGAAAATGGCCGCCACTTTTTTTGATTTTGGCAGTGGTTATCTCTTTTATGAGCACAGGGATCCCCAGATATCGATTTTGAAAGAAATCGGTCCCATAACGAGAAAAAAGAAAATGGCCGCCACTTTTTCTAATTTTGGTAGTGGTTATCTCTTTTATGAGCACAGGGATCTCCAGATATCGATTTTGAATGAAATCGGTCCCATAACGAGAAAAAATAAAATGGCCGCCACTTTTTCTTATTTTGGCAGTGGTTATCTCTTTTATGAGCACAGGGATCCCCAGATATCGATTTTGAAAGAAATCGGTCCCATAACGAGAAAAAATAAAATGGCCGCCACTTTTTCTTATTTTGGCAGTGGTTATCTCTTTTATGAGCACAGGGATCCCCAGATATCGATTTTGAAAGAAATCGGTCCCATAGCGAAAAAAAAGAAAATGGCCGCCACTTTTTCTAATTTTGGCAGTGGTTATCTCTTTTATGAGCACAGGGACCCCTAGATATTGATTTTGAAAGAAATCGGTCCCATAACGAGAAAAAAGAAAATGGCCGCCACTTTTTCTAATTTTGGCAGTGGTTATCTCTTTTATGAGCACAGGGATCCCCAGATATCGATTTTGAAAGAAATCGGTCTAATAACAAAAAAAAACTGAACAAAATATGTAGTAAGTGTACCTAATAAGTAAAATATTAATCGAACTTACTTAATACCTTGTTTGAGCTTTAGCAGTTTAAAACTGCATGTTTTGTTCTTTCTTCAATTTAAATATTTCATAAACCTTAGAACTGCCCTACTGTTAGGTATCATAAGGTTATTTAATCTATGACGTAAAATTTTCGCTGCGGCGGGGTTAGCGAGTTCATTTGATGAGCGCGAGCGAGACCTCACCGTGCGAGGAACGAAGTGGCTCTAAAATACCTACTGCGGCCGAAGATCGTGCCCTTAATCAGGCCCTGTTCATACGAACGGATCTGGAATACAGATCGCGTGATCGGTTGATTTCACCGTAATTTCCATTTATTTCTCCTTCTATTGAGTAATATTTTTGGCATCTTTCCATCACCAAAATTATTTGATATGCGTGTGACGTCAGGCGTACAAAGACACAAACTTATCTTCTCCGTCGGTATACAAAGTAGCTAAACTAAATATATAAAAGGAAAAGGTGACTGACTGACTGATCTATCAACGCACAGCTCTAATTACTGAACCGATCGGGCTAAAGTTTGGCATACGGAATACGGATAGCAATGAGGACGTAGGCATCAGCTAAGAAATAATTTTCCAAAATTCCAACCCCTAAGGAGTAGGTAAAATAGGGATTTGAAAAATCGAACTTAACGTGAGCGAAGCCGCGGGTAAAGCTAGTTCTACTATTAAAAACCTCAATAGCCCAACTGTTAAAGGTGCAGATTGAAAACTGAAAGGTCGCAGATTCGAGCCCCACCCGTTGCATTATTGTCGGACCCACTCCTACCACAAGCTTTTTGCTTGTTTGGAGGAAATAGGAGGATATTAGTTAACTTAAGCTTGGCTAATATTCTTAAAAAAAAATGCGAATAGATGGCTGGATGGTTGGATGTTTGTTTCTCAATCACGCTGCAACCGCTGAACCTATTTAGCTGGACACAGAAATAGATTATAGTCTGGAAAAACACATAGGCTACTTTTTTCCCGGAAAATAAGAGAATTCCCGCGGAAATTAAAAAAACCTTCATCCACGCGAACGAAGTCACGGGCACCATCTAGTACGTAATAAGCCTAAATAGTTTTTGTCTCAAATAACTCTGACGCGCCGGCGAATGAACTATACGTACCTACTTCTTAATTATTCTAAGTGAGAATAAAGTTCTTTAAGGTACTTGGGCCATTTGACAATGCCACTTAAGCTGCCACCATTGCTCTCTTTACCACGATTAAGTTATCAAGACTAGGCCCGTCTTATGCATCGGCGAGAAAAAATTAATATGGATTATGTTGTAACTTAATAACAGTGTGGTGGTGTGGTCCAAGTTAAAAGAGCTTGCCATAGAAATTCTTTGTGGCGCTTCTACATATTTATGCTCAAAAAACATAACCCTCCTTCGTCAATCCTTACTAATTCATATCCTTACTAATATTATAAATGCTAAAGTGTGTTTATTTCTTAGTTTGTCCTTCAATCACGACGCAACAGGATTATGGATTGGAGAACATTTTTTTTAGACAGGAAAGAGTTTTTCCTTCAGTATAGAGATTTTTATAGACAGGAAATGGAGAGTAGCATAGGTTACATTTTATCCTGGAAAATTAAAGTCGATCAAAAACTAAATGCACGCGGACGAAGTAGCGGGCATCAGCTAGTCAAGCAATATATTGCACGTCCTTACCTCTTGCGTCTCTTCCAAGTTTTGCGGCCGGGTGTGATTTATCCAGTACGCGACAAGTAAGCTCCGATTTCTTACGTAACAGAGGTGATCGGGCCAATTTAGTCAAACCATCCCTTACTATAGAGATGATAGAGCTTTTAGCTCGCCCAACCACCTTAAAGAGGAGGGTAATAGGGCCCATGCGAAAAAACCGTGGCTCCAACAACTCTTATTGTCTGATCGAGTACTTACGTCTTGTATTTTTGAACGAGCGAAGCGAGTTCTCTGAGTCAACTAGGGCGCTTGCCTACTAGACAGAGAAGTGTGTCCGTCTAAATGTCTGTCAGAGCCCTATAACTTCTGAATTACTGAATATTAGAACGTGAAACTTGGATGAAAATTCAGTTATATCCTGTACTTGAACAACAAATACTAAAATTAGATAAATGTTATAAAGAAACGAAATTATTTAATTTTAATGCGCCATCTATTAGCATTATTGTGAAGCTAATAGCTTCACTATAGATGGCGCTGTGTCAGTAAAACAGTTTTATGTCAACTATTATTTTTTTTATTGCGTCTAATGTTAAAAGTTAATTATTACAATATATAATTAAAACTTTTGGGAATTATGGGATATCGCGAGGTCTCAGTTCGGGGCGAACCACTAGTTTAGACAGCAATAAAACGCGTTTCTTCTATACCTTGCACTGGTGACGATTATTTTCATACGAGTAGGTAAGTAGGTAGGTAGTATGTCGGTCATCACATCACATCACACTAATATTATAAAGCCGAAAGTTTGTATGTGTATGTGTGTGTGTGTGTGTATGTTTGTTACTCCTTCACGCCACAACGACCGACAACCGATTTGGCTGAAATTTGAAATGGACATAGCTCATACCCAGGACTAAAACATAGGCTACTTTTTATCCCGGAAAATTACAGAGTTCCCGCGGGAATCAAAAAACCTTTATCCACGCGTACGAAGTCGCGGGCATCGTCTAGTCGAACTATAAATATTAGAATATTAACTATAAATATTATAATATTAGAATAGAAGTTTCTAACAAAGTTCCGCTCCAATGTAGGCTCAAAACAACCAATGAATGTGTGAGTGCCATGTATTTTTTTTCTGTACTGGTACTGATAATTACGTTTTTGATTGTTATTGTGATGAATTATTTCCTTCACACACCCTTCAATTATTCCCTTTCACAGCACCAACAAAAAAGGGCAACAGTCCAGAAATAGAAGTTATCACTCCTAAACTAATCACGCCTTAAGAGCACCCTTCTCTTAAAACAATTCGTAATCAATTTTAAACATGAAGCTAACAGTATCTAGATCATTTTTTTGACAATTCCCCACGAGCTCATCGTACTAATGCGACGATATTCCATAGTCGGCCTATAAAGGCTTACTAAAAATGGCTTATCAACATCGCGTCGACTATTGTACTTCTAAGCGTTATAATTCGATGATGGCGGTACATTATTTCGGAGTGACCCGACGCGTGTTTTAATACGTAACAAATACAGGCTGCAACGGATGTTTCAATTTAATGTTTAATGCACAAGCGTTCGAGATTTGAGATACATATGATATGACGTTGAGCAACAAATAAGTCATGTCTAATTTGTGTTGAGAAATTACATTCTCTGACCGGTGTTTCTCATGACTTGCATATTAAGGAAAAAGGTTGGTTCATAGGAAGTAGTGTAATAGCATAATAATATCTGTTTAATTCTATCGCAGATATTGCAATGTTGATCGAAAGAACTTAAACAATATAAGTCAGGGGTGAAAACACTGATGCTGAGATCTATAGAGCGTGCTCTGACTTAGCTTGGACTTAAGTAGAGTCAAAACAAGACACAAATATGCTCTGACATAAATCTGTCTCATTTTAACTCTGTCTATAGATTTCAGTCTGACACATTCGGCGATCTACTAACGATATGGCGACAAACGATCGACTTGCAAAGAAAAAAATACACGTACCTACTACCCTCCCATCTAGGGTTGCCAGATTTTTTTTCAGCCTATAAGGGACAAATGGTTAAATGGGGGAAAAATACGGGATTTCAGTTTTTTACCCGGGACAAATAAAAAACAAAATTGTTTAGTCTCATTTCTTTTTTTTAATATTTTTCCGAGGATTGAGTCACTTTTAACGTATTTTTATTCGTTTTAACATATCTGTAAAAATCAATACAAATTATAATCGTAATTAAAAACGGTCAACAACTCGCTTTTTTACGAATTTTGCATGTGTGAATACCTACTTGGATCGATTTCATAATGAAAAACGAAGTACGGTTCAAATACGGGACAGAGTCAATCCCGCCGGGACATTTTAAACTATGCCTAAAATACGGGACGTCCAGGGAAATACGGGACGTCTGGCAACGCTACTCCCATCTCAAGTTGGCCGCTACCTCGCCTCGCGCTTCCCCGCACCGTACCTCAAGTCAGACCCGCTTAGTACAGATAGCAACGTACCTACCGCTCGCAATTGTTACTACCAAATTTTTGCGAAGCTTTTCACTATCAATAGTTAGCCATGTGCTTGTCTAAGAATACCTACGTCTCACACTAATATTATAAAGGCGAAAGTTTGTATGTGTGTGCGTATGTTTGTTACTCCTTCACGCCACAACGAATGAACCGATTTGAATAAAAGGAATGAGATTGCTCACGCCAAGGGTTAACTCGTTAATAGGCTACGTTTTACCCCGGAAAATTAAAAAGTTTCCGCGGGATTGAAAAACCTCAATCCACGCGGATGAAATCGTGGGACGAAATCTTGTTTTTGGTAAGAATACGATGAAGTCTTACAATTGGAATTGTAATTTCTCAACGTAACAAATTATTTCATAACATAATAATTACTTGATTTGAAAGTATAATATGATAAAAGTACGATGGGGCTGTCATATATTTATTGTATAAATATAAAAAATGCAGATTTAAAAAACATAATAATCTTCTTCTAAATATATAAAAGGAAAAGGTGACTGACTGACTGATCGATCAACGCACAGCTCAAATCACTAGACGGATCAGGCTGAAATTTGACATACAGATAGCTATTATGACCTAGGCATCCGATAAGAAAGGATTTTTGAAAATTCAACCTCTAAGGGAATAAAATAGGGGTTTGAAAAATCGAAGGTTGAAAGGTTGTCTGGTGGGAGGCTTTGGCCGTGGCTAGTTACCACCCTAACGTCAAAGACGTGCCGCCAAGCGATTTAGCGTTCCGGTACGATGGCGTGTAGAAACCGATAAGGGGTATGGGTTGAATTTACACTGCTATACCCCTTCCATGTTAGCCCGCTACCATCTTAGACTGCATCATCACTTACTATCAGGTGAGATCGCAGTCAAGGGCTATCTTTCTTTCTTCTTTCTTCGTACTGGGCTGGTTTCCACACTTAGACCAGTCATTGGTTTGTTGTGTGTGATGCACCAATCCTTCCGATGTTTTTACTCCAACCATCCCAGCTCTCTCCAGAAGTCTAGCAGGCCGCCCAGGTTGCCAAGGACTTCTCGAAGTGATGCTGGGGATCCGAGATGGTTTTTGCGTTGCTCTGCTACGCCCGTGCATCCTAGGAGCACGTGCGCCGGTGTTTCATCTGCCTCCATGCAGGCCCTGCATAGAGGACTGTCGGTGACACCTATAATGAAGAGGTGTTTGTTTAGTGGGCTGTGCCCTGTTATAATTCCCACCACCTTCCTGAGTTTACCTCTATCCAGGCGGAGTAAAGGGCTATCTTGTCATCGGATAAATAAAAAAAATAAAAAAAAGTTAACGTGAGCGACGCCGCGCCGCGGGCATAAGCTAGCTAAATAATAAAATATGTTTGCTAATATCAATTAAATGGTCGGCGGTCTTTGAAGTGGAATAATTTTACTGATGCTGGTTATAAATTAAGTGAAGAGGAAAGCTAAAACCACCAAATTGGCACCTCCAAAGTTCATCCGTACCGAATTAGTACGACGACGGTGAATGTCATATTATTTAGACACTGTTTACTAACACGATTAGAACGAAGAGAACGGCCCAAACCGCAAAAACTTTAAAGGCTTGGACACTCACAAACGTCTGTATCTAGCAAACGACACAAGTATACCGCCTTTTCTCCTCTCCCCTCCAAATAAGGGGAAAGCTTGTGTTAAAAATGGGTATGACAGTAGTGCAACGGATACCAGGTCGAAATGTTTTTGGAACCTTGCAGTTTACAGTCCGAAATTGGGTTGTCAAAATGCGGACATTAAATACAATCGAAAATGTAGCATGTAAGAATAACATATTTTGTAAACACATAAAATAAAAAAAAGATGTGTGGCACTCGGGGACTGCCGCGGTAAAGCTATTGCATAGCATTTTTTATCAACGCCATCTAGCGGCTCACCGTAGAGGAGTCCCGTGTCAGATTATTTTCGTTACGGAATTTCTGGATTCGGTCTCCACGCTGCTGGCCCGCGATAGAAGCTATGCAATAGCTTAACAAGAAATGCATAAAAGCCTCAATAGCCCAACGGTTAAAGTTGCGGACTGAAAACTGAAAAGTCGCAGGTTCGAGCCCCATCCGTTGCACTATTGTCGTACCCACTCCTAGCACAAGCTTTTCGCTTATTTGGAGAGGAGAGGAGAATACATATATGTCAAGTTCAGCTTGGCTGACTTTAAAAAAATAGTCATCGACCCGTAGCTGTTGTACAACAAACATACTTTCGCAATTATAATGTTTGTAGGGATATCAATTGTACAACATTAAATACTGTGATTATAATCGGGTACTATTGTTAATTTACTTTTGCTGTCATTTTAACTGAGTGAAAATTAATTTTATTCATTATTTATTCGTGGTATTTAGAACCTCCCCCGTACTTTATTACGAAATTATTTCCATTCAGATTCGTTACATTACAATTAAATGAATGTAATGAATTATTTATTAGCCCTTGTTTTGGTCTCAAAAGGAACACGTGACAACGTGAAGAGGGCTATCAAATTTCCATTTTCCATTCTAATGTTTCGACTTGAAATAATCTTCTACTATATAAAAATAAGTCGGGTTTTCCTTCCTGACGCTATAACTCCAGAACGCACGAACCGATTTCCACGGTTTTGCATTCGTTGGAAAGGTCTCGGGCTCCGTGAGGTTTATAGCAAAGAAAATTCAGGAAAAATTTCAACAATTTAAGAACGCGGACGAAGTCGCGGGCGTCCGCTAGTGATCTATTATTTTTTTTTAAAGAATTTTAGCCAAGCTGAAGTTGACTTATATCCTCCTCTCCCCTCCAAATAAGCGGAAAGCTGTAGGAACTCTTTATTTTTCCGGGATAAAATATTGCCTACGTGGTAATCCTGGGTATGAGCTACATATCTCCATTCCAAGCAGTCTAAACGGTTAATTTATTACTTGTGGACGGAAGGAGTTAATTTGTTACTCGTGAAGGAAGGAGTTAATTTGTTACTCTTGAAGGAAGGAGTTAATTTGTTACTCTTGAAGGAAGGAATTAATTTGTTACTCGTGAAGGAACGAGCATCCATCTACATATTTATATATCCATTCACCCATCTTATAACAAACTTTCGCATTTAAATAAGATAGATTTCTTCATGCTTTTATGAGTAATACAAATTCCTCAATAAATTAAAAGGCATTAAGCGAGTAATAGTTTAGCCTATAAGTGTGGAGAGGCCTTTACCGACCTCATAAAGGGAATAGTGGCTATTTCGAGGTAACTAAGCAACACGTTCGGTATTGATCAAAACTTTATTTCTAGTTAAGGGCCAGTTAAACATCAGACGGTTAAAGTTAAATTACCGTTAATGTTAAATTTTAAAAGAGCCATTTTGGGTTGCACAAAATCTTTAAGGTCGTAGAGATTGAAGTCTATAGATCCCACTCTCACACTGCTAAGACTCCCATGTGAAATTTAAAAAAAAATGTAAATCGCCATTTTTTGGCGGCGGCCATTTTGGGCCGATTTTCATCAAACATAGCTAAGAACACTCCCGAAACAAAATCAAAGTTGATTCATCTGTTCACACACATACACACACACACACGCACGCACGCACACACACACGCACGCACACACACAGACACGTCAAACTTATAATACCTACACCGTGGTTTTGCGTCGGGGGTTAAAAAACTTACAAGACAGTGTTATCACTGTCCTAATATCATTCAGCAACAGCCCCTTTTATTTACATAAATAAATAATAATTGTATGTACTTATATAAAGACAATAAGGTTCCTTTGCGTCCATTGATCATTATCTTATTATCTTGCAATACGAATAAAACTTACACTGCTTACTTTATAAAGAAAGAACCTTAGTTTATTTCGACTCGTGCGATTTTAAATTCTAATTTAAATGAATTTAAAGTAGAATTTCCTTGAAACTTAATTTTGCAATGTGCCTTTATTGTGGTTGAATTTTAAATGTACGGCTGTGTGGGAAATTTGATGAGTACAATTAAAGCGATTGCCTCTACACTTCTGACTTGCATAAGTTTATTTGTTTAGCAGATGTCATCATTATTGCTTAAAATTTTACGATTTTAAAATATGCTCGGATGAAAAGTTTTTTTTTTTTGTGTTTATGTGTGTGCGTTAGGGCCGATTTCACCAACGCAAAATAAGTCTTATCCGAGCGTTGATATTTTGGCAAATTTTCAATATAAAATATCTTTAAATAATTAAATAATAATTTATTTTCCAGAATGTTTGTACGCTCGGACAAGACTTATTTTAATTCCAGACTGGTCCGTTGGACTATAATTGAAGATTTTCATCCAAATCGGTTCAGTAGTCAGTAGTTTAGACGCTTCGTTGGAACATACGTGCATACATAGCTATATGCATAGGATGTAGGTAGGTATGCTAAAATCATAAAGCCTAGGCCGCACTGCGAAAAAAAATCGCGTGAATTATATCCGCGCGGAAAAAAAACTGTAATTTGATACTTCCACGTGAATTTTAAATAGCAAGTGCGGGTATATGATTCCAGTGTTACAGAATTGCGGAGAAAAAATCGCGCTGATTTTATTCTTTAGTTTCTTTTTGGACGCTGTAGACGCTGTAAAAAGAAAAACATAGATATGTTAGAATGCAAGCAATCTGGGTCAAGCACGCGACGCTAATATCCACCTACGCCGTTGTAGTGATTCTGTAAAATTCTTACAAAGTCGATTGAATCGCATCGTGTCGAAAGTGGGTGTTAATATGTTAAATTGCAGCAGCCTTGGCCGGCATTTCTAAACTGTAATAACTATCTATTGTTTTATTACGCTGCGTCCGAGATTCTGATCAATCTGTCTATATAACTACAGTCCGCGCGCGAGCTCCGAGGAATCTTAAGGAATGTTGACGTTGAAAAAAAAAAAGAGTTAGAGTTGTTATTTAGTCGTATTTAGTCGATATTACGTTATCGATAATAAGACATCTTTAGCATCCGCGCGGATCATAACCCTATCAACCCTTCGTTTTGATTTTGCTGTAGTCGATTAAAAAAAGTGCCTTACAAACCGACTGAATTTGTGTGCCATAGAGCACAAGGTAATGATGTCACTACCTTGTGCCCTATGGCACAGTACACCTAATAGTACTCCCATGACTAGCTCATGTGCGGAAGGATTAGGGAGTCCAACGTCATAGTTCTAAAAAACCCCTACCATTATGTTATTATTAAGAAGGTGTTATAACTTAGCTACTCCGCTTCTTCTCCAATATAAGCAACTCGACTCATGCACTCTTTCAAATCTTGATGACAATATCCTAGGAAACTCTATGGGACTCCTAGATGTAGATGACCTTGAGTTAAACTCAATAATTATGGGACTCAGAAATAATTGCGCTGTTGGCTGGGATGGCATACCTGTTAATCTATTGAAACCTGCACGACACGTCATTATCCCTGCCCTAAAGCATGTAATTAATCTCTGTTTTCGCCAAGGTGTCTTTCCCAATGTATTTAAAAGAGCATTGGTGCATCCTGTCCACAAGAGTGGTGATAGAAACAAGGTAACAAACTATAGACCCATATCAGTCCTTACAACACTTTCAAAAGTAATGGAGAAAACTTTGAACAATCGATTGAACAGTTTTTTAAACAGACAAAATATTCTTGCTGATAGCCAGTTTGGCTTCAGGAAGGGTATGTCTACAGAAGATGCTCTCAACTTATTAACTGATCTAATTGTTGATAATATTGAAGAAAAGAATAAAGTGATAGGCTTGTTCATCGACCTCACCAAGGCTTTTGATACCGTTTCTATCCCGATTCTTGTGGACAGGCTGGAAGGCATTGGTATAAGGGGAAATACACTTGATATTTTCAAAGATTACCTCACGCAGCGTACTCAGGCTGTCAAAATTGGTTCTCACGTTAGCCGGGAGGAGTTTGTCACCTACGGAGTTCCGCAGGGAAGCGTGCTCGGTCCTACCTTATTTCTTATATACATAAACAATTTGTGTAAGCTCTCTATCCCAAACACAAAAATAATATCTTATGCAGACGACACAGTTTTGCTTGTTCATGGAAAGGATTGGGACCGGGCCCGCTACCATGCGGAACGGGCTATTGGTATAGTTAGTACGTGGCTCACGAATCACCTACTCACGCTTAACCACATAAAATCCAAATATATGACTTTCTCGGCTAGCGAGAGGTCACAACCAGTGGATACATTCTCACTAAAAATTCACAAGTGTCAGACTGCGAGTAGTAACTGTGGATGTCCTAACCTTGATCGGGTATCTGAAATCAAATATCTAGGCATCAATGTTGATAAACTATTACGCTGGAATTCACACATTAACTTGCTCACTCAAAGGATCAGGAAAATTACCTACATCTTTAGAAAGATTACAAAAACGGCTGATGATGATGTTCTGAAGGCGGTGTACTTTGCTTTGATCCAATCTCAGATCGTTTATGGTATATCAGTGTGGGGTGGTTCCTTTGTCACGTTGATGCTCCGCCTTGAAAGAGCTCAAAGAGCTGTACTAAAAGTAATTTGCAGGAAACCTATGCGACATCCTACTCACCTTCTTTATAAGGAATGCTCAGTTCTAACAGTTCGACAGTTATATTTATTAAATTTACTGCTACGGAAACATGCCGATATCTCAGTCGATATTAATCAGGTACCTTTAAAGCGCACAATACGTAATGTTTGTTCAGTGAAGCAATATCGGACCGCCTTTGCAAATCGCCATAGCTTTGCCCTTGGTGCACGCCTTTATAATAAAGTTAACAAGATCCTTAATCTGAGTACTGTTAACAAGAGGAAGTACAAGACTACACTTACATCATGGCTTAAATCCCTTAATTATGATAAGACAGAGGAACTACTCAAATTCTTCAAGTAAACTGTATATTTATAAGATATCACACGCTTTATGACTAATAACTCTCACGTAATACACTCACTCACTAACACGTACACGCACATGCACGCATACGCACACACACAAACACACACACACACACACACACATACACACACACACACAAACTCACTAATACTCACTCATTAATAAATAAATATTTATATATACATAATGAAATTGTTAACCATATTAATTTTGTACGTAACTTATAATCTATTTTCTTTTAATTAAAATCTATTTGTAATTTATGTTTGTAATGGTCCGGAGGAAGGTGACGACACTCGTAACACAAGTTTACTTAGTACGAGTGTCTAAGCACTCCTTTGTACTAAAATATTATAAAGTGAATTTTTTGTAGTAATAATTAAGGAGTAAATCTGTAAAAAAATCTATTGAAATGAATAAATAAATCTATAATCTAAATCTATAAATCTATAACTCCCATAATTTGGACCGTCTTTGTTCATTAATTAACTCTAAGATATTATTGTAAACTTCGTGTAGCAATAAAGAATTTTCTATCTATCTAATTTGGAATACAATGCAGAATGCGCTAGGAATAAATTGGATTTGAACCCACGACCTTCAGGCACCAGTCCGCTCCGTGACCGTTGAACCGCCGGGGCTTTTGTCTGTTTGGTGTTTAGAAAGTAGCTGGCGGCGAGATGCGGATGGCATCGCAATGATCCGAGGTGAGAGGACGGTCAACTTCCTTGATCTTACCAACCGCTCGCTCAAATTACCAGCCGCTTGTTGCGATATCCCGTATAACACGATATCCTGTTGGCTGACACAAGATTCCTTAGCACAGATCGATCGAGTCGAAGATTGATCCAATTCTACTCTAGTGTAACGTGATTCGGTAGTACCTATTCCGTGGATAGATTTCTGGTTGACTCAAATGTGTGTGAACTGTGAAGTTATGTAGTAATAGTAATTGTAATAAGAACCGACGAAGCAACGGCTGGATCATGCGTCATGCACGTGAACGGGTGCCACCAACGGGAATGGGTCTGCTTTGTCTGCCCGTTTTGACATGCGTTGGATTGTGTGTACCTACGTATGCATTTTTGAAGCTTCATTGTGGAAGCACTGTATGTGAATACATAGCATAGTTTTGTTACCTATTGTAAAAAAATATTTTTTTTTTGAAAAGAGCAACTGCTTAGTTTCTTACCGGCTCTTCTCAGCAGAATCTGCATTCCGAAATAAATTGATTTTGAATTTGAATTTGAATTTAAACCGTTAGGTTATAAAAAAAATTATAAACTGTCCAAAAATTTTATAAAAAAAATTATATATTTCTTCTTTTCCGAGATAAACAGAAGCCTATGTGTTACTCCAGATTATAATCTATCTCTGTGCCCAGCCAAATCGGTTCAGTTGTTGTGGTTGAGTAACAAATATCCATATATACAAACTTTTTCATGTATGTATGTAATTGGTAGGATTTATAATTTCACAGTCTCGCGCCAATTTTCCCAGAATACTTTCCTTACGATGTTTTTCTTCGTTAAAGCGAATGACTTTAAATTGCATAAAAAGCCTGCACTCGTAACTTTTTTTTTTTATTCGATAACAAGATAGTCCATGACTGCGATGTCACCTAACGTACAGTGACGATGCAGTCTAAGATGGTAGCGGGCTAACTTGGAAAGGATAAAGCAGTGTAAATTCAACACATACCCCTAATCGGTTTCTACAACGAAACGCTAAATCGCTTGGCGGCACGTCTTTGACGGTAACTTAGCCACGGCTAAAGCCTCCCACCAGACAACTCCGAAAAGTCAGAGGGATTCGAACTCCAGACACCCTTAAAAGGAGGTCGATTTCTGAATCACTAGGCCATCACGGCGATGTCTACATTAGGTCACAATTGATCCATCACAACTGCCTATTACCGTAATCGGCAGTAACATATCAATTCTCAGGAATATGATCGTCACCTGTCACAGATATACGACCAAGTAAAAGTTGCTTGACGTGTAGCAAAGCGCTCGACCGACCCGCGCTGGCGCCGCGCGTCGTCATAACATTTCCATTATGGTTATGGCATGGACTCATTGGTTCAGTGGTTAGTATGCTTGACTGCGGATGACGAGGTCCCGGATTCGATTCCCGGGTCGGGCCAGGAAAATTAACGTCTTCTGTCGAGAAATTTTCAGAAGGACCTAGTCACGGAGTTTGGAAGTATTCGGTTCCCGAGCCGGGCCAAAAAACTGATAGAGTTTTTCTGTCAAGAAATTCTCGCTACTAGCCCGGAATTCGGAAGTATGCAGTGTATCATCTCTGTGCCTCGGAGAGCACGTAAAGTCGACGGTCCTGCGCCAGATCTCTCTCCAGTCCATTAACATAGTATATCTGGTATTAATTGGTAGTCCAGTCGTGTTGGAATTACGAATGATGAGAGAGGATTATTAGAGAGTGCAACTGCAGAATACCACTGCAGATTGCGACTGCAGAGTGCGACTGCAGAGCGCGACTGTAGAGCGTGACTGTAGAGCGCGACTGTAGAGCGCGACTGTAGAGCGCGACTGTAGAGCGCGACTGTAGAGCGTGACTGTAGAGCGCGACTCTAGAGCGCGACTCTAGAGCGCGACTCTAGAGCGCCACTCTAGAGCGCGACTCTAGAGCGCGATTCTTAGAGCGTGACTGTAGAGCGCGACTGTAGAGCGCGACTGTAGAGCGCGACTGTAGAGCGCGACTGTAGAGCGCGACTGTAGAGCGCGACTGCAGTAGAGCGGTCCCTACATTTCCTCCTCTGTATAATATCTTCGTATAGTACTCACAGTTCCTAATTCCTACATCAAATAACATAATTACGATATTCATCGGGACTCTTTACTCTGACCTTATTTTGTTAAGGGTGTATTATTTTTATATCGTGGTTAAAAACTTACTTTAAACCAAATCATTAAGCCGCAATTTCCACGTTTTCCATGTTTGCGAACACGGTAACAGAGATAATCGGCGTTTATTATTCCCAAACGGTACACCTTTATGCCTATAACGTCAAATGAAGTGGCGATTTGGATGTACAACGAAGCGTCGGCATTTGTAAGGTGTTTGCGTGCATAATTAGCTCTTTCTTTGAACAAATACCTATTTCTGTGAAAGAGAAACTGCGTCTATGACGTCATGTCATGTTTATGTCCAGTAGCAAATAGCAATACCACAAATCGTTTGCTATTCAGTAAACATTAGTTGCACGTACGCTACACGTTAAGCTGACCTTTTTTAGAGTTCCGTACCCAAAGGGTGCCAACGGGACCCTATTATTAAGCCTCCACCTGTCCGTCCGTCTTTAAACGAATTGCATCTTATAAACCGCAATAGGTAGATACTTGAAATTTTCACAGAATGTGAAAATTGAAAATCTTTTATTTCGATTATTACTAAAATCAAAAATCTTTTATTCTAGAAATTTCTATAGAAAATCTTTCATTATGATTGATCATTACTTACTTATTAAAACCATCTTTATCTGTGTGAATTAATACATACTATTACTTATTACAGCGTGCTATAATAACAAATAATAAATAATAAAAAATATACTTAAAATAAAAAATTAAAGAGGGTCTCCATAAAGTCTATTCGCTTAGATACTTCGCCTTTGGGTCGCGGCGCCTTGGCACGTGCCGCATATTGGCAAAGGTATTTATTTACCTTTGCCAATATGCGTACACCCGCAGGCGAATTTGGTATTTTACATAGAAACGGCGTAGTGAAAGGTTGTTTTCACAGCTACACAGATACAATAGACAGGTCAAACTTATAACACCCCTGTTTTTCTGCCGAGGGTTAAAAAAATTTGGTTCTCACACGTGGCCATACATGCAGTAATATTTTTATCTCACGTTATACTATTATACACAGATTATATTTTTATCACACATAATATTAAACACAGATTACAGTTTTGACAGCGATGAAATAAGGGCAATTGTACGAAAATGTAAAAGTATTTTTTTTAATTTTAGCTATCTCAAAATTGATTCTATATCTAGGACGAAATTAATTAAAAATGTTTTTAACAAATTAATAAATACTTTCTAGAATCTGGGCGCTCTTTCGTTTATTATGACCAACTCATTTAACTTTATGATTGAATTTTCCACGAGGTAAATTAATTACAATTAATGTTACGTAGTTACCTAAATAGGTCAGACCGCCTTAATTGGTTTTCAAATATAAGGACTTAGCTGATGCCCACGACTTTGTCTGCGTAGATCCCGTAGTAACTTTGACTTACTATTTATATAGTAAGTAGCCTAGTACATGCCCAGAGCTAGACCGATTTGTGTGAATCTCTTTTTAATCGATACAAAAACTTTGCGAGATGCTCCCATAAAAACTTCGGGTTCCAACTCCTCAACCCTGATGCTGCAGGGGTTCTGCCTCTCTAAACTGTGGGGATTTAGGAACTGTCGATTATGAATAGAAGAAGCAGACGAAGTCGCAGGCATCCGCTAGTAGGTAAATATTATGATTATGATTATGACAAGACGTAACCACGTCAGAGAGAGTAGTCTCTATGAACTGTGAACTACGTTTATGTAGAAAACAAGACCGCGAATACCAGTTCAGAGTTTATGTAATAAATATTAGGTATATTATCAAACAAAGATGTGGCCGAGCGGTGAGCGGGATAACTAGTTTAGCAAGTAAGGGTACCGACAAACAGTAAGCGGGAGTTTAAATGGAATCTGAAACATACATAAAGATGCTTAGGCAGCGAAGCGTTTAGGCGTAATGCTCACCAACGGAATGAATTGGAACCAAGGATTGGTGCCTTTTGTTTAATACAATATGTCAACTAAGCTTTATTTACTTTCGTAAAATAGCAGCAATTATTATTAAACAAACAGACCCTTTATTGTAAACACAGATATTACTGCATTATTTTACAGTTTAATTTACGTTACTCTGGGTGTAAGATTTGTCTCTTCTATTATTATTATTATATATGTATTAATGTATTTATTTAAATCCAAAAAGACGCTGCAATAGCGGTATCATAGAAAACAGATACCATTTTATAATAAGTATCTTATTTAGAACTAGCTGATGCCGCGCTTTTTTTGAAACTCCTTTGTAATATCCTATCCGTAGCATGTCTGCTTGCGTTAAAATTGCTTCAGTGATAGTTTTAGCGTGAAAAAATATCAGAAAAACAAACAGACTGAATTACGCATTTATAATATGATGTGGATTCTGTTTCTTACGTAGGTAAACATACTCAGAGTAAACAGTAAAGTCAAGCTAAAATACACAAGAAAGTTTCAATGTAACGGTAAATACAGTCAATTATTATTTAAGAAGCTAACTCCAAGTTGTAACGCAAATTAAATTAATTATACATACTTGGAACTTTATGTACCTAACCGATCTGAGTTTATTTCCAGCTGCTGTTATTTTTGGCTCTTACTCATATATAAAATATAATTATGTAGTCTGAAGAAGTATGATATAGTACAAGTATAAAAAAGGTGGATATGTTACAAGCGTGCGGTAAATGAAGCGCATAATGGCAGATATTTGTCGTAATTTGTCATATCATTTGACAATGAAGTCCTACTCTATCACTCTTCGTCGTTCGGCACAATTTTTTCACTTGTTTTGTGAGTAGGTATATGTGTGCGGTAAATGAAGCGCGTAATGGCAGATATTTGTCGTTATTTGTCATGTTATTTAACAATGAAGTACTCTATTATATTCTTTGTCGTTCGGAACAATTTTTTCGCTTGTTTTGTGAGTATATAACTCATCCCTAGTAGAATATCATAGGTCTGAAGATGATTAACGCAGGTGACAGGTTTTAATCGGATACTGAAAACGGTCGATCACTAATAAAAAGTTACTAGCTTTGCTAGCTGAACGCCTATGACTTCGTCTGCGTGAATTTGAGTGTGGGTTAAATATACACTGCTATTCCCCTTCAAAGTTTACCCCACTTAGCTCGGTCACTTATTTTTTCTTTAGCCATAATGTTTATTTTTTATCAATTTAAAGTATATTTATGTTCATTAAATCAAGAATTATAAGGCTCTCAGACAGACAGAAGGACAATTGCAACTTCAGCCAAGTAGACTCAAAAAATAAAATTAATTAAATCAGTTTTTTTTTTTTTTAATATGCACTACCAACAGGTTACTATAAATTAAAATTAAAAACTAAAAAAATACATGTTAAATAAGTTATTATGCTGTAATGTAGACCTACTTACTGTTTGCCATAAGTTATCACTTATCAGTAATCAATTAAGTTGGCACCAACCTACCGAATCGCGTTTTGTTTTGCCCAACTTTAATCACATGCATTTTTGTGATAAACCTAGAAAGATTATACTGGTCTTCTCTATTAAAGGAAATGTTGATTAGAACCGGAAGTGTTTGATAATATTATGCGGACGTGTCATCATTTTATCTCATTTACTTTAGACTAGTATTTCTACCCTCACTTTTTCAATTATTATAATTAGATGATGCCCGCGACTTCGTTCGAGCGGATAAAGGGGTTTAATTCCCACAGGATTTTTTTGATTTTCCGAGATAAAATATAGACCATAATATGTGATAATGTATAAGCTATTATATTGTAAAGTTTCATCAAAATCCGTCCAGTAGCTCTTTCGACAAGAGTAACGCCGCGCATCGGTTTCATCGTTTCTATTTAGGCCCATCAGACTACAATTTACATGTATAAACTAAAATTAGTTTATACTTGTATGTGGCATTTTTTAAAAAGATATTTTTTATATTAATATTACATGGATATAGTCCTCAAATACCAAGGTAGAGCAAGAAGCCTAAATGCCAGATTTAAGCATCGATGTATAATTTTTTAACATCGATGCATTTAAGCTACATTTATTCCCGGGAGTTTTATTAGAAGCCTATCACCACGCAGCCCAAGTCGCGGGCAAAAGCTAGTACCTAATGATAAAATATAATTTATGTTAAAGAGATGTTGAAATATATTACCTCATGAAGTCACAACAAAAACAAGCCCATGTCGCGTATACATAGTTTAAAGATTTATTTAAAAAGAAAGTTATTTAATTCACTTTTTACTTAATTGACGTAATATTATACTTACTATGTACAGTTACGAGTGCAATGGTCAGCGATGTAATCGAAAAACGTACTACGTAGGATATATTATAGTGCGTAATTGTGCGCGAAAACACAAATGAACTCTATTTTTTTTTATTCGTTGACAAGGTAGTCCTTGACTGCGATCTCACCTGATGGTGTGACGATGCAGTCTAAGATGTTAGTGGGCTAACTTGGAACGTGTATGGCAGTGTAGATTCAACCCCTACGCCCTAATCTAGTTTCTACTTTCTACCCGCCATCGTGTCGCAACGCTAAATCGCTTCGGCACGTCTTTGACGGTAGAGTGGTAACTAGCCACGGCTAAACCCTCCCACTAGACCAGAACAGAGACAATTTAGAAATTATAAATTCCCAAATTATCCCCGCCGAGAATCGAACCCGGAACCTCCCAGTTATAAAACCACAGCGCTCACCACTGCGCTAGGGGGGGTCGTCAAAATGAAATTCTATTATACTCTGCACTGCACACTCAATTCTACAATTTATATTATATCCATACGCAAAGTCTTGATAAAAATGATTATCACAGGAACTTATTTGAAATGTAATAAACCGGCAACTCACAATCACTTGTAAGATAGGGCTTATGCTTATTACTTAGTTATTACTTACAATTAGTGGTTATTAAGCACAGAAAATAAATTCCGTCTGCTTATGTGTGACAGTTAAAGTTTACGCAAATGCTTCGTAAAATTGTTTATTATTTGTACTTTGTTATGCTTTTAGGACGGACAGAATACAGATACAATATTATAATACTAGCTTTTGCAGGCGACTTGGTTCTGTTTTAGGTTTTTAAAAGTTTCGCGGGAGCCATCTGTTTTTTCCGGGAAAAAAAGATATTTATGGTATTGCTTATGAAGGTGAATCATATTTGGCGTTTTACCATTCGTGATCCGCCAGGGGAATCAGTGCATTTTGGTTTTGATTAGTAATGTTAATTTAGGAAGATTTTTTGTTTTAAGTTTTAAGTTTGTAAGAAGTTTGTAAATTATTTAATGTTAAGCTTTTTCTATCGTATTAGGTTAAGTTCCTGTAAAGATAGATTTAAGTGAGTTTGAATAAATAAATAAATAAATAAATAAATAAAATAAATAAATTTTAATAGATTTCTTACAAATCTAAATATATAAAAGGCAAAGGTGACTGACTGACTGACTGACTGACTGACTGACTGACTGACTGACTGACTGACTGATCTATCAACGCACAGCTCTAACCACAGGACCGATTGAGCTGAAATTTGGCATACAGGGGCCCAAGTCTGCTATTGCAATTGTAGTTACATTACAGTTACATTGCCTGTCAATGACATCCCAATTGCTACTTTTAGCAATTTGACTTGGGGCCCAGGGGTTCAATTGTCTATCAATGACATGACAATTGCTAAAAATAACAATTGTCATGTCATTGATAGACAATGTAACTACAATTGCAATAGCAGACTTGGGCCCCAGGTAGCTGTTAGGACGTAGACATCAGCTAAGGAAAGGATTTTGGAAAATTTCAACCCCAAGAGGGTTAAATAGGGGGTTAAAAAATCGAACCTAACGTGAGCGAAGCCGCGGGTTAAAGCTAGTAATATATAAACATGAAAACTTCATGTTATTAGTACATTAATGTCTTTATTAATTATCTCTTTTTATTAAATATATAGTAGGAAAAGGTGACTGACAGACTGATTGATCTTTCAACGCACAGCTCAAACCACTGGACGGATCGGGCTGAAAACTAATATTATTCTAAGTTAAATTTCAGTTTCTAAATTCTTGTCAAAGTTATTTCCTGCAGGTTTTATAACCAGTGGAAACATAGCAAGTATATTCGTAGATACGTGATGCTTGTAATAATGTGAGTCTTGACGAAAGATCTTCCGTAAAGATTAAGCCAGATTGAGGGTATAGCTAATATGTCATCACGATTATGTTTGCGAACCCTGCCTGACCCTTTGTTGCGTCGTATTATATAAGCACTATAAGCGCGGGTCAGAATCATCGGAAAATGACTGCGGATCAATTATGTACCACTTACCCTAATCGAACACAATTTACATCCACGATTTATGACTTCATACTAAACAGAAACAAAACCGGGTAGGGGTATGGGTTGAATTTACACTGCTATACCCCTTCCAAGTTAGCCAAGTTAGTTAGTAAGTGACGATGCGACTGACTGATGCGAGTGACGAAGACTGTAGCGTCACTTACTATCAGGTGAGATCACAGTCAAGGGCTATCTTGTCATCGAATAGAAAGAAAGAAAGAAAAAGCATTTATTTGAGACACACAGCACAGTTAATGATAGAGAGAGATACAAAATAAAAAATAAATAAATATGTGTGGTCCCAAAATGGACTCCATTCAGCACATGCTATCCCTGTGGTAAAAGCACAGGCATAGCGCTGGTCTTCCGTGGATCCAAAGGTTTCGGATGACTGTTAGTCACGATAAATAGTACTACGTAGCAAATAGTTAACATAATAAATAATAAAAAAATAAAAATAGTAGTGTAAAAATAAAAATAGTAATAATAAAAAAATAAAAAAAACCCCTGCCCTACGCGTGCTCTGACACGCACTTGACCAGTTATGCTCAGAGAAGCGAGCACTTTCTCAGAGCGTGGTTATTTTGTAAGAGTAGAAAGGACTCTAAGCAGCAAGCGGCAGCGACCAGGAAACATAAATGTAACGTTACCAATTTATGTCCGCGGTTCCGGTGACGCAACCACTCGCTGACGTTGACTCCGAATAAAGCCTGCCTTTGTAATTGAAATACGACTTATCTAAGATTCAGTAGCGGGGTGAAAATACAATGTTTACCCAATGATTTCTACTAGGGATGAGTTATATACTCACAAAACAAAAAATTGTGCCGAAAGACGAAGAGTATAATAGAGTACTTCATTGTCAAATGATATGACAAATTACGACAAATATCTGCCATTACGCGCTTCATTTACCGCACACGAGTTATATATACTCACAAAACAAGTGAAAAGTTGTGCCAAACGACGAAGAGTATAATAGAGTAGGACTTCATTGTCAAATGATATGACAAATTACGACAAATATCTGCCATTACGCGCTTCATTTACCGCACGTGAGTTAGGTATATACTCACAAAACAAGTGAAAAAATTGTGCCAAACGACGAAGAGTATAATAGAGTAGGACTTGATTGTCAAATGATATGACAAATTACGACAAATATCTGCCACTACGCGCTTCATTTACCGCACGCGAGTTATATACTCACAAAACAAGTGAAAAAATTGTGCCAAACTACGAACAGAGTTCCGTAGCATCGTAACAACGATTGTTAAGGTCGAACAAAAAACGCCGAAACAATCACGTTTCTTCATTTTTTATTTTATTCGTATCATTTGTTGTTATAGCGGCTATAGATATTTATATTTTCACATTCTGTGAAAATTTCAAATATCTATCTACAGTATTACAGTTCATGAGATACAGCCCGCTGACACACGGACGGACGGACGAACGAACGGACGCTTAGTAATAGGGTCCCATTGGCACCCTTTGGGTACGGAACCCAAAAAAGAAAACTATTTCACTCTCCAAACCCTCAACTATACCCATACAAATAATCATGTTTACCTACATTGCTTAGTTGCTGTGGGGTTGAAGGTCAGAAGAACAAACCAACAAACAAATACACTTTAGCATTTATAATATTAAAGTAGGGATACCCTTTATTTCCTTCAATACAAGGAAAGGTCTAAGAAAGTCTATCAACATTATAAAGTTCAGGAAGGTAATAAATCAAAAGTAGGTTTATATTATGTCGAAGTAAACAACAACCTAGTTGTAAGTGATGTAATTATTACCTACAACTTATTGTCGATTCTAGGAGAGTGTAAATGGCATGGCGCCCTTTAAATATTTAGTATCCTTTGTGTTGACCACGGCTAAAGGTAGCTTCCCACGGTGCGGGATGGCGCAAACATAACGCACGAAAGAATAAATAGTTAACGCAATGCTATTGAACAATCTCGCAATGGTACTTTACAATAAAGCAATGATTTACTTCTTATATACCTACTTATTTCTATAGAAAATATTTTTGTATAACTTTATCAAGTTAACTCGCTAGGTACTATCTCAGACTGCATTGTCACTGACCATCAGTTGAGATCGCAGTCAAGGGCTATTTTGTCATTAAAAGAAAATGATTATTGGTCCTTATAAAAAATGACTGACTTTTAAATAAACACCTATATTCTCAATAGGTGGTCTACCTTCGTCGGCTACCTTTATCAGGACTATTGATGATGGCTTTTTTTATCACGCACCGTGGAAATAATCACGCACCGTGAAAAATCAACATTACTCTAAATTAATTAGGTAAGGTAAGGTACATCTGTATATATATTATATATACAATCGAAACTAAGTCATTGAACTGCGTGGGTGATAAAACGGATAAATAAACAGAAATCCTTTTAGTGGAGAATTATAATGAAATTAATTGAAGCCACTAATATGTATACTAGCTGATGCCCGCGACTTCGTCTGCGAGAATATGAAATTTTTAAGTGACATAGGGTACATTTTATACAACAAAATCAATATGATAGAATAGTTTTTAAACTTTTCACTTCTAATGAAAGAAAAATAAATGAGTAACTATGTATTTTTGTTTGTGTTCTACCTTGTTTACCTTTAAACATAATGTTCTTTAACTTTATATTCTATCTTCCAAAAGTAAGACTAGCTTCTCGGTCTCGGATCAATAATAACTTTTCCGTCGAAACATAAAAGCGTTATTTCCGTCGAAACGTAAAGCGTTTATTTCTATTCTGAACTCTTGGTATTAATATTCATACAAGACGTGTTTACGCTCATAACATTATTATTTGCATATATTAGAACTAATATAATATATTACGTAAAAACAATTAATAGTATAATTAGAAACAAACTAACCGCTTTCATATGACTTTACGGATTAGAAAGGCTTCATTTTTTGAAAAACAACTTAGGAAACTCTTTTGCAATTTTTAACATATGTTACGAATTTGTTAAAGGTCACACAACACTCCGTTAACGTTAAGTTATTATACATCTATTAATTACTGACAACTTAATCCTAATTTATAGTTTTTAATGAGTTCTTAATTAAATTATGTTAAATCCACAGTAATGCATAACTATACTAATATTATTCATGTGAAAGTCTATCTGTGTATTGTTACCTTTTAATGACTCAACCGGCTCACCCCCATATATTGACATTTGCCATCGTTTGCATCTCGAAGAAGGAATAAGAGCCTATGCTCACGGCATATTTTCCACGCATAAGTGACGCGATATAAATGCTAAACGAAAGCGTGTCAATCGCAGCCAAGAAGATTTGCGGCCGTCAAACATTGAGTCATGTGTTTATATCGATACAGATCACAGGGGTATGCGTCTTTCGCACCCCAATACTTGCACGCGTTTGTAGAGATACAAATGCAACTGTCAATTGCCTGTGGAATTGTCTAAAAATCATTGCTACACTGGGACTATCGTAATCACCCCTAACTGCTTGTATTTTGTCATTATTACTTAAAATTTGACGACCTCCCTGGCGCAGTGGTGAGCGCTGTGGTCTTATAACTGGGAGGTCTCGGGTTCGATTCCCGGCGGGGGCAATTTAGTAATTTATTATTTCTAAATTGTCTCTGGTCTGGTCTGGTGGGAGGCTTTGGCCGTGGCTAGTTACCACCCTACCGTCAAAAACGTGCCGCCAAGCGATTTAGCGTTCCGGCACGATGGCGTGTAGAAACCGATTAGGGGTATGGGTTGAATTTACACTGCTATACCCCTTCCAAGTTAGCCCGCTACCATCTTAGACTGCATCGTCACTTACCATCAGGTGAGATCGCAGTCAAGGGCTATCTTGTCATAGAATAAAAATAAAAATAAAAAAATAAATTTGACGATACCCGTGACTTTGTATAAGTAGGTTAAAGGTAAGAATTCCCTCGGGAAATCTTTAATTATTCAGGATAAAATGTAGACTATATGTTAATCCTGGGTATCTCCATTCCAAATTTCAACTAAATCGGTTAATTTCTTGTGGCCTGAAGGAGTAACAAACACACCCACACACACTCACATACAAACTTTTGCCTTTATAATATTAGTGTGATATGATGCATCGATGCAACAGGAACGCCTTAAATTCAACCAGTCAGAGGTATATGCGATCACACTGTAGCAAACATTTTAAGATAATCTCACAACAACTTTTGGACTGAAAACGCGCCGTTAACGCACGTTTTCTGTACGTGAAAAATACGCCGTGTGCAAACGGTTTTAGCATAATTTCCATCCCAGGAAAAATCACAGAGTTTGTGTAAGATTTTTAAAAATTTAATTCATTAGACGAAGTCAACAGCATGAACTAGTAGTTAAAAATTAATAATTTGATTGCCATTTCGTAAATAAAATCTTTTCTGATATCATATTTCTTTCACAACGCAATTCAAAGGACATCATCCATTTTGGGCTTAATCTGAAAGTGCCGGCCAAAAAAAAATTTTGCTGTATTTCGTTAGAACTTGTCCCCCTAAACATTTTTTATTATGACACCTGAGCTGTAGAACCAATGACCTTGGTTTTATTTAAGTTTAAAAATCTGTATTTTTTCCTACCAAATGAAATGTTTCTAATGATAATAATAAAAACTGGAGTGCCCAGCAGTCTGTTCGGTAGATCTGGCTAATTTACCTCTGAGATACCTCTCAGCAGCCGAGCCCGGCTGAACTCATCGCCTTTTGGCGAAGAGTGTGGTCAAGAGAGATGGAAGATGAGAGATGAATGGATGGATGCTTGAGGAGGGCTCTTGGATTGCGGCGATAGAGCAAGCATATGCCTCAATATAGCCGATGAACCCAGTCACCATCTCTCCAGAGGATGTACTTGGTGCGGTGCGCCGGGCCGCGAACTGGAAAAGTCCTGGATCCGATGGACTGCATCACTTCTGGTTTTTCGTTTTGCCATGCAATCTGGCTAAATAATTCCAAGAAGCTCTCGAGCAAAGGGCACTCCCGAGCCTTTTCACCACCGGAATCACTCATTTAGCTCCAAAGTCCACCGATGCCGCTGACAAGTACCGCCCCATCACATATCTTACTAGCATCTATAAGACATTGACATCTGTTTTGAGCCTTAAGATTTCCCGTCATGTAGGCGAGAATAGTATAATGTCTGGGGCTCAGAACGGATGTCGGTACAATAGTCGTGGTACTAAGAAGTACCTTCTCATCGACTCCGTCGCGAGCCAACTGGTCAAACTAACTTGCCGGAATTTCCCCACAGCCTGGATTAACAATGCATGAAGGCATTCGACTCGGTGCCCATTCATGGTTCTTGAGGGTCCTTGAGCTGTACAAAGTCGATAGTACAATTCGAAACTTCCTCGGAGAGTGTATGGGGCGATGGAGCACGATCCTTTGTCTTCATGATGAGCGGTTGACAGCTGCCGATGATCGGATAAGGATACGGCGGGGTATCTTCCAGGGCGATTGTCTGAGTCTACTATGGTTTTGTCTCTCTTAATGAGCCTCACGTGGATAAAGAAGCGTCCGTGCAATGGTTGCGTTTCATTGACCTCTTTAGGGAAACCGAAGGTACAAGATCAGGTAGTTAAGACGCGGAACTACCGAAAGTACATCCTAAAGGATGGCACTACCAACATTTGTTGAGCTTGTCGCCATCCCAGTGCAGTCAGGCATGTGCAATCGGGATTTTCGGCTCTTGCTAACACTGAGTATTTACACAGGCACAACCAAGCAACCAAAATCCTTCACCAAGAGCTTGAAGCTCTGAAGTACGGTTTCCTGGATGAAAGACTATAAGTACACACCGGTGCCAAAACTTAAGCGTTATGGGGTATGGCTCTACTGGGACCGGTCCATCATCACGGACAGGATGATTCTGGTTAATAAGCTTGATATCGTGCTGATGGATCGGGCACAATCGAGGGTGTTTTTAGTGGCCATCACCATCAAACATGGCGAAAACCTCGTGAGAGTGGAGACAGAGAAAAACGAAAGTACTATCTAGATCTGGCTCACGAGGTTTCTGGCATGTGGCAAGTGGAGTCCACTGAAACTATCCCAATCATCATTTCTGCAAATGGGTTGATCCCAGTCAGCCTTAATCACCATCTGAGATGGTGTTTCATCCATTCCACCATCTGGGGTTCCGTGGTAGTTCAAGATGCACAATGTGGTATTTTTAGGTGTGTGGTCAGGGTCGGATAGGTAGCACTTAACAAAACTCCAAAAAAGTAAAAAAATTGCCTTAGAAACTCTTCATATATTCGAAAATATACAGATTTTTAAACTTCAATAAAACCAAGGTTAATGGTTCTACAGCTTTGGTGTCATAATAAAAAATATTTAGGGGAACAAGTTCTAACGAAATACAACAAAATTTTTTTTTGGCCGGCACTTTCAGATTAAGCCCAAAAATGTATGAATCGTGGAGGATCTCCTTTGCTTTATGTTTTGAATGAATGTTCTTAGAAGTAATCGTGCCGCCAAGCTTGCTGCAGCATGATGCTGAGTGGGAACCCTATTTGATCATATGTGAATATTTTTTTTTTCTTTATTTTACTTGAATTGTGTTGATCAAATAAAATCTATTTTCTTTCTTTCTTTCAAGTGATTTAGCGTTCCGGCACGATGGTGTGAAGAAATAGAAACCGATTAATGGTATGGGCTGAATGAACACTGTCATACCCCTTCCAAGTTAGCCCCCTATCATCTTACTTCCTAGAATATATCGTCACTTACCATCAGGTGAAATCGCAGTCAAGGCCTATCTTGTAATCGAATAAAAAAATAAAGAATATACAAATACTATGGCTAAGACTTCAAAAAATGCTTGCCATAATTTAGCGACACTAAAGTAGCTACTCTTTTACAAAGACAATCGCTCTAATTCCTAGAAGACAGCTAAGAAAAAGTGTACTGTACTCATTCACCTCGGCTGATCTGGTTTACCAGTTACAACGCATCAGGACCTTAACAAAAAAGTTCGGTTTCGTCAGCCACCTCCGATCTCATATAGAAAGGGTCGCCGTTGATGGACACGTTAGAGAACATACAACAAAATAATATAAAAATATTTTTCACCTACATTTTGTAGGACTAATATCCGGTCGCACCCCTCAAAAGATTCAGGCTTTAATTCGCTCCTTGCCTGTTTTCAAATTCGCCGTAAAAGAAAATCGCATTCAAATCGATCCTTCGCGACAGACACACAGTCACACAGACAGGCTAACAGATAGACAAACACAGAATATAGTCAGACAAATAGACACCACGATTGGAAACTCAATAGTCATCAGGACCGTGGGAAGTATAGCGTATTCTATATTAAAATAAAAAATATTTGCCTGACGTAAATTATTCTGAGGCGTGCATTTTAAGAGTGCGTTTCCGCATATCGGGTGACTTTCGGTACATATTGTGACTAAGTTAAACCAAATAAGATGGAAATAAAAATTGCTACACATAGATTGGTCCTTAATCTCCAAATCTTGGGAGTTGATTTTGTTCAAAATCTCAATTTTTAGTACTATAAAAATTATTTCCCGTCACCTCTTCACACAAAATTCACGATTTTGGGGCGACTTTAGGTACATTTCTTGTATATAATATACCGGTTTTATGTAATTAAAAAATACTATCTGTTAGCAGATATGTTCAACTCAAAATCTTGGAGACAAAAATATACAAATACAACAAAAAATATACAAGTACAAATAGTATTAAAAAAAAAATATAGCATCGCGTGTAATTTTTTCACATATTTTGGTTTAAACCGAATCTTAAAATAATGTGCAATAAGGCTTATTTTGATTTTACTCGGTCACTGGTTGGATTTCATTTCAAAATTCAAAATTCAAATATCAATCAGTCGGCGTTTGACCGCCTTTCTGAGTGGAAGCTGCGCTGGTTGCAAGCAGATGCTGGTATCGAAAAACATCGCTGTACGAACACGAAATAGTTCATAGCAAACCAAATTGATACTTTATATATTTTGAAAAGAAAGGTAAGAAACTAAGTACTAGGTACCTATGGTACCTTCAATATAATAGCATTATTTTATTATTTGATAGAATTTCGAAATTTCTTGTAAAGTTATATTCCCCGAATGTAGTACTGACCTGCATGTATACCTCGAAAACTTCTATTGGAACTCCTAGATCTTTAGAGTTAGTTGTATCGAGTTTGGGCTCGTTTTGTAAGTTATGATGAGATCTTACCACTGGACTTGTTAGAGTGACCTGATGGTATACTTCGAAGACTACTACTGGATCTTCTAGACGGCTACAGCTAGTTATATCGAGTTTGGGCTCGTTTTGTAAGTAATGATGAGATCTTACCACTGGACTTGTTGGAGTGACTTGGTGGTATACCTCGAAGACTTCTATTGGAACTCCTAGATCTTTACAGCTAGTTATATCGAGTTTGGGCTCGTTTTGTAAGTAATGATGATATCTTACCACTGGACTTGTTGGAGTGACTTGGTGGTATACCTCGAAGACTTCTATTGGAACTCCTAGATCTTTAGAGTTAGTTATATCGAGTTTGGGCTCGTTTTGTAAGTTATGATGAGATCTTACCACTGAACTTGTTGGAGTGACCTGATGGTATACTTCGAAGACTACTACTGGATCTTCTAGACGGCTACAGCTAGTTATATCGAGTTTGGGCTCGTTTTGTAAGTAATGATGAGATCTTACCACTGGACTTGTTGGAGTGACTTGGTGGTATACCTCGAAGACTTCTATTGGAACTCCTAGATCTTTACAGCTAGTTATATCGAATTTGGGCTCGTTTTGTAAGTTATGATGAGATCTTACCACTGGACTTGTTGGAGTGACCTGATGGTATACTTCGAAGACTACTACTGGATCTTCTAGACGGCTACAGCTAGTTATATCGAGTTTGGGCTCGTTTTGTAAGTAATGATGAGATCTTACCACTGGACTTGTTGGAGTGACTTGGTGGTATACCTCGAAGACTTCTATTGGAACTCCTAGATCTTTACAGCTAGTTATATCGAATTTGGGCTCGTTTTGTAAGTTATGATGAGATCTTACCAC
Source organism: Hipparchia semele (assembly GCA_933228805.2). NCBI lineage: Eukaryota > Metazoa > Arthropoda > Insecta > Lepidoptera > Nymphalidae > Hipparchia > Hipparchia semele. Next base: position 3,102,439 of record OW121723.1, on the reverse strand, counting down.
TGGACTTGTTGGAGTGACCTGATGGTATACTTCGAAGACTACTACTGGATCTTCTAGACGGCTACAGCTAGTTATATCGAGTTTGGGCTCGTTTTGTAAGTAATGATGAGATCTTACCACTGGACTTGTTGGAGTGACTTGGTGGTATACCTCGAAGACTACTACTGGATCTTCTAGACGGCTACAGCTAGTTATATCGAGTTTGGGCTCGTTTTGTAAGTAATGATGAGATATTACCACTGGACTTGTTGGAGTGACCTGATGGTATACTTCGAAGACTACTTCTGGATCTTCTAGACGGCTGCAGCTAGTTATATCGAGTTTGGGCTCGTTTTGTAAGTTATGATGAGATCTTACCACTGGACTTGTTGGAGTGACCTGATGGTATACTTCGAAGACTACTACTGGATCTTCTAGACGGCTACAGCTAGTTATATCGAGTTTGGGCTCGTTTTGTAAGTAATGATGAGATCTTACCACTGGACTTGTTGGAGTGACCTGATGGTATACTTCGAAGACTACTACTGGATCTTCTAGACGGCTACAGCTAGTTATATCGAGTTTGGGCTCGTTTTGTAAGTTATGATGAGATATTACCACTGGACTTGTTGGAGTGACCTGATGGTATACTTTGAAGACTACTACTGGATCTTCCAGACGGCTACAGCTAGTTATATCGAGTTTGGGCTCGTTTTGTAAGTAATGATGAGATCTTACCACTGGACTTGTTGGAGTGACCTGATGGTATACTTCGAAGACTACTACTGGATCTTCTAGACGGCTACAGCTAGTTATATCGAGTTTGGCCTCGTTTTGTAAGTAATGATGAGATCTTACCACTGGACTTGTTGGAGTGACCTGATGGTATACTTCGAAGACTACTACTGGATCTTCTAGACGGCTACAGCTAGTTATATCGAGTTTGGGCTCGTTTTGTAAGTAATGATGAGATCTTACAACTGGACTTGTTGGAGTGACCTGATGGTATACTTCGAAGACTACTACTGGATCTTCTAGACGGCTACAGCTAGTTATAGCGAGTTTGGGCTCGTTTTGTAAGTAATGATGAGATCTTACCACTGGACTTGTTGGAGTGACCTGATGGTATACTTCGAAGACTATACTACTGGATCTTCTAGACAGCTACAGCTAGTTATATCGAGTTTGGGCTCGTTTTGTAAGTAATGATGAGATCTTACCACTGGACTTGTTGGAGTGACTTGGTGGTATACCTCGAAGACTTCTATTGGAACTCCTAGATCTTTACAGCTAGTTATAACGAGTTTGGGCTCGTTTTGTAAGTTATGATGAGATCTTACCACTGGACTTGTTGGAGTGACCTGATGGTATACTTCAAAGACTACTACTGGATCTTCTAGATGGCTACAGCTAGTTATATCGAATTTGGGCTCGTTTTGTAAGTAACGATGAGATCTTACCACTGGACTTGTTGGAGTGACTTGGTGGTATACCTCGAAGACTTCTATTGGAACTCCTAGATCTTTACAGCTAGTTATATCGAGTTTGGGCTCGTTTTGTAAGTTATGATGAGATCTTACCACTGGACTTGTTGGAGTGACCTGATGGTATACCTCGAAGAGTTCTATTGGAACTCCTAGATCTTTAGAGTTAGTTGTATTGAGTTTGGGCTCGTTTTGTAAGTTATGATGATTAGATCTAGGAGTTCCAATAGAAGTCTTCGAGGTATACCATCAGGTCACTCCAACAAGTCCAGTGGTAAGATCTCATCATTACTTACAAAACGAGCCCAAACTCGATATCACTAGCTGTAGCTGTCTAGAAGATCCAGTAGTAGTCTTCGAAGTATACCATCAGGTCACTCCAACAAGTCCAGTGGTAAGATCTCATCATAACTTACAAAACGAGCCCAAATTCGATATAACTAGCTGTAAAGATCTAGGAGTTCCAATAGAAGTCTTCGAGGTATACCAACAAGTCACTCCAACAAGTTCAGTGGTAAGATCTCATCATTACTTACAAAACGAGCCCAAATTCGATATAACTAGCTGTAAAGATCTAGGAGTTCCAATAGAAGTCTTCGAGGTATACAACCAAGTCACTCCAACAAGTTCAGTGGTAATATCTCATCATTACTTACAAAACGAGCCCAAACTCGATATAACTAGCTGTAGCCGTCTAGAAGATCCAGTAGTAGTCTTTGAAGTATACCATCAGGTCACTCCAACAAGTCCAGTGGTAAGATCTCATCATAACTTACAAAACGAGCCCAAACTCGATATAACTAGCTGTAAAGATCTAGGAGTTCCAATAGAAGTCTTCGAGGTATGCCACCAAGTCACTCCAACAAGTCCAGTGGTAAGATCTCATCATAACTTACAAAACGAGCCCAAACTCGATATAACTAGCTGCAGCCGTCTAGAAGATCCAGAAGTAGTCTTCGAAGTATACCATCAGGTCACTCCAACAAGTCCAGTGGTAAGATCTCATCATAACTTACAAAACGAGCCCAAACTCGATATAACTAGCTGTAAAGATCTAGGAGTTCCAATAGAAGTCTTCTAGGTATACCACCAAGTCACTCCAACAATTCCAGTGGTAAGATCTTATCATTACTTACAAAACGAGCCCAAACTCGATATAACTAGCTGTAGCCGTCTAGAAGATCCAGTAGTAGTCTTTGAAGTATACCATCAGGTCACTCCAACAAGTCCAGTGGTAAGATCTCATCATAACTTACAAAACAAGCCCAAACTCGATATAACTAGCTGTAAAGATCTAGGAGTTCCAATAGAAGTCTTCGAGGTATACCACCAAGTCACTCCAACAAGTCCAGTGGTAAGATCTCATCATTACTTACAAAACGAGCCCAAACTCGATATAACTAGCTGTAGCTGTCTAGAAGATCCAGTAGTAGTCTTCGAAGTATACCATCAGGTCACTCCAATAAGGCCAGTGGTAAGATCTCATCATAACTTACAAAACGAGCCCAAACTCAATACAACTTACTCTAAAGATCTAGGAGTTCCAATAGAAGTTTTCGAGGTATACATGCAGGTCAGTACTACATTCGGGGAATGTAACTTTGCAAGAAATTTCGAAATTCTATCAAATAATAAAATAATGCTATTATATTGAAGGTACCATAGGTACCTAGTACTTAGTTTCTTCTTTTCAAAATATATTATCAATTTGGTTTGCTCAACTTAGACTTAGATTTAGAATTAAACTTAGACTTAGACTAAGTCTGAGTTCAAATCTAAGCCTAAGTCTAACACTAAGACTAAGTCTTAGTCTTAGTCTTAGTGTTAGACTTAGGCTTAGACTTAAAGAGACTTAGTCTTAGTCTAATGCATTTCCCAGTGGCTTAAAAAAGTCTAAATCGAAGTCTAAGACTAAGACTAAATCTAAGTCTAACTTAGTGTACAGCAAGTCCGGACGAAAATAAAAAATAAAAAAATAAAACATAAACAATTTATATCCAAGTATCAAAACAAGTTAATTCACTCATTTTTAACGCAGCTTGCCCGCGCCTGTGTGTACTGTGTGCGTGTGAACGGTGCATGTGTAGAAGTGCGTTTTTATACCTACTCTTTGCGAAATCCCGTCCTTAATCAATTCAAATGACGCGTAAGATAGGTCAGTTACAAAATGCGATGAATCACACTGCACGTTTGTCCTTCAGTCACACAGCAATAGAGTAACGGATCGGTGTGATTTTTGTATATATTCTTGAGGACGTTTTATTCCGAAAAAACAGAGGGTATTTTTAAAAACCTATCACCACATTGTTCCCGCTTAATTACAATATGGAGTTATTCAAGGGGCGGACCAATAAATTCCTGAAAAGCCGGCAAAGTTTGGTGGTGCCTCTGGGGCTCTGGTACTAGAAGTGTTCATCATCGGCGGTAATCACTTAACATCAGGTGACCCGCCTGCTCGTTTGCCCGCTATTTATATTTAACAAAACATGGACGAAGTCGCGGCCAAAAGCTAGTAGATTAAATTGTGTAAACGCAAGTACACTAAGAATCTTCACACAATTACGTCGAAGCTATAAAAGTAATACATTCTAAGCATCACAAAAACTAGTCACAAGCACATAACGAGCTTCCCCCCGATTTCATTGATATCACACATGATTTGAATATCTAATGCATGCGCACCTGCAGTGTTGCCCGCTCTAGGGAACTTTAACCAAAATTATAGAGAACTGAAATTTGCGTGCGGGTAAATAAAGTTTGTTTTTATAAATATTTACGTACCTCACATTTTGTATTTATTTATTTACTAGACGATGCCCGCGATTTCGTACGCGTGGATAAAGGTTTTTTGATTCCCGCGGGAACTCTGTAATTTTCCGGGATAAGAAGTAGCCTATGTTTTAATCCTGGGTATGAGCTATGAGGACTATGTGCATATATGAGCACACACACACACACACACACATTCACATACAAATTTTCGGCTTTATAATATTAGTGTGATGTGATGTGATGTGATTTGATTAGTACGGAAACCTCCAATTACACTAATTAAAACAATTAAAAATAGCCCAAAAATAATCTAAAAAATTAAACAAAAGTCAAAACCTTAACTTTTTTTTTCGAATAATTGCTCTTTGACGACGATGATATAAAATTACGTCCATCTACAATAGTGTCTATGTAGGAAACAAAAAAAAATGTCAAGTATTCCGTAAAAATTAGTTACCTCCCAAACAAAGACGTAATTTAAATTGAATCATAAGCAGAAACTTGCCAATTGGCAGGATTTTGCTAGGAAAAAAAAGAACTGGCAAGAAATTTAGCAGTTGCTCTTTTCAAAAAAGTAAAATAATTTTACAATAAGTAACCAAACTAAGCTATGTATACAGTACTTCCACAGTGAAGCTTCAAAAATGTAATACATATAATCCAACACATGTCAACATGGGAAGACAAAGCAGACCCATTCCCGTTGGTGGCACCCGATCAAAGGGTCTTACAAACTTTCACTGGTGCGATTGATTTGAAATGGAGGATCTAATAATGGAACAGTAAACTGGTTATCAAGATGTCAGGTATATCGTACATAATACGGCCATAGATTCACATGTCAAGGGTGTTTTAAATTTGGAATTTACACTTATTAAGGCAAAAATTTATCAACTGGCAACCCTAGTGCCGAGAAACCCTAACGAATAGGCAGTTATACAACTCCTATTACGGTAGCATCTCATTTGCAACGCGTTAGCGGACAAAGCTTTATAAATCTACATGTTACCTATATGACATAATGCGTGTTGTGAAAAAGTGAACGGTCGATATGATTTTTCGGTACGAGTTGATTGATTGCAGGTGAAGCGTTTTGGTAAATGTCTTGAAGGTGACGATAGATTTGAGATATTATAATATAGTCATCGCAGACGTCAACAGTGTCCGCAAAGACTGAGCAAATTATCTTTGATTTACGGGTGCGGGTTGTTACGTTCCCTCAAATATGGTTGTGCGAAGCAACGGCTGGATCATGCGTCATGCTCGTGAACGGGTGCCACCAACGGGAATGGGTCTACTTTCTGTCTGCCCGTCTTAACATGTATTGGATTGTATGTAGGTATGCATTTTTGAAGCTTCATTGTGGAAACACTGTATACATAGCATAGTTTTGTTACCTATTGTAAAAAATTTTTTGCACAAGCTTTCTGCTTATTTGGAGGGGATAGGAGGATATTAGTCAACTTCAGCTTGGTTAATGTTCTTTTAAAAAAATAAATTATATATATTTTCTTCACCGTTGAAGCATGTGATACTTAATTGTTTTAACGCACATAAATCTGAAAAGTCCCGAGGTCGAACCTGCGACCCCCCGAGTAGGAGACCGAGTCCTAACTACTAAAAAACGTATGCGTGTTATTTTTAGTTCAAATCACATAAACAAGTGGGGCAATTTTGTTTATTTGTATAGATGAACGGATATTGAGATACATATGAATTTTGACATCAAAACCTATTGCATTTCCACTGATTTGTAATTTTCTTAAAATCGACATTTGGCAATCAATCCGCCGATAAACCGAAGCACATTATTTTTTTAATCTAATTTAATTTCTTAGATCGTAAATCTTACCTAACCTTGAATAAAACTCCTTGCATATGGCTTTATAGACACATTTGACGGCAAAACAAAATCCGTCTTATTTGTAAAACTAAGTGCTGAATAACCTGTTAGCACCTTTTAAGGAGACCCTCTTTTTAATTTATGACAAGGTAACCATTGATAGGTAGTTTTTTATTCACCATGCAATGCGGCCACGGCGGTCAATCTCCACGGAGATTAACCATCTGCGCGGGAGATATTATAGTGCACAGGTGTGTGCGCAAACACAGGCGCACTCTCTATACCTATACTATACGAACGGAGAGAGATCATCAGGCGCAGGACCGACGGCTTTACGAGCTTTCTGAGACACGGGAGTGTCAACCCGCCTACTTCCTACTCCGGGCTAGTACTGACAATCTCTTGACAGCGAGAGGACCTCGTGATCCCCGATCGAACATGTGAACCACTCTTCGACCATTTAGCCTCTAACCGGGACGAGCCTTTACGCAGATTTAGTACTGAATATATTCTGCCACTTTCTGAAAGTGAGGTAATCACGTAAACCCTACGTACAGCACACATTTACTCACTACCGCACACTCTTGTAAAAAACTTAATGTCTCTCTGAAAGCACACACTAACTCAAAAGTTGTCACACTTACAAGCTAACACGTACGTTTGTACATGTACTTCGGCAGAGGGGAATGTATGCGCATGTCAAGTCCTGGCTAAATGGTCGAATGAACCACTAGACCAACGAGGCAGTTATTAGAAGCAGAAATTGTATACTTGTCATAGATTTGGCCTTGTCAATAATATTGGATTTCGTTGCAAAGGAGATTTTTTGTTGCGCATTTAAAAATGTTTTAGTTGCAAATACTCGATTTTACGTGCTTTTTTGAAATACCTAATGATTTTTATAATTATTTATTTGATGACAAGTTGTGTACCTACCTAAGAATAAAAAAAAATTAATTTAAAATAATTTATTTCATGTAAGCCGACCTGTGACATGCCTATGATAAGTCAAGACTCTACCAACAGTTCGGAAAGCAGATTCTGCTGAATAGAGCCGGCAACAAACCCAGCAATAGGTACTCTTCTAAGTTAGCTCTCTTGCATTTTATGCTGAGGATTGAGATCTATAAAGCGTGCTTTGACTCAGTTAAGATTCAAAATAGAGGTTAATACGAGACACAAACATGCTCTGACATAAATCTGTCTCGTTTTAACTCTGTCTTGAGTCTGAGCTGAGTGAGAATGCGGTCTATAGATTTCAGCCTAGACTGAAATGTCATTTACCATCAGGTGAGATCGCAGTCAAGGACTACCTTGTCATCGAATAAATATGGTTGAGCGAAGCAATGACTGGATCATGCGTCATGCTCGTGAATGGGTGCCACCAACGGGAATGGGTCTGCTTTGGCTGCCCATCTTGATATGCGTTGGATTGGTGTACCTACGTAGGCATTTTTGCAATTTTTTGAAGCTTTATTGTGGAAGCATGTATACATAGGATAGCTTTGTAAAAAAAAATTTTTTTTTGAAAAGAGCAACTGCTGAGTTTCTTACCGGCTCTTCTCAGCAGAGTCTGCATTCCGAACCGGTGGTAGATTTATGACGTGTCATAAGAAGTTAGCCTACATGAAATAAATTAATTTTGAATTTTTGAATTTTGAATTTAAAAAAAAATCAGGATGCTATTGTTGCTGCCGCGGAAGCGTCGAGTATGCGAGTATGCCGAAATAAAGTAAAGCCGATGTAAAATTGGCACTAAGTATTTCGTTTGATTTTCATTCCATTTCAATCGATTCCAAATATCATACAATCTCTGTTGCATACGCCGATGGAGACGTGAATGTAATTATCCGAGTGCTTGCCTCACTTGCGACCTCTACTCCAGCGACCGTCTGCAACGCTCGAAGACTCCTCTCTTTCCACACAGCAACAGTGATTAGTGACCATTATAATCCATCCTACTATAATATTATAAACTAGCTTTTGCCCCCGCGACTTCGTCCGTGTGGAATTAGGTATTGGGGTGGAATTTTCAAAAACTGTGACACACGTACTCAAATACCAACTTTGATGGAAACAGCTTGAAAAATGACTGAGTTTCATATAAACTTCCATCCCCTATTTAAACCCCTTAGGGGTGGAATTTCCAATAATCCTTTCTTAGTGTGCGCCTACGTCATAAAAGGAACCAACTGTAAAAATTTCAAGTTTCTTACTTCAGTAGTTTAGGCTGTGCGTTGATCTCTCAGTCAGTCAGTCAGTCAGTCAGTCAGTCAAGACTTTGAATTTTATATATATAGATGTATAATATATTACTGACTAATCAATCAACGTACAGATCAAACCACTTGAACCGAAATTTTAGCATACAGATAGCTATTATGATGTAGGCATCCGCTAAGAACCAAAGCCAAAAGCCTCCCACCAGACCAGACCAGAGACAATTCAGAAATTATAAATTCCCAAATTGCCCCCGCCAGGAATCGAACCCGAGATCTCCCAGTTACAAGACCACAGCGCTCACCACTGCACCGAGAAGATCGTCAAAACTCATAGAAAGATCTGTTAGTGAAGTATTTTATATAAATGCCTATTTTTTAGACTTTACGTGAACAAAATGAATAAGCACATTCTATAGACAAGCGCATCTTCATCGCAGACCACATCATCACTTTCCATCTAGTGCAATTGAGGTCAAGCGCTGAAGTGACTGACTACCAAAGGTCAATAGCGAATGCTCTGTAAAAATTTACTTTCAAACATTACAATTACTAGCTTTACATAAGCTCAGGTAATTAAGGATGAGGATGTAATAAGGGTGGATTTATGTCTGATCGTACACAAACCGGGCCCGAGACATAGACAAACCGGGCCCGGACAAAAAATTATAGTAGTAGTCTATACCTATTCTTCATTTGGTGGATGTAAGCGTACGTCGTGCTAGATCCTTAGATTTTAATTTTTGTGAAGGCCTTTTACACAATTCTTATAATTATGACAAGTTAGATCGTGAAACTTTTACCACATATCCGCCTCGTAACCTGCGACGGTTACTATGCGCTGCAAAATGAGAGGTGCCGTTGTTTTTGTTAATGAGAAAACTGAAATGACTTTGTTCAGAAATTCAGAATCATCAGTAAAATAAATCACACTATCACATCACACTAATATTATAAAGGCGAAAGTTTGTATGTGTATGTGTGTGTATGTTTGTTACTCCTTTACGCCACAACGTATGAATCGATTTGGCTGAAATTTGGAATGCAGATAGCTCATTCCCAGGATTAAAACATAGGCTACTTTTTATCCCAGAAAATTAAAGAGTTCCCGCGGGAATCAAAAACCCCACCACGTGGACGAAGTCGCGGGCATCATCTAGTAAATAATAATCGATTGCTTTAATTGTTATTCAATCTTGCTACGTTTTATCCAAAAAATGTAATAAAAACACGTGAATCTACACTTCTTTACACGGCTCCTTTGGCAGCTCATCCTTGTCAGTAGGGAGGTATGAAAGCCACAGAGATTATAAATATCTCTTAATTTTGTGTTAGCCACGACTTCACATAATTCTACCCTAATGTACACAGACGCACACATAGACACGCAGACGCAGAGTATATGTTAGCGTTTTTGACGACCTCCTGGCGCAGTGGTGAGCGCTCTTATAACTGGGAGGTCTCGGGTTCGATTCCCGGCGGGGGCAATTTGGAAATTTATAATTTCTAAATTATCTGTGGTCACGTCTGGTGGGAGGCTTTGGCCGTGGCTAGTTAACACCCTACCGTCAAAGACGTGCCACCAAGCGATTTAGCGTTCCGGCACGATGGCGTGTAGAAACCGATGAGGGATATGGGTTGAATTTACACTGCTATACCCCTTCCAAGTTAGCCCGCTACCATCTTAAACTGCATCGTCACTTACCATCACGTTAAATCGCAGTCAATGACTATCTTGTTATCGAATAAAAAAGACGTGTGGCACTCGGGGACTGCCGCGGTAAAGCTATTGCATAGAAAATGCGCCATCTAGCGACTCACCGTAGAGAAGTCCTGTGTCAGGTTATTTTCGTTATGGAATTTCTGGATTCGGTCTCCACGCTGGCCCGCGATAGAAGCTATGCAATAGCTTAAAAAAATGTACAATCTACACTACGGTCCATGTGCCATAGTGTTCGAGCGTAAACTCGTTTTCAAAGTGAAGGCATTTTTCACATACATAGCTATTATGGTCGCAAATTCGCACAGCCAATGTCAGAATATGTGGATTGTGGAGTGACAGTGAAATTAACCTTTAGTAAAAGTAAAAGTTTTTGATGCAAACCAAATATTTGTAGGCACGCGGTGATATTTTCGATTCCGTTCTTGAATGAATTGCATTTATGTCTTTTGTATGACAAATATGTCTTGTTTTATAACAAACTAGCTACGTGCGCACTCCGCACCAAAAAGTGTAGTGGGTACCAAACCCCCCACTAGGTGGACCGAGGACATTGTGGCAGGGAGCAACTGGATGAAGGCGGCGCAAGACCGGTGCCTGTGAAAGTCCATGCAAGAGATCTTTTTCTAGCAGTGGACATGTATCGGTGAATGATGAAAAAGAAGGCGCAACTTACGGCGTGGAATTATATGTGCGGAATTTGGCAAAATTAATAAGTTGCACTATCACATTGTAGCGGAATTCTGTGCATGGGTTTCCGTGCGGAATTTGGCAAAAACACTAAGTTGCGCACCGCTCCGTGTGGAATTGTTCTCTAGTAACATCCCATGCGTGAATATTCAACGGAATTTCGCTAAGTACCTAAATGTACTTAGCCTTAACTTGACCCTCGCTGTTCAGTTATCACAGATACTTAATACGTTTGCGCGACCTATGTTTATCATTTACCTAAGTTAGCCTTAATGAACTTACATCTCTCATAAGTCTCATAAGGTCGAAGTTCCATACAAACGTAGATTTGCTTGAATTCGCTTGTTTGGTCTGGTGGGAGGCTTTGGCCGTGGCTAGTTACCAGTGGTAACTAGCATCGGCCAAACAGTAGGGTAGTGACTTACCACCCTACGTCAAAGACGTGCCACCAAGCGATTCAGCGTTCCGGCACGATGGCGTGTAGAAACTTGGGTTGAATATACACTGCCATACCCTGCTACCATCTTAGACTGCATCATCACTTACCATTAGGTGAGATCGCAGTCAAGGACTAACTTGTCATCGAATGAAATAATATAATTTTTTTTGACCCGGGAATAAAACCCGGGATCTCATCGTCCGCAGTTTAAGCTAACTACATAAACAACGAGACGGTACCAAATAATTAATATGCAAAACGTTAAGGCATTGAGTTATGTCGTACGAACGTGTTCCATCTTAGACTTATCATCACTTTCCATCATATGTGATTGCAGGCTGCTTAACTAAGCCGATTTTGGCAAAAATAAGATGGGATTTACCAAGTAGGTACCGTTAGCTTTATTAAGTTATCCGAAGTTGAATTGTATTTGAAATTTTGAACTCTATAGAACTAGAGGAGGAAATAAATATTTGTAATTCTCCAACTCATGTAGACTTTGCATTATATAACTTAAATAAGTAGTTAACACTTGAAGTAAAAAAAAAATAATTTTTGTTCATACGACCTATGCCAAAAAATTAAGACGTAACTGTTTTTTTTAAACATTAAAAAATTATTTGTCCTTCAGTCACGTTCCAACGGATCAACGTAATTTTTTGAGTTGACATAGTCTTCGTTCATTCTGAAAAAGCCCCCAAGCCATTGTATTTTATGTCTATCTTGCTCAGGAAGTCTGATGTTATGTGGATCATGAGATTTAGTTCAAAATTAATATTTTGCGTTGAATAATTATTGTATTTTAAGTTTAGCATGCAGGGACATATTTTGGTCTTAAAATTTAATTAATAGTTTTAATTTTAGAAATAGTTATAGATATAATATTATTATAATTTAGAGTTTAATTTTATATTATTTTAAGTTTGTTGATTATATCTATAGGTCTTAAAATATATTTTTTTACTTAGTACAACACACTTTTCTGAAATAGGCCATAGTGCTAATTTGAAAAGAAAATTCAGGGAAAGGTCATTAATGCAAGGAAGGCGTTAAAAGAATACCAAAGTTATGCCTATGAGAGTGATTAAAAATCTTTACCCTAAACTCAACTAAATCCCGAATATTTAAAAGAAATATCTGGAGTCCTCCCGACCATGGAAACTAAGTTTTTATCTTACTTTAAAATTACCAATCAAAATCAAAGAATTTTGGTATTAGTACTAGTAACATTTGTCTGATTTACATAAAAATCTTATTTATTTTATTTACTTTTATTTTTTATGTACATATAACGAATTACAAGACAACATATATCAGAAGAAGTAGACATAGGTGAAACTTATCTCTAAAAAAAGAAATTTCTTCCAGCTTCCTTTGAAAGTGATTAAGGTAAAATTATACAGTGGTATAGGTCAAAAATATACATCACTACATAAACTATAATATAATATAATATAAAAACTACTATATAATATAAATAATAAACTACATAAACACGAGGATACATAAATACATAAATCTATATAATTTTAATGACCGTGTAACTTAAAAACTACATTATTTTTATAAAAATCTTACAAACCTCAAACACATATTAGTTTTTAGAGCGTGTCTACGAAATTGCAATGACTTTGAATATTATTATTAAATTTTTATAAACAATCCTTCCTATAATAATATAAATGTGAAAGTGTGTTTGTTCGTTGGTTTATCCTTTAATTACACCGCAACAGAGCTACGGAACGATATAATTTTTTTCATACCATAATTATAACAACTATACGATAGTTGAGGAGAGTAACATAGCAACTTTTTAGCCTGGAAAATCAAAGAGTTCCCATAGGATGTTTAATAACTGAATCCATGAAGATGAAGACATTGGCATCAGCCCATAAAAAATTATTTAAAAAAATATACATATACTTCAAATTAGAAGACTTGCATTGTTTTACAGCAATGGCCTCCTTCAGTTTATTCAATGAGGTCTCCATAATGTTTTCCTTTTCCTTAAGAATCCATAATCTTCCCTTTTCTATAAGAACCGGCTATGGATTTCCCACGAAAAGGTCTTTCCCTTTATTTTTGTCTTACCTTGTCGGCAAAGCATTTTTACCTATGTATTTTTTCCAAATTTCTTTTTACTCATCAGATGATCTACCTATTTCCATTTTCCTATGTATTTTCATCTTTGGTTTTCCTCTGATACGTCATTGATTGGTATAAACACTTTTTGTTATGTTCTTTATCTTGGGGTGCTCTAAGAAATATCCTCCTAAAAACAACAAAACTACGATCTAGACATGTCGGTGAACTAGAACTTGGTGTCTATCAAGCATTTGATCTCACGACACCCAAAGCTTTTATGTTCGTGTAAAATATTACGCTCTGTATGGAATATTGAGAAAACCTCTAGAACCTTATTGCAATAACTAATACTTACTGCATTTCAGCAAAGGTACCGGATTTTATGTTATATCTGTTTTATATAGGTACACGCATAAATCATAATAGCCGTCTTCCTTTACACAACTAAAAACCTTTCCTTCTCATGTCATGATCGTTTGAATTTATTTAGCAAAAACTATTACGGCATTATTGTTCTTACATAACATTAATAAGACGAGACGTAATTTAAACAATGAACAATTATTATGATTAGTGTGGAATAATTTTATTGTGAGTTGACATAGAAAAATAGTTTTTTTTTAGATACGAAAGTTGAAGACGGCCGATGCTTTTCACCCAAGTCGAATTCGGACGGAGCTGTCATTAAAATCATAATTCTCGTATGCCCCGAAGGCCGAATCTTAGGAAGAGTCAGGGAGAGTGGCATCGACGGACCGTCCGTATAAAAGCCAACAGAATGTGGTACAGAGCATCACACAACCACGAGACCTCCGCGAGTCAACATGAAAGCGTTCTTGGTAGGTACCCGTGTGCAGTGAAAGTGTTGTGACCTGTGTGTGACCTAGGAGTCGTGCTTCCTTATGGGATTGTGACTCAGTGCAATCGCTCGATTGTAATCGAGTTGTAATCGACGTCGATGAAGGAATCGATATCGGATCGATGTTTCGGAATTGAGTGACTTCTTGAGCTTACAATGATATCAATGGACAGTTGGAAGCTCAAATCTTTTCAAATGTTTCAATTTAAAGTTTATTTGGCCCCCTATTTTCACTTATGTTCAGTTCAGTGTCGAAGGTTGCAGAGTGTAAAATGTTAATTGGTTGTTTTTGTCTCGTAGGTATTAGCGGCCGTAGCGGCCCTCGGCTCGGCGAGACCCGAGGCGGGATACAGTTACAACGCGCCCGGCGGAGGCGGGCTCGGCGGTGGCCACGGAGGAGGCATCAGCCTCGGTGGCGGCGGCGGACACGGCGGCGGCTTCTCCTCCGGCGGTCTGAGCTCCAGCAGCTTCGGCGGAATCGGAGGCGGCCACGGAGGCGGACTCGGCGGTGGTCTCGGCGGCGGATTCGGCGGTGGACTCGGCGGCGGACTCGGCGGTGGATTCTCGTCGGGAGGCGGCGGCGGTTTCTCCTCCGGCGGAGGCGGCGGCGGCGGCTTCGGCGGCGGTTTCGGCGGCGGCTTCGGAGGCGGTAGCGGCGGAGGCTTCGGCGGCGGCGGCTTCGGCGGCGGCGCGATCGTCCAAAAGCACATCTACGTCCACGTCCCACCCCCAGAACCCGAAGAACAACGCCCACAGATCATCTCCGGCGGATCCATCCCCCAGAAGCACTACAAGATCATCTTCATTAAGGCCCCAGCACCTCCCGCCCCAGTCGCGCCCATCATCCCCGCTCAAGCCCAAAACGAAGAGAAGACCCTCGTTTACGTGCTGGTCAAGAAACCCGACGAACAGCCCGACATCACCATCCCGACTGCCGCTCCCACTCAACCCTCAAAACCAGAAGTATACTTCATCAAGTACAAGACCCAGAAGGAGGGTGGTATCGGCGGTGGTATCGGCGGTGGTCTGGGAGGTGGTCTCGGCGGCGGTCTTGGCGGCGGTCTCGGCGGTGGTCTCGGCGGCGGTTTCGGCGGCGGTAGCATTGGCGGCGGTAGCATCGGCGGCGGTCTGTCCGGCGGTGGTATCGGCGGCGGCCTCGGCGGCGGTCTCGGCGGCGGTCACGGCGGCGGTCTCGGCGGCGGTCTCGGCGGCGGCCACGGCGGCTCCGGCGGCATCGGCGGCGGCATCATCTCCGGCGGACACGGCGGCAGCTCGGGCTCCGTCAGCTCGTCGTACGGCCCCCCCGGCCAGTCCGGCCCCTATTAAGCGCACTGCGCGTGCGAAGAGTGACTTGTGATATCTGCTCAGCCGACAAACGTAGTATTAAGTAGTGAAAAAATTACGGTGCCTAAATGTATTTATGTAAATAGTAATTTTAATGAATTAATTTTAGTTGTACTATAAAGTCTTTTTGCATAAAAAACTCGATAAACAAACGAACTCAACTCTTTTATTCCCACACTGTGTGTTCCAAAAGTTTTATGTAAAAAAACTACCTAACTTACTATTAAACGTTTAAAAATCTTCTCACGTTCTGACGTTGCATAAAGTAAATATAAAGAGAGAAAAAAAGAAATCGTTTTCAAATAAAAAGTCAAAGAGAAAGAAGCTCGCATGACGTAATATATGCGTTCGAGATTTCCAAGGTCTCGTGTCCACTCGATCTATTATCACATCGACAGTGGACACAGATGCACAGACGGGCCTGCCTCCCAGCCGCGGTAGAAAGTTATGTTTTCTCCACAGGTGACGCAACGCCGGGACATCGCGACCTAGCTTGAATATTGCGTAATATATGAATCTCCTTACAAAACACACGAAATAAATTGCGAGTTACGCTAAAATTATACATCTTATTACGTAAAAGTTAACCGTTCTAAGCAGTTCGATTGCGTAAACCTTGACATTTGGAAATTTCCCTTGATCAAATTAGCATTTTTCTCTTGTGTGTGTGTAACATTTAGTACCTTTATGCAAATGCGTTTTGTGCAATTCAGTTTACTTTACCAATAAAGATGGTATCCAGTACAGTAATTATAAACTAAGCTATGTCAATCTGACGCTACTAGTAGGTAAATAAATAATTGTACCGCTAATATTATGCATTGCCCCATTTTAGCATCAAGATTAAGCCCAAAACACACACAAACACAAAATTTTTTTTACTCCGAGCATTTTAGGCAACAGTGGCTAACTTGCAAATTATGCACTGAAAAAGAAAATCGACTTAGCCAGACTTTTTGGTCGGATTCAACAAATTACTCATTAATAAGCCAGCAAATGAACTAGTTAATGCATATGTCATGTGTGTGTGTGTGTGTGTGTTAATTAACAGCTAACTAGTTCATGAAATAGTTAGCTGTTAATAGACAAAAGAACATTGGTCAGTTATAAAATTATTAATAACAAACTTAAACAAGCTTATTGTTTTAACATTTGCTGCATTGTTTTATCTTACTTTCAATAATACTTGCGACGAATAAATAACGATATAACAGTCATTCGTCATTTAACAACCCCGGATCGAAAAGAAATACTAATAAACGGCCACTAACTTATCTCTGTTGTAATTAATAAGTTATGTAATCAAGAGAAACCTTTAAAGATGCACCTGTAGCCTGCGTTATGTCACTGATTTTTATCACATTATTATCTCCAGAAATATCGATTACTTTCATCATCAATAATAAGTATTTATATCACCTACCTACCTAATTTGCTTCAAAAACACATAAACCATGTAATCTAGACGAATTATTACCAACTAGGCGATGCCCGCGACTTCGCGTAGAAAATAACAATGAAATAGAAATAGAAATATTTTTTATTCAAATAAACTTTTACAAGTGCTTTTAAATCGTTGATGAATCTACCACTGTGGTTCGGAATGCCCTTCCTGCCGAGAAGAGCCAGCAATAAACTCGGCGGTTGAGCTTTTCAAAAAAAAATTTTTTACAATAGGTAACAAAACTATGCTATGTATACAGTGTTTCCACAATGAAGTTTCAAAAATGCAAAACAATCCAATACATGTAGACAAAAGCAGAAGCAAAACGGGAATGGGTCCCGTTTAGCGTTGCCAGGCGTCCGGATAAAGCCGGACACAGTCAGGCTTTTTGGTTGAGTGTCCGGCCAAATTAAACGGTGTCCGGCCTATTCGACTTTTGCTAAGCTTTTTAAGTTTAACCATTTTTTTTACATATTTGTCATTTGTTGGTTTCCGTTCCGCTCGCCTCATCTTGTATCGCTACACTTGCGCAAACGAGCTTTTAAAAAATTTGCCATTTGGTGCTAAGTCTAAAAAATAAGGGTGTCCGGCCTTTGTACCCAAATGTCCGGCTAAACTGGCTGGCCTGTCCGACTTTTCGATTTAAAGACCTGGCAACCCTAGTCCCGTTGGTGGCATCCGTTCACGAGCATGACGCATGATCCAGCCGTTGCTTCGCTCAACCAATAAAGTGATGATTCCAAAAGATCTTGTAATGTGCAGTGTGCATATTATTATGCCTACAAAAGCAGCGCCTGCGCACTTAGTCCGCTATTAATCATAGTGACTGGTGCATTGTCGACATAACGTACCATTTAATGTATGAAACTGTATTGTAATGGAGCTTTATTGAGTCTAACTCAAGTACTAACTAGTCTAACGTGCATGCCTTTTTAACCCCTACTGTTTATGAGTTAATTATTTTGTTTTTATGACGTATCTACTCGTATTTCAAACTAGCTTTTGCCCGACGCGTTGAGTTAGGCTTTTGAAAAATCCGCGTCATTTGGAAAAAAAGAAGCCTATGTCACTTTTCAGATCCTTACCTATCATTATACTCGGGTGGGAGGCTTTGGCCGTGGCTAGTTACCACCTTAGGGTCAAAGACGTGCCGCCAAGCGATTTAGCGTTCCGACCCGATGACGTGTAAAAACCGAATAGTGGTATGAGTACACTGCTATACCCCTTCCAAGTTAGCCCGCTACCATCTAATGTGTTTAAAGCTTTCTCCAAATACTAAGTAAATACACATCGAAAAATACAGAACCTGCATGATTCCTTTCTTTCTTCTTCTTTGTTTTCGAACGTGTGAGATTGGGATGTCCCATCGGATCATGAGAGTGAGGAAACAGAAACTGCATCTTTCTAAGTGTGTTTGCGTCAAAACTTGTGCACTATAAAATCTTCCGCGCAGCTGACTTAACTCCGGCTTGCTTAGAACATTGTTATAACTTTCCGCAGTGTAAAACTAATTTACATAAGACACAGAAAATGCTTGCAAAATGAATGCTAAACTTCAAACCTGAGTATTTTATAATTTTAATAACAGCTCAAGAGCGTATCAGAGCAACAGTAGGGTTCCGTGTAAAAAACCGATTATTATGAACTAAGGAATAATGACTTCATTTAGCAAACTAATTTTACATCCATCTCATGCAAAAAGGTTTTTTGCGTTTTCTGTCAGACGTCTGTCTGGCCTCTATCTGATTTCAGTCTCTCGTCTGTCCTACGTCTGTATGCCGTCTGTCTGACTTTAGCCTGACATCTGTCTGACTTTGCGATATAACAAGTTTTTCTAATTAGTAATCCTGAACATGACTCATATTCTCCTTTCATCTTTAAATAGGCGTTAAGTTTTTATTAGAGACTAGTATCAACTAGTCGGACATCAGTCCGCAACTTTGTTCGCGTGGATTAAGGTTTTGTAATTCCCGCAGGAACTCTCTTATTTTCCGGGATAAAAAGTAGCCTTTGTGTTATTCCACACTATAATCTATCTCTATGCCTTTCAGCCAAATCGGTTCAGTAGTTTTTACGTGAAAGAGTAACAAACATCCATCCATACTTACAAACTTTCGCGTTTATAATATTAGTAGGATATGGCACATACTATTATATCAACTTATTTTCTGAATAAAATGGCTGAAACTCACAAATTAACAAAGTGGACGAAACTATAAAGGTTTCATTAATTTACTACGGTACCCTAAAAACTACGATCAAGCATGCTAAGATGGTTAAAAATGTCTCACGTGCGAATAATTAATTAGACTGTCTGTCGGCTGATTCACCTTTCACACCGGAACACATTGTGGCATTGTGTGGCGCCGGAACATAACTACCTACCTACCTATCTATTGTAGGAAGACCCGTAGGCGTTATTACCTGCCTAGACGTGTTTATAAGAAGCTCCATATCGTCGGGGATAGTGCAAATCCGCGTAACTAGCATTAGTATTAAAATCCATTTTCATACGTTTGTGGTCAAATCAAAACCGCGTAAGTGTCGTAACGACTAAAATCACTTTAAAAGATATCTATTTTTATCAATACATAGAACACATGAATTATACTCTCTGTGTAAAAATTAGCCCAATAGCCGTAGAAATAAGAAATTTATAAAGTTTTAACCTTCCCCTGTAAAACTTGGACTAGTGTAGATCCGCGGTTTTTACCTATAGTACATTCGCGGTTTTGCACTATCCCCGACGATATCTATTTGTCGCGGCCACCGTTTTAAATTGCAAGTATACTGAAGGAGGTCGTCTAAGGCAATTTTTTGCAGCGATTCAGTGGAGGTACAATCTCAAAAAGATCGCGATACAATCGCAATGCTGTCGCTAGTCATCTACCTTGGCCGTTTAATTACAATTGTCTCACTGTTGTTGCGATACAGGCTTGATACAGATGCTATGCAGCATCGATACAGTTGCGTTTGCAAGCATTTCTATCGCCGCAGAAGCAATTCTGAATCGATACTATACAATTGTATCGCTACTGAATCGCTTCTATCGCGCGAAGTCTCAACTATAACATTTTGCTATAACGTTATGCATAATATTTTAATAATCTCTCAAGAGATACATATACCTAATTTCAGCGGACGATTTAAGTATTATGTGAATCACAGTATGTGAATTAATAACTGACATAAAATTTTAATTAAATCTACGTCATATATGATACGTCCATCATGCCAAACCTGTTCCTGTTACATAATTATTTATATCCCAATGTTACTTCAAAATTGTACCTTTGTATTTACATTTAAGACTCAGTGTATATTGGCATTTGTAAAATTTTCATTATACCACCTAGAGACATGCGAACTTGCAACTTGGGCTTTTTCATGTTTCTGTTGGCAAATAAGCTCGACCTGACCTTGTCTAGGCAGGTTGATCCCAATCAGTAAAAATTACTGCTGGATCAAGGATAACAAAAACCTTGAGAATATCTAATTAAAATATTCATATAACCACCGTAACATTAGCTTAAGTGTTCGTAAGTATAAAAAATTTATTAACACCATTCCATCACTTGCATAATGGACTTTGACAGTAAATAGATGTTTTTTTTTTTTAATTTATTAAATTAAAAATAATAGCAATACAATTACTTATCTTACTTACTTTAATATAATAGCAATACAATTACTTATCTTACTTAATTATGTACTAAAAAACAAAATCTTATATAGGTATAGGTAATGGCTTTTCAGTCAGTGAAAGAGTCTTTAATTAAAACTTTAAACTTCTTGTAAAATTGTGGACAAGTAAAGTGTACAGTGTACTCTGAATTAAGAATTTAGAGTTTGGTTTTATCAACAAGCTGATTCGTTGCGAATTGATAAGATAACTACACATATCCCTGAACTTATCCCGAAAATTATTCTGAGAAAACTTCCAGGATTCCCCGCGACTGGTTATTTCCTTCACCCAACCGTTGCATCAGCTATTGACTGTCAGCACGTCTGAAGATGCTTTATAGTAATTCGTGAACAAGTTTGGTCATATCAGTGATGAGAGTGAGAGTGGCATCCAATGCTTTCGCTGTTCCTTTCGACATTTTTGTTTAATTTTGAACACTATGTTAAAAGTATAAAGTTTCTTTTACAATGAAGTGTTGCTAAGTAAACGTGATTTACAATGCGTATCCAGAATGCATGTTTACATTTATCTTTTATCTAAATTGTGTTGAGGTCAATATATCTTGAGATCTGATGTTATACCGCGGGTAGTCATTGTTTTATTTAGTTAGACATCATTCTTTCATTTTTTCATTTTTTCATTAGATAGATATATTAGCATACTATTAGAGCTTTGAAAAATTTAAGAATTTTTCATTTATATAGGCTTTTATAGTAGTAGTAGTCTTAGTATAGTAGACACAGAATATATTTTTAACCGATAAAAAAAGGAGATTCTCAATTCGTCGCGAATATTTTTTTTAAATCGGTTGACAAACGTCAGTGTGGCCCTTAATTTTTTTTATTTTTGTTGTTATCGTACTTAAATACGTTGATAGGTTCACATATACTCTCTAAATCTGTGGGTTCACATGATATTGTGAAACGAACAAAATTCTGAAGATTAAAAATATTGTTTTTGCAAATGCGTTCATATACCTAGTCCTAACTGGTACTCATATTACGTTTTTCTGATTCTATTAGAAGCCAAATTCTATGATATTAGCCTACTTTTAATAAAAAAGAGTTACTCAATATCCCTTCCAATAGGTATGTGCCACCTTTGACCATAAATCACATTAACGATCGCACTTTGCCAAATAACAGGGTTTGGGCTGTGGGCGAGAACACGTAACGATGTTACACGCCTTCTGTGTATCAAACTGTGTATTAAATTATCTCATAGTATTGTACAAATACACGAAAATAATAATTTCTAAAGCTACCTAAATAAAATATAGCCCTAGCACACGAGATTACCACGATAGAATATATATGCAACATAATTTTAACGTTAATGTATATTATATACTATATAATATATATATTTATTATAAGTAACCGTATGATTTATATATGTTTGTGTGTATGTATGTGTCTATTTACGTATGTTTCACTGTAGCGCCTAAACTACTGGGATAACAACATAATTATGTAAATGCTGCTTCAATCATAAAACTTCCTCTAGACTTCGAAAAAACCATATTGAACGTCTACTAACACCCTACGATTAGAAAGAAAGAAATGTTCTTTTTATAAATTGTGCCACACATCTTCAAATAGGTATTCCTAGACAACCTAAGTTGTCCCGGCGCCTAGGCCTCCACCGCACTTGAGCAGTAAAGACAAAAAACGTGAAGCAAAAGAAGCGCCGGAACAATTAAGAATCATGTAGGTCTCACAATAATTTGTGAACCTTATTGTCCATCTAATTATTGTATAGCATTATCTTTACTATACAAAAAAAAAACACGATAAAAATAATTCCCAATAATTTACAAAGATGTTTGCACAAAGGGACTGACCCTAAAAAAAGGTTCCCTTCCAATGAAATCAACATTTAATTGAGAGAAAAATATAAGATCTGTGGACATCTTGTGGGTAGATACTCTTATCTCATGAATAGATTTCGTCTCAAGTAAACAAAATAGAAGCGACTGTCTGCGAATTCAAAATTACATTAAAAACTTAGTTATCTACTACTACTAGCTACTAGGATACTAATATAATGATTGTGATTTTCAATAGTGTTCTATAAGAGTTAAATAAAAGAGGATACACTATTTTTTATGTAAAAGATAATAATTTTCGTAAAATCGTGAATGAAAATTCGAAAACAAAATTTTCTCATTCTAATTTTTGCTTTCGAGTAAAATTCAAAAAAAATTAACAACCTGTGGCTCTAAAGACAAGTCAAGACTCTACCGCGGCTTCGGAAAGCAATATAAAATTATAGGCACACAGAACAAAAAAGGCGCTACCTTTAACTATGTATACAAGAAGGCATAACTTTTGCGGAAGGATGGTATGCTGCTACTTGAGATGCTAGTATGCATTGTTGCGACTGAGTTTCACCTGTACTCGAATGAATTTTTTAGCTGAGGACATTAACCTTCAATGCTTAACGCCATTATATTTGATTTTGAAATATTATATGTATATAATATTATAACTAGCTTTTGCCCGCGACTTCGTCCGCGTGAGTTGGATTACTGTTTTCCGTGGAAAAAATTATAATTTTACAAAAATTATTTAAATAACATGTATAGAACATAATATACCTACCGTTCCGGAAAATGTTCTGACAGAGAAGTAAGAACAATAGCCACAGACGCACGCGATGTCCAAACGCAAGTATTCTTTTAATATTATGTTAAACAGAACCCGTCACACATATTACGAGTAGGTATGCATAATATAAACGGCATTCGGAATAAGTGTTAGATTCACTGCACAAATCTTTTCAGACTTCAGCATCAGCTAGCATAATAAATAATATTCTAACACTTATTTTTAAAACGGTCGGTAGTTTAATGATTTCTTCTTCTTCTTCTTCAACTTATAACGTCGTCCACTCGTCGTTAGACGTCCACTGCTCGACATAAGTCTCTTGCATGGACCTCCACAGACCTCGGTCTTGCGTGGCCTGAATCCAGCGACTCCCTGCGACTCGTTTGATGTCGTCGGTCCACCTAGTATGGGGTCTGCCAACACAGCGCTTCCCGGTGCGGGGTCGCCACTCCAGCACCTTGGGACCCCATCGACCATCAGCTCTTCGAACTATGTGCCCCGCCCATTTCTACTTCAGTTTCGCGACTCGCTGAGCTATGTCGGTGACTTTGGTTCTCCTACGGATCTCCTCATTTCTGATTTGATCTCGCAGGGATACTCCGAGCATAGCTCTCTCCATCGCCCATTATTTAATGATTTATCGACGGAATATATAAGAAAATTGATCTAACTGACATCAATGTTGCAATACATTTTCACCATATACGTGAGTGCCATCCTTCCCATTTTAGATCAAGGAGGTGCGGTTTATATGGTATTTTATACATTAACTAGATTCCTAACAAGCCTAGGTCATGAACTTAATTGCGCCCAGTATTAGTTAGGTAGTTAGTAGATTTTTTTTATTCGATGACAAGATAGCCCTTGACTGCGATCTCACTTGATGGTAAATGACGATGGTGTCTAAGCTGGTAGCAGGCTAACTTGGAAGAGTTATGGCAGTGTACATTCAACCCATACCCCTAGCCGGTTTCTACACGCCATCGGAACTCTAAATCGCTAGGCGGCACGTCTTTGACGGTAGGGTGGTAACTAGCCACGGCCAAAGCCTCCCACCAGATAAAATAGGTATACCTATTGTAACAAATTCACAAAATGTCTTAAGGTCATTGAAGCAAATAAAGGTCCCGCGTCAAATGCTTGGTACATTTTATGTGAATTAAAAGTTCTAAATCATCCTTAGAAATCATCAATATCATTAATTTTAAAATATGTACAACACGCATTTACGCATTTACGAAGAGATCAATGAGTTCCCGCGGGATTTTATAACTTAATTCACGCGGACGAAGTCGCGGACGAAGTCGCGGGCATCAGGTTTACATACTTACGCATTTACGAAGAGATGAGGGTTTTCAATTCAATTCAATTCAAAATTATTTATTTCATGTAGGGCAACTCGTAGTTCTTATGACATGTCATGAATATACCACCGATTCGGAATGCAGATTCTGCTGATTTTTAAGTGTATACCATTCGAATATAAGTCTGTATAAAAGCCAAATAAGCTAAGCCGACCCGTGCGAAGCTGAAGTGGATATACAGGTTATAAATAAATATGGAAAGTTAAATAACACCACCGCAGGCCATTACCACCGGCCGGAATATAAATCAATCTTAATTCATGTCAAAAAACACACGCATCAGGAAACAGGATATCTGAATTGGTAATATTGCGCAATCTGCCGCATTGTTTGAGTTCCCCGTAAGACCCCGAACAAACACAACGCCCAGTGGCAAAGACAAGTGAAAATATCCAGAGCGGCTCATAAAAATCGAAGCTCTTTTGCATGAAGCGTTCAGACGCGTAGTGTCTGTTATGCGGCCATTACATGCTGTTGCTGTCGCTCATCATAGTTTGATTAATCCTTTCTAATATCTATTCCTTACTAATATTATAAACTAGCTGATGCCCGCGACTTCGTCCGCGTGGATTTAGTTTTTCAAAATCCCGTGGGAACTCTTTGATTTTCCGGGATGAAAAGTATATCCTATTCTTATATCACTCTCTAGGTCCTCCACTATACCCATGCAAAAAATCACATCGATCTGTCCGTCACTCCTTTGAGGCGTGATTGAAGGACAAAAGAATTTTCGAGGGACTTCTAAAAACCTAATTCCTAAAACTAGTATGTTTATACATATAGATAATATTTTTAACGCCCATCAATACCTTACAATGTCCATGTTCCTTTTGTATTTCGAGCAAACGGCCTAGCTTGAACTGATATTGTATTACAAATCGTAAACGCGTGTAGACGTCCTACGTGTTACTGCCGTAACGCGTCGCAACCGTCGCGCGTTGTGTCTGCCCAAGTCCTTTAATTGAAAACTCCGTCGATTACGTATTTAACGTGAGTCACGTAAGAAAGTGGTAGTATTTCGGTGCACGACGCGTATAATAAGTACAAAGGACTTGTTTTATGCCAAAAACGTGCAGCTGAATGCGTTTATCAAGCTGTACCTATTATTCGCAATACGCAGACGCGAACTCGTGGAATATTTGTTATCTATGTTGGCCTAAGGCTGGCTTCACGATTTGGCCTCAACTGATTCTTATTAATCCCCGACGAAAAAATAGAGGTGACTGCACTAGTGTGATTTATTTGATATTTGGTGTACTATTACCTAATTCGGATTATTTCCAAGGCAAGGAAAATTCCGAGGAATTTTCTTAACTTTTACCTGAGAAATACCTAATGAGCAGGTGAAAACTGAAAAAATTAAAGTAACTCTATGTAATTATACTCGTGTAATTCCAGGGCTAAGTAAAGAAATCTCTGTAAGAGGCATACATGTACCCGAAAATAAAAATGTAAATCTCAATCAATATTTCAAATTATATAATTTAAAATTTTATTTATTACTCGTATATATATATTCCTATATTATATTCGTAGAAGTACCTAAGTGTATTAATTGTAGTGGGTATCGAGGTTAGTTGAGATCTAAGATAAAACGTAATTAGTCGCAGCTTCCTTCAATCTTTGTTACATGATTCGGACATAGAAATTCACTTCCATCTCAATGATCAACTAATTACATTGACTCCATTGTTTTCATCTACAATAGATAACTTTCTTAATCAAAATCGAAACTATCTATCACTTAGGCAGCTCAATGGCAAGGAAATGGGATGTATTTGGAACGAACAACCTTTTATACGAAGTGATTCGTAGACGGGCTATAAAATTACTGCAAATCTAACTGGGCAACTATACTGGCAAATATAGTCTACATTTTTATAGCCTAGCCTAATAAAATAAAGAAATTTTTGCCGTAGAATTGCATTTTAATTCTAATTTTTGTCAGAATTTCAGCCCAACAATAAATAGAAAAGTTACAGAAAATATTTTTTTTCCTTAAATTTATTTTTTTACATTCAAAAGTAATAAAACAAGACTGTTAGTTATGTCTAAAACAGTTTCCTACAAAAAAATTATTTTAAGGAAATAATTAAAATGTAAATGAACCATATACCTAGCTATAAAAATGCTGTTTAGTCCAGCAATATGAAAAATCGTCTACATGGCTTGCATCATTGCTTTGGCAAAATTGCTTCTAGATATTGTCGAAGATCTAGCCCGTTTATTAAAATAAGTCTTATATAACAGAATTCAATGAATACCGGGATGGGAATTTAACAAGAAGTTTTCCAAGAGAAAGCAATGATTATATCTTTTTGACTTTTATCTCGATTATTTAAAATTTACATTTGCTCTGGGCATAATTAGGGAAACCAAGATTAATATACTTGACTAATGTGAAAGAATTTATCCCAATTTTTCTTCAACCTTCATGATGCCCAATGTATGCCCAAGATTCCCCTTTCACATCCAACTTCTTATGCTAGATGGTCAATTTTTTTTTTTAATTTTTTAGTTTGATATTGACAATTATATAGTCCAACGAATGGAAAAACTTTTTAGTAGGTAGTAACGCTCTCTAATCGTTGTTAGCTTAGTTAGAAGCTTCAAAGCTTTATTCAGATTCAGTTATCTGCTTAAGAATTATTAGAACAGTCATTCCCTGATTTAGTTCCCAATAATGAAAATATTAGGTTTTTGCTTGCATTTAAACTTGTCGGACACGATGCCAACAAATTAGGGGTATGGGTTGAATGTACACCGCCATACCCCTTCCAAATTAGTCCGCTACCATCTTTGACTGCATCGTCACTTACCATCAGGTGAGATCACAGTCAAGAACTATCTTGTCATCGATAAAAAAAACTAATATCTCATCAAAATCGATGCGACAAGGTAGCTGTTTGGGGTTTGTTTGTTAGCTCTATGCGAAAGCTAAATCGCTTGGCACGATTTTGGCGGTAGGGTGGTAACTAGCCACGGCCAAAGCCTCCCACCAAACCAGACCAGAGACAATGCAGAAATTATAAATTCCCAAATTGCCCCCGCCGGGAATCAAACCCAAGACCTCCCAGTTATAATAAGACCGCAGCTACGAGGTATTTTTTTTTTATTATTATGAGATGGGCTTGCGCTTGACGACAATCAATGATATACTGGATAGGATGTACTGTTTAAAAAATTCGCGGCAACCTTTTCGTACAAAAAGTTCAATGCTGAGGTCACATGAGTTCAACAGCTTGCATAATGTTCATCATTATTCACGCTTTTGCTTTAGTTTTTATACGAGCGACTCATTTTGCATATTGTATTAGTAATGCAAGCTCGTTTCTCTTTCATACAAATGTCTATTGTGACTTGTGAGTTAGCGGCGCAAAGTTTCTTTGTAAAGACTATTAAAGAAACTTTATCAATGACTTGTGACTCGCTCCTGCCCGCGACTTTGTCCGCACAGAGTAATTTACTGTGGAAATGAGATAAGGAATCTTTCTGGGAAAAAAAGCTGCCTATGTTCGTCAAACGGATGCATAATACCACTGTACTAGTCAAAATGTAGTAGGTACCTAGCGATTATCCGTGAAAACTTGAAAAGGTTTCAGACTTAAGGTTTCAGGCTCTTATGCTGAGATCTATGGACCGTGCTCTGACTTAAGATAGAATTAAAACGAGATACACATATGCTTTGACATAAATCTGTCTCATTTTAACTCTGTCTTGAGTCTGAGCTGATTGAGGGAGGGGTCTACAGATTTCAGCCTAAAACTTAAAAGCCGATTTAGTAGGATATATAAAAGAATAAATAATATACAGAACTAGCTTTTGCCCACGCGACTTCATCCGCGTGGATTTTGGGGTGGAATTTTCAAAAACGGTGACACACGTACTTTTTTATTTTTAACTGAAAGCTCAAATACCAACTTTGATGGAAACAGCTTGGAAAATGACGGAATTTCATATAACTTTCCATCCCCTATTTAAACCCCTTAGGGGTGGAATTTCCAATAATCCTTTCTTAGTGTGCGCCTACGTCATAAAAGGAACCAACTGTAAAAATTTCAAGTTTCTAACTTCAGTAGTTTAGGCTGTGCGTTGATATCTCAGTCAGTCAATCAGTCAGGACTTTGAATTTTATATATATATAGATTATAACACCTTAGAAAATACTCCTTCTTCATCTCTTTTTTTTTTTAAGTTTTGCCCAGCATTAGATTATTATTCCAATAGATATATTCTAACCACCGTAGATAATGATTTTTCAAATGTTACTGTAATGTAACTTACTCTATTAACATTTCTAGGGAACTGGGGCGCAATGTATGTACCTACTCGTAGATAGGTACCTACATGCGTGCATACCGGAATGTTAGCTGGTTAAAATTCTGTTTGGATTTTGCTCTTTGCGGATCCTACCAAGATAAATCTTAATATACTTTATGTATTAAGAGCACACAACATCCGGAGTGAATTCTGAACGGATAGAAAGTACGGTCTATACAGATCAGTTTTTGTAAGGATTTATGCCCGTTTTCGGTTTCAAGATTTCATTTTTATTAATATTACTAGCTGATACCCGCGACTTCGTTCGCGTGGATTGAGGTTTTTAATTCCCGCGGGAATTCTCCCATTTTCCGGGATAAAAAGTAGCCTATGTGTTATTCCAGACTATAATCTATCTCTGCGCCAAACAGCCAGATCGGTTTTGTCGTTGCGACGTGATTGAGTAACAAACATCCAAACTTTCGCAATTACAATATTAATGGGATAATCTTATTATGTATGTTCCCCGATTACTCCAAGAAGCCTGGACCAATTTGGAAAATTCTTTTTCTTAAACATGGAAATATTGTCATTATTTTCGAAAAAATAACACGCGAAGTATCGAATTTTCGGACAAAGAAAATCAAATCCATTGCAGGAGCGTTTTTTGAATTTGGAAAATTACAACGCTCCTGCAATGTTGTATGAAACTACTATTTTTCTTTGAAAGGGTATGTGTTATTCCAGACTATAATCTATCTCTGTGCCTTTCAACCAAATCAGTTCAGTCGTTGTGGCGTGATTGAGTAACAAACATCCATCCAAACTTATATTAATAATAGGATGACGATTTTCTAGCAGTTAATTTTTTTATTAACAGGTTTTTTTTTGTAAAAATAATAAGAATCCGCCAGTACCTACTACGATATTAATATTAATTTATTAGAACACTAGCTTTTACCCGCGGCTTCGCTCACGTTAGGTTCGATTTCTTAAACTCCTATTTTACCTCCTTCGGGGTTGAATTTTGAAAAATCCTTTCGTAGCGGATGACTACGTCATCATAGCTATATGTATGCAAAGCGGTTTAAGCTGTGCGGTGATAGATCAATCAGTCAGTCAGACAGTAACCTTTGCCTTTTATATATTTAGATTTAGATGATGCCTTTTGTGGTAGACTTTTAAAACCTGTGACACATGTATTTTATTTATTTTTAATCGAAAACCCAAATACAAAGTTTATACAACTTTAAAACCTTTCATACTAACATTCATCCCCTATTAGATGCCTTTGGAGGTGGATTTTTCAAAATCTGTGAAACATGTACTTGTTTATTTTTAATCGAAAGCCCAAATACAAAGTTTATACAACTTTAAAAATGAAAAACTTTCATACTAACATTCATCCCCTATTTGATCCCTTGGGGGGTGGATTTTTCAAAATCTGTGAAACACGTATTTCTTTATTTTTATTTTAAAGCCTAAATACAAAGTTTCATGGATATAACTTGAAGAATGACGGACTTTCATACAAACTTTAACCCCCTATTTAACCCTCTTGGGGTTGAAATTTTCCAAAATCCTTTCTCAGCGGATGCCTACATCCTAACAGCTACCTGTATGCCAAATTTCAACTCAATCGGTCCAGTGGTTAGAGCTGTGCGTTGATAGATCAGTCAGTCAGTCAGTCAGTCAGTCAATCAGTCAGTCAGTCAGTCACCTTTGCCTTTTATATATTTAGATGAAACATGTATTTCTTTATTTTTAATCGAAAGCCCAAATACAAAGTTTATACAACTTTAAAAATGAAAAACTTTCATACTAACATTCATCCCCTATTTGATCCCTTGGGGGGTGGATTTATCAATATCTGTGAAACACGTATTTCTTTATTTTTATTCTAAAGCCTAAATACAAAGTTTCATGGATATAACTTGAAAAATGACGGACTTTCATACAAACTTTAACCCCCTATAACCCTCTTGGGGTTGAAATTTTCCAAAATCCTTTCTTAGCGGATGCCTACATCCTAACAGCTACCTGTATGCCAAATTTCAACTCAATCGGTCCAGTGGTTAGAGCTGTGCGTTGATAGATCAGTCAGTCAGTCAGTCAGTCAGTCAATCAGTCAGTCAGTCAGTCACCTTTGCCTTTTATATATTTAGATGAAACATGTATTTCTTTATTTTTAATCGAAAGCCCAAATACAAAGTTTATACAACTTTAAAAATGAAAAACTTTCATACTAACATTCATCCCCTATTTGATCCCTTGGGGGGTGGATTTTTCAAAATCTGTGAAACACGTATTTATTTATTTTTATTCTAAAGCCTAAATACAAAGTTTCATGGATATAACTTGAAGAATGACGGACTTTCATTCAAACTTTAACCCCCTATTTAACCTTCTTGGGGTTGAAATTTTCCAAAATCCTTTCTTAGCGGATGCCTACATCCTAACAGCTACCTGTATGCCAAATTTCAACTCAATCGGTCCAGTGGTTAGAGCTGTGCGTTGATAGATCAGTCAGTCAGTCAGTCAGTCAGTCAATCAGTCAGTCAGTCAGTCACCTTTGCCTTTTATATATTTAGATGAAACATGTATTTCTTTATTTTTAATCGAAAGCCCAAATACAAAGTTTATACAACTTAAAAAATGAAAAACTTTCATACTAACATTCATCCCCTATTTGATCCCTTGGGGGGTGGATTTTTCAAAATCTGTGAAACACGTATTTCTTTATTTTTATTTTAAAGCCTAAATACAAAGTTTCATGGATATAACTTGAAGAATGACGGACTTTCATACAAACTTTAACCCCCTATTTAACCCTCTTGGGGTTGAAATTTTCCAAAATCCTTTCTTAGCGGATGCCTACATCCTAACAGCTACCTGTATGCCAAATTTCAACTCAATCGGTCCAGTGGTTAGAGCTGTGCGTTGATAGATCAGTCAGTCAGTCAGTCAGTCAGTCAATCAGTCAGTCAGTCAGTCACCTTTGCCTTTTATATATTTAGATAAATGCGAAAGTTTGGGTGTATGTTTGTAACTCAATCACGCCACAACGACAGAACCGATTTGGCTGAACTTTTGGCACAGAAATAGGTTATAGTCTGGAATAACACATAGGCTACTTTTTATTCTGGAACGTACGAGAGTTCCTGCGGGAATCTAAATATATAAAAGGAAAAGGTGACTTACTGAATGATCTATCAACGCACAGCTCAAAGCACTGGACGGATCGGGCTGAAATTTTGCCTACAGATAGCTATCATGACGTAGTCATCCGCTAAGAAAGGATTTTTGAAAATTCAACCCCTAAGGGGATAAAATTGGGTTTTAAAAATCGAACATAGCGTGAGCGAAGCCGCGCGCAAAAGCTAGTTAAAAATATGTTTACGCGCGCACGGAGTACGCGGGCATCATCTAGTCTAGTGATGTATAAATTACTACGGAACCCTAAAAATAAAAATGTGTGTGTAAACATTAAGCCTCAATAGCCCAACGGTTAAAGGTGCGGACTGAAAACTGAATGGTCACAGGTTCGAATCCCATCCGTTGCACTATTGTCGTACCCACTCCTAGCACAAGCTTTTCGCTTATTGGGAGGGGATAGGAGGATATTAGTCCACTTCAAGTTAGCTAATATTCTTTTTTAAAAAAGAAAGAAAGAAAGAAACAGAGTGGGCGGTCAGATGTTCGTAAATATACCGAGATTGTAGGCAGTAGATACATAAGTTTCTTTCTAGTGTTTTTCTTAAGCTTTCGTTAGAAAGGGAAAGTAAGTACAGAAAACTTGAATTAAAAGAAAAGTTGAAGTCAAAATAAACTTAGAAACGCTTTATCTTCGTCGAAATGTTATTATATTATACAAAGTTTGTATAATTGTCTTTAGGTAGGGTAGGGTACCTATGTCTAAAATTCCCTCACTTTTCTTATAACATAATATTATATTTAAAGTTTTAATAACTTTATCAATAGGTAAACACTTTCAAAATTACATTGTTACGCCCTAGTGCGTTAATTTAATGGCGAAGGTAAAAATTGTTAATGGTATTGAAAGAAACACTTCATTTTCAGCAAAGTTTTTTTCACGAGCAACAGATAAAGCTTGCTATAAACAATATAAATATCTAATGTAATTTATAAAGTACTAGCTTTTGCCCATGGCTTCGACTGCTTTGAGTTAAATTTTTAAAATCTCTCGAGAACCCTGTTTTTTCGGTATAAAAATTTATACCACTCTTCAAGTCCTGAATTATAGGTACTCATGCAAAAAAACACGTCATTCCGTTACTTCGTTGCTGAGTGATTGAAGGACGAATCAACAAACAAACATCCTTTACATTAACCATTAAAGTGGTAGGCACATTGAACTAAAATACTTAGAACGGAAGTTTCTAATAAAGTTCCGCTCCAAACGTAGGCTGAAAACAACCAATGAATGTGTGAGGGCCATGTAATTATTTTCTGATTATGGTAGCGATAATTATTACGTTTTACACCCTTTTTAACCGACTTCCAAAAAGGAGGAGGTTATCAATTCGGCCGGTATCTTTTTTTTTTCTATATATGTCCACCGATTACTCCAGGGTTTCTGGACCGATTCACAAGATTTTTTTTTTCATAGCACAGTACGTAATTTTTCAATAATATAATTTTCTGCGAGCTCTTCGTACTAACGCGACAAAACGGCCGGCTTTAAAGGCCTTGACAGATAGTCCTTGACTGCGATCTCACCTGATGGTAAGTGACTATGCAGTCTAAGATGGTAGCGGGTTAACTTGGGAGGCAGTGTACATGCAACCTACACCCCTAATCGGTTTCTACTCACCATCGTGACGGAACGCTCAATCGCTTTTCAGCACGTCTTTGAGTGTAGGGTGGTAACTAGCCACGACCAAAGCCTCCCACCAGACAAATTTACTAAAAATGGCTTATCACTGCGTCGAATATTGCGCTTCTGAGTGTTATAGTGCGATGGGTAGACGTTAAAGTTTTATGAGCAGTAGAAACATTACTAATTTCATCACCGGCTTAAAGGAAAAAGGAAGAGCATCTCTGAATTTTACATATAGTATGTACTTAAGTTTAGTGAAGGTCCTTTCATATTTTAAGATTTCTTAGAAGACATGCTTGCTTCTAAGGAGTATGTATAAAAATGTTCACTATAAATGTATTATTTGTTAGTACAAAAGCCGAAACACATTTATTCCGAAAACCTATGTTGTTTTTAGGTTCCGAAATAAAAACCCCTATAGGACCGCTTTGTTATCCGTCTGTCTGTGGGTTCTTTCTTAGAAACTGCTTAAGGACACTATGTTGAAATGTATAGGGAATACAACCTACTTAGGCCAGAAGGTTGTGTGTCTATAAAATGTCTGGAAATGCTCTGAGTTTCCACCCACAGCTCTGTCAGTAAGTCCCACTCTAAACTTTTTCCACGCGGGTGAAGTCGAGGGAATCAACTAGTGTCGTAATAAGTGCTTTATTTTTCTTCCCACGTAATGAAACACTATACATTAGTTCATTAGTACATATTTCACAATAGCACAGAATACTCAATAATACGGACAATACATTGGAAGGGTTTCGGATTACAAAATACATACTGCGTATCGTTTGCAGCACGATGTGCGTACGCATCGAGTCTTAGTAAGTATAGCTACTTTGAAATGTCATATAAAATACGGTCCAAGTTTAAGAGTGAAGCGAGCAGAGGCGGCTTTAGCCCATGTAGCGCCTGTGTGCAATCAATACCTTAGCGTCCTTTAGTAGGCGCGCGGCCAAAATGGAATACATACAATACAAGAATATGACTTACAGTTATATTTTCGCCAGTGAAAGGAAATTCAGGTGCAAAAAATGGTGCAATTTTAAATGATGTCGGGAAGCAAGCACGCGGCTCGGCGCGGCGCCCCCTAAAACCCTGCGCCCGTATGCGTTGCACACCCTGCACCATAGGTAAAGCCGACACTGGAAGCGAGTCTAATATACTGCCCATAAAAAAAATGGAAACACCTCAAAATGCCTTTTAGTTTGAAAGTGTCTCGATATTTTTGATGAGAAGTATATTTACTTACTAGCTGATGCCCGCGGCTTCACTCGCGTGGATTTAGTTTTTAAGAATCCCGCGGAATTGGATAGAGGGAACTACGATTTTTTTTATAGATAAATTACTATTTGACTGTAATTTAACAACATCCTCTACAAAATAGCTACGTTTATGGGAGGATAGTGAGAGACATCCAATATAGAGAAGTACCGAATCAACTTTCAGTTCAGCAAGCGCAGTTCAGACTACATTCTGCTTCATAGTCTAAAACTGCGTCAAAAATTATATTATAGCATGTCAATATGTACTTAAATAAGTTAATAGTACCTACAGGATAGTTTGAATGAACGTGATAATACAAAAGAATATTAACTATTTGACAGAGACTGCTTTAAAATATTTGCTATACGCTGTTTAAAACTTATTTATCTTTCTTTTTAACTTGTTGCTCTATTGATTTGTTTTTTTTTACAAAGCAGATATCTATGTCGTTGCTATTTCAAATTATCTGAAAACTAGCTTTTGCCCGCGGCTCGGCTCACTTTAAATTTCGATTTTTCAACCCGCTTTTCAACCCTCTTGGGGTTGAAATTTTCAAGAATTCTTTCTTAGCGGATGTCTACATCATATCTAGCTATGATGTCTATAGCTATCTGTAAGCCAAATTTCAACCCGATCCGTCCA
The DNA here is from genome assembly GCA_933228805.2 of Hipparchia semele. Classification (NCBI taxonomy): domain Eukaryota; kingdom Metazoa; phylum Arthropoda; class Insecta; order Lepidoptera; family Nymphalidae; genus Hipparchia; species Hipparchia semele. The sequence goes on along the minus strand of OW121723.1, from coordinate 3,066,904 downwards.
GTAGTTAGAGCTGTGCATTGATAGATCAGTCAGTCAGACAGTCAGACAGTTAATCAGTCATTCAGTCACCTTTGCCTTTTATATATTTAGATGATGTGAATTATTTATAACAATAAATAAAGTTCCCACGATTTACTCCAATATCTCACAACTTGGACCACCCATCAAATGGATTGCGAAGAAAAGTCAAAGGGCAAGTGAATGGGACAGATCTATATAGATGGTCGCAGGTGATTTCACTAATACGGCACAATACAGTAGTCTATCTCCGTCTGTGTGAACTCATCACACCCTTTTTCGAAAGTAGGTTAGATGTTTATGATAATGTGTGCCCTCGTTTGGAGTAATTAACGCATCTGGTGTTTATTGGACTCGATAGATCCATAATATTATTATAAATACGTAAGTAGTTAAGTTATGTCTTTCTGTCTGCTATTTTTTCATCCCTAACAGCCTGTATCAATAATAATAAATAATCTATGTAGGTATATCGATATGAAAGTCTATCTGAAAAACTTAATATAAATATGTATTAAAGCTTGTCAAACCTCACCACTCCTATTATACAAGGTGTAACAAAAGTGTGAGTTAACCCTGAAGGAGGTGAATGTGCTCATGAAGCTGAACAATTTTCCCCAAGGAACATGGGTCGAAATTTGAAAAAAATGTAGACCTCCCGTACAAAATTGACGATCAGCTGATTGATTTACTATGGGAGGTAAAAATTTTTTTTTGCATATTTTGACCTATGTTCCTTGGGGAAAGTTGTTCAGTTTCATGAACACATTCGCCTCCTTCAGGGTTAACTCACACTTTTGTTACACGTTGTATATGGTCATAAGAGCCACAAGTTGGCCTACATGAAATAAATAATTTTGAGTTTGAGAATGGAAAGCTAAAGACTGTCAAAATTTGGTCGTACAAAATGCGGGTTTGACAGTTGTTAGTTAGCAACTTTCTGGAGTGAAATAACTCATGAGTTAGGGATACATACCTACTATGTACGAAGTAGGTATATAAATAGACGGACAGCCCCTTATGTAGAGCTCTAGACCCTGTGGCTTTGCGATCGACGTGTACACTGTACACGTTCATTACATAGGCGATATATTAAATTTGAGTAATATATTAAAGTTGAGTAATATATTAAACTTGAGTAATGAACGTGTGGTATACCTACTTACTCGTTACTTTCGGTAGTACTCTAACAATTTCTAACAGAACAATTTCGTTATTACAACGATTTTTATCCAAAATTAATTTGGTAGAGCTTTGAGGAAAAAATTCGTATCTTATTTTTTCTGAATTATATAGCGTATATTTCTCATTGTTAGGGTCCCGTACTTCAAGATTGCGAACGCAACCTCTTCTGTCGGGTTTTCTGTCACATAGATTTTTTTTTATTGCAATAACTCCTGCTGTATAGCTTCTTAGCGATAAGTCCGCCATTTTGTACTGACTAATATATTCTGTTAAGCTTACTTTTTTCTGTTTGTAGTGCAATAAATAATAAATAAATAAATAGTTCTACTGACAACTTTAATTGTAGCCAGTCGTAATTTTCACAGGATACGTTTTATCATGGCCTCTACACACAAAAAATTAAGAAAATCTTCTTTTTTTTCTTCTACACTTTTTGCCGATTTAGTTAATCGCCTTTGTTATTTATTACAACAATTAAAATATATTATGCTACTGTACGGAACCCCTTCTCTACGAGCTCAACTCGAACTTAATTGTTTTTTATTAGCATTGAAGTTATATTTCGAAATCACTGAAATTGTATACGAATATATTTTTTACAATCGTGTAAAAACTACAAAAGGTACTTATTTGCTTTTCTTAGGTTGAAATCTATAGACCGCATCTCACTCAGCTCAAACTCTCTTGAGTCAGAGTTAAAACGAGACAGATTTATGTCAGAACATATTTTGTGTCTCGTTTTAACCTCTATCTTGAGTCTGAGCTGAGTCAGAGCATGCTCTATAAATCTATAGATCTCAGCATTAGTGTTGGGTGTTTTGTTTAAAAATAAATCTCAATTAAAAAGAAATCCCGATACAATTATTTTTAGCCGCACTTTAAATGAAATTTCAACCTATCACCTACAATAATTAAAGTTGCAGGTTATATAAACCATTACAATAAATCCATAATCATAAAACCAAAAAGGAAAAGTAAGCTAAGCTAAGGCAAGTAAGATCTAGGGAGCCGATTGGATACATTACGTTTATGTGAACATCGCCTTAATAAATTACTTATTCACGCCTCCTCGACAATAAAACCTTTATTGAATTGAATTAAGTCATAAATTCCTAAAACATTGACTTTCCCAACTGCACTATCAAAAGTTGTTAAAACAAAAAGACTTGAAACTCACAAAGGATTTACAACTTTATTGAACGTATAAGTTAAGGTTTGAAATGGGTTGACAGGTTTTTTGTACTATGATTGGTTCTGCGTGTGAACGGACGGTGGGTAAATCACTTTTACGTAATGCGTTACGTCATACGGGCCGCGGGAGGTGACCTATGACATGATTATAGTGATGGATACACGATAAAATTAAGTCGATAAATAGCTATTAAGAATTTGATAACGTCGTGCAGGTATATGGTGTGTTCAGAAACAGGGCTATATAACTAGATGATGCCCGCGACTTCGTTCGCGTGGATTGAGGTTTTTTAATTCCCGTGGGAACACACACATACATATAAACTTTCGCCTTTATAATTTTAAGTGTAATTGGTAATTACCAACGTTAAAGAGAAACAAACGTAGAATCTAAAGGGCGAATATGATGATAGAAATCTAAAAAAAATCATTGTATATTTTGATAGCAGATACTCGTAGTTTCTTTTTTAATATTTAAACGCTTAGTATGTTGATATGAATATTTTTCTTTTATGTGTTCCTCTCTTTTTTCCTCCGACAAGGTAATCGGAAACTGTTTTATTTCGGTACTGAATATGGCTTTTTTTATATAATGAATATTATTATAGGTTTGTTGTAATAATATCTTCCAAATCATGTTTCAAATCAACATATTTTAGGAACGTACTTACTTACACTTTTTCTGTATATTTCACGTGATTTGGTATTCAACGAATTACAGATTTATAACTACGTTAATTCAAAGATTTCTAACTATATCTATACTAACCATAGCCGAAATCCAGTGCGCTTTGAATGCGCTATCCTGCCCATTCATACGAATCAAATTTTTTCTATCGATAACAAAGTATCGACACCTGCACGTTACGTCACTAAGCTATCCTGTCTGTCCACTTAACACTAGTCCAATTTTTTCTATCGATACGATTGTATAGACACCTGCACGTCACTAAATAAGTTGCGCAGACCGGCTAGTGACGGGTGCCCTCAATGGAGCAACGCGACGCAAATTCTTCAGTGCTGTGAACTTTTTTGTAATAGATGTAATAGATGAATAGATGTGATTTTTAGATACCTTAGACATGTACCTACTTATGCAAAGAACTGTAGCGCGGGAGTCTTAACCGACTTCAAAAAAAAGGAGGTTCTAAATTCGACGCGTATTTTTTTGTCGATTTTACACCATAACTCCTTTAGACTTTGAAAATTGAAAATTTTGTCTGGTGGGAGGCTTTGGCCGTGGCTAGTTACCACTCTACCGTCAAAGACGTGCCGCCAAGCGATTTAGCGTTCCGGCACGATGGCGATGACTTGGGTTCTCCTACGGATCTCCTCATTTTTGGTAGGTAATTCTTATTTCTTATCAAATTAAACTTTTTTTTCGACAGGAACGGCGAACTTCCGTCCCGGGGCCAAGCGGAAGAAAGTCCGCTCTATGTACATAAGAACTTCGATGTAAGTTTAATGAAGCCTACAGCCTTACGAGTTTCAATAAGAAAATCGATAAAAATCTGGAAGATTAGAACTTCTTCCCCGTAGTATTCTTTGAAATTGATTATTTCTGAAATATGTTACCTACTTACTTCGGAAAAAAATACCAAATACACCGTTTCTGGTTAAACCGGCCCAAATCATAACTATAGCTAATAAAGAAGATACGTACAAGAAAGAAAGATCCATTATTTTTTATCCCATATCCCATTATGCCCCGAAAACGGGGCAAAATGGGGAATTACTAGTTATGTTTGTAGAGTTATTGTTCTTCCTAATTACAAAAATATTAAGTGCTTTAACCTGCAAGACTATTTGATTTTATGATGTTGATTAAAAAATGTTGCTATCTGTGTACAAGCTATTCTATTAATCTAATTTTCTTGTAATAGTGCTTTTCTTCTTAAGTATTCTGTTTTGCCCCGTCCTCCCTTACCTACTGTCCCGCTATTGGTTAAAAATTTTTAATTTATTTTATTTATTTATTAACAGAGTGGAGTCATTGAAGGTGATGAGTGGGAAGTGAGTCCAGCTAGGGTGCACATGGGTCCACTGATCGGCAGCGGCGCATTCGGGCGCGTGCATGCGGCGCAGCTGGACATGCCAGGGGGAGAGACCACTACAGTAGCTGTTAAAATGCTGTCTGGTAATCACCCATATCTATTTAACACCCGGAAGACTTGGTAGGCGATGAGTGGGAAGGAAAGCTGAAATCTATAGACCACACTTTCTTCTGTTCAGACTCAACACTGAGTTAAAGGAGACAGATTTATGTCAGAGTATGTTTGTGTCTCGTTTTGAGTTTGAGCTAAGTTAGAGTACGCTCTATCTTATTTGCCCCCTCTATACCATTTGCCCCCGAGATCTCTACTGCATAAGATCTCGGGGGCAAATGGGTTCGATAATCAGCAGCGGCGCATTTAATTGGGTGCATGCGGTTCAGCTGGACATGCCAGGGGAAAGACTACTACAGCAGCAGCTAAAATATTATCTGATAATCACAAGAAGAGCTGCATGCTCAGCTGGACATGCCAGGGGAAGAGATCACAACGGTCATTGCAAAAATGGTTTCTGGTATTTTATCTTCACTTTCTTCACTGGCTTAAGTGATCCAACGATGATCCTGGGGTCCGATACGAGCTGGCAATTAATTGCCAATTGGCTTGTTCAAAGGCCTCTTACAAGATATTTTTTCTTATTGGATGAACCAAGTATATTATGCTTTTCTAACATCCCAGGTTAAAGCTGAAATTTTGTAATATAATTAATTGCTCGCGACTATCCTTAGTAATCCCTAAGACAATAAAGACGATGTGGTTGCGTCTTGATACACTTGATACATTAACCTATTGATAAGCGAAAAGTTGTCTAACTAGTCCACCCTACCCCCACTGTCGCTCCTTACTAATTGGCAATTTTGGTACCATCATTTAGATCAATAAATGTACGACGCAGGTACAAGATCAGAGATCTTTTTACTTGATGCCGAATGTATAATAAATGAGACGTGTGACGTTGCTCACTTAACGTTGAGTGAATTCTTTTCAGACAACGCAACCGACGAAGAGATGCAAGATTTCATGCGAGAGATCGCCATGCTAAAACACGTGGGGAATCACAAACACGTGATCAGGTTGATTGCGTGCTGCACGAGACAACCCCCGCTGTTAGCATTATTGGAGCACGCGCCAAGAGGGGACCTGTTGAGTCTATTGCGAAGAGCCAGGGGAAAGAGAAACCAGTATGTACAGAGAGCACCGGAAGCCCCGCCTGATCCAGGGGGGAATGGACGACCTTCGGAAGCAGATAGTAAGTAATACACGTTGTAATTTGTTAATTCCGTCTTAGCATTATAGAGAGCACGCGGCAAGAGGGGACCTGTTGAGTCTATTGCGAAGAGTCAGGGGAAAAAGAAACCAAGCTCATTATAAAGATTTACAGGTTTGCGATATAGTAAGATCTATTTTACGAGAAAATAAAATTAAATTTTTGTTTTTGTTTGTTATTTTTTTTGCGAAAAAAAGAGTTCTATTTCTGTGACGGTAAACAAGTTTTAAACGGTAGAAATAGGACTTACTTAAATTTACGTAAATATCACTGGCTAATTATTATCTATTTAAAATAAATGTATTCTGCACATAAAAGCTAAAATTATTCAGACTTTCTTGAATTTGAAACAAACGCCTGTCAAATTTTTTATAGCAAATGTGTCTGCCGTGCGCTTTTGTAAGAAAATCGCATTCTATTCAGAGCACACATGCTGAGTATTGCTGAGATCTATAGATCGGGCTCTGACTTAGCTTGAACTCAAGACAAGAGTTAAAACAGACACACGTATGCTCGGACTTAAATTGGCTCATTTTATCACCGTCTTGAGTCTGAGCAGAGTGAGAGTGCGGTCTATAGATTTCAGCCTAAAAATCGTCGAATAAAAACCTCCTCCTTTTTTTGAAGTCGGTTAAAAATATAAGGCCCCGGGCTCTGATACCGGGCCTTGTACTACCAACGCTACCGGGCACATACATATATTATTAACATATTTTAATTTTGAATGTGTACGCATGCTTAATTTCTGAAACTTGTACAAACTCTTAGTTTCGTTTCATAATAAATTCAAAACATCAAGCTTGAAGTTTGAAGCTTCGGTTGGAAACTTTGTGACTTGGGTAGGTAAACATGTTTACTTAAGTATATGTTTCATGAAGTATGTCCTAATACTGGTAATATTATAAATACGAAAGTTTGTGAGGATGGATGGATGGATGTTTTTTACTTCTTCACGCCACAACGAATGAACCAATTTGGTTGAAAAGAAAGAAGATAGCACATGCCCGTAATTGAACGCACATGCAATAATGAGTCAACCCACAGAAATTATTATCAATAGAAAAATTAACTTTATTCCTTTACATTATGTATGTATTTAATTTGACAAAGGTTTGTGGGTTGAAACGTTATTGCGTATGTGCGTCCAATTAATACATAGGTTCATAATACATAGGTAATTTCATCCCGGAAAATTAAAAAGTTGCCGCGGGAATTAGAAATCCTTAATCCATGCGGACGAAGTCGCGGGCATCATCTAGTAACTAATAAGGACCTAATCTGAGTCGAAGTAAAACGCAAATCTATAAATTAATAATGTAGGTAGGTAGGTACCCACTAAAAGCCCCTATGATACTTTCTTCGATATTACCATTTGCCACTAAAGAACCAAAGGTACTAACGAATAAATTCAATTTCTATCCTAAGTTGTTTTTCTTTCTCTTTCATTATTATACCTACTCATCAGTCGCGTAACTATAGGGTGGCAAGACGGCAAAATGCCACGGGCCCCAGCCTGAAGGAGCCCCCGGTCAGGTATCTCATTGGTTGAGCTTCTTTATATTGGGGGAGGGAGGGCCCCATACGACGAATTTGCCACGGGCCTCAAACGCTATAGTTACGCCACTGCTACTCATCTAAATATATAAAAGGAAAAGCTGACTGACTGACTGGTCTATCAACGCGCAGCTCAAACCACTGGACGGATCGGGCTAAAAGGCATACAAAAAACTCGTAGCTATACGCTAAGAAAGGATTTTTGAAAAGTTTTTTTTATTCGATGACAAGATAATCCTTGACTGCATTCTCACCTGATGGTAAGTAACGATGCAGTCTAAGATGGTAGCGGGCTAACTTGGAAGGGGTATGGCAGTGTAGATTCAACCCATACCCCTAATAGGTTTCTACTTTCTACACGCCATCGTGTCGGAACGCTAAATCGCTTGGCGGCACGTCTTTGACGTTAGGACTTAGGATGGTAACTAGCCACGGCTAAAGCCTCCCAGCAGACAAAAATATTGAAAATTCATGTTCTAAAAAAGGAAGGGGTTTCATCATCGTGGGGAAAATTCATCCCAAATAGGGGTTTGAAATATTGAATTTAACGTGAGCGAAGCCGCGGGCAAAAACTAGTTTTAGAATAATTTCTAACTTCACTTGCCATAGCTAATTTAATAACAGCCTAAACTCGAAATTATTAACAAAGGCGAAACTTGTTAAAATTTTTAATTAGTTTTTGGTAATAGCATATTATTTTATTTGATAGGTAGGTACATATATTATTATAATAAATGATGCCTGTAATATCCATCATCATATTTCACTAACTTTTGAACATTGCTTCGCTCACGTTAAGTTCGATTTTTCAAAAATCTATTATACCCCCTTAGGGGTTGCATTTTAAAATATCCTTTCTTAGCGAATGCTACGTCATATCCAATTGCTGTTACGATGGTACCTACGGAACCTTTCATGTGCAAGCCCAACTCGCACTTGACCGGTTTTTTTAATTCACTTTGTAATAAAGTTGGGCAGGCATAAACGTAATTAAAAACTTTTTAGTTGATAATGAAATAAGCAATTGTGACAAACGAAGACCACTGGAGTACCTTTTTTTGTGTTAAGCCCTAAAAAGAAATGACTAACTAGTACAAAATTTCTTTTCAGCTGAATATACAAACTTCAGCGACTCTGATCCGGAACAAATCCTCTCATGCGGAAGCTGCGAGAACAAGTTGTACATGAACACTGCGCCAAACTTGAAGGACCATTATGTGGCAGAACCCGCACTACATCTAGACAGTGCCACCATGAGGGATTACGCGTTGCAAGTCGCACTAGGCATGCAACATCTCGAGCAGCGAGGGATCACTCATCGGTAAGTTATTCTACATCTTCATAATCATTTTCGACGACCTCCTTGGCGCAGTGGTGAGCGCTGTGGTCTTATAACTGGGAGGTCTCGGGTTCGATTCCCGGCGGGGGCAATTTAGTAATTTATTATTTCTAAATTGTCTCTGGTCTGGTCTGGTGGGAGGCTTTGGCCGTGGCTAGTTACCACCCTACCGTCAAAAACGTGCCGCCAAGCGACTTAGCGTTCCGGCACGATGGCGTGTAGAAACCGATAAGGGGTATGGGTTGAATTTACACTGCTATACCCCTTCCAAGTTAGCCCGCTACCATCTTAGACTGCATCGTCACTTACCATCAGGTGAGATCGCAGTCAAGGGCTATCTTGTCATCGATAAAAAAAAAAAAAAAATCATTCTTCTTAATGTGCCGTCTCCTTGCGAAGGTTGGCAATCATTAGGGCGATTTGAACTTTTGAGACAGCTGCTCTAAATAATGCCTTTGTGCTCTTCCCGAACCATTGGCGCAAGTTTTTCAGCCACGATATCCTTCTGCGGCCAGGCCTCCTTCTACCTGCCACTTTCCCCTGCATGATCAGTTGAAGGAGTTCATATTTTCCGGTGTTACGCATCACGTGCCCAAAATACTCCAATTTCCTCTTCTTAACGGTTGTAAGTATCTCTCATAATCATTAGCAGGAAAATATAGATGTCCCAGTCGGGTTGTATAATCCGCCGTATTACATTACGGCTAGATGTTATCAAAAACAGGGCCGTTTTGAAATGCGGCGGTTCAACAATTAGCCGGATTGAATGCGGTTGAATAAAAAATGGCCGGAATGTTTCGCAGACTGTGCCACACTTGCTAGAAAAAAGTAAAACTTAAATGGATATGTTCAAAGCCAACCCCGACTTCAGGACAAACTAGTTTTGCCTAGGCTAAACTAGTTCTTCCTATACGCGATAGGATGAACCATTTTTTAAATAGTAATTAACAAACCAAATGGGCTACGACAGAAGACTCGCTTAAAAAAACACCCTAGGGCCAGGGCAGACAGGACTGCTTGGAGTCGGGGCGTTTGCATTTCGTTTTGGAATATAATAAGTCGACCAACAAAATTAATTTTTTGGCATCAAAACCTAGCTTCTAATTTAATAACTTAGCAACGGGAAAATGATGAAGCTTCTAATATACTAACTCGGCTTCTTCACAATGGCCACAAAATATTCCAAAGAAAGCATCAAATAAAGAGCCACTATTTTTATTATTGTCCACTGCCACTGCACGATTTGGTGCGAGTGAGATGGATACGACTGGCCATTTGCACGATTTCGTTGGTGCGAGTGAGACGGATGCGACTGGCAATTTGCACGATCTCGTTGGTTATGGCTATTTGCACCAATCAGAGAGCGCCATTCAAAACATGCATTTGTTTTTTTTGTTGTTCTGTTGTTAGTGTGTTAATATTGCAATTATTTTTGTATAATTTTTTCTTTAAACTAAAGTTAGGTTAGGTTAGGGTTATACATGAATATTCAGGTGCCCGGCCGAAGGCCGGGCACTTAGGTTCTGTTGGGATCGTAAACCTACCTAAAACTAAAAAAAAAGTTGAAAAAAAATTTGATTATAATGTTATGTGTAGGTATTTATCTTGAGTTAAATTTAAAAACAATCATTTTTTTAATTTCATTTTATCAAAAAAAAAAACGTTTTTTTATTTAGTTAGAAACATTTTTTTATTTCATTTTTCTCACAAAAAAAAATTAAAAATGTGCTTGAAGATTTGGTGTATTATTTAATGCTAATATTTAAGTATTTTAGGAGTTCACGGTTTGAAGCTAAGTTATAAATATAGATGCTAAAATCATATTTTTTAGAGGCTCACTAGTTGAAGCTGACTTAGTAATTTAGAAGCCAATAATGGTATTAAATAGAAGCTCGTTTAATTACATGCCTTTCGTTTTTAGGTAATGTTCGACCTATATCAGTTATCGCGTATAGGAAGAACTAGTTTAGCCTAGGCAAAACTAGTTTGTCCTAAAAATCGGGTTTGGCCGGTAACAGATATAAGCCTATTCTGAATCCTTTAAGTTTAGTAGGTATAACTTAAAAGATTAGCAAAATATTTCAATTTCAAGTTTATTTAAATTGAAATATTTTACTAAAATTCTAAAGACGTTAGGTAGGACGGGCTTTCAATTTCAAATCAACCCGAGGCCGCCTAATATTTATTAAAATGTAGCTAATCACTTTGTTAATAACAGTAAGGCAACAGAGTAATTTACCATAAAATCGAGTTTGAAGGTTCACGGTACACGTAGCCGTGTTAAAAAGCCCTTTATTTAAATAAGGCAATTTCTGTGTTAAGAATTCCCAACCAAACTTAGCCCCGGGACGCGGATAAAACCGAGAATTTTCCCGAATATTCCACGAACTTGGCTGTTTACTGTTTAGTCTCTTCGAGGTTCCCGGGCGAAAGCATATTTAATTTTGTGTAAGGGATGATTGTGGTTGGGGTGGCATTTTCAGCGGTTTTCGCGGGCTTAGCCTGTTTTTATTCGACTTTGTGGTGTGGAGGGTGTTTATATTTACTGTTTTTGTGTTGAATGTGTATCATATTTTCTCTGGATATTACTCGTGTATTTCATCCAAAACTCTACTTACGAGTACGAGCTATTTCAATTCTAATTTTAGCTAATAATAATATATTTTTTTAAACCGACTTCAAACGCCGCTACAAAGTACAAAATAATTTTAGTTTAGCGACTTCGATTCGCAACGCTAGATAGGTAATAGCTACGCCGTAGGCGGCGGCGTTTAGTTTATTTTGAAGTAGGTACGTGCAAACCATTCAATACGAGTATACATATATTATACCTGCCTAAGTAGATAAACCGAAACTCAATAATATCTTCACAATATTATTTACGTACAATGACATATTATGTATTTTTATATTATTCAGAAACGTCGTTTAAACAGGTTGAATATGGGTAGGTGGTACTTGAAAGAAATTCTACTCATCTAAAAACGTCTGGAGGTATTTAGCTTGTTACGCGTTGCTAGGCAACTGTTACCTGGTTACTGAATTCGGGATATAAATCCCCAAACCTTCTCAAGTATACCATTAAATTTTTAGGTAAAAGGGACCATAACTCCTTTGGAATAAGATAAAAGGTCGTATGTAAGTTTTGTAAATAACAAGGATCTATAATTAGGTACTATTCATACTGCTAGAAGCTTGGGAATAAGCGTTAGATAAATATTATTTTACTACCCTAGAAAACAATACCTTAAGAAACACCTAAGCTCAATTAGATTATACTTAACAAAGATTTTGCTGTCACCAACGTTTAAGAGGCACTTAAACAGTAGATTAGCACATATAGGCTACTTTTTATCCCGAAAAATAAGAGAGTTCCCGCGGGACTCCAAAAACCCTCAATCTACGCGTAAGAAGTCGCGGGTACTAGTAATATTATAAATATTGAATACCAACATTATCTTTTGTCCCTCTGGTGGTAGAGGATGCAATAGGCTGCTGGAATAAGGTGGTCCAGGCTTTGCGCATGACACCAGTCCTCAGTTTAAGGGAAAGGGGCTGCGATCCACTCTCCGGGGCCTACCTGCGCCAAAGTCATGTCGCCATACAATACAGGGCGAGCATGATAGGCAACTTTGGCCCAGAGGCAACCAGAGGTGTACTTTTTAACCAAATTTTTAATTTTCGACGATGCTTTGTAATGCCTTCAACTTAATTTTTACCCTCGACATAGGCCTCCTCCAGCCCCTTCCAAATCTTTCTATCTCTGGCCTTTCTCAGCCATGTAGTCCCTGCAATAGACTTAATGTCATCTGCCCATCTGAGACGTTGCGGTCCTCTTTTATGCTTGGCGATGGCCGGTCAAACTGTAAGAAACAAGATAGTGAAGTGGACTAATAAATGTGATGGATTGGTATTTGGTACCCAAAGGATAGAATTTTTACCTTACCCACCCTCAATTTAATTCCAGGGACTTAGCTGCCCGGAACATCCTCGTTGATGGAGCTGGACTGTTGAAGGTTGCGGACTTCGGCTTGTCCAGATCGGGGGTGTACGTCATCCACAGCAGGTCCAGACCCGTGCCCCTCCGGTGGCTCGCCCCAGAATCCATATTCAGAGCCAAGTACTGCAGTGCTACTGATGTTTGGGCGTTTGCGGTGCTTTTATGGGAGATTGCTACTTTGGGTAAGGCCACTGACCGTTATTTTTAATCTGTTAACCCTCGATGTTTTGACCCTATACAAACCAAGCGTGCCAACTGTGCACAAATTGTTTCGCCAGTGTCATTTTGATGGAGAAGACTTGACTGGAGAAGACTTAATTGTCAGCTTAATTATGGATCAATTTGAAGCGCCACATTAGACATACGAGTGTCTCTCGAACTAATAATATTGCAAATGGCTCACCGACCTCTATAATAATTGATCTATGACTTCATAACCAATCTCTTTATATAATCTATGATTACGCCCAAATCCACCCTTACAGTGCTACAAATATGTTTTAAGTGTAAAAACAATGTAAAAAAGAAGAAGAAAAAGAATATTTTGCTAGTTGGATAGAGTAGGTAGCTGAGTTGGGTTGGTAGGTAGCTTTTGATGGGTTGCTGATGATAAGGTTTATACCTTAATAGGGGGGCAGGGGTATAGGTTGAATGTACACTGCCTTACACCTTCCAAGTTAGCCCGCTACCATCTTAGACTGCATCGTTCCTTACCAACAGGTGAGATCGCAGTCAAGGACTATCTTGAATTTAAAAAATATATTTTTCACATTTCAGGCGGTTTTCCCTACGCTGATCTAAGCAACCAGGACGTACCCCAATACCTTACAACTGGAGGGAGACTCCCAAAACCGGCGCGAGCTTCGCCACGTCTCTACCAACTCATGACCGAATGCTGGTCAGATGAACCCCAAGATCGGCCAACGTTTGCCCAAATAGTGGACAAACTCACCGTCCAACAACAGCTCTACGTGGACCTCGACTGCGTGTTTCCACCTATAGAAGATAGTTTGACAAATAGTGATATCCAATTCTCAAATGTGGACGGCCACGTAGATCGGTGACCTACCTTTCAAAGACTGAATAGTTTTATTGTTGCTAGTATTCCCGTTGATTTACATAATTAAATGCACTGAACTGATTGAATAACTGTTTCACTTAAACTAGCGCTATAATTAATATTCATAAACATTTAAGTATCCAATTTTTTTTTATTCGATGACAAGATAGTCCTTGACTGCGATCTCACCTGATGGTAAGTGATGATGCAGTCTAAGATGGCTGCAGACTGACTTGGAAGGAGTATGGTATACTTACTACCATACTCCTTCCAAGTCAGTCTGAATGTACTTATTCAGCCCATACCCCTAATCGGTTTCTACACGCCATCATGCTGGAACCCTAAATCGCTTGGCGGCACGTCTTTGACGGTAGGGTGATAACTAGCCACGGCCAAAGCCACCCACCAGACAATAAAACTTATACTTAGCTAATCTTATTCTTGTTATACAAATCGCGTGGATTTCAACATGCATTTCAACTCTGGACAGCCAGGTTGAAAAATAAGCCAGCTTTTCTGTCACTAGATGAGGCAATTCCACGGAGAATTTCTCGTAAAAATTTCTTAGCCTACGTAAAACCACAGAATATAAATGATAAATGATAGATAAATAAAGAGTAACGCCTAGAATAATTTCATGAGCAATGTTGAACAAAATACTTTTTAGTCAAAGAAATAAGTCTTTCAAAGAATCTTTTAACCTTTAGGACGAAAGAGTTATTTTAAAATTAAAATCTTTGAGAGAAGGTTTTTATTTTCTTGAACTTAAAATAATATTTTCGAGATGATAGTGATAAATTTTGGATAGAGTCAGGCGTTACTTTGCGGAAGTTCATGATTAACAAAAAAATGTTAGAGTTATTTTGCTGTAATCCGCCAACAGAAAAAAATCTGTATGGTCAAACATGCAGTTATAAGCTAAGCACCGCTTACCTCCCAAACCAAGCAATATAGCAAAGTTCCCAAGCAAGCAATGCCACCACCACTCACATGCACCACCACACAAGACTTTAATACTACTCTCGACGCACGTTTCGCCCCGACACCGGAGCATCCTCAGGAGATATCGACTTTACAATGCTGTATTGTCTAGTGACGTGTGTGTGAAATGTGCGGTATTATATACTATTTTTATCCCCGCTACTGTTGCCCCGCCCACTACCCCCCGAACTCCCCTCGGACCCCCCCGGATTCGCCCCTTCGAATAAACGGAGTAACGGTGAATTTGAAACATTGATTTGTTCGTTTAGTAATTCAACCTTATTATTTTTATTATGCTTGATTATTTCTAATTGTTCTAACATGCTCAGTCGAAAACCTTTATCGCAGGTGTGTAGGATTTTATATGTATGGTTGGATGATAATTTGTGTCCACTGTCTAGGAGATGTTTAGCAAAGTGTGATTTTTGTGGTTGTTTGTTCCTAACCGCGGCTATATGTTCTTTGTAGCGTGTTTCAAATTTTCGACCTGTTTGACCAATATACGTGGCTTTGCAGTCTGAGCATTCGAGTTTATAAATACCGGATTTTTGTTTGTTGTTTAATTTGTCTTTACCGTTGCAAATATTTTTAAGTGTATTGTTTGTCCTAAATGCAACATGTATATCATGTGCTTTAAGTGTTTAAGTGAAAATTTGAAACACGCTACAAAGAACATATAGCCGCGGTTAGGAACAAACAACCACAAAAATCACACTTTGCTAAACATCTCCTAGACAGTGGACACAAATTATCATCCAACCATACATATAAAATCCTACACACCTGCGATAAAGGTTTTCGACTGAGCATGTTAGAACAATTAGAAATAATCAAGCATAATAAAAATAATAAGGTTGAATTACTAAACGAACAAATCAATGTTTCAAATTCACCGTTACTCCGTTTATTCGAAGGGGCGAATCCGGGGGGGTCCGAGGGGAGTTCGGGGGGTAGTGGGCGGGGCAACAGTAGCGGGGATAAAAATAGTATATAATACCGCACATTTCACACACACGTCACTAGACAATACAGCATTGTAAAGTCGATATCTCCTGAGGATGCTCCGGTGTCGGGGCGAAACGTGCGTCGAGAGTAGTATTAAAGTCTTGTGTGGTGGTGCATGTGAGTGGTGGTGGCATTGCTTGCTTGGGAACTTTGCTATATTGCTTGGTTTGGGAGGTAAGCGGTGCTTAGCTTATAACTGCATGTTTGACCATACAGATTTTTTTCTGTTGGCGGATTACAGCAAAATAACTCTAACATTTTTTTGTTAGTGATAAATTTGTTAGATAGGTATAGTAAGAAACCGATGAATCCAGACTCCAGTTCCTACCTAGAACATGTATAGGGAAAAAACTTAATGTCATTGTTGTCATGTCAAACCTTTCATTATATAGCTGGGACTCAACTAAATGATAAAAAATTTCATGGTTTTACTCGCCCTATTGAATTAATTTTGCTAGCATTTGGCCTTTCATATTCTTTGTCACTTTGTAGGTACCTAAGGTGAAGGTGGCAAAGTGCGCCTAGCGGGCAAGTGCACCTACCACAAATATCTCGAAAACTACCGATTTGATACTAGTAGTGACACCTTATATCGATGGTACAAACTAGGGAATGCAAATCTCGCGAGATTGGGGCTCAAGCGAGATCTCGCGAGATTGTAAATAACAATACTGCGAGATCTCGCCAATTTCGAGATCTCGCGAGATTGGCAGTTTTGTGTGTTTTTTTTTGCAAATAATCACAATATTTGAATAAATTAGAAAAAAATAATAAAAATTATAAGATAACATTTATTATCACGAATTTTTCAATAGACTTTTATGAATCAAATTGTCTATAATTTTTTAATAAACTTCTAAGTAGTAAACTTCGACGTACGTTTCAATCAAATCACTGTGGAAGCCCAGTGGTATACATAGCACAGTTTGGTTACTTATTGTAAAAAAATTTATTTTTTATTTTTTGAAAAGCAACTGCTGAGTTTCTTGCCGGTTCTTCTCAGCAGAATCTGCATTCCGAACCGGCGGTGGTAGAATAATAAGAGCTACAAGTCGGCCTACATGAAATAAATAAATTTTGAATTTCAAAAAAATAATAAATGAAAAAAACAACCAGTCTTCTCTTCTAATATCAAACGCAAATCTTTTAGTAATTTAAAAATTAATTCGCGCACCGAACGAAACCGACAGGTCGCAACTCCATCCGTGTCAGTCCGCGCTTCGAATAAGACTTTTATGCTCGAGTGCAATCTCGTTAATCTCGCGAGATCTCGCCCTTTTTTCGGCCGAGATCAATCTCGCTAAAAAAGGCCGAGATCTCGCGAAAACGAGATCTCGCGAGATCGAGATTGCATTCCCTAGTACAAACTAAATCATAGTTCTTGGTGAAACTCATAGATGGCTCTAGTCATGTGAGTTTGAGATACGCGCCATTTTATTTTCACTGATATTCAAAGTGGTGAGGAGAGATGACTATGGCGTGATCATCGTCGTAAATCTCAAGAAATCGAGTTTTTACCGATAAACGAGTGAGGTAAGGGCACAATTTAAATATTTTGCTTTAAGATTCTGACTTTATTTCACTTCTATCTAGTAAAATATATATACTTCTCGCAAGTTAAATATTCTGACCTCAAATTTATATAGTTGGGGAAGCGCGCCATACTGACTTTTTATATGGCGCACTTCGCCGCAATCCAGAGGTTACAAACTTTTTAAAATGTGTCTTTTTTACAAGCTTTTATTTAACTTGCAATGTTTGCATACTTGTTTGTTTGTATGTTCGGGTGAAATCTTGCAAATGAATTGTAAAGCAGTTATCTTAAACCGATTAAGATGTAATTTGCATATCATCGGCCTAATTATCAAACTTCGTATCTCCGTTTGGTCAAACTTTACAGGAGGAAGAAAAAACTTTTTTATTTTTTTAAGTATTTTTATTTTTTGTAAATAGCAAGAAAACTAAAATCAAGTAGGAGATACGAGTGATTCCATCGTTTTCGTTACGGATTTTTACGCTAGATGGCATCAAAACAAAAAAAATCGGAAATTTTGGAGTTACGAAGTTTGATAATTAAGCCGACTATATACGTTTATTAGTGAAATACATTTACACAAGTTTAAGATCGCGACAATTTTTTTTTAATTTAAATTTTGTAGGCATTGGTGGTTTTGTCTAATAGGGGAAAGGAAGGTAAAACGGACCACTTAACTTATTTCAGTCCCTTTATAATACTGATACCAAATAAGTAGTTCCAAATCATGGTATTCCCATCGTAAATAAAAGAAAAAATATACTTGACACTCGATTATCAATATTTAGAAAAAAGGTTCATAGCCTCTGACTGAAGATTGTATGGCGCATTTAGCCGAAATTCGGTTTTAAGTACATAGATTCTTCTAGAATGTGGCTATGAAAAAAAACAAAATGGCATGCGTTTTGTTGCTTGTTTTCTTAAAATAATATAGGACTGTTTTTATTCTGATGCTTTATTATTGCGTTTTATTAATACATGGCGCACTTCCCCGATTTGTCGGCAAAGTGCGCCGGGTCAGACTGTTTTCAAATTTTATGCTAAAATTCATTAATTTACCGTCAGATTCCAATGACACGACATTAGTTGTTGTTGCAAAACATCACAGATCCTTATGGTACCATGATTTAGTGTCACTCGTGAACTTAAGCACAAGTAATATTGAAGATGAGCACATCCGTAATGTGGTTGGTAAACATGGACTAGGTATCAGGAATGAACGCGGGGACATGCTTATTAGTTTCTGTCTAGAAAAGAAGCTGACAATCATGAACACCTGTTTCCAACATCATCCCCGTCGACTCTATACTTGGAGATCTCCTGGAGACAGATATCGAAATCAAATTGATTATATAATAATAAATAATCGTTGGAGATCCTCCATAACAAATACTAAGACCTATCCTGGAGCCGACTGTGGATCCGACCACGTACTACTTGTCGCGGATTTCACACTCCGCCTAAAAGCGCCCAGTAAAGGACCGAGATACGTAGCACCAAAGCTAAGTCCTGCAGAATCTTCTACCTTCAGGAAAATTGTTGATCAGAAACTCAATGACAACCTCCCACCTGACCCACACTCTGCCAATTCTCTTTGGGAACATTTAAAAACCCAAATTGTTGACGCTTTGGATAAAACAACCAAAGATCGGAAATCCGACTCAAAGCGCAACACGTGGCTTACTCAAGAGACATGGGCTCTTATCAAAGAGAGGAAAGAAGTTAAAACCCAAGGACTGAGAAAGCCGGAGGCGGTGAAGAAATACTCGAGTCTCAATAGGGAAATCCAAAGTAGTTGCCGCAGGGATATGAATAACTTCATTGAGGATATTTGTTGCAATATCGAAAAACATGCGAATAAGCTACATACAGCAGATCTTTTCAAAAAGGTTAAATTATTGACCAAAAAATTCAAGGCCAAAAACTGGGTAGTGGAAGATGAGCTCGACAACCCAGTGTTTGAGGTAGACTTGATTGCAGACAGATGGCGACGTTATTGTGAACAACTATACAAAAGTTCCTCAACGCATGAGCCCAATACAATATCATGGAGTGATCTTGAGACAGAACCACCAATACTACGATCCGAGGTCACAACTGCCCTAAGGATACTCAAGAGCAGGAAAGCTCCAGGGCCTGATGCAATTACTGCGGAAACGCTGAGACTTATAGGCGATAGAGGGATTGACATCCTACAGGAAATCTGCAACCGTATCTGGTACTCTGGGGAATGGCCCACAGACTGGACAAACTCAGTCATATTACCTCTCCATAAAAAGGGATCCACAAAGAAATGTGACAACTACCGGACATTGGCTTTAATCTCCCATGCAAGCAAAGTCATGCTTCACATCATTAACAACCGTCTTCGCCACTTTTTGGACTGGCAAATACCAGAAGAACAAGCAGGCTTTGTCAAAGGTAGGGGCACCCGCGAACAGATACTTAACATCAGACAGATTATAGAGAAAAGTTATGAATTTGACAATCCTGTCATCATTTGCTTCGTAGACTACAGTAAAGCTTTTGACTGTGTCGAGTGGACCTGTTTATGGAAGGTACTCGCAGAACTGGGCGTACCTAAGCATCTTGTGGTACTCTTACAAACCCTATACAACAACAGTCAAGGTTCCATTAGAATAGAAAAGACCCTGTCAAACCCATTTCACTTTCAAAAAGGGGTGCGTCAAGGATGCATTTTGTCACCCATACTCTTTAATGTTTATGGAGAATATATAATCCGTCGCACTTGCGAATCTTGGGATGGAGGCATAAATATTGGTGGCACCAAAATTACCAACTTGCGGTACGCTGATGACACTACACTCTTGGCATCTAATGAAGCAGAAATGGTGACCCTCCTTAGCAAGCTGGAAAATGCAAGCAAGGAACTCGGTCTTTCTATCAATCCCTCTAAATCTAAGATCATGATTGTGGATCGAAGTGGCAAATTAAGCCTCACGGGGGCGCTGAAGCTGGAAACGGTGGACAGTTTTACATATCTAGGCTCCTGTATCACCAACAATGGATCTTGTGAACCAGAAGTACGCAGACGAATTGGTATGGCAAAGAACGCCATGTCTCAGCTATTGAAGATCTGGAATAGCAGAAGCATATCAATACGCACCAAGCAAAGACTTGTAAACACTCTGGTATTCTCCATATTTTTATACGGTTCTGAAACCTGGACTCTTCGTGCTGCAGATCGCAAACGCATTGATGCTTTTGAGATGTGGTGCTGGAGGAAGATGCTGAAGATACCCTGGACTGCATTTAAGACCAACGCATCTATTCTGAAAGGGCTAAAAATAACTACCAGGCTGTCCACCATATGCCTCAAGCGCACCTTGGAGTACTTCGGAGACATTGCCCGCCGTAGCCCTGGAAATCTTGAAAAGTTACTGGTAACGGGCAAGGTAGAAGGAAAAAGGCCAAGAGGACGTAGCCCTATGCGTTGGTCTGACCAGATCAGCACTGCACTCGGAACATCTTTCCACGCCGCTCTACATAACGCGGAAAATAGGACGAAGTGGAAGAACATCGTGTGGGAGAAGGTGATCCGTGCCAAGGATCGCGACCCTCAGTAATGAGGATGACGATGCGAGGAGGAATATTGCACCAAAGTCAACTATGAAAAAAGTATGGCGCACTTTGCCCCGTTCACCTTACCTAGTTAAATATAAAAAACAAAACCATGCAAAACGTCAAGTCAGTCTGTTGGTATGTGACTGAGGGCCAATCAATAACTATAATAATACTTACTTCTCCAAATATTGTAATAATATTACTAAGATAATAATTATTATTAAGATTCCATGAAGCCCCTGCGTCGTTTTTTAGAGAAAATTCACTTGATACCGTTCCATTTGAGAACATTAGGCGCGCAGAGTATCTAAATAAATATAACAATTAACAATTTTAATTGTAAGTAAAGACAATAATAATTCATTTAGTAAGTATATTATTATTTATTAAATTAATTCAAGTGTATAACGTAACGTAGATCCCTTGCAGTGTTGCAGTGTAGTGCGTCCCTCCTACCCCGCTTTGAAAATCAATGGCCGTGCATTCTGAAAGATTCCGCGGGAACCCGTTTTTTCGGAAAAAAAGTCTAGACATTCTCCAGGTTCTTACGCCAAAAACACACTTTATGTTATAAATCAAAAGGTCGGTGATAATATTATGGTTGTAAATAATCCTATGATTACGGGCATGGTGTCATAAACTTGCCAATCTATGAATTTATTCCAACACTTGTTTAGACCAGTAGCTGCAAGTAGAGAATCACTTGAAAGCAGGGTCTGAGCCAGCGTTAATCTCGCTCAAACACAAAAGGTGAAATGTACGGGCGGGCGGCGCGGATCATAAAACATTACGCTATTATTTACTTAGCGGTAATTTTTCACTCTTATCTGTGTAAGTAGATCTCTGATAGGCAACCTGTTGGACAGGCGCCGGGGCTGGCGTGGCCACGTAACGAGCGACAGACATTAGCGGCGCACGGAAAGGTTCATAGTGTAAACATAAACATCGATGTGTAATTTAGTACTATTTTACATCGATGAGTGTAAATTATAATCTTTTTTCTTTTTTATTTCTCTCGGTACATACACCTACAAATTAAATTGTATTCTCTCGGTACCTAAACTACAAATGTCATCCGTGACGTCAATAAATCAGTTAACGATAGTCCATTGTTTAATTGAGTACATTACACTTTTACACTTGAACATGACTGACATTACACATGATGATGATTTTACACATGAAAATGAAGAGCTCTTACTTATCTACTGGTTTTGTTTTTTTTGTGAAAGTCAGTTTTGCTGTAACCCCATAACTAATCGCTGTAGTGTTGCTTCTGTAAAATTCATAGATTAAGTCGACTTTTATTATAATTAGAAAAATGCGATAAAAGTCACGCTCAATTTCATAATTTCTCCGTATCTAGCATAAAATATTTCCTATTTTTATTTTATTATTTTTCAGTACTTTAACGTTTCTGTCACTCTCGACGAGATTTAGTCTCAAAGATAAATAGAAAAACATGTACCTACAAAATAAACTTGCATAGAATTTTTACTTTAAACAAATTATTAAACTGAGTAAATATTTATTTGAAACAATCGTGAGTGGTGACATCGCATACTGTATTTTTCATAACACTTTCTCGTAATGTAAGTTTACTTATGTAGTCCATCGCTATCAAAATTGTACTTTTATTATACAGGTGCGATTAAGAATAAGATATTACCACACGTATGGCCACAAATAAAAGCGAGTGTGCGATAAAGTAACTCTTTATGCTACATTTACACGCTTGGCAAGTCTCGACAAGCGTCCATAAACACAAGCGTGTAAACACCCCGTTTGGCTTGGCTTGCGTGAGCTTGTCGCCGATCCGGGCTAATGTCGGGCGTTTGTAAAGGCTTGGAGCTTGTGGATGCTTGCCAAGCCTCGGCAAGCGTGTAAAAGTAGCATTACACAAATGCAAACGCCGCTGCTTGGTGCCTCCCACTAACTTCACTCAGAAAATACAATGTTGACGACAATAACGATTATATGTGAAGTCAGCGAGAGACGCGGAGCTACGGCTATTGGCATTTGTATTTTGTCAGTGTAATTTTTATAGGTCTATGAATATAAGCACTGTGGCTTGCAAGCAGAATACCTATTATATTTACATTTTATAAAATTTTTG
The DNA here is from genome assembly GCA_933228805.2 of Hipparchia semele. Classification (NCBI taxonomy): domain Eukaryota; kingdom Metazoa; phylum Arthropoda; class Insecta; order Lepidoptera; family Nymphalidae; genus Hipparchia; species Hipparchia semele. The sequence goes on along the minus strand of OW121723.1, from coordinate 3,044,018 downwards.
TTTTAGGTATTCTAAGTCAGCCGAACTGTTGGTCTAGTTTTAAACTGTTAAATTTTATTTCATGAGCTGGTACTTGTACTGCTTTAAATATTTATTACAAAGAGGTATGTCACAAGATATTTTTAAATTCTATTAAATTTTAGAAGCAATTAATTCGGATCTGTTTACTTTACAGTTTCCTGAAACCATTTTAATTCCCAAGACGCAACGCCATGTATACGACGATTTTGATTTCATTTCTTGCAATTCGGACAATAACAAAGGCGGATAATGATCCACTGATCTTCATCGCTAACCCAGTGGAGGCTGATATGCCCGGTCACTGGATGCCTTTGAGCATAGTCAAAGTAATACTTGGAGGGACAACGCAACGCATCGTACACAAAAAATTATTACTCAAACTAACAGAAGCAAAGACAACAACGACGACAACATCAACAACAACAACTACACCAACCACTACAACAACAACGCCAACCACTACAACAACATCAACAACGCCAACGATAGCACCGACAACAACTTTAATGACAACAACCCCCACAACAACTACTACACCCACTACAACAACAACCCCCACAACTACGACTACACCCACAACCACTACAACGCCAACGACGACAACAACACCAACCACTACAACAACACCAACCACTACAACAACCACAACGCCAACGACGACTACAACCACGCCAACAACAACAACGACGACACCTGCTAAACCTACAACTAAATCAAAAGTAAAACGTAAAAAAGTTGCCATGGATATGCACGAAAACCTAGATAGTTAAGTGTGACTTTACAATTACAATATTTTATTTTATTTTTAACCGACTTCTAAAAAGGAGGAGGTTATCAATTCGGCCGGTACTTTTTTTTCTATGTATGTCCACCGATTTCTCCGGGTTTTCTGGACTTATTACATTAGAGATTTAGGAAATGTTGATTATGAATTGTTATTGTATGTAATAAGCATAGAGTTATAGGTTCCAGCTCCTCAATCCTGATGCTGTAGGGTACTGCCCACCTAAACTGTGAGGATTTAGGAACTGTCGCTTGCGAATTGGTATTGTTAGTATCAAGAATTGTCAACATCATAAAGCTCCAGGTTCTAGTTTTTCAACCCTTATTCTGCAGGGTTTGTTCTGCGAGCTCTGTCTGGAACTGTCGCTTTCGAATTGATACTGTTGGTACCAAGCATAAACTACATCATGGAGCTCCTATTCATACTACTATACATACGTTAGACTATATCGTGAATCTGAGGACCCAAGTATGTCGAACAAAGACTTTATGGCAGAATTTTTCAAGTGGCAAGCCGAGCAACATACCAAATATACAACATTATTGGAGTCTAAATTCCCAAAACTTGGATATAAAAAAGTCAGTGGATTTTATGTCGCACAAATACGACCAGATCTTGGAAAAACTTTCATTTCTGGAAACAATGAGACAAGACTAAAGAAATATATAAGGCGGTTGGAAAACAAAATTGAGGTTCTCGACCGAAATGCCCGTATAATAAGCATAAAAATACGAAAAGTACGAATAAATCAAAAAGAGATTAAGAGGCGGGTGCAAACATAAGTTATCAAAAATACCTCGTTAGGTACAAAACTAGCATTTACTATTAACCGCTCGAGCCATCGATGTATAATTTGCATCGATGGCTCGAGTGCACTCGATTATTTATCTAACGAAAAATAATTGAATAGTTTTAATTGATAGCTTTTTCTTGTAGCAAAACTTTAATAAACTTTAATTACAAAATGATATAAAACGTATGAATTCATGATTCCTTAACAAAAAGTTTCAAAAATAAGTAAAAAAACTGATTTTAAAAATTCGAAATCCATCCATTTTTTATGTAAAATTTTCTTAAAATGTGTATAAATGATTCTTGCTCAACACAATTTCAATATTCCTAATTCAAATTCAAAATTGATTTATTTCATGGAGGCTAACTGTAGCTCTTATGACACGTCATAAATCTACCACCGGTTCGGAATGCAGATTCTGATTCTGAAAAATTTTAAGCTAATCAGACTAGCAGTACCTTTGTAATTCCAAAGATCTAAATCTAACCTTGCCAAATTAAGTTGCTAAATTACAGCTCTTTAGTGCATAGTATTTAGGTTTAGTTTTTGTAATTCACGAGGGCGCGTGAAATTTGTTTGTGGTTACGTCGTGTACATGCACACGACGTAAGTGTGTGTGCTTGTCAGGAGCCTAGGTGGGAGCGGTCAGGCGCGAGCAAGCTCTTAATCCCACTTATGTTGACACGTCACAAACACAACCATGAGCCGCATACCCTCGTGAATTCAAAGAACTAAACACTCTTATCTTGAGCTCGCTAGTTTCATGGCTCCATGACGGAGTATTTCTTAGAATGTCTCCCGTATTTATTAAACTCTAAATGGGAATTTTGAAACCCTTTTGTTTTATTGTAAAGTGATTTTTATTTTTTGTAACAAAATACCGAGACTAGACTATAGTAGTGTACCTACTTGCCTAACTATACCTACCCATGCACACCACAAGTCAAAAATAATATTCAAGGGGTTTTTGAGTTTATCTCTTTTGTAGTTGTTTTCTTTTGTTCTCTCTCTTCAATTCTTTATATTTATATTTATAGCATACTCGTACTTACGCTATGTTTTTCTATTCGGCATTTTAATTTTTTTTAAGGAGCAAAACAAAATTTGTTTTCATCATTTAATAATGATCTAATGAATTGGTCCTATGAAGCTACTAAAAAGCTTAATAATATAAAAAATATACTTATATACAACATTGAAGGAAAAGCTTAGTTTGAATGCTACAGCCGCATTCCAAAATGGCATTTGCTTCTTTCGTTTAAAAAAAAAAGCAGAAGTTCTAAAATTCTTACAAAATACGCCCTAATCCAGCCCAAAATTAAAACAATCAGAAGCGATTAATAAAAAGTAAAACGTTTAGAAAGAATGCTATAAATCCTAAACGTTTACGTATTCCGAATGAGTCGGTAACCGAGAGAGAGTCATTAAGCGTCATTATAATACAGGAGAAGTAGAGTGACCATGCCATTTGTGTCTTAACTAATTTTTAAGCTATTGCATAGCTTCTATCGCGGGCCTTGAGCGTGGAGACCGAATCCAGAAATTCCGTAACGAAAATAACCTGACACGGGACTCCTCTACGGTGAGCCGCTAGATGGCGTTGATGAAAAAGGTTATGCAATAGCTTTACCGCGGCAGTCCCCGTGTGCCACACGTCTTTTTTTTCCATCTCATACCAGTCTCGCTAATTTTGACGACCTCCCTGGCGCAGTGGGGAGCGCTGTGGTCTTATAACTGTGAGAGCTCGGGTTCGATTCCCGGTGGGGGCAATTTGGTAATTTATAATTTCTATATTGTCTCTGGGCTGGTCTAATGGGAGGCTTTAGCCATAGCTAATTACCACCCTACCGTAAAAAAACGTGCCACTAAGCAATTTAGCGTTCGCACGATCGCGTTTAGAAATAGATTAGGGGTTTGGATTGAATGTACCCATATCTCTATTCCAAGTTAACCCGCTACAGGTGAAATCACAGTCAAGGACTATCTTGTCATCGAAAAAAAAAATTAACAAGAAAAAAGTTAAAAACTGTCTCAAACTGTGAAAATTGAACTAAGTATGATCCATCATATTGACTTTCTTCGTATAAAATGGTACCTAAGTCAACCGAACCATAATAATATCGAATTGAATGAAATTTTTCATTCATCAAAATTCATAGTTTAGAAACCAACTTACATAGACTACAAAAATCATAATCCTTCCTTCCTTTTCGATTTTGTGATAAAATGTTAATAAAGAAGAGGATATGTGCTGTCATACGAAAAAAAAATGAAATATATATTTTATACTAGCTGATGCCCGTGTCTTCGTGTTGATGTAGGTTTTAAATTCATCTAATTATAGGTAATAACTTGTAATGCCAACAGAACCCTGCCAGGAACTGCATGTAGCACGTGTAAGTTCTGCCAAATATAAGTAGAGTGGAGTCGAGTGTAGACTGTAGTGTAGAGCAGAATGAATAGAAATGTAGAAACGTTAATAAATAAAGTGGTTATGTATTTGAATAAACATTAACATCCTTTTATCTCGGAAGGTTTCCTTGAGGAAGGAATAGAATAGAATAGTTTTTTAATCAAATAAACTTTTACAAAGTACTTTCGAATCGTCAAAGGAATCTACCACTGGTTCGGAATGCCGTTCCAACCGAGAAGAACCAGCAAGACATGGTCATCCTACTATAAAATCCCCAACACACACACTCCACGAATCGGACGCATTCCGGCCGCTAACAAAAGCCTCGTGCAATGGATGCCTTTGTTTTTTACCTACCTACGTACGCGCAGCGGTTCGAATTTCGAATTCTAATGGTGCTTTCGATTTTTAAATTTTTATTTTACGACTCTACAAAACTGTTCATTTCTTTCTTTCGTAACGTAACAAGGTGGACGTACCTACCTTTATCATTAAATTACCTACCTAAAACCTATACATATATTGTACGTAGCTTCCTAGGCATCCTTCTATGCCTATAGAACCTACCTGCTTAATAACCTAAGAACAAGCTGCCTAATTTTTAATCTCTTGTTTAACACAGATTAAGTAGGTAGGTAGGTAGGTACATAATATCTTGATAAGTAGATAGGTAGATAACGCCTAAAAGTTGAATTAAAAGCTTTAACTAATGACTAACTTTTAATATAGGTACTAAATGTCGGAGACATATTTAGGAGAGTTTATTACCTACCAACCTACTATAAAAACAATTATATAGGTATAACAATTATGTATAATAGAGAACTAAAAAAGCCACTTCACTTCAACAAACATTATTCAAACTTTTCAAGTAGGTAGGTCCAAACTCCAAAATGACGTCCGGGGTCCAATTTTAATAGTCCTAAAGAAAGTTGCAAAAAAAAAAACAACAAGAAGAATGCACCGTGCGGCCGGCTACAAAATGCCTGGCGCTTCACCAATTTTTAATTCCAGTTGAAATCGCATCATAGGATTTTTGACTTTATCTTAATCGAATAGAGTTTACATCTGATTGTGGACATTGTTTTAACTTTGAATCTCTTGTCTTGTCTACGAGTGAGGGTTGGTGCTTGCCAAGCTTTTAACCATTAAACCATTTATAAGAATAATGATTACGTAAATAGTAAGTGATCCAAAAATGTATGAAAATAAATGATAAGAACATAAAGGGACAAAAATTAAAAAATTGACTTTTAGTAAAATTGCAAAATTTAAACTTAATTTTAAATCGATAAAAATTAAAAATTAAAATTTGAAAAAAAAGCAAAAAAAAATCCTTTTCTATGAAAGGGGACAAAAAACAGACCCTTTTAAAAAAACGTATCGAGCATTAGAGTACTATCTGTACAGTGCATAAAATTAATAAAAATACAAATAAAAACCACTACTAAATGTTAAATCCACGATTTTACCCTCATTTTAAATCACAATAATATTTTTATGTGTTAGAAGCACTACAAAGTCGTTTGCAAAGGCGGATTTCAACAATAACAAGGTCTTCAATTAATGCACATTCAATCTGCAGTCAATACACAACCAAACCCGAATCAACCCCTGTCAGTCTTCAAGCAAATTATAGATACTTCCATGATTACTCAGTCACTAAAAAATCAATCACCAATCAATCATTAATCAATCCCCAGTCAATTAACTGTCTGGGCATCTCATCTCTAGATAAGTATGTAGGACAGATTTTGAGGTAATTCTAAAATATAGCAACTTACTAATACATTATAACATTAGTATGATATCTACCTAATTTTTTTAATTTTTCAGCTATAGTTTAATCTGAAGCACAGCCCTAGACACAGCTTGCAATTCTCTCGCTCGCTCTTCTTCATGCTTGTTTCCTTCACACACGCATGACGCACGCCGCATGGCGCAAACAACCGGCCAATCGGCGCCTGCCCGTCAGTTGAGCTTTGACCGCGTCGAAGTTAGGATGTATTGCTCCGTTTAAAAACATCACACGCGCGTGCTTACTAAACTTTTTATTTTATAGATAAAAATATTCTTTGGGAGTTAATTGTAATAAAATCAATCTATATGTTGATTATAACTGTGATATTAATGTGAAAACGCTTGGCGGTGATATATAATATTAAGTGTAGAAGTAAAAATTATCAACTGGTGATGACTTACGAAGGATTATGATGATAAGTGACTTTGGATTGGCTTGAGAAGTAATGTTGACTGTGCATTTGGTATAGTGGAGTTAGTTTTAATTGACAGAAATGGCGGGGGTTAATTTTAGCGTGTGTTTGGTGCTTGTTTTATATCAGCTCTCGACTGCTTTTAGCGATGTATCTTCCTCGGAGTCATCAGATCTTGGACTGGCCGGTAAGTGCTATTGCTATTTTTAACAATAATTTATTGACCAGGGGGCTGATTCTGTAACTCAGTGCCTATCAACGACGGTAGGCATTTTTTATCCATTGAAGGTTTGAAGAGAAATGTCATTTACTATTTCATAGTAAACCATCAATGGATTAAAAATATATGTCAGTGGCTTTCATTTTTTGATAGGCCCTGAGTTAGAGAATCAGGGGGCTGGATGAACGGAAAAATTCATTAAGACGGTACTCTAGTCCCAAGGAATTTGAAAAATAGGTATTTGAAGAAAATAACGCCGTCGCGCTGCGCCCGACCAACAGGAGTTATCCATGTGTACGAGTAGTGTATTTGTGTGCGCGAGCCCTCGCCCCTCCCATGTCCGTAACATTCACCCGCCGGCCGCCTGCGGGTGAATAAATATATTTTGAAACTTTGAATCGGATGATGCTTTACTATTGATACTGAGCCCAAAACAATTTTTTTTTTAATTTTTCGTCTGTCTGTATCTTGGCCGCGCATCACACTGAAACTACTGGACGGATTTAAATGAAACGTAATATGATTTAAGTTCATACTACGAGATAAAATATAGGATACTTTTTATCCCGAAATTCAGCACGGTTCCCTTGGGAGAGGGGATGAGAGTCAAAATGTGTACTCCGATTTCATTCATTCATTTTTTATTAGAAAAAACATACTGCAATGATTGTTCTATAATTATTTTAAGGTCGTCAGTTTAGTAGTTCAGAAATTATAGACTTCACAATGCTCAGTAATAGGTCCAAATAACTTGAACCCCGTTACGTACAGGAAACTTTGAATGTACGGCTGTGACTGGCATAACACACTATCGTAAACCATAATGGATAGCCCTATTTTTAACCGACCTTCAAAAAGGAGGAGGTTATCAATTCGGTCGGTATCTTTTTATTTTCTGTGTAGATATGTCCACCGATTACTCCGGGGTTTCTGGACTGATTCACGCGATTTTTTTTAGTGGGCCATCAAAAATTTTTACCTTCAACTCCTCAAACCTGATGCTGCAGGGGTACTTTCTCCCTAAAAGCTTTAGGAACTGTCGTGTACGAATTGGTATGCTTGCTACTAGATCATAGAGCTCCAGGTCATCCTCCTCAATCCTGTCCATACTGCCCACCTAAATTATAGGGATTTAGGAGGGGAGAAAGAGAGCAAGCTGCAGGAACAAGCTACACTAAAAAACTTAAAATAAAAATTCTTTTCAAAAACCGACTTCAAACGCCACTACAAACCATAAATAAATTAAAAGTAAAAAACTTTTTTAAAAACAAGCTTTTATTTAAATGCGCTAAAAAGAATAAAATAAACTTTTCTGTTAAAACTTTTACTCATCAACTTGTTAGGTATGTCATTACGCAATTTATATGATGTAAACGTTTTTCGCGAATTTTAACTAGGTACTCGTATTTACTTACGCGGACGAAGTCGCGGGCATCAGCTAGTATATATTATATATACATAATATACAAATAAATAATATTGTTTGTGTTGAAGTGAAGTGTTTGTTTGTAATATCAAAAGAACAGCTTTTTAGGGTTCCGTAGCCAAATAGCAGAACCCTTATAGATTCGTCATGTCTGTCTGTCTGTCTGTCCGTCCGTACGTCACAGTCACTTTTTTCCGAAACTATAAGAACTATACTGTTGAAACTTGGTAAGTAGACGTATTCTGTTAACCGCATTACGATTTCCACACAAGATTAGAAAAAAAACAAATTTTGGGGTTCCCCATAGTTAGAAGAGAAACTCAAAAATTTTTTTTCATCAAACCTATTCATGTGGAGTATCTTTGGATAGGTCTTCAAAAATGATATTGAGGTTTCTGATATCATTTTTTTTCTAAACTGAACAGTTTGCGCGAGAGACACTTCCAAAGTTGTAAAATGTGTGTCCCCCCCCCCCCTGTAACTTCTAAAATAAGAGAATGATAAAACTAAAAAAAATATATGATGTACATTACCATGCAAACTTCCACCGAAAATTAGTTTGAACGAGATCTAGTAAGTAGTTTTTTTTAATACGTCAAATCGTAAACCGCAATTGCTGCTACGGAACCCTTCATGGGCGAGTCCGACTCGCACTTGGCCGCTTTTTACTAACTGCATATGAAAGTAAATACGGTACTTATACCAAGACAACAATTTTTAAAATTTTTGTCTGTCTGTCTGTTTGTTGCCACTAATCTCGGGACTGGCCGAACCGATTTTGACGGGACTTTCACTGGTAGATAGCTGATATTATCGGGCATCGTATAGGCTACTTTTTTAACCGACTTTCGAAAAAGGAGGAGGAGTTGTGTTTTCTACCTCTGTATATCGATATCTCCGTGATTACTTAACCGATTTGCATGAATCTTTTTTTAATCGACACAAAAACTTTGCGAGATGGTCCCATAAAAACTTCGGGTTCCAACTCTTCAATCCTGATGCTGCAGGGGTACTGCTTCCCTAAACTGTGGGGATTTAGGAATTGTTGATTATTATGAATAGTTATTGTAGGGACCAAGTAAAGACATCGTTAAATTCCAGGATCCAACTCCTTAATCCTGATGCTGAAGGGGTTCTGCCAACCTAAACTGCGGTGATTTAGGAACGCGGAGGAAGTCACGGGTGTCCGCTAGTATCTAATAAATAAAATAATCATTGTATAGTGTAAATATCGACATCAGAGTACATCACTAGAGTATCGATAAAAATATCGACAATTGTCACTTCCCTATTAGTGTACATGTAAGCCTTACCCTCCCTCACCTCCACCCTACCCCCGTAAAGTACGAAAGGGACAACTGCAGCTCGAGCTGATTTTTACCTACAAAAACCTTGACCAAAAGACGTTTCGTATTCTGCTGTTTCCTTCTTCAAAACTGGACAAATCTCAAATATTCTTATATCAAAATTTAGAGGAAGAGTATATCTATGCTTCTATGTTTTTCTTTTTTGTTAAAAACTTATCATATTTGTCTGATAGTCGTTTGAACATGGCGGTAAAATCGAGGGTTTTTTTCGGGTTTTTGGATTGTCATATTTTTTTTAATGATAATGTTTTGGAAAAAAGAAAAACATAGAGGCACGTATTAATTAGATCTAGATTTTTTGGGAAAAAATCATTGCTCTAGAGGCATTATCCACGAAGAAAACAGCAGAATACGTTTGTATGGAGAAAGGCCCACTAGAGTACCCTCTTAATAGTGTTGTAATCAAGTTGTAATAGTGTTTATTACCTAGGTGATGGGTATAATTTGAAAATAGTACCTGCCTAAATAAAAAGAACTTTTTTACCTAAAATAAACTATTATAGGTACATAAATATAGTACCTAGTATCTATAATAATATATAATAGTCTGAATATAGAATATACATAAGAAATAATTAACTACCACCGTAGATACCTACTAATTAAATAATTATAATAGTTAAGTAATTGAGTAGGTACCTAAGTACCTACCAGTTTATATTTTTTCCGTCGGCAAAAGGGCACTTCGATTAACGAATAATGATCTCTGGCATGGTGATGTAATTAGGTGGAGTAACGGCAAAAAAGTCCCAGGTTTGGTTCCAGATTGGATCAATTGATTGTAATTTATTAACCCACGACTAACCGACAAATAATGTTTGACTGATTTTGTATAGTCAATATTATCTATCTGTCCAAACGTCAAAATTCGTCGTCGGTTAAAATGAAAACTGGGCGATTAAGAATGGCCCTGTTTTAAATCTTAGGATTTTTTTATATTCAAGGTTTTCCAAATAGATGTTGAGATACCTATATCTTTAATATCAACGATTAAAAAATGACGCGACGCACAATAAATAGCCTAAAAAAAACAGTGTGAAAATCACAATGACCTCTGATTAGCCGATACTCTATCGCTATTGGCTAAAATTAATTGTGGCATCATTCTTCTTCTTCTTCTTGTTCAACTTATAGACGTCCACTGCTGGACATAAGTCTCTTGCATGGACCTCCACAGACTTCGGTCTTGCGCCGCCTGAATCCAGCGACTCCCTACGACTCGTTTGATGTCGTCTGTCCACTTAGTGGGGGGTCTTCCAACACTGCGCTTCCCGGTGCGGGGTCGCCACTCCAGCACCTTGGGACCCCATCGACCATCAGCTCTTCGAACTACAGTGTGACGGAGCAGGCACGCTTGCGCAGATTTAGTTGTATTTCGGGAAAAAATTACTTTACACGAATGTAATACGGAATAAAAATAAAGCTATCAAGTAAAAATATTAATATTTTGAAGACCTTTTTGTGTGTGCAAAAATTAATTAAAAAGCTTGTGCCCTTTTTCAAAACATTTGCAAATTATGACAAAAATAGGTACCTACCTACTCTTTGGGGATTTTTTTATAAGTGGAGGTCATCAAAAATACATTTTTGTTGCAATTAAAACATTTATTGAACCATTATCTTTAATTCTGTACATATTTTCTGTACGGCTCAAAACAACCATTCTGTTCACAAGTTGATTTAAATATGCACGAATTTGAGCATTTTCACACTTCTTAGGGCCTTAATAAAAAGCAAAAGATCGCGTCTCATAAATTAAAACCGTTAACCCATAGTGTGGGAATTTTTTAAAGACACACATTACCAAGATAAATGAAAACGACGAAAACCGTAACAATAACCAAATGTTAAGCTATCTCTAGACGTGCCAACAAGTCTGCAAAACGACAAAAGATTTATTTAGTTAGATAGTTACTACCTACTTCTACCACTTGCGAACCAATTTTTGCTTCAATGGGTACTATTGAGCTTCGTCTTGCTTTAATATAGTCTGAACTTTAGTCAGACAAATCTGATTATTATTAGTAGGTAGGCAGGACGATAAGTAGGTACTACAAAGTTTGATGAGGAAGTTGTTTGATGTTTCAGCTGATTATTATAAGCCCTGGACGAATCTATAGAGCCAGTTCTATAGATTGGCCGTGGCGAATTGTCTTGGACTTGACACAGAGTTAAAACGAGACACTAATTAAATATCCTCACATAAATCTCTCTCATTCTTACTTTTTATTGAATTTGAGCACGGTGAGAGTGCGATCTATACATTGTGATATTTCACTATAAATTCAAAATAAATCGGCAGCAATAGCATATTTATGATATGTTGGAAGTTGGTATGTCTGTAGTTGGCCTAAACTTATTACTTTTTAAAAAGCGGCATTAACATGTGTGCGCATTAAGATAAGCACTTCGGTCGCTGAAATGGTCAAAATTTAATGCTTCGGGGTCACATATTATCTGGAGGTCGCCAGAATCTGGTGTTTCGATGTTTGGCTCACATAATTTACATTATCGTAACTACTTAATGACTTTATTTTGATTAAGTTATTCCGCTGATTACGTTGCTTGGTCCTGGCCCACAGCTGGGCAACGGTGTCCTCTCAGTATGATCAATGAAGGTTTTTTTTTAAATATTTTTAGCGAGCAAACGAGCAGGCGGGTCACCTGATGTTAAGTGATTACCGCCGCCAATGAACATTTGTAGCACCTGAGGCACCACCAATGCGTTGATGGCTTTTTAGGAATTTGTTGGTCCGCTCCTTGAATAACCCTATGTTGTAATTCAATGGGAACATCGTCGCAGGAAGTTGGTTCCACAGTTTCAAAGCACGTGGAAAAAAAGATCTGGTACATCGGATGGTCGAAATGCTCCAGGTACCCAGGTGGTGAGGGTAATTGTATTCGGTGGCGAGCGGTGCGGTTGTAGAAGAAAGACGGTGGAATAAGGTCAAATAGCTCTTCAGAACACTCCCCGTTATACCTATAGCCGATCGAATACGCAATAGGTTTTAGGCTACAGTCTACCACGCTGGCCAAGTGCGGGTTATGGCCTATTAGACGGTGCTCGCGACTGCGACCGCGTGGATTAAGTTTTTTTAATTCCCGCGGGAACTCTATAATTTTTCGGGTTGAAATGTAGCTTATATGTGTTAAATCCTGGGTGTCTATCTCCGTTCCAAATTCTTTCATCGAACAGGAATCGCCTACCGTTACAGATGCTTATAAACCACGGATATCGATCGCATTGTGACGTCATCCGATAGCGTATCGAAGGATCTGATAACGGCCAGACTTGGCGCCGGCTCACACCTCCCTACCGGTAAAGTTCATAAATAGCAGCACAGGACTTTAACCTTTACACCTTAGTACTTAGACACCAATTTTGTACAAAGTATTTTGGTAACAGATGCATTGTGAAAGTGAAATTGGCATTCCAGAAATTATCAGATGAATATTATCGAAATAATAATATATATATCAGTTGACAGGTGGTTGCACATTTATTGTATATATTTATTTAATAAACCATAAGTTAAATTGGCCGACAATATCCTATACTATTAGTGTAGCTAGTAGTTACATACACGAGCTATGAAGCTATGGGAGTTATGTAGGGTGACCGTAGATTAAGTTTAGGTAGGGTTATCCTGAAATTCTCTTATTTAAAAAAAAAAAGAGTTTTGATCCAGTTTGTTTTTACTCTCTTATTGATTTCATATTAAAAGTTCAAGCTAAAGACAAATTTAATTCGAAAGTGAAAAAGTGCAATTTTATTTGTGCTAACAATTAAACTTAAAAGACTATCTCAAAGCAAAACCAATAAATATTTCAACAGAAAAGGAACTTTAATTTAAGGGACAAAAGTACATTTTTGATTGTGTTCAAGTGCCTAAAGGAATACGTGGGCGACTGGTGACACACGCCGGGAACGGGTGTCGGGCGCCAGTGACGTCACGGGATTCTTCGATGATTTCCCCATTCCTGAGTAAACAATGAAACTTAGTGGCGCCTAAATATCGGAGGAAACTTTTCCAAATTTCAGGTAGGTATATCGGTTCAGTTTTGGTGGCGTGAATCAGTATTTTTTTTATTCCATGACCAGATAGTCGTTGACTGCGATCTCACCTGATGGTAAGTGATGCTGCATTCTCAGATGGTAGCGGGCTTAATTCGGCTCCATCCATCCTCAAAAACTTTTGCATTTATAATAGGTACCTACATATGATGTAGTAGAGGATTTGTCAAAGGTGAATCATTAAGTGTAGAAGTTATAGCGAATACACGGATAAACAAAGAAGAGTAAACGGCACGCAGACACATCGCAATAAATCATAAACGAGTTAATTTGCGTGAACGCGTATCACTGGTGAGGGCGCGTTCATCGCCAAATGATTTATCGTCCCGCACTTTACGGGCAATTTTCGTACATTACCTACACAGTGTGCGCATACGCATAACAAACAATCTCTGAATAGTCATTAATTATTTTATTTATTTGATGACAAGATAGTCCTTGACTGCAATCTCACCTGATAGTAAGTGACTTGCAGTCTAAGATGGTAGCGGGCTAACTTGGAAGAGGTATGGTAGTGTACTCATACCCCTAATCGGTTTCTACACGCCATGGTGCCGGAACGCTAAATCGCTTGGCGCCACGTCTTTTCCGGTAGGGTAACTAGCCACGGCCAAAGCCTCAACCAGACAAAATGCAAAATTAAAGTCGCTAATCGACCCTAGGCGGGCTAGGGCACATAGTTCGAAGAGCTGATGGTGATTGATGGATGGTCTTTGGGGGCCCAAAGTACTCGAGGGGCGACCCCGCACCGGGAAGCGTAGTGTCAGGGGTCTGCCAACCCCTCACTGGGTGGACCGACGAAATCGGACGAGTCACAAGAGCCGCTGGATACAGGCGGAGCAAGACCGATGTCTGCGGAAGCACATGCCAAAGACCTTTGTTCAATTTTAATTTCTTAATTTCGTAAGAGATTTTGATACGGTTTTTACTATCACTTTTTCATAGAATTTCTCGCCCCAAAAGGACGAATTTTCAAATTACTTTCTTAGGGGATGCCTTCGTCTTAATAGCTGTCTGTATGCCTTTCAGCGTTGATAGATCAGTCAGTCACGCACTACCTTTTCCATTAATCTACCTATTTAAAAGGAGATTTCGGGCGCTTACATATTTCATGTTGATATTTATAAATACCGCTACAGAATTAATATTGATCTAACCATTAACACCACTACAGCATAATCCCACATCAAATATTATATTTAGACTCGGATAACTAGTTTTTAGATACACCAATGCTAAAAAAAACTAACTTGATTAGCGAGTTGTTTTTAAATTCCAATTTGCATATTTGGACCGCGCCGGGGCTAATCGCAAATATTGTGTGAAATTCCTGCATTTTAATTGATATGCATGTTGGAATTTTATTTTAATAATTTATTTTATTTTGGCTGTTACTACCTACCTGATCTACTCGATAGCTATGTTGACAACTCTGTGGCTGAAGTCTAGACCGTACTCTCACTGCTCAGACTTAAGATAGAGATAAAACGAGACAGATTTATGTCGGAGCATATTTGTGTCTCGTTTTAACTCTTATTTTGAGTCCGAGCTAAGTCAGAGCACGCTCTAGAGATCTCAGCATCTGTGTCAATCTCTATAAATAATTGCATCAGTGTAACGATCGGAATGACCTTCCGCTATTGGTTGCAAATGCATTGATGCAGCAAGAACGCCGTAAATTCAGCCAATCAGAGGCAAGAGAGGGCATTGCGATCGTTACACTAAAGCAATCATTTTCAGAGAATCGATAGGCTGGTTCTCCTACGGATTATCTCATTTAGAGGAATACTGCGAGCATAGCCCTCTACATAAGCCTTTAGCTTAGTTTAAAATTAAGTTGACCCTACTAATTGACGTACAAAGTTAGTTACTTTCTCAACGACAAAGTTGCATGGAATCAATCGGCTTGGCGTTCAGCTAACCCACAAGATAGTGTAATATTATGTAGCTGTACATTAATATTGTAATATTTTGTAATGAAAAGAGCGACTGCTGAGTTTCTTGCCGGCTCTTCTCAGCAGACTCTGCATTCCGAACCGGTGGTAGAGTCGTGACGTGTCATAAGAGCTACAAGTTGGCCTACATGAAAGAAATAATTTTGAATTTTGAATTTGAATTTGGCAAGCTCACGTGCAACATATACACATTCTTTAGTATCAAAGTCATCAGTTTCTGGAACATTTTCGTGATACTTCATTGTGAAGCGATTCTCGGAAGTTTCACTTTGTTTGACGTGACGCACGAAAGATCTAGTTCAGACAATTTCAGTGTAAGTCCACCAACCGTTCTATTTTCCCGGGATCATTCGAAATCCTAGCCCTATTGAGAAGATCTATTTTATGTAACACAGACGTCTTAAAGATCTCTCTAAAGTAGATATGGTTGCACTTTAAATGTAATCTCCATAGTCAGTTTGATGTGAATATAAGGGTCAGCTCACATCGCGACGCGACGCGACGCGACGAGGCGCGTAGATGGATTACACTTTAAATGTAATCTCCATAGACAGTTTGATCTGAATCTAAAGGTCAGTTAACACCGCGACCCGACGCGACGCGACGAGGCGCGCAGATGCTTGAAGAAGCACTAATGTCCGCGCTGCGTAAAGAGGCGCCGTGAAACGCATCGCGATTCGCGACGCAGCGCGCTCATAAGCCATACTTCAAAATGTATCTATAGTCTGATTTTTAATTGCGTGGAATTCTGACGTATCTTAATGTTACCAGAGATTTAAAAAAAACCACAAAAAAGATATCAAATTTATACTTAGAAAAATAAATATCAATTGCCGCCCGAGATATTTATGACAAATGCCTGACAGATAGTTTGGGGTAAAATCGAACTACAGGTGGTTATACTGTTTTTCATACAAATAACTCGCTCGATTTATAAAATGACAAGTGTCAGAATTCCACCGAATAAAAAATCAAACTTTAATCAAGCTTTTGCGCTCTCACTGTTTGTACCTTATTGTGTAGTAAAGAGGTTCTATATTGATATCGCTATCAACATAAGTACGAGCATCGTCGCGTCGCGTCTCGGTGTGAACTGACCCTTAATATTTGTATAAAGGAAAAGGTGACTGACAAACTGACTGACTGATCTATCAACGCGCTAGACTGGCTATTATGACATAGTCATCCGCTAAGAAAGGGATTTTGAAAACTCAGCCCCTAAGGATAGGGAAGAAGGGATAAAATAGGGATTTGAAAAGTCGAACTTAACGTAAGCGAAGATAAATTATTATCAAATTTATTTAAATTGATTATGAGATTAAAATAAAATTCAATTGGGTCTAGATGTAGTGTACAGTCTACAAATTCGTTTCCAAAAGCGAATTTGTGAAAAATTACCTAAGTACTTTTTTATCGCGCTAGTTGGTCTATTTGGTTGAATGGAAGATGGTCACCTTAATTCGTTATAATAAATTATTGAGAGGTGTAGAAAGTTGAATTGCTCTAAATAGTTTCACGCTAAGTATAGTTTAACGTTTTAACAAGATGAAAATATTGGGATAACTGCACGGTAAGATAATTATAGCTTTATACAATTACGTTTATATTATATTAACTTGGAGATATTCGAAATGTGATTTTTTGAGAGGCTCATATCAAAATATTAGAGCTTTTGTAATCCCTTATAAAATGGATTCAAACGATTCTGTGATCTTTTTTATCAAAGTTCCATACCCGAAGGGTAATCAACGGGACCGTATTACTAAGCCTTCGCTGTCCGTCTGTCCGTCTGTCTGTTAGCGGGCTGTATCTCATGATCCGTAATAGGTAGAGAATTTATAAATTCTCTACCTATTACGGATCATGGATATTATTCTCTGAAAATTTAAATAAATTTTCAGAGAATGTGTATTTCTGTTGCCGCTGTAACAACAAATTATTAAAATTATAATGAATTAAAAATCAAAGGGGGCTCCCTTACCTACTAAAAACGTGTTTTTTCGGCATTTTTTGGTACGGAACCCTTCGTGTGCAAGTTCAACTCACATTTAACCGGTTATTTAGATTACATTTGTGAATAAGAAAATGTCAGTTTTTACAACGAAAAAGTCTTATTTAGGTGGGTACTTCTATCAAGAAATAATACAATAAGCAGGTGCTCAGTAGCAAGTAACAAATAATTACGCAATTTTTACAAAGTGTCGTAAAACGTTTTGCCTCCTGCCAATGTACGCGTATCATTTATAAGCCCCTTAAATCCATAAAAATAAAAGAAAATTGCAATATCTCCGCGATTAGCTATCGCAAGCTGATCGCATGATAAGAAATAGTCAGGCATTGGTAGATATAAGCGAAAGTCGCTCCGCTTTCACTCGCGCCGCGAATAACTCATGATCACTCGACGGAGTTTAATTTATTGCTACTGATGAAAAGACCAAGACCAAGGAAGTCCATGCAAGAGACTTATGTCCAGCAGTGGACGTTTATCAGTTGACGAAAAAGAAGAAAAAGAGCAAAAGAATCGGACTACGTCAAAGTCAAAACGAAGGGTCATAATTTTGGCAATGTATGTATGTATTAAACTTCCACGTCAAGTTGGCCGCTACCTCGTCTCGCGCTTCCCCGCAACGCACCTCAAGTCAATATTAATTACTTTAATTATTTATTAATGACTTTCAAGACTTCTCTGGCAATGCTTTTCTGGCATTGCCATGAAAAGCATTGCCAGAGAAGAAAATTTCCGTTATAGTTATGGGTACGGTAAAGAATACAATTATTTATTATTTTCTTGTCAAAGGTACGATATGAAGCCTTTTTATAATCGTCGACGACGGCCAACTTGACGTGGACTAGGCTATATTTCATACTTAATTCACGCGGACGAAATCGCAGGCATTATTTAGTCTAATAATATTAATGTATTTCTTAAGTTATTTTACTTAAACAGTACTTATATAAAAAAGTCATTTCGTCAGGAATTAGACGAATATTTCCACACCAACAGTCCGTCAACCTTAACTTATATATTTTACTTAATAACTACCCAGTTAAAACTACAAGTTATTCAGTCCCAAAGATCAAGATAGTTAACAGTAATTAAACAAACCGTGATGCGTCACCACAAATTCTGGTGCCCACAAAATAAAGGCACATTTCGGTACCACAGTAGTACTCATTGAGGGGGTCGAGCTTTTAACGGTTGTCTGGCGCCAAATTACTAGAGCCCGGCGCCTAAAATCCTACACTAACTACTCTACAATTAACTTTTAACCTTACACCATTCTCTTAAAGTTAGTTTTTGGTTGCTACTTTGCTGAGAAGGGAGCATAGGATAATCGTTCGGCGACGCAATGTCGTTGCATTACGGAGGGTGGGCAATTCAACACCTGCTATTGACATGTGGGGCAATTGGTTGAGTAAATGCGTTTGTTATTTATGAGGGTATGTCATGCTCATGAGCTTTTAAGAGTACAAAATGATTATCATACTTGTAGTGATGTCATGATCATGCCACTGTACATTTTACTGTATATTGTGTCTGGTGGGAGGTTTTGACCGTAGCTAGTTACCATCTTACCGTGAAAGACGTGCCACCAAACGATTTAGCGTTCCAGCACGATAGCGTATAGAAACAGAGGTATGGCAGTGTATAATTATAATAGGATAATAACGATAGTAAGGATATTAGTAAAGATTAGTTAGGATTTATGAAAAATAATATGTATTTTATTAAAACAATCTCTACTAGTCTTAGCGCCAGTTTTTAAACTTTGCATACAATATTACGGTACCTACTCTAAGTTGAAAATTTTTCCATTAGGTAGGTAGGTCATTTCACAATTTATGATTTGGATACAATACAATATACATAAAAAAACTGTGAGCATAGACAATTTTCAAAGTAGACCTCTCGTTTAGAATTACAAGAAATAAGCAAAAGTAAAAGAGGGCTCAGTTACAAAGAAATGAATCTTGTTAATATCACATAGCAGTCTAAAAACCGATTTTGCAATTTTTTACACAATAGGTTTTATGAAACCTATTTGTGGGATCGCACAATTATCAAGTTCTACTACCTATTATTTAAATGTACCTCAATACTCAAAATGCTTTATAAAAGCAGAAGGTGACTGACTGAATGACAGAATGGCTGACTGACTAATCAACGTACAGCTCAAACCACTGGACGCATCGGGCTGACAGATAGCTATTATGACGTAAAACTCAGCTAAGAAAGGATTTTTGAAAATTGAACCCCTAAGGGGGTTTAATAAGGGTTTGAAAAATTAAATTAATCAAAGTAAGCGTAACGTTTGGTGATATATAATGTAATTGTATAATATATAATGTAATTTTTAAAATGTATTTTATATTTAAATAAATAAATAACTGCAAGTAAAAGTAAAGATATGTGGCACATGGTTAAGTTAAGAAAGAAATAAAATTACAACCTGTGAGATTCAACCCTACATTTTCTTTGAAGTGAAATAATACAGTCATTATATTACCTTTCGTTATACGCTTTCTGTGCTGCTCCATTAGTTCATTTTCTTCCGCACAGGAAACAACTGGTTTACAATAATAATTGATAACTAACCATTTCATAAATAATGTATATTACGATTATGCTTTTCAATACGTAACATGTTTGTTCTTGTTTTATAATACGATTCAAAATTGATGCTGTTATTCCTGTTTATTATGGGTATAATAAACAGGATTCAGGGTTGACAACAAACCTATTATGCATAGTTACCTGTTACTATTACGTCATGTAACATTAGAATATTTTGGGCATAACAATACAAAATATTAAGTTGTAATGTTAAGACCGTTTAAATACATTGAAACCTAGCAAAACCTGCTTTACATTTAAGAATAAGTGTATAATATACTATGTATAGATGAGAATGATGAGATCCACTAAGGTTGCAAAAGATTGCATTTTTATTTAAAGAAGTACATTTAAAGCAAAATACAAAAAAAATATGCAATTTGTGACCTGTCTGTCATTGCGACTATGTGTAGTTAGTAATTTGAATGTACAGAAAATATAACTATACATATAAATATAAAAGCAGCATAAAGTCCTAACAGTATACAATACAAGATACGAATAAACCGTAAAATTATAATCTCTTTATCGGCGTTTCCTGATTCAATATATTCTGATATAGTCATGCTACTGAGACTATGAATGACTGATAATGGAAAATTGTCTTTTATATTCCGTAGTGTTCCTACGATTATACATATTTATAAGAATTCAAAGTTTTATTCGCGGCATCGCTTACGATTCATGAAAAACCTCGCATAGTTAACTATTTTTGTATGAAAAAATATTTCATTTATTTAATTACATATTGATTCGTTCAGACACCTCAACCTCACAGATTACTCAATTAAATAATCAGTATCTGACTTTTTTCTTTTTTATTAATTTTTTTTCCTACTTAGTTATGAAATTGAATTCACTTGTCGTAAAAGCCACAAGTCGGCCTAAATGAAATAAATAATTTAGAATTTGAATAAATTAAATAAAAATTATTTATATCCCTTTTTAGCACATGTTAGGTGCAAAAGGTTCCGATGTTTTCCTATCTGGATTTTCGATCTTCAATCTGTCGATTTGGGATAAGACAGCTTATTAATACCGTCCGATAGCCAACCTTAAGTTATACGTTGATATGTCATTTTATATGCATTATGGATGTTGTATAAAGGTATAGACAGTTCATAGCAAGTGTCTAACCAAGTAACAAGTCACCTTCGACAGGCGAGTCGTTGCGCGCATATATATCGCGCATTAGCAAGTGCATTGCGACACGTGACAGGCCAGCCTAAGCACGCTATTTGCAAGCCTACCGCTATACACCTTAACCATGTCTTTGTACATAGCGCCTATGTACTACCGGCATGCTAACTTAACAGTGCGCAGAATGCCAGAGAAAAATCCCCGCAATAAGTGAAATAAAACATACCCCAGAACCTCGTGTGAAACGCGACTGGTGCTAGCGTGTAGGAGTGTAGTAAGCGCCAAATACATCATGTATTTTAATAACTCTTAAGATACCTATTCGTTTTTTAAATAGCTAGTCTGTCTCTTGGTAATATGTATAAGAATTTTATATAAAAAAATACATTGAAAATAAATGCAAATTAGGTAAAATTAGACCCAACTCCTCGATTTTTTTTTTTGTCGAACTTTCATTATTTTTTGTTTCTACTCAGTAGGTATCGTCTCTTGGAAATATGATGTAATTTGCGCGTTTTTTTTCGGATAGTTAAAGCTTAATCTACTGCTGTAAAAATCTAATTAGCATCTGAAAATTTATCCATTACACGCGCTCTTTTTTTATTATATTAAAGATTTCATCAAAATCACTTCAATAAATATGTTAAATAGTTTTCAAGTATGGACTTTTCCTTTTAAGCTATTCTTTATTTCGGCATATTGAAGTCGGTTTTTCCTTAAATTATAGCTTATCAGAAAATATTTCAAAAATCAAAGTTTATAAGTACAGTGAAGTTAGTAAATGCATCGATGTAGAAAAACAAATTACACCAAACCAAGAAAGACGGTAAAAAACGTTTTCAAGTTGTAATAAAACAATTTAAAAAGCTAACGTACCGTGAATTTAACGTTTTAATTTCAGAATCGGAGTTAACATCGTTTCACTTTAATTACGTGAGCAAATACTCATTCGGCTATCACAAAATCGTTGTAGCGTTATCTAAATGTTATAGCGCGAATAAATTCAAATTCAAAATTAATTTATTTCATGTAGGCTAACTTGTAGCTCTTATGACACGTCATAAATCTACCACCGGTTCGGAATGCAGATTCTGCTGAGAAGAGCCGGTAAGAAACTCAACAGTTGCTCTTTTCAAAAAAAAATTTTTTTTACAAAGCTATGCCATGTATACAGTACTTCCACAATAAAGCTTCAAAAATGCAAAAATGCATACAGGTACACCAATCCAACGCATGTCAAGATGGGCAGTCAAAGCAGACCCATTCCCGTTGGTGGCACCCGTTCATGAGCATGACGCATGATCCAGCCATTGCTTCGCTCAACCATATTTGAGGGAACGAAACAACCCGCACCATTCTGTCGAGAAATTCTCAGTTAGTTCGAAGTTTAAAGGTGGCGGTAAGTCACCCCCGTGCCCCGGGGAGCACGTAAAGCCGTCGGTCCTGCGCCTGATCTCTCTCCGGTTGTATCGGATTTTCCATATCATCTATGAGAGTGAGGGAATAGAGAGTGCAGCTGTGTTTGCGCACACACTTGTGCACTATAATATCTACTAACTTTCGCCGCTGTGGCCGGATTCGGTCGGGAGGACATTATTATGTATTATTATTGCGTAGGCTGTTATTACTTATTACCCGATTAACTTCGGTAGGGTTATGATTTTAGCACTGAATGTTAGTGTGCACGTTCCCTGTTCCCGTCTAAACTAAGTTAGTACTTGCTTGCTTATTTAATTGTAAAATATTATCTATGTACTTGATAAATATTAGATAATTTTTGGTACGTACTACATATTACTTACTTTCCAAAAGTGCAGATTATTCCATTGTGGTGGTCTGAAAAGAATGTTTTATCAGATATTATTTTTTGAATTTTATCTGGTCTTATTAATCGTGTGGGCAGCGACGCGTTACATCCGCCCGGTCTCGCGGTTGGAGCGTGAATGCCATTAGACCGCAGTGTCCAGGCGGCTGCGCAGGCGCCGGTGGCGCCAAGCTTCCGTTGTTTGCAGGAAGAGAGGTGCAACTGTCGTCTGCAACACTGACACCCTTGTTCAAAAACACGTCCGGTTACATGCGATTTTAATTACATTTTAAAATAGACATTTCGTTGAAGTTTATAAAATGCGTACTGTTAGCGACCTCTTTGGTACAGCGATGAGCGTGATTATAAAGCGTGAGGCTTGGGGTTTGATAATGACAGGGGCGATCTACGGAGAGTGTACTGGATCTGACTTATGTCATACATAAATCTCTCTCATTTCTACTCTGTTCTGAGTCTGAGCAGAGTGAGTGGTCTGTCTATAAATCTCAGAATTAGACTATAATTTGCATCTTCACTTACCTCCAGGCGAGATCCTTAAAGACAAGGGCTAATTTTTCATCGAATAAAAAAATGATACCGGCCGAATTGATAACCTCCTCCTTTTTTGAAGTCGGTTAAAAAAGAAGTCTTCACTTGCGATAAAAATATAATTTTACCTAATTACATTTTTTGATTCATTGAAGAAAGTAATGTACTTTTTATTTAAGCAAAAATTTTGTAAAACAACTTATAACTTTAAAGGTTTTTCCAATTTACTTAATTTCTGTCGGTCCTCAGTTTAGTTATGCAGTCACAACGCACTTCCTCGGGTAGTTACATAATATTAGTTAATTACTGCGACAAAATATAAATTGCAGCTGTTATACTTCCCTATAACGTATGCAGGCTTCTTATCGCGACATGTCCAACCTAATAGATCGAAAATGCACGTAGGCAATATGTATGCTAATGTGACTGCAAGTCCTTAAAATAACCGGACCTTATAATGGCCGATACATTACAGATTCCAAATGAGTGCCATCGTACTCGTGGACCTACTGGATCGATTACACGGTGCAATCGATATTTTAAGCCGATAGTACACACGAAAATGTCGGCAAGAAAACGCCGTCGTGAAGTTACTTTATATAAAGGATCCGCTAGGTATGTTCAAAATTCAAAATTTATTTATTTCATGTAGGCCAACTTGTAGCTCTTATGACACGTCATAAATCTACCACCGGTTCGGAATGCAGATTCTGCTGAGAAGAGCCGGCAAGAAACTCAGCAGTTGCTCTTTTCAAAAAAAAAAAAAAAAATTCAATAGGTAACAAAACTATGCTATGTATACAGTGCTTCCACAATGAAGCTTGAAAAATGCATACGTAGGTACACATAATCCAACACATGTTTAGACGGGCAGACAAAGCAGACCCATTCCCGTTGGTGGCACCCGTTCACGAGCACGACGCATGATCCAGCCGTTGCTTCGCTCAACCATATTTGAGGGAACGTAACTCAGAGGAATCAAATTTTTTATGGAACTTAACAACCCACACCACACGGTTGTTAATTATCTACAAGTACAAAAACTGTAAAAACTTCATAAAGTTTATTCAACCGACGCGGACGATTGGCTATATAATGATAAGATACAAATAAACAAATTCAATTGAATTGTCTGTCACACTTTTTATCCAACAATTTTATAGCAATTTTATCTTACAAAGCGATTCCCGCGGAAGCAGTTACTGTACCTACCCATACCACAGAATACGTAATAGTAGTACCTACCTAAAGGTATAGAAGATTCACTCCGCAAAATGATTTAAATAAATAGTGACTCTTGTTACCACACAATAAAGTGCAATTCAAGTTGACACAGCGTTACTTTACTACCGTCTTATTCACCTAGACTTTTCTCTCTTTATATCACGTAACTCTTATCCCTTCGCACTCTCTGGATTTGGGTTCTTGGAAGAGGTACGCTATGTACTTGTAGCTCCGAAGTTTACTGCGGAGTGCACCAGGCCTGCCCATAGGTACCTATAGCTGTTACTTGTTTATTGTACCAAAACGTGGGTGGTCCCAGCGATCGATGGAAGCAATTACAAGATTCACCTCGGGCCCTTTATATGCATTTTTTGTAATTAAACACAAACAGAAAGTGGATTACACTGTTCGTAGTGTTCTACTTGCTTAAAAATCTGGCTATTAAAGTAGAGAAAACTAATCGTCGTATCGGAACGCTGTATAGCGTGGCTACTCCGTTCGTTCGGTAAGTGACGGCTTCTAGTTTACGTCAGTAGGTACTATTGTCTATTCTCTGTTGTCTTATGATGATCGTACCCCATGGTCGTACAGATCATCACAACGTCCAAGCAACGTGGTAAACGCCCATCTTATCGCTTAGGCTGAAATACCGCACTCTTACTCAGCTCAGACTCAAGACAGAGTTAAAACGAGACAGATTTATGTCAGAGCATATTTGTGTCTCGTTTTAACCTCTATCTTGAGTCAGAGCACGCTCTATAGATCTCAGCATAAGTAGCTATCTCTACCAGGCAACCAGTCATAGAACTCTTTACCAGGCAACCAGACATAGTAAGATTTCTGGATTCATTTATTGGTGATGGTGGAATGATGATGATTCCTTCCTTCCTTACCAACTGTCTTAGACGTGCACTGCTGGATGAAGGTCTCCTGAGTTCAACAGGTCTCGGTCTTGCGCCTCCTGAATAAAGCGACTTCCTGCGACTTGTTGTCGTCGGTCCATCTAGAGGGTGGTCTGCCAACACTGCATTTTCCGGTGCTTTGTCAGCATTCTAGCACCTTGTGGATCCACCGACCATCACTTCTTCGAACTAAGTGCCTCGTCCATTTCCACTTCAGCTTCGCGACTCGCTGACCTACGTGGGCAACTTTGGTTTGGTCATAGCGAGAACTGTACGAATCAGCCTTTCGAGAAAAACAATGCTAATAAATATTGTCAAAGAACTTCGCAAAAATATCAGCTATAATTTCGCCTATGTGGGAGTGGCCCACAAATAAAAGAAAAGTGTCACAGAGTTCTCACGCATTGTCAAAAATTAATATAAACGTGCTCAATTTTGTGCGCCATAAAACGATTTTTATGTTATATCAATAGGCCCGCGTGGGCGCTTGAGTTAATTTTGTACGATTTCTGGTTTGTCTAGTTGTCTACAACTCAACTGGCTGATATCTGTTGTCGGCGTCACACCTACTTCTGAGCTTTGTCATTAGCTTATTGGACTTGTACAAGTTCGCTATTAACTCATATTTATGAAGCTCAGAACATCTTTACTAATATTAGAAGTAATAGTTTGTTTTTTGGTTTGTCCTTCAGTCCCGCTGCAACAGAGGATGATGGACGTGATTTTTTGCATGGATGTGTATCCATTGAGTACCTGCAGAGTGACATAGGCTTTTTATCCCGGAAAATCAAAGAGTTCCCGCGGGATTTGAAAAATTGAATCCACACGAACGAAATCGTGGGCGCCAGCTAGTAATTTTAGGTATACTTTACGGTAGTTAATAATAAGTTTTTTTTCTTTGATTACAACTTGATTTTCTAATGTTTGCTGCATTGAAGATTACATTCCTGAAAATTTTATGTAACTATCATCTTAAACTGCGTCGTCACTTACGATCAGGTGAGATCGCAGTCAAGAACTATCTCGTCATCAAATAAAACAATATATAAATTCTAAAGGTCGTCATAGTTAAGTCATCATAAGTCGTTTACTATTTGTGTCACTTTAACCTAGTCACAGAAAAATACTAGTCTAGTGAATGTGTCACCATCGCCGGACGTTAATTAAGGGCGACCATAACTTAACTTTGTGCATATAAAGAGTTCTTAGCTACGCATGTACGTTAATTTATTTATTTATTAGGCTCGCTAGTGATTTGTACACTAGTTAAACTTATGTTACTTACAATTTTCATGCACAAAGTAGTCATGCTCTCTTTAAACATTTCTGTGGTGGTGTCGTGTGGTGCGGGTTGTTACGTTCCCTCAAATATGGTTGAGCGAAGCAATGGCTGGATCATGCGTCATGCTCGTGAACGGGTGCCACCAACGGGAATGGGTCTGCTTTGACTGCCCGTCTTGACATGCGTTGGATTGGTGTACCTACGTATGCATTTTTGCATTTTTGAAGCTTTATTGTGGAAGCACTGCTTTGTAAAAAAAAAATTTTTTTTGCAAAGAGCAACTGCTGAGTTTCTTGCCGGCTCTTCTCAGCAGAATCTGCATTTCGAACCGGTGGTAGATTTATGACGTGTCATAAGAGCTACAAGTTAGCCTATATGAAATAAATAAATTTTGAATTTTGAAAAAAAAAAAGTATGCAAAATCCGAAAAAGCGGCTGAAGTCTAATCACTATGTTATCACCGCCATCTGAATCCAAAACATGATAATATGTAATAGGTAGATAAATAAGTCCGTAAAAGAAAATATGAATAAAAATAAAATACATCAAGATCATCGATTCACAATATTTGCACCGCAAAGTTATACAAATACAGCGGCGCCTAAATGTTTATTTATCCGTCTGTCCATTCTCCATTCAGGGCGGTTGCTAAGTTATTCTTACACAGTACTTAGATATCTACTTGTATATACAGTTGAAACGGTGGGCGAATGCGCTTCGAGTTGAAAACACTTGGATTGTTGGATTAATCTAGATTTTTGTTCAGCTCGCAGACTCCAGAACAGTTAAAACGAGACAGATTTATGTCAGACATAGAATGAGTATCCTCTCGAATCATACCAACCTACCAAGCGTGTCGCCGAAAGGGATAGCTAATAAAGTGCATACAATATCAAAACGCTGCAACGCACCACTGTTTATATTCTAGATCAGTTTTAATATCTTAAAGCACTCTTTATTTCGGGTTAAAGACTTAAATTAACACTAAAATTATCATAACACTGTGAAATACCTACTCTTGTACGTCTTGTTGCTCACAATCACCTCACAATGTATTGTGAGCAACAACTCAAAACGTGGCATGCAGTGAGGGACGGATATAGACATAGCTGTGTCTTATTCTATCTTATTTGACATCGTTATACTGCATCTCTTTCGTGTGGGAGTGAAAAGGAGATATCATTAAGTCTATAGTACTTCTCTGTCTACGATGTCAGACAGGTGGTCTCAATTCTTGCCAAGTCAGAGAACGGTCTAAAGATCTCATCTTAAGAAAAAGGTCATACTCTCAGTTTTGCCATAATCAGCATTCAATGTGTGACTCCTAGATAAAACGAAGTGATTATATTCTCTTGGCAGATAACTTTCCGCCTAGTGCAATAACTGATTTTGTCACCATACATTTTTGCTATAGTTCTTTCAAGTCACGAAGGCGCGTGGCTCATGATTGTGTGTGTGTCGTATCTATATAAGTGAGAGCGACAGCTTGTTCGCGCCTGACCGCTCCCACCTAGGCTCTGGATAGGCACGCCTACTTACGCAATGTGCATGTACACGACGTAACCACAAGTAAAGCTCACGCGCCCTCGTGAGTTGAAAGAACTATACTTCGCTCCATTAGTCATTCATCTTTCTAAATCAATTCATCATCAAGAAATGATAAGTAGAACGTATCTGCTGGATCACTTAAGACTCTATCTGATCTCTAACTTCAGGCAACTCTTTGTTATTTGAAATTCCAATTAAGGCAAGTACCACACTGATGCCCTTTCGCCGTTCTCTCTCGCTACGAAACATCAAACTACGTCCATTTTAAATCCTTGAACTAAAAGACACCTTACTATAAGGCTATAAGTAGTAACTAGGTACAGAGTACGTAGCCGTTGTGTTGAATTTTAATAGTATTTCTCCTTGACGGTTAAAAGAATAAAGTACCTATAAGTACGTAATGTATGGACTACATTATGCATTATGTGAACTTTAAACGAGTCCAAATCCTATGTAAATTACAATATAACGCAAGATTACAGGTAGACTTTAAGGCATGCGACATTTTGTATGCTGTTTTGTATAAAAATGTATGAAGAGCATTTGAGGTACGTGATAGGACGCGCAGTTTACAGCAAAGTGTCGCGCGATCGACAGCTGTCTACGATTGGCACGTATTTTAACTACCTCAAAGTAGAGGGAAAACAACCTTTATCACCTTCGAGGGCTTCTGAAAAATATCTCGTGCTTAGAGGTAAACTATCCTCTTGCACATCCTTTAGGTTTATGTTTTAGTTACAGAATAAATAAATGAATGAATAAATTCTTGAACTGGCAGTGTCATTTTGTTCAACATTGGTGGCAGAACCACATGCCTATTATGCCTATGCATGCTATTTACAATATCATGCATAGGTACCCACGGAATAATCATCCTTTAAAAGTACTGATGCAGTACATTTTTCAGGACGATTGCAATTTTCTCAATCCATATTCTGTGCGGCATAGATCATTTTCTTAATTCATTTTGTGTGTGTGTTTTTTTGAAAAACAATACTATGATGTTCATACATTCCAAATGATCTCCATACATTACTATACAAGGCCGGGTGCAAGACTATCGTGTCGCGGTCGCGTACCTCAAAGTCTTCCTTAAGCTTCCTTAAGTTTGGCATTGGGAAACATAATCCGATTTATGTGGCTACTGGCTAACGCAAACACGGCCTAGCTATTATCTATTCACAGTTGCCTAGCTGAAAATTCATCGCGCCACCATTGTGTCAATAATGTATGCAGACGACACTTCGGTACATGGCCTTCTTATGCGAGTGATGGGGACGACGTGATTTTGAAATGAGTTTGTAATAATGTGTGTAGATTATGGGGCCTGGAGACGTCAGTTCAGTGACTTTTTAGCAATGATTTCTACTAGGGATGAGTTATGCACTCACAAAACAAGCGAAAAAATTGTGCCGAACGAAGAAGAGTATAATAGGGTACTTCCATGTTTAATGACATGACAAATTACGACAAATATCGCACCATCACAAAAGGTTCTCACAGGATTTTTATATTTAGGCCTAACTCCACGCGCATAAAGTCCTGGGCAAAAGCTAAAATACAATCTTTGAATAGGTAATTTTGAAACGTAATCCAATAGTTTGACGAACAGTACACAAAAGCTTCAAGTAGCTATCTACTCAGAAGTTAAAATCAGATAACAATCGCGATAATCCTTTGCATTGACGGCACAAAAGATTTATTCGCCATTTTCCCTTCAAAGGCTTCCACAAATACATATGTAATGCCATTATTACTTCATTTTCTGTCATTGTATTAAAATTTACAAGATGGCCGCCATGTTAAGTTTCCTTTATGGTAGTGTTTGTTAGGACTTGCAAAAGTCCATTACATATTGTTCCATTCAGGAAATCACCCTCGAGTGTGCCCCACATAAACGAAAAGTTTAAATCTTTTTTTTAATATGATATAATCAAAAGTTAATGAAATGTAGACACGCTCTAGAAACTTCGCTTCGAATTATTTTTCGAATCATCAACACGCGATCCCAGTGTAAATGACAAGATAACGTTACTTAGAGTCAGTAGTTGCCCGCGACTTCATCCACAAAAAATTTTTATTTTGCGTTACTTGCCTCCTTTAGCTAAAAGCGTAAAGAATGTGTTAGATCTTACTAAAAGGAGATGTGTTAAATTGGGCCCAACTCGGGGTTTCGCACAGTTATATAAAAATATGAAGAAAATAAGTCGATAAATTACTTACATAATTGAATGGTTTTTATTTATGTACAGCTCAGGAAAATCATACAAAACAATTTTTTTTAACTAAGTACGAAACCTAATGCTTTTTCTTTAGTAGAAACGGAACGTTTTCATGAATGTCAGTTTAATTAACCACAGACTAATATAATACTAATGCAACTGTGGGTTCTGGTGTGGACTCTGGCTGTGACTCTGGCCTTTTGGTACCTACCCAAATAGTTTATCTTTATAAAATCAGTAATCTAGAAATAGACCCAAACTAGTTGTAAAACATTTTGTATTAAATAATATATTCATTTACAAGGGAAAATTCTTTAAATATTTATAATAAAAAAATTGTGCATCATGAATATTTTTTTTTATCACAAAAAAGCAAGAACCCAGAGCTGAAAAAAAGACGTCTTGAGAGACGGTTTGTCTTGTCATTCTCTGTGTCTTGCGCTTTGTGAATATTATTTTACTATTTGAACAGTTTTCGTGGATTATTTCATATTATTAATATTACCTACAAAAGTAAAAGAAACATGCATCCAAACATCTTCCCGTAATACTTTTTCCATTTATTTAAAGTATTTAAACAATTCTTCTTAAAAGAATTTTAAATATTGAACGTCTTTTTCACATAACTTACAAATCTAAAACGATAAATAAAACAAAACTCCCAAGGTCTGCAGAAGTACGAGTTTTTGAGTAAATAGCAAGCATCTAAATCTTCAAAATAAAGCAAGTTTCATCCTTGTTCAGTGTTGGGCCCAAGCTTGTATGGACCACAATCATCTCCTTTGAAAGTATCAGTAGCAAAAGTTGAAACTGGGCCTGTAGTTTTGATTTGGCCTCAGTAAGACAAAGATAAAAAAAAATTAAAAATTAATTTTTTGGCGTCAGTATTATTTTTCATTTTTCAATTCCAATATTTTTTCAAAAATACTCAATGTTGTTGCTTTTTTGCTATTTTAATACTTGAGTACCTTCGAAGGAAGAGTTATTATCTAGGCAAGCGCGCTCTAACATAGACCTCATCATTGCTTTATAGCAGACACGATTGTCGCCATCCGCCAGCCTTGTAATAAAAGCCAATTAAATGTAGAAGCTTATTATCTAGTTATCTCGGAAAAAACAATGTGCAATAGACCCAGAGCATTTTCACTTAAACTAATTGTCTCAGGCGCCGCGGAACGCTCAACAATGCGCAGGCGCCGCATAATTTTCTTTAATAACTTATACATAATTCATGCCGGTAATTGCTTTCGCAAGTTTTTCCTTTGGCTTCATTAGCCATTCCCTCCCCCCGTTCTTTCCATACGAAATCTGTTCTCACAGAAATAGACCTAAACGTTCAAATCATAAAGTTTAAAATCAGCTGGATGTTCGAGTACGCGTTGGCGTCGCGTCTTTTAATGACACCGGGTATGTAAATATTGCCAGTTCATTTGTTTGTGATAATAATTAAATACACCGAACTTTCTCATAGCATTTGTTAATAATTTTGTCATTATATAGTGTACGTCTGGTGCTGGTAGAATATACTGCCGTCATAAGGAAAACAGTCATATCTGACATTTTTTTTCTAAATTATATGAGTTAGACACATATCAGAACAAAAAGACGCATCTACCAGTAGGTAGGTACTTACCAGTATTTTTAAATTTTATTTATTATATAAATTCAGTTGCGCCTTTTTTCCTTATGACGGCAGTATAGCATTATGGCATTTAGGACCTCTATTTCGACTTTTCACCTTAAAAAGTTTCTTTCACAAAATGTTGAAATACGTAGACAAAGTCGCAAAAGACTTTTTATTTTCATTTTCCTACTATATTTTTTGTATTTAGATAGTTTTAGACATTCTTAAGTCTTATCAATAGTAAGAGAAAAAACCCCTGTTGTATAGAGTGGACCTCTTTTTTGTTTTACTCATAAGACGACACAGAATCTCTTGTAATCTCTGTAATGTATACTAAAAAGACGATCTCAAAGCTTCACTGGCCCACTTTTGGCCCACAAAGATCTCCGAGAAGGGTTGTCCATAAACCATAATCCACCATGCTAGCCATGTGTGTATTATAACTATATAGACCAAAACAATTAAAATTATATGCAGTTAGTAGTTAGGTAGGTACCTATCAGTAATTATAATATTAAAACTTAATACGCCAGATGTCCACATGTTTGGAATCGGTTGCGTGCGAATGGTCATTAAAATAATCGGTAACCACTGTCAATACGTGTCAGAGATTATAGGTTAATATGAAACCGTAGTTAATGGCGCGAATTAGCATACTGAATCGACATTTGACGTAGTCTATGGTTAGGGAAAGTGTCTATGGTACAATCAAAGAGATCCGAATATAGTGTCTTGTCTTGGTATATTTTCCTTTATATTTTCCTTTTCTTTAAAGTTCCTAAAGTCTTTTTTGCAAACAAAGTTAAATATTTAACTATGTGCAGTGTATGTATGTGCATTGTACATACTGTAACAGGAGGTTAAAGTTAATAATTGTTAAATGTCAGAGGAAAAGGCTAAGTAAATTTAGAAAACAATCAAGCGAACATAAAGCCTAACTTTAACATATTATGGGGCAATAAATCGCCAACGCCGGGTCAAAAGCCAGCTGACATCGCATCTGATTGCACCTTGGGCTCAACAATACTGTTCGTAGCCGGAAAACTGGTGGGAAATTTTGAGGAGGAATTTGAAAAGTTTTCCATACTGTCAAAGTACTCATTCCTCTGCATAAGATGATTTTTCGCACGCAGTCAACCCGTTTTTCACAAACGTTACAACATGTAATAGAACGTGAGCAGGTTTCAGCGTTTTTCCATGAGCTTCTGTTCCAGAAGA
Source organism: Hipparchia semele (assembly GCA_933228805.2). Taxonomy (NCBI): domain Eukaryota; kingdom Metazoa; phylum Arthropoda; class Insecta; order Lepidoptera; family Nymphalidae; genus Hipparchia; species Hipparchia semele. The sequence continues at coordinate 3,010,623 of OW121723.1, read as the reverse complement.
TCTTGTGCCTTTCTGGCTTCCTTTAACCTTCCCAATTTTCGTAAGTCTTTTGCTTGCAATAGAACCATCTTTTTCTGGTTTTCTTTACATAACTCACCCGATGATGAGAAACTTTATTTTTCACAACGCATTTATAAATTGTTACCAAAGAGTGTAAAATCAATTAGCTCTTTATCAAACGTCCTTAACCTTGCGGGAAATAATGAACCGTGACGTAAATTAACATTAGACGCACGTTTAGTAGTTAAATCTGTAACTTAAATGGTTATCTAGCTTAAAACTAACAGCGGACTGTTTTTTTTTATTTTTTTTGGAAAACCTCTATTAATTAAACAATAAATAATTTTTCAACACACTTGCTCATAAAATGGCTCCCGGTTCACCGCAATTAGGCACACAATGACACCTTTAACTCAAACTGTGACTTTTTATTACCATTATTCACAATGTGAGTTATAGAATTATTTTTTTAATTTTATTGGTTGAGTTGCTTTGTTCTTAAAAAAGTTTCTATTACAAAAAAAATCCTACCTATTGCAAAGATACCTATTGCTTGCTCATTTCATAAAACTTCGTATTTAAATAGATAATTTCAACTTGTACGTGTTTAATAAATAAAACTGTCACTCAAATATAACTTTTGTTTTTTCTGTAATAAAGAAAACTGGAAATTCCCCATTTTGTACGTGGCTATAAGAGAAAAGCAAAAAAAAAAGAAACCTCATTCTTTTAGTCTATGGCCATTAAAGGTGCGCGCGCATTCCGGAAAACTGATTAAATCAAATAAACACCTGAATAGGCTGTATGGTCGTCGATCTTTGCCTGCCCTCAAGAGCATCTCAAGAGGGCGAACAAAAAAACAACATTAATTTTTCCCGCCATTGCGAAAAAATTTTCACAACTCGTTTTCACTGTTTTGTACCATAATGTACTATTTTAGTATTATTTTCTTCACAAGTGTGTTGAAAAACGTCGTATGATACACGTGTATATTGATGATTACCGTCCTCGGCTACCTTAAGACCCTCACCTGACGGCTCGGGTCTCAATAGCGCCTCAGCGGTAATCACCAACTTTTACACTTGTACCATAATGTACTATATTTTAACTTAGGAATTGCATTTTCCTCCAGTTCTTGGACTAGTGGTTTACTATGGGCTATAATTACTGTATTACCGGTTACGTGCCATGCACCTAAAGTCGCCGGAACGCATACCGGTTGGGTGTTTGCATGTTGTTGGATTGCAAACAATTTAGAGATATACGCTATCATTGACCCCCCTGTGGCTAGATTTGACCTAAGATTTCTAATATTCGTAGTCATATTGTTTGAGATCTGGGAAGCTAAGTTTTCCCTCTAGTAAAATATTAGTCTTTTCAATAAGTCAGTTTACTTGCAGGGGAAACCCCCTTTTTCATCTTTCCATAGTTTATTTTTATTAAAATTAGATTTATTTTAAGTATTTTTATTTTATTCATTTATGAAAGAAAACCAACAGCTAAGTGTTCTACACAGTCTTAAAATTAGGTAACTTATATTCAGATATAAGTAACTTAAATTCAGATATAATTTACCTAATTTTAAGACAACGAAGTTTTTAATTTTTGTTATTTAACACACAAAAAATTTTTAACTTTTTAGCTGCAGTTTTTGGCTAGGCAGTCGTGTTTTTTAATTATTTTAATTATTGCTTGTATATAATGGTGCATGCCTGAGTTTGAGTCGAAGTCATAACCTGCACTAGGCTAACCACCGTTTATATTATAACTAATTTATTTACATGAAATGTTTTGAGAAATATGTCTCCTTTAACTTCTCATATTATTCTTATTTTGCACGTTCCTAAAAGTTAAACGTTCACTTCTGTATAATCGCAAATCTTCAAAATCGCCTTTATTTTTAACACCGATGTTCAAAACAAACGCATTGTGCAATACGTTAGAAATATTCATGAAATTAACGGATTAAATCAGAACTGGAGCATTTTGAAACGGCGCCAAAATCATCAAACGGTATCGGTTCCAAAACGAGCGCAAGCCGTGACTACTCTTTGGAAGCATCTTCAAAATTTAGATTCAAAAAGAATAACGGAAGTGAGACTGTAGGGCGGGAGGAGGGCTAAGGCCCGGACAAACACAACGCGTAGCGGAAACTTGTCCAACTTAGATCCTAGAAGTTGTGGTGTTTCGTCTCGTTCCACTGTTTGATGTAATTCATGTATTGACAAATCATACATATACAGTTCTGGACAATGTTAATGACTTCTCTGAACGTAACTACGTTTTGAGTGAATTACCTACCCCCGAGCTCAATGCGCAATTTCAAACATATTTAATGACTAGTTGATGCCCGCGGCGTCAGCGGAAGATTTGCGAGTATTGTACACACTTTATATGTGTGTTATGATAATAATACATGGTGCGATGCGGCGTTGCTGCTTAACTTTGCACAGCACCAATTGCTACAACATCGTTCATTAAAAAAATACGTGGTATGTCACACGATGTGCTGCCAAATGTTATATTCACTTGCGATGTCAGTCTGGCCGTGTAGCACACGACCACGCCGCATTGCATCGCTCTTACCACCGCCATGCATCGCTTCCGTCGCGCGTTATGTCTGTTTACGGCTTTAAGCATCAATGTGAGGACGTGATTCAGCAGAAGCATACTTAGCACTGACTCAACATAATGTTATCTGAATTTTACGGTCTTACGCAGCTTGTTTTCGTTCTCGACGATGCTGAATTTCAATATGCAAAGGATTAAATTGTTTCGAAATTTTGTGACATGTCTCATGTTCCTTACCTACTGTGATAATTGAAATGCTGTAAGTAAAACAGTTATTTTGAGTGTGACCAAAGCGGCGAATAAAGGATTCCGCCCAAGGGACTCATTAAAAGCAAATATACCTACACAAAGAAGTCTTTCTCTATAAATTAGTGATGATTTTTCTCTGCGCCACAATGTAATGTGTTTTTAGAGTTCCGTACCCCAATGGTGCCAATGGGACCCTATTACTAAGTTTCCGCTGCCCGTCGCGTCAATTGCCGCTATAACAAAAAATAATAAAAAATATCAAAATCAAGTTAAAAATTAAAACGGGGTCACCATTTTGTTTTTGCCCGATCTTAATAATAGCTGCTGTTAAATCTTTACGATGGTACACACGGGGCCGTCTCGCACTTGGCCGGTTTTTCTAACTTTTTCAGAGAAGCGAGACAAATGACGTTATAGTGTGATGCGATCATTTGCCTCGCGGATGTCCGTGAAAGCTGTGGGAAGACAAATGAATATCGCTCCATCCACCAGCTCCGTGTAATTTACTTTTTGCTTACTTATGATTTTTATGGTATTACGAGTTCTGTAGCGTTAGTGTAAGTTTTAATTCGATTGCTCGTATTCGTATTCGATGACATTAGCCTCAAAGTAAATTGAACCATAACACTACTGAATTAGAGCTCAATTTTGAGCATGCATTCTTATACGTTTACGTATACAGATACGCTCCAAATTAAAAGCGGTTGTACTGAATTTGTGACTTTAAATCATTGCCGTTAAGGTTCATTTATCGCTAATGTCATAGAATACGAATACGGTCAAAGTAGTTATGTTGTTGTTTATCATCAACAGCGGACGTTGTGCGAGTGCTAGAATTGCCTGCACTTTATTTTGGCATAATTCCACATCGCGGGATGCCCATATATAGAATGTGAAACACTTTTATTCAATTTCAAATTCAAATTCACTGGTCCACAACAAAGCGGTATAAAGATTAGTCATCGTTATTAATTTGCATTAGGGCATAAAAGAGTTCAATATCTTTGTCACTACAGAGAATAAAGTGTGAATACGCAATATCTTTGTCACTACATAGAATAAAGTGTGAAGCAGGCAAGTCACACAAATTAGCAGCAGCTACTTACAAATAATTTACAGTCCTTTGAATCGTTTTGCGAGCGAATTTTAATGGTCGTCCATAAACTTAGACCTCGACGGTGTCACCCGCTCTTATTCGATTTGGCGATAAACAATCACCTTACAGAGAAACTCAATTAAGAAAAGGTTCCGTTATCAGAGACCGTCGTGGCAACCGAGGGTTAAAAGGACAAAAAGGACGACAGCCAGGGTTACCAGATATAAACGTAATTAAAGAATTCCTGACAAAAAGCCGGGTCTTGACTGAAAATTCAGAGTCCATTGCGATGATACACGCTTAATAATAAATTCGCAAGTAAAATATTTTCTTGGTTGCAAGATTTTTCGTCTCTCATATGAAGGTCGTCTCTCATATGAACTATGTTTATTAATATTACTTATAAACCATAAAAAAAATGATTTATTGAATATTTGATTTTTACCGCAGCATTAAAATACGAATCCTTCATTTCAATAAATTAACTTAATAATTAATTTTTAATTTTTCAGTTATCACAAATACTGACTTATTAAGATCCGGTCTAATACCTGAAAGTGAGTGCGTTAAGGTTTTTACTGTCATTATTATGTGTTTTTTCCCAAAAGTCAATTTCTATAATAAATGACGGTCTCATTTGCGCTCAGTTAACGTTATCTTGAAAATTTACCTACACTGATGGCTCTATCTCAAAACTCCTGACAAATCAGGACAAGTCCTGACGTGTGGTACCTCTAACGACGGCACAATCTTGCCTTATACTCTTATCTATGCCAGTCATTTGTCGGCGACATTCCGGGAATAACGCCGGCGGATGGCCTAATTGACTTTGCTCGCCCACATTATATCATACCACCATTAACGGTCGTCGCCTCTAGGATCCTTTTGTTCTCTACAAGTCTCGACAGGTACTCTCCAAGCCTCTACCTGGCCACTCAATTTTGTTTAGACGAGGCAGGGGCAGATTTTTTCTCAACCCCATTTCGCAGATAAAACTTCTACCTGCTCTGTTTATTGCTTTCGTATCTCCTTGAAATATTGTTTCAACTTTTAAGTGTCAGCAAAGTTAATTATTTCAACAAAGACATGTCATTTTAATTTTCAACTGACAAAAAGAAAAGAGGACTCAAAATTAGTTACTTACATTAGTTTAGGAGCTTAGTTAGACTAAAAAGGTTCATTTTAGTTTCCCTTTTTAGTTGTTTCTATTGACGGTTCAATTTTTTAAAAGTTATTATTTTTGTACATACATGAAACACAGAAGGTTTTCAAAACTCTAGGTTGTTTTTTTGTTTTAAATCTATGAAAAGTGATTGCGATTTCACCACCAGGTGTGTTAACCCTGGGTACGAGCCATCTCAATTCCTTTCAGCCAATACACACACACACACATATTTACAAACTTTCACCTTTATAATATTAGTGTGATGTCATACTGAGACCTTTATAAATATTATGAAATGCTAAACATACTTAGATTGGAATAGGGTTATCCATCGACTACCTGCCAACGACACTTATGATACCACTCCATCATACACTGTCGCCTAACATTTCTCAAACACTCATTACACTTAATGTTCTTTGAGAGGCTTGGCTTTAGTATCTTCAAGAATTGTCCAAGCATAAAAATAAATATAGGATACTTTTGTGTTTATCAACTACGTACTCGAAATATCTGTAGCATTGAGATAGACTATAGAGCAACAAACTTTAGCTGGCTTTTACCGCTATGGTTTGACAGCTACATTGTAACGCAATCATCTTTGATTGGCTGATACTCCCTCACTATTAGCTAAAATGCACTGTTGCAGCCAGAATACTTTTAACTCAGATAATGCGGTTATAGCAATGTAATATTCACAATTTTTGTGCTGAAAAAGCTGATCAACGATTATACATCTCACCAAATTATGAATTAATAAACATTTTAAAGTCAAAATTTCTATCAAAGTTCTATTAGGTACAGCGCCACTTTACACCTTAAAATAGAATGATTGGTAAAATTGGTGGCAAAGGGTAAAATCGTTCACAAGACAAGTTGAGTCCATTTAGCGGGATACGGATGCTCTATTAATACGAGTATGATAACTCTTTGATCTGTAGGTCCTCTAAATAACACAATCCTTTGAGTTATATTTTATTACGAAAAAATATCACTAAAAGCCTTTGCTTTTAGTCTTATCGTAATTGCCGTTTCCTTTTTCAGCGGGTATTCTTTTTTAAAACCTCTTAAGACTTATCTTAGCCGGTTTCTATACACTTCACATTTGTTCCAACCACACTTAAATTATCTCTAAGAGCCCTTGATTACAGACAAAATAATGTCGCTGCGCTTTTATGATCTAAAATTACCCTTTTTAGAGCACTTACAGGTTTCCGTTACCCAATCTGGATTTCCGGTAACCTGAAGGACCGCCTAACTTGTACCTAGTACAAGTTAGGAAATTTCGTAACGGTTAAGAGTAGGTATAATTGGGTATTTAAGTTGTCAAAATGTTGTTAATCATTAATTACAATCGGAAATGTATATACAACTATATATTTTATTTAAAATAAACTTAAGTGGTTATTAGGACTAGACAAAAAAGGATAGGACAATATTGCGGTTGAGCGGCGGGGAATTAATGGAATAAGCTTGAGAATTCCAAAGCCAAAAAATAGAATGAGTAGTAGATATCATAACTATAAATTTTATACTAATTTTTGATCTAAATAAATTGCCATTTGACATGTAAACAAAGTTACCTACTGTGAATATGGGTGTAGATGTAAGGAAGAATCCGACATCGAATTTCGTTTTCGAATTCTATAAAAACTCATACTATAAACTAATGTTAAGACAATAATATATCGGCACCGCCGCCGATATGGTTAAAAGCATCGGCGCTGGGGTAAAAATAGGGATCAGCTAAGTTGAAGTTCGTGTCGGTTGATAAGATTTCGTAGTTTTTGTGGCACTGGGGCACCATCCAGAGATAGCGCGTTCCGAGATAACGAAAACACGGCTCTCGAATGGTTTCGGTACCTTCGGGATTATGGGCGTGGGGCATTGTTTAGATAAGTTGCCTTCTTATTTGCCTTAAGCACACAGCGTCTGAGGTGCTCACCGCTCGCCGCTCGCGGTAGGTATGTTATTTACCTTCGTAGCAGTGTTGCCAACCCCTATAAATCTAAGTCGCTAGAAAGTCGGTAAAACTGATTCTTCTGAGAAGGTATAATAAAATTCTATGCTATATGGTGTATTCTTCGGAGAGAATATAGCCATCTTACTCGTGTACCGTGACTTAAGGCCAGTTTTTCATACCAGGATTTTTTTATTAAAACCAAGTTAGCAGTTCCTTAAACTCGGTTTTGATCATTAAATTTCTATCAAGAAAACTTTTTGGATAATGACAAACAAGCTTTTGCCCGCGGCGTCGCTCACGTTGTTAGATTTTTCAAACCCCCCATTTAACCCCTTAGGGGTTTCTTGGGTCGCGCTACATGATGAATTCTATGATATTATATATGTATAAAAAGAGGTGGATATGTTACAAGCGTGCGGTAAATGCAGCGCGTAATGGCAGTTATTTGTCGTAATTTGTCATGTCATTTAACAATGAAGTACTCTATTATACTCTTCGTCGTTCGGCACAATTTTTTCGCTTGTTTTGTGAGTATATAACTCATCCCTAGTAGAAATCATTGGAAGAACTACAATATGTTGCAAGCTTTGGTTGCAAGGCATCTGTTGCCTAGTGAATGGCCTTATTCGCCCCGGGCGCATGAGTTGCTTGACGTCCGCAGTATATTTACCTTCCTACAAGTTGTTTGTGCTTGGAAGCGAATGCGTGCCGATTATATTTGAGATTACATAAAGCTCTGCTCCAAATAACGTCGGATTTCATATTCGAGGATCGCGGGTCGACGGCTGGCTAACATCTGTTATCGAATCGGAATTTATGTTTTTCTTCTTTCAGGCGCACCTGCTGCGGTTGTAAATATAAACTATACAGAACTGACTAGGTATCTCATTGGTTTGTGGGCTAGCTTTTTGGGCTGAGGATTGTGCGGTCCTAGGTTCTAGTCCCTGATAAACAAGCTATAATTTAAGAAAAATTAAACCTACTTCAATATACCGAACTAAAGAATAACTGAAAGGGAAAAACGCTTGAAAAAGGACTCTCAAAGCAAAGTTTTTGTATCGAGTAAAAAAAGATTCACACAAATCAGTTTAGAAATCACGGAGATATCGATATATACGTAGAAAAACACAACTCCTGCTCCTCCATTTTCAAAAGTCGGTTAAGAAAGTAGCCTAGGTTTATCCCGGTAAAATCAGCTATCTACCAATGAAAGTCCCGTCGAAACCGGTCCAGCGGTTTCCGAAAGAAGCGGCAACCAACAAACAGACAGACAGACAGACAGACAAAAATTGTGTAGGTATTTGTTATAAGTACCGTATATACTTACGTAACTTTGCAACATATGCAATTAGTAAAAAGCTGTTATTTCGAAATTACAAACAGACACTTCAATTTTATTTATATGTATAGATTATAGAAATGTAACATTATACATAGATGTATAGATTACAGATGAATCGATAGGCCGCAATTAATCGATTTTCTCACACGATTTAATCATGTTCTCTGCTCTGAAAGTGTTTATTTAGCTAATAGGCGTAGGCGTAAGTGAGTTTTGTGCATGTTGTAGTATTATTTATTCGTCGGCAAGCTCTTCGAGTGGTTTGTCCACATGATTAGGTTGCTTGGGTACTTTTGTTCTCACACGCTACTGTATTTCATTCTATTCTATCGCCGAATCGCTTTGAAGGAACATTAGCAAGTTGTTATCGAGAACTTGAGGCATAATCTAAATCTAAATATCGCACCTTGAAAACAAAAGTGGCGTTTTACAAAAATTGTAATTTTTCAGTATGACCATTTAAAGTTTTGACGCAGCATTTTTGTTCAATATCTTAGCAAATAACTGGAAGAAAATAATGCAATTAATTTCATTTATCAGTTTGACTATCTAATTTAAGTTGTGTACTGAAAACATGCCAGTAAATTATGGAGTTAATTTAGAAAACATGGTTTTAAAAAAAAGTTCCACATAGTGCTACTTTTGTTTTCAAGGTGCGATATGTAAAAGGCTAACGTGACAGATTGACTGACTGATCTATCAACGCACAGCTCAGATCACTGGATGGATAATCCTGAAAGGCATACAGATAGCTATTATGACGTAGGCAATTACCTCTCTCAATGAAGTGAAAGCTGTAACTTTCTGGAGTTTCCTAGGTACCTATCTATCGAACCAAAAGTATCGATACTATTCAGGTATCGATCCTTTTTTGATTCCCTAAGCATCATGCAAACTTGACGGCAGACTTGATCGTATGTGGCCTGCTTTATGAAGATTTAAATTTAGGTGGACCGATGACATCAAACGAGTCGCAGGGAGCCGCTGGATGCAGGCGGCGTAAGACCGAGGCATGTGGAAATCTATGCAAGAGACTTTGTCCAGTGGACGTCTATCGGTTGATAAAAAAGAAGAAGAAAAAGTTGTAAAGAATAGAATTTATTTGCCAGAATGTGGTACAAATATTAGGTCTTAAAACTATTTTGTCCTGACACTACTGTCAGGCTGTTGTTGTGATGTGTCGAATGTTGTCCGCCCGAGCCGAGATCTTGCGGCACGAACTTGCCAATCCCCTTTAATTTAATTACAAGCACCGGAATCTGTCCGTGCTGAGATATTAATTTATCACCTAGCTGGCTGCATGTAACATGTCAAAACTCAAAACGAACGGGATCGTTGCGTTTGCGGATACATTTTAACGTGACACCTCTCGCTCTCTAGTATGCAAAACGATAGAGCCAATGAGATAATTGGTGCTGATATGATGTCGACTCTATTGCATAGCGGTAGGGCGTACTTCTGTTTGTTTGTATAGGATGGCATTTTATAAGTATCGTAATGCTTTGTCCACACGCTTGTGATAGACAACACGAACCAACATTAATTGGACTGTGTGTTTGGCTTGATTCGTGTAGACTTGCTTGAAATGAATGTTCTTTCGATTCGGAGTTTAGGGTTTTATGTAGGTAAATACATGCAAAAAAGTGTGATGTGTATCACAGTTGTTTTATTATTGGATCTAGTTTTTATATTATAAATGCTGTTGATTTAAAATAAATAAATTAAAAAATTTACAAGCTATCCGTACGCTTGCCTATTAGTGCAAATTATGAACTAGCGAAGAGTGTACATTGGTTTTGCTCATGCATATTTTATGTTTTTACTAAGCGAAGAACAGCAGCCGCCTCAGTTCCTTAGACGCCCCTCATGCTTGCAGGCTCACGAGTCACGACATACCCATTAGAAACTAAAGAATTCTTAAGCGTGTGGAATGTGAATGATCGATGTTTGGTTTGCTTGCATTTGCCAGTTAAAAAAGTAATAAATGAATAAATAACTATGTATTTGTTTGCAATAATGTTCTAGGAGTTGTTTAATCAAATTATGAACAATACTGACATAAGAGGTCATACATTGTTTGTTATATTTGTGTTTGCGCGTGTGAACGTAGCATAACAGCTCGCTACGGTCGCATGAGCGCATTCAGTAATCTGTATATCCTGTAAAAGGTCGTAACTAGAGCTTGTGTTTGTATAACTTTAATTCTTGTGACGTTGCTGTTAAGGTGTTTAATTCCTTGCGCGGATGGATAGGTTCTCGTAAGTCGTAGCTTATCCTCGACGCCGCTGGCGCCGGCGCCGCACTTAGAGCTATTTTTTCCCCGCGGCAAACCACGCTGTGCTCATAATTTATTCATTAAATTCGTAATTTATTCTTTTATACCGACAACGTAATTTGCGAACATTAAAGTCTTTGAGATCTAACTATTTGTACCCGTTTACGGGATGGTATTGTGTTTCTGTGCGTGCACTTCATAGAGGCGGAAAAGCATTGCTTACTCTGCGAAATACACTGCAGCTGATTATTATTATCAGTATATTAGTATAAATAGTAATAATACTCATCCAGTGGAGCTAAAATGCGCGCCACGAGAAAATTTTGTCTACACGTTTACTCGTAATCTCTACGCATCAAGAGAAAATTTTGTCACACGAATCTCTATCATAGAGATTACGAGTAAACGTGTAGACAACATTTTCTCGTGCCGGGCATGTTAGCCCTACTGGTTTCGACAGATAAAAGGTCTCCAAATATATAGATATAAGGGTAGTAGTGTAAGCATTAAGCAGATACGAGTGTCTCTGAAACTAGAGTTCGATGCGCCATTTGAAGTATATACCTATTATTAGTTCCAAAGACTCTCGTACGTCAAATGTGGCGCTTCAAATTGATCCTCGATTAAACTGTCATTTGTATAGGGTCAGCAAATCCAGTGTTAATCATAGATTAGCTATAGAGATCTAGGGCTTCCCCATTCTACTTGTACCTAAATTACTAGTCAACTAGCCGCGTCCTCGACACAGCACTCGCTAGGCCTTGTGACCTAAAAACGGTTCATTGTTTTAACACAAATACTTTCCCATATTGTTGCTGCTAGTTCATCCGCTACAAATAAATTCTGGGTCACTGCCAGTTTCTAGGCGATAGATTTAGTACACGAGCACAGATTAAGTGATGTAACTCGATATGATGGATTGCGATAGTTAGACTTTAGGAACAAAATTCTACGGCTGTATATTCTCTCCCTCATTGTTTATGGGTTTTGTGAGTTGTGACCTCTTTCCACTAGTTACATAGGGTATATGACTAATATTGTATTGTATAAAGGTACTAGCTGTCCCCTCGCGACTTCGTCCGCGTGGAATAGGTTCTTTGAAAATCCCGTGCGGACTCCTGATTTTGTCCGAATAAAAGTAACCTATAACACACTGTCTGCAACCATACCCATCAAAGAATCACGTAGATCCGTTGCTCGATATTAACTTGAAAAATTATGGATTTTCATACAAACATTCAACCCCCATTCAACCCCTTTGGGAGTAGAATTTTTGAAAACCGTGAAACACGTCCTTTTTTATTTTCAATTTAAAGCCTAAGTACCGAATTTTATGGGTATAGCTCGAAAAATAACGGAGTTTCATACAAACTTTAACCCCCCTTTTTACCCCCTTGGGGGGAGAATTTTCGAAAAATGTAAAATACGTAATTCTTTATTTTTGATCAAGAGCCAAAATATCAAGTTTCATAAACATAACTTGAAAAATAACTTGAAGAACGAAGGACTATCATACAAACATTCAACCCCTATTTAACCCCTTAGGGGGTAGAATTTTTTAAAAGTGTGAAACACTTACTTTTTTGTTTTCAATTTAAAGCCTAAATACCGAATTTTATGGGTATAGCTTGAAAAATGACGGAGTTTCATACAAACTTTAACCCCCCTTTTTACCCCCTTGGGGGGAGAAATTAAAAAAAATGTAAAATACATAATTCTTTATTTTTAATCAAGAGCCAAAATATCAAGTTTCATAAACGTAACTTGAAAAATAACTTGAAGAACGAAGGACTATTATACAAACATTCAACCCCTATTTAACCCCTTAGGGGGTAGAATTTTTAAAAACTGTGAAACACGTACTTTTTTGTTTTCAATTTAAAGCCTAAATACCGAATTTTATGAGTATAACTCGAAAAATGACGGAGTTTCATACAAACTTTAACCCCCCTTTTTACCCCCTTGGGGGGTGAATTTCGAAAAATCCTTTCTTAGTGCTCGCCTACGTCATAAAAGGAACCTACTGTCAAAATTTCAAGTTTCTAACTTCAGTGGTTTAGGCTGTGCGTTGATTGTCAGTCAGTCAGTCAGTCAGTCAGTCAGTCAGGACAAGCCTTTTTATATAATTATAGATTAAAAATAAAGTTTTAAATATTTTAAACACAATGTTATTCTTCTCTTTTTAATATTTTAAGTAATCTCGGAATTTCAAAGCTTCAAAGTATCCTGGTAGACAGAGAGAGCGCTACTGACGTGTGACATCACAAGTCAGTATTTCCTTACACTTTCCATTGAAACTTTAGTTTTAGAAAGCGACAGATATAGTCGCAATAAGACATACATACTATATTAACAGTTAAACTACCTTCACTGAACCAATTCATAATTCGATTAAAACTATTAAAAACTCAAAATCGTTTATTTCATGTAGGCCAACCCATGGCTTTTATGATACGACAAAACTCTTCCACCGGTTCGAAAAGCAGATTCTGCTGAGAAGAGCCAGCAAGAAGCTTAGCAGTTGCTCTTTTCAAAGTAAAATGCTACAATAGCTATTCGGAGTTAGCTATTACAAAATTAATAGTTATGCCATCAAATTATAAAACAGTTTGTTGATGGAATTTAGCGAGGTCAGTGCATGTGTCCCAGTCAATGCAGTTATTATTCAAAAGACCACAGATACTTTGCTCTAGACACAACAATTCCGTCCATTCATTCTCTCACCAAAATTAGCCTACAAAGCTCTGTTAGTTTCAACAGTTATTTTAAAACTCACTGGGATACCGTTTTCCAAATAGATTCCTAGCCGACTTCACGGGGTAGGACGGTAGTTGGTCCACCACTTTACCTTGACCCTACGGCTCTGATTATTAAATATACATTAATAGAGAATAAGGAATGCGGAGTGGGTCTTTGGTTGCTGGTCGTTAAAACTCGAAAGCGGATCGTGGCGACAGATGGGAACGTAAACTGAAAAGGGGCAGGACGGTCGGCATAAAAAATTGAGGTTGAAGTTTTGTTTTGATACCGATTTTGTTTGTTGTTTTAAAACGCATACAGAAGCAGCTAGTGATTTTGAACTTTTCGAAGTTATTATCCAAATGACGTCTTGTGACTTTGTCTAAATTCAATGATATGTTTTTATTTTACCTAAAGGATAATATTCTGAATAAATCTTAAAAAGGATAATGAATAAATATATCAAAAAATGTGGGTTGTGGGGGCGGGGATTGAACCCACATCTCTTGGTGATCACGCCCAGAGTGTGTTTACCAAATACCAATGTCAGTGCTGAAATTAGTGATATAAAATATTGAATATAATGTCCTAACTAAATGTAATACTAATTAAGTTAATATTATTCTTGTTTCCAAACGAAGAAAAAGTATGACAATTGACAATAATTCGATGGTCGAAATATATTCATGTTAGAGTACTCGTAGTAGGCACAATTTTTTTAATTAAAATTAATTTTACTAAGTGTTTTCTGCGAACGGTACTCCACATCTGTTTATTTATACAACAGGATGGCTTGTAAATCGAAACATTGTTTATAACTGGTAATATACGGACGAAAATAATAAACAGAATGAGCGACGTTATACCGCTCACTGCAGCGCTCTCGATAAACAAAACTACCTACTTTTAAAACGCCATTGATAATAATAACTAAAATAACAATAAACATAGTCGCTTTAGGGCCATTGCCCACGCGATAAAATGGACATCAGGCCGATTATGAACAAGCTGCTTCAATCATTGCTGTGATTGGCTGAATTTATCGTGTTCTTTCTGCAACAATGCATTCTAGCCAATAGCTAGTGAGTATCACACTATTGCTGTCATTTTTGGAGAATCCCTCAGCTGGTATTTTGGTATTTTATGTCCACATTTTAACTATTATGCTATTACGGCTCTAGTAGTTCTATACACTGTTTATCCCTAACCGACTTACGAAGCGCCACACAGTAGGTAATAAACCGTAATAGTACCTATTGACGTTTGACTATTCCATACATTACATGAACAAATTGCCACCATCAACGTATATACTTCTCGCTTTTTACATAAACATAAATGAAATTATTCATTGCAGATGCCATGTTTACTAACTTTATATTTTTTTTTACAGGTAAGTGTGATCTTCTTTCGAGCAATTAAGATTTGGCAAGTACCTCACGTTTTTTTTACTCCGCCTGCATCCGTCTCTTTCTAAAATGAATTTTTTTATGGAAAGCGTATGAAGCTACTAGATCGTGACGTCATGATTTAATGGTGCTCTCTTTGTCTAACAGTGAACTTAAAAGCTCTATATTTTAGAGATGATTTAAGATATTAAAAAAAGGAAAATGTCATGTTATAATAAAAATCCTTCTTTTAATAATAATATAAAAAAAATTAGTCAAAGAACTACTTACCCAATTGAATATGTAATTAACCAATATTTGTTTATCAGCAATGAAGGCGTGATTTATTTATGTAATGGGTTCTGAGATAATGAATGAATAAAATATGTTGTGTGAGCAAATCGTGTGAGTTGAATGAATGAAAAAAAAATATTATGATGAGCGATTGTAACAATAAACTCACAAACACAAATGCACAATGCATCCAAGCTTGTTTCGCACAAAAAACACAGAGACAATACGCGATTTTGTCGATAGCATCGCTTTTATTAGCATAACAATTAACAATCGGCATTTTTCCAAAGCACTTGCAAAGGACGCGCATTGTTTGCGGGCGGCGGCGCCAGCGCATCGGCGCCGCGCCGGCCGGGCCGCATCCGCTAATGTTGCCGGTTGCCACTTTCGCGTTGTCGATATTTTTTTCCTCTGTATCTTTTCTAATAATAATAAACATTTATTCAGCCAGCAAAATATACAGTAATAAAAAAAAACAAAGTAGGCCTCTTAAAGATTTTTCTTTTATTCGATGAAAAGATAGCCCTTGACTGCGATCTCACCTGAGTAAGTGACGATGCAGTCTAAGATGGTAGCGGGCTAACTTGGAAGGGGTATCGCAGTGTAAATTCAACCAATACCCCTAATCGGTTTCTACACGCCATCGTGCCGGAACAGTAAATCGCTTGGCGGCACGTCTTTGACGGTAGGGTGGTAACTAGCCAAGGCCAAAGCCTCCCACCAGAAGATTTTCAAAAAACCGAGGAAAAGATAACAAAACCATCGGTTCTCTGGAATCGACCGAGATCGACTGTAGCGCTGGTTTTCAGGCATGACCCCACGGTGACGTCACGAACTGGACAGAACAATAAAAGTGTTAGACATTCCAACAATATTCTAATAATATTTATCCCGTGACAGTAAACGTACTAATAATACTTCTGTGTATTCCTGTTTTCTGTGTTTATTTATGAATTTCCTCTTTATCACCGTCTCATGTTTTGGTATAAATTCAGAAAAGCTGAAACAGTTGCCCTTTAGAATTTCATTCCGCGCTATCTGACCGTTGAGCTATTGGAGTTCAATAAAATCGACAATAAAAACTTGTTATTGAACGACTCTAGTATCGTGGTAGGTGTTTTATAGATAAGTAAAGAAAAAAGTAACAGAAATGGTGCTGCAATATTGTCAAAACAATCGAGTTTTGGCTACGTTGATAGTCGTTCAACATTTACCGTGAATAATAACTCGTAAACCAAAACAAATTAATCGGTCCATTGTCACGCCAATATTCGCCAATTTAATAATACGATTAATTGGTTGCGAAATTGATGTTGACTTCTTTAATCGTTAGGTTTTAATAAATAGCTTCGGTTTTGTTTTGGTGATATAGGATGACATCATGACAAATCCAACATGACTGATGTCTGATACGATATGAAAGATTTTCTCCTATAGTTCTTGCAATTCACGAGGGCGCGTGAGCTTTACTTGTGGTTACGTCGTGTACATGCACACTGCGTACGTGTGTGTGCCTGTCAGGAGCCTATCCGTGTCTATGCTCAGTTGCCCACACTTATACAGATACGACACACACACAATCATGAGCCACACGCCCTCGTGAATTGCAAGAACTTTACCAAAAATTGCTCAACGCACCTAAAGAAGTTTTCACTTCAAAAAATACTACGTGGATTTTTTTGAGCCCAATTACAATTATAATATAGGTCTTCTTTTGTGGCCTCTCTTTTAGTGTTTTAAATCTTTGTGCATAGTCGAGGTGTAAAGAAGTAACAAAAAAACAGTAACACTTTTAAATTGAATAATATTAGTATGTATAAAATCTAACGTTGAACATGAGAATATAATTTTATCTGGGTGTATCTGTCGCCAGTGTAAATCATTTAATAAAATTCGCGACATTAAACTATTAGACGCGATGTTTACTGGAAGCCAAGCAGCAACGTCGCATAAATTAGATTTAGAAACCGGGAAAATTGCAATAGATAAGTGGATAGGCGCCTCTCGTAATCCAAGAGCCGGTGACACACATTTTGAGGATATAGGTACATTCTGAGGATATTTATATCTACCGGGGTAACCGAACACCGCATGGTACACTAACGAGTGGCATAACTTCTAGAGAAACGTATTTTGTCATTGTTTTATTATTTCCACTGGGTTAAAGCTTTGGATAAAAGGAAAGTTTGATGTAACATTTCTTATTTAACCAGTGAACATAACACGTTGTAATTTATTTAAAGCAAATAATATATTATGTATCTGCCTACACCTACATCTTTCTCTATAACCTTATTATTCAATGCATTTAATCTTTACAAAAACAATACTCATTTGAGAAGCTTATAGTCATATTGTGGTCAACAAATAAATTACGTGTTTTTGCCCTAATTTAGATATTTAAAAATTTTATCTAGATGTCGTTCACTTTTCCATCAAGTAGGTACATGACCCTGAGAAGATGGATTCTTAGTACGGACGTAAATCTGGCGGCTATGTCCCCCCCTCAGAGACCTCGGAGATCTCGGAGCCTTCCAATATGCGCTGAGGGTGGCCATGGGAGGGGTTTTAGTGGGTAAAAACCTCACATAACCCGTGATTCTACTCCAGGATTTCGGATATCTTTTAAGATTTCCCCCTGCTTAAGAAAAAAAGGTGACGTAGAGCATTTTATATATGTATTTTATTTTTATTTCCCACCACCGCCTCTCCGCCTTAGGTTTAAACGGCGTAGGTAGGGATTAGCCACTTATCGATATTGCGGTGTGGTCGTGTCTCGGTCGGCTTGTCGCCTGTCGACCCCATTCCTCATTTGCGGGCGCCAGTCTCGATATGCGATTATTTTGTGCACGCACATCCCTATTGTATATTTCCGAGGCGCAAGCGTTAATTGTTCTTGCTAATGAATCAACCTCTTTTAATGTGCCGCTCTAATGTAGCGAAGCACGGAGATTTTAACTGTTACATTCCATACTAATAATCTAAATGCGAAAGTGTGTCCGTCTGTCCTGTAATCCTGTTACCTTTTCACGGCTAAACTGCTTTTTTTCCTCCTGGAAAGAAGAAATCCGCTTTGCTCTAAGGCACATCATTTCACTTGACAGCATAGGGCTTAACTGCTGAACAGATTTTTACCAAAGTTTAAACCCAGGAGACGGACGTAGGTTACTTTTTATCCGGGGAAAACAAAGTTTCCCCAAAGAGGAAGGCCTGGTGCCTTTGGCCGAGACTCTTGACACAAATCTCTTTTTGTCGTTGTAGATAGACTCGGCATCAAGACGAGAGGTTTATGTCAGGACAATATGTTTATTACATAGACTAGCGGACGCCCGCGAATTCGTCCGCTTCTTACATACATATTCGTGTCCCGTTTTAAATCTATCTTAAGTCCGAGCCAAGACAGCACGCTCTATAGATCTCAGCATAAGAAGCCTTCTCAGCCCAGTCGAGCCTGGGAATGGGCACAGTGTTTTTCCTTTTTATTACGAGCATGAGCCCGCGAACTGGCATCGCGATAATCACTAATTACTGTTTTATTTCGCAGCTCGAGTTACATTTAAAACTAAAGACGTGTGCAGTAAACCGAAAATAATACAAAGCACAAGAGTACAATACAGAAGTAGAATGTCTGTACCTACTTATAAAAGTACCCTAACTGATAGACAAAGAACATGCAGCAAGCTTAAACTAAATAGCGTCTATTCTACCAGCAACTCAAAGTAATTACCGTAAGGGTTGTCATTATATGACATCTCAAGTCAAAATTGAAACAATCCTGCTTTAAGCGTTGGTAGTATAGACTATAGACCCTGATTTATTGGTTTGTCTCGTCGGCAAATGTATGCAGGAAGGCGGCACGGAAAAAGTTGCGAAACAAAAAGTCCTTGGTGTGACATTTCCGTTGGAACGTTGGCCCCATCGGAGTTTTGGCCGTCTGCCACTCCAACACCTCTAGTCACAACCACCTGTAAATGCCTGAAACTCATAACACCTTCAGTTCTACATCACAAATAATATCATAATGCGCGCCAATCCTTACTAATACAATATTATAAATGCGAAAGTGTATTTGTTTGTTGGCTTGTCCTTCAATCACGCAGCAATACAGCAAAAGAGTGAGGTGTCTTCACTTGACGCCATATGCTTTAAGTAGCTAGGTACTTAAAGCGTATGGCGTCAAGTAAAAGCCAAAATTAAGCGCAGGTATTTAATATAGCTATATTAAATACCTACGCTTAATTTGTAGGGGAAGGGTAAATATTAGTCATGTTTAAACTTTTAAAGTAACTAATCGTCGCTGTAGAATGAAAGCCACGTATGTGAATAAGGAGAGTTTATAATCAAAGTGAATAAGGTACAAGGGCCATCTATGAGTATAACTAAAATCTTGTATTTATACAGTATTTTAAACATTGACGAAATTAACCATTTCTACGTGTCCTGAAAAGTTTGGATCTCTGGAGGTTATGATTCTACAGCGACGAAATATTCCTTGTAAAAAAAAATGCAAACATGTTAATGACATTATAATATAAAGTATAATGTATCTTGGTTCGGTGCGACTGCAGTTGGCCGAGCGCCACAGGTGACCTCATTGCACGCCGTTTTTGGCGCCACCCTCCACAATGATCGCTATCGATGGCGAGCCAAAGCGCTGCTGATAAATAAGCGCAAATTGATTGTATCTTGGAATAACGACGCAGTGACCTAACTGCCTTGAGGAAGCTAAGCTAACATAGACATAAATCATAGCTGCGGCGGGCAGCGTTGCATTGCATTGCAAAATTGTTTCAAAGCCTATCCTTACTAATACATACTATATATGCGAAAGTTTGTCCTTCTATCACGCAGCAACAGAGTAAAGGAGTTAAGTGGCTTTTTCTTGACGCCATATGCTTTGAGTAGCTCTATTAAGTACCTACTCATGCTTTGATGGGACTGACATTAAGGTCACCTTTAAAAGTCCCATATTAAATGATGAGAATTTAAAAAAGTACTCACTTAATTTGTAGGGGAAGGATAATTATTAGTCATGTTTAAAGTGGCAAATATTCACATCATAAAATATAATGTGTCTTGGCTCGGTGCGACTGCAGTTGGCCGAGCGCCACAGGTGACCTCATTGCACGCCGTTTTTGGCGCCACCCTCCACAATGTTCGCTATCGATGGCGAGCCAAAGCGCTGCTGATAAATAACTGCAAATTGATTGTATCTTGGAATAACGACGCAGTGACCTAACTGCCTTGAGGAAGCTAAGCTAACATAGACGTAAATCATAGCTGCGGCGGTTGCATTGCAATGCAAAATTGTTTCAAAGCCTATCCTTACAAATACATAAAATATATGCGAAAGTGTATTTGTTTGTTGGTTTGTCCTTCTATCACGCAGCAACGGAGCAAAGGAGTTAAGTGGCTTTTTCTTGACGCCATATGCTTTGAGTAGCTCTATTAAGTATCTACTCATGCTTTGATGGGGCTGACATTAAGGTCACCTTTAAAAGTCCCATATTAAATGATGAGAATTAAAAAAAGTACTCACTTAATTTGTAGGGGAAGGATAATTATTATCGCTGCTTGCTTAAAGTGGCAAATATTCACATCATAAAATATAATGTGTCTTGGCTCGGTGCGACTGCAGTTGGCCGAGCGCCACAGGTGACCTCATTGCACGCCGTTTTTGGCGCCACCCTCCACAATGTTCGCCATCGATGGCGAGCCAAAGCGCTGCTGATAAATAAGTGCAAATTGATTGTATCTTGGAATAACAACCCAGAGACCTATCATGGCAAACTACCTTGAGGAAGCTAACATAATCGACATAATCGCAAATCATAGTGTCTACTGTCTAGGCAGACGGACTGTGTTTGAGTTTAACACCGAACAGGGCCCCAAGTCTGCTATTTTACATGTCATTGTCATTGATCCGCAATACAATTACAATACAATTATCATTGGTCCAAAATTTCGTAGTCTACTAAATTCACAATGGTCGTTTGATTTCTTATAATTAGATTGTAATTCAATCATACCTCGGTATTGCCATTAGCTTAAAAAGCGTTTGCCGAAATGAGTTTCAAAAAAAACTACATATTAAAAACGTTTATTTAAGCTAGATTCAAAGCTAGATGTGTCAGTGGCAAACCATCGGAAAAAAATTGCTAAAAGTAGCAATTGGGATGTCATTGATAGGCAATGTAACTACAATTGCAATAGCAGACTTGGGCCCCAGAATGGCAGTTATGATGCAGTTCCATACGCAACTGCCGACTACGCGGTTCGTTGTACTAGAACTGCACAGTAACTGTGCTTGTGCTGGTATTAGTGGGCCGGTGATGAATGAATGAATATTGTCCACTTTATTACCACATATATTACATACTGATTTATGTCCAGGAATTATTTTAACTTGCATTTGTCGGGTATTATATTTTAACCAGCATGTGAAAACAGAGTTTCGCAACGAAATCTCATTCGGAAAATTTTTCAGTAGCTAGAAATTGTAAACTATTCGCATACTCAAAGCCGATAAGAGAAATTCGAACGTGAAATATTAATTTTGTAAAACAAAAGGTTTTCCCCCGTTTTTGTGGATTTCTATATAATGTACCTAAGTAACGATTTCGTCCGGAACATCGAGTAGGAATTTATAATACTATTTTGCTTACAGCAATATTTTGTTCACGAGTTTGTGTTGTTCTTTGATATGTCGATGATGAATCGATGTTTTATTCACTGCACTATTAGCATAGATAAACTGTGGATATTAATAAAACGAATTAATGCCTGCTCGAGCGCGCTCGGGAATGAGTCATCTCGATGCGCATGTATCGTGTTTACTATTGTTTAATTCAGCGCCTTTCGTCGAGCTGTACTTGTAGGAGTAGACTTAGGCCTCTGCCTCGAATATTGCGGGCAGCTGGGCGGCGGCGGCGGCGCGGGCGGTCACCGCTTGACTGGAATGCACCGCTCGTTGCCCGGCCCCGCGCAGTTGTTTTCGAGGGCCGGTCCGTTTGATTTTACGCATTAGATCCTGTAGCTCCTGCGTCACTGCTGCCGCCGACCCGCTGCCCGCAAGATTCGAGGCAGAGGTCTTATGCCCGTTTTCACCAGCGTTTCCTAAGTTTCAGGGATTACCTAAGCTAAGTTAGGAACCCTTACTGACAATTTCGTTTTTAGAGAACACCTAAAGGCGAAAATGGCACTAGTTAAAGGGGCATACACACATAAAAAACCGCCTGAATTGTAACCTCCTCCCATTTTTTTCCCCCAATACTCAACCGAGCACCTATAGCAAAAAAAGTGCGACCGTGAAAGTTTAGGTCTTTAGTTTTAGGTTAAATGTTTACATTGTGGCGTTGTTGCAGGACAAAACAAGAAACAAACACACTTTCGCATTTATAACATTAGTACGTATCAAGACTGAATAAAATGATTCACTTTACCACACATACCTATTTTTTTTTTTTCGTCAAAGAGTGGCAACCCACAAAACGTCAGTTTAGTGCATCTAATTTAAAGTCTGGCTATAGCGTCTCCCCAGAACTGAGTTGCTCTATGGTGCTATATGTACAAATGTAGGGGCATAGGGCAGTTGTCATGCTCGTAAATCCGTCTGTCTGTCCGTCACTCGACTGTGGCTAATGCGTTTTGATTGTGAAATGTATTTATTCGTTCGTTAACTGCTTGGTTGGAATGGATATTTATAAAACTCTCCAGCAGAACTTACAGGTACTATGTTATTCAATAAATTGTTTGCTTATAGCAAATCTATGCATCTATGGGAATGAACAATACTGGCTTAGCGTTACAAATAGTCTATAACACAGGTCTATAAGCTCGTGTGTAAAAAGAACATGTCTGTGCTTTAGGTAAACCTATAACGTCCGTCTTCATTAATCTCAAATCTAAACCTAGGTACCTATTTAATAAAATGTTTACTTTTTTAATCCAGATGATATTATTTTAGTACCTAGTAATGAGATTGTGATCTGTAGCCTAAGCACGATCATTTTAACTTTCGAATAGTAAATGTGTAGTTAACGCCAGGAAGTGTATGAAAATGACGGAACGCTTCTGTCATTTTCATACACTTCCTGGCGTTAACTTAAGGTTAACTTCACCTTTACTATTCGAAAGTTAAAATGTTCGTGCTTAGGCTGAGATCTATAGAGCGTACTCTGACTCCGCTCAGACTCAGGATAGAGGTTAAAACGAGACACAAATATCTTCTTCTTCTTCTTTATCAACTAATGGACGTCCACTGCTGGACATAAGTCTCCTGCATGGACCTCCACAAGCCTCGGTCTTGCGCCGCCTGAATCCAGCGGCTCCCTGCGACTCGCTTGATGTCGTCTGTCCACCTATTGGGGGGTCTGCCAACACTGCGCTTCCCGATGCGAGGTCGCCACTCCAGCACCTTGGGACCCCATCGACCATCAGCTCTTCGAACTATGTGCCCCGCCCATTTCCACTTCAGTTTCGCCACTCGCAGAGCTATGTCGGTGACTTTGGTTCTCCTACGGAAAACACACAAATATGCTCTGACATAAATCTGTCTCGTTTTAATTCTGTCTTTAGTCTGAGCTGAGAGTGCGGTCGATAGATCTCAGCCTCAATGTTCGGGTTTACCAATATGTATTATTGAAATAACATATATGTAAGTACATTAAATCTTTAACAATGTACATAATATTTATCATATTATTAACTCTGCTGTTGACATTCAAAACGTGTTATTGATGCCAAATATTTCTACATTACCTTAGCGTATTATAATCGAACAGAGTCAAAGCTTCTAAAAACCGCGAATGGGTGGGCGAATGGAGTCATGAGGGACAGAGGTGTGAAACATCGCGTCAACGGAAAGGGAACATGACGGCAGAGAGCGTCAGGCCGTTTGTTGTCACGGTATATAAGTCTGACTTACCCCCAAATACAGATCCTGACCTTGTCCACTGGCAGAACCGATTCAAACCGGTTTTTCTATTCACAGTTCGACATAGCCTGCAGTGGACACACAGGCGCTGCGATCTATCGACTGACCTGTATATTTAATCCTTGTTAATCATAGATGAACTGGACTTGCTGCTGTAATTTTTTTTTGAACCTACTTGATTAATTCCATGTTGGCGCTGTAAGCACTAAGCAGATACGAGTATCTCCGGAACTGATAGATAATTGTACCGGTCGGTGCGCCATTAATTAATCTATAAAATCATACAATAACGACATTGAAATCTAAAGATTGGTTGTAGAGGTCTCTGTGGCGCTTCATTAGCCTTTCATTTGTATAGGGTCAGCAAATCCAGTGTAAATAATAGATTAACAATAAAGATCAGTGTCTCTTCCACAGGGCGGTCGTATCAAGCTTTGTCTCTATTCGTTTGTTTACTCATGTGATCAAAGTTCATTTTAATGTCATTTAGCATTTGATCGGAAAGATCATTGGAAGATAAGATGACCTTTTTGTAAACTATTACTTATTGTTATTTGAATGAAACAAGTTGTTATAAGACCTATTATTATAAGGTGTCTGTTTTATGTCCGCGGTTTTATGTAATAAAAACTAGCTGATACCCGCGGCTTCGTTCGCGTGGATTGAGGTTTTTTATTCGCGCGGGAACTTTCTTATTTCCCAGGAAAAAAAGTAGCCTATGTCCTATTCCAGACTATAATCTATCTCTGTGCCACAGCCAAATCGGTTCAGTCGTTGCGACATAATTGAGTAGGTAAGAATCATACAAACTTTAATAAATAGGATTAATAGGATATCAGTCGCCCGCTTCGTTTACGCTGAATTTATGTTTTTTCATTCTTTATTTTTACCCGAATGCGAAGAGAGCTGATAGTTGTTGGGGTCACAAAGTGCCCGGAGTGGTGACCTCGCACCGGGAAGTGCAGTGAGACCCCCCATTAGGTGAACC
This sequence comes from Hipparchia semele, assembly GCA_933228805.2. Classification (NCBI taxonomy): domain Eukaryota; kingdom Metazoa; phylum Arthropoda; class Insecta; order Lepidoptera; family Nymphalidae; genus Hipparchia; species Hipparchia semele. Next base: position 2,985,618 of record OW121723.1, on the reverse strand, counting down.
GACGACATCAAACGAGTCGCAGGGAGCCGCTCTTAATTTTGCGACCCGTCCTAGTTGAGATGATGTTAATTTTTTTTTATTCGAAGTCAAGATAGTCCTTAATTGCGATCTCAGCTGATGGTAAGTGACGATGCAGTCTAAGATGGTAGCGAACTAACTCGGACTGAACTAAAATGTTTTTTGGTGAATTTATTGAGGTATGCGAAAAGGCGTTGAACAAATGTTGTTCAGTATCACGCATAGAAGTTGTACGTGGGAGATTGTTGGTAAATTCAAAGTAACCTAGCAAAAAAACCGGAGATATTTTTTATACTCTCTGCTGCGGAATTTAAGCTCAAATGATCTTTCATAACAAGAAAAAGAGAGAACAAGCGACGAGGTAATCGGACCAATACAATCAGGTGCAATGCCAAGGTGCATTCAATTCACAACTAGTAATATTAACGTGGTTATCTATCATTAAGGGAACAAAGAAAATGGCCCTTTATCCGCTCGATGCATACGTCTCACAAATGTCGGAGTACCTACCTAGCCGCCGTCGATTAAACCCCAATTTTAAAACGAAATTATGGGTCAAAAAAAAAATTGAGGGTGTATAAAATTGTTTGTGTGTAGCTGCTATATTTTGTGATACGATCAATAAGTACTACTTACAAAGTTCCATGTATTGACGAACACGTCAAAAAAATGCTCGTCTCCCTTGTTGACTATTTCTTTAAACCAGCTTACGTACCTACTCGTAGCTTGAAGGATATAAGACTCGTAGGTATGAAAATATAAATACAGGCACAACGACAAGGTCCTAATAATATTATAAACTAGCGGACGCCCGCAACTTAGTTCGCTTTTTCAATTCACAATCGACCTACCTAAATCCCCACAGTTTAGTTGGGCAGAACCCTTGCAGCATAAGGTTTGAGGAGGTGGGTCCTGGCATTCAACGATGTAGTCTTTACTTGGTACCTATAATAACTATTCATAATCGACAGTTCCTAAATCCCCACAGTTTAGGTGGGCAGAACCCCTGCAGCATCAGAATTGAGAAGTTTGAATCCGAAGTTTTTATGGGAGCATCTCGCAAAGTTTTTGTATCGATTAAAAAAAGATTCACGCAGTCGGTAGTAGTAATTATACATGCAGTTTGTCATAAAATACTAAACTATTTAGTTTATTAATCTGTTTTCTAACACGCTTACAGAAAAATGTATTAAGATACACGGATAAATCTAAAGTTATAAGTTTATAACCTACTTCTCCTTCTACAGCTATGTAATGTACGATTCTCGATACCTATACTACCGAAATAGCTATTCGTGACTACGAATTCCATAATTAGTTAAATCGATTGCATCTGTATTAGACTTTCCAATTAATCTTCGATCGAAAGCGTAAAAACACGAAAGGAACGCGCACAGTTTAATAGCAATTAGCAGACGATAGAATGTATCTACATATCAAATAAAAACACCTTAAAATGTCTCTTATGTCCCAGGTAATAAGAGCTTAGAAAGTAAAAAGTTCTCTAAAATCTATGATCACTCTTAATGATATTAGATTTAAGGATCATTTGTAAACGAGAGTTTGTAGCAATTAGTTTTTTTGCAATGGATATAGAAAAACTAGATCTCGTGCGCCAAATTGAGCTCGTGTCGGTCTTTGTCAATAATTATGAACGGTTTGAATTATAAATTATTTATAGTCGCATACATCTAATATCTATGTGTCGAATTGTGATACGTTTATCTTTGGCATGTCGGTAACTTTTTGACGAATCAAATACAGTAAAGAGATATTCTCAATCGATAGCAAGTGCCAGTATGGGCTTACTCCATAACTGCATATTATAATTAAGTATATTTCCAAACAACAAAATAGAAAATGTTACAATGCCTTCCAGTCATATTCTGTACCCAAGTAACATTTTGGTACTATAATTTAAGAATTCATCACGAAAAGGTTGAGTTAACATCGTGTAAAGGTTGTAGCGATAACCACCCGTTATATAAAAGCATTTGCTATGACTTTTTTGCTCTATAAGCTTATATAGCCAAACTATCCTTTTAGCAGGGGATGTAAAGGTTTACAAAACCGTTTTGTAGAGCCGTTATAGGCAAGATCTATAAAAACCTCGAATTTAGACAATATAGCGCTATATTAATGTATAACAGCGTTTGAATTCACTATTATGTACCCCATTAGTACTATAAAGTTTTCCTGGTAACCGCTATAAGTATGGCGTTTTAGCAGTGATGAAGGACACAACAATACAATAATTTGACGCTATTATGGTCCCACAAAACACTGCTATAGTACATGGTACATAATTACTCATAACAACACTGTTATAGAGCGGTTTTGCTTTATAAACGATTTTCGGGACATTTTTATAACAATAAAAAGTGTTTTAATTATCTTTGTTGGGTTTATTATAGTCTCATTGAAGAAGAAGTCACCATGACTCTATTACATGACCAAAGTTTTCTATTATGGTTTTGGTTGTTCTGTTTTAAGACAACAGCGATATATAGCTAATTCCTTTATTTCCTTTATAGAACAAATTATGCATATAAAGGAAGTAAACTGTTACTGTTAGAGAGTTTTGCCCAGTAATGGCTTATTTTTTATATATTGCCTGCAACGAAACTAATTAACGTATAAATTTAGTATACCTATATAAAATGGATTTAAAATCGTGGAAAGCATATAAACGCAGCGGAACGTACAGAAGAGCAGTGCAAAAACAATACAAGCAAGTAGTATCACGATCTAAATCAGTTATTAACAATGAAAGTGAAGTGCGTGCCAAATCATTACAATGTGGTTCCGTACAAAATGTAGTTTGTTCTAATGAAGCAACTAATAGAGACTCTAGTGATCCTGATATTAGTGATTGTAGTACACAATCATCGAGCTATGATATAGCAGAGGAAAAAAACACGTTTTTGTGAACGGTGATATGACTTGGTAGAGATGAATCGGTATTGAATCCACAGGCAAAACATTTTTTACGCAAAATAAAATGTGTTATTTCTCAAGGCCATTCCGCTACCGCAAGCAGCATGAAATCGTCCCGTTTTAGAAATCTATCAATATCCATTACTAGGGGCATATTTATTATAAGTACCTGAGAAAGAAAACCAATCATGAGCAACGATTACCTACCTACCTATTTTATTTCTTCCTTGGATACAAAAATGTATTCAAAAATTAAGTATGTGGGACAAGACTAGTCATAAGGAACCCTAATTTTACGTCAATGGCGGCAGATTTTTTGTCACTTGTGCTATAGTTAGCCTAAAAGAGAACCAAATTAGCTTTTTGGCTGTGTAGCAGAAACTACGGTTAATTTTATTTATTTTTATTAATATTTTAATTAAAAAACTCAATTAATTTAGGGCGCATTGAAAATAATAAGTAAAACTAATGCTATTCTATCAGTAAAACTTTGGTTCCAAGTGGTTTTTATAGTATTGGTCGAATTTATCCATGTCTAAATAAAAGATGACATTAAACTCAGCAAGATGGAATCCTTATCCCTTTTATTTTTTTGTTTTTGTATAAACACACGTAGACCACCTTGCCGTGAAAAATTAAAATGAAAAGCGTAGTAAAAGAATCACGTACTTTTCTATAGAGTATAATAGCACTATAATGGAATTACGAACGCTGCTACAGAATAAAAAAGAACTATAAAAGCTTTATTGTGCCTCGTATGTCAACAAATTGTCATACAAGGCACCAATATATCAAATTTATAGAAAAAAAAAGTCCCAAGCACAACTGCTATAGTTTCGCTATGTCTCTAAATAGAGATATAACTGCGCCAAATCAGCGTTATACGACCTTCTTATTGCTTTTACAGTGCTTAAGTGGTGTTAGAGGAAACGTTCTATGGGCTGCTATAGGACAAGAAATTGTTACTTGGGTAGTTAAACACCAAAAAACACCAAATACTAATATCAATCAAGTATCAAGCAAATAATAAAACGAAACTGTTATAGAATCACTATTGTCCGTCTGTGTGTGTCTCAAGGCTCTTTTTCTCAGAAACAGCTTGAGGTACTAAGTTGATACTGAATACAGTTAATCTAATGTTAATGTTAATAATTGGAAGGGGTCTTTGACGGTAGAGCCCATTATGCAGTTTAAATGCCCGTTTAACAGCAGCAGAAATAGCGCCACTTGTCACTTAGCAACTGAAAAAATTTCAGTGCCAAGGCGATACCTCGCAGTTCAGCGACCTCGAGCTGCCTCGCTAGTCGCTCCTAGAGACAAGAATTTCTAATTAGAACGAGTGAGTTGACAGGTAACATATCCACTGAATTACGAGTAGTTCGCGGACCAGTTTCTTTTTATCCCTCGCCATTACTTGTGCAGGCCTTTGATATAATTGCAGGAAACTGTTTTTAAATTATTTATTTTTTAATAAATAGAAAATAAATATAAAACAAAGTCGAGTTTGTTCGAACGGTTATAACTCTAGAACGGCTGGACCGATTATCATGGTTTTTGATTTGTTGTATTTGTCTCCGTCCCGGATAACAGAATAACTATTAAAACATTGGACATATTCGTGAAAAAAAAATTATGTAGAAAATTCATTTTCTCATACATGTGTATGGAATCTTTTTTAGATGATAATATCTCGAGGACGGATTGACTGATTTCGGTGAATTTTTTAATTCGTCTTGGCCTTGAGGAGTTTCTTTGCGAATCGGAAATGTAAAAAAATCATAAAGAATTGAAATCACGGACAAAAATGAACATGGCGTTCTATGCCGATTCCGGGTGCAATCAACGCGGACGAACTCGCGGGCATCAGCTAGTTTATTAATAAATAGAAAATAATAAAAGATGTTGAGTCTTGATGTTAGTTATGGAACTTGCGGTCTAGTCTTTAGTTTATCTGTTCTGTATCTTATTCTTGAAACTTCCTCGTGGGCTAATGGTAAGCATGTTAAACTGTCACGAATAGGAATGTAGTAAGCGCCAAATACATCAAAATATATGCTAATAACTCGTAAGATATTATTTTTTTTTAAATAGCTGGACCGTCTTTTGGTAATATGTATAGGAATTTTGTATAATTTTTTTTGTATAATAATGTATCTAGCCAGGGAAAAGGACGAATCCATAAATCGTTAAATAATAAATAATCCGTGAACATCTTTAGTAGGTATAACAGATAGTCGATAGCGTAAAACAATTTAAAAGCATATAAAACAAAGCCTCCTCAATCCTCCTCCTCGGTTAAAGGTGCGGACTGAAAACTGAAAGATCGCAGGTTCAAACCCCATCCATTGCACTATTGTCGTACCCACTCCTAGCATAAGCTTTCCACTTATTGGGAGGGGATAGGAGACAGAAAAAAATACATGGCTTATTATTTCAAATCATAATCAATCAAGCACAGCAGTCCAAGACATTGAGAAACAAATAATAAAAACAAATAAACAGTTAATAGTCCAATCACGCAAGTAAGATTCCGACACAGGCGCGCTACGTTCAAACAAGGGCCTGTTATTGGGCTCAGGGATCGTGCTGAGAGCATCTGTATTTCTTCATTAACTAGGAGAGAATTACGTTGCATTTCGTTTGATTGCTTATCAAGATCGTTGTTTCGATCAAACAAATTCAAAATAATTTATATTGAAGTAGGTATAAATACCTAGATCCAACAACTTATCTGTTGAGGTGGCGGGGTCGCTAGTGGTTCGTTATCATGTTAATTAAGAAATTTACGAGGAAATCCGTACTGCATTTTCATAACACGGCATTCGCACTTTGTAACCTTGTTTCTTACACCGAGTCCAAAGAGTATGTGTCAATGATGTAAAATCATCCGGATCAGCCTCAGTAATGGGTGTACCCCAGGGTTCTATTCTAGGTCCATTCATGTTTTTGGTCTACATAAATGATTTACCACATTTTGTCCAAAATACTTGCGATATTGTACTATTTGCTGATGATACGTCCTTAATTTTTAAAGTCGATAGGATGAAAGACAATTTTGACGATGTAAATAATGCATTATCTCAAGTTTCTGAATGGTTTACGGCAAATAATCTCCTTTTAAATGCTAAAAAAACAAAGTGTGTTGAGTTTTTATTACCTAACACGAGAACTGTCAGTAAAAATTTAAAGATAAATAATGAACCTTTGAAAACTGAGGACTCCACAGTGTTTTTGGGGTTAACCCTGGATTCAAAGCTACAATGGGGCACCCATATAGCAACGCTTGCTGGCAAACTTAGCTCTGCTGCTTACGCTGTTAGGAGGATTCGACAGTTGACTGACATAGAAACTGCAAAAATTGTTTATTTTGCATATTTCCATAGTATTATGTCATACGGAATCTTACTATGGGGTAAGGCAGCCGATATTGGAAAAATTTTTGTTTTGCAGAAGAGGGCAATCCGCGCAATCTATAATTTGAGGCCGCGGGATTCCCTTCGAGAAAGATTTAAAGAGATAGGCATTCTTACAGTAGCTTCACAATATATTTATAACAACATAATATTTGTCAGACAAAACATTTTGAGTTACAAAAAAAAGAATGATTTGTCCGATAGACCAAGTAGAAATCCAAATAGGCTCATGTTTCCTGGGCTGCGCCTCAAGAGGGTCCAAAAGACATTTGTGAGAATGGGCGTGACGTTTTACAATAAAATTCCACAGTCAATCTTAGACTTGCCTCTACACAAGTTTAAGAAATCAATTAAATCTACTCTCATGAAAAAAGCATATTATACAATTGAAGACTATGTAAATGATAAAAAAGCGTGGATATAATTCGCTCCAGTGATTCATAAGACAGTAATAACTATTCTGTGTTCAATAACAATTGTAAATTTTTTTATTTTTTTTTTGAAAAGAGCAACCGCCGAGTTTCTTGCTGGCTCTTCTCGGCAGGAAAGGCATTCCGAACCAGTGGTAGATTCATTGACGATTCAAAAGTGCTTGTAAAAGTTTATTTGAATAAAAAATATTTCTATTTCTATTTCTATTTCTATTTCTTACCTGATACGACGGCTGGCTGTTAAATTGGTTCATTTGCATGAGACGGGTACAAACCGTGGGTTCAGAAACATATACCACGTCGGGTAAGGAAACAGGCCACAAAACTTTGATGTGGAGTTGTAAATAAAAATAAAAATTTTATAAAGTTGGTTGCTCATGTATTCAATATTCAATGTATTCAAGAACAAATGTTAATAACATAACCAAAAAAAATGACACAGACTTACAAGAAAATTTTCATGCTTTTTTTCCAGCTTTTATAACAAGATTGGTGAGTATACACAGATACCTCCAATCTGGTTAGGTTAAATTATATTCAGTATAGCTAATCTTTAATTACTATACCTAAGTAGATCGGCATAAGGTAAGTCCTGTACGCACAAATGTTCTGCGGTGAATTCACTTCACTTAAACTTCCTATTAAATAAAATTTAAAGAGTTCACCTGATTAAATTTTGCTGTCCACACTGCTGACTGTTCGTTTCACATAACAATTCAGTGGATACGCAGCGATTAAATTCTCACCACATTTTGGTTAAATTAAATAATCTTGAGATTCATGATATTTTGTTGGAAAGCCTCTACAACACCTGGGAGAACTTGTGAAAACTTGTAAATCTTGAAAATCTTTTAAATCTTAAATCTTGTAAACATTTTTAATATTCCCACATTGACCTGGAATTTGAGAACATAATCGATTTCAACACCCGATCAAAGACCGCGTGCTCCCACGCATAAATGGTTATCATAAATTTAGATAAGACGCCTTAAATTTAAAAAATACGAACTTACCAGCAAATATTTTAACTAGTCAATTCCCGCCTGCTCCCATTTTACAAAAGGTTAAGTATCTTATTTCATTTCGGTACGGCACCGGCTAAAACGAGACAACAAAATGGCGGTCAACTAAGTAGTATCCAACAAAACAAAACAATATGATTCGAACCAAATTCGTCAAAACACTTACTCATTTCACACCTTCCTATTTTTTACTATAAAATATTTACATTACAAATCTAGGGGTGAAAACCCATTTCAAAATTTTTCTCTCTTGGAGAGCTTCATTGCAATCCACTAGATCACACAACGAAAAGGCTGATTTCCCAAACCGGATCTCCTACCAACCAAACCCTAGTGCCAATCTTGACATAAAATCCAGTTACCACTTCTGTGTCAATAACTCCCTATTTCACGACCTTAGGCCTAAACCGCTTTTACACACATAAAAATCCCAAATAATGAATAGTTACCCAAAATCTCTAAACACCCAAATACAGAAGGTTATTTTCTCGAGCCGAACGTGAAAGTCACGCCGGTTTAAATGACTTATATATTAAATTTTATGTCCCAATATGAATTTTTCCCCCAATTTAGCGCAAAACAATTAAATACGACAACACTGGATTTACTAAGAGAACTTCCTAGAAATCGTTCTGAAATGCTTTTTATTACCAACCTTTCACAACATTAAAACCCAAACTTTTATAATTATGCTTTTAAATAATTAGTTATATCTTGTTTTACTTATCTGCGAAGAAAAATATAAATTTTTACGTTAAATGTTCATTTAATGGTAATACAGTTTATGTTTTGACAACTAGAAATTTAAACTCCAGACGACCCACTAGATGGCATTGGTGGTATTGATTTTACCTTTACAATGTACAATAACAAAAACAATAATTATGATAAATGTAATTTTACCACGCTACAATACCCTCCCCTTACGGAAAAAGGTTCAACCAGGTTGAACCGCTCGCTGCCCTCAGCGACCCAAAAGACAAAAAAAATTCAACACTACCAAACAATAACTAGAAATGTGGAGGGATATGTATAATACTACTCTTGCAGATACAACAAACTGATAGATGATATTACTAATTAAACTACATGAGCAACCCTAACCTAATAATCAAAACAAAACTATTCTATCTTAGGAATCTATGTGTGAAATGACCCGTACCTATTTTCTATACTTAACTACTAATAATATACAGTATGCAATGAAATACTAAAATAATACTTTAACCCAGTTCCTTGGCATCATTATAATCAGAAATTACTGGTTACAATGCGTCTAGGCCTACGGAATGTAAAACAAAAAAATAATAAGTGCACTTTATAGCACTAAGACAACATCGCAAATGATAACGATAGAAATACCTACCATCGCATTATCTTATCAACATAACTTCCTGTATGTGACAACATACCAAAATTAATAAGTCTAATGGCTCTCATTAGACTGTGAAAAGGCAAAAAAAAAAATATACATATATTTAACGTTTCATATGATATGAGATTGTTTTTAAAGTTTATAAAAGTACATTTATATAATTTAGCTTATTTATGTAACTATCTCACTATAATCCAGATCGATCAACCCATGCAAATTCATACCGACATCTTCTTTCACTCATGCCATTCATTCTTCCACAACTAAACGAGTAGTAAACATTTATATCAATGTTAACCACGGACTTTACACTTATGTGTTTAATTAATTATTTACATTTTAATTATACACTTATTCGAGTTGATACTTCATGAGTAGTCTTTTAAGCTTTTAAATCTTTAATATGCCAGGACCCTAAAGGATGTCCGTCCATCGCTTCTAATTCATACACTAATGGAGACAATACTTTGCTAACTTTACATTTTTCAAATTTTGGGGCTAATTTAGCCATTTTAAACTTTTGGGCATCGCTTTGAATATGCGTAGTTTTCCAAACTATATCTCCCACCTTATATCTTGCATCTCTACGTCTCATATTATAATGTGACGCATTTTTAGCATGTGCTTGCAATAAATGTTCCCTGACTTTATTAAAAATCTGACCTAAATTCCCAAATTCTCCTGCGTAATTATCCCGGGGCATTCCAACCTCGTATTCGCGCTCTGTATCTTTATAAAAATTTCCATTTATGATTGGTTCTCTAGCGTGTACTAAGAAAAATGGGGAAAATCCTGTTGACTCATTTATAGCGCTATTAATTGCAAACTGAATTTTTGATAGGTTTTCATCCCATGAACGATGATTTTCGTGAACATACGAGGCGACGGCTGTCATTATTGTTTTATTATAACGCTCTACTAAATTAATTTGAGGAGCGTACCTCGGACAATAGTGCAATTTAGGAATATTATAGCGAGAGAATAGATTCTTTAGTTCTGAACCTGTCATGTGACTTGCATTATCGAGAATTACTGTCTCGGGCACACCGTGTGCTAGGATCACATGGTTCTCAAAGTGTTTCGCTATAAGAGCGGCTGTAGCACGACGCAATGGGAACATAAGAGTGTATTTCGAAAAACAACATGTAACTACTAATAGATAAGAATAGCCTGACCGGGATCGTGGCAATGGACCAACTATATCCAATGACACTACCTGGAAGGGTCTAGAACATACTTTTGGTTTACCCATTAAACCTGAAGTCGCCTGCGTTGAGTGCTTATACGCTTTACAAATATCACAATTTTTTATAAATTCCATTATATCTTTGTACATGCCTGGCCAATAATATCGTAAACAAATACGTCTATGTGTTTTAAATACACCAAGGTGTCCCGCTGTAGGTTCACAATGATTTTCTTTAATAATATTTTCTCTCATATCTTTTTCCACTACTTCCTTCCAATCAAATTCACTCAACAGTTTATATTTACCTTTGCTATATCTATATAATTTATCGTTTTTTACCATAAAATTTGGAAAATGTGTTGGATTTTGCTTACACCCGTTAAATATCCTTTCATACCATTCATCTCTCTCATTCGATGTCGGTAATGGAGATGCATGTATTGCATCTACTTTCATTAATCGCGATAAAGCGTCCGGCACTACATTTTCGGAACCTTTTCGATGCTCGATCTCGAAATTATATTGAGACAATCTACATCCCCAGCGTGCTAATCTGCCAGATGGATTTTCTAAATTTAAAAACCATTTAAGAGATGAATGATCTGTTATAATTTTAAATTTACGCGAGCCTAAATATGCTTGAAACTTTTCTACGGCAAAGATGACTGCTAAGGCCTCCCTTTCTGTCGCACTATAATTTCTTTCTGCTTTATTTAAAGATCTACTGACGTACGCTACTGGATGATCATGACCTTCGAATTCCTGTGACAGCATACCTCCAATACCATACGCTGACGCGTCACAATGAACAACAAACGGTTTATCAAAATCAGGAACAGCTAAAATGGGTGCAGAAACCAATGCATTTTTGAGTGTGGTGAATGCTTGCTCTGCTGCCTCACTCCATTCAAACTTAGGTGCATTTTTGCCACGACTCGTTAATTTATTTAAGGGTGCCGCTATCGTGGAAAAATTCCTAATGAACCTACGATACCATGAGCATGTTCCTAAAAATACTTTAACTTCATGCGCAGACGCAGGTGTTGGAAAATTTAAAATGGCTGAAATCTTTTCAGGGTCTGTTCTTAATCCGTGTTCATCAACTACGTAGCCTAAATATTTAATAGAGTTTCTAAAAAAATTACATTTCTCAAATGATACTGTAAGGTTGGCCATTTTAAGTTTTTCAAGCACACGATTCAACAATAGCAAATGCGTGGAAAAATCTGACGAACAAATGACTATATCATCTATATAGCAAAACACCTTTCCATTTTCTATATCATTACAAAAATTCTGATTTATTAACAAATCCATCAAACGTTGCTGTCTGGCTGGAGCACTACATAATCCAAACGGCATAACTTTGAATTTATATAAACCACGACCTGGAACAGTAAAACTAGTTTTTTCTTGTGAGGTTTCTGACAAAGGAATTTGCCAAAAAGACGAGGACAAATCTATTGTTGAGAGAAATTTAGCTTCTTTAAGACTATCCAATATCTGAGGAATATATGGAATAGAATACGAATCTCCCTTAGTAATAGCATTTAATTTTCTACAGTCTAGACAAAATCGCCAATCGCCGTTTGATTTCTTTACTAATATAGCAGGATTATTCCATGGGCTTTCGCTAGGAGCTACAACGTCCAATTTCAACATTCTATCTAATTCACTCTGTAAAGCAGATTTTTTCTCAGGTGAAAGAGGATATTGTTTCACCCGTATTGGAGGGGAATTACCAGTGTCGATGACATGTTCTACGAGATGTGTCCTGCCTAAACCCTTTTTTTCAAAAGAAATATCCTGGAATTTTTCAATTATCGCTTGAGCTATTCCTTGCTGATCTAAACTTAAGGAATGAAATGGTTGAATACTATTTATTTTATTTTTAGAAATTGAATCGCAAAAACTGACAGGTGGATTTATATAATCGATGCTTTCGAATATCTCAGGAGCCAAATTAAATGATTTCCAAAAGTCACACCCTAATATTATATCTGACACAATAGTTGGCATGATATAAAACTTTATAACACATGTTTTGTTATTAAATGTTACCGGTATAAACATGTGGCCTATTGATTCTAACTTTACTCCGTTTGCAACACTACATGAATTATCTACAAAACTATTAAATTGATAACCCCAATCTATGAAATGTTTATGACAGTTGTTGCCTAAAATTGAAATGCATGCACCAGAATCTAACAATCCTACCATTTCCAGATTATTTATAAAGAATTTTAAATATGGCCTAATATCATCCTTTTTAGGGGTAAATCGAATTGTAGCTATAGACTCTAATTTATAAAATTTTTGTTTTAATTTTTCATATTCTTCTGGATTTTTGCTACAATTCGGCTCTATTAGTTTTTTGGCTCAACTATTTGCTGACTTTCCTTTTGTTTTACATTATTACATTTTGGGCATGTTAGTTTTGTAAATCCGGGATTTTGACAAGTGAAACAATATATTTGTCTCTGATTAAAATTATTTTTCCCATAAAAATTTCCCTGTCCTCTATTAAATTTATTGAATTGATGATTATTCGAATAATTTGGATTATAATTTCTGTTAAATGTTTGATTTTGATAATTTGGAAAGGATTTTTGTCTATTATTTGAATAATAAGTATTCCCTGAATACTGTGGTTTATTGTTTGAATAATAATTATTCCTTGAATATTGAGGTTTAATATTTGAATGGTAATTATTTTTCCCTGAATATTGAGGTTTCTTACTTGTTTTAATTTCTGCAATTTTGTTTTTACTAATCAATGTATTTTCTGAGTTATTGTCTTTACTTTTGTTTTCTATTCCGGCAATCTGTTTACTTTTCTGTTTATAACTAAATTCTGCACTAAGTATACTAGCGTTAAGTTTCATTGGCTCTGAAAATAAATTTGCTCTTTGAGCTGCGGACTCTAACAACTTGCACTTTTCTTTTAATTCTGACACTGTTTTAATATCTACTAAAGCTAACTGTTGTGAAAACGACGGCCTAATGTTGTGTAATAGAATTTTTAACTTTTCTTCCTCAGGTAATGCCTCCTTCAATCTACCGAACAAGCAAGACATTATGGAAAAATAAATGTGCACTGGCTCATCAATACCTTGAGTTCTTGATCGAATTTCACCTTTCAATCTATAGTCATAATCAACGGGATCAAATTCTGTCAAAATTAAAGATTTTAGCTCCTGCCAGGATGACACTTGATCTCTAATACCTCTAAACCATAAGAGAGCCTGCTCAGAAAACAATTGAGCTGCAGAGTTAAACAATTTTGATTCTGAAATACCATAACAACATTTCAACTCCTCGACACGCTCGATAAAGGATCTAACATCAGAAGTTCCATTAAACTTTACATTCCACTTAGAAATGTTTTTATCCCCTAAGCATTCTATACTCAAGGGTTGCACCGGGTCAGTATCTGAAATCACCTCTGTTGACTGCTTAACACTTGACGGAGACGACAAACTTTCAAATTTTCCTAACAATCTTTCCAAATTTTTACTAAGTTCCGCTTTCTTTGTGATACTATCTTTTCCTAAAGTTTGAACGCGTGACAATCTAAAGAACAGGTGATAACCTAAAGCTTTAGCTCGAGACAGTGAAGTTTTTTCTTTATTTTTCTCCCATCTTTCTAAAATTGTGGTTAAGTCGGTTAATTTTTCTGAAATAATTTCAAGTTCCGTTTCTGTACTAAAATCCGTTTCAAATATTGCGTCTGAGGGACATTCTAACATAAGTTTTCGAAGTTGACGTCTAAGACCATCGGTTGTGGAAGCTGGTGTTTCCGACCTAATGCTAACTTCATAAGTCAGTTCATCCTTCCTCAAGGAGTGAAACTGTATAACTCTTTCCATGTTGTTTAACAAAACTATTAATATATACTCATAAGCCAAATTCTACCTTATATAGTAAGTAGTCTATTGTTATAATACAATTTTCCCACTAATTACTAAATTAATCTTATATTTCACTTATTATTCACTGACACTTACACTTAGTATAAGTGTTCATAACAACCAACTATATTAAATATGAATTTATTTCAATTTTATTTATTTATAAAGGTTAACAAGAAAATTCCAAAATATTTTTTAATTTAAATTCAACTCCATATCAAAATAGTACAGTACAGTAAAGAACAACATGCATTATTACTATATTACTCAATATTGTGTATTTGTTATCAAAATGTGTCTATATTTGTTCCTAAATTATAGCAACGGTACATAAAATGCAATATTTCAAACATACAAATAAGAATCAGCCTGTATGTACCAATTATTTACTTTAATACTTAATAAGTATGAGTTCAATTACTCTCAGGGTTATATTTGCAAACTAAAAGAAAAAAAAACTATTCAAGAAAACTATTTGTCTCAAAAAACTGTTAAATTAATTCCCAAGGGCGCCATTTGTAACCTTGTTTCTTACCTGATACGACGGCTGGCTGTTAAATTGGTTCATTTGCATGAGACGGGTACAAACCGTGGGTTCAGAAACATATACCACGTCGGGTAAGGAAACAGGCCACAAAACTTTGATGTGGAGTTGTAAATAAAAATAAAAATTTTATAAAGTTGGTTGCTCATGTATTCAATATTCAATGTATTCAAGAACAAATGTTAATAACATAACCAAAAAAAATGACACAGACTTACAAGAAAATTTTCATGCTTTTTTTCCAGCTTTTATAACAAGATTGGTGAGTATACACAGATACCTCCAATCTGGTTAGGTTAAATTATATTCAGTATAGCTAATCTTTAATTACTATACCTAAGTAGATCGGCATAAGGTAAGTCCTGTACGCACAAATGTTCTGCGGTGAATTCACTTCACTTAAACTTCCTATTAAATAAAATTTAAAGAGTTCACCTGATTAAATTTTGCTGTCCACACTGCTGACTGTTCGTTTCACATAACAATTCAGTGGATACGCAGCGATTAAATTCTCACCACATTTTGGTTAAATTAAATAATCTTGAGATTCATGATATTTTGTTGGAAAGCCTCTACAACACCTGGGAGAACTTGTGAAAACTTGTAAATCTTGAAAATCTTTTAAATCTTAAATCTTGTAAACATTTTTAATATTCCCACATTGACCTGGAATTTGAGAACATAATCGATTTCAACACCCGATCAAAGACCGCGTGCTCCCACGCATAAATGGTTATCATAAATTTAGATAAGACGCCTTAAATTTAAAAAATACGAACTTACCAGCAAATATTTTAACTAGTCAATTCCCGCCTGCTCCCATTTTACAAAAGGTTAAGTATCTTATTTCATTTCGGTACGGCACCGGCTAAAACGAGACAACAAAATGGCGGTCAACTAAGTAGTATCCAACAAAACAAAACAATATGATTCGAACCAAATTCGTCAAAACACTTACTCATTTCACACCTTCCTATTTTTTACTATAAAATATTTACATTACAAATCTAGGGGTGAAAACCCATTTCAAAATTTTTCTCTCTTGGAGAGCTTCATTGCAATCCACTAGATCACACAACGAAAAGGCTGATTTCCCAAACCGGATCTCCTACCAACCAAACCCTAGTGCCAATCTTGACATAAAATCCAGTTACCACTTCTGTGTCAATAACTCCCTATTTCACGACCTTAGGCCTAAACCGCTTTTACACACATAAAAATCCCAAATAATGAATAATTACCCAAAATCTCTAAACACCCAAATACAGAAGGTTATTTTCTCGAGCCGAACGTGAAAGTCACGCCGGTTTAAATGACTTATATATTAAATTTTATGTCCCAATATGAATTTTTCCCCCAATTTAGCGCAAAACAATTAAATACGACAACACTGGATTTACTAAGAGAACTTCCTAGAAATCGTTCTGAAATGCTTTTTATTACCAACCTTTCACAACATTAAAACCCAAACTTTTATAATTATGCTTTTAAATAATTAGTTATATCTTGTTTTACTTATCTGCGAAGAAAAATATAAATTTTTACGTTAAATGTTCATTTAATGGTAATACAGTTTATGTTTTGACAACTAGAAATTTAAACTCCAGACGACCCACTAGATGGCATTGGTGGTATTGATTTTACCTTTACAATGTACAATAACAAAAACAATAATTATGATAAATGTAATTTTACCACGCTACAACTTGAAAGTACTGACAGCGGCAAAGATCATAAATAGGTGGAATTGAGCGGAATTTTAAAATAACAGTCTTAGATATAGTTCCAATTGGTCCACCTGAAGTTATAGCAGTAAACCCTGTAAAGATGATTAAAACACACCAAAAGTAATTTTTATTAATTGTAAAATACGCAAATGCAATAAAGTATTTTATTTATTACAAAGTGAAAAGAAAATCCTATGGTTTTTAACATTAAAGTTTTGGATTGGAAGCCTCAATAGCGAAACGGTTATGACTGGAAAACCAAAATGTCGAAGGTTAAAACCGCATTCGTTGCACCGTTTTCGTGCCAGTATGTCATAGCATAAGCTTTATTAATTTATTTATTCAGTACCAGAAAAACAATCATAAAGGACGTGCACAACAACAGCTTATTTCTAAGGAAGAGATTTCTTCTAGAAGACTTCGAAGCTTTACGCTTAGCTAGAAGCAGCTAAAGGGGAAAGGATCAGTCATAATCATTCAGCACTAATTATTATACTTAATTTATTCTTTTTTACTCATTTCAAGATATTTCTGTAATCTTTTATTTTGTTTAACTGACTTTACATTGCATCGCGAATTTTTGCTCATTTTTAATTCATCCATCATTCCCCTGTCAAAATTCATAACTTTTTTGGCTGTAAAGCCTTTGTAAAGCTGTCTATAATTAGTTAATTTGAACCTAAAGGGTAATGCGAGTATCGTAACAGATTTGGAAACAGGACTAAATGCATCTTTTTCTTAGAAGTTAGCCAAACTTTTATTTAACTTTTGTCAGTCTTGTGATTATCCACATAGGGATACGAACTTTAAATACAAAGGCCATTTTCTGTTTTAGTCTTTCTAATTTATTGTGTCTCCATTAAGCAACATAGGAATAGCAATTGATAGTGTAGGTAATACTTTTACTGTTACATTAGTTACAATTGATCCTTCAACTAACTGGTATAGTATAACTTCGCACATAGGTGAATAACTTAAGTCTATTTCTTTTAAACACCTCAGATACCTTTTCATTATTATAATACTTTTTCACGCCGCACAGTTTGTTTGCTTTGGCTGCATTTGTGCCGTTCCATCTTATTTAATCCCAAGCACTAAAAACTATTTCGGCCGCGAGTTCTCTAAGTGGGCGGCTCCTCTATAATCATCGTGCCCTCGCCGATGCCGGCTGATTACAGGCGGTACACCTTCGTTAGGCCGTCAAATCATAGACTGTATTAAATAGCCGCCAGTGAAACGATTTCGTGTCATTTTCGACTGCATTCGGTGGTTATTTTGAGGTTATTTTTTTTTTTCGAGTTAATTGTCTGTGAACCACTGGAGCATAGCCTATTTGAGAATTATTTCCTGTGATTCTTGATTACAAAATTATAAAGGTCCTTTATAATTTTGACTGCGAAATACTAAACCAGAAAAGTCAACCAGATAGAAGGAGGTGGTATCGAATCTAACACAACGCCAACAGCATTCCTTACTTGGTAAATTTTTTTAGTAGAAAAATAAATACTTCATTTCTCAGCGCAAATTGCAGTTTATTGCGATTTCTTAATATTTATTAAACTTAAACTGAAGAATAATTTTGGACTGCAAGAAGCAATCAAAAAGACTCCGGAACATACATTGCACCCGCGTCAATTAAAAGTGAAATACTAGGCGACCAGAAACAAGCGGGTGGTATGGTAACACGGCGCTAAGGCCCAAATGCTTATAGAAGTCTCAATAGCCCAACGGTTAAAGGTGAAAGGTCGCAGGTTCGAGCCCCACCCCTTGCATTATTGTCGTACTCATTCCTAGCACAAGCTGTTCGCTTTTTAAAAAAGGAAAAAGAATCACATGAGCGAGACAGTTTGATACATACAGATCTGTCTTTGTCTGTAGATAGAGATAAACCGATTGTCACTTTACAGTCATTTAGAAATCGGACGGCAGAAACAGTCTCCAGTGTAACATAAGTTTCCGATTTTGGACTGCAAACAGCAATTAAAAAGTAAACTCCGGAACTTACTCCGCCCACGTCAATTAAAAGTGAAATACTCATTACTAGGCGACCAGAAACAAGCAGGTGGTAATACGGCGCCAAGACATCCATACAGCTGCTTCACCCACCGGTTTGTACTCGTATGGAATGTGTATAATACGGCCCCGTTATTTCGGTACATTCTTCATTATTTATTATGCTACTTTCGACGGCTTCGCGTGTTGAAAATGTCTATTTTTTGCATAGTAATTGGTCGGTTTCTAGACGAGTAAAAAATAATCTAACTAACGATTTCTAACGTCGAATAACTCTTTAGTGGTTGCATAGACTGTAATTATTTTAAATACATTCATAAAATAAGTTATAAGTTATTTAGGTTATAAATATGATTAATTTTATATGGAGTTTATTGATTTGTTAAAGTTATAATATTGGAGACCAGGCCCTGTAGTGGTCCGTGATAAGTTGAGTTGAATTGCTTCAAAAACATGACTTTTTTAAAATGGTCTTAGCTTGTCGTTGTAGCCTCGTGTGTTGCATTTCACACGAGGTTTCAGGCATATTTTCTGGCATTAATTACATTTCTTCAAATAATTTATTATTTGAAGAAAAAGCAGTCCCCTACGTTTACATTATACACACCTACCTACCGTGTCCGTTCCATCGTTACCAGTGGCTAAAAGAAAAGCCAACGCTAACAAAACCGCCCGCACCGACCTGTATCCAACAACTCATAACTCCAACCCCATACAACGAAGATATACGCAGCCTGATTAGAAGCGTCGCGGAATTACTTAAGAAAAACCTCTCGTTATGATCGGGAAGCAATAAAATATGTCCATCGTTCGGACCAGTTTCGAGATGGTATCTGGACGGCCGCGGCATCCGGGTAGGTACCGGCTGAATCAATTGCGTGATAACGGAATTTCATATCCAGGACTTTTTGCTGAATTCAGAGAATTAGTAAATCCGTCTTGCGAGTGATGAAGTTATTGATTACGACTTTTTTTATTTTGAAAACCTACCTAAGTACCTACCTACCTATTTCACCACCAAGTTAACGTGAAGTTAACCGACGAATTTTGACAGTTCGCGATTTTGACAGCGGGTTCGTCCATGATTATCTAATGTCGGTTTTCACCAAGGTTCCCTAAATTTTACGGGCTACCTAAGCTAGGTTAGGTGATACTTTCTGTCACGAACCTTTAGGGACAACCTAAAGGTGGAACCGTGGAAATGACATTGGGCAAGGCATTATATTCAGGGACTACGTCTAAAGGTAGACTGGCAGAAAATGCATTAGCATTAAGTCTGCCTTTTTTTAGTGCTACTTTATGCAATAAAGCGATTAAAAAACAGGAATATAAAATAAACATTATTGAGATTTGATTCTTTAATAACTGCATTTGCACCGACGCATTAGAAAAACACATAAATATTAAAAACAGCGTGGGTAACTTTATACTGCGGTTTTTATTATTAGATGAGAGCCCATTATAGTAAGATTCAGCGTCCGTACTCTGAATCCGCCGTGAACTGAGTTTTATTAGTCTTAGGGCCGGTTGACCTGTTGTTGGTCAAACCGATGGTTCTCTTGACATACGTTCGTTACAATTCGATTGATTAGCAAGAAAAGGTTAGAATTATTTTGCTATAATCCGCCAACAGAAAAAATCTGTACGGTCAAACATGCAGTTACAAGCTAAGCACCGCTTACCTCCCCAACCAAACAAGAAAGGCAAGTTCCCAAGAAAGCAATGCCACCACCACTCACATGCACCACCACAAGATCTTTATACTACTCTCGACGCACGTTTCGCCCCGACACCGGAGCATCTTCGGAAGATGTCGACTTAACAATGCTGTACCTATTGTCTAGTCAATCAGTATTTTTACAAAAACTTTTACACCTATTTATTTTTTACTAGAGTCACTTTATTATTATTATTTTTTTTTTTTTCTCTTTATTGGAATACATACAGCATATATAAAAACATAATATGGCTACTTAAATCTAGATATTACACTAGCCTATGAAGTATTCACTGTTAAACGTTTAATTTAATAGTTAATGGTGCGGGAGTTATTTTGTGAAATATTACACATAAAATAAATTTAGAAAAGAAGCAATAATAAATAAGAGTTACAATTAATACCTTATGAATAGAGTTAAATATAGTTACTAATATATATCTATAATATAAAATATGAAGATATGTAACTACTTTATGCAGTTTTTTTAGTTCTGATACGAATTTTCTGATGTTGTGCTGAAATTGATCCAAGTGTACGTATTTTTTATTGAATACGTTACATGCTCTGATTAGGAATCTATTCTGGCCATAGTTTGTGTTACTTCGAGGAAGGCTAAAAGTTTTGACACTACGTCGTGACAACACTGACAACCTTGGCACAAAGTAATTAATTTTCCCAAGCATATAGGGAGAATCAACTAAACCGTTTTGAATTTTATACAGGAAAACTTGATCCTTGTGTTCCCTTCTAAGTTCTAAAGAAATTAATTCAGTGGTATTGAAGGACTGAAATCTTTTGCTTAAACATTTTAAAAATTTGCGCTGAATATTTTCTAACAAATTGATATAAACAGCATACTGTGGATTCCAAGCGGTAGATGCGTGCTCTAAGTGAGATCTAACAAATGAGTTATAAAGCAAGACAAGGGTTTTTGGGTTTTTAAAATCAACTGTCTGACGGAGAACAAATCCTAGCATTTTATACGCTTTGTTTCTAATTTTAGTCAGATGAGAATCAAATAATAATTGACTATCTAACAGAACTCCCAGGTCCCTCACCTCCGTGACTCGTTGTAATGGTTTTCCAATTAAATGATAGGTATGGTGAATAAAGTTTTTTTTTCTCGTATAGGTAATAGTGCAACATTTATCTACGTTTAAATCCAAGCCATTATTTATACAGTATTTACTTATGCGATCTAAATCTTCCTGCAGATTTAAGCAGTCTTCTATTGTTCGGATGACTTTAAAAATTTTGGTATCATCTGCATATAATAATAAATTAGAGTGTTTATTACACTGTACAACGTCATTTATAAAAATATTAAAAAGTAACGGTCCGAGGTGAGAGCCCTGGGGCACGCCAGATGTTATAGGGACAAAAGTAGTGGTGAAACCCTTAACTGTAACTGCCTGGGTACGATCACGCAAGTATGATGTGAGCCATCTCAAAAGATCACCGTGTATTCCGATTGCTCCCAGCTTCTTGATTAAGATATCATGTGAAATTTTGTCAAAAGCTTTGGAGTAATCGGTATACACAGCATCAACTTGAAAACCCTTGTCCATCGCATCTAAGGTCACATCAAGCAACTCGCAAAGATTAGTTTCAGTGGATCTCTTATTTATAAACCCATGTTGCAGCGGTGTTAATAACGGCCGTACTGCAGGAAATAACTTATCATATATAATCTTCTCAAAAAGTTTAGGAATAACTGATAATTTGGAAATTCCACGATAATTACGTATATTATGTTTATCACCATTTTTGTGGATTGGTACCACAATTGAACGTTTCCAAGCCTTTGGTAAAATACCAGAGCTCAGCGAACTTTGAAATAAAAATGTCAAAGGAGTGGCTAATTGCTTACTACATCTCTTAAGAAATAAAGGGTGTATGCCGTCGGGGCCAGTCCCTTTGGTCGAATTCAAAGTGGATAGATATTTTTGAACAGTTTTAACATTTAACCCAACATATCCAATTAGAGCATGTGAAGATTCAACATGGTCATCATTTATTATTAAGTTGGATGATTTTTGGAAAACTGATTCAAAGAACTTATTGAATAGATCAGCTATCCGTTGCCCTTCTTGGGCCTTTTCATCATCCAGGTATAAAGTGTCAGGTATGCTACTAGTGTTTTGTTTTGAATGTACGAATGACCAAAAGCATTTAGAATTAGCAGTTAGTATAAATAATTAGTTAATTTTTTAATTTGCAAATGTTGTTTTAGCTCTTACAACAGTTTTCATCTTCGAAAAAACTACCATGGAAATTATTATAAAATGCAACTAATTAATAATAATTATCAAATCAAAATTAAATTTGCTAACGACCTTTAGCGCTGATAGACGGTGAATCACCATTTTGTTATAGTAACCGTTCGTTAGTTAGCGCCATGTTTAAAAGTTACGGCGTCGTTAAAATATTACCTATGTCGATACAACCGACCCTAGTGGCTCTCGTATAAACCCAGTTTAGGGGCCATTAAGTAATAAAGAATGTGCTATTGACGGTAATCTTCTTACTCTATTTTCCCGGTGTTTGTATACTTGTACCTCAATATACTCGTATCTATGCGGTTGGGCTGTAAGAGGGCTTGCATACACAATTTCAAGTTGGACAACTAAATCGCAGGGTTTACTGTAGGCATACTGACTTACATAGTTGGATAAGATGTGGATTGGATTGGCTACACAAATTCGCACGTTAGTAAAAAAAATCATATTAATTGTTTATAAGTTACTACTTTTACCTACCTACCTACCTATTATTTATCTATCTATTATCTATATGTTACCTATTGTACCTATTACTTCTTGTACCTTTTTACCTTGTATTGCTATTTGATACCTACCTATTCTGCCCTCCTTACGAAAAGTGCTATAACTCGGGTTTTGGGCCTCACAGACTTTCAACTCTTTTTATATGTGCGTTAGGCTAAGTCTTTGAGGCCCAAAACCCGAGTTATTGCACTTTTCGTAAGGAGGGCAGTATTGTAAATAGCTATTTCATCAGACTGCACTTTTTAGATGACATCAAACAAGAGACAGCAAACCGAAAAACAATAAAATAAGATATTCGGAGTTGTAAGCATCTTATTTCATATTCTACAAATCATAAAAGGCATTATCCGTATTTTACGAGAATGTAATAGGGGCCTTAGCAATTTAATTTAATAACAACCGATTACATATACGTAGAACGCGGTAAAATTACACTGTATTTTATTTTAAAGAACCTTCGGTAAACGGGCGTTCAATATCCAGTAAAGCTCTGGTTACACAAAAAGCGTTTCCGCAACGAGCGTGTAGAAAATTGTAATAGAATGCAAGGAACTAAATTAAGGCGAATGAACTGCAGCCCTAGTACGGCCCCTGTCTTGTTTAGAATACACACACAGATAAACAAAAAACAAGAAGAAAGTAGTAAAATATAAAGGGCAGCCTTATCGCTTGTTAGTGATCTTTGCCAGACAACCTTGTACAAATGTTTAATCTCCTTAGCTTAAGAAATAGATTATGTTATAATCTATTTTCATTCTGTCTTAAACGGTAAACAAATGTTATTTCGCACAAATACGTAAGCGACACGCTAAGCACAGCGCATAGTACGTTCTTACCGTACACCGTACAAGTGAAAGCCAAACTTAAGAACGTCGTAAGCGCCTGGCTGCGATTCTCGGTTACACATTTTTTCTAAACGTTTTCTACGATTTGTTTACCTTTTAAGACAACTAAGAAAAAATAGATATAGATGGATATCATAGCGATGCGATTACAGAATCTAAACAGCATGTACTTAACTGCAATTTTGCACGCATTGCATAAATGGCGAAATGTAAGAGACTCTTACTGCTATCCATCAATGTACCTATTTTTCTCAAATGCATTTCTTTTAATTAATTCATACTTATTAATACGCGCGTCACATCGCTGCCAGCTCACGTTGTGTTTGACCAGGGCTTAAAATAAATAAACCATGCCGACTGGCCTGTCGGCGGGTTGTCGGCCAATCATATTCCGATAATTGCCGACCAGGGTAAGGAGCGGCGCGAGGAATCGATGGCGATTGTGATTCAACCATCGCGATCGATTGTTATCAGTTACTCAATCCTTTTTCAAAGAAAAAAACAATCAACGAAATTCGGCAAAGAGATATTTTGCAATCTAGAGAAGGATACCTTTAGAATAGTTTTTATCCCGAAAAAATTAAAAAGATTAAGGGGATTTTTTTTTAATCGACGAAAAAGTCTTGGGCCCGAGCTAGTAGGTAACCAGCAAGGAATGATCCTCAACTCAAAAAGAAGAGTTTATAAGTTTGACCACTTTGTCTGTGTGTTTCCCAATAAGGGTCTCGGCTATTCTCTGATTCGTAGAATGTCGTCACTGTCACGCAAAAGTGAAATGTGAAGCCAAGGTCAGCCGAAGTGTAATATTTACTGGCGGGTAGTTCGGAAAAGATACGAGTATTTTTATTTAACTTGGTTAGGTAATAAGTATCTGCTTATTAATTGGTACTGAATCACTTACACCTCTCAAGACTAATGCTGAGATTTATAGAGCGTGCTCTAACTCAGCTCAGACACAAGATAGAGGATAAAACGAGACACAAATATGCTATAATATAAATCTGTCTCGTTTTAATTCTGTCTTGAGTCTGAGCTGAGTAAGAGTGCGGTCTATGTATCAGCCTGAATCTCTAAACTATACTGTAAATTATGCTGAGTTTGTTGCCAGCTCTTAGCAGAATCTTCTTTCCGGGCCGGTGGTAGAATCTTGACTTGTCATAAGAGCCAAAGGTTGGCCTAAATAAAATGAATATTTCCTAATTTTTAAGTAACTTAAGTTACAAACTAGTAAATCCTTGTTCAAATACAAAATTAATGAGAGTTCCTCCCTAGTTGATCACAATTCTACCGGATCGATCATATTATCATACATAATGATTGCGAAAGATTGCAGCCAATTTTCTGCAAGTAAAAAAGTCTGTTTAAAGTACGTTTCCCTGAGACCTGTTTTGACGACAAGAAAAACGTACCTACGTCATGGTGACATACCAATTAAGGTTCTTAAGTTAGAAGTGAGATAGACTTTTTGCATATCCTACTGAAAATATTTTAAGTATTAACATAATAACATAAATTCTTTGTTACTTTATACCCTATTGAAGGAGATTATGAGCGTGTGAGTTTACTTTTTAATTAAATAAATTGTAGATTTTATAGAGCATGAAATAGCGATTTTTCTTCATTACTTTTTAGTTAGAATCACTTTTTCGAGATAAAGCATTGTTGCAGCGTATGAGCGAAATGTCACATGTCGCAAGTCGCTAGTCGTGTTTGCAACATGCGAGTTTTGGCAGTGAAAATGCACCTTAATTTTCGGCCATTTCTTTCTGCGGGCCGCCCTGCGTGGTTCGCGGCAATTTTCTTGATGATCACGATTTTAAATTACAAACAAAACGGTTCGTCGTCTTCTTCTTTCTCGTCTCGAGTCCCTGTAGCACGTGGACCGTCGCCGATCCATTGTGCTCGCCACTATTTAGATTTCCTTGCCGATATCATTTTTCGAGAGTACTCGTATCATGCATCGTTTATCACAAAAATGAACGATGAACCTTAGACCGAGGGCTTATACGATAGGTTCTACCAGTTATTTAAAGTTCTGTACCTAATACTTATAATAAATATTGTTAATACCACAGAAAATACATAGAATAATACTATGTAGGTACCTACTAATATACTCGTGAGTCGTACCTATTAGCTCATCAAAAACAACACAAAACAACCTTCAGTTGCCAATCATTCGAAGTTAAGTCTTATTCCAATGTTGCATGCTGGTTGCATGTTTATTTTGACCGCATTATTCCGGGCTAGAATAATAAGCTGAATACTTGAATACTTGACCGCACAAAACAAAGGAGGCGATTCTAAAAGAAGCCATACAAAACGATTAATTAAAAATAAACATGCCTGCATTGTTCCATAAACCGTTGACTCAAACCCACAATTGATGGTTATTTTTAAAAAACACTCGCACGATTGAAACCTTGATCGTTTAGAAATCACCAAAGGGAAATGCCCATTTTTCGAGTTGTTCCAAGTTCGTTGGCCCAAGTTCGGCCAACAATTTGATAAATACTAAAAATAGGCTTATTTATTAACTATAATAAATGTTTTTTTTACAAAACCGTCTTCAAACGTCACTACAAAGTATATCAATTGTGACTATAAAATTTGAAGAGTTCCCTCGATTTCTCCAGGATCCCATTATCAGATCCTGACCTGATGACAATGGGACCACCTGGGAAGTATACACTTTCAAACAAAAAAAATAATTTTCCAAATCGATCCAGACGTCTTGTATGATAATACGGTACAAACTACAAACTGAAACAGTAATGGGAACAGGGAAGGGAGGTGATATCAAATATCAATTCATATAACTCTTCTGAACCTTCTCTATTCCACTCCTTAGACTATGAACTCCATGTCAAGTAGGTACGATTTCAGTATATATGTACTCTAGCTCTCCACAGTTGACGCTCATTTCGTTTCAAAATTCAGACTTCAACTTTTGAAGTCGCCTACCTACTTATTTGAATTGTGTCTTAGACGTTTCTAAATGGTCAAGCTCGGCTTTATAGTGTTTCGTTTTCATCAAATGGGTAATAGGAGAGGGCTGCTATAAAAATTATTTAAAAATCAGGCATCTACGTACCGTGCGTCCCGCTGTGCTCGAGAGTCAGGCGGACTCAGGCCACACATCGCCTTAATGTGCTCGAGTCGGCATTTTACTTATTTCTTGTAAAGTGTAACCCATGGTACAAGCTGTAGCGAGTTTTCCTAGGCCGTATACCGTATACAAAATTCCTCAAACGATTCGACTATGCTGGGATCTATTATAGATTGTCATTGTGGTTAATTGATGTAACTCGTCAATTGAGTTTGGTTTAGAGATTGTGAACAACATAATTAGCTAAATTTAGCAGGCAAGAAACGCTTAAATTGACTAATTCTAGTAACAGTACTACAAAGTATAAGGGAGCATTTTTTTTTGTTAAAAAAGAATATTAGCCCAGCTGAACTAGACTTAATTCTCCTCTCCCCTTGACTTATTAAGCAATTGCATAGCTTCTATCGCGGGCCTTGAGCGTGGAGACCAAATCCAGAAATTCCGTAACGAAAATAACCTGACACAGGACTCCTCTCACCGCTAGATGGCGTTGATAAAAAATGCTATGCAATAGCTTTACCGCGGCAGTCCCCGAGTGCCACACGTCTTTTTTATTTATTTATTTTATTTATTGATATCGACAGCGTTACACGTAATAAAGTATACAGTTAAGACTTAACACTAAGGCTAAATAGGGTTACAATTTGTATTTGAATTTATATGTATTTATAACATTGCACAAGATCGATAGTGAAGAGATATCGATAGATACTGAAGCTAGAGCTTAGCAGGCTAGGAACGCTTAAAGACACGATTCCACTGACCAAAGAGACCAGTCAACTAGATCATTAAGAGATGACGTGATAAATAGTTGCTTTGTAAAATACTTGATTGCTATCGCTTGTGCCTTGGGCGTTTTCAAATATTTGCTGTGAGAGACAGTGGAACGGCAGTCGGTAGTGGTCGGCAGCTAGCTTTGCCGTATCAAATGTTTACTCTACCGCTTACAGCCACTTCTGACCACTAACTTGTTGAACTCGTGTTTCGCTTGTTTTTTCAAGCTGCTATTTGTAAGTCCGCTATGTTATCTAAAATCTATTATCTAATAAATAACCGGCCAAGTGCGAGTTGGAATTGCACACGAAGAGTTCCGTACCATCGAAACAGCGATAGTTAAGGTCGAGCAGAAAACGCCGAAAAAATCACGTATCATTCTTGTATAGGGGCGGGGCAACCCTTTATTTTATTTTATTTTTATGATATGTTGCAATAGCGGCAACAGATACACACATTCTGAAAAAAATTTCAAGAGAAACCACAGACCAACCAAATCTAAAAGAAACCCACTTTCGCATTTATAATATTACTAAAAATATCTTTAACTCTGATTGAAAGACAAACCAATAAACAAAAACTTTCGCTTTTATTAGAATCTGTACCTAGAATTCTTGTTTTAATTCTACAGTTGGAAACAATGTCTTATATTCTTAAAATAAGGTAGATTCCAAGTTTCTTAATTTTTACGTAAGGAAGAACTAAAAAACTTGATAAAAATTACTTCTTACAAAAAGTTATTAAACCCTAAACAATATAAGTTATTATTTAAAGTTAAATTTTTTTTTTCGTGATAAAAACACCCGACAAAAGTTTTACGCTTCTTAATTGGCTAGTTTATTAACTTTTCCAATATATTTAATGAATATTCAGTTAATATCAAAACAATGTTTAAAGAATGTCACATCACAGATATTTTACAACTGATTAGTATTGGACCGTTAATTTTATGATATAAGTTTTTAATAGGTCTCTACTTATCAATAATATTGTTAAAACCGATTTCATATTCTCTGATAAAATACCCGTCACATAATTAGGCACTGTGTATAAATTAAGATAAATTATAATTAATAAATAGTGTTTCCAAATGTTTTAGTGTCGGTGGTCAAAAGTCAGTGACCTCTCGCGAAAAAAATGCTGTCCGGAATTTTAACTATGACTCTATCATTATAGAAATAAAGATTAATTTTCTTCGATTTAGCCAAACTGAGTGTCATAAATAGCTCTGTAAGTTTAATCTTCTAATAAATATCTTTCGAATACCACAAATATTGTAATTCAAGTCATTAATCGTAAACCAAACTGTATAATGTATTAATTTATTCTTTTTACTAGAGAAATGATTTTTTCGTGACTCGAACTTCGTGATGTTCACGGAAACGTATTCCGATTGTTACCAAATCGACTGATTATTTTAATCAAGTTTTAACCGTTGATTAGTTTGGATTTTTAGTAATTAAATGACCGTCCAATCTGGAAAGTTTATTGCTTTATTATGAAGCTAGCCGATGGGATATAGATTCTTAAGAATCCCGTGGGAACTCTGTAATAATAGGTAGATAGGTACATAATTAGATAACTGTGACTGTGTGATAGTTTTAGGCATGTTTTTAATTTTATGCTTTTACTCACAATATGTTCAGAAAAGTCCTTAAAAAGCCTTCAAGCAGACGAAGTTTAAGAGCTACGAGAGGCAGATTGTTCCAAAATCGCAGACGTTTCGACATTATTTATTTAATTTTATTCGTAACATTTATGAGCGACCGCCGAGTTGCTGGTTGTCCTCGCTAGGAAAGGTTTTCCAAACCAGTTGTTTGATTTATTACCTAGCAACGGACAGATCTGAACACAATACATATTCAATAACAGAGGTGGTATTTTTAATTCAGCTTAAAATTATCTGAGGACAGGGTTTAAAGTATTTAACGGACTATAGCATGGCATGTAGAAACCGATTAGGGGTATGGGTTAAACCTACACTGCCATAACCCTTCCAAGTTAGCTCGCTACCATCTTAGACTGCATCGTCACTCCATCAGGTGAGATCGCAGTTATCGAATAAAAAAAATCTTCAACAGGGTAGTCATTTGGGACTATATCAACACACCTACATTTAAGCTTTGTTTACTAAACAAAAATCCAAGTTTCACCCAGTAAAATTTCAAAATACGTTAAAAAATCGAGTTTGGTGTCAAAAGAAAAGTCTCCTCACTTTCGCTTCCCTCATGAAGTGTTTATAAACTCAGTGGCGAACCGGTGATAGATTCTGGACATGTTATAAGAACCACAGGTTGGTCTTCTTGAAAAAAATAATTTTGGATTTGAATTTTTTTTTTTTTTTGCTTTCGCTGCTATGGTTTCCTAATAATAGTCCAGTCAAAAAACCTCAAAAAATGACTCAACCTCTGGAAAATTGCGAAAGTTTTGAAACTTTGCACATCGAATTATGGGTACCTAGGGATGAATATACCAAAAGTCCTCATGCGTACGAGGCGAGCTCTAGCGGCAATTGGCGGAAACAGGACCCTTTTTTTGGTTTTTTGTTAATATCTCGAGAACCTTTGGTCAGAAGTAAAAGTTTACTACTACATAATTAAAGCTTATTAAATTTGCAACAATAATAATTATATACATTTTTCTCGAATTCCTAATAATTACCGAGTTTTAGGCCACTAAAAGATAGCTTTTTCGAAAAAATCACACAAGGGGCGCCCGGTACAATATGGCATTTGTAATAATATTTGACAACCATGTTTTATAATTTTTTTTGGGTACCAAGGGTAAATGAGCAAATAAACTTCACAGTTATGTACAAAAAAAAAACATATTGTTTATTAAACAACTAGCTTTTGCCCGCTGCTTCGCTCACGTTAAGTTAAATTTTTCAAACCCCTATTTTACCCGTTGCATCCCCTTAGGGGTTGAATTTTCAAAAATCCTTTCTTAGAGGATGCCTACGGCCTAATAGCTACCTGTATGCCAAATTTCAACCTGATCGGTCCAGTGGTTTAAGCTGTGCTTTGATAGCATTTTTTATTGTTACTGTATTTCATCTAAATATTTAAAACGCAAAGGTAACAGACTTACTGACTGATCTATCAACGCACAGCTTAAACCACTCGACCGATCAGGTTGAAATTTGGCATCTAGGTAGCTATTAGGCGGTAGGCATCCTCTAAGAAAGGATTTTTGAAAATTCGATCCATAAGGGGATACAACGGGTAAAATAGGGGTTTGAAAAATTTAACTTAACGTGAGCGAAGCAGCAGGCAAAAGCTAGTTGTTTAATAAACAATATGTCTTTTTTTGTACATAACTGTGAAGTTTATTTTCTCATTTACCTTTGGTACCAAAAAAAAATGATAAAACATGGTTGTCAAATATTATTACAAATGCCATATTGTACCGGGCGCCCCTACCTTGATTTTTCGAAAAAGCTATCCTTTAGTGGCCTAAAACTCGGTAATTATTAGGAATTCGAGAAAAATGGATATAATCATTAGTGTTGCAAATTTAATAAGCTTCAATTATGTAGTAGTAAACTTTTACCTCTGACCAAAGGTTCTCGAGATATTAACAAATAATCAAAAAAAGGGTCCTGTTTCCACTAATTGCCGCTAGAGCTCGCCTCGTACGCATGAGGACTTTTGGTATATTCATCCCTAGGTACCCATAATTCGATGTGCAAAGTTTCAAAACTTTCGCAATTTTCCAGAGGTTAAACCTTGTTTTGACTGGACTATAAGAAGTACTTGCACATCAGTCAACGTTCGCCTTAACTACTATCTAAGCAACTACGCTTTATAACAGTTACGTGGCATTTATGTCACGACTCCATCTATTGTTGCCGACGATGATGGCGGTAAAAATAAACATGTAATAGTTACTAATAATAGAGGTAACGGTATTGAATAAGAAAGCGAAGAAGTGATATGAAGCAACTCACCTCTTGAACATGTATGTGTGATTATTACGACTGAAAATGTTTAAAAGAGTATAAGAAGATGAAGAAGATGGTACGTCCAATTAATTACTACTTTCTTTTTAGACAGTTTCTGTCTTCCTTATAGAAAAGACAAATTATGGTTAACTAGCTGATGCTCGCGACTTCGTCCGCGTGGATGTAGTTTTTAAAATCTCGCGTGAACCCTTTAATTTTCCGGTATAAAATGAAGCCTATCTCCCCTCCCAGTTTTCAACTATACTCATGCAAAAAATCACGTCGATCCGTTGCAGCGTGATTGAAGGACAAACAAACAAACACTTTCGCATTTATAATATTAGTAAAGATGTGAAAAAAAATTTTTAAAATGCTTTGTCCAAAAAATGTTCAGGAATCTAAATATATAAAAGGCAAAGGTGACTGACTGACTGACTGACTGACTGACTGACTGACTGACTGACTGACTGACTGACTGACTGACTGATCTATCAACGCACAGCTCTAACCACTGGACCGATCGAGCTGAAATTTGGCATACAGGTAGCTGTTAGGACGTAGACATCCGCTAAGAAAGGATTTTGGAAAATTTTAACCCCAAGAGGGTTAAATAGGGGGTTAAAAAATCGAACCTAACGTGAGCGAAGCCGCGGGTTAAAGCTAGTTTGAAATAATATGTTCAATGAAAAACGAAACAAATAAGATCTTCTGTAATATCTGTTAATCTAAAATACTTGAAAATGTACTCGCAGATACATTATCTAAACAATCAATTCTGTAAAAGAGTTCTCGCATCACGATTAACAGTTGGTATTCGCTGATGTATCAGATTACAATTGACCACAGTGTACCGTAACTGACAACCTGTAGCGAAGCCACCGCGTGAATTCCGCACGCACATTCCGCAGTCCGCGCTGGACTCGACTTCTTATATCTCGGAGATCAAGTGCATTCCTTTCTGCTTTTATATCCCGTACCACTGACCTTTATCTTTAATCTTTGATTAACACTGGACTTGCTGTCCCTATACAAATGACAGCATAAATGGATCAATTTGAAAGGCCACATCTGACATACGAGGGTCTCTGGAACTAATAATATTGCAAATGGCGCACCAACCTCTATAATTAATCTATGATTTCATATGAAATCATAAAAAGGTTGGTTATTAAACACCGCCAAGATGGCGTCAATTAAATCTAAAATGAAAAGAATGCACTTCCGGCTTCCGGTTTTCCAACTGTAACTTAAAAGGTACCTTTAAATTAAGAGTGAATAGGCATCTCCTAGGCAAGCGCGCCATCTTATGCTGCATCTTCATTTACCCTCAGGTTCGATTGCAGTTAGTCTATAATCTACATATTTATAAAAAAAAGACTAGTTCTAGTCTTAGAAATTCTGGAACGGATTCTGGAAAAAGGGACCTTGACACATAGACACAAGGATAACAAAGTGATCTTCTCTCTTCATTTCCTGAGAATTTTCTCCGCAAGTAGGCGTTAATCGCCCTTTTTCCGTAAAAGTGATCCTATAAGGGTTCTGTTTTTTTCCGAACCCTTTAAACAGGGTATTAGCCTAATTTGTGCAGTCACTTCCTCGTGTTTGCAGTTTTAGAAGTTCGACGAACGCCTTTTATTATTCAAATGTTATTCGCTTGGCGTGAAAGCGTTTCGATAACCTCGACGACGGCGGGACGTGGATAGAATGACTGATAATTGTACAAATGGATCCCGTACCAGAATTAGCCCTCCACACGAATTTCAGCTTTAATATAATTAAGGTAAAGTTTAAAAACGATTAGCAAGGTACAAGCGTATAGAACAGCTCATTTCCATTGCAACGCGAAAGCAACGCTTCAGCTAAGTCTGCGTTAATCAAACCAAAAGGATTACATCATGCTGTATCTTACTTTCAGAATGTTATGTATTTAATAAATAAATAAATAATGTTGTAAACGTGTTGTTTTCCTAGGAATTGCAAGTTTCTTTCACCTTTAAAACAAGTGATATTATTTTCTTAAAATGCACGTATATCTCCGATAAGTCAGAGATGGATCGAACTCCAGACCTCTCAAAAATGTAGCTGAAGTCCTATACCAGTAACCACTAAGGCCAAAATCTATAGACCACACTCTCACTCCGCTCAGACTCAAGACAAAATAGAACAAGACAGATTTATGTCAGAGCCTATTTGTGTCTCCTTTTAAATTTTATCTTGAGTCTGAGCTATATCAGCACGCTCTATAGATCTCAACACAAGTCGTCACCGCTTTTTGTATGCAAAATCTTGCACATTTACGCGCGCATTCTGAATGTACCGTTCGTTCCCGTTGCGCCGTGTGCTCTTAGGTAAAACCACCTGTTGAAAGATTGATATTCGGTCATTCACCGGCTCGTTAAGCCACAATAGACACAAAGCGGGATAAAACCAGAGCTACTCCTATACCTGACCGCAACGCAACCTTTTTTTTTTAAAGCGGGACCGGTCCCGGCTCACGATATTGAGCGAGATAACTCTTCCCGATTGTGTGGGTGCCGTAAAATGTCACGTTGACAATGAGCCTCGTTTAGCTCTCAATGGAGTGGATTTAAATCATAACATCGCTGTCATACAGTGTTCATTGATTTTATTGTACGCGTGCCGACCGAGCGCTTCTGGATTTCCGCTACCGTCGCCAGATCGGCTTTTCCAAATAACGGGACTAAAATAAAAAAGCGGGACAGGATCGAAAAATCGAGATATGCAAAACAAAGACAGAACCTAAAGATTACTGCGCTTAAACTATTAAAAATTTTATTTGTCAGGTATACCAAATAAATATAATATAAATAAAAAACATAATACAAAACATTTAATTAAGTATCAAAAATATTTTCAACCCGCTCGCCTCGTGCGCTATCTCCCAAACTGACCGTTTATTTTTACAGCACGGTGTCAAAGGCTACTTAGATGATTAAGCCGCTCATTATTTACTAATAACGAGCGGGACGCATCCCGAAAGGGCTGAAAACGGGACGTCCCGCCAAAATCAAGACATCTGGAAACACTACATTAAAAACACAATCTCTTGTGGTTTTGGATTCGGACATGTTTGCATTTGATTCACCGTTTCAATTTGTTGTGTAAATATTTGTCTAAAGCGACGTGACAGTCGCATATGTAAACATTTTAGGTGCAAACAGCCAAACAGGCGCAGGTGGTAAATGAGTGTTCCGTGTTTCGATGTGTGAATTGGAAAGTTTTGATGTTGGCTTTAGAGGTGCGCAAAACTTCTCAAAAGAAAAGAAAAACTTTTTTGGTTCAATGATATGAATTCAAATTCAAAATTTATTTCATCTCTAAGGCCATCTCTGTGGCTCTTATGATAAGTCGAGAGCATGTCTCTACCATCGTTTCGGAAATCAAAAGATGTAATTACATATCACTAATTTAGCTCTTTATTTCAGTACCAAAGACAGTTTCAAACATCCAATCACTTAACAAGCTAAGGTGAAGTTAACTGACTAACTTTACTTGTGTCCAGAATGTCCAATCCCTCCTCAGATCATGATAATCCTGAAATCTACAATCTATCTGTCGTATCATTATTAATGTGCCGAGAATATTGTGAATAGAATAGTAAAGTTTTTAATTTTAACCAACAAGTAGCTTTAGAATCGGCAATTAAATCCATTGTTGGTTCTGAATGCCTTTCCCATTGATCCATTCATTCCTTTCTAGTGAAAAATTAATAGGTAGTAAAAAGAGTACTGACTCTCATTCCAAATTTTCAGAATATCGAGCGTTTGGAGCCCTCGCAGATTTAGTTTTAAGTTCGTCAATAAATAATTAACTAACTGTTCCATAATTTTATACTGTAAAAGGTGACAGTAAAAACTGTACAATTTCTCTTATTTTGATCAAAGAATGTGACTTTGATTTGACTGTGTACATAGGTACATTATTTGTGTCATAGTTCATTTATATCATTCGTATCCAAACTGCTTAAGTCTCAAATGTGTAGCCCTTCGTTCATCTCATCAACACGTGTGCTTATTCGAACGTAGATATAAAGCAGTGCAGCACAAAAAGCCAAATCGATATTTCGACACCGACCGCATTCCGCTCTTATCCGGAGCTTGCCTTTCAATCAGTTTAATTAGATCGTGAAAAAACATTACCAGTGGCTCGAGTATAAGTGCCCACTGCCTCGCCTCGCCTCGCCTCGCCTCAGCGTTATTGTGATTTATTTTACTAGTTTTTGCTGTCCTAGCTCAAGTATCAAGATCGAATTATTTATCTAAGCGTTACTTTGTGCAATGTATGAACTAGTTCAATGACCAACATTTCCACTATACAGGGTGTCCCACGGCTATGCCACATGGAGGGGAAGTACCTTAAATATTGTAGATGGAACATTTTACTGAAAGAAGACTTCATTTTAATTTAAAAAAACATTTAAACTGCATTCATAGATTTTTAAATAATTGCCTGGTTGAACCGGGACTCGAACCCGCTATACGAGAAAAAAACTTAACCTGTATCTTTATCATACCGATCGGAAGGCTTCATCATAAGGATTATTTTTTGTTTAATAACATAGCATGAGAAATAAAAGGAAGACCACGAATTGCATACCCATTAGTAATAGTTCATGTCAGTTGTACGTCGATACGCCAATGTCAGCTTTTCATTTTTCTGAACAAAATTTTACATCAAAGGCTAAAATTCATGGTCTTTTTTTCATTTCTCATGCTATGTTATTTAACAAAAAATAATCCTTATGATGAAGCGTTCCGATCGGTATGATAAAGATACAGGTTAATTTTTTTCTCGTATAGCGCGTTCGAGTCCCGGTTCAACCAGGCAATTATTTAAAAATCTATGAATGCAGTTTGAATTGTTTTTTAAATTAAAATGAAGTCTTCTTTCAGTAAAATGTTCCATCTACAATATTTAAGGTACTTCACCTCCATGTGGCATAGCCGTGGGACGCCCTATATATCCTTATCCATATAGGTACTATCCGTAATTGTGTCTATTTTGTTCGTCTCTCTGTCCGAAAAGTGTTTCTTATACATTATTACATTAGATTGTATTAAGGCTCTTATGACACTTCGAGACTTTACCACCGGTTCGGAATGCAGATTCGCCTGAAAAGAGTCGCCGTTATTTACTTTAGAGATTATGTACCTACAACAAAATTAGCCAAAATTTAGTTTAGCTTAGTTTAGTTTAAATTTAACAGTATCGGTGAATGTCCCGCAAATTAGGAACATCCAAACTTAAAAATGATGATTATTCAAATGTCGGAATGCCAACAAGGCCGCCACACAACCTTGCGTTTTCCGCGTCATCCAATCAGCTCGGAGTGTGTACCATAACTGGTATGGTGACTCCCATCAGAATAGCGAAACCGGGTCCAGCGCGCGCCAACAAATAGGCGGGGAGATGGTGACTAAAAGTGCACTTACAGAGATTTTCAAATATCGCTCATTTGCGACAAGAGTGACATTACTCAAAATTGACGATGAGAAAATTCTCTCGTTAGAGAGTAATGTTTTGTGGATGCTGCGGTCTCGAAACAACACAGCGGCCAACAAAGCGACAGAGCATTAAGTCACAATGTCTCTCGCTCTTATTTTTTTGTGTTGTTTTTATAGCAAAAAGTATAAAACTT
The DNA here is from genome assembly GCA_933228805.2 of Hipparchia semele. Taxonomy (NCBI): domain Eukaryota; kingdom Metazoa; phylum Arthropoda; class Insecta; order Lepidoptera; family Nymphalidae; genus Hipparchia; species Hipparchia semele. The sequence goes on along the minus strand of OW121723.1, from coordinate 2,948,199 downwards.
TCGACACTAAAATTGGTGAATTTTGAGTTATGTCACCCTTGTCGCAAATGAGTGATATTAGCTCGGGCCAAATCCGAGTCGGGCCGCAAAGTGGAGGGACTTTAAATGGAAATACATAATTATCTTATTTCCATTCGTATTTAAAAACATGTACACCTAAACATTAATACTCTGTATACAAGTGCACTTCACTTGTATACAGAGTATTCTTTCCTCGGCAGCGCCCGGTTGTGTCCCGCCGGGTTAAAATACATAAAAGGATAAAAGTTTAACGTACTTACTTATTACTATTAATTTTCGTGTAAGAGCAAAAGTAGGATTGGTCATTGACATAAAAAATAAATTAAAAATACTGAACAGGTATCACAACGAACTTATGTCGTACCTATGACTATACACGATCAAAAGCTGGCAGCTACTGCTGCAGCTGAATTAGTTTGGCCATCCAAAGGGGTAATGCTGCCAGCATTTTGGGTACTATACCCTCCCTGCTGCGGTGACATCGATGAAGTATTAGATTTATTTTAGGTTTAATTTTAGAATTTTAGAACCGCATCATCACTTTCCATCAGGTGTGGTAGTGGTCAAGCGTGTGCCTATAATGTATTAAAAAAAAAAAAAAAAATTTAGAAGTAATTAAATATATATTGTCATAACTATTTAATTAATAATTAATATCAATTTATATACAAAATTTGAAAATCCGTGCTGATGCACTTTCAGTGTCGCCGGCTCGCGGACTAAAAGTTATTAGCGTAATAAAATACTAGATAAAGCGCGGCGAGACAGCGTGTGAACGTTGAGAGAAAGCCGCTGTCGCAACATCGGTAACCTTATTACTAACCGATAGCTCTGACGCATTCATCCGTTTATAGCTTGATTGCCCTCCATATTTTGGGACCATTAAAAATTTGAACTCTATATACGATTTAATTATGTTTGTTCGTTAACGCATCTAGTATACCACAATTTAAGTTTGAAGAAGCTTTATCTATATATAAGAAACTATGATATTGTATTGTATATGAATAAAAAGAGGTCGATATGTTACAAGCGTGCGGTAAATGAAGCGCGTAATGGCAGATATTTGTCGTAATTTGTCATATCATTTAACAATGAAGTACTCTATTATACTCTTTGTCGTTCGGCACAATTTTTTCGCTTGTTTTTTGAGTATATAACTCATCCCTAGTAGAAATCATTCATAAGAAATAACAAGTTTTCTTTGAAGAAATAGATGATGCCATCTCATGTTCTATGCGCAACGAAAGGGAAAGATTTAGGTTTTTAAGAATTTTTATCTATATAAAACTTCACATAAGCTAATCTATATTAGCGGGAAGGGGCAGTGCGGCTGCCCCATTTCAAAACCTAGTAAGTGTAATTGACAAAATTTTAAAGGAGACCAAAAAACATATTTGTGGTAGCCCTTCTGAACTCTGAACTCTTCAGTATATGTTGGTAAATTAATGTTTCGTAAATTAACTACTTTGTAAGCTTTAGATGGATATATTTATTACTTCGCTAAGCCATCTACAAAACATGTTTTTTTGGCCCCTGTAAAATTTTGTTAATCACACTTATGGTTTTGAAATGGGGCAGCCGAGTGTCTAAGGCTGAAATCTATAGACCGCACTCTGACTCAGCTCAGACTCAAGACAGAGATAAAACGAGACAGATTTACCTCTATCTTGAGTCTGAACTAAGTCATAGCACGCTCTATAGATCTCAGCATAAGATGCTAAGGCCCTGCTGAGATTATAGATATATCTAAATATAAAAAAGGCAAAGGTGACTGACTGACTGACTGATTGACTGACTGACTGACTGATCTATCAACGCACAGCTCTAACCACTGGACCGATCGAGCTGAAATTTGGCATACAGGTAGCTATTAAGACGTAGGCATCCGCTAAGAAAGAATTTTTGAAAATTTCAACCCCAAGAGGGTTAAATAGGGGGTGAAACATTGTATGAAAGTTCGTCATTTTCCAAGTAATATCCATGAAACTTTGCATTTAGGCTTTCAAATAAAAATAAAGAAAAGGCTACTTTTTATCCCGGAAAATAAGAGCGTTCCCGCGGGAATCAAAAACCTTAATCCACGCGAACGAAGTCGCGGGCATCAACTAGTCTTTAGATATTTACTCAACAATGCACAACTGCAAAATCTAAAAGCTTTATCTACAAGTTCAATTAACTCTCGCAAGTTGGAAACTTGAACATATCTCTAACTAAACCCTTCTAACGGAAATAGCAAACCATTCGTGTGCCAAGTGGAGCGGTATCTGTGTATCTTAATTGAATCTTCCATCGGAGATGAGCGAAACGCTCGAGAAACTGCAACAGAGCGAGATTCTGGACCTGCCCTGGTAGCATGGGCGGGAGAAATTTTATCCCCGGGAAAAGGATAAAACGTTTATCCCCTCGCTTAGCTTTATCCACCCGTTGAGCATGGGCACAGCGGTGGAAATAACACTCAGTGGATATACTTATAAAAATATACATCGCCTTCTCCTCTGCCGCCATGCTTTAGCATAGGGAAAAGATAATTTTATCCCCTGTCAGTGGATAAAATCGGGGGATAAAACTTTTATCTCCTGCCCATGCTACCAGTGCTGCGGGTTTACTGTTAATGATAAATCACCACCACACCACGCACACTAGACCAACATTTCGACAAAAAACATTCGATATGTATAACGTTTGTATTTGTAACTAGAAGATGCCCGTGACTTCGTCCCTGTGAAATGAGGTATTTCAATTCACGCGAGAACTCTCTAGTTTTCTGGGATAAAATGTAGCCTATGTGTTAATAATGGGTACGAGCTATCTCCGTTCCAAATCGGTTCATTTGTGTGGTGTGAAGGAGTAACAAACATACACAAAAACACACACATACAAACTTTCGCCTTTAAGTTCTCACTCTCTGTAAGCATGAAGTTTGCTTAGATGGCAAACAACTCCGAAAAGTTAGCGGTGACTTTAAAGTGATCTTAGTTTGTATTATTACTAAGTTTTGAGCCTTCAATAAAACTGAAGAGACATTAGAATTAATATCACTTAAACTTGAGACATTGGCAAGGAAGTCACTTGGGCTTTTAAAGTCACTTAAACCTATAAATCCAGTACAGTATTTATCATTTTCTTGTGATCTGGGGAGACGGGCGCGCCGGCCGACCGCGCCGGTCCCTGCATGCGAACATTTCAATCGCGATTGAAGAATACCGGCTTTAGATTCAATCGGGTTTTTTGCCTGTAATAAACACGTCCTCGGAAACTCCTTTATTCGGAAGCAGCTTTAAAGGAACTGTTTATATTACAAATTGAATACTTATCTTACTTCTTATTTTTTTTATGTATATGTCGGCTCGGTCTTATCAAGACATAAATAGTGTTGGGTAGAACATGACTTGAAAAAGAGTTGGTAAGAGTAGCCTCTTTTTTGTACTAAGCCAGTAGATCGTCCCATTTCAAATAAGGCCAGGCGTACTGAAGCTTACGTTTGAAGTAATAAGTACAAATATGACATTTGATGTTACTACAGTACAATGAATGACATGACGTACTATTGTAGCATACGCCTCGCTCCTTGCTTGCGAATAGCGCGACTACTGCGACAGAAAATGTGAAATATTTTGAAATGTTGAGCCGCTCTTACGTTTTAACGTCATGTACGGGACAAATGTTCCGCGTCTTGTATGTCCTACTCAACACAGTCAGAGTCCTTTATCTAGCTAGGGGAGGATGCAGAGAGTACTTTGTCAAACCTCCCTGTTGTTTAACGACCTCCCTGGCGCAGTAGTGAGCGCTGCGGTCTTATAACTGGGTGGTCTCGGGTTCGATTCCCGGCATTTCATCAGAATAATATAAACGAGGACGGATCTGATGATTTAAAATCCTCCTACACAACAATACAATACAACTGTTTAACTTAAATGTTTTAATGTTAATTTACTCGTTAAATAAACAATGTTAATAAGGAACTGTTTATCAAAATTGATAATAATGTTAATGTTATTGGTTATATTTGCATAACTGCAACGTTATCAGTATTCACTTACTGTGTTCGCTTTTCTAAAAGATAACAATGACCAGTTAGAAACGTCATTATTTGTTATAAATTGAGTTATGACTAATATACATATAATACTTATGATAAAAATTACTCAAATACCTAGCCGTTGGAAGGACCTAGTTAAATACGAATAATTTTAAAAATGATATCATCGTACCCATTCTTAAGAGGTTTATTTAGAGGGTAAACATTGATATGTTTGTCATTTTCAGCACGGCTAATATTTTTCAATTTTTTTTAATGTTTTAACACACAGACTTTAAAAAAATAGAACGGATATTGTTTACGATAATGACACGCGCCACGTGTTCGACATTCACGTTAATGATTTCACTCAATGCATTAAAAAGACTAAAAGGAGCGAAAAATCCAAACGTGATTGCCGTGAAGGCGCACAATCTCAGCAAATGCGCCGTGAAGGTGCGCCGGCGCTGCCTTATTGTAAAAAGATTTAAAGCAAACATCTCCGTAAACAGCCATGTGAATAATAAATCTAACCAACAAAATCTAAATCTGAGACGCTGAGATGATAAGCATATTGACATTCCAGCATCTATAGACGGGCAAACCTGCCAACATTCGGGCCAGTCAGCCCAATTTCAGACACTTCCTACCAATGCCAAATCGTATTTGTTTGTTGGGGTTTACTTCAATCACGCAGCAATGGAGCAATAGATCTACGTGATTTTGTTCATGGGTATAGTTGAAGACCTGGAGAGTGATAAAGGCTACTCTTTTTCCTGGAAAACCAAAGGGTTCCCGCGGGATCTTTAAAATTTTAACTCAATGCGGACGAAGTCGCGGGCAATAGCTAGTAATATAATAAATGTTTTTTATTTGGTGATTTATACTTCACTGATCAACTTGATTTGATTTGACGGATATTAAAAGCTAAGTCCTTTATCTTTATCTGAAAAGTTCGTTTTAATTTAATCTATAATTTCTGAATTGTCTCTGGCTATTCTGATGGGAGAGTTTGGTGATCGCTAGTTACTGTTACTATTACTATTATCAAAGACCAAATGAATGCCGCCAAATGATTGCATTCCGGTACGATGGCGTGCAGAAACCGATAAGGGATATAAGTTAATTTTGCACTGCCATACTCCTTCTGACATGCGAGAAATCGGGTTCCGACAAATTCGGATGTCTATAGATTCTTAAAAGCTCGGAGACGATAAGAAGCACTCCACTATACTGTTTTAACTTTTATCCCATACTTATGCATCCCTGACTCATTATAGTGTTTCTATCCTCCACTAGTCTCGCTTCGTCTCGCTCTCGCTCGCCTCCGGAGGGCCATTTATCAATTCCAAATAACATGCCGGAGCCTTTTCTTTTCTGTTTATTTATTTTTTATTTACCTTATCCTTTGGTGCTCCGTTTGTGTTCCTTTTTGCCTCCAAATTGATTGTAAAGCCGATCTAATGACGTCCATCTAATGTACGATGGTTCGATAAAGCTAATTGTGCTGCTAATGAGTAAATATTTATGGATTTCTTAAGACTCAAATTAGAAACGGATCAGGATTTTTTATACCTATTGTGTAACTTGTTATTTGAGCGCATTCTTCTTTTTAAACTAAATAATTCTGTTGTTGATATATCGTATTTACTACTTATGTTTATTTGCTATTTTCGCTATGGTATTAATTGAATTTGCAATGTTCTTGCAAAGACATTTAGCCAATCGTGGACAATTTTATCAATGGATTGCTATAATCTGTCAACTAGCATTGACTGCTTCAACGTTTGCCAGTTTGGACTGTTGCAATATAACCTGAATTTATTGTGGCAAGTAATTAACATTCTGAACGTAAACCTTATGTTCCCATCCTTATGTTTTTCGCCTTGTTTTTAGTGCTGTTGATAATTTATTTATCATTAGTCCGAACTCCTGCCGTTCGAAGTCTTCATCTTAAACAGAATGGAACGCGCTTACAATTTCAAAATACTTTGCTGAATCTTGGTGAAGTCTAACTTTTTCTGATACATTTTCAAACCTTCTTGAACGAGAATTATCATAAACTGACGAAAATTCATTAAACTTTAAGACTGTTATTTGCAGTTTAGTTGGAACTTCGATTAAAATTTTAAAATAGTTTCTGAAGCTTGGAATGAAGTAGAAATTTTTCCCCGAGATTGTCCTTGAAAGTTTTTTTTGAAACTACCTCAAAATTCCGAATGCTTCGGGCATGTCTTAGAACTCTCGAATTTTTAATCAACCCATCGAATCTGATTTACAAATCATCCAAAAATTAGGCATGATGAGGTAGATTTCGTGCGGGGAAAGAATTCCGAAATCCGTCGGGGCTAGAGATCAGGGGGGGTCTGATTGCGTTTTCTCAACTCCGGGCCCGAGAGCAAATAAAGCGGTCCCTCTGAAATTAATTTCTTTTTGTTTTTACCGTCTGGAGCTGAGGCATTTACATTGAATGCGTTCGGAGGCTGCCCGCTCGTAGGATATTTATGTAAGGGCCCTCTGTGCATGACGTGCACATTATTCATACACAAATACTCGCCGGACCATCTGTTTATTATTTTTTTACCGGTTTGTCCACTCCGAGACTTGGATGAAGGCTTTTTATATCGGAAAAAACAATGCGTTATTATTTTTGATATAATAACATTACTAACTTGAATGGTTTTATCAAATGTTGAGAATGAGTGTGTAGGGTATGTCTGATTGTAGAAGTTTGAGATTGAAATACCTATAGCAAATAGCAATAGAGTACTTTCAGCTTGCAAACTTTACTTGCAAAATCATCTATTAGTCTTCACTTTTATGTTCTTCATAAGGAATTAGGAAGCATATTCTAGTTATATTGTTTGCAAAATGTTATTTTAACGAGAGGTTCTCTTCTTACTCGTTCAGCCATACTTAAAACGTCGTCTGAAGCGCTAGACATAGGTTTATTGCAAGAACCGCCGGAGAACATGATCATATAGGGACCCCTCTATATGATCATGAGAGAGTGCACCTCTATCCTAACGTTCTGAAAATCAGACTCATATGCCCGTAGTCTCATCGGCTGGTACAACTTCTGCAATCGAGGATCTGACGTCCGACGAATGGTGGTATATCATCCATTCATATTGGCTTTCTATTAGTCGTACACTGGCTAGAGTTTTTCAGCAGTGACACCAGTGCAAGAATCTACATTCCATCGCCAACCTATCAATCAAGCTCAGCATGACAATCAGGGGCATATCCTTGTACAGATTTACAAAACAGTATGTCTTATTTGACACACCTATAACTAACGATGACCGATTTGAATTTCTACTTCAGTATTAAAACTTATTATGCTTTTGTTCCTCTGCTATTAACTGCAAACTAGTAGCATCTCCTTATATGGCTACCGCTGATTCATTCAGATGCTATGCACTTAAATCAGTCACAAGGAACTGAAGGTGTTGTGTATAAAACTATCAAAGTTTACGATCACCGGGCGCCGCGACGTCGACACCGTGTGATTGGATTCACTAACATTCGCAGTTCCCTTTGCATTGGTAATAACAGTTTCCTGCATTCAATGGGTCTATAAATAAATTTTATTTGTGGCGACATTTAATTTTACGGTTGCAGTAAACGTTACTTTAAGTTCGTTTCCTTGGTTTATGCTTTATGGTTGCAAATTCATCTTGAATCGTAGTTAATTGGTAGGTGTACGGAGAGGTACCGTTGCGTTCTACAGCGATATATAGAACCCATGTTCCTAACCTTTCTTAAGTCCGCTTTAAGAACTAGACAAAATTTTCTTGCATGGACTTCCACAGTTTGTCAAAATTTTGTATGATGTAGATCCATATATTAGGGTCTGCCAATACTGTGCTGGGTCGCCACTCAAACACTTTACATACGTACAAGAAAAATATGACACCAGTAAACTTAATAAAGATATCTCTTCTCTTCCAGATTCCAACCCCGAGAGCGATGCAGAAGGAGTCAGATGTTACTGCAACACAGCGCAATGCGTCAGTACAGGGTACATGTGCAGGTCGAGGAAAGGCGGCGGCTGTTACAGCGAGGTTCCTCCCAGAAGACATCACGCGAGGCATGGCTGCTTGCACCATTTAGCTGAAAAGTGAGTAAAACTTTTGTTCGACTAAGTGTTACTCCACTAGGTGAGGTCCGCTTTCCAGCATACCCATTACCCACTTTTACCCTTCCGAAAAAGAATGAACTACTAAGAAATTAAAGTTCAAACGTTTAAAAACATTGTAGGTTTAAAAACAAATTTGCAAACGATTTTTTTTTTCACGACACGACAACAATCACGATCTCAAGAATGTGATCAGACATTTTGTAACATTTTATCGTTGCTAATTACAAATTCAAACACGGGAACCCCAGATTAAAATCAATTTTGACTCGTCCAAAAATTTTAGGAAATACCTCTCACTAATTATGCTTTGGAAATATTTTAACAGTTACACATATTACACTTGTTGTTTTGTAGAGAGGTATGGTTATGTAGTCTACCATAAATGAAGTGTATAATTTCTCTGTATTTATAAATACTGCCATACACCTGTCTTCAGCGTCAATCAGCTTGGCTTGGCTTGTAGGTTTATACCATACTTCAATCAATTCGTCAATCTAACGGTACTATTAGATTCGTTAGTAGTTATAGTACTATAGTACCACTCTAAGGCTAATTGGGATTTACTGTTCCGGTACGAGAATGAAGGAGCATTGGGGTCCCAAGGTACTGATGTAGGAGGAAATAGATAGACGAAATCAGGCGAGTCGCCAGCAGCTGGTGATGTTCCGGTACTATGCCGTGTAGAAACCGGGGTTTCAATTCAGGGGTAGGTATGAGTTTGTCAAAACGGCCAAAGGTTAACTCGTTGTCAATCTTATACACTGCACTGTCTCTTACCATTAGACCGTAATCCGACGGTTAACCATCGAGAGCTCTTATATGATATTTTGAATCAAACTGCTTTTTTTACTGATTCTACAAAAAAAAATTCTATCTCGCACTACATAAAAATAATGCTTATTGTAAATATTTAAATTTTAAATGATTTTGTTTTAATCATACTCGAGATAAAAAATGTATTGTTATAGTGTTATTTGTGCCTTGTGCAAACTTTTTACATTTTGAATTAGCAGATCTTGGCGGTTAACCTAAATCGTCACCTAGTATATCCAACAGGACGTTTTCCTAATCTAACGTATTAATATTAATTAGAAGTCCAATCCGATGATCGAAACCGAGATTCTTTTATTATGAACGGACCAACACAGCTAAGCCATTATTTTTTTCTGTTTTCCGAGAAAGTTATTGTGTATCATATTTACACCGTCACAATCAAGATTTGTGTTGATACCCCGCGCGGTTTCCTGTGTTTCTTGTTAACTTTCATCTAAGAATTAATTAACTATTCTTTTGTTGGGCAACGCGTGTACCAACCTACCGAGATATGCATTGTCATCCATCAATTCAGCTTATCATGCTCGACTCTCTAGAACCGTGGCTCGGCTAACGCATGTTGCGCCCATGGTATCTTCAATCAATTTGTCTATGGTCATTTCGAAATTACTTTATAGATGTTTCATCATCGTTGACAGCTTTAACAATTATTACAAGCAGATAGAAATTTATGGCTTCCATTAGAGATTATAGTCGATTTCTAATAAATTCCTCGCGTTCCATCATAAATTATTATTATATCAAATAAATTATACCTATATCAAATAACACGGCCCGAGACCTATCGACGGACTTCATTAATTTTCATTTTTAATGTTTACAGTTTATACTCCTTGATTGCCAGCCGGCTGTTCAATATAAACCTTTACCTGTGTCCCTAGTACGAGTTGAATTTCCGAAACTTTAATTTAATAGTACTCGAAAGTTTCTGTATTGTGAGTTTATGTTATGTAAAAGTAAAACGAAAATAAAATCTTTGTAAATTGTGTTCCTTCATTTGAAATAAGCGCCCTAACATTACTTAGAAATGGAATGGAATTTAGAAATATTACTTTTAGTTTTGGTCAAAATTCCTTTAATTTATTTATTTAGGAATACTTTCGAAAGAGTACTGATTTAAATTTACAAAGTTTTTGCTAAGGTAACTTTGTCTGTAAATGTACGGATAAACTCTGCAAGATTCGTTTTTGAAAAGTACATATATACTTAGAATTTCAAACAATGTCTTTTATTTAAAATCTTATAGTTTTATGTTATACTTATTTCCCCGTCATGCTAGTTTTTCTAGTTACTGTACGAGTATGTTTTGGGTTGTAACTTAGTGATAATTTTAACACTAAGTAAGCCTGTACTTAGATATTTTATATAGCTATTACCTGTAACAACAAATTAATATACAAAAACTGGTACTAGGGATTCTGTTCAGTTTATTATCTTATTCAGATCATCGGCGCGGTACAAGGAACAGGTTCCGTCTGCGGACGCACGCCTGCTTTTATTTGTTTTAAATTATTTTTGCTTGTTTTTGGCAATCTCCTGTCGTTCATTATCTTCGTTAACGATCGGCGGGTCTGCTTCGTTAAGATTTAAAGCTGAATCAAATTGAAATTAACCGGCTTTATATGTAGTTGATTTTTTTCAGTGGTAGTTTACTGCATAATATAATTTTGTAGTCAAAAGCCCCCTAGATTTTAGATTATGATCCCTTAGGTTTGTTTCAGCAATCTTAGAAGGGAATAACTCAAAAAGTCAAAGATCAAAATCTCTTATATTTTTAATAATTAATATTTTTTGGGTTTCGACTTTCGTCACCTTCACTCAATATGTACTTGAATTAGGTATTTAGTTTAGTTAAATGCTCTTAAGCGTTCACCATATTGATTTTTGACGTTTGATGCGATCTATAGATCTCAGACTGAGATTATATTATGTGTAGTTGTGTAATAACACAACTAACTAATTAATTACTTAACCGTAAAAAAATAAAATCAGGGCTTTAGATATCTGTAATTATTTGTATTCAGCTGCAACCAAAGCTCAAAGAGCAATCCATTCGAGAATATCGGAGGATTGACGAGGCAATCTCAGAATTAGCACTCCTTCGTCCCGCCCTCCCCCTCCTTTGGGACAGCGCATCTGATGGCGGGCATATTATCACAAACTATTTCTAAGGCCCATCTTTCGCTATATTTTGGACTTCCACTTTAAAGGCCAAATTAGATGGTTAATTTTTCGAGATTTTACTTTCATTTCCGAGGCTTCACCGATGGAGTCATCGAAAATGAACCGTCTAAACATCGAACGTTCACCGTTCACGATTCACGCTGGTATCGCGGTATCGCAAAATTGAACGATAAACGGTGCATCGTCCAATTTGGCCTTATGATTTCAGTGAAGGGTCTGAGAATGTAGTATCAATGGATCTTCAAAACTTCTCCACAGATCCAGATCAGTGGTTCTGTCCAGTCCTTTCATTTAAAGATTAGACTATTGATGTTTAGGTACATATTGTAAATTGCGGTGAAGCGTAGGATCTTTGTCCTCATTTGTTTGAGATAAGGATGACGGTAGACGCTTGGGGTGCAGTCGGAGGTCGGGATCCCAGATAGCGGCGCGGCTGCGCGGCCGCTGACCCGCTCAATACGGAGTATGGACTAAGTATAATAATAGAATAGAATAGAATAAAAATCTTTTTTATTAAAAAAAACTTTAAGAAGTACTTTTGAATCGTCGATGCATCTACCACTGGTTCGAAATGCCTTTCCTGTTGAGAAGAGCCAGCAAAAAACTCAGCGGTTGCTCTTTTCAAAAAAAAAAAATTACAATAGGTAATGAAACTATGCTCTGTATACAGTGCTTACACGATGAAATTTCCTAAGTCCAATACAATACAAATACAAATAAATACAATCCAATGCATGTTAAGACGAGTAGACAGAAAGCAGACCGGCATTCCCGTTGGATTAATAAATTTTCAAAGGGAAGTACAAAGGTGAAGACTTTTTGATTCCACGCATCCCTATGATTCTAAACGACATGCCTTTCGACTTACGATTTTTTTTTATACACTTAAAATAAAGTTTTTTAATATTTAAACGCAATGCTGTTTTTGGTTATTTAATATCTTAACTAGTCTCGAAAATATAGAGCTTTAAAGTATCCTGTTAGACAGAGAGTGCTTTACTGACATGTGGCGTTACAAATTCAGTAGCTCCACACTCCATTATTTAGGTTATTTTTAGATTTTTTGCAAATCCGTCACTGTTCTACGATCATGACGATATATCTACATGATGGTCATAATTGCTTTTTTTTATATCATAGCCAAGCTGAACTTACATAAAATTCTCCACTCCCCTGCAAATAAGTGGCTATCTTGTGCAAATAAGTGGGTTCGACAATAGTTATAATTGGAAGTTTAATCCTTAGCAGTTTTAAATACACTTTGCTTATCATTCCCTGAAATAATTAGTTATTTATGTATATTGTATGTATGTGGAACCTTCATGCGGTTACCGGTTTGTGCATGTTCAAACAAGTCCTTGTCGATTGGCATTTTTTGCTCATTAAACACTATATTTTACAATATTATCTTATCGGGGCTTATGTTTTATTTTCTGTAGCAGCTGTAACTTACTGTACGTACTTGGGTACAAGTACGTTTATCTCACGAAGTTACGGGCGTTTTACTTGTGGTTGCGTCGTGTACATGCACATTGCGTAAGTGTGCGTGCCTGTCAGGAGCCTAGGCGGTCAAGCGCGAGCAAGCTCTCGCTCATACTTATACAGATACGACACACACACAACCATGAGCCACGCGCCGTCGTGAATTGCAAGAACTATAATAATTTAAAGGCTATAGACACATATTTCGGAATAACGCGAGCGCAATATCTGTCAACTGTTTGGACAAGAAGGTGTGCGCACGTGCGTTTTTCAGAGCCTCCGCTACATTATAGCCAATTGAAGCAAGGTTGACTTGACGCTGAATTTCGACAGAATATAGGAAGTAGGCAGACAAACTGCATTAGAAATGCAAGCCGTTCAATCCAATACAAGCTTTATAGCTCAGTTACACAAAGAGAGTTTCTTGAATGTGAACGGAATTTTCAGCACACAGTCTTAAAATATATAATAATGTAATGTAATACTACTATCGAAAATTGTATGGAAAGTTTTCGCATAGGATAATCGCAAACTATTTCTTGCCACTCGCATTCAAAAAACTCTTCTTGGAGAGAGGAAAATATTAGTCAAGTTAATCATGGATTCATGGATAATATTTAAAAAAGTGCAGGTCACCAGACACAACGGTTGAAAGTGTGCTTCCACCCATATTCTACGCCAGCGGCGAACGCTTGCGCTGCGTTCAATTTTGCACGCCTTTAATTAAGCTTGATTCTTCATCATTGGGGCTTGTAAAAGTTTTATTTGTTTTACGAATGGAGCCATAACTAGTACCTATTATTACTTTGTTTTGTGTGATGTCCATTATAGTCGTGTATAATTTTATTGATTTATGTGCGCACTCGTATCCCTTAAAGACTCGTCGCATTCATGAAACTGGTTTGTGACGTTTGAGGGAGGATTACAATAATTTTGATGTTATGTGTATTTCAAAAGCCGCACTCAAAGTATTCAGATATTTTCTTTGAGTGTTTGTGATACATACATTTAGAGCCTCAATAGCCCAACGGTTAAAGATGCGGTCTGAAAACTGAAAGGTCGTAGGTTCTACTACAGGGTAGGTTGCACTATTGTCGTACCCACTCCTAGCACAAGCTTTTCGCTTATTTGGAGGGGAGAGGAGAATATAAGTCAACTTCAGCTTGGCACATATATAAAAAAAAATTGCAAGTATAAGATTAACTTAAGTACTTAACTAATTTTAACTTATTTATGTCAGTGTGCACTATTGTCGTAGGAACCCATTGCTAACACAAGCTTTCCGCTTATTTGGAGGGGAGAGAAGTTATTCTTAAAAAAAATTAGGTGTAGCGGAATGTATCCTTGTACCAATACCATTTACTGTTGATTTGGTAGTGGTGATATCCTAGTGGTAACTACGACCTTTTTTTTTAGCGGTCCGGGCTTCGAATCCCAAGCATGCATCTTCTAACGTTTGAAGCAGATAAAATATCAAATTTTGCTGTAGAGAAACATGCTGTCATACTTTGGGAAACAACGTGAGGAAACTTGCATGCCTGTGAGTTCTCTAAAATTTTCTTAAAGGTCTGTGAAGTCCTCCAATTGCGGCGTGGTAAATTATATTATGGCCTAAATCCTTCCCGTAGTGAGAGAATACCTTGTGGTGAGCTGCCGATGGGTTGTTAAATAATAATAATTAATGAAGTATTTCAAATGCAAGATCCGAGTAATTTTAGTGAAAGGCATAAAAAGTCTCTACGATTCGCTGTAATTTGCAGATTACTCCAGTTCCAAGTAACAGGGAGATATCATTGGGTAGTGGGAGCGAAAAGGATCGATAAAAAAATCCCATATTAGCAAAAATTCCAACCAAAGAGCCTCCGACATCGAAAAGCCTTAACAACTGTTTTATCTACATTCCACAGTCGAACGACAGCAATTTAATACCAAAATAGCTAGTTTATTATGCTGCTCACTTACGGACCAACTAAGTTGGCCCAATGTCTTCTACACATTCGATTAAGACTAGGTATAATAACTAACTATACCAGTTAATGAATTCTTTTCGGGAACAAAAGTACATATCAACTTTCATTTCACTTCGTGTCTATTTGCGTTTGGATCATATTTTGACCACTAAAAAGCAATCAATCCAAAATTAACATTCGAGTTGACGGAACGCGCCCGATTAAAAAAATTCGAAACTATGCATTTGCGCTGGTTAAGCAACATTGACTCAAGTCGGTGACTGCCCGACCGAATTCCAAAAGTTCCAAAATAAGGAATTTTCGATGGTTCTGTATCTGAAAGAATGTATGTTATTTACGATTGGAGGTTGGCGCCAACAAAGTCGGTTCGTCTGTGGTCAGTATTAGAAAAATGTTAAATAAAAATTTTCGGAATGGCCGCCGCTGCTGTTACCAGTTGATTTCCCACGAGACGGGCCGTGGATATTCAAATGAGTTGAATCGTAGATTGTGCCAGCTGCCTTGGTGTTGCAAGGTTAACTGTTGTTACTATTAATAAGGCAGATGCGTGGTGTTAATAGAAAGTCTTATTATTAACTTTGAAATTGACCATAATGGAGAGGGTTTTTAATGGTAGAAATATACTGCTACTTATAGGTATGCTATCCAATCCAAAAACAACAGATCGATAGTCGAAGATTGTGTTTTAGGTCCGGTGCCTTTACTCGAGCTATCTCTAATCAAAAGATGAGTTTCTTGCGAACGTTACTATTTGTCTAAAAAGTCCACACAATTTTTTTGATGATGATGAATATATTATTATATAACTAGCTTTTGCCCGCGGCTTCGCTCATTTTAAATTCGATTTTCAAACCCCTATATTATCCCCTTAGGGGTTGAATTTTCAAAAATCCCTAGCGCATGTCTATATCATAATAGCTACATATCTGTATGCCTTTGCGATCCTTCCAGTGGTTTGAGCTGTGCGTTGATAGATCAGTCAATCAGTGAGTCACCTTTTCCTTTTATACATTTAGATAGATAACAGAATTTACTATAGGTATATAATAATAACAAGTTACCCAGACTGAATGTGAACTGTGAGCACTGCATCGCAATGGAGGGTGACTCAAAAATCAACAACGCTTTATATTCTTGGCGCGTCCACTACGGCGGTGCTTTAAATGGTTATTCACGTATTTTCGCGAAACATTACATCTTAGCTTTCCGCTCCAGTTGATGCATTAAATTAGATTTCTATGTGAAGAAAATCGAGATGATACAAGTTTTTGAAATGTTGTTGTTTCACTAGTTGATGCCTGCAACTTCGTTCGCGTGGATTAAGGTGTTGTAATTCCCGCGGGAACTCTCTTATTTTCCAGGATAAAAAGTAGCCTATGTGTTATTCCACACTATAATCTATCTCTATGCCAAATTTCAACCAAGTCGGTTCAGTACTTTGTACGTGAAAGAGTAACAAACATCCATCCATCCATACTTACAAACTTTCGCGTTTATAATATAAGAAAGAAGGATTAGTAGGATATTCGTGAATCACAACGGCTTAGAAGTGCAGTTTCTTGCAGCATTGTGATTGAGGAATAAGGTCCTGGAGTTCAACGATTTAGTCACACCAATAAACTAGGCCATTTAAATGATCTAAGGCCTAAGTAGGCTACCATAATAAGGCAGTTATTTTGAAATCATAGACACGTCTTCAGCATCATTTATTTGAATAAACATAGATTTGTATTGTGTGCTCTTGTGCAATGACACGCAAAAACTAATTAGTAAAACTATCACCAACATTTCGCAACAACGTACGCTTAGATTAGTCCCAATAAATACAAGCAGACACTTGAATAATCGCTGATGTCAATCTAACTGGTGGGTTTGCGCAACGGCGCCTCATGCCAGCGACTCGACAGCGATTGCAGTTTGGCTTTCTGTTTCAGCTATCTTTCAAATAGCTTTTTATTGGCAGTTACGTAGTAGGTATTATGTCGTGAAGATATACACTTGCTAAATCTGTGTACCCTTGTATATCTACACGAAGTTATCAAGTACTTTTTTGGCCAGCTTGCACCGAAATGTTTAATCGGGTTTGGGCTTAGACCATTCAACCCTAGTTTGGGTAAATTTTGTACTTATGACAAGTTTTTATTTTCAAAGTTGACAAGTACAGGTAAGCAGGTATAGAAAATTTAAATTAAATATATTTAGATCACTAGCAAATAGACCTTAGGTTTCTACTGTTCCATGCACTTACTGCATTAACTTTAAAATACCAACAACATTCTAACGTCCTTTTGAAAAACATTTTGTTCTACGACTTTTTACAGTTTTTGGCGCTTTATATTGTGCGCTAATTTTTGAATTTTTGTGTGTGGTTTCAAGAGATGTCAACCTTTTTATTAGGCATTAAAACTAACGACCTCCAAAAAAAGTTTGTCAGTGGGAACCAGGAATCATCATGTTGACCAACCTCTGAAGAAATTGTCTTAATTACGAGTAAATAAAGTCGTGTTTGTTATTTCCAGACAAGAGGAAGCTAGGTCCCACTGCCAGAACGCGCCGTCGGCGGGCGGCCCGCCGCCGCGCCACTACTCGCTGCTGCTGTGCTGCTTCAAGGACCTCTGCAACCACGAGGACAGCCCGCTGGCCAGGACGAGGAATCTCACCGCCAACGACTTAGGTAAGCATCATCGCCAAGAAACCTCGCCTAAGAGCCCCCATAAGCGAGCTAGCATAAAATCTGATTTCACCCGCGTGTCCCACACTTCGACCATTTAGCCAGGACTAAGCAAGCGCACGCATTCCCCTCTGCCGAAGTACATGTACAAACGTACGGTTCAGCTTGTAAGTGTGACAGCTTTTGAGTTAGTGTGCGTTCATAGAGACATTAAGTATTTACAAGAGTGTGCAGAAGTGAGTAAATGTTTGCTGTACGTAGGCTGTACGTACGTTCCTCACCTCCCGCAGAAAGTGGCAGAATATATTCAGTACTAAATCTGCGTAAAGGCAAGTCCTTTCTGAATCGTTCAAGGTCTCACACGTCGCGTCCTGCCGAAACAAAACATGAAAACTCGTCTGAGGCATTTTTTATTTTATTGGATGACAAGATAGTCTTTGACTGCGAACTCACCTGATGGTAAGTGACCATGCAGTCTAGGATGGTTGCGGGCTAACTTGGAACGGGTATGGCAGTGTAGATTCAATCCATACCCCCTAATCAGTTTCTACACGGTATCGCGCCGGAACGCTAAATCGCTTGGCGGCACGTCTTTGACGGGAAGGTGGTAACTAGCCACGGCTAAAGCCTCCCACCAGACAAAAACATTACCCTCCTTCGCCAGTCGGGTACTAGCTTCTCTGCGAAGGTAAATGTTTACATTATCAATCAAGCTCTAAGAGAGAAAGAGGTAGGTGCACATTTCTTCGAAGCGATAATAATAAAATACATAACACAGTCTATTTTACGAGAATTCAATAAAACAGAGCAGTTTCCGCGAACAAAGATATTATTCTACGGCCGCTTATCTAATGTAAACAGTGAGTCAGTAGCAGTGCATGCTGCCAGTACTTGGGAGCTGTTTGGAATAAGAACAAGTACACATTTACGACTTTTTACTGTACAACAATTTGTCCTTTCGCCTTGAGAAAGACACAGAATTCAAAAAGGAAAAAATGTCACACAAAAACAAGTAGGATTTATCTTATATTTAACTTTCTTGTGAAAGATTCCTTTTTTTAAAGAAAAAGTCAGAGATAGATTTATATATTTTTTTTATATAACGCTAGGCTGCGATCACACCTGATAGTAAGTGAAGATGCAGTCAAAGCTTGCCTAGAAAATGCCTATTCACTCTTGATTTGAAGGTACCCAAATTGTAGTTATAGGGAAAAACGGAAGCCGGAAGGATTATACTCATAATTACTAATCTAGCAACTTTCTCCACTGTTGGTTTCGTGTTAATTTATGTGTGCTGAGTAATATGGTGTTCTCACTGCGTCAATGCATTTTAACCAATAGCGGGAGGGTACCAGCCAATCGGAGGCCATTGCGATCGTTACACTAGCGCAATCATTTTTAGAGAATCAACATGCCGTTCGTCAATGTTTTGTTTGATGTAATGTAAGTCGCTGGCGTGTACTTGTTCTAACATTTGAATATTACATGATATTACTTCGACTGTACTGGTGCCTTACGAATTGATTAATTCTTGTGCAATAAATATGTATTGTTTATATTCCTATCTGTGACGCGTATATGATTATTATAATTTATATCACACATAGTTCATATCAAAGGCAATAGTATAGCATCAATAGACTAAAATGATTAAATGACAAAAAAAAAAATGCCTTCGTTTTAAATGCTTTAAAAAATATAAGAGAAGTAAAATCCGCAATGGCACCACATACTTACTTATTTTATTTTAATCATATAAAATATATATATATGTATTAAAAGAAAAGGTGACTTACTAACTAACAGACTGACTGACTGATCTATCAATGCAAATCTCTAATCACTAGACGGATCGGGCTGAAAGGCATATACAGATGCTATTATGACGTAGGCATCCGGTTAGGAAGGGTTTTTGAAAATTCAACCCTGAGTAAAATATGGGTTTGAAAAACCGCGGGCAATAATCTGTCATATTATACATTATTATGCGTGATTTAAGTCGAGAATATAGACAGTAGCTATACCTACCTACTAATGACACCTAAACCAAGAGTTCGCCACTTAAATTAAACGCAATAGAATTTTTAGTACTCAGCTAATTATTCGCTGAAAGCCATCTTGTTAATGAGCCTTGGTCAAACACGACGCAGCACAGAAACGACGCCAAAAAAAAGACGCCCAGAAGTTGTAATATTATGTTCAAAAAACAAAATAGCATTATAACAACGTTATCGATGTCGATCAACACTACCACGTTGGGCGAATAATAATGGGGTGCAGCTAGGGTTGAAAATTCTCAAGAAGCTGTCGCGCGTTCAACGTCTTTCTCGTTGCTCTGCATATTATACTGTTTCATTTATGTATTTCATTCGAGTACCTATAATGTTCTGCCGTGCTGCCGCGCCGCGTTTTGTCTATCAGTGGGTTTAGTTCAATGAAATGTGCATACGCAGAATACCACCCAGCACCCTGTATCGTGTGGGATGGTAGCCGGAACTCGTACGCATATATCGAATGGCTAATGTATAATGGCGACGATGCAATATGTGATACTCTGTTCTGTAGTACCAGGAATGCGTCGCATAACGTTATTACTGTATTTGATAGGAAATATCGTGTTTCTTTCCGCATCCCGCGGGATTCTTCCCAGTTTGATGGGCAAGCCCTTATATCATCAGAATATAAAGTCCATGTTACTAACTAGTACTAGATACTTATTACTAGCTCTATGGTCGCTAAGGTCTTCATAAGATAGCTCAGAATCACTCGGATGGAGAGAGACATGCTTGAAGTACTCTTGCGTGGTCAAATCAGAAATTAGTAGAATATCCAAAGTACATAAAGAGCTGAATGGTTTGCGAAGCTGCAGTAACGTTGGGCGAAACATATAGTTCGAAGAATCGATAAATATTGGCAATTTGTCACCCAAGGTGCCAGGAAAGCTGTTAGCTACCTCGTACTGAAAAACGCAGCTTTAGTTGACGGGGCACTATTTTTAGACGACATAAAATATTTCGCAAATACCTGAAGCAGGGGCCAAAATTCTCCCAGCCACCCCGGTGCCTCGAAGAGCACGTAAAGCCATCGGTCAAAGCGCCTTTTGTCACACGTCCTATCTTTTCAGTACGGAAACGTAGTAAAAAAACTTTGGGAACAGTGAACTCTGCAGCAATCGTGGAAAGAGAATAGAAACGACAGGTTTTAATATGGCTAAGGCAGCTCATCTCTCTCCGGTCGTGGTGGACTTCATCCCCTTGGGCTATAGAGAGACAAACACACACTTAGGTATCTCCCTCGCTAAGGTACTAAATAGAAGAAATCTTAACTGTTTCTACTTTCTTGTTCGACAGAAAACAGCGTCGCCAGCGAGCGCGGCGCGTCGTACAACGGCGAGGTGTGGTTCAAGGCGGCCACGATCGCGGTGCCGGTGTGCGGCGCGCTCATCCTGTTCCTGCTGGTGGCCGTCGCCGTCCGGCTGCTGCGTGCTGACGCGCTGCTGCAGGCCGACAGGAAGCTGAGGTGGGTACCAGACTAACGCGCCGACAGGAACCTGAGATGGGTACCAGACTACCAGTACAGCGCGCGCGTCGTTTAAGGCGAGGTGTGATTCAAAGCGGCCACGAGTATTCACTGCGTAGAATGAGTATCCTCTAGAATCCTACCAAGCATGTCGCCGAAACGGATAGGTAACACTGTGAATACCTACCTTTGTACGTCTTGTTGCTCACAATCACCTCGCAATGTATTGTGAGCAACAACTCAAAACGTGGCACGCAGTGAGGGACGGATATTGACATAGCTGTGTCTCATTCTACCTTGTTTGACATCGCTATACTGCATCTCTTTCCTGTGGGAGTGAAAAGGAGATATCATTAAGTCTATATCTCTCTGTCTACGATCTGTATGGACTGGATCTCTGTCTACGATCCAGTGGCTCCATGTGACTCTCTGATTTCGTCGTACCTAATTATTTGACAAAATCTTGTTGAGTTGAAAATGGACTCAAAAAATTAGCGCTCGCTTCTCTCACGTTGCTTCATTTGTCAGTCGAACATCTAAAAAGCGAATTGTTTGTATTTTCCAGGGGCGGTTACATGACTCCGCCGCAGCACAGTACGGATGACGTCAAGAAGGTGTGGGTGGGTCCCTCCGCCCCCCTCCTCATGACGTCAGGAGGCTGCCTCGTGGCGGTGGAGCGCGCTCAGCTGGTCGACGTGCCCCCCTGCCAACAGCTCTGTGATATCCAGCGATAGACTACCGACCAACGAGCGAGCAATCTCTGTCGCCCGCTGTACCGTGAATTGACGGCGTGTAGTATACGTCGGCGGAAGACGAATGTGGGAACAGACGCATCTCGTCTCCCCATTCGCGCGAATGTGTAAATACGCCTTCACGATTGTGATGATGACAATCGTCATTATCAAGTTAGTAGGCGCTAGGCAAGATGATAAGGCCCGATATTCACCAAAGCGGAGATGAGCGGAGAACAATCTCTCATCACCTCTCACATCACCTCTCCGTGTAGCTAGGTCCGATATTCAAAGAGAAGATAAGTGGAGAATAAGAGATGTTTATTATGTAACTATTATTCCTACATCACCTCTCCGCTTAGCGTCAGTGAATGTCTCATTTTTCATTGGAGTGAAGACAAAAGAAGATACGGAGCGGTGTGCTAGAGTGGAGAGTAATGATCGTATGGTGAGTGCGTGTGCAAACTTCACTCCACACCACACATCTCTCCGCTTTCACTCTTCTCTTCTCTCCTCTCCGCCTATCTCCGCATTGATGCACACCAGGCCTGAACCATTTTAATAAAAGTGTTAACTATTATTGCGTAGAACATTTTGCACGTAGATTTTTAGTATGAGAAACTACGTGTGTGTATTTATTGGACGGTTCAGTGTAATCGCTTATTTTAATTTAATCTTTTTGGTCACGGTTGACCTGCGGATTATGTCAATTTTATCGGTTAATTGTTTGATGGCGCTATCAAAAACGTGATAGAATAAACCCATCACATACGAGTATCGTGATAAGATTTTTTAATCAAAATGTTACAATATAACATATCTATAGCCAATCTAATCTTATTACTATAAAAAATCATGCCCGCGTGGAATGGTTTAATACTGGCTGTTTTTCCCCGCTGAACAGCCAGGCTGATTCTTTGCGCAAAATTTGAGCCAGCCCTTCTGTCACCAGATGAGGCAATTAACCGCGAAATACTTGTAAGATTGTTTTGCATTAGGCCAACTTGTAGCTCTTATGACACGTCATTAATCTACCACCGGTTCGGATTGCAGATTCTGCTGAGAAGAGCCGGCAAGAAACTCAGCAGTTGCTCTTTTCAAAAAAAAAATTGACAATAGGTAACAAAACTATGCTATGTATACAGTGCTTCCACAATGATGCTTCAAAAATGCATACGTAGGTACACACAATCCAACGCACGTCAAGACGGGCAGACAAAGCAGACCCATTCCCGTTGGTTGCACCCGTTCACGAGCATGACGCATGAAGGACAAGTATGGACTTGCCCATGCCAATCATGCAAATTAGGTCCACGTCAAGAATCTGTAAATTTGATCTCAGTGTCCGGCCGTCGCTCCACGGTACAGCGCGCGCGTATACCAAATCTACCACAATGTATATTTAACTTTATCTTTGTAAGCGCTTGTGTTCCTTTATTGTAAATGTAATCAATTTTGACTCGTCTCTTTGAGATCAGCGGCCTGCGATACGACTGTGTGAGAAAATCGTATTCATTTGACAGCTATGTTATTGATATTACTTATCGACAGTTCCGTAGAACAAAGTCACATCTGCTAAATTCACAACTTGAAATTTGAGCCTTAAAACTAAAACTTCCAAGGCTCAAATCTCAAGTTAGGATTTTAGCAGATGAGACTTTGTTCTACGGAACAGTAGATATATTAATTGGTAAATGAAATCATACGTTTTAAGCTGTCGAATGAATATAATTTTCTTAAGCGATCGCACCTCAGAGGCCTGTGACATGCAATTGTGTAATAAAATCGTATTCATTTGATGGTTAATGAATTGGAAAATGGAAACCATAATATGATTTAAGCTGTAAGCAATGGATACGATTTTCTTACACATTTACACGGATGATTGTCTATTAATCAAATACATAGTGTGAACTTCGATCGATAATTTGCAAGATATGTAATCCCATAAAATCTCACAGAAAAATAAGTTCTCAACCACGATTGTGAACTTATTTTTAGTGAGAAATCCAATGTGTTCGATGTGTAACATGTAAAAGTTAAATATGTACTTTTAGTGAATTTTAATAATGATGCTTGCAGTGAAATTTATTTTCATTTCACTAGCTCAAAAAGGGCGCCTTTGCGCGGTCTAAAACTAGTGAGCAAAAGACGTTTTTGCTCACTGGTTTTAAACCGGTCTCACTCAGTGAGAAAAAGTGTTGTCTCAAGACAAGTTCAACTCGTTTTCTCACTGGTTTTAGACACGAAAGGCGCCCTTTTTGAACTAGTGAGGTGAAAAGTTGTATATATCACACGATAGCAAAGTTTTTGTTTCTTGTGTCTTTGAATCCCTCTTAGGATTTTACCTAGACAGTCGGAACAAAAATGAACTTTGCTATCTTGTTGAACAAAAAACTATTTCGCTGATCTCGTATGTGAGAACTTCTCCTTCACAGACACTTTTATATGGGACTGCATATATCTTACAAATTACTGTTCGAAGGGTCTGACGGTCTGTCCCGCCACAGTGCTAGTACGACACACCGCAACACAACAATCTGTTTGCACCTCTAGGGAGTAAATCAGTGATACTAGTTCAATGATTAATTAAATGTGACCTTTACAATTTTCGAACTACCGACGAGTTAGATAGTAACAAAAAGAAATATTTTTGTACCCTCTATAATGTAATAATAAATAACCTTTGTAAATATAGAGCTTTAAGGATGTATACTATAAAGAACGTTTTCTGAGTACGACTTTTTGCTTTGACATAACTCATTAACTATGTAGGTTAAGTGTTTATAGTTCTTGCAATTCACGAGGGCGCGTGAGCTTTACTTGTGGTTACGTCGTGTACATGCACATTGCGTAAGTGTGCGTGCCTGTCAGGAGCCTAGGTGGGAGCGGTCAGGCGCGAGCAAGCTCTCGCTCGCACTTATACAGATACGACACGCACACAACCATGAGCCACGCGCCCTCGTGAATTGCAAGAACTATATCTATAAAAGAGTACCTGTCGGTACGGTTTGACTGACTTACTGACTGAAAGGCAGGAAATGAACTAGTTTTTAATATGTATGTATTTATATTTAATAGTGTATAACGCCACTTACGGACTATAAACTCCAGAAACTTTGGTTCACCAATCAGTAGGGTTAGTACAAGTTACCACGTGTCGACAACGTTAATCGATTTCAAATATAGAAACACAATAACGTCAAAGTAAAATGGACTTAAATACCTTTGGTTTAAGGTTTGACTTCGTCTATATGCATATCTAGCCGGCCCAAGCGGAAACTTAGTTAAATAAATAAAAAGACGTGTGGCACTCGGGGACTGCCGCGGCATAGCATTTTTTATCAACGCCATCTAGCGGTGAGAGGAGTCCCGTGTCAGGTTATTTTCATTACGGAATTTCTGGATTCGGTCTCCACGCTCAAGGCCCGCGATAGAAGCTATGCAATAGCTTAAAATTGATATTAATATTATTATTAATAATCATAGTACTGAATGAATGTTTAAGTCCAGTTTAAATTACCTGATGTAGTTTGGTATTCGAAATGAATTAAGGGTGTCGAGGTATAAAAACTGGTAAAAAGGTAAAAAAGGGTACTGAAATGTTTATTGGTACAGTATTGTTAGTGCAAAAAGTCGAACTCGGATAATTGGAAGTTGATTTCTGATAAGGATAGTACAAGAGACAACCGTCAAAAGACCTATAACTGACAAAATTCTCGTCTTAGTTAGACTTTTAGCGATTGTCTCTTGGACTAAAAGTAAAATCTATTGAGAGGAGCCTAGTCTTATGTATCTGAATTTTGTATCATTTATCCTTTTTACTCGCAACAGATTTTACTTGTGGTCGAAAGAGTCGGAACTGTATTTTTAAAAATAGAGCGATTGTTTAAAAAAAGCGAACTTAGCATGGCAACCCTGAAATAATAATATCATTTCACATTTCAATTAATTTTTTATAAGGTTATTTTTACGTCGACCATTAGGTACATGAAATATGTCTTGTTTTACTCTTTCTCAGTCATGAAAAAGGTGAAACATAGACAGCTTCTGTGACGTGAAAACCCCTGTGGAAAAACCTATAGCAAAAGTCCATGCAATTTCGTTCGAGTTTATAACGTATTTTTCACAATACTGTATAGTTATTATAGCACTGTATAGTTCTTTCAATTCACGAGGGCGCGTGAGTTTTACTTGTGGTTACGTCGTGTACATGCACATTGCGTAAGTGTGTGTGTGCCTGTCAGGAGGCTAGGTGGGAGCGGTCAGGCGCGAGCAAGCTTTTATTCCCACTTATATAGATACGACACACACACAACCATGAGCCGCGCGCCCTCGTGAATTGCAAGAACTATAGTTCATGTGATGTTTGGTCTTCAATCTTCATTATCCGTCCTAAAAAAATTAAAAAACAGCAACATTTAATTTTAATCAAATATTTTTATTACTTATGAACTGTTTTTTCAACTTTTTACATTTATTCAATAACACATTGATTATTTATTCGTATAATCAAAATCTATTGTTATTTTTACACATTTTTGTATTATCTATAGGTTTATTTTTCATTTTCCCTTTTTTTAATTTTTCGACCACTATTCAGATGTTGACATATACTATAAGCTTCCTCAAAGGTGCCTTAACCTTTTTATATAAGTTTTATAATATAATTATAATTTAAGTGTTTTATTGTATAGGTGCAAGTGAAATACTCCATAATGTTAAATAAATAAATAAGTAAATAATGAATTAATGATTATACCTGCGACTTTATGTAAATATGTATGATGTATAAAGCATAAGCGAATAAAATGAAATTATTTTATAAAAACAGTGTTTTTGTTTACCCCAATTAAATAATAGTTAAGTGTACTTAATCAACATCACGTGGCAATCTTCTAGGCAAGCGCGCTTCAATGTAGACCTTTATTGGATAATGAACATACCACACTGATACCAAAGACAAAGTAGCCAAAGTATCACAAAAAAAGTTATTGACTAGTTGATCCCCGTGACTTCGTTCACGTGTTTTAATTCCCGCGGGAACTCTTATTTTCCGGAATAAAAAGTAGCTTATGTGTTATTCCAGACTATAATCTATCTCTGTGCCAAACAACCAAATCGTTGCGGCGTGATTTAGTAACAAACATCCATCCGTCCTTTTTTTTATTGAAGTGTTAACCTACACTTAATAAAACTGATTGAAGAAAGTAGATACATATCACTAATTTCGTGGCTGACGTGTGGTTCGGCCGTGGTGTAACGGTTAACACACTCGGGCGCGATTCCCAGAGAGATGTGGGTTCGAATCCCGCCGGCCTCGGAATTTTTGATATGTATTTATAAATCTATTAAATCCATCCATCCATCCATAAATCCAAACTTTCGCATTTATAATATTAATAGGAAGGACTAGAGTCTACTCGTAACTCGTAAAACGTAGATATTATAATAATTTATAATTTTTCTCGAAGCGCATCGTATCAAAACATATCCAAGGAAGTGTTTCGACATGATATTTAAATGTTATCAGATAAAATCTCTTATCAGCTCATCTTGAGGTCTTAATAATTATGAATAAATTATATTTTCGATATAATTAATACGAATATGTATTAATTAATACTAGCTAATGTTACTTCAGCTGACTTTATCTATAAGAAACTAACTGTCGATTTATATGATTAAAATAATTTGTAGAGATTGTTGAGCTGAAAGTTTCAAACTCTTGAAAAAAAAAAATAGAGTAGGTAGGTACCTAGCGGCAGTATGAATAGCAAAAAGGAATCTACTTAATCATCACTTGAAAAGTAGTGACATTTTTAACCGACTTTCAAAAGGGAGGATGTTATCAATTCCGCGGTTATCTCTTTTTTTCTACATTTTCATTCAGTCACTTTCCTACAGTTCACGTCTATTTTCAATCTCTTTATCAATAACACTAAAATTAACACTCCATTTACCTTTCCACATGTAAGTCCCGCCAGAATCGTTCCGAAGATAAACAGACAGAGAAACAAAACTTTTAAAACTTGTGCTTGGATTACAAACAGACACTTTAATTTTATTTATTTCTATAGTTATGCAAACTTTATAATATTTTGAATACCATTAATAATCATATTTCCAAATTAATGACAAGATCTGAT
The DNA here is from genome assembly GCA_933228805.2 of Hipparchia semele. Taxonomy (NCBI): domain Eukaryota; kingdom Metazoa; phylum Arthropoda; class Insecta; order Lepidoptera; family Nymphalidae; genus Hipparchia; species Hipparchia semele. The sequence continues at coordinate 2,920,473 of OW121723.1, read as the reverse complement.
AGAGATAAAAATCGTTCTGGTTAATTAGGTAGTCTATATAAATTAGTTCTGCACAGAAAAAAAACAGTTTCATGTTTATTGTAGTGACGGACAAGTACTAAAATTAGTCAGAAATTAAAATATACCAATTAAAAGTGTCTCTACCATTTACAGAATAGGTAAAGTAGATAAATAAGTTATAAGGTAAGTAGTAAATACATAATAATAAATAAATAATTAATCTACAATGATTTTAATGTGTAAATAAACGATAACTTAACTCAATGCTAAATCTATAACATTCTAAATCAACCTAGACATACTTTCCTATAGCTACTTTGTAAATATACATGCCTACCCTGAATTTGCTAGAATAAAAATATTGCTCCGTGCCAGATTTTAAAGTAGGACAAGTGCTTAATACCTAAGTAGTACCTACCTATGAACTTAATTACAGCTTACAATTCCCATAAAATCAGTTGGCATTTGAATAAATATCACATTTCAAAAGAGTTTCCAATAGATAAATACCTTAAAGACATCTAAAGCATAGGGAATATATTTTACTTTAACGAATTATTTTTATTTTTAGGTCAAAATGACAAAAACAGAACAAGTCAGTGACAACGAGAAAGGAAAAGTTCTAAACTTTGATCATCTCACGTTTTGGGTTGCGAATGCAAAAACGGTTTGTAGCTAAGTACTTATTTGTTAAAAAAAAAAAAAAAAACAAAAAAAAAAACCTACCTTGGTCAAACAAAAAGTTTGGCCAACCAAAGAGGCAATGAGATTTTTGTTTTAATACTATAATACATATATATATAGAAGATATTCGAATAATTTAATGGTCATTTAAATGTTAGTTTAGGTACCTACTTTGTAAATTATTTAGTCACTACTTAGGTGTAAATAAAAAAATCAAAGAAAAAATATTTGTGAACTAATAAAGTTATTTATTTATTTTGTATAATAAAGGCCTCAAGCTACTTCGTGACTAGATTCGGCTTCAAACCTTTGGCGGTTAGACAATCTACAGATGATAGACCAGTCGTATCCTACGCCGTCCAACTGAATCAAGTAAGTTTCAAATACTTTATATTGGCATTTGAATCTGAAATATTACATATATTTTAGTATGTTTATGTGCCTAATATTCCCCTTTCCCCACCAAATTAAATGAAGCTTGTGTTAGGAGTAGGAACGACAATAGTGCGATGGGTGGGGCTTGAACCTTTTGGCCCAAAAGGACTGAAGCCCAAAAGTTTTGGGCTTCAATCCGGCCATTTACGTTATGTTTAGGTGCGGTTGTGAACTGAAAACTGAAAGATCGCAGGTTCGAACCTCATCCGTAGGGTCAGATGTCCAACAATGAAACAGTGGTACACAATAAAACACTGTGATAGTTCTAAAATTCTGTGTTGCCATTTCGTGCATTATATTGCGTTAGGACACTCTCGTGAACCCCCCGCCCTAGCCCAATTTGCATCGACGCCGCGTGCGAGAAGATGTGTTTGCGGAGCATTTTTGGTTTTTTTCGACAAAAAGTAAGTATTTTTAGCATTCTTTATAGATTTTTTACTAAAGTATGGTTGAAAATTTCATAAATTTCATGATTAATTAGCATTACACACATTTCGTAGATTAATGTGCAATAAATTATATCTTAAAGTGTTACAATTTAGTGGGTAAAAAATTGAGATTAGTAAAAAAAACCTTAGGTAGTTCACAATGAAACAGTTGCACAGTAACACAATGAAACACTATTTCAATGTGTATCATTTTATTTTATTATGTACCGTATAATTGTACATACATAATATCATGTACTTTCCGGGCAAATTAATAATTTTTGTGGCTACAAATTCACAAATTAATCTTATTAACATTAAATTTTTTATAATACCAGTAATAGTACTGGTAACCTGATTAAAGTTAATTAAAAATTAATCCTTTTGTGATTATTAACTCAAGCATTTTTTTTTATTCACCTACTCCATAAATTACACAAAAGTCGAGACAATACTATTAATGTTTCATTGTTGAATTTGTGGTGTTTCATTGTGTACCACCACTGTGGACACAATGAAACATTTCCCATTTTTTAGTTTATAATTTTTTGCCGATTGATTACATATTAATTAAAAAAATTGTAAATGAAATCCGATGCCGAATAAAATTACCTACACACCTGTAAAAAATTAGACTTCTATCTGTAAAAATAAAAGGTGCATGAGACTTTGAATTTTTTGTGTTTCATTGTTGAACACATGACCCTACTCGAACAAGCTTTCTGCCTATTTGGAGGGGTTAGGAGGATATTATTAGTCAACATCAGCTTGGCTGATATCAACGCTGATATTAAAAAAAAAATTTGATGTTTATAAATTACTAGCTGACCCCCGCGACTTCGTCCGCGTAGATTTTGCATTTATACTTATTTTAAGAATACTGCCGAAACTAATACAAAAGAAACGCGAGTTTCGGAACGCGACATTAAACTCCTCCAACTATGTATTCTGTGCTCCAACGCACACACGCACATTGTTTTGATAGCTATGATCTTTGACGTTAGGAACACACCTACATTGCTTAGACAACAGTGAGTGCTTGTAATTTAATATGAACTTTATACCATAGCAATAAAGCTCAAATTGACTACGTTTTAGTTTCAAATCATTTGTATGGGAAAAAGAAAAGGGCTATTTTTAGGGTTTTTCAAGCAATAATTCTAATTTTTCTCGCCGTAAAAACCATCCTTGAACTTCAACGAACATTTTAAAAAAAGATTTGGCCAAATTGGTCCAGGCGTTGTTGAGTTATGCGCTTACAAACACATTTTGCGATTCATTTTTATATTATAAGATAAACTTATAATTTCTTTATAAGTATTCATGTTACATAATATTGCTATTAAAATAATTCAGGCGATAGATAAAAATTGACTTTTCTAATGTGAGTATGTAATTAAATAATTATCACTTGCTACGCTGAAGAAAATTATCGCGAGGAAACCTGCATGCCTAGAGTTCTATATAATGTTTTAAAAAGTGTGTGAAGTGGACTATAACCTTCACATCGAGAAGCCCAGTTTTAGGCCTGATGGGTTGATATGACTCATGGACGGAAATCTTTCAGATTACAATAATATTCGAATCGCCGGTAACAGAAGATGGGGAAATATCACAAGACTTGACAGCTCACGGGGACTTTGTGAAGGACGTCGCGTTTGAAGTGGCCGATTTGGATGCAATCGTGCGCAAGGCGGAGAAGGAGGGCGCGGAGATTGTCAAAGATGTTACGGAAGAAAGCGATAAGACTGGAGTCGTCCGATACGCGGTTTTGAGAACGGTAGTTTTAAATTTACAGACTTTGGTCCCACTATCAGATTAAAAATAGCTTTTAAAATTCAAATAGACCTACAAACCTACAAAGTGCTGGTGAATCTACCACTGGTTCAAAATCCGTTCACATGAGTACAGTGCTTTACTGTACCATATTTAGAAAATTCTCTGTTTTTTTGGTCACACAATTTAAAATTTTGGCGCCCAATATGGGACCCATATTATGGGACTTGAATTAGTTTTTATTAATTTCAGTATGGTGATAATACACACACATTAGTAGATCGGTCCAAGTATAAAGGAGTTCTGTTTCCCGGATTTGAAGAAGCGGAAGATGATCCAATAAATACTCTACTGTAAGTACCTATATGTTCAAAGCTTGGTTCAGTTCAAAGATATTTTTTTATTCCATGGCAAGACAACCCTTGACATGGTAACTGATCTGATGTGTGAAGTGTGTTAGTTCTAATGTAATTGACTACTGCTGACTAAGCTAAAATTATAAAAATTTAAAAACATGCCTGCCCAGCCAAAAAACGAGCTGAAATTAAATACCACAGCTTATCACAGTTTACTTTGGAATCTTATTCACATTTCTGAATAATATTTTTTGTGAATCACTGGATATTCAACTATAGTGTTATCCATATTTTTTTGGAATGTACTAATTTTTCTAGATGATGATTATATACTTAATTATATATTTTTTTAAATATTTGTTATTATACATATAAACCTTCCTCTTTAATCACTCTATCTATTAAAAAAACCCGCATCAAAATCCGTTGCGTAGTTTTAAAGATTTAAGCGTACATGGGGATATGGGGACAGAAAAAGCGACTTTGTTTTTTATACTATGTAGTGATTTAGATGTGGTTATTCAAGGGGCGGACCAACAAATTCCTAAAAAGCCGGCAACGCATTGGTGGTGCCTCAGGTGCTACAAATGGTCATGGGCGGCGGTAATCACTTAACATCAGGTGGCCTGCTCGTTTGCTCGCTAAAAAAAAAGATATTGTTTACAGACCAGCCACCAATTTGAGTTTCGTAGACCATGTGGAAGGCAACATGGCAGATGGGACGCTCGAGGACTCCGTGTCTTGGTACGAGAGAAATCTCAACATGCACAGGTAGTACAAACCATAAGTACAAACTTTTTTACTAACCTAACTAGAGACTAACTGCCCGAACCGTTTTTTAAATTTTGACGATGAGCGCTGTGGTCTTATAACTGGGAGGTCTCGGGTTCGATTCCCGGCGGGAGCAATTTGGGAATTTATAATTTCTCAATTGTCTCTAGTCTGGTCAGGTGGGAGGCTTTGGCCGTAGCTAGTTACCACCCTACCGTCAAAGACGTGTCGCCAAGCGATTTAGCGTTCCGGCACGATGGCGTATAGAAACCGATTAGGGGTATGGGTTAAATTACACTGCCATACCGTTCCCAAGTTAACTCGCTACCATCTTAGATATTCACTTACCTACCATCAGGTGAGATCGCAGTCAAGCACGATCTTGTCATCGAATAAAAAAAAGTAATTCTATCAAAAACCAGGACCTTAGTATGGGTCACCTCTACAATTAGGTATCATTGGACAATGAATCCGATTAATTAACAAACAGATTAATTTGAACAATTCCCATCAGGTTCTGGTGTGTGGACTACAGTCACGATTTGGTGCCATATTCCTGCATCAATTCTGCCTCTGTTATCAATCAAACGGAAACCGTTCTTGTAAGTACCTAGACCTGCTTGAACTATGTATAAACTTACATAAATACGTAGCTGCATCGGATATATATTGTACACATATAGTAGGTCAAAACGTGAACTTTTGTTTTTTATGTTTGAGACCTATTACTGACTTAATTATTCTTATATTTAATGACTTATTGTCTATTGTATTGTCTAGTTGCTTGGTTGGGGAAGTAAGCAGTGCTTAGCTTGTTACTGCATGTTTGACCGTACAGATTTTTTCTGTTGGCGGATTATAGCAAAATAATTCTAACCTTTTCTTGCTAATCACGAACTTCCGCAAAGTAACACCTGCTTCTATCCAATATTATTGCAAAATGTTCGATATTTTTTTTTTCAAAACAGCTATCCCTGAACGAAGCGGCGAAGGGCATCCGTCCTACCAGCAAAGCATCCGAGTTTGTCAAGGCGCTAGGAGCGTCGGGCGTCGAGCACGTCGCTCTTTACACTGACGACATTGTTTCTACTGTAAGTTCACAGTTCAGTGATGGGTAATATATTTACTATTTAATTCAAAGGGTATGCAAATTGTGGGAAGCGCATGGGATTTTGGAGAAATCGAGGGAACTCTTCAAATTTTATAGGCACAATTGCTATAGGTACTTTCAAGTGGCGTTTGAAGTCGGTTTTGTTTTTTTTTCTCCCTACTATAAAGCACCATTATGTAACGGTAGCTTTATTTTATATCTACTACCATCTAGCCTGTGGGCTAATAAGTAATATTATTCTAACTTAAACTTCTACTAATTATTAACCTCTATATTTAATTTATAGTCCAATAACTGTCCTTAGTTTATTCTAACGAGTTCACTATGAGTTCACTATGTTCGCGTGACCTAGTTAAGTCGGTTTTGTAAAAAGGATTTTTACGTTGATATTATATTTAACAGATGCGAAGTCTTAAAGCCCGAGGTGCTGACGTCATAACATGGCCGCCAACCTACTATGATCTGATAAAGGAAAAGCTAAAGGACAGCAGTGTCACTGTGACAGAAACAATCGACGAGCTAAAGGAGCAGAACATCTTGATCGACTTTGACGAGAGAGGGTACATGCTGCAGGCGTTTACCAAGCATCTGCAAGTTCGCCCTACATTGTTCATAGAGATTATACAGAGGAGGAATCATAGGGTAAGGATTTTTCTTCACTCGGCTGTGGTATCGTCTAAGAATCGGCTAAGTGCGAGTTGGTTGTACACACTATTTAACACCAGTTATTATTTGCATCGAGCAAAAACAATTATTTGAACGCTCTTTAATTTTTAACTTTTATTTTTTTTATTATTATTTATTGTTACTATTTATTTTTTATAGTGGCAGTACAAACTGTGACAATTTCAAGTATAATATTACAGTTCATGAGATACAGCCTGTTGACAGACGGACGTAGGGACGGACGGATGAATAGACGGATAGCAGAAGCTAAGTAATAAGGGTTTTGTTGTACGGTTCCCTAAAAATGGTTGCATCAGTGTAGGTTTAGTGTGAACTTTGCAATCGTCTATAATATGGTGGTATGAAGTCTCATGGTTTTTTTCTTAATTTCAGGGTTTCGGAGCCATGAACTACAAGTGGGTATTTGAAGCGATCGAGCGTTTAGAAAATACTAATAAGGATAATTGAAAAAATACGACTAAGTACAAATTAATATTCGTTTACATAGTTCTTCAAAATTCTGCAAAATTCGTGGTGTAGGTAGTGTTGTAATCAGTAGGTATCTAATAATAATGTAATGTACCTTTACAAAAATTTTGTATTATACTTTACGGCTTTACCCAATAAAATATTCAATTCCTTACTCTTTGTTTTATTTAATTTTCGATTTATCTGAGCCTCCTGTAAATACAATAATCCAATACAATAATCCCGAAATACAATCCCTTCCTCAATGTTATTTCCACCTTTAGGTGTTCCCTAAAGGTTCGTGAAAACGAAATTGACAAAAAACGTCACCTAACTTATACGTTGTCCAAGCCTTTATTTTCTTTTTGGCATCTGCCAAATACCCTACGCCTATAAATTACCGCTTTTTTGTTTTCGGAATAATGTACTAAAATAATGTCGTACTTTATTGACGTTTAGTGAAGTGCCCTGTGCATAACAAACAACCACAGAGTATAACACAGTTCTTGAAAGACGATAAATCATTCACGATTATGATAAAAATAATTTGACTTTGTGTAAGTATTGTTTCTGTAAATTTAATAAAAAAAGGAAATAAAAATAGTAACTATGACTCCAATATTGAATATTTGCAAGGAATTAAGTTGAAATCTTGGAATTTAAGTTCAAACCAAGAGTAAAGAAATTTTTCTTTTCATTTATTTATTTTTTGACGGCTGCCTTAAAATGTAACTATGCACGCGTTAGTGAAGTGAGTTAACTTCAAAACGCGTGGTTAATAACGTCTAAACCAAGTTTAAATCAAGAGTTATGAGCAAATATACTTGGAAAATCACATACCTACCTACTTATTTATTTAACAAACTAGCTACGTAATTGGGTATACAAATGAAACAAGTAAAATTATTAAATACTAGCGGCTCGTCCTGGCTTCGCACGGCTGGACATTTATTTTTTAAACATTTTGGCATAAACGTACAGTAAATGCAGGACAACTGACATCAACGCGTAATTTTTAAAAAACATTTCACTGAGCAATTTTATTAAACTCGTAATATGTTTCGAATGGAATGTCCGATTTTAATAAACTAAAAAGTAATTTACAGGTATTTAAACTGCCTTGCTTGAGAAATCATTTATTTAGGTAAGGATTAAGGCAAAGGTATAAATAACTTGATCTGATTTATATACACTATACAATTTAAATTAATATCGGAGTTATCAGAAAATGAATATTTCCGCGTGATAAAATAATAAAATGGTGCCAGCCGGTGCGGCGGGGCACGGTGGCAGGTATCGGCGCGGAAGATTCCTGTGGTTCCTGTGGTGATCTTATTAACAATCGTTTCCTATAAGAAGCTCTGTGCGATCGCAGCCCCGTAAAAACAAATATTTAATATTTCAACCCAGACGAAGTCGGGGCAGGTCGCTAGTTAAACATATTCTGAAAGAAAACCTTAATTATTATTATTATCGATAAAGAACCCAAATCAACTTATTATTTTTTTCTGTTTGTCTGTACCGCAAACATATGTCAAATTAATTTATCTAAGTGATTAAAAATATATAATAAAATATAAGTACGTTAAATCAAAATTAAAAAGTATTTCATTAAATCGATTGAAAGTTCTTCTTAAATAAAATCGATTATTACTTCAAATCGAATCGGTAACGTGTGAAGGCGTCACTAAAGTCAAAATTTCTTGATCTGCCAAAAAGAAAATAAAGAATTGGACAATCTATAGCTTAGGTAGCCCGTAAAAGAGCATCAGATTCCAATTACAAAACATGGAGCAACATTTAAAAATACATATAAATATGTATAAATATCTATAGAAATAAAAATAAAATTAATGTAATCTACTGGGTAGGTACCTACCTACGTCTATAAAATACCAAGTTGTTTTCAACAGAAGTTGTCTATTGCAACGTGGGGTAGAGACGCATTGACGCATGCAAATTACAAGGCATGAATTGAGGTGGCTTACATTTTCATGCCGTATTTGTCTCAAGACGTAACATGTGGTAACGAAGACAAAAAAAATATAAAATTTTTAGAAACTAATAAATAACTACTAATTTGAAGTCAGCTTTTTAAGCCCCGATGCAAAAACGACGGGGTGTTATAACTTTGACGTGTTTGTGTGTGTGTCTGTCCGTGGCATCATCGGGATGAACCGATTTTGTATTTGTTTGTTTTTTTGTTTGAAAGGTGAATTAGTGGCACAAAATGGCGGATTACATATTTTTATATTAACGATTACTGACTATATTATTACTGACTAGAGATTAGGGCCCCAAGTCTGCTATTTTACATGTCATTTTCATTGGACCGCAATACAATTACAATACAATTATCATTGGTCCAAAATTTCGTAGTCTACTAAATTCACAATGGTCGTTCGATTTCTTATAATTGGATTGTAATTCAATGATACCTCGGTATTGGCATTAGCTTAAAAAGCGTTTGCCGAAATGAGTTTCAAAAAAAAACTACATATTAAAAACGTTTATTTAAGCTAGATTCAAAGCTAGATGTGTCAGTGGCAAACCATCGGAAAACAATTGTGACGCCATTGAATTAGTAGACTACCAAAATTGCTAAAAGTAGCAATTGGGTTGTCATTTATGGACAATAAAACTACAATTGCAATAGTAAGTCTACTATTGCAATTGTAGTTTGTTACAACATCCAGGGGCCCAAGTCGGGCCCCTGGATGTTGTAACATGTCGGGGGTGTTTGTTAATTTATTACACTTGTTTAGTTTTTTGTATTTTTACTCTACGTTTTTACAATAGATACGAATTGATTAGAATTATGAATGGTAGTCTAGTCAGTGACGCCACGCCACCCCGCCTCTGTCCAACCCAACACATCGACTTGTTTACCTCGCCTCGACCAGCCCCTGCTTCCATTAGCATATTGTTTATCACTTTATACCCGGCGGTATCTGGCTCCACTACGCAGTGGTGTTACGAAGTTACAGCATGACAAAACAATGCAAGCATAATACAAAAACAAATACCTACTTAATACAAAAACATGTTGACAAACAAATTGTTAATAAATAATTATTGTGTACTTACATAAAAATGAATTGATTTAATAAAAAATAGGTAGGTAAGGTACTTACGTTGATTTCTTACAGTTAAAGTTTTCCCACAATACTTGAAAAATGTACTTATATTGAGACCTAGGTAGAGAGTGACATATCTTTAAAAAAAAAGAGGTCACGCCGAAGTTGACTAATGTCCTCCTCCTTGATCCTCCTATCCCCTCCAAATAAACGGAAATCTTGTGTACCTGCGAATCTGCGACCTTTCAGTTTTCAGTTCACACCTTTAACCGTTGGGCTATTGAGGCTTTTCCCGAGCTCCCGTGGGATTTCTACAAAAACCCCGCGCAGACGAAATCGTAGGCAAAAGCTTGTCCCTTTTAATTAGATTGACAATATTGCCACAGTATGCAAAAGAGGCTCGATCGCAACCGGTCGAACACTCCACGCAGCTCAGACTACATACCATAAAGCTGTGTTCATACATCGGGAATATTGCCTATGTTAAAATAATTTATCGAAATAATTTTTTTTTTATTTTTTATTTATTTTATTTTATGTATATCAACCGATAGATATCCACCGCGGACTTAGGTCCCTTGCTTAGACTTCCACATGACTTTTTTTCTTTCTTTCTTCATGACATTTCTTTTTTTTATAGAAACACCATACGTAGCAAGCTATCGGTAGGTAATTTAGCTTACGAAACGTTTGTTATAGGAAAGGTTTTGGTTTACGCCTCATAGTAAAACGATTCGTTTTTCTTACGAACGAACGAACTTTCGTTCGTAAGAAGAAAAACGAATCGTTTCTTACATATAGGAACCGGGCATAAGTCTTGCGTCGTCTGTATCCGGCAAAACCCTGTCTGAGTTCGTTGGTCCTGCACCAGAGTGTCCAAAGGGACCAGTGGAGAGTGCACCTGTGTTGGCGCACAGCACACTTGTGCACTATTTCTATTATATATGCCGCGCAAGTGGCTAATCTCTGTGCAGATTGACTGTCGTAATCCGTATCGGTCGAGAGTACATTGTTCTAATTGTCTGGGTATAATTATCTGTTATGTGAATGGGCCTTTACACGGACTTGTTTTTAATAAAATCCATAAATATTAGACAATATAAATACCAGATTCCCTACCTGATCACACCTTTCTAGAACTATTACACGCCAGTTATCACATCGAGAAGGACGTTGATTTTCCATATAGGTACTTGAAAAGTTCGTGAAAAGTGATTCTAGTAGTAGTAGTAGTCTAGTAGTAGTAGATATAACATATAACACATCATCAGTATAGTATATTTTGATCAATATGGTAAGTACACAAAAACCCACAATATTTATCTGTGTTTTGACGAGTTTTTTTATTCCTTATTTTTTCCGACCTCTCTCATTAGTCTTCTTATTCATTAGTCTTGCGTGGCTTGGTCAATTTAAATATCTTATGTTTAAAAAAAATAGGGAAAACCCAAAAAACAACTGAAAAATCCCCATAGTTGGTGGGAAACCGCTCTTTTCTTCTGTGATCGCTGGCTGGTAAAAGCTAGTAAATTAAAAATTATTACATTTTAAGTGCCTACGTGATTATTAGGCATTCCATCTTCTTTCAGACATCCTATACGGATAAGGGACCGAAGCCGCAGGATGGGCGATTCCTAGCGTTTGATCATCTTACGTTCTGGGTCTCCAATGCAAAACAGGCAAGAATCTTTTTCCTGCACTCACAAACACACACACATACAAAACACACATTTTTTTACCCTAAATGTGATTACGCTAAACTTATGGTCATGTTTTCAGGCTGCCAGTTACTACATAACGCGGTTCGGTTTTGAACCATTGGCTTACCAAGGTCTAGAAACTGGGTCCAGAAAAATAGCATCGCATGCTGTTCGAATGAACAAGGTAAAAATTTAACTAGTTGATGCCCGCGGCTTCGCTCGCGTGGATTTAGTTTTACTATAAATCCCGCGATTTTCTAGGATAAAAAGCCTATGTCACTCTCCCGTCCTCAACTGTACCCATGCAAAAAATCACGTCGATTCGTTGCTTTATTGCGACGTGATTGAAGGACAAACCGACAAACAAACACACTTTCGCATCTATAATATTTATTAATTTATTAAACTATGGTTGCCCTCAGGAAGTGATTACCAGATGATGCAAGATAAAATCCACCCATGTTAAAAAAAAAATTAAAATTTTTCTTTAAATATAGATTTAAAAAAAAACATACAAATATGTTCAGACTGATTACGATCATAGATCATGGGGCTGATTCTGTAACTCAGTGCCTATCAACGACGATAGGCATTTTTTATCCATTGAAGGTTTGAAGACAAATGCCATTTACTACTTCATAGTAAACCTTCAATGGATAAAATTTATGTCAGTGGCTTTCATTTTTTGATAGGCACTGAGAATCATCCCCCATATCTATACAATTATGATCAGTTACAATTAGGTATTCATTTTATCACGATATTTAATGGTTTCCAGATAATCTTCGTATTCCAAGCCCAATATGAACCAGAGGAAACGGAATTCGTGAACGAAGTCGCTTATCATGGAGATTTCGTGAAAGACGTCGCTTTCCAGGTGGAAAATCTGGATTATATTCTGGAATACGCGAGGAAGCAAGGTGCTGTCATTGTTAGAGATTTGTGGGAAGAGAAGGATGAATTTGGTGTTGTGAGGATGGCTACACTGAAAACGGTAAGAGGCTATCATTTTTGGAAAGTAGTTCTTCGTGTTTGTGGAAAGTAGAATATTTAGCTAAATTATAAAAGTGTTTCGCCAAGAACTAAGTAAGACCTCGTTCTTATTACCAAGTTAACTGTCCAAAATAATTAAGTACAAGTTTTTGGTGTCAACACGATCTATCACCAAAATTGTTAGATAGGGTGAAAATCAGCGAATTAATATTAAAAATTGTAATTAACTAGTTACTTAAAGACTTTTTTTTTTTAAAAGAATATTAGCCAAGCTGAAGTTGACTAATATTCTCCTATCCCCTCCAAATAAGCGGAAAGCTTGTGCTAGGAGTGGGTACGACAATAGTGCAGCGAGTGGGGTTCGAACCTGTGACCTTTCAGTTTTCAGTCCGCACCTTTAACCGTTGGGCTATTGAGGCTTAATTTTAGGTTATGTTTTTGTCTTACAGTACGGCGACAATACTCACACTCTAATAGACCGCTCAAAATACAATGGATCCTTTTTACCAGGCTGGCAGCTTTTGGATGCTGATCCGATACACAAATTCCTGTAAGTTTGAAAAAAAATGCAAAAAAAAAGAATTTTCTAGAACAATAAAAAGTTTGTTATTCGTATTCTTTTTCATAATCGACTTGTATTAAACCTTTTCTAGGCCAAAAGTGGAGATCAATTTCATAGATCACGTGGTAGGAAACCAGCCAGATAATGGTATGGAGGCCGCGGCGTCTTGGTACGAACGTTGTCTACAATTCCATAGGTAAGTTTTATTACCTAAAGTTACCCCTGATAGCCAGGCAGCGCCACATACGTATGTATGTATGTGGCGCTCTGAAGGCTTAAAATCACCAAGGTTGCTTTCAAGATTGGTTTTATCTATACTAATATTATGAAGCTGAAGGGTTTGTTTCTTTGAACGCGCTAATCTCAGGAACTACTGGTTCGAATTGAAAAATTATTTTTGTGTTGGATAGTCCATTTATCGAGGAAGGCTTTAGGCTATATATCATCACGCTGCGACCAATAGGAGCGAAGTATCAGTGAAAAATGTTGCAAAAACGGGGAAAATTATCCATATTTAAAATATATTCTTTTAAAAATGTCTTAATCGCGATCATAATAACAGAAATTGACGCGGACGAAGTCGCGGGCAACAGCTAGTGCCTAATAAAAACTAAAGTATTATACCGCGTCCGCATGCTTGTGGCAAACGGCAAACGCCAAACCTCTACAAACGTTTGCCTTGAATTTGGGAATCATCCGCACGCTTGCGAGGGCGTTTGTATGTTCTGAACAGGCAAGCATGACGGACGTCGAACTTGTGTCGGCTTTATTATTTGGCTTAAGTTATTTTTACAAATGTTTTAAGCTCAGTATCGATCAATAATCCTACTAAAATGGAATATGGATGGATGGATGGATGGATGGATGGATGTTTGTTACTCTTTCAGCCACAACTAATGAACCGATTTGAATGAAATGTGGAATAGCGATAGCTCATACCTACATTTTAGCCCGGAAAAATTAAGGACTTTCCGCGGGAATTAAAAAACCTTAATCTGCGAGGACGAAGTCGCGGACGTCATCTAGTTGATAGTAAAGCGTCCTCTAATTAAAATTTTCAAAACATATTTCATGTGCACAATTTGTCCAGTTACAGTTTTAGTATAATATTATAGATTAGTAGTAGTAGCTAGTAGTATGTTCGAAAACACTTGGTACCTACCTAGTTTATTTATTTGAATAAAAAAATATTCTACTCTATTCTAGTATGTACCTACTCAATAGATATTTTGTTTTTTTTTTCTTTATCAACCGATAGACGTCCACTGCTGGACTGTTTATTGCATGGACTTCCTCAGGCTTCGGTCTTGCGCCACCTGTACCCAGTGGCTCCCTGAGGGTCGCCTGATGGTGTCGGTCCACCTATTACCATACCATTATATACCATTTTCCGGTGCGGAGTCGCCACTTATTATTATTAATATATAAAAGTAATTAATTAATTAAATTATATAAATAAATCGTCTTCAAAAGTCTTCAGTCGACCAGTCATTCATTTTACGTTTTTACCCACTCACAAAATGAAGATTTCTAAAGGTGCGATACGTAAATCGTAATACAATAACACGTCTAATCGCCGCCAGTGCACAAACGAGACTGAGTGCGCGCAAACGTGTGGACGGAGACGCAAGCGCTTGTGGCAAATTCCCTTTGGTTTACGATCAAAAGACCGACACTCGATGGATCGGCCACAAACGCTCGCAAGCGTAGGCAAACCATGGCAAACGCTCTATCCGCACGTTTGCGTTTGTGAAGGTTTGCCGAGGTTTGCCAAGCGTGCGGATGCAGCTTTAGTTTATTCTGTTGCAAAATTTGCATATTAATAAACTTTGGCAAGGCTATTACAACACATATTCGATGCGTGGGAGAACTCACAGAATGCCATTGGTATTTTCTGTGATTTGTCAAAGGCATTCGACTGCGTTGATCACGAGACTCTTTTGCTTAAACTGAGCCACTATGGCATTAAAGATTTTGCACTTAGTCTCATTGCGTCTTATCTCAGCAACCGAGTCCAAAGAGTATGTGTCAATGATGTAAAATCATCCGGATCAGCCTCAGTAATGGGTGTACCCCAGGGTTCTATTCTAGGTCCATTCATGTTTTTGGTCTACATAAATGATTTACCACATTTTGTCCAAAATACTTGCGATATTGTACTATTTGCTGATGATACGTCTTTAATTTTTAAAGTCGATAGGATGAAAGACAATTTTGACGATGTAAATAATGCATTATCTTAAGTTTCTGAATGGTTTACGGCAAATAATCTCCTTTTAAATGCTAAAAAAACAAAGTGTGTTGAGTTTTTATTGCCTAACACGAGAACTGTCAGTAAAAATTTAAAGATAAATAATGAACCTTTGAAAACTGAGGACTCCACAGTGTTTTTGGGGTTAACCCTGGATTCAAAGCTACAATGGGGCACCCATATAGCAACGCTTGCTGGCAAACTTAGCTCTGCTGCTTACGCTGTTAGGAAGATTCGACAGTTGACTGACATAGAAACTGCAAAAATTGTTTATTTTGCATATTTCCATAGTATTATGTCATACGGAATCTTACTATGGGGTAAGGCAGCCGATATTGGAAAAATTTTTGTTTTGCAGAAGAGGGCAATCCGCGCAATCTATAATTTGAGGCCGCGGGATTCCCTTCGAGAAAGATTTAAAGAGATAGGCATTCTTACAGTAGCTTCACAATATATTTATAACAACATAATATTTGTCAGACAAAACATTTTGAGTTACAAAAAAAAGAGTGATTTGTCCGATAGACCAAGTAGAAATCCAAATAGGCTCATGTTTCCTGGGCTGCGCCTCAAGAGGGTCCAAAAGACATTTGTGAGAATGGGCGTGACGTTTTACAATAAAATTCCACAGTCAATCTTAGACTTGCCTCTACACAAGTTTAAGAAATCAATTAAATCTGCTCTCATGAAAAAAGCATATTATACAATTGAAGACTATGTAAATGATAAAAAAGCGTGGATATAATTCGCTCCAGTGATTCATAAGACAGTAATAACTATCCTGTGTAACATGATTTTATTGTATTCTGTTCCACGGTGTTTCCACTTTATTTGTCTCAGTCATGTCTTAAAATGAGTAGTTTAATATTAGTATTCAATTCGATGCCTTAGCATGGGTAGCCTAAGTATGTCATGCTCTCTTTAAAGTTTCTGTGGTGGTGTCGTGTGGTGCGGGTTGTTACGTTCCCTCAAATATGGTTGAGCGAAGCAATGGCTGGATCATGCGTCATGCTCGTGAACGGGTGCCACCAACGGGAATGGGTCTGCTTTTGCCTGCCTGTGTTAACATGTATTGAATTGTATTTATTTGTATTTGTATTGTATTTATTTTTACTTGTATTGTACTCAGGAAAATTCATCGTGGAAGCACTGAATACATAGCATAGTTTCAATAACAATTGTAAAATTTTGATTTTTTTGAAAAGAGCAACCGCCGAGTTTCTTGCTGGCTCTTCTCGGCAGGAAAGGCATTCCGAACCAGTGGTAGATTCATTGACGATTCAAAAGTGCTTGTAAAAGTTTATTTGAATAAAAAAATATTTCTATTTCTATTTCTATTTCTTTGACAGGGCAGCGCATAGAACCCTATACTTATTTTGTAAAATTGCTTTTTAGTCAATATCTTACAAAAAACAATTCGGGAACGTTTTTTTTTAAGTTTGATAAAATGAACAAAAACAAAACAAAGTACATAACTTAAGCATTGTTTAATACGTGGGTATGTTATGTATCTATATTAAACAAGTAATAATGAAAAAAATACATACAAAATCTTCTACATACAAATTCTTCTTAATCAAAATAAACTTACTTAACTAGAACGGACCTCCATATAAAATATGTCAAAGAATCTCTATTATTTCCTTATTCAAACTCCGGAATTTTGCATTTTTCATATAAACTATTCATGCAGTCATGAGATTTGATATAACAAGTGTTCAATAAAATTTTCAATAGATGCGTGTTTTAGCTCTTTTGCATATTTCATATTGAATTTTTCTCCAAAATTTGCATGCTTGACACACAAACATGTTTCTCTATCCCTTGATTTTGGCGCTACAATCCAAAATGGTTTCGCTCTCAATAGCGTTGCGTATGATAAGACGATTCCAGTTTATTTTACAAATTTTGACACCAGGTTCTTTACTGATTAAGAGCAGGCGTCTTTGTTTTTTAACACCATTTTGTTTCACATAGTCTTTCTTAGATGGGCACATTCGACTTACATCATCTTGTTCGAAGAAATCAAAGACCTTTTGGCGAACTTCTTGCGAACTTTGGCATCAGACATTAAAATTGATTTAAAGTGTTCTTTCTTTGGTCTAGCTGGTAAAATCTTCTTGGCCATATGTAGCATTTTGTATTTCCGCAAACTACTTCCACTGATACATTTATGAAAGACTTCTCTCTCTTTTGAATTTTTTGGAAAAGCATCAGCCTTTTCTTGCAATTGCTTAGTCAATACTTCGCCATATCGAAGTTTGCGTACTTCAGGAGATACGTGAATATTTTTAATTAAAGCATCAACTTCCTTAATGGGACTTGGAACAGTTTTCATTTTTGCATCTCTTCTTTATAGTTTTTTCTTTAAAGATTGTATTTTCCGCTTTATTTGAACTATATTTTTTTTCTACTTTTTTATTTTTCGGTTTTTTTTTTGGTTTTCGAAAGCATTTGCCCTATCTTTTCATACAGTTTTCTCCCTACTTGTCTTCTCCCTAAAGATGGGGCTGGGTCGCCATTTGATTGTGGCGGCGTATTACTTATTAGATTTGCTAAACCTTTTTTCTTTCTCATGACATTTCTGTAAGACATAAATAAAAATTTTGGCCCCAAATTTTCCGCCACTAGCATCTGCCGCCCTAGGCTCCAGTCAACTAAGCCTTCTGGTAAGTTCGCCACTGTGCGTAACCTTTCTTGTCCCAAAGAATTTAGTTTACATCCATTTTAATTTTAAAAATGATCGCTCAGCACTACTCCGAATCGCTATAAACTGGAACCGCTATAAATGTTAGAATCCTCTTGTGCTTCCGTCCCTCTCTGATCGGGGGCCCCTTCTGGCTGGGAACCCGTGGCATTTGCCCGTCTTGCCACCCTATTGTTACGCCACTGGCTGGGTCGCCATCTGATTGTGGCGGCGTATTACTTATTAGATTGGCTAAACCTTTTTTCTTTCTCCCTAAAGATGGGGCTGGGTCGCCTTCTGATTGTGGCGGCGTATTATTACTTATTAGATTTGCTAAACCTTTTTTCTTTCTCTCTAAAGATGGGGCTGGGTCGCCTTCTGATTGTGGCAGCGTATTATTACTTATTAGATTTGCTAAACCTTTTTTCTTTCTCTCTAAAGATGGGGCCGGGTCGCCATCTGATTGTGGTGACGTATTACTTATTAGATTTGCTAAACCTTTTTTCCTTTCTCTGTATTTTTTTGATGCGTTTTTCCAATTTTTTCTCCGCTTTCGTTTCTCTCGTTCGGTCAAATCAGTAATTTTTTTCACTCCTTTTTCTGCCTTTTTCTTTTTAAAATATTCCCTATCCTTAGCCCGTTTAATTTCTTTTTGTTCTTCTGTCATCTTATCCAAAAACTTTCTTTTCCTAGCATTTGCCTTTTCTCTTTGGCGCAAATAAGCTGCACTATACTTTTTTTGAGCTGTTTTTTTATTTTTTTCTTTATCAGGAGTCTCCATTATACTGTAATTAAAAAGCAACGAATTTGTAAAATAAATTAATAAATAAAATTCTTTTCAAAAAAACCGAGTTCAAATGCCACTACAAAATATAAAAATAATCTTATTTTGTACACGTTTGATGAAGTCGGGCGGCTTAAATAGAAACAATGAAACCGATACGCGATGCTCGCCCGATTTCAATAAGCGTGATGTCACCATAAGATAAGCGCCTTTCATCCTTTCTAGTTAAGACCAGCCGACTTCAACAAACGTGTACAAAATAAAATTATTTTTATACTTTGTCACTACAAACGCCACCGACTTTAAACACCACTGCGTTTGAAGTAGGTTTTTTGAAAAGAATTTTTATTTTAAGCTTTTTAGTGTAGCTTCTTCCTGTTCTCTTTTTCCCCTCCAACGCTATTGTACTAATGTAGTCTATACTTGGTACCTACAATACTTATTAACAATACCCAATTTCTAAAAAACTAGGACCAGGAGCTCCATGATGTAGTCCATGCTTGGTACCAACAATATCAATTCGAAAACGACAGTTCATAATTCCTTCAACCCTGCAGCATCAGGATTGAGGAGCTAGAACCTGGAGCTTTATGATGTAGTATATGCTTGGTACCAACAATATCAATTCATAAGCGACAGTTCCTCAATTCTCACAGTTTAGTTAGGCAGTACCCCTGCAGCATCAGCATTGAGGAGCTAGAACCTAAAACTCCATGATGTAGTCTATGCTTTTTACATACAATAACAATTCAACAATTAGCAGTTCCTAAATCCCTACAATTTTGGTGGGCAGCACCACCTACAGCACCAGGATTGAGGAGTAGGACCTGGAGCTCTATGATCTAGTATACCTATGCTTAGACCAAGCATACCAATTCGTAAACGACAGTTCCTAAAGTCCCATAATTTAGACGGAAAGTACCCCTGCAGCATCAGGCTTGAGGAATTGAAGGTAAAACCTTTTATGGGACGATTTCGCAAGCTTCCTCTATCAATAAAAAAAATCGCGTGAATCGGTCCAGAAACCCCGGAGTAATCGGTGGGCTTACATAGCAAAAAAAAAAAAGATACCGGCCGAATTGATACCCTCCTCCTTTTTGGAAGTCGGTTAAAAAATGTAAGTGAATCGCTCTTGGAAACAACAATTATAATTATCATTCCGAGAACGCAACGTCATTTCGGGAACGTGCCATCATGTCCGGGAACGTTTCCGAAATGCCCGTTCACGAAATGACGATATCAAATAAGCGCGCGCTTTGATTATACAGCGGTCATCGGTAGATTTAAGATTAAATTCGATCTGACTTTGTCATTTTGTCAATAGTAAAATATTTGAGGTTACTTTTTTATTTCTTGTCGTAAAAAAGAATTTCATCAATCAATAATTAAATATACTCGTAATAAACACGTTCACGAATTGACGGACTAATTGATGTACGCTCTACGAATGATAAATTGAAAGGTACTTACCACCTAAATATAATTTATTTGACGAAAAATACACTTTGTTGTTGTTTGCTTCTTTTACTGACGTTTGACAGTTAGGAGTAATAGTGTCTGTGTTTGACAGTTGACACCGAATGGCTGCGTTCACTTAAAATTATTTTTGTTCGATTATCGATGCGTTCACTGAAATGACTTATGCGCTATCGGACAAACTATTTTTGCATTTATATAATTAAACAAAAAAAAGTCTTTTAGTATCCTTTTCAAAACTAGATTTTGTATAAAAAATACGGCATATTAAATAATTTTTTCATTAATATACTTCTTTAATATATTGTATTGTTTCATGTACAAAATAGATTAGTTGAAGGATTTTATTAATTTTCTTTTCTCAATAAAGTCAAGATTTAATACATTAAATTGCTAGCAAAGAGATGTTAACACTAATCACAAATTAATGTTTAGTGTTAATTTTATGATAGTTTGTATCTGTGGTTTATAGGATTAGAATATCGAAAATCACATTTTTGTAATTTAATATAACTTAATTATTAAAAATAATTTTAAATGCTATATTTATAATCTGATGTCACGTGACTGCAAACGCCAAGAAGAACTTGTGACGTCACTGACCTAACCGCGAAACAAACGGAGTGTTTAGTGTTGAGCGTAGACAGAGAAGGCAATAGACCAAGGTACTGTGTAACCGCGACTGAAATAGAGATAACATGACGTAACGATGACGTCACATGACAAGTTCGAGTTTAATGTTGCCACAATAACTGCACTCCCCTAGTACCCCAAATTAGATGGAAAATTCTTCCCAGGATTTTTAAATAAAACGACAAAACAGATGCTGAACTGTTTTATTTTTTAAATAACATACCTACACATATAAGGTTGTCTGGGAGAGACATACCTATTAGGGTAAGCTTCTATTTTTTACATATATCTTAATATTGTGTGCAATAAAGAATTTATTATTCTTTATTGCACACAATATTAACTTCAACCACCACTTAAAAGTATAAAATAATTTTAGTTTGTACACGTAAGTCGGTTTTTTAAAAATATTTTTTTTTATACTAAAGTTTTTTAATGTACTTTCATAGGACCAATTCACTAGATAATTATTTGCTTCTTAAAAAAAATATTGAAATGCCGAATAGAAATTTAGCATATGTGAGTCACTTTGAAAAAAGATGTATGTAACACAAAGGAAAATTTTTTTTCGTTACTAGTAAGAATGTTACACAAAATAATTTGTAATGAACAGTTAAAATTTTCCTTCGATCGAGTAATGCTATTGAATTAAAAGCAACAAAAATTGTATATTTAGTCATCAAAATCATCATTAATGAAATTAACAGTATATTCCTTTTTTCAGGCAGTCGTATAAAACTGCAACTCTTCATAGTTTAAGTTAATAATTATTTAAAAAAAACATTAAAAGTCTGCCTCTAGCTATTTAAAAATGGCTTTAAAAATTAAGAACTTTGTAAATAAAATAATTCTTAAGATCGCCAACAGTTCTCGACTGGTTGTTGGACATTCGAACGAAACTTCAGGATGATTCAGAACAGTAACCGACACTATCTAACTGAATACACTTTAATCATCGCCGACATATATTATATTCTAGTATCCATCATCTTTCTTTTCTTTTCTCATAATATTCATTTCTTCCATCACGACTTTATTTTGTTTCAACAAAAATTAAAAAAAAAATTGAAAAAGTAGCCAAAGTAACCCGCCGTTACGGTATGTCAGAGGACATTACTAAAAAAAACCTATCTCCGTGCCAAATTTCAGCCATATCGGTTTAGTGTGGCGTATTGAGTAACAAACATCCATATGTTTGTTACTCAATCACGCCACACTAAACCGATATGGCTGAAATTTGGATGTATGTATGGATGGCCCTACATACATTCAAACTTTCACATTTATAATATAAGTAGGATAGGGAAAATCGGGACATTGTATAGGTACCTAAAGCTGGCAACACACATAGATACTAAATTTTCTTATTAACTGTCAGTTTGTTTAGCACAAAAGTGTGTCGACCTTGAAAAAAACTGGTTACACGATGAGGGACAAAAAATTGGGTAGCTGCGTCTCTGTTTATCACATTAATAACTTTATTTCTGCTCTCTTTTTAGTGTGAGTGAGAAAGAAATCGTCACTGGCTCTATGTCTTCTCTCTCTACGGTGTTGAGTGTGGAACTAATAGATTTTACATACAATAATTGCCTAGACATACAACTACTAGCGCTGCCTCTATGGGACTTCATCCGTGGCGCGGACGAACCGATGACGTCATATCAGTCAAGTGACAGTTGTAGAGTGTTTTAGCGGGAAAATTCAAAATTACTCTATTTTTGTATATTTTCTCATCGAAAATACTAATATTTTTTTATGGTAAACAAGAGTCAATCTTCAAAATAAAAGCAATTCCGAAAAATTGTTAACATCCCTATTGCGGTTGTAAGTGGAAGGCCAGTGAGTGATTTAACCTGGTCGGACCAGTGGCTAGGTGATCGGCCACGTGGTCTTTTCCCCTCCACCTTGCCATAACTATAAGTTTTTCTACGTTACTAGGTAGGCGTCGGGCAATATGACCAAAAAATATACTGAAAATGAATTCTATCTTCCCCAGATTCTGGTCAGTAGACGACAAACAGGTCTGCACAGAATACTCGGCGCTGCGCTCCATAGTGATGGCGAACTGGGAGGAAACCGTCAAGGTGCCCATCAACGAGCCGGCAGCCGGCAAGCGCAAGAGCCAGATACAGGAGTATGTGGAGTACCACGGCGGCGCGGGCGTCCAGCACATCGCGCTCAACACCGAAGACGTTATTGCTGCTGTAAGTAAATCGACTGTTCCGTAGAACAAAGTCTCATCTGCTAAATTCATAACTTGAGATTTGAGCCTTATTAGTTTTAGTAAACTATAAACATTTTACATGTAGTTTACAAAACTTTAAAGGCTGAAATTTTAAGTTGAATTTTTATGAAGATTAACATGGCTCCAGAAATATACAACAGACTACCAGCGTCATTGGCTGACAAAAATCTAAATATTATATTATTTAAAAAAAAAGTCAAAGATATTTTACTGAAAAAGTGCTACTACTCAATTAAAGAATTTTTAGCGGATAATTTGTAATTTTATATTGACATTTAAAATAAGTATGACATTATTATTATTAGATAGTATTAGATGAAATTTTAAATATTTGCATGCCGATTATTAGGCAAAACATTGTTCTAATTTATAACGAAATGTAACACCTGTATCTCACATGTTTAAATAAATAAATTGAATTGAATTGAATTAAATGAAATGAGGCATCCTTGACCAGTCTGAGAAAATTGTCTGTAGGGTAATATATTGGTATATATATATTGGTATATGGTTATTACCCTAACGACTTCCATTCACAGAATCTTCTATAATCTTCTGTCACGAGGGCAATTTTCTTTCTTCAGATCGAGAATCTGCGAGCCCGAGGCGTAGAATTCCTCACCATACCGTCAAAATACTACAAGATTATCAGAGAGAAGCTCAAACACAGTAAAGTGCGAGTCGCCGAAAGCATAGATACCCTAGAGCGACTCAACATCCTGATAGACTATGATGACGATGGTTATCTACTGCAGATATTCACTAAGAACACCCAGGACCGACCGACGTTGTTTTTAGAGGTCATACAAAGACGGAATCACAATGTATGTAGCACATATTTATTTATTTATTTTATTTTTATTTTTTATGTACATATAAGGATTTACAAGACAACATTAGATTTTAGTTCTAATGTCCCAAGTTCTTTTTAAGTGAGCAGTTACTGATAATAATATAAAGACAATTTGTACTGAGTCCACCAGTAAGGACGTCTATCAACTGATAAAAATTTAAACAAGACCTGCTGCTGAGGCAGATTCCGCTATTATAAAAAAAAACCGAATATTCTGTTTACACAAAATTGCATTTCAAAATCTACAGACCATGTCATAATACCTATTATCTTACTTAAAAAAAATCTATCGATCCATCTGTTCCAAGTATTCTCCTTACTGCTGTAGTTTTTGATATAGCAATATGAAAAACGTCGTTCATTAGTTATCAAATGGCGTCATTTCTTTGTAAATTCTCGCTTTTTGGAACACTTTTACATGAACTTTTCATGTTTTCTTTTCAGGGTTTCGGAGCAGGAAACTTCAAGACACTTTTCGAATCTATCGAACTAGAGCAAGACAAACGAGGCAACTTATAATCTACTTTGTGATTTTAATTTTGGAAATGTATTAATTTCAGGAATCAGAAATATCTATTATAATTATTAAACAGACAGTCTTCCAAAAATAAGTAAAATAAAGGTCCAATGTTAGTTTTAAGTTCGATAGCCAAAAATAAATAAATTATTATCGACTACTAAAACTGCGTCGAATGTTTATGACGTCACAATGCACTATTTCATATAAGCTTTTATCTGCAGTAAAATTACGCTTCATTAAACATGATGCAAACTTGAAAAGAGGAGTTTATGGAGCCTACAGAAAATGGGGCTCTGTAAGGTCATACAATAAAAAAAATGTTTAAATTGACATTTGAATAGTTTAAGACATTTAATCAAATAATTAAAATTGTTTTGTGGTATAGTTCTTTAAACTCATGAGGGCGTGTAGCTCAGGGTTGTGTGAGTGTTGTATCTGTATAAGTGTGAGCGAGAGCTGGCTAGGCTCATGACAGGCACGCACACTTACGCAATGTGCATGTACATGACGTAACCACAAGTAAAGCTCACGCGCCCTCGTGAATTGCAAGAACTATAAGCCCTGTGTGGTCTGTATAAAGCTCACTTTACAATGTTTTAGGAATAAGATTTGTTAACTAAATAAATAAAAGCCATAATA
The DNA here is from genome assembly GCA_933228805.2 of Hipparchia semele. Lineage (NCBI taxonomy): Eukaryota > Metazoa > Arthropoda > Insecta > Lepidoptera > Nymphalidae > Hipparchia > Hipparchia semele. The sequence goes on along the minus strand of OW121723.1, from coordinate 2,895,359 downwards.
GAGTATATTGTTTTATTGGATTAACGCAATAAATACATCCTCGTGTAACATTGATTAGATCTTGCAAAATGAGAGAAGTACATATTTACAAAACCTACTATTTATAATACAAAGGAATTTGGTAGAATATCGAGACAAGATGCGTGATAAGTCAAGTATAAAGCTGTACACACATTAGTCAGTCAGTACCGTACGGGCCACGGCTACGCGGTCTAAAAATCATTAATACATCGAAACTTGTCTTATTTATAACGTTGGATTGAGGTTTCGTTCTAAATTTTATTATCTTTAACCGCTTCTCCCTGTAAAATGTTTTTCTGGAGACTGAAATGTTTTTCTGGTTTTATACGACATGCAATCAGTATAAAAAGATAAGAATTGAGATGGAAAAAGCGAAAAATAGAAAAATGTGTCCAGAAGTACTAGATGGAAGTAATCACAGACTTGGAAGATACTTTTTGGTTTAACTAATACATATTTTTAATATGTTGAAAAAAAAAATCATTGAAATCTGGTCAAAATAACACAAAAATATCAGTTGAAGGTTTTTTTGAGTTATCCCATTGTCATTAACTTATTTAACGCAAGAAAAATATAGCCAACGGTCATACGAGTTCGTATAATCGCTAATCGTTACCGCATTATTATAGATCGCTTAAAAATATCTAGTATACAATTCCGCACACTGCATTGTGATGTGTGATGATGACTGGATATTTTTTTTAATTATTTGAGACGTCTTGTCTCGATATTTTCGAGCACTGCAGTACCGAAACAAAATGTAACTAGTGCGTGACATTGATAATTGACAAGCCGACGGAATTTGCAACATAATTATTACAAATTTTCTCTAATATTTAAATAAACATATAAAATAATTTATAATTTCATTTCATATTATGTTTTATTATGAACTATTTATTTCTTTTGATAAATCTACTGCAACACCTTTTCTACGTCCTCCCCTTTCTTTTGTAAAGAAATGCATACACAAATCTAGAAATGAAAACGCTCACTTATTCAAAGAATTTTCTTAATTTTTGCATAAAATTATGATAAATTAATGTATTGGGATTTTTATATTTCAATTTGTATCGAAGAATGATAACTATTCCTTTTCTTACTAATAACATATAGATAAAAATTGTTCTTTCTAACTTTACCACCGAAATTCGTTTAGTTTTTAAATTAAACATTATTTGCGGAACTACTTAGTGAGCGTAGACCTTTCAAAACATACAAAATATATTTTTTGTATCCTATTTTGGTATTTGAAATGCAGTCATCCCCGTCGATAAATATTAATAACATAGTATATTATTATTACACATATGGTAGAACATAAAAAATTATAAAGACAGCACCAAAATATTTCAATCACAAAACGAATATAAACACTATATTCAATAATAATTATTAATTATATTAACGTGCAAAAAATGCATTAATACAACACAAATATTTTGTCTAAAAAATCACTTATTTATTTTTATATATTAATTATGTGTCTTGCTTAATTTTGGGACATTAGACGTGTAAAGTATGGGCATTGCTGATAAGGCAATGACTGTTAGCCTCAGTTCTTAGATGCGCCCGATGCTGTCGACGCAAATAAATTATTCACTAATTTAAAAAGTGTTAAATTCGAAGATTTAAAGAGATTTTAACTTAATTATTATAATGTTCCAAAATTAAGAAATTCGTCTTGAAATACTTGAAAATTGTCTCTAATTTGTGTAACCTAACAACCGATCTATATAACTTACAGGGACGGTTATTTCCGAACTTAAAAAAAGTGAAAAAAAAATTGGTCCATATAAAAAAATCTAAAACATACATTTTTTGGTTTAGGAAAAATCTACCTTACAATTTAAAATAGCCTTAAATGCACATGAAGATTCAAAATCATTAAAATGAACTGAGTAATTCCAATTTTAAACAAACTTACAAAAAAGAAAAGATTTTTTATGTATACTTAAAATTGGCAAGGCAGCAGAGCAACCGTATTCACCTTCGACTTGGGTATTGCAAATCCTACACAATACATCAGCTATTTGCAAAAACAAAAAAAAAAAAATTTCTACAAATATCCGTCCCTGAGTTAAGCTGATCGTATATCTATGAATACACGTCGTATGCACCACATTTTCCGCAATATTCTTATAACTTCATTCATTTTTCGCATTTCGAGTACTGACCACAGAATTCAGAATCGGCATAGAAGTGTTATTAAGAGAGCGTGAGTTTGTCATTGCGCTTCATTGATTGACCAAAAACGAAATCATATTGGTTACGGGTACACAATTCACACAATGTCCAATGAAGCTAAGTTAGGCTAAACTAAAGCTAAACTAAGGTTTATGCCACACAGCCTTTGCGCATCAGCGAAAATCATTGTTTGGTTTATTGCAGCTTACTCGGAATGATGCTATTGATAGAACTAAATCTTAGCTCTAAGTTTTTAAAAGAGCAACTGCTAAGTTTCATGACATAAATAATTATGATGCTGTGAGTGCTATGAGTGATCAATTGAAAGTCAGCGACATTAAAGGCAGCAGAAATCATTTCTATTAGTTTATTCAGATTTCTTCGGTAGCACTCGCGAACAATTTACCGAAAATGCGACACGTACGGCGCGACCTGGTAGATGTGCGATCAGGTTTAGTGTATTACCAGCCTATTATAATAACTATAATAATATGTAAATCTAAGTAGTATTACTCCCCTTAGGATCCGGTTCCTCCTTGGTGTCGGATCCGTCCTTGGAGTCAGGATCCTCGACGTCCCCTGGCTCCACAATCTCAAAGTCGCGGTCAGTTGACGACCGCTGACTGTTCTCAGACTCTGACTCTGAGAGTTTGTCCGTGCCCGGGACTTGCTCTGGCGTGTCGTCTCTGAAGTGAAAATAATTTAAAGTGAAAGTTTTTACATGGTTGTTAAATAAATGTTTTTACTCAATAAATGTCGTGCTGACATAATAATAAGTTGACAAGAAAATAATAATTGTATTTTTTTACTGTAACCACGATTGTGAAGTTTTCTTTTTTGTTAATGCTTTTCATGGCAGTGACATCTTAAATGTCGAAAGGCGTGATTTTTAATTTCTTATTTTTTTCCCGCTTGAAAGAAAGTCATTAATTAAAGTAATAAATAGTCTGCGCTACGAAAAACTTTTCCTTTTTTACTCATCGTACAAAACGACACAATAGTAACAAAAAAAAAAAAAAACAAATCCCGCAGCGTTATAAAAACTAAATCCATGCGGACGGAGCCGCGGGCATCATCTAGTCTAGTAATAAAAATAAAGTAGAACGGACAGATAGCGGAAGCGCCAACGGTACCCTATTACTAATAATAACCCTTGGGGGTATTAGTTATTGACAAACACACTTACTTAGTATCCTCTTTAGTAACTGCGTGTTCTTGCGTGGTCTTCGCCTCTACACTAGTCTCCGACGGCGGCTCCGCTTGCACGAGGGGGGACTTCTCGTCCTCGTCGTCAGAATGCTTGTCTTTCTTGCGTTTCTTCTTGTTCTTCGATGCTTTATCACTTTCGGAGCCCGGACCGCGGTATTCGTACTAAAACAATTCGTACAAAAATATTATAATAAAATAAAGGTTTTTAATATTATAACGCAATGGCATTTTTCTTTTTGTAATATCTTAACTAGTCTCTAGATAGACAGAGAGCGCTACTAAATCATGACGTCACTCTCCATAGAAAATTTTGTTTTAGAAAGAGAGAGATACAGTCGCAGTAAAACAAAGTCAAAGTAAAATACTATATAATATAGAGCTATCTTGTCACCGAAAAAAAAAAAAACAATGTATTCTGTGGCTATGTTGAACCAACCTTATAGAGAGGCCAGAATGAGGCGAAGAAGCTAACGTCCTCGGTCAAGTTGGGCAGCAGCCACAGGTGGTGTCGCGCCAGAGTCAGCACCCACACCAGGCAGAACACCACCACTCGCAGCACGGCCAGCGCTATGATCGACCTACCTTATATAGAGGCCAGAATGAAGCGAAGAAGCCAACGTCCTCAGTCAAGTTGGGCAGCAGCCACAGGTGGTGTCGCGCCAGAGTCAGCACCCACACCAGGCAGAACACCACCACTCGCAGCACGGCCAGCGCTATGATCGACCTACCTTATATAGAGGCCAGAATGAAGCGAAGAAGCCAACGTCCTCAGTCAAGTTGGGCAGCAGCCACAGGTGGTGTCGCGCCAGAGTCAGCACCCACACCAGGCAGAACACCACCACTCGCAGCACGGCCAGCGCTATGATCGACCTACCTTATATAGAGGCCAGAATGAAGCGAAGAAGCCAACGTCCTCGGTCAAGTTGGGCAGCAGCCACAGGTGGTGTCGCGCCAGAGTCAGCACCCACACCAGGCAGAACACCACCACTCGCAGCACGGCCAGCGCTATGATCGACCTACCTTATATAGAGGCCAGAATGAAGCGAAGAAGCCAACGTCCTCAGTCAAGTTGGGCAGCAGCCACAGGTGGTGTCGCGCCAGAGTCAGCACCCACACCAGGCAGAACACCACCACTCGCAGCACGGCCAGCGCTATGATCGACCTACCTTATATAGAGGCGAGAATGAAGCGAAGAAGCCAACATCCTCAGTCAAGTTGGGCAGCAGCCACAGGTGGTGTCGCGCCAGAGTCAGCACCCACACCAGGCAGAACACCACCACTCGCAGCACGGCCAGCGCTATGATCGACCTACCTTATATAGAGGCCAGAATGAAGCGAAGAAGCCAACGTCCTCGGTCAAGTTGGGCAGCAGCCACAGGTGGTGTCGCGCCAGAGTCAGCACCCACACCAGGCAGAACACCACCACTCGCAGCACGGCCAGTGCTATGATCATCACGAGGAAAGCGGCTGCCGCAATGCTCAGGTAGTATACACCTTTTCTGAAAGATGGTAAAATGGTTTCTGTTAGATTTATGATGTGGTGTGATGTCATTGCTGGAACGCATGTTAGTTGATAAATTCACTGGCTAAAAGGACAAGATGGGCAGACAAAGCAGACCCGTTCCCGAACGGGTGCCACCAACGGGAATGGGTCTGTTTTGTCTGCCCATCTTGACATACATTGGATTATGTGTATCTATGTATGCATTTTTGAAGCTTCATTCATGGAAGCACTGTATACATAGCATAGTTTTGTTACCTATTGTAAAAAATTTTTTTTTTTTTTTTAAGAGCAACTGCTGAGTTTCTTACCGGCTCTTCTCAGCAGAATCTGCATTCCGAGCGGGTGGTAGATTTATGACGTGTCATAAGAGCTACATGTTGGCCTACACGAAATAAATAAATTTTGAATTTTGAGACCGTTGTCCAACAGTGGACTACGTTAGCTCACCTGACAGTAGCTGGCCAAAGCGGGAACATGCATACGCCAATGGTGCCGAATACCACCAACGCGCCGCACAGCCAATAGTACCAGGGCATCGGGTCATATATCCACACGTAAGCGTCGAGGCTGTCCAAGAACAGTTGCTCCATGTGCATCTCTAGGCGGATCTTGCGTTTCTTTTTCTCTTTCTCCTTTTCCTTTTCTTTGTCCTTGTCTTTGACATCTTTTGTGTCCTGTAACCAATATGCTTAAAAATCAATACTTTCAAATCTTTGAGATTGTTGTATTTTTTAATTTTTTATTGAAGTATTAACCTACACTTAAAGGAAATAACCTAATAGATTTATAAATACATATCAAAAATTCCGAGGCCGGCGGGATTCGAACCCACGTCTCTCTAGGAATCGCGCCCGAGTGTGTTAACCGCTACACCACGGCCGAACCACACGTCAGCCACGAAATTAGTGATATGTATCTACTTTTTTCAATCAGTTTTATAACAACTTTGAAAAATATTTGATATGTATTTATAAATCTATTAGATTGTTATATTGATTATAATACCTCATAACTCAAATTCATTTTCAATACAGGTTTTCCTAGCGCAGAGGATAGGGACTAATAGAAATTGTAAAATTTTATATGTCAATAAAAAATTCTTATTCTTATTTTCAATATATAAATTAGAAAAAAAAATTTTTGGGGTTACCATACTTTTACTTTTAGCTCAACAGCAAAACGAATTGTAACTACAGTTACTGGTAGTCCATTAAATGTTGGAACAACCTGCCACCATACCACATACCATTTTTTTTAATTCGATGACAAGATAGTCCTTGTCTGCGATCTCACCTGATGGTAAGTGACGATGCAGCCTAAGATGACAGTGGGCTAACTTTTAAGGTTTATGGCAGTGTACATTCAACATATACCCCCTAAACTACATATATCATGATTTTAAAAGTTATTATTATTATAGATACCTTGCTTTCGGAAGCGCTAGCTTTTCCTTCGTCTTTTTCATCACTACTCTTACTTGACTTCTCTGTGTCCTTCTTCTTTGATTTTCCTTTCAACTCTTGCTCAGATACAGGTACCTGAAATAAGATGCCAATATTGATTGAATTTCATTTGCTGCATACATCTTCTTTATCAACCAATAGATGTCCATAGCTGAGCGAAGGTCTGGAAGATTGCATGGACTTTCACAGGCTTCGGTCTTGCGCCGCCTGATACAAGTGTCTCTGGAACTAATATTACAAATGGCGCACCGGCTGGCCTCTACAGTTTAAAAAATGATTTCATAGATTAATTGTAGAGGTCGGTGCGCCATTTGCAATATTATTAGTTCCAGAGACACTCGTAACTGCTTACAGCGCCAAAATGGCGTCAATCAAGTAGGTCCAAAACAACAGTAGCTTCTCTGGTGTTAATCGTAGATTAATTATAGAGCTCAGTGATTAAAATGCATCGATGTAACAAGAGCGCCATAGATTCAACTAAGCAGAGGAGCAAGTATTACATACCTTCTTAGCTCTGTGGAATAGTTTGTGCAACAGCATTTGATGCAAGTAGTCTGTGACCTCGTGGCGCGTCGTGAATACTGGGTTCTTCCCCGTCGCCCATTTTGACGTTAGGAGCGCGTCTACTGCTTTAGTACCTGAACAAGTAGAACTTAAATTTGGCATACAGATAGCTATAATAAACGTAGGCACCCGCTAAGGGATTTATGAAAATCCAACCCTGAGGGAGGGAAGGGGGGGGGGAGAAATAGGGGGTTGAAAAATAGAATTTAATGTGAGCGAAGTGGTGGGCAAAAGTGAGTCTAATACATAAAAAAATTGTTAATCTCTCGTAAAAAAAAAAAGAAAAAATGCTTTCAAAATAAGCATTTTCAAGTAGCGCTATAATTTTATAATCTTCAGTAGGTTAATTGGTATGAGATATGTGATTATTTCCCAAAAAATTAAATATTATGATGGTTTGGAACCATCATAATATTTAATTATATTAATTATTATTAAATAAAGCATTCGACCTATAAAAATTGACCTAGTTTTTAGGTTATCACTTTATCAACAAGTAATAATATTACGATGTTAGTAAACGTTACAGACTTAGAAATGTTTTATATTCTCGATTTGCGAGTTCTAATGCGCGTCTGATCTAATTTTACACGCTTGTGTGTATCGGTTTATTGAAAAAAAAAAACACTAGGGTTACTTTCCTTTAGTATCGTGATTAAGTTCAAAAAGTAGAATCTGATTACATAGTGTGGCTTTAGCCGTTAGCGCATATCAAACCATCACGCTGGTTAAGCAACCTTTACCCGGATCGGTAACTGGATGGGTAACCGACTGATGATATTCTGTTCGACTGAACAGAATATCAATACTCCTGTAAGTCAGTTGACTTACAGGGGTTACCTTTTCCACTTTTTCCACCTTTCCACATTAATGGGTGCATAGTTTATTTTTAATTATAATTAAAATCAGAATTATTTTTATTTAAATTATCAAACTCTTTGATTCATCGAAGACTCTTTCATTACGCTACAACCTATTTTTTGTCTGGCGGGAGGCTTTGGCCGTGGCTAGTTACCACCCTACCGTCAAAGACGTGCCGCCAAGCGATTTAGCGTTCCGGCACGATGGCGTGTAGAAACCGATAAGGGGTATGGGTTTGAATTTACACTGCTATACCCCTTCCAAGTTAGCCCGCTACCATCTTAGACTGTATCGTCACTTACCATCAGGTGAGATCGCAGTCAAGGGCTATCTTGTCATCGAATAAAAAAAAACCCCCCCGACGCAAAAACGAAGGTGCGTTATAAGTTTGACGTGTCTCTGTGTGCGTACGTGCGTGCGTGTGTGCGTACGTACGTGCGTGCGTGTCAGTGGCATCGTCGCACAGTAGATCGAAAATTGGGTTTCCATAGACTTAGAAATCTTATATTATAATTTTTTTATTTCTTGTCGGAAACTAACGTAGAGTCATTTTAGAAGCCATAATATTATAATATTTACGCATATCTGGCGATTATAACATGAAATTTTTTTTTTAAATTAAATATTTATAGAATAAAACAGAAAAATCAATTTTATTCGAGCCTCGAGAGAGTGCCCGTTATTTCCTCGGGTACAATTATTGCCAATATTTTTTCCTATTTTTTGACATATCTCACACTGCGCGTAGGTACTCAACGGGCTTTGGGTGAAAAAAAATGAAATGCGTTTTTTTATTATTTTTTCATTTTGTGCACGTTATTTTCGATAACGCCCTTTAAGAGGTATTTGACACTCGGCCTGTTATCTGAAACGAGCTACTGCAATATCTTACCTATTTAATAAGAGTTTACCTGCCAACCTGCCATTGTATAATGGGTTACATATCAATCATAGTTACCTATTAATTAATAATCACTTACCGATACCTGTGTTCATCAATTTAGTCAATGAGCTCGAAAAATATTATCTATACTCGGCTCATTATTGTATTTTAATTATTGATAGACGTTGGGGTTAACAGCAGGGCTAGCATAGGCGGGAGAAATTTTATCCCCGGGAAAAGTATAAAATGTTTATCCCCTCGCTTAGTTTTATCCACCCGTCGAGCATGGGCACACTTATAGGAATATATACTTCGCCTTCTTCTAGTCTGTCGCCATGCTTTAGCATAGGGAAAAGATAATTTTATCCCGACAGTGGATAAAATCGGGGATACATTTTTTATCTCCTGCCCATGCTAGCTATGCAGGAGGTGAAATAGCAAGATATCATAAGAGCATTGAATTACCTGTAAAGTACTCAACATGGTGATTAAGAAACTTTGTCTTCTTGGTGGGAACGTTGGCCTTCAGCCATTTTGCCACTGCGTACTCCTCGCTGGTCGGCTTCTCTGACTCGGGGGATTCCCCGAATTCCTGCAAACATTTCATTCATTCATTCATGCATATCAACCCATCGCCGGCTCACTTTAACCGGGCAAAGCCGTGGTATTCTCAAAAAATTGATTGCATAAGTGTAACGCTCGCAATGACTTCTGATTGGCTTAATTTATGGTGCTCTTGCTGCATCAACGTATTTTAACCAATAGCGGGACAGCACCAGCCAATCAGGTCATCACGATCGTTACATCAGTGTAAAGATCGTAATGACCTCTGATTGGCTGATTGGCTGCTGCAATCAGTTTGAGAGAATACTACAGCAGGATGTTTAAGCCATAGTCCAATGGAGGAGATCAATTGACCTTAGTAATGATAAAAGACATCAAAGTCTGTGTATATTATGAGTACCTAAATGTGGCCTATAGAAGGCCACATTTATACTTAGTAAGTATATTTACCGTTACCTGGAATCGAATCTAAGGCCTACTCAAAGCTTGTGAATATTTACCGTTGCAGATTAAAGTATGGTTGCACGCGATTAAAGAATAGAGCTAAACGTGACGTCATATGACCCTGGCATTGCACTTGGCCGCGCTTTTCGCTAAATGGAATACATTAACAACTTGAACTGATATGTATGTAGAGTTAGTACGAATATGAACATCTCGAATACGTTGATAGATTTCGAGTATCGAAACACTACTTCAGACTAAAATTGACGACATTGGAACCAGTGATCTAAGTGACAATTTATCAATAAAGAGGTTATTACATAATGTCATAGAAAAACCATAATTCTTCCATGCCACACTGACCTAAGTGCTCTTTTCGTTTTTTCTTCAAGGATCACAAAATCTCACTATAGAATTGGTGCGGTCTTGCAAAGTGAGGGCATGCCACGCTGATCTAAATAATTTTTCAGATACATACTGTTGTGCCCTAGACCACTCTGGTTCTCACGTTGTCAATTGACCTAAGGCCCCTTGTTTTTAACCGTTTTCCAAACAGGAGGACGTTATCAATTCGGCCGGCATCTTTTTTTTTTTCTATGTATGTCCACCGATTACTCCGGGGTTTATGGACCGATTCACGCGATTTATAGTCTTAAGTTCTTCTCTGACTGGCGATTGCTTCAATCAGGGGATATGGATCTTGAAGCTAGGCCTGCTTAGACCGCGTCTCTTGTTAGTATGTACTACCGATTTTGGGCTTTAGATGTTTCCACTAACTAGAGCCTTATAACAAGGCGCTTTAAGTGAAATTCAATTTGTCGTTATAGTGTATCGACTGTCGACGTTGTCGACATATGATCTAACTCGTACTAACTTTACTGTTATGTAACGATTTACAGTGTTTTGAGATTTCTATCTCGAGCCTCAACACTAGTGGTTTGCCTTGAACTTGCACAGATAGAAAATTATTATGAAAGGACGCACGAAAATTATGATGAAATTTTCTTCATGAAGCACAGTAGTCTCGGAATAACAAAGATTTTGCCTCGGTCGAAATCTCAGGCACCTCCGCGCCAACCAAGCATTTGCCTCGCGAGGCTGACAGTCCATGCACAGTACAGTCCTGCCATAGATTCACATGTTGGTAGTGTTTTAAATTTTCAATTTACTTGTTTGTAACTAAATGTGTAGTTAAGTTTACACTTTATGTTTAATTATTTATTATTTAACCACACCAAATCTAAATATATAAAAGGAAAAGGTGACTGACTGATTGACTGACTGATCTATCAAGGCACAACTCAAATCACTAGACGGATCAGGAAATTTGGCATACAGATAGCTATTATGACCTACGCATCCGCTAAGGATTTTTAAAAATTCAACCCCTAACTTTGAGCGACGCCATGGGCAAAAAATAGTATGAAATATATATTTTTGTAAATCCACTTCACCTGAATAAAAACCATACAATTATCAACCAAAGAGTGAAAGATTCATAACCCAATAAGTAACTAAACTAAGTTTATAATATGTACCTATAAATAAGTAATTTATTCACCAGATTTAAGTCATTAGGTATATTATTTTTACCAACTAGAATTGATACTCTAGTTGGTAAAAATATGAGATGAAGAAGATGGTTCTTCACCCATTTAAAACTGTGCTAGAGGAATTAATTTGTGACCATAATCAAAAAAAAAATTCACATTTAAGTCATAATAAAAAAAAAATTAACTTACAAAATCTCTCATATTAAGACTTATTCACAAAGGTTAATTTATAAAGCCTCGTGCACACGCACTCGCGACAATTCTAGATTGTGACCAGATTGTGACTAACTGTGTAAAAGCTATCGGTGAAAGTAGGACATTCTATACAGTTAACATATATTTATCCATTGGTGAACATGATTTGTAGGTGCATTGAATAAGTTTGCTATGGTTTATTCATATTTATTTTGTAAATAGCAGCAGGTTTATGTTTATGCTATTTTATTACCTACATTTGTTCTTAACTAGCTGATGCTCGCGACTTCATCCACGTGTATTTAATTTTTGCTGGAACTCTTTAATTTTTCGAAATAAGAAGGAGCCTGTCACTCTCCAGGCTCACAACTATATCCATTTTATCCATGCAAAAAATCACGTCGACCCGTATCTCTGTTGCAGCGTTATTGAAGGACAAACCAACAAACAAACACACTTTCGTATTTATAATATTGGTAAGGAATAGTAAGGATCTTAACCTATAAAAAATTATGAAACTAATACTGCGAAATATATTTCTGCAAAAAGTTTAGCGTTTTTTACTTATACATATTATAATGTAAATGCAAAATGAATTTGTCTGCTACCTTTTCAAAACTGCCCTCCTCAAGCTATAACATCGTTAACCAACATTTTCCAAATACAATTTTTTAATGCTATTTTAGAAAAATAATTAATTGATCTACCAATCCATCCAATTGGTATTCCCCTGCTGTAGTTTTTGATATAGCGATATGAAAAACGTCGTTTATCAGCTATCAAATGGGGTAATTATCTTTATAAATTCCCACGTTTGGGATTCCCCTGTTATGTGGTGAATATGTTCTTGAAAAATTTGTTTGAGACTTAGTGAAATAAGCATATTTGGAGTATTTTGGGTTTTCATTAGAAATATCAGAAATCCTGGGTACACTTTGTTTGTTTCCTGGAAATCTTCTCCGCAAGTAGGCGTTCGATTTGCCCGTTTTGCGTGAAATCCTGGGTACACAGAATTGTGTGCAAAATCTCTGTTAAGAAATTACTCTTATTCTTACTCTTCAAGTTTCAATCACCAATGGCCTGGTGTGAACTGTCCAAACATTACTGTCATTTCTTTGTGAATATAACAGGAATCAACAAGGCTACTGCTTGAAATGAGTGTATGGTAGACATTTTAGCTTTAGGACAGCAGAAAGCTAATTTATCACACTGATTTGGACACATGGCACATAGCTTGCATCTACTAAGATTATTTTTGTGAAAAAAAAAGTATTTTTGTAAATGAAATCTCTTGTAGGGTACACAATTTAAGTTTATTTTTAAAATACATGAGATAATTTACATTGTAAAACCAGATAATATGTATCCTAGGATTTCAGTGACATGAAGGAATTATTAATCACCAATTATTGAAATCCTATTGAGCCTGTGACCTGTCCAACATGTAAAAAGAAAACAACACCCAGGAAAACCCTTAGGCTGAAATCTATAGACCTCATTCTCACTCTGTTCAGACTCAAGCATATTTCGCTCATTTGCAATAAGAGTGACATAATTCAAAATCGACGATGAGAGAATTTTCTTGTTAGAGAGTAATGTTTTGTGGACGCTGCGGTCTCGAAACAACACAGCAGCCAACAAAGTGGCAGAGCATTAAGTCACAATCTCTCTCGCTCTTATTTTTTTTGCTTAGCATAATGTTTTGTGGACGCTGCGGTCTCGAAACAACACAGCAGCCAACAAAGCGGCAGAGCATTAAGTCACAATCTCTCTCGCTCTTATTTTTTTTGCTTAGCATAATGTTATTTTTAACTCTTATCTTGAGTCTGAGCTAATTCAGAGCATGCTCTATAGATCTCAGCATGAGACTTTTTGAATAACAGAACAGTATAACTTTTATTGTGCTTGAACTGTGTACAAACTGTGAACATGTGAGTGATTGCACAAATCTCACCCTATTATGACCACTTTTATTGATTGACGGGTAGTATGTGCCAATGTATGGTGGTGCAAGAAGACTATTTAGTAATAAGGTACCATTTTGTGAAAAATGTGCCATAAACTCGTGTAAAGCTCATTAATTTATTTATTTTATTAAACCATTGTGTAGAAAAATGTGAACAAAAAAAAAAGCAAACCTTTTTTCGCTGTAAATAAATAAAAAAAAAAAATTATTACACAGTTGGCAAAGAGCAAACAAAGAACCGCCGGAAGATTTGCAGTTTATTTATAAAATGTTCAAAATATCTCAATGGATTATGATTGTACATTATAATTGCGCATCACATCGATGAAATTATAATTTAACGGCGCAAGATGCTTCTTTTATTTGTTCTTTTATTTTTTTACCGATGCAGCCGACGAGTAAAAATATAATAGGGTTCAGCTGCATGTTTTCATTTTCAACATAATGCGTCAGTGGCGAGGAAGACATAAATAGCACGCGCATCCTCAAGCGACCGATACAAACGGCATTTTATCCACAAAACATCAAAATTATAAAAATAACTCGCTAAAAAAGGTAAATTCCTAATACCTACCTACTGTGATTAGGCAAGCAAAACAACACTGTAAAGATGAATGTAAATAAAATACAGATTTTAATAACTAGCGTCAACGATAAATAATGAATTATTTACATACCTCTTTTCGTTTTTTAGCCTTCCTTTTGTCTGCCATCCTACTAAAATTTTGTCAACGTAGCGATTCTTGTTGTTCACTGAAATCTCGTTTCTTCGTGTTTCTTTTCTTTCAGATTTTTAAATGACGCATTGAATATGATGTTGCTAGCTTCGAAAAATCATCAGTCCACAGATTACTATAGCATTAGTACTACTGCCCTTCATCTGTAATCTATGATTAACGACTTGCCTGTCCCTATACAAATGACAGCATAGGTAATATTATGGATCAATTTGAAGCGCTACATTTGACATAGGTAGGTACGAATGTCTCTGGAACTAATAATATTGCAAACCAACCTCTATAATTAATCTACCATGTTTTTTTATGAAATCAATGAAAGAGGTTGGTCATTAATTTATTATAGAGGTTAGTGCGCCATTTAAAAAACATCAATTTCAGTTTTCTGTTTCTGTCTGTGTTTTCTGTCGTTAATGTCAACTTTGTCCCACAGACATTAAAGAAAGACCTCGTAGACTCATTTACTGGTCTATGGTGGAAATATAGTCTATGGTTCGTTCTGTCAAAACCAAAAGTGTCAAGTTGTCAACTCAAATGTCAATTTCTCAATTCTCTTTGGTTCAATTCAATTAATTTTTATGTTTCAAAGTCAAACAGCGCAATTTATTATTTTGTATTTCTAAAGTGCTGTGCTGTATGTGGAAATAATAATGGCTTTCCTTTGAATGTAAGGTGCGGTTAACCTTATATAAGGGAATTTCTTGCAGTTAATCGTATAAAAATTATTTACAATAATAATTTCGTATGAAATAGGTACTTGTTGACGTTTTTGTGCTGCGAGTTGCAGTTTTTCATTTAATTTTTATTTTTTTAGTTACTTAAATTTAATTTTTTATAGTGGACTCTGTGATAAACGGTTCATGTTAATCATACTTGCCGATAAAATAAATAATCTTTGTTATATTAGGTGCCTTGGGACCTATAATAATATTATGTGAATTTGATCTGTGCCTCAAAAGGTCAGTGATAGTTAAGTTTACATAACAAATCAAGTGTCTGCATTGAAGTACTTTTATTGCATACAAAATAACATAGGATGGCTGAAACAAAGCTGAACGGACATCACAAAGAAGGTAATTTTAATAAACTACTTTAATGAAATGAGAACAAGTTTTCAGATTATGATACTTCAGTGTAAAGAGTTGCGCTAACAGCTAATTTATAGTTCTAATACTAAAAATCCATCAAAATCGTTCTCCCGATTAAAATGTAGCCCATACCAGATTCTGGTCCTATTATATTTGACTGTAGTTGTAAATTTTGCAGAGCAGAGCTTATATTTCTGTTTTTAAAATACAAATCTGCACATCTAAATATGTGTACTTAAGGTGATGAAAGATGACTGACTGACTGATTGATCTATCAATGCACTACTCAAACCACTGGATAGATCAGGCTGAAAGGGTCAGGGTCAAGGGTCAAATACTACCCTTGTGGGGGTTAAATAGGGTGTTGAAAATCGAATTTATTATTAATTAATACATTAATACATTTTGCCTGCAGGTAAAAGCTACTTGAATATTATTTAAATATGTTGAATGTACTTAGTAAACTCTAAACATGTAAATCCACTGTATGCAAATGCTCATTCAACAGGTAATTTGGTTTTAAAACAGGTCAAATGTGCTCTCAGAAATTACCAAGTATACAAATGTAGCAATTCACTGTGATTTTTACAAACACCCAATAGAATAGAGTATAAGCTTTTTTATTGTAATAAACTTTTATAGATGGTTTTGATTATTGAAATTAATTTAATGAAAACTAGCTCAAATGAAACATAATATATTTACTACTAGTAAATGCTACAAGCCCTATGTATAAAAGTAAAAAAAATCAATGAAAAGGGTTGTTTCACTTCCTGACTTCAACATAAGTGTATTGTACAATGTACATACAACTACAGTTTTTTCATTGTAGCATACATTCAGATGAAATATTTTGTACCATATTTTTACTGTCACAAGCTTTAAATTCATTCCATTAAAACCAATTGAGACTTTCAGATTTTTTCTTTTGTAATTTGAACCTTATGGTTGGAGCAATATGCTATAAAATAAGTTTGTTCTGTTAACCTTTCACTCAACACTATGCAGTACACAAAAAACTGCAATGGCATTTATTTAATCAGTTAGTCATCAATCACTATCATAACATTATATATGTACCATGTATAAAATTCTTAGTATAGTTCATGCAATTCATGAAGGTGCGTGGCTCATGGTTGTATGTGTGTTGTATCTATATAAGTGGGAGTGAGAGCTTGCTCGCACTGGACCGCTCACCCCTAGGCTCCTGACAGGCACACACTTAGTCAATGTGCATTTACAAGACATAACCACAAGTAAAGCTTTTTAAAACAAAATTGAAAGAAATATACCTACCATGTTGTAAGTTATGGGTTATAATAAAATTTAAATGATATTTTAATAAACTGCAGTCAAAACAGTTTCAGTGGTGCATAATAGGGCCACTTTGCATGCATACAAATGTATTTAAATGTAACATAATATATCCATTGTTAGATGCTTTGGGAAGTTTTCAAGGTTTTGCTGTTAGTTAATATTATTAATATATATACATATAGCTACTCGTGCTGATTCACTCACTCACTCACTCATTGATGATCTCTCCTGAAAAATTTTGAAGGAAAAAAATTTTTTTCACTCACAGTTTTGTAAGGACAAAAAAAAATTTTTTTTACTAATGCCATTAATTAACATTAATTTGGAATGTGATACCTTACGATACGTGATACCTTGTGATACGGTATTAGTTTTAACCGTTACTGAGTAACAATAACATTATTATAATGTTAGTGAAAGTAACAGAATATGATCTTGTTACTGTTAATTTTAACTTTAATATTATTTAAATAAACTTGTAGTAGTGTGCCTATCACAGCATGGTTGAATGAAACTTTGTCTTCGGTCACTTATTCACACATGTAGCTATACCTACTTCGTTGGTGTGCCTCACATTATAGCATGCATTCAGCATTACCTATAGTCAAGTCATAACATTGACCCTAGATTTGTCTTATCTAGTTTACAATTTGATACAAGATACCACGTGAATTTAAGAGTGCTCTCTGTAGTATCACGTGACCGTGCATGAGAGATAGCTAATACTCAAGGGGAGATGCGTGATTCGCGTTTGGTATTATGTTATTTTTTTTTTTTTCAAAAGACATCAATTTTTTTTCAACAATATAAACATATTTGCCTTTTTGTCATTTAAATATAATAAAAAAAATTGTCAAATACCCAATTCAGCCCACTGCCCAATTGTGTTGATCTAATAAAATAGTTGTGTCTTTCTCTTTTTAAGCTATTGCATAGCTTCTATCGCGGGCCAGCGTGGAGACCGAATCCAGAAATTCCGTAACGAAAATAACTTGACACGGGACTCCTCTACGGTGAGCCGCTAGATGGCGTTGATAAAAAATGCTATGCAATAGCTTTACCGCAGCAGTCCCCGAGTGCCACAAGTCTTTTTTTTGTTATATTTATCCGTAGTAGGTAGGTACAATTTTATGGAAAATCGCGTAGCGTATCCTTAAAGGAGCCTTAAAGTCTGAATGAATGAATGAATGAATACACTTCATTGTACACCACATTAAATAGAGATCTAAAAAATAAAATTAACTTAGAATAAAAAATGAGAGCACAAATGGCGGCCTTATCGCTAAGAAACGATTTCTTCCAGGCAGGCATGATGCATGGTGGATATGATGATAGACATGCGATGTCTGCGCGTATGTTATTGCCGATAAATGATTTGTTACAATCGACCTATGTCGTTGTACATTTCACCTCTAATAAAATGCTAATGTACTCGTACCTACCTAGGTTTGAATAAAGCTGGTCTAACATAGTATGTATGTATTATCATGCATCATAAATCTTAGGATTAGTTAAATATTATATTAGGAGACTATGTATATATATACTGTCTAAGGTTCCGTGTCCTGTCCGTTCGTGGGCTATTTCTGATGAACCGTAATAGATAGGTACCTACTTAAAATTTGCACTTTTGTTTCTATATAGAACTAGCGTACGCCCGCGACTTCGTCCGTGTTCCTAAATCTCCACAGTTTAGGTGGGCAGAAACCCTGCAGCATCAGGATTGAGGAGTTGGGTCCTGGAATTCAACGATGTAGTCTTTACTTGGTACCTACAATAACTATTCATAATCGACAGTTCCTAAATTCCCACAGTTTAGGAGGGCAGTACCCCTGCAGCATCAGGATTGAAGAGTTGGAACCCAAAATTTTTTATAGGAGCATCTTGCAAAGTTTTTGTTTCAATTAAAAAAAGATTCTCGCAAATCGGTTAAGAAATCACGGAGATATCGATATACAGAGGTAGAAAAACACAACTCCTTCTCCTTTTTCGAAAGTCGGTTAAAAAAGTAGCCTATACTATGCCCGATAATATCAGCTATCTACCAGTGAAAGTCCCGTCAAAATCGGTCCAGCCGTTCCCGAGATTAGCGGCAACAAACAGACAAACAGACAGACAGACAAAAATTTTAAAAATTGTTTTATTGTCATAAAAAGTACCGTATTTACTTTCGTATGCAGTTAGTAAAAAGCTGTTCTTTTGATATTACAAACAGACACTTCAATTTTATTTATTTGTATAGAGTATAGATTAGCCACGCTGAATATTACAATTCTTATCTCCCTTCCAAATAAGCGTAATTTGTGGTAGGTGCACTTCATCGATCAGTTGGAGGTACTTCCACACTTCTCGGTCTTTATCATGAGCAACCAATTAACGTCTCACTACCCACTCATAGAAATAGAAATTCTTTATTTGCGTAATCTCTTACCTCCTCATTTCTGACTTGACTTAGGGTAAAAACATACCAAAGATGCCTCACTGCGATACCTCGCGGTCGCGGTTTAGCTCGCTACCTCGATGTCACCTCCATTTAAAACAAATGTATGAAAACAGACGAGCACGAACATGTTGAAGATACCTCGCTGTACCGCGATGTATCGCAGTGAGGTAACCTTCGACATGTTCGCGCTTATCTGTTTGCATACATTTGTTTTAAATGGAGGTGACATCGAGGTAGCGAGCTAAACCGCGACCGCGAGGTATCGCAGTGAGGCATCTTTGGCATGTTTTTACCCTTACCTCTCTCCTCATTTCTGATTTGATCACGCAGCGACATTCCGATTTTCGAGCCTATCGCTCGCCGATTGTCCCTGAGCCTTATGACTCTGAGGCCCATAGTTCGCGACCTATCGGATCCATAAAACTAGTCATAACTTGTATACTTACGTTGATTTAATATTACTGGCTTGTTATTTATGAATTATTTTATTACGTATACATAGTAAGTGCATACATAGTTTGGAGTGCGATGTGAGTGTTAACTGATCGTAATCCAACGAATACCTATATCTACGTAATTATCTACAAGTACAAAAATTCGTTGAGTGTTCATGACAAAGTATTTGTTTATCAAGAAACCTTTATTATATTATCTTCAACTCATCGAGTCACCGAACTAACTTTTTACCCGACTACGGCACGCAAAGGAGGGTATAGTGTTTATCAGTCTATGTATGTATGTATGTATGTATGTATGTATATATGTATGTATGTATGTGGCGCTTTGGAGACCAAAGGTGCGGACCGATTTTGATATAATTCTTACATCAATTGATTTATGATAAAATAATCTTGGGAATAATCTTGGGAGTGTCACTAAAGACGTGAAAGTAATTAAAAGTCGCGGGCATCATCTAGTACGAATATAAACACTTATCTACAGTTCCCAATTACAAATTGTGCTCAATTTCATCCATCTCGCCTCATACTTCTGTTTTACTTACCACAATTTTAAGCTTAAGCAATGTCTATTTCAGATCTACCCGCGGGAGTTCAAGTGGAGGAAATCGAGATACCAGTCCCGTGGGGCCACGTATCAGCGCGCTGGTGGGGTCTCCGCAACAATCAACCCTTGATAGCCATTCACGGCTGGCAGGACAACGCAGGGACCTGGGATAACCTCATACCCTTGCTTCCTGCGAACACTTCCGTCCTCTGCATAGACCTGCCTGGACATGGTCTGTCTTCCCCTTATCCCACCGGAATGGTATATTACATATTCTGGGACGGGGTTGTCCTCTTGAGGCGGATAGCGAAGTACTTTAAGTGGAAGAAGATTTCTCTAATGGGACATTCTTTAGGGGGAGCGTTAAGCTTCATGTACGCCGCGTCTTTCCCCGATGATGTCGACAAAATCATCTGTATCGATATCGCGAGTCCGGCGGTGCGTGTTCCCGGACACATGGTCAATAACACAGGCATGATCATAGACAAGAACCTAGAGTACGAGAATTTGTCTGAAGACAAAATACCGTGCTACGATTACGAAGAAATGATCGATATCGTATGCGACGCTTACAAAGGGTCAGTCTCTAGAGAGAATTGTAAGGTTTTGATGAAAAGAGGAATGGCTCCAACCCCGGCGCATATGAAAAAGAAAGGGTATCACTTTAAGAGAGACCCAAGGCTGAAAGTCGCCGGTCTTGCGCAGATGTCCATAGAGACTGCGCTGGAATACGCGGGTAAGGTTACGTGTAAAGTGTTGAACATAAGGGCTATACCTGGACAGAAGTGGGAGAGACTAGACTACTATTTAGACGTAGTGGAGAAACTGAAACGGACCGCGACGGTCAATTACGTCGAGGTCGAGGGAACTCATCACGTCCAGTTGAATGCTCCGGAGAACATAGTCAATTTAATTGAGGAGTTCTTAGAGCTGTATTAGTCCAATTGCTAGGTTTAAGAGCCTCCGCAAACCGCAGACTTTTGATCGAACTTTTAGTCTTGAGTTTGAATGCGCAGAACAGCTATTATATTTATACACAATAGCTGTTATGTCGGTAGACATCGACAGTGGTTTAAATTATTGTAGCTTTAAGAAAACTGTTGAGGTCACAATCACTTCGCACCAATTAGAAACAACTGAATGTCACAAGTATGCACGCTCGCATCACAGTTTGCGCATTATTGCTATTGCAAAGTATAACTGAATAAAATTTTCTATTCTATCGCGTCTAGGTAGCATTCACTCAGCACCTATTTCTACTTCAAAAGATTGCACAAAAGATAAATATATATATCTAAATAGATAGGTTGATATGTCACGTCTTTTAGGCATTTTCGTTTTATATTTATTAACTCATTAGAGTTAGAAATAAGGCGGCCACTGAAAGTCTTCGTTGGTATCTCAGATGCATTACCAAGGTGTTTCATGTCTGAGATACTCTGAGTGTAACAAAGTCTGATAAAATGGATAAGTTACACAGCAATTTTGTTAGTTGTCAAAAGGTTATACAATTTTTGACAAATAACAAGATTTCTTGGTAATTAACTTATCGACAGATTGAATAATATAGAAACTTGGCTCTAAGCAACCGACTAAACTATCGCCCGATTAAAAGTCTGTAGTCTGCGCTGGCTCTAATAATGTGATATTCAATGTGATGTAGGAAGCTAAGATTGCACAAAAGATAAATATAGATATCTAAATAGATAAGTGGACGTTTCACGCCTTCGAGGCATTATCGTTTTATATTTATTTCTTGCTTTCGAAAAGCGGTAGGTATAATTTTGTATTGACGGGTAGGTAAGTAGGTACTAAGTGTATTTAGTATCTTCTTAGAAATCAACGTTAAAACGATTGCAAACTTTAATTGCAGTCAAAAATCACATGCCTACATTGTTAACGTAGCTTGTCTGCAAAAACAACTCTGTATTATTAAACCAAATTTGGGCTGTCAACATTGTCACGTTGCTTTCAGGTGGTAATTTTTTTACAGTAAATAAAAATGCCAATCGTTTTACCGTTTATTTTTGACAAGGTATAAGACGTATATTCGCAGATTGTAGCTAATAGCTATAGACTTGTTAAGAGAGGAAGTTGTGAGTTATGAATATTAAAGCTACGCACGTTATCGGAAGTAACAAATTGAAATTATAATATATATTATAAGTGCACCAAGGTATCCATATTATAATATAATGAAATAAATTATACTCGGTTTAAATTCAGATTATTCAGCAAGTGGGTACAGCATAATTACATTCAAGAAATCAAGGTCGCTTGTATTATTTTAAACTGCTTATTCGATACTGGAACTACTTGCTTTGACTTTATAATCCTGCACCGGTAGTAAGGGCAGGAGATAAAAGTTTTATCCCCCGATTTTATCCACTGACAGGGATAAAATTATCCCTATGCTAAAGCATGGCGACAGAGGAAAAGGCGATGTATATTTCTATAAGTATATCCACTGAGTGTTATTTCCACCGCTGTGCCCATACTCGACGGGCGGATAAAGCTAAGCGAGGGGATGAACGTTTTATCCTTTTCCCGGGGATAAAATTTCTCCCGCCCATGCTACCAGTGCTGGTATGTGCGGTAGGCTTAATTATTTTTAACTTCGAACAATTTTTTACAGTTTTAATGAAAACCATACTCCTTAACAGTGCGCAGAAAATGTCATTTTTGCTTTGTTTTTCGGATACCTAGTTAACTTGATCTACTGTTGTAAAAATCAAATCTTCATCTAAAGATTTACCATTACACGCGTTTATATTCTTACTAGACGATGCCCGCGACTTCGGCCGCGTGGATCAAGGTTTTTCAGTTCCCATGGGAACTTTGTAATTTTCCGGGATAAAATGTAGCCTATGTTTTAATCCTGGGTACGAGCTATCTCCATTCCGAATTTCAGCCAAATCGGTTCATTCGTTGTGGCGTGAACATATTTGTATGTGTATGTGTGTGTGTATGTGTATATATAAACTTTCGGCTTTATAATATTATAGTGTGAAGTGTGATGTGATTCGGTTTGTACACGCCATCGTGCCGGAACGCTAACACGCTTGGCGATACGTCTTTGACGGTACTAAGGTGGTAACCAGCCACGACCAAAGTCTCAAATCTTTAGAATTAAGTATTATTTATTTCTAGTGGTCGCTTGAGACACAGATTTTGTTTTGTGTATTGCTTGTCTCTTATATCTAGATGAAAGCGTTATGTTCGATGTTGTGGAATACTACAAAATTATAATGAAATCGGGCCAGTATATAGTTCAGTGGAGTTAGTATAAGATTGAACACGATTGATCGTATTCGTATATGATGACATTAGCGTCAAAGTAAAATGAACCTTAAAAGTATTGATTTAAAGCCACAAATTCAGTACAACCGATTTTAGTTTGGAGCGTATCCGTATACGTAAAAGTATAAGAATGCATGCACGAAATTGAGCTCTAATTCAATGTGGTTATGGTTCATTTTACTTTGACGCTAATGTCAAGTATACGAATACGACCGATCGAATTAAATCTTTTTTAATTATACTAACTACAGTGTTAATTTATGCTCGCTCGCTCACATACTTTAAATATATAATTCTCATACCTTTGTGAGGCTTTTGTATAAGCAAAATTGTTTTAATTAGCTATAATAGCTATAGTTTCTATAGTTCATTATTTTTTTATTTTGTATCGGTACACTAATATAAAGCCGTGTCTACATCAATAAAAAGTTGCGCCGTGTTCCTCAAAAAAAAATTTGACTGAGGGTGGTTGCGCGTCAGGTGGTGGTGTCAGGGACACCGCAGGGACACACAACGCACAATGTGGCAACGCTCTGAGGGATAATTTTGGCAGAATTCCTATACAAAAACTGGCAAAACGTCCAGTTTATTTCTCAGTTAAAGGGTGTCCATTTAAAATCGGCGCTTAGTGTCACATGTAATATGTATAAACATAATTAGGTTGTGGAAAATTACATTTAATTTATTACAAATACTAGTAAATTTATTTTAATTTATTGACTTATTGTTAAACTATGTTAAACTTCATACTATGTTGTACGGTAGGTAAGGGGTTTTGTTTTTTATATTTTGAACAAAATAAGTAGGTACAGGGCACTAAATATATTTTATTTTTAAAATGTAATTTTTTTAATTTACACTTGTTTCAAAAATAGAACATGAAACATTCTGAACAAAGTAGCTTTCTCATAAAATAAAATAATATGTTTAATTAGTTTATTTTTTATTGTTGAACGAAATTATACCAATTTCAAAACCTAGTAAGTGTGATTGACAAAATTTTACAGAGGCAAAAAAAAAAAACATGTTTTGTAGATGGCTTAGCGAAGTAATAAATATATCCAACTAAAGCTTACAAAGTAGTTAATTTACGAAACATTAATTCACCAGCTGAAGAGTTCAGAGTTCAGAAGGGCTACCACAAATATGTTTTTTGGTCTCCTTTAAAATTTTGTCAATCACACTTACTGGGTTTTGAAATGCGGTAGCCGTATAGTGACGGCCAGGCAAGCAATAGTAACGAATTGATTCATTATATTTAGTGGCTAACACTGAGTAAAATATAATCGATAGGTACTCAGAATAGAATATTTCTAGCTCCCCACAACTTCGCTTACGTTCCGAATAAATTGGTACATAATACCTAGTCTTGCTATTGTTATTTTCCGTTTTTTACTGGTATTAATTAATTAATTCAGCTACTTAAATGTAGATCTCACGAAGAATATTCCAGTGTATTGTAATGTGATTTTATTCATTATACGATAATGAATAAAATAACTGGTGAAATGCGTTCCTAATAATAAATTTCAAAGCTATTTATTTTTTGGTTTAATTTTTACCCAAGCTTACAAAATAATTTATGGTTGTTTCAATATGCACAAAAACTTGCTGCACACGTGCTAGAGTTTCGTCCGTCCCATACATACGGAGTGTGCAAAAATATTTATATTTTTTTATATATAGACTAGCGCTTGACTGATCTCACCTGATGGTAAGTGAAGATGCAGGCCTAAGATGGTGCGCTTGCCCAGAAGGTGGCTATTCACTCTTGATTTAAAGACACCTAAATTGAAGTTAGTTGTAAAAACGGAAGCCGGAAGGGCATTCCTTTTTGAGGTGCATTTCCGCAAGTGTTGTTAATCTACGTGTTCTATTTATCTACATCTCTTATTTTAATAAAATTAAGAAGCGCCATACTGCCGTCCTAAAGCTAAAGTCTCGTTAACTACCAAAACCATATTTCGAGCTATGATCCAAAAAGGGGCAATTTTTAAAGAAATGGCGCCATTTGATAACTAATAAACGACGTTTTTCATATTGCCATATCAAAAACTTCAGCAGTAAGGAGAATACCGATTAGATAAAATAAAAAAAAAATTATAATTAGATGGATTGATAGAGAATTTTTTTCTAAGTAAGATAGCATCATTTTTAGTTATGTATTTATTAAAAAATTATATATATAGAAAAATCGTATTTGGTCATTTATGTTGGTTAACGACATTATAGCTTGAGGAGGGCAGTGTAGGTTGCGTGTCATTTATGCAGGGTTAGAGAAGCGAAAACAAAAGACAAGTTTACTTTAATTAGAAAATATTATGTATTTCATTTATTTTTTTATCACAAAAATAACTCAAAAATAAAAGCCAAGCCTAGAGCTCATCGCAGTTCTTCAAACAGGCTCCATTCAAACAGTTGTCTAAATCATCCACATTTTGAATCTGGAACAAAGATGTGACCATAAACTTTTATTAATCCTCATCCTTTAAGTCTGAATAGCCCAACGGTTAAAGGTGCGGACTGAAAACTGAAAGGTCGCAGGTTCGAACCCCACCCGTTGCACTATTGTCGTACCCACTCCCAGCACAAGCTTTACGATTATTTGGAGGGAGGATAGTAGGATATTAGTTAAATTCAATTTGGCTAATATTCTTTAAAAAAAAAAAAATACTAATCGTTGACTTGGTAAAAACTAGCAGATTTGTGTGGATGAGTTTAGGTTTTTCAAAATCCCTCTCTGAATTTCCCCACATATTGTAAAAAGCAAAGCGAATCTGTTCTAAAGCGAAACAAGTGGGTAAAATTAAGATTTTATCTGTATATCCAAGCTTTATATGGAGAAAATCTTTCTCTAATCTATTCCATCTAATCTAATCTACAAGGGATGCAAGCTATCAAAATGCCATAAGGTACATTTTCAGTGTCTAGCTGCTAAACCTATCAATTATAATTTTAACGACCGACGATAGGAAGGAGTCTCATGAAAATCAGTTCAGCCGCTCCAACAAAGCGTTTAACTGGCAGCCACAAATATTTTAACGAGTATTTACCGTGAAGACAGGAATTCTAATTATTATCGGTAATTATGAATTGAATTTGTAGGTAAGACTATTTAATTTAATTTACTTGTATTGAGGTCAAGTTAAAAATACAATGCTTCAGATTGTAACATTGAGCGTGTTCTTTTGTTTTATCGAATTGCAACATGGGCATCAACGGAAAGGAGGTTTTTTTTAGGTTTTGTGTGAGTGAGAACACCGTCGTAGGAAATTGATTCACACAGCTTTTCGGGAATCGACCAAAAAAATTATTAAATACTCACGTTTAACATATTATCCCTGTGTCGTTCACACTTCACGACAATTTGTTTGCTGATTGCATTCTGCGCGACCAATTTGTCGTGAATGAACCGCCATGTTGAACTCGCCGAGCGAAGGGCGTTCATGTTCCCGAACATGTAGAACCCTGAAACAATTTATTTTTAATTGAAAACAAGTTTTTGAAAAATCTACTACATTTAGACAGAGATTAGTCAGGAAAAAATAGATTTCTAACTCTTTGGATACATCAAAAACGATAAACGTAAAATTCTTTTTACAAAACCGACTTCAAACGCCACTACAAAGCATGTCAATTTAGCCTATAAAATTTGAAGAGTTCCCTCGATTTCTCCAAAATCCTCACCTGATGACATGGGACCACCTGGGAACTTATACCCTTTCAAACAAAAAAAGAATTTTCCAAATCGTTCCATGCGTCTTCGAGTTATCGGGGAACATACATAAAAAAAATATATATATGCTGACGAATTGAGAACCTCCTCCTTTTTTGTAAGTCGGTTGATTACTCTAAAAATAGAATAGTTTTGTAAAAGTTTTTTTGAAAAAAAAAAAAATGCTTTTGAATCATCAAGTAAATCTATCACTGGTTCGGAATGCAGTTCCGAAATGATCCTTAATCCTATTACAATAAGGATTGCAATTTATTATTTATTTATTGTTTAAATTGCACTTTCTATAACCACTGAGATATAGAATAGCCGTAAGATACTAACCTTCTTTAGCCCTAGACAACGCAACGCAGATCCTGTTGGGTGCAGTGAGGAAGCCGATCTTGCCGTCTCTGTTACTCCTGACCAGTGACAATATCACTATCCTGTTCTCTTCTCCCTGGTAATTGTCTACGACGGTTATTTTCACGTCTTTCAATAGTGAGTACTTTTTGCTGATCTGTAACGGATTTAACGATTTTTATTAAAACATTCATTTAAAATTGTATTACTAGCTGATGCCCGCAATTTCGTTCGTGTCGATTGAGGTTTTTGATTCTCGCGGGAACTCTTATTTTCCGGGATAAAAAATAGCCTATGTGTTACTCCAGACTATACTCTATCTCTGTGCCAAACAGCTAAATCGGTTCAGTCGTTGCTGCGTGATTGAGTAACAAACATCCAGACATCCATCCATCCAAATTTTTGAATTTATAATATAAGTAGGATTGACACGTTCTGTGCTGAAGTCACAAAATCAGATATGTATTTTAAAAAATATTTTTCTTAGAGTTCAAGTTAGACTAATTGAATAGGAATAATATGCAAATTAAGAAGATTCTTTAAATGTTCTTCGATAGTAAATAATATTGTTTAAGTAAAAAATGGCCAATATTATTTGAGAAAAAGCCTTTATGAATTGAACCACATGCAAGAGGTGCTTCTAACTTTAAACTAAACTGCGGAGTGCGCCAGGATTGGTTAGACTACACTGAATTAGTATATGCAAACTAAAATGATTCTTTGAAATTAAAGAATGGCCTGTATTATTTGAGACAAAGCCTACCTCTTTAATGAGAGTTGCTTGTCCGTTATAAGTGGCGAGAATAGTTATTTCCTTCGAGCCATATTCCATTCTCCTCAAATAGTTGGCGAGGGAAACGCACCATCTCGCCTCCAGGGTGTTCTTGTGACTCCAACTATCTTCTAAACCCTGAAAATATTTTCATTGACCTTCAAGACTCGAGAACATTATTATTATTATTATTATTTTTTTTTTTTTATTGGTATATGTATTAGTGTGTAGTTATTTGTATGTACGTATGTTATAGGAAATGCAACACATTTCTTTCTTAAATTTTCCTATTCCTAAGGTTGCCTGGTCGAGATCGCTACTAAGCGATAAGGCCGCCTTTTGTGTCATACCTTTTGTCTCTTTTAATTTATTGTATTTTTTTTTCTTTGTTGTTGTTTTGGTGCAATAAAGAGTAAAATAAAAAAAAGACGTGTGGCACTCGGGGACTGCCGCGGTAAAGCTATTGCATAGCATTTTTTATCAACGCCATCTAGCGGTGAGAGGAGTCCCGTGTCAGGTTATTTTCGTTACGGAATTTCTGGATTCGGTCTCCACGCTCAAGGCCCGCAATAGAAGCTATGCAATAGCTTAAAAATAATAAACATCTTCGTCGCGAAACCGTAATCATGAAGAGAAAGGGATTGTATAGTTAAATATCTGAGTTAGGACACGCAGTATGCTATGGTTTCACTTCAGTCAGGTGCGGATACAAGCGGCGCAAGTCCGACTTGTGGAAGTCCATGCAAGTCCAGCAGTAGACATCAAACAAATTGATAAAGAAGTTTTACCTCAGAATCCTCCAAGACGTCATGCGTATAGAAGTGTAGGGTGTCCCTCATTCCCCGCACAATAGGATAGGACATCACACTAGGGTGACTATCCAACCTGTCGTATATGACAGGCACCAGTAGCTCCACGAAGTTGGCGCGCATGCGCCGCTGTATTGTGAGCGTGCGGGCGTGTATGCCGTTCCTTATCATTCGCTCGAAGAGAGATATCTCTAGGTTATAGTTTTTGGCTAGCTCGTAATGTGCCGCTGTGGGCCTTAATTGTTTGTGGTCACCTAAAAAGGAACATAAATATTTTGTTCGTGTTGTTGTCATCTGTCCCAGAGACAAGCGGGACACTCGCCAACTGTCACTTGTCACAAGTGACACATACTGACAAAAAGCGACAGGAAAAAGCGCGGTTACGGCTCTATGTGAATTTTGTGAAAAGACAAAAATTGTTAACTACTTAATTTTAATAAAAGTTAATCTATTCAGACACTATTGTGTTTTGCGAACTAAGATTTTTTTTTTCTTTAAAGAATATTAGCCAAGCTGAAGTTGACTAATATCCTCCTATTACCTCCAAATAAGCGGAAAGCTTGTGCTAGGAGTGGGTACGACAATAGTGCAACGGGTGTGGTTCGAACCTGCGACCTTTCATTTTCAGTCCGCACCTATATCCGTTGGGCTATTGAAGTTTTAAATTATAAATATAATGATTAAAAGCACAGTATTAAAATGAGGGTAACAAATACCGCGTGTGTTTGAATGAATCTTGTGTGTCTTAATGAATCTCGTTGCATGGGACCAATCTGTTTGGCATCTAGCTTCCCACAAGATAGTATAAAAACATATTACACAAAACATCTTACCTATTAATATGAGATGTTGGCACTTGTGCGTAAGCGACGCCACTATGTGAGCTTCTAACACTTCTGCCGCCTCTTCTACTATGACTGAAAAAAAAAACAAAATACCCAATCAAAGTTCGTTTCGATTATGTAGATAAAGTTTAAAATTATTTCATACTGAAAGTGCTTGCCGCGCCGCTGTCGGTCCTGCCATTCCGGTGTAAATCGGCCCTTAGAGTATAAGGCGTGGCCGCTTTTTGAAAAAAAAAAAAAAAATGTATGACAGTAGGTTAGCAATTAGCATAACTCCATTATAAAAATAATATTCAAACCCTTTTCCTCATTCCTTCCATCACGACCTCGCTGTTGACCAGTGTTGACACTTCGCTCAGCTCCTTGTTGCAAATGTTGTACTCGTGTTGCTGCCATAAACAACATACTTACCAACAGGACACTGCAGTGTCTTCATGAGCTGGTGTCGGCGCGCCGCCAGAGTGGTGGTGACCGCCACCACTCGCACCGTCCTCACGACTTCGCTGTCGACCAGTGTTGACACTTCGCTCAGCTCCTTGTTGCAAATGTTGTACTCGTGTTGCTGCCATAAACAACATACTTACCAACAGGACACTGCAGTGTCTTTATGAGCTGGTGTCGGCGCGCCGCCAGAGTGGTGGTGACCGCCACCACTCGCACCGTCCTCACGACTTCGCTGTCGACCAGTGTTGATACTTCGCTCAGCTCCTTGTTGCAAATGTTGTACTCGTGTTGCTGCCATAAACAACATACTTACCAACAGGACACTGCAGTGTCTTCATGAGCTGGTGTCGGCGCGCCGCCAGAGTGGTGGTGACCGCCACCACTCGCACCGTCCTCACGACTTCGCTGTCGACCAGTGTTGACACTTCGCTCAGCTCCCTGTTGCAAGTGTTGTATTGCTGCCCTACGCAACATACTCACCAACAGGACACTGCAGTGTCTTCATGAGCTGGTGTCGGCGCGCCGCGAGAGTGGTGGTGACCGCCACCACTCGCACTGTCCTCACGACCTCGCTGTCGATCAGTGTTGACACTTCGCTCAGCTCCTTGTTGCAAGTGTTGTATTGCTGCCCTACGCAACATACTCACCAACAGGACACTGCAGTGTCTTCATGAGCTGGTGTCGGCGCGCCGCCAGAGTGGTGGTGACCGCCACCACTCGCACCGTCCTCACGACCTCGCTGTCGACCAGTGTTGACACTTCGTTGAGTTCCTCGTTGCAAGTGTTGTGTTGATCCTGTGTACACACAAAACCTCTACCATTATGCGTTTAATGGAAAGGCGTCACAACCCTCCGAAATTCAAAATAATCATAATTAGAAGCAAGATTGGAAAAGAATGTAGATTGTAGACTGTCTTGTCGCATTATGTTGTCGATTGTTTGAATGAGGGCAGACTTTTTATAAATACAGACAGAGGGCAGACAAAAATAATTGTGATAAATTATACTAGTGCATACCACGATAATTGTTTTAGTTAGAACTGGAAAATAAGTATTATATTTAGCTATAATGCAAACATTTTAAATGAAAACAAAAAAATATTGATTTTATTTTGTTTTTACGTTTGTACGTTTTTCTTTTTTTTTTTTCTTTTAGCGTTGCTATTATCAGAGACTACTCGGCGCCCTTCCACTTTAAAGTGGGCCATCTATGATATTCTACTAGGAATGAGTTATTTACTCACAAAACAAGCGAAAAAATTGTTCCGAACGACGAAGATTATAATAGAGTACTTCACTGGTAAATGACATGACAATTACAACAAATATCTACCATTACGCGCTTTATTTACCGCATGCTTGTAACATATCCACCTCTTTTTATACATATACTATATCATAGGTAATACGCTAATTTAAAACTAACTCTCGCTTACCAATAAAGCATTTATCTTGGTCATAAGATCACTTTTGATAGCTTCGACTGCTTTGAAGTATACAGCCCACCGCTCATCTGCTGTTAGATTATATGGGTTTTGTATTTGTGGTATTTTTATATCTAAACTTTTGGTGTGTGATAAAGCCATATATTTCTGAAAAAAAGTATGAAAACCATTAAATAGGCATAGTTCTTTCATTTCAGGAGGGCGCGTGGCCCATGGTTGTGTGCGTGTCGTATCTGTATAAGTGTGAGCGGAGAACTTGCTCGCGCCTAACCGGACCCACCTAGGCACGCACACTTACGCAATGTACACGACGTAACCACAAGTAAAGCGCCCATAATTTCGTGAGATAAACGTACTATGTTCACATACAAAACACATTTACTTAATAATACCTACCTACATTTACTTAATAATAGGGTTACCCACCTTAAAGCATTGCAACCTTTTTCCAATCTTATCAATTTGATTCTGAAATTTGTCCGTCATCTTTTGCCCTTCCAAATGATCGTCGGAAATATCCTTTAAATACTTTATACTGTTTTCCATTGAATCTATTTCCTTTAACGCCCATTGCTCTGAGAAACAGGTTTCTATTTTATCTAATACATCTAATTCCTCATATTGTTTTTCCCAATCTTCAACAATTTCATTTTGGTCACTATCTTTGATTTGCTCATCTTGATTTTTGTCTAAATGTCCAAAAAGCCAATTCAAAATTGGATCCCCATCAAAATTTTTGAGTTCTAAATTCTTGTCACCTATTCTGAGATGTGCTTTGATAGTTTTGTAGCTAATTATCTCTTTCTCGCATTTTTCTATCTCTGTTTGAACATCCGTCATTTCTTTGAAAATCTTTTCTAGTTCTGACCTTTTATTTGCATATAAATGAGAATATTTCCATTTCATTTTCGTTCTCATAGCATTTAAATTATATGGTTCTAAGATTTTGCTTTTGCTTTGACTTCCTAGTCTTACAATACTGGTGGTTACATTTAATATACCTTCAAGGAATTGATCAAGAGCGTGGTTCGTATAGCAAATAATCAACATGGGTGTACCTTCTAAGGATAAATTTCTTAGAAGTGTGGATGCGATTTTAACCCCTAAGTACGTTTTACCAGTTCCTGGCGGACCTTGTATTACAGCGAATTCCCTTGTTAGAGCAAAACGAAAGGCATCCATTTGAGATTGGTCTAAACTAAAAGATTTGGCTTCAGGCCATTGATCTGTTGCAAGTACGGGGAAATTAAGTTCTTCATTTTTATTTGAAATGTTTTGTATGCTGTAGATTGTTTTTGGTGTAAGATAAGCAGGTGGATAAGTTTCTTTCTAAAAAATAAAACTGTTTAAGAGCCAGTTTACCTTTTGCATAGTACAACGAAAATACCTACAATATCAGATCAAGTGAATTTATTGATTGACAAAAGATACTGCTCTATTGATTTGGCAAATACAATGGAGACCATTTTGCGACATTGCATGCCTTAAGAATACATGTATTATCATATCATTTCTTACCTGGACATCCACAATATACTTTTTCATAGGCAAATTGTCAGATCTTGAGTTTTGTAAGACTTTTAACACTCTGTGGTAGGGTTCGAAGAACACTTCACTCTCGACCATCAAGTAGGGTTCTGAAAATACGTTACTTGAAACAGGGTTTTGAAAAGCCACTGCAATCTGAAAAAATAGAAGAAAATATTTTTTGATTAGCCATACTAATTCCTACTAAAAAACCATTAAAAAATCATGAAATTACTTCTATATTTATTTTACTAATATGTATATATATACACATCCATAATTTCAATGTATATACATGTGCATAAAAATTATGGATACATATTGACTTATATACAATTATTTAGATTAATTTGATTTGACATCAGAAGTGGGATAACAATTTTTTAATAATAATTATAATATTTTTTATTTTTTGACCAAGGTAATTCTTTACTTACATAACCATACCTAAGCAAATCCAAATTCGAGTCCAAAACAGACGCACATAGTATATTCTGGAAGTTATCACTAGTAAAGAGTAGTAGGGAACCAAACATGAGGCGTTTGTTGTACGCATACTTCCTATAGTCCACCGAGCTATTGGCAATGCGCTCAGTCCACGCAATGTCCACTAGGTGACCCACTCTGTTATTGCTCACATAGGTGCGTATTATACGCACTTTTGGGTAAACTCTGAAAGGTAAATAGTGACGTGAAAATTTCTTTAGGTGCATTCCATTTTACTTGGATGTTTTAGTGTATCAATTTTATGATTGTCTTGAACACGTACTAATCACACTGATCACTATGAAACTCAACGGCTGGAACACATAGTTTTGATACTTAAGAAACTTAATTTTTTTTTTAAATCTAAGTCCAACTGGAAAAGATTAAAGAAATTTCTGGAATCAGCAGAAAGATGTTTCTATTTTTTTTAAGGCAATGTTGATTAAATTTGGGGCAGACTTAATCTGCATTTTGCAGAGAAAAAAGAAAAATAAAAAAGGTATACAGAGACAAACTCACCTTATGTTTTCATGTCTTCTTTTTGATGGATTTTCCAAATATTTACCTGCAAATTAAGTAAAGAAAGAACTCATTTGGTGGACCTTAACCAATCTCATTCAAGATTGAAGATTGAAGAATGACAATGAATAAAAGGATGAACAAACATATCATTTCTAGTTAAAAATCTAAATATATAAAAGGCAAAGGTGACTGACTGACTGATCTATCAACGCACAGCTCAAACCGCTGGACGGATCCGGCTGAAATTTGGCATACAGATAGTTA
Organism: Hipparchia semele; assembly: GCA_933228805.2. NCBI lineage: Eukaryota > Metazoa > Arthropoda > Insecta > Lepidoptera > Nymphalidae > Hipparchia > Hipparchia semele. Next base: position 2,860,866 of record OW121723.1, on the reverse strand, counting down.
TTATGATGTATGCATTCGCTAAGAAAGGATTTTTGAAAATTCAGCCCCTAAGGGGTTAATAGGGGTTGGAAGAATTGAACTTAACGTGAGCGAAGCCGCGGGATAAAGCTAGTTATAAATAAAATGTAATATAAATCGCTAAAAGACATAATTTTTACCAACATATTCCTTCTCGCAACGGTCCAAAGCAATCCTCTCTTAACAGTTTGAATTGTAAGTCCAGGTAATGCTCAACACTGGAGTATGCACCATTCACTATGTTTGGTACAATTTTGACATTACTCTGTCCAAGGAGGTCTTCTTTACTTGGGAATATGTTCAGATTTCTAAAGCTATAAGGATCTGCGCTTGTTATTGGGTCTTCAGAAGTATCTTCTTCTATACTCTACAAAATAGAAAAAAAAAAAAAAATAGAAAGCATGCCTAAATTGTTAATACAAGTAAGTGTGTCTATTTATTACAGGACTGATCACCAGCCTGGCATCGGCAGGCATCCCTTCCTTAAATACAAGTCTATTTATTAGCTATTCACAGTTCAACCATTGAAATGATCTTGTCAATAAAACAAATGTTACATTGACATAGTTACTGACAAATAAAGTGCTTCTTATGATAAGTTTGTAGACATTTGTGTTATTGAAACTTTTAAAATATCTATACTTACATCATCAATACTTTTTAGTAGCTCTGCCCTTAACAGACTTATTTGTTCATAAAATCGTTCACTAATAGGTTCCATATGCTCTTCTTGCACACCTAAAGCACTTATCTCTGTAGTCTCCACAAGATCATACAAATCCCTTAAAAACTCTTTTGTGTGGCCTCCAAATTGAAAAATTGCTTCACAAAAGTTGACAACATCAAAATAAAACGATTCCACATCATTCCATAGCTGCATATTCATTCTTTTCTCAACTATTTTAATTTTAGGTAAACCACTTAGATAGTCTTTCAGTTGAACTAAAAAATTAGATTTTTCGAACTTCGATCTCAATAAAGAACCTATTCTCGATCTCTCATTTGAATCAAGTGACTTATATAAAAGACCCAATATTCTCACAATCAGGACGATAAAATCACCTTTGAGTTCAGTATTCAACAATAGCCAAAATCCAGGTCTATTTGAAAGTTCCAAATTCAAAATTGGAGGCTTTAGTAACGAAAGGTCCAGTAATCTCTTGAAGCCTATAGCTTTCCTCTCACTTTCTTGTAATTTACGTGGAGCTTGAGGTTCTACATCTTCAGAAAACTGTGAAGTGCTTGGTCTGGTTTCTTCAATTACAGTTCCATCAAACCAGTCTATTCGAAGAGATTTGGTGGTTTCACTCATGTTGATCACTACAGTTTTAGATAATGTTTTAACAGAGGGAGAATTTCGTTTACATATACTTACTAGAATTAGAATACCTTTAGAATTATCTAACAAAATAAACAAATTGAAAATGCAGAAAAGAAAATCAACAAACTAACAAGGCAAGAAAATTGAATTAAATGTCACAATTAATGTCAAAATCAAATATCAAACGTCAAGATCAAGCGCGTCAGTGTCAAGTGTCAACGTCACAAAATAAGTAGGTACCACAGATAATCTCAATAAAAGTGTAAATCTATGGTTACGGGTCAAATGGGTTAAATTAGGGTCAAATTGGGTCAAACAATAAACTCCGGGGCAAGGGCAGAGCAGACGTAGTTACCTAATTAGTTTTCTTCGGGGAAGAGTCATAGCTTTAAGTTTTCACCACATAACTACATAATATAGGCACTAAGATGAATCTTTAACGAACAAAGACGAAAAGGACTGAACGAGCAAAATGAATCAGAACTTACAACTTAGTCAGAATGAATGAGAGAAAGTGGCATTGAGGAATCTGTCAAAACTCTTTGTTATGGAAGTATCGTGCAAGAAATAGGTATAGTACTCTCTAGTCTCTACCGAGAAATTATGTGTGTCCAATACCTAGTACTAATACCTAAGGAATATGTTTAGTTTATGGTCTCCTTTTAGTTATTTCCCGCTCTACACTTTTTTAGTTGAAGAAACCCTTTACCCCACTTTAGGCTACAGGTTGTTGCATGCATGCCACAAATATCGCATATTGTTGCCCCGGCGTAAGACAGCCTTCAATCCTAAAGTGCTTAGAAGATCAAAGGTTGTGATAAGTTCGATTAACGGATCGAAGTTTGATTTCGTAATTTAGTTTACTTAGGACTGCCGCGGCGCGTTCCGATTGAAGGGTGTTAACTGTACCTAAGGGTGTTAATTATGTATAGGCAATGTTGTGAACTGGTTTGATTAAGGCCCAAATTGATAGGGATTAAAGTTTTGTAAAGTCAAAGCCGTATTTAAATTGCAAAATCTACAAGTTCATGAAATCGCTCCGTTGAGATATTATTTAACACTGTCCTACTAATCCTAATACCTACCTATTTAAATGAGAAAGTGAAGATGGATAGATGTTTATTTATTACTCCCTCACGCCACATTGAATGAACGAATGAATCGATTTGGCTGAGAGTGGAGGTAGCTCAAACCCAGGATTAATACATAGGCTATATTTTATCCCGTAAAATTAAAGGGTTCCTGCGGGAATAAAAAAAACATTAATTCACGCGGATGAAGCCATGGGCATCATCCAGTAGGTAGTAGGTACATCAATTTGGAGTGGCGACCCCACACCGGATAGCCCAGTGTTGACAGATAATCTCCCACCCAATCGCAGGGAGCCGTCGGATACAGGCGGTGCAAGACTGATACCTGTGGAAGTCCATGCAAGTGCAACAAACCAACAAATAAACAACGCTTTTGCATTAATAATATTAGTGGGGAATTAAAGGTTGTCCCATCAGACTATGAGAGTAAAGGAACACTATATCATGTACGACGATCCCAAGTGAGTCGTTGGGAGTTGCTGGAATTAAACGACACGAGTTGTTTCTGTGGAGATCCTTAGGGATGATGCCAACTAATCAAACTCTTTATCAAACGTCAAAAGTCAAAACGCGCATAGTATAGGAGCTTGTATGAAATAGCGAACTATGACGTCATAAAAACTAGACGCACTTGTAGTCTACCTAATCGATAAATTAAAATGGATATCAAACTTAAAACTAACAACGAAAGTTATTTTGAGATGAAATTAATAGAACAACATAATTGTCCAGAAGCGTTTGTCTTTAGTCCGCCTATTTTCAATTCCCCCCACCCCCATATGTACAATCTACATTGTGATTGTGTCTAGAAACAAGAGGCTCTCGTACCTCAGACATGGCCGGTCGCCGCGCCAGACCTTTATCTTTAGCTAGACAGACATCAAGCCTCGAACTCGAAACCTATTGTAACTGACTATAGCTATAACTACCAACTACAATAGTTGAAGGGCAGAGTGCTGTGATTTGACCTTATGTCATCTCCATAAATCTCGCTGGTTCAATCATAGATCATAGAGCAAATCAGAAATGAGGGAACCGTGGGAGAAGCAAAGATACCTTCATACGACACTGCTCAGCGAGTCGCCAAGCTGAAGTGGAATAATTCCACTTCTGATGATTAAACTGATGGTTGTTAGGGTCCCAAGGTGCTGGAGTGGCGACCCCGCACCGGGAAACGCACTGTTGGCAGACCCTCCACTAGGAGTCTCAGGGTGCCCTGGATATAGGTGGCGCAAGACTGAAATGAAAGAATGTGGATGCAGGAAACCTTTGTCCATGGACGTCTATCGTTTTTTAAAAGAAAGATTTCACTTATTAAGTGACGTTAACCGAAATAACCAGGGATAAATTGGGCGCTCTGACAGTTTTTGTATTGAAAATACTGTCAAACTATAAAAATGTTCGGATCACGTTGGTGAAATCGGCCCTAAAAGAAGCAGTGTAGTCTAGTGGTTAGGACTACAGTTTTCTATTCGGGGGGGTCGCGGGTTCGATACTGGGCTCATCCAGTCGAACTTGCTAACTACTAGACTCGATGGTCCGGGTAGTTTTATGTCCCGAGTGCCGACACCTTCCTGCATACCCTTTAGTAAGTAAATATAATAATAAGAAATGAATGGTTAATAAGTACTCAACAACATAGCTCATAATCGTAAATCAACAGAAACACGCTGCCTTATGTCATGGAATTTCTGAACCTTTTTGTTCAATAGTTTTTACGACCTAAGTAAGTCCTTATTTCAAGAAATAAAATGTCTGTTTGCACGCAAAGATAGATTGTAACGTCTGCGATAAGCACTTATTTTTATCATTTGTAAAATCCGGCCAAGTAACAAAAAGTAAGTAGCTTCGTTTGCTTCGATTAAGAAAAAATGGCAATAGAAATACATTTTCTGTGAAAATTTCAAGTGTCTATCCATTAGGTAAGTACAGTTCATGAGATACAACCTGCTGAGAGAGGGATGAACGAACGGACGGTCGGACGGACGTTGACACCCTATGGGTATGAAACTCACAACCTTATATATATCGGTTAGCGTTTCCACCCAGCTTTTTTTCATGAGCTTTAAAAAAAGTACCAAATTCATTATTTTTAGAAACAAAAACAACTCTCTGCAAAAAATAAACCATCCATCACAGCTCGAGTCCTCGCGCTTTTAATTTTAGTCCTAACCAAACAAGTATTTTTCGTAAAAATATTCTACACCGTTAACTTTTTCGTTTTCGTATGACAAAATTCGTAAAGTGTTTAAAAAGGTTGAATCCAAAAAGCAATACGGAATTTTCCTCAAAACGCATCATTCCTAACCGCAAAGCTAACCGCCAAAGGACTTGATCATTGGGTCAAAAATATTTATGCAGTCATAAATGAAGCATGTATTTGAACCGTACTTCGTTTTTCATTATGATATCGATCCAAGTACATATTCACACACGCAACGTTCGTAAAAAAGGGAGTTGATCACCGTTTTTAATTACGATTATAATTGTAGTGATTTTTACAGATATGTTAAAACGAATAAAAATATTTTAAAAACTGACTTGATCCTCGAAAAAATATTTAAAAAAAAAATGACACTAAATAATTTTGTTTTTTTATTTGTCCCGGGTAAAAACTGAAATCCCGTATTTTTTTTAGCTATTTAATCATTTGTTCCCTAAAAAACCCTAAAAAACCCTAGTTCCTACCTAAACACGCTTTAGGCGAAAGAGAGTTTAGAGAAAGTAGTGAGTATTCTAGTACTTACTTTGGTCATGGTAACTGCTTGCCGTGCATTCACTGAAAGAAAATATATTGTAATAGGAAAATCAACAATTTTACATTTTGTTTTTAATTTATTTATTTACAATTTAACAACACAATTTTTATCAATTGTGCTCTGAAAACAGTTTTCTTGTTGGATAGGTTGGGTTGATTTGCTTGTAATCCACCTGTCTAGACCTGGGGCCCAAGTCTGCTATTGCAATTGTAGTTACATTGTCTATCAATGACATGACAATTGTTATTTTTAGCAATTGTCATGTCATTGATAGACAATTGAACCCCTGTGCCCCAAGTCAAATTGCTAAAAGTAGCAATTGGTATGTCATTGATAGGCAATGTAACTGTAATGTAACTACAATTGCAATAGCAGACTTGGGCCCCAGTGCTTTTGAACTAGTGGTCCGCGACGGCACTAGAATCGGCCCGTCTCTTTTCCTTGAAATGCCACAAGCTTTGTATCTACTACGGAGTTCAGACGGTTCGAATTTTATTGATCAACTTCGCATGTGATTCGCCTCAGTGTTCAGACGAACAGACGTTCATTCAATGTCGCTTTTAATTTGTTGATCAACAATTGCAATTAAAATCGAACCGTCAGAACCCGCTAATTCAGTGTGCGTGCCTGTTAGGAGCCTAAGTGGGAGCGGTCCGGCGCGAGCAAGCTCTCGCTCGCACTTATACAGATACGACGCACACACAACCATGAGCCGCGTACCCTCGTGAATTTAAAGAACTATACCAGAGTGCTATGTCAACCTTTCGGCGCGTTGCTTGAAGGGTCAGAGCCATTAAGAACCCTCTGTGTGAGAGGTTAGAGGATGACACTTTTGAAGCGGAACGAGAGTTTTTCGTGCACTCCTCCAAAAGGGATTTTGGATTTTAGGCAGTTTGGGCGGTCTCTCGCGTCCGGGTGATGTTTCAGGAAATGTGTTCGGAGAGTGGAAGAGTAAATTGCTTATGTAAGGCGTTTGGCTACCGTTTTTATGCGACAACAGCAAAGCCAAAAGGAAGAGTTATGATTTTAACTGTCTATGTGCTATGTATTTTTTAAGAGGAGGTTTTCAATTCGAATCTTCTTTTTTTGGGAGGCTATATAGCCGTGGCTAGTTACCACCCTATCGTCAAAGACGTTTCGCCAAGCGTAGCGTGTATAAACCGATTAGGGGGTATGGATTGAATCTACACTGCCATACCCGTTCCAAGTTAGCCCGCTACCATCTTAAACTGCATCGTCCCTTACCATCAGGTGAGATCGCAGTCAAGGACTATCTTGTCACCGAATAAAAAAAATGAAAAAATGAGAAAACTTCTATAGACACCTAACGTGCAATATTTTCTTTTAGACGGGTGATAACGCGGCATGTAAGATTGATGACTTCCTTTGTCACTGCTACAATCGCCAGGGCGACCCGTCGCCTCTGTATTCACTCCTAAAAGCTCATCACGCTGACTGCTCAAACTCAGAGTTTTTCAAAACAAATCTAATTTTGCCACTGACGATGCTAGAATGGATTTTAATTTAATATTGAAGTTTGTGTTCCATTCTAGCATCGTCAGTTCTATTAGTTTTTTTTTATATATATAGACTAGAGCTTGACTGCGAACTCACCTGATGATAAGTGAAGATGCAGTCTAAAATCGTGTACGCTTGTCTGGAAGATGACTCTCGATTTAAAGACATCCACATTATAGTTAGTTGAAAAAACGGAAGCCGGAAGGGCATTCCAAATTTATGCGGTGCATATTATTAGGAACGAGGAAGCAAAGCGCTTAGTGCGAGATCGTGGAATTTCGACCACGGAAGTAGCAGCGGTACAGAGCGGTGTAGTTAGTTATAATATGGTTATTAAAGTTTCTGTTTCTTCACCAATTGTATTTCAAGTTGCCTGTGAGCCTCAAATAGCAATGTTTATTTATCATTTTATAGCTCTTTTAAAATGAGACGCGCTATTAAACAAATATTTCAAAACTGACGATTCTTTGGATGTAATTTAATATTGAAGTTTGTGTTCCATTCTAGCATCTTCAGACTCAGTTCCATTAGTTAGTTATATTATATACTTCATTGATTGCACTTTGCCTGTGAGACTAGAATAGCAATGTTTATTTATCATTTTATAGCTCTGTTAAAGTGATAGGCGCTGTAAAACCAATATTTCAAAATAATAAGGCCAAGTGTATTCATTGTATTCCATTGACCTATATCCGTCCTTTATTCAAAAATTAAAAGTTCTTAGACGTTTTATAGCTGAACACTTTCGCCTCGTCATCGCTTTCCATCAGGTGTGAATTGTGATCGTGGCAAAAAAAATCTTTTTTTTTACTAAAAAAAATAAGGTGTTTGCATGAAACATTTTATTCCAAATTGTTCTAAAAAATTAAATGAAATCCATAAATCTAAGGCTTATTCCACATTCAGCCCTCGCTTTCCCTCCAATTTGTAAGCTTATCTCTCTAACCCCACCATTTACATGATGCATGTGAGATGAGATATTTACGCTAGCAAATGCTTTAGTCTTTTTTATTTGATGAAAAGTAATGCAATTTCTCCTCATGGTACTTGATGCATAATGAGCTCGTAAGATAGACATATAAGATAAACACTTCGTAAAAGTTTATTTAAATAAAAAAATATTCTATTCTTTCCCGTGTACCGTGAACCATGTTAACTTGGATATAACATTTTATAAGATCCACATACTATGCAAATAAATACACTGAATATTTTTGTGCACGACACAATGACATCAGCTAGCATCTAGAGTTATTATGTATTGGTGTGACCTAGTATATAGTCAAAACCAGAACCTCTTTAACGAAGAGGTTACTGCAACTTTCCATGATTAAAGATTTTAAACAGTGAAACGTATAAGAGAATAGCTGCTCATAGTAAATGTCAGTAAGTGGTTAAACCTATAAAAATAAATTGAATGAGCACGCCACTGCAATACTATCTGCAATCTATATTGTAGGGGTGGTTGACACCCTCCAAATTACATCCGTCGCATGAATCATCGCTTATCACGATTATGTGATAAGCGACAAGGGTATTGTAATAATGTTATAGTTTATGATACTATATCTTTATTAGAATCCCTTTTTTGCTGTGTAAATAAGGAAACGCTTGCCATTTGAGTAGAGGATCTCAGAGAAATTATTATCATACTATTATTTTTATTAAGGCATTTACTTGGTTGGGCAGGGCACATATGTCGTAGAGAGAACAGAAAAAGCTGAGAGCTGCTGGAATATCAACGCATATTGATCGCAAAAGTATTGGCCGACCACCTACATGATGGCGCGATGACATCGAAAACGTAGCTGGAAAGAAGTGGATCCAGATAATCAGGAGCAGATGCGAGTGGCGTGCACGTAAAGAAACTTTAGTCATGCAGTGTGCAATAGAATGAAAATGATATCCTACCGGCTAAAAAATTAGATCTTCCTAATACGTACTAATGTAACTTAACTGTAACTTCCTAATTCAAATCAAGAATGAAGCGTGCTTCATCTTAGGCTGCATCTCCACTTACCATGAGGGGTGATCGCAGTCAAGCGCTAATATTATTATTAAAAAAAAGTTTAATCTCATTTTCAACGGATGAAATTTTAGCATGTGTAAAACTTTAGAAGATATATCGGTAAATGTCAACCGCAATATAACTCACGTTTAACTTGTGCCAACAAAAGCAATTAGCATCCTGTTGTGTTCGTAAACTAAGCACGATGCAGTTCTTCTTAATATATTATCGTCGTATCTCAACAGAAAATAAATAATAAGCGAGTACATTAAGGCTAAAAAAATCATTAAAGGAATAATAGCAAAAAAGTATTCCTGCTCATTCACAAACGCGATAAAAATAGAGTTTAACACATTGTTATATTAGATAGGTAACTGGATAATAGCATTTAATTTTTGCCATTATTCCCTACTTTGTGGTGTGTTAATCCAACTTTACCAGCTCTGTTGTTGATAGTTACTATCATACAGCACAGCACAGCTTTATTTTGAACGAGCTCTATTTCTTTCACCCTTCTGGCCACTCGTGCGTGTATAAAAGAATATGTTCTCCGAAGCATTTTAAGTTCATAGGTAAACGAACTAGAAACTACTCCCGTAACAGAAAAAGTATTTATCCTGGCAGCACTATAATATACAAAAACTCTTTAAGAAATATAATTAATTAGCAATTCCGTAACTCTGAAGTGATTTAATTTTGCAATTTTAAATATTCTGGCGTTAATAAAGAGCTTAAATTTTTTGGCCAACTTTTATACACACGCATATTATTTAAGGAATAGAATATTTTTTTTGGTGTTTATCAATGAATAAGTTTGAGGTTGTGAAGGTCTGTCCCATATACATTTTTCTTCTTTTTATTTTGGTTAACGACTTTTTCTGTCAAGCTATAATGCACTTCACCAGTATTAATATTTTTAAAAACGTTCAAAGATAAATTTTGTGTCTTCGCGTCCAGAAACTTAAGTGCTGATATGAACCTAAATCTTTTTCGCATGCCATTGGTGTAACATAATTATAATTAACAGTAGGTATGTTGGGCATTGAATCATTTAAGATGACCCAATCAATCATTTCTTAGCTTTGAGCGTTCAACAGTCATCTCACATCACGTTTCTATGACTGATTCTGAAACATAGTTCCAAAGAACTAATTCGGACATAACATTTTTGAAAGTATTAATATAACTACTCACTTTTTAAATGCTCATGTTAGCGAGATATTGAAATAGTAAAGAGAAAGAACTTTAGTGTATTGAAGGTAGTTTGATAAATTGATAGTGGATACATACGGCTTTATGTAAGGTTTCAGCGTTTTTGAGCTGTCACTCATAATTACTACAATTTTTTTTTACATTTTTGAAAGCATTAAAATAGCTCTCCACTTTAGATTGAAATAAACCTATATTAGACACCTAATATTCAGAGTCTTATATTGATGTATTATAATATGATACAGTATTTTTCTTTGAGGCGTCTTAGAAACAAAACTTGTGGGCCAATTTTAATAATCCTTTCAGTAAATTATTCATATTAAATTTAGGTATAATCATAATATAATTTCAAAGTTCACCTATCTGGTGTTGGCGTTTTAAACTTTATTTTGTTATGTAGCTTTTCTGTATCCATAATAAAAATAGGTAAATGGAACAACGAGTTAAATATTCAACACCTACCTACGTGCCACGAATAAAATTTACAACATAAAAATTGCACGGAAATTTTGTGAAGACAATGCAAAACGTGAGCTTTTCACGTTTGTCTAGCTTAACTCAGCATAGATGACCCGTTATACCCTAGAATACAAACAAGAGGTTAAACCAGGTTTAAACTTATCTTCCATTTTTCAACCGTGGAAAGAATAATAAATGGTCAAGTATTATGCTAGGGAATGTTATGATTAAAAATATCAGTTAAAACCTGCGCTGTCTATACTTTATACAGGTAAATATAGAATTAACAAAATAAATGTTAGTTCAGTCTACCCGTTTAGATTAAGGTCTACACTGAGCTGGCTGGATAAATTAACTATTGGAGTAAATAATTACTAGAAATCATATACAGTTCATATACAGTGTAACCCAGATCAAAAACTGATCAACCCAATCTCATGAAGTTTTGTCTACCTTATCTCTTGTGTTTTTCAAAGTGCCAAATTATTCTAGAGTAGCCCATTCAAAAATTATCCAACAGCAGGTCTGGCTAGACATAAATGTAAGGTCCAAAAAATTAGGCATTTTGGGTAATTTTCTTGTTCACCCATATGAAACGCTGTTTGCCTAGCATTGCCCGTAAATACATTACTAATTTCATCAGTTATTTATATAAGTACCTAGGTCTACCTGATGAACTTACTCATCAAAGTTTAAGGTGTAAAGCCTATAATGGCTTAAGAACCCCTACATACATACACTTGAACAATGTAATCCATACAAACAATATGAAATGTTCAAGAACAGTTTTCTAACAACATTTTTGACGTTCAAATTATCCCGCTACCATCCCCAGCTTCCCGTCCAATGATTCAAGTCAGCCCGCTACCATCTTAGACTGCATTGTCACTTACCATCAGGTGAGATCGCAGTCAAGGACTATCTTGTCATCGAATAAAAAAAATGTAACATCACTGCTTGTGTATTTCGCAATAAAGAAAATTGTCGTAATTTTTATCTTTTGAGTTATAAAACATAAACGCTTTCGAATTGAACGAATAATTTTACTGTCGTGAAAGCAATAAAATATGACTTAGATTTAAAAACGGAAGACTCATAAAAGAAAGCAGTAAAGGGCATATATACAGCGTTCCCCAAAGTTTATTTTTGGTGATATGTTTTTCCGCTGCTTTTCCTTGATAAAATACTGGTGAATGAGTATAACGCATTCTATTAAACACTCACACACACAAACACTGATAGTTACAGTACCAACTGCCGATTTATGCTCAATTATTTGTATGGAGAATACATCGTTGGGAGAATATGAATAAAACACGTCAAACAATCAAATTGAGGTCCTCTTACAATTTCGAAATTCGGAGTTAAAACCAGTCAATTTAGTTTAGCCACAAGATGAGAAGTGAAACTGCGAGTATCACTTTAGTAGTGAGCATTTTTTTATATCCAATCATTAATTTGAGAAACGTTGCCATTAACATTCCTATTCCTATTCACGAAAATTCTTTATGTTATCTTTTATAAAGGTTAAATTACTTTAAATTTTATGTTCAGTTTCTTGTCTATTTACAATTGTGACCTGAAATTCAGACCAACCATAATATTTTAACGACATCAGGAGAACACTAGAAATAGATTCGAATTCATATATACTTTGTTAAGAAGAAAATAGTAATTTTTCATGGCTGAACATTTCAGTATTTTAGGGAGAGGGTAGACTGGTTAATTGTAACGCCAGCGATCGGCGTTTTTATTGCTTTTAATTCTAATGTGGGTACACCACAAACGCAGAAATCAGTGACCGAAAATTGCAAAAATCAACGTTCAAAAGTCGCGAAAAACGCAACGTTGTCGCTACAAGTAGTCAGTCTGCCCTCCCCCTTAAAGTATTTTTAAAAAGAAAATAACTTTCGCTTTTTAACTTGATGAAAATTAGTAATTCAGATGAAATCATTTCAAAAAATCGCATGTTAAACATTTTAATCAGCAAGACTCGGAATGTACTAAAATAGTTAAAGCTTTAAATATCAACCGGATAAAGCATTGTTTAGGAGTAAAAAACAAACCGCAGGTAAACCGTGACCGAAATGCAAACCCAAGGGCTGTCTGTGTTCAAAGCCAAAGAGCCTCTTTGTTTGCACTGCAGAGCTCGTGTGTCGTTGTTTTTGAACGGACAAACGCCGTTCACACACGACTATACAGAACAACGAACATCTTTCAATTCTTGGCAGGCATATTCGAGAACGTGCCTGCCAATTTAAAATAGCAACGAAATTTATTTACGTGATTCTCACATCTTTTAAAAGGCACTATTTAATTTTTTACGTGACACGTTTACAGTGTGAAAACCTGGTGAAAACCATGTGAAAACTTTTGTTTTTTAACTACATTCTGAAAGAGGTTTAATTGAACGAACCATAATTATAATTTACTAGATGACTGTAATTGAATTATAGTTTACTTGATGAGTATTTCAATTCCCACGGGCACTCTTCAATTTTCCAGAATAAAATGAAGCCTATGTGTTATTCCTAGGTGTGAGCTATCTCCATTCTAAATTTCAGCCAAAACGGTTCATTCATTGTGGTGTGAAGGAGTAACAAACAAAGTGTGTTTAACACATACAAACTTTCGCCTTCATAATAAGGCGATGTTAGTGTGATGTGATGTGATTTCCAAACTCTATAATCTTTCTTATTACTACCAATATTTGTCCTGGTTATATCTATGAACATTGTAGCTTTTTGTTATAAGATGATTATTTATTTATGTTAATTAAGAAAAACCTAAACTAGATTAGCGTAGGGCACAAGCAGTGTGTATTGTAAAATCAACACGCTTTTATTAGCCATAATAGTGCGCGGCGTCAGCTAGAAATTCAAGTAGGTATATTCGTTTAGTATACCTGCTCTGATATTGGCTTCCATAATTTAGAAGGAACTGGCTTTATTGGGAACTAGCTAATACCCGCGACTTCGTCCGCGTGGAGTTAGGTTTTTTAAGTACCCCGGAAACTCTTCGTTTTTCCGGGATAAAAAGTAGCCTATGTCACTCTCCAGGTCTTCAACTCTATACCTATATAAAAAACACGTCATCCAATTAGCTCCAATTTTGTTCAACTGAAGTTAGTGACACTATAATTTGAATTGTTATCAAGCGGAAGTAGGTATACATTGCAATAATAGTTATTTGTTCAACAAGATAGTAAAGTTCGTTTTTGTTGCGAGTGCCTAGTTTGAACCCTAAGCGTGGTGAGCGATTCAAAGGCACAAGAAACAGAAACTAAAAGTCATTTTTGCTCACTGGTTTAAGACAGCAAAGGCGCCCTTTTTGAGCAAGTAAGGTGAAAAAAGAATTTATCAATCAAGAAGACCCAAAAAATGATGAGAAAGCATACAATCGAAGTCTGAAAGCTATAAAATATCCTGAACTGAATTTAAACACATCTGTATTTATTGAGCCAAATGGGTGTGTATTTTAATAATTCGTTCACATACGAATAAGAATTGGTTTCTATTCTAATATTGCCAACAGTGACTTTCTGTTTTTCATGATAATAGGTAATTTGATTTTTCTGGAAGCCATTCAATTTGACTTCGCAATTCAATTTCCTAAACAATTTGAAGAGGGTAACGAAAGAGGGATTTCTCTCAAACAATAGAATATTAACGTTTGGAGCGTTGAAATGATAAGATGATAATTTTTCAATAATGGATTTCAGAATATTTCGAGGAAATAGACGGTCTATATCCTGGCCGTAAGGTTCTTTTTGTTATAGTACGTTTATCTCACGCAGTTACGGACGCTTTACTTGTGGTTACGTCGTGTACATGCACATTGCGTAAGTGTGCGTGCCTGTCAGGAGCCTAGGTGGGAGCGGCCAACACACACAACCATGAGCCACGAGCCCTCGTGAAATGAAAGAACTAGATGCATTTTTGTCAATAACATCAACATCATTCTGTACCCTTAAAACCTTTTAAGGGTCTTTCTTTATATCATCTAACTAGCTGATGCCCGCAACTTCGTTCGCGTGAATTCAGTTCTTAATATCCTGCGGGAACTCTTTGGTTTTCCAGGAAAGTAAAAAGTAGCCTATGACGCTCTCCAGGTCCTCAAGTACACGCATGCAAAAAGTCACGTCGATCCATAGCTCTGTTGCAGAGGGATTGAAAGACAAACCAACAAACAAACACACTTTCGCATTTATAATATTAGTAAAGATTTTCTTTTGTTTTTTTCTCACAACCGTTTGATTTTTAGCTATATCGATTATTAAATAAAAAAAAGACGTGTACTCGGGGACTGCCGCGGTAAAGCTATTGCATAGCATTTTTTATCAACGCCATCTAGCGGCTCACCGTAGAGGAGTCCCGTTTCAGGTTATTTTCGTTACGGAATTTCTGGATTCGGTCTCCACGCTGGCCCGCGATAGAAGCTACGCAATAGCTTAAAAATAAGCAGAATATTTTGGCAAGTTGTGTAAAAAGAAAGTCTATTCCCCGCAGGGTGCAGACAGTCTTTTGTAGTTTATCCGATATCAGTACTATGATTCGAGCTAAATGAAGCAAAAGGTGGTTCGATCTTTATATTTCTGAGTACACGGATCATTGAACAACGCAAACGATCGGAAAACTATTCAGCGATAACCCGACAGACCGTTTCAGAAGATACCTATCTGATAATTCTTATAAAAAGAATACTGGGTTTTATATTTTGCTCCGTTATACCTTACTTATTTTGTGATTTTTGATTTTCTTGGTGCAGTTGTTAGTTTTGTAGTGTAACTAGCTTTTGCCCCCGCGACTTCGTCCGCGTGGAATTAGATTTTGGGGTGGAATTTTCAAAAACTGTGACACACGTAATTCTTTATTTTTAACTGAAAGCTCTAATACCAACTTTGATGGAAACAGCTTGAAAAATGACGGAGTTTCATAAAAACTTCCATCCCCTATTTAAACCCCTTAGGGGTGGAATTTCCAATAATCCTTTCTTAGTGTGCGCCTACGTCATAAAAGGAACCAACTGTAAAAATTTCAAGTTTCTAACTTCAGTAGTTTAGGCTGTGCGTTGATATCTCAGTCAGTCAGGACTTTGAATTTTATATATATAGATAAGTGGGTCGTTCTGGGTTCGGTTCCTATATTTTCCTTACCTCAGAATAAAGTGTTCAGTGGGGTTAGTATAAGATTTAACACGATTGAACGTATTCGTATACTATGACATTAGCGTCAAAGTAAAATGAAAATTGACTGAGCATGAAAACTCTCCACCATCCAGATCCAGATTTATATCATCAGATATATTTTATCCATCATACCATTCGCTAAATCCCATTAACCCTATCTGGAACAGTTACACTATTTTCCAGTTTGAAAATTTATTTTCCTCAAGGATAGGGAAACATTTATGAAAAGTGGCAGCTTGACCATTTTTCATTGCATTAAATTTATGACCCGGCAACAATAGCCGGGCTATTGCAGCATGCAAGGGAGAATGTTCGCAAGTGTTAAAAGAAAGCCTCTTATTTTTAATCCTCGACGCAAAAAGAGGGGTGTTATATGGACTGTGTTTATCTGTGTATCGGTGTATTTGTGTCTATTTGTTCTCTCGTAGCTCCCGAATGAATGCACTGATTTTGATGGGCTTTTCTCTGTTTAAAAGCTAACGTGATCGAGGTGGTTCTTAGATAACAATTTATGAAGATCTGTTCAGGTGTTTGAAGATCATCAGCGCATCTCCTACTTGACAAATTGTCTTATCTGATCACTGCTTGAGTAAAGAAGAAATTTAAAAAAAAATATATGTAATCCACCATTTTCTACTAGTCAAGCCCTTTCATTTGATACCCATATTGAGGAAGTTGTGAAGAAATTTGTAAACCGCCATTTTGTGGAGGCGGCCATCTTGGACCGATTTTCATCAAACATAGCTAAGAACACTCCCGACTAATTCACCTTTCAAACAAAAAAAAAAACAAAAAAAAAGCCGCGATCAAAAGCTAGTATAAAAATGTGACAGATTAAAAAAAACGAGGTAAGTACTTGCTTTGAAATACAATGAGATCATGATTTATGTGATGACTCTTCTATTGGGAGCTCTTGGGTCACACAAGGCCCGTTACAACTTTGTCAGAGGCGATTTATCATTCTGCGTACAACCCAATTAGCGGCGTGGAGAGTTGTTCTATAACTCTATAGCCACCTAATCAATGATCATACCTACTTCATCTATATTTAACCCCTATTTTATCCCTTTTATCCCCTTAGAGGTTGAAGTTTCAAAAATCCTTTCTTAACGGATGCGTACGTCATAATAGCTATCTGTGTGCCAAATTTCAGCCTGATCCGTCCAATGCATCAATAGCCCAACGGTTAAAGGTGCGGACTGAAAACGGAAAGGTCGCAGATTCGAATCCCACCCGTTGCACTATTGTCGTACCCACTCCTGGCACAAGCTTTTCGCTTATTTGGAGGGGATAGGAGGATATTAGTCAACTTCAGCTTGGCTAATGTTCTTTTTTAAAAAAATGGTTTGAGCTGTGCGGTTATAGATCAGTCAGTCAGTCAGTCAGTCTGAGATGGTTCTTAGCTGTAAATTATGAAGATCTGTTCAGCTGTTTGAAGAACTTCAGAGTCTTACAAACTCACTGGTGCGATTGACTTGAAATTTGGTGTAGTTACCTACTGTTGTTTCGGATTACTTCCGAGATATGGTAACCTTGACCTGATACTGCAGCATCAAGAAGGCTGCGGAATATCCAACCCTTCAGCAACTTACAGGAGACATGTTTGAGCTCATAAGAATGGTCTGAACGACGATGATGATGACAATCGAGGATTTTGACAACCACCCTGGCGCAGTGGTGAGCTCTGTGGTCTTACAACTGGGAGGTCTCGGGTTCGATTCCTGGCGGGGGCAATTTTTGAATTTATAATATTTGAATTGTCTCTGGTCTAGTCTGGTGGGAGGCTTTGACTGTGGCTAGTTACCGCCCTACCGTCAAAGACGTGCCGCCAAGCGATTTCGCGTTCTGGTACGATGGCGTGTAGAAACTGACTAGGGGTATGGGTTGCAGTACCTACACTGCCATACCCGTTCCAAGTTAGAACGCAAGGACTATCTTGTTATTTAATAAAAAAAAAAGATCCAGGAGGAGAATCTATTAATTATTTAGTAGAGCAGAAATCTGTAAAATAGTGTCAGGTATATCTAATATCTATATCTTACATAGTCCGTAGATTCACATTTCGGGGGTGTTTTAAATTTTTAATTTACACTGGTATCATATCATAGCAAATCGTAGCGTCTAATCTTGTTTGAAAAACTATATTAATCTTAAGCTCCCCAGGGTTAACGAGCTTAAGGGCTATTGTGAAAAAGATATTAGGGTCGTAAAAATGTCCCAATTAATTTATTTTGGTTTAGGATTGAGTTATTTATTTGCCTCAAATGCTCTAAGCTCTTGGGTTTTAAGAAATGATTTTTTTTTTTGAATATTATGTATAAGTATAAATGTCATGGAAGTTTTTTAAGAATGGCCATTTAGGTATATTTCAAACAAAAAAGAAGTGCTACCGAAAAGGCACAGATTAGATAATTATAATGCTGTATAATTTTCGTCGATGCGGTAAATAAATACTATTTATTTATATAATTAAGAATCTAATTAATTATTTGCTAAATACAGGCGGCGCAAGACTGAGACATGTAAAAGGCCATGCCATCCTTTGGTTGATGAAGAAAAAGAAATATTTTTATTCACATTAATATCTAAAATAGCTTAAAGTTGACGACCTCCCTGGCGCAGTGGTGAGCGCTGTGGTCTTATAACTGGGAGGTCTCGGGTTCGATTCCCGGCGGTAGCAATTTAGTAATTTATTATTTCTAAATTGTCTCTGGTCTGGTCTGGTGGGAGGCTTTGGCCGTGGCTAGTTACCACCCTACCGTCAAAAACGTGCCGCCAAGCGATTTAGCGTCCGGCACGATGGCGTGTAGAAACCGATTAGGGGTATGGGTTGAATTTACACTGCTATACCCCTTCCAAGTTAGCCTGCTACCATCTTAGACTGCATCGTCACTTACCATCAGGTGAGATCGCAGTCAAGGGCTATCTTGTCATAGAATTAAAAAAAGTTTAAGAAAGCTCTTATACTAGGTACCGTCGTCGTCAAAAATAAATAAGCATTTGTCACAGATTGATCCGAAATTATTGAATTATTCTAGTTTTATGAATGTTATGAGTCTTGAATATCTAATATATATTGAGTCGCTTTTTGCAGTAAAACTTCGCTTGTAGTATTTGTGTCCCCAAACAGATGTAGTGGATGTGATTCGATCAACATTTCCCGCGTTGGAGGCGAATGGCGATGAACCAATCTCATTGAGTTTTCCCTATGGTATTATTATCACTGTGTCGAAATTGAGCGGGGAGAATTTGATTTTCTACTCCTATATCTATGGCTCAGTAGGGTTAGTATAAGATTTAATTCGATTGATCGTATTCGTATACGATGACATTAGCGTCAAAGTAACGTTTGTACACGCCATCGTGCCGGAACGCTAACACGCTTGGCGGTACGTCTTCGACGGTACTAAGGTGGTATCCAGCCACGACCAAATTCTCTTAAATCTTTAGAATTAAGTACCTATTATTTATTTTTAGTGGTCGCTTGAGACACAGATTTTGTGTCTTATTGCTTGTCTCTTATATTTAGTTGAAAGCGTTATATTCGATGTTGTGGAATACTACAAAATTATAATGAAATCGGGCCAGTGTATAATTCAGTGGGGTTAGTATAAGATTTAACACGATTGATCGTATTCGATTCACATTAGCGTCAAAGTAAAATGAACCTGAATAGCATTGATTTAAAGTCACTATTTCAATACAAGCGATTTTAATGACATTACAATACATACACGAAATTGAGTTCTAAGTCAATATTGTTATGGTTAATTTTACTTTGACGCTAATTTCATCGAATACGAATACGATCAATCGAATTAAATCTCATACTAACCCAACTGTACGTTGGGATATTACATATATTGGCATCGTTGTACCAAAGCGATTGTCAAATCGTAATCAGCATCATTGGTGTAGGGGTAATTTTATTTACCCCTGGACCTATTAATGGGTCGACCCTTTGGGACCACGGGTAAACTTTTACTAAACTTTAAAAAAAATTATACTTTCTCCATATCGTAACTTTTTAAGAACAGAATATCTAAATATATAAAAGGCAAAGGTGACTGACTGACTGACTGACTGACTGACTGACTGATCTATCAACGCACAGATCTAACCACTGGACCGATCGAGCTGAAATTTGGTATATAGGTAGCTGTTAGGACGTATACATCCGCTAAGAAAGGATTTTGGAAAATTTCAACCCCAAGAGGGTTAAATAGGGGGTTCAAAAATCGAACCTAACGTGAGCGAAGCCGCGGGTTAAAGCTAGTACAGAATAACAGCAACAAGAAATAGAAACGGGAAGTGATATTTCTTTGTCTTTCGAAACATACGCCTCTGGGACATAAATAAACAACACCGAGGGCCTAAAATAAGCATTATATGTAGAGTCGCAGCCTCTTTTTGTATGGAAAGCGTAGATTTTCTTCGCGTTTTATATCCCGTCGGGCCTTCAAGATACTACAGGCGTCAAATTACTTGGAATTTGTTTGGGCGCTTTTCTCTCTTTCTGCATCGTTATCCTGATTGCTGAGGGTCTTGACCCCTTACATTATTCACACAACGATAGTGATTTCTTGGGATATCTAATACGGTAGGAACTGAGATTTTTCCTATGGCTTAATAACGTGCTTTGCAAATAACAACGGTGATATTATACTAATAATGTCCTCCCAACCGAATCCGGATCTACGCAAGAGATATTATAGTGCACAAGTGTGTGCGCAAACACAGATGCACTCTCTATTCCCTCACTCTCATGATCTTACGGGACGGAAATACGACACGACACACGTATAAAGTTTCCTCTTAGGAAACTTCATTGTGGAAGCACTGTATACATAGCAGAGTTTTATTACCTATTGTAAAAATTTTTTTTTGAAAAGAGCAACCGCCGAGTTTATTGCTGGCTCTTCTCGGCAGGAAGGGCATTCCGAACCAGTGGTAGATTCATCGACGATTCAAAAGCACTTGTAAGAGTTTACTTGAATAACACATATTTCTATTCTATTCTATTCTAATCCGGACTTGGCCAGCAAGGTGGACTATGGACTAAAGTCTTCTCATTTTGAGAGGATGTCAATGACCAATAGTGGGCAAATATGTCCTCTCGTATCATTTATGAGCAACAATAAACAACAGAAAACTAACCTTAATATTTTGAGTGTATGTTTATTCAAATTAGCAATATTCATGCAAACAAGGTATTATCTTATATAACCTTTACATATACCTACCTCAATGCTCGTTATGTTATGGCGCATCTCATGCTTCCTCCGCAGATTATATCACAGGAATCTCTCCTTACTTGAGCCATAGCAAATAAAAAGCAGTAAAACGAGTCACCGTGCATATTCAACGTTTTTTTAGGTTCAGAAAGCACATTGTATTCGCATTCAACAGTCACAGCATCACACTAATACGAGTATTATATAGGCGAAAGTTTGTATGTGTGTGTATGACAAAAACTACTGGACGGATTTGGCTGAAATTTGGAATGAAGATAGGTTATAACCTGGATTAATACATAAGCTACATTTTATTCCGGAAAATTAAAAACTTTCCGCGGGGTTTTTAAATAACTAAATCCATCCATCAGCCGGGTATCAGCTAGTCATAAATAAAAAATATTAAATATTTTCATTTTCCGTCTTAATAAGAATATAATATATGTATAGGCGCCTCGCCTCAAGATCGGTTAAGTGGTTGAGCTGTAAAAAGATACAAACACAAATTATAAGTAAGTATGGTGTACATACGTACTCAATACGTGGTCAATTTGGAAGAAAAAAACTTGTATTAAGTACAAAAAATGCAGAATGGAATGACTGATCTTTGTAGCATATGGATTTTAAGTGTAACGTGAAACTGCGGAAAAACTTCCATTTTCCTTTAAGTGTCACCCTTTCCCTGCAGAGATAGGTTACAGTAATGGGTTAGACCTTTCAACCACGACAGTTTTATTTCTTCTTATGAGACTATTTCGGGTGTGCGTGTACCGTATAACGACGGACGGTATGTATATGTGGTAAGTGGCGGTAATCCAGTGGTGAAGACTTCTCTGTCTCTTTTTCAGGGAGTTTGGAGGGTTTTTTAAGCTATTGCATAGCTTCTATCGCGGGCCAGCGTGGAGACCGAATCCAGAAATTCCGTAACGAAAATAACCTGACACGCAACTCCTCTACGGTGAGCCGCTAGATGGCGCATTTTTTATCAACGCCATCTAGCGGTGAGCCGCTAGATGGCGTTGATAAAAAATGCTATGCAATAGCTTTACCGCGGCAGTCCCCGAGTGCCACACGTCTTTTTTTTTTAATTTCAGGGTATCCCTTTCACAGAAAGAGATTGAATTAGCTTACTAGTCACTTAGATCAGATCAGCTGACAGATCTGACTGTTCGGAATTTCGTATGAAATATTTAACGGCTTTAACGGGAAGAAAAAAATCGTGTCGAAGCCTGCTAGAATTCTTCATAATTTTCTCGAGGTTCTATGAAGTCTGTCAGTACGGACTTGGCCAGTGTTGTGGACCTAAACCCATCACATTCGAGAGGAGACTCCTTTTTTTTTTTTTTTTAATATCAGTCAAGCTGAACTTGACTGATGTTGACTGATGTTTTCCTCTCCCCTCCAAATAAGTGAAAACTTGTGTTAGGAGTGGGTACGACAATAGTGCAACCTGCGACCTTTCAGTTTTCAGTCGGTACCTTTAACCGTTGGGCTATTGAGGCTTAAACCCTAATAATAGAATAGAACAGAATATAATATTTCTTGTGCTTTCGAATCGTCAAGTGACTCTACCACTGGGATATAATGTCGATGTATGTAACTTACTTTTACACAAACAAAAATATCTATATACCTAAGTTTTAAGTTTTGTGATGGGGAAAGCGGAAAAGCAGCCCTCCTTTGAGTTTGTGAGAATTTAGTTATTTTAGAAGTGTTTAATCAAAACTCAATCATCTGTCCCCGCGGGGCCTAGCGTAATTAAAACGACAAATGATGGATTCTATGCGACGTGAAACTCTGCTAAGTAGTAAAAGATATTTCGGGGGTTATAGTTTGAAATTGCCGTTTTCAAATACGTTTTACTTTACTTTCAAATACTTTTTTTTCTAACAAAAGCTATCAAAATATTTACCCATATACTGTACATTTCTGCCATTACGTAGAGGGCAGACTGGCTACTTTTAGCTGCCGTGGCAGGCGTTTTTATGGCTTCTTGCGCCTGCATCGCGTTTTCGCGATTTTTGAACGCTAATTTCTGCGATTTTCGATGCGATGAGTTTGATCAGTAACAGGGGGGGCAGCGATCGGCATTTCTATGGTTGTTTACGTCTGCATCACGTTTTAGCGATTTTCGTTCGCTGATTTCTGCGATTTGGTGTGCCCACGTTAACCATCTAGCCACTCAAAGTAGCCAGTCTGTCCTTTCCCTTAGATGTATTGTATATGTTCATTTATAAATTATAATGTAGGTACCTACTTAACAGTTTTGGTTTTGAATCTTTTCCAAAGACCCAGCAAAAACTCAGTAGCTTTGCTCTTTCAAAGCTGCTGAGTTTCTCTTCTGAGCAAAATCTACGTTCTGAGACAGTGGTAGATTCTTGACTTGTCATAAAAGTCACAAGTTGGCCTACATGAAGTAAATAATTTTAAATATAGAACTCCTAACTTACAATCGCCAAGTCCTAAGTTCTACATCTAAGTACTACACGGAACCAATAAAAAATAATGCGGCAGAAGGCTGCTATGCATTGCGGCGGGAAAATTGCGTAATAAATTCGCTTCTCCCAGCCATCGGAAACATTAGGGGCTAAACGGAAAATATCCAGTCCATTTCCATGGGCGTAAACGCAATCAACGCTAATTGCATGTGGCTTTACAAAAACACTTATTTTCCCATATTGCGGATTTTCTAAAAATGTCAAACAACGTAGCTTTTTTAATCAACTTCAAAAAAGGGGGGTTCTCAATTCGACGCATATAAATTCCTTTCCCGAAAATGAATGAGGGAGAGATTGAAACAAAAATAATTAAAAAAAAAGAGCTCTTGAAGAACTTGTGGTTTTCGAATTCAAATTCCAATTATTCAAACTTGTTTGTTTAAAAGGTGGTTCGAAAAGATTTGCTGAGAAGAGCGGGCAAGTTTTATGAAAATTATTTTCTTTTATTATTAGCAAAAAATTGCACATGGGTTGTTTAAACTTTTCTTCGACGTTGGAATGCAAAGGGTGACTGACGAACCAAAAGCGCGGCCGCATAGACACTCCTTCCGTCACGCCTAGAGGATGAACGGAGTACCTACCTACTTAACTTAAAATCTTGCTCACGTGTATGGCAGGGAGTGCGGGGTGCTTTATGTACCTGAAATTCCCAAAAAATAAAATAACTAGGTATGTAATAAAGGCCTAGCGCTAAACGGCACGCAATGTACCGCTCAGACGAATCGTGTAGGCGGGCAAAGAGTTATCATATTACTAGAGGCAGTGATGTCAAGCGAAACGGCCACAAACCGAGTCTTCTATACCATTCCTATTTTGGTGTATCGGTACAGTAACTAGCGTTGAACCTACTTGTACTTTCTCTATGAATATTGCTTATCTTTATAATATGACGTAACCTAACAGTAATGTAAGAACTAAGACCAGTTTTAACTACAATAAGCAGGGCCTGATTAACCCTTAGGCTAATTAGGCTGCAGCCTAGGGCGCGAGGATCAGGGGGGGAGGCGCGCTGAAATCGTGTCTTTGCATGCACTAATCTTGCAACATTGCAGATCGATATAAAAACTTTTATAGGTAGTATGAACCATGTTAAAATTTTCACACTGCTACTCTACTCACTTACTACTTTTTAAGCCGTCCGTAACACACCTGGCGGGGGTGCGTCCTCATAATTAGCCTACGGCGGTCAGAACTCTTGATCAATGACTGACAATAAATAGTTACATTGCTCAGAGGTTTTATTGCTATTTTCCAAATTGACTCGTTTTCGTAACGTTTTCTCGAAATTTTCTTTCCGTACTAAATATCAGATTTACGCACGGTTTAAAAAGTTATGCTCAAATATTAATTTGAAAAGTTAATCCGTTCAAGTTAACATTAAGCATGTATGAGATGTGACATCATGAGAATTTCTCAAACGTGAAATGAAGGATTTATGCACAATTAGGGTTAATTTAAAAAGATATTTTAAGTGCAGACCAATCAGATTATATTTTAGAGGTGAATTGAGACATGTTGACCATATTAATGATATCGGTCTGTCAAGCACATCTCCAGAACGCATGCTTACTTTGGGGAGTTTTTCGACACCTGATGGATGAGGATCGCTCCTCTATAAATATAACTCGATGTAGGTAGTAGGTAACCTCTCGTAATCTTAATTAGTGGCAAGGGTGCTGGGAAACCCGCAATTGCTCGCGCGAGAACTAATTTAAACCACCTGGAGCTTTCGGCACTAAAACCTTTATGGTGGGATTCTTTCTGGTGAAATTACTTTTGTTTTAATACGGGAAGGCTTTGGTGTCATACAATTTATGTGACCGTACAAGTCTTAAGGCAGGTTAGGTAGTATAGTACCTATGGGTAAAGTTAGGTAGGTAATGCCTACCTATTCACTTGTAAATTAAAGCCTACTAATGTTATAAATGCGAAAGTTTGGATGTATGGATGTTTGTTACTCAATCACGCTACAAAGACTAAACCGATTTGGCTGACATTTGGCAAATAGCACTTTATACTCGTATAAAGTAAGTACTGGAAAATTGAGTTCTCGCGGGAACAGAAAATCTCAAACCACGCGAACGAAGTCGCGGGCATCAGCTAGTACTTTATAATTTACAAGTGAATACGTAGGCAGTAAGTATTTAATTTAAATTATTATTTATTTATTTATCTATATAGGCTGTAATTGGGTTTATTCAGGTATACTAATTCATTTTTACCAATGCTGGGAAAAGGCCTTCTTCTTCTATTTCTTTTTATTTTTGGCTGAGCGAGAACATAGTTTGAGAATACGCCAGTGATTATTTATTTAGTGTTAATTAATTAACTGGTCAGTGTTAAGGCTAGGTCGTTATTCTAAAAACCTCATATCGTGTAGCCCTTTTCTAAGAAATTTCCTGACTTTTTCAGTTTATAACAACGACCTGAATTCAACACCCAATTACCTAACAAGGAAATCAATAATTATACAAATACCTATTTTTATTTCAAACACAGTTTCATTATCGAGCTCGCGCTAATTAATACCTAAGCTAACACGCAAGCTGACCCTAGTTAGATGCCCTAGTTATTGTTAATCGGTCGGTAATGAGTTGTTTACCCGTGTTACTACTAGTAAGACTGGTAGTAAGGCTGGTATAGTTCCTTTAATTCACGAGAGCACGTGACCCATGATTGTGTGTGTGTGACGTACTTATCTGTTTAACTGTGAGCGAAAGCTTGCTCGCGCCTGACCGCTCCCACCTAGACTCCTGACAGGCACGCACACTTACGCAATGTGCATGTACACGACGTAACCACAAGTAAAGCTCACGCGCCCTCGTGAACTGCAAGAACTATAGTAAGACTGCAAGAACTATAGTAAGACAGATATATTGTACCTATTGTGACGTAGACATCCGCTAAGAAAAGTTTTTTGAAAATTCAACCCCTAAGGGTCTAAAATAAGGGTTTGAAAAATCGAACTTAACGTTAGCGAAGCCGCGGGCAAAATTAGTCTATACATAATGAACATAAAAAAAAAATTAACATAGTAAAATAGTAATAAAGTGAAAACAGAACATTGAATAGGTATTTAAAAAAAATATAATTGATTAGTATCCTAAAGATAATTCTAATGCCAAAATATTTTTAAATTTAATTTTTTTTAATTTTTGTCTGTCTGACTAAAGGCCTAATTAAGAAAAACAGCTGAAATTTTCGCGCTTTATCGTCCTATTACGTGAAAGGCATGCAGCTAATATTTGTATGTGCTGTAATAGGCTGTAATAATTCATGTTGCCACTAAATTGATGTATGTATGCGCCACCGGCTTGGAATTATCGCATTATTTATAACCCTAGTGTTTTAAAGCCGGATTTTATGCGTCAAAATGAAGGTGTGAAAAAATATAGTAGTGATAATCATTGGTTCTTTACTGTTATCTTCTTTAACTTTCTTTTTTTCTTGTCATTTGTTATTTATAAATAGTGCATGCTTAGTTGATAACTTGCTTTTTTTCAATCCTGTAATGTACAACTATAATGTTAAATAATGTAGTAGAATAAGTTTTTCGACTTTTTTTTGTATGGAGTATTTAAAGAGAGAGAGAGAGAGAGGGCTTTTTAGTGTAATAAATAAATAAAAAATAAATAAAAACTGATTACATAATTTCAAAGCAGAAAGGAAAGTTTAACAGAAAAGTAAAGGTAAAAACAATAGAAACAGTTATCAAAAACCATGATAGCGTAGTGATTGAAACTTCGGCCTGCTTTTACGAGGGTCCGAGATTCGATTTCCAGGTATGAAATTAGGATCACAATTGCTACTCAGCTCAATCTATGTAAGTGGCGTTAGGGCGTCACCTAAGTGAATGCTTAGACTAGTTAATTATTCAAATATTTGGAGGACCCTCTAAGTGAAAGGGTCGTCCAAATAATTAAATAGTCAGAAGAACAGTCATATTTAACATAAATGGTAAATTCACTCTGAGAATCTCATTTAGTAATACAAGTTTATTAAAACTCTTAACTCCTTGGGAATGAATTCCCGAGCTCAGATTATATAAAATAAGAAATATTCAACACAAGTATCTACGAGATTAAGAATTAAGCACCCTCTGCGCTGAAAGTTTTGCCTCGAGACATCTTATTTTAATCTCGCGTCGAAAGAAGAGATTTCTGCAATGCAAGATATTATAAATGCGAAAGTTTGGACGTATGGATAGATTATTGTTACTCTATCACGCCACAACGAATGAACCGATTTGGTTGAAATTTGAAATGGGGATAGCTCATATCCAGGTTAACACATAGACTACTTATTATCCCGAAAAATAAGAGAGTTCCAGCCGCCAGAGAAGCCTAGCCTGTATGTTAGTTAACAATTCAAGATAATGTGCATAAGTGTTTCACTTATGTTTGATGTAAGAATGTTCAAGTGAATAAACAATTTATAAAATCAAAACAATTATCCCGAAAAATAAGAGAGTTCCAGCCGCCAGAGAAGTCGCGAGCAACAAGACTACAGATTAGAATAGTAGCTGGAATAGTATCTAGTCATCACACTGTTCGAAGACTGTTCTGAGGTATTCTGGACGAGAAGATATCTCGTAGCTTCCCGAACGCTGTCCAGCCGAGTTGGATTCGGCGGTTGACTCTTTCTCCAAATTGGACCTACCTACCTAGATATTGGATAAACACTCACAAAGAGACAGTGATTTATATTGATATTATCCAATATCCATTGCCGTTTGAATATGAGAAGGATATTGGAATAAAACTTTATTTCCCAATATAATACGTTTCAGGAATAACGTACTTTATCACTTTAAACGGCAAGAATAAAAATATTCTCTAAGGTAAAATATTTTATTCATACAAGCTTTTGCCTACTACGGTTTTAGAAGTGCATTTCCTTTATTCGACAACAGCCAGGGTCCCCCTGTGCCATACCTGACAAGGTTAATTAAGTTTCTAATTTATAAAATAATAAAACTTATGACCTTTACTTTTTAGGCAAGATTTTTATTATTTAAAGATATGATCAATCTTTGTCCATTTCATTTAATATTGAGTTTAATAAGACGTTTTTGAACAAGAATTTTAAAATAAATACGTTTAAAGTATGGCTTGGATCGCGAATAAGTACCACCTGTAACTTGCCACCCGGCTGCATTGCAGTCAACTAAAGCTGCAGATGCCAAGGTCCCGCCTTCATTCCCGGGTCGGGTCAGTAATATTAGGAAGTAGGCGGAGTGTCACCCGAGCGCCTGATCTCTCTCCGGTTGTGTCGGATTTCCGGACAATTAGAGTGAGGGAATAGAGATTACATCTGTATTTAAGTACACAATTGTGCACTATAATACCTCCTACGCAAATCCTAACTACTGTAGAGATTGGCCGCTGAGGACATAATTAAATTATTGTTTTTTAGATTGCAGTCAACGGCTTGTCATCTGCTTGTCACCATTTTTAAAAACCTACTAAATGTATCTAATACGAAATAAATAGTTTATTTCAATATACTGTTTCTTGAGTAAATCACAGAACTAAGTATAAGCTAGTCACCTAATTTCACAAAAGATCTATTTAGTTTTTATTTAAAATTCCCTCTCTATTCTGCGAAACATTCAAGAAAAAATCTTGCTAGAAAATTGTCATTTGCATTATAATTTACAGATTCCATTTCGTATGAACGCATATTTTATTTATGAAGTTAAGCGAAATTGTTTAACAGACATCATAATAATCAAGAGTAGGTTCCCAAGGCGCATATTTTTTGTATGTCACACAGCGAGTGCGACATACACATTCTTGCGAAGGAATAAGACCAGCCGTGCGAAACTGGTGCGACTGTAGTATACAAAGGCGGGGAGCCGGTGACACAAATATGTTCTGACATAAATATGTTCTGACATAAATATGTTCTGACATAAATATGTCTTGTTTTAACTCTGTCTTGAGTCTGGTGAGAGCGCGGTCTATAGATTTCAGCCTAATTATGTCAAAGCATATCTGTGTCCCGTTTTAGCTCTATCTTGAATTCACGCTAAGTTCTATAGATCTATAGATGCTCTATAGATCTCAGCATAAAATTGCACTACTCGGATTTTTAAATTTGTACATAAATTGATAATGTAACTAATAACTATAGTCAGAGGTAAAATAATAGAGTAAGAGCAAGAGAGTAGAGGTGAAATAAGATCGGTGTGACAGGATGTATACTGACTGGCAAAAGATTTTTTTTTTGTATTATTAATCAGCAACATTATTATTACTTAGACAGAAATTATATTTTGTTAGTAGAACATTTTATTGCAAATTTTATGTATTTAAAATAAAAAAAATTGGTATGACATATGCCATCATTGCAAAAAAGTCTGTCACACGCTCAGAGGAATCAAATTTTTTGTTTGGTCGTCTTAATTTTATATGTTTTTCAAATAGTTGTAGTATTTTATGTTGTACCTAAGACTATCAATTTATAATAGGTTCAGTAAGTGTCGCGGCGTTGTTTAATTCTCGGCGGCGCATTTGAAGAAACACATAAGAAATTTGAAAATCCGTATATAGGTGCAATTTTCGTGTGACCGGTTCCTAGACTAAATATACTCGTATATGTATTGTGTTTCACGTTAATGGAGGCTCAGGTTTATAAAGACGTATCCTTTTCGGTGCATGACGAAACCACCAAATGGATTGCTTTTTCAGTTCTGCCCTTGTTTTTCTTGCGGTTTGTTTTCCGAATATTCAATTATGAACTGAATACTTTTTCACGACGGTTTTTAGGCTACCTAGTTGACTCGCATTTATTAGGTTGGTACTAATGCCGCAAGTGGATTTAGTTTTCAAAATCCCGCGGGAACTCTTTGAATTTTCGGAATAAAAAGTAGCCTATGTCACTCTTCAGGTCCACAACTATACCCGTGCCAAAAATTACGTCGATCCGTAGCTCTGTTGCAGCGTGATTAAAGGACAAATCAACAAACAAACACACTTTCGCACTTATAATATTAGTAAGAATTGTTTCAATCAAAAGGTATTCAATATTTGAAATGGAAATAAACTTGGTAAATCTGCTTAAAAATGAATTAATCAGAGTAAAACATTCTATTGACAAATAAAGTGTACAAATCTTTGATGATGAAATAAATAATTTGATTTGAAACCTCAAAAAGGACCTTTACAAAAACTATTAAAAAAACCTTTTATACTTACTTACCTGCTATATTTTATCTAAAAATAGTATCTATTTCAGTCAAGTGTAAATCTTCTATTCATATAAAAATGATTTGTAGAGCGCGTTTCGCATGACGTATACCAGCCCTGGTAGCATGGGCGGGAGAAATTTTATCCCCGGGAAAAGGATAAAACGTTTATCCCCTCGCTTAGCTTTATCCACCCGTCGAGCATGGGCACAGCGGTGGAAATAACACTCAGTGGATATACTTATAGAAATATACATCGCCTTCTCCTCTGTCGCCATGCTTTAGCATAGGGATAAGATAATTTTATCCCCTGTCAGTGGATAAAATCGGGGGATAAAACTTTTATCTCCTGCCCATGCTACCAGTGCAGACGAGGGGAGGTTAGAGATAGGTAAGCTCACAAATTGGACGTGTCGCGTGGACTGAATTTGGAATCTAGCTGAGATAGTTTTATAATAAAATATATTGGGAATATTAAAATATTCCTGAACTCGATTTGACCAAACTTTTATTTCATTTCATTAACTACTAGCGGACGCTCGCGACTTCGTCCGCGTTCTTAAATTGTTGAAATTTTTCCTGAATTTTCTTTGGTATAAACCTCACGGAGCCCGAGACCTTTCCAACGAATGCAAAACCGTGGAAATCGGTTCGTGCGTTCTGGAGTCATAGCGTCAGGAAAGAAAACCCGACTTATTTTTATATAGTAGAAGATTTATATCATTTTGAACTCATTTTCATTTTTTGTATTTTCTCAATTTCGCATAGTGTTTTTTTTTGGATTAGTATCAATAGCGCTCAAAAGGGTTAATGGTTTCACAGTCCGCTTGAGGTTCTGTTGAAGATATTTCAAAGTTCCGAATTCATTAATCACAGTGTCGGCAAGCCTTGCTTTTGGTCATTGATCTTAAACAGTAAACATCCATTATGGGAAAGGGTAAATTATTTATATATCGGAGTAGAAAGCGCCAATTGTATACTAGCTGACCGGACCTCAGGGTCAACATAAGGGTCAACTTTCAGTTAAGAGTGAATTGAGTACTTGACTGATTTGTTTAAATGTGGATATTCATTAATTATAATCGAAAATGTAACCCGTACGATTATTTGTAACAAAAATAAATTGTACGATTATTTTAAACAAAAATAAATGAGTAAAAAAACAAATTAAGTTATAAGCTGTTTTACTGCGACTGTATGTCGACTATATATTCTTTCTAAAACGAAATATTTCACGGAGAGTGTATGGAGTTACTCGCTTATGTAGTCATAAGAGAGTAGTGCTCTCTTTGTCTCACAGGAAACTTTAAAGCTCTTTATTTTCGAGAGTAGTTAATATTTTGAAAAAGAATGGCATTGTGTTATAATATTAAAATCCTTTATTTTAAGTATATAAAAATATTAGATAAATACATACAATTAATAAGGTACCTTGCGCACTACGCGTGACCACGACCACGAGAACCTGTAGGCCTAGCATGCGCGCACGGTGAAATTTTGTCTACGGATCTCGTGAATCTCTAGAGATCTCTACTATTGGTCGCATAAGTCGATACGATCAATCTTTTTGAAAAGAGCAACCGCCGATTCTTCGATTTTGCTGGTTCTTCTCGGTTGCATAGTATGATGATTACAATAGCCTCTGTGTGTCGATTCTGTAAAAGCTGCATCAATCGTTGCTATAGTCTCTATAGTGATTGGCTGAATTTATCGATTTTTTTTTTCTGCAGCTCTGCATTTTAGCTTAGGGATCGCCCAATCAGATGTGATTGCAATCGTTACACTGAAGCAATCATTTTTAGAGAATCGCACCACTGATTGGCCAATACTCAGTCGCTATTGGCTTAAATGCAAAGAGAACGCTATAAACTCATTATTCAGCCAATCATAACAAAATGAGACTGTACCTAGTAATGATTCATGCAGCTTTTGGATAATCGGCCTGCAGAACCAGTGATGATTCAAAAGCACTATGTTAAAGTTTATTTAAATAAAAACCTGAGCAGTGGCTAATCAG
Source organism: Hipparchia semele (assembly GCA_933228805.2). Lineage (NCBI taxonomy): Eukaryota > Metazoa > Arthropoda > Insecta > Lepidoptera > Nymphalidae > Hipparchia > Hipparchia semele. The sequence continues at coordinate 2,828,354 of OW121723.1, read as the reverse complement.
GAAGTAATGCAAGAATGGGACAAGTTTAATGCTTCGAAGATCTTTAAAAATAAAACACGTTTTCGGCTTGAGAGATTTATTACTTGTACTTGTTTTCACTTAAAATAAAAAATTTACTAGCGATTTTTAATATTATACAATCGTTTTCCTTAGCTGACATAAAATATACACGAGACACTTCTCGCAGAAACATGCAAGGGACCTAGGTAATAGGTATATTATGAACGGCGCATAAGACGGTCTAAGCCACGGATATTTAAAATGACAACCTTGTGTGCCCTTTAAAAACGTTTGAAGTGCCCTCTAAAAACGCACAAGAAATTCAAATGACTTTCCCATTATTCATGACAGTTTCAATTAGGTATTCAGATAGGTACACCACATAACATAGAAACACAAGACTAACAAAAAATGCATAACAATGTATTACAATTTATATTTATCGACGTTAGTGGTCTGACCACAAATCTTACTAAAATGTGATACCTAAAATGGAAAAAACAAACTTAAGATCGTCTTAAGCACCAGGAACTTCCTTTCACGTTCCTTTGAGCAGGTTTCTGCAATTTATCTATCTTTTAAGTCGATCAAGGTTAAATTGGTTATAGATTAACAATTTTTCTGAAGTCTGAATAAAACCCTGGCTAAATGCTTGTCACGAAAGTTGGTTATCATGAAATGTAGTTGATCATTACAACCAAGTAGGCTTTTCGTATATACGTTACGATATTTCTTCTGTATCTAGAGCAAAAATGCGCACCATAAGAAAATTTTGTCCACTCATTTCCTCGCAATGTCTTTTAGAGATTCACAACTAAATGGGTAGACAAAATTTTCTCGTGTCGCTTATGCTAGCTGGCCAGCGGTTGCGGTCGGGGCTGCGTAGTGCGCGTAGTTCCTTAAACTGTTTTTATAATAACGTGCAAATATGCATTTTCGAATAGATAGCATTACAGTTTGATTTATGTGTTGCTTTAGATGCTACAGATTGCGAATTTTTGCTGAAAGAATTCGTTTTCGTTAATTCTTTCAGAAATCATTCTTTCATTTTAATAACGGTCTTATGTATTACTTTTATTTTATGTAATTCTGGGGTCGTCTTTTGTAATCTTTCGTAATCTTTAAAATCTCCAACTTTCGTCAAGCGTTCTATATCTACAATATTGTGTGGTTTTTCTACAATATAATTTACACATCTCTTGCTACACGTTTTGACAGTACAATAGTATCATAAAATAGAATTTACTTTGGTCAAATATTGAATTAGAATATGGACAATCCGATATAGTTGTTAAATCCTAATCCTAATATTATTAATATTATAAATGTGAAAGTGTGGATGTTTGGATGTTTGTTACTTAATCACGTCGCAACGACTGAACCAATTTGGCTGAAATTTGGCACAGAGATAGATTGTAGTCTGGAATAGAACATAGGCTACTTTTTACCCCGGAAAATTAAAGAGTTCCCGCGGGAATAAAAAACCCTCAATCCACGCGAACGAAGTCGCGGGCATCAGCTAGTTATTATTATAAATAGAATTAATCCTATAGCTGATTAATTTTATTTGTTTTCAAAAACCTTTTGCTTAACTTAATTTTAAGTTCAATGCAAACGTAATATCGTTCAGGCTCTTAGCACACTACTGCCGCGATTTCGTAGCAGCGAAACCGCTGAAACTCCCGCATGACTTATTCTTTATACCTATTTCAATCGAAACAGAATATAGAAACAGCCTGTCTGTGTTTTTGTTTTTAAACAATATTACCCATGCTGAATATGACTAATTTTCCCTTTTCGCCTCCAGGATAATAGTGCAACCGGTGGGATTTGAATCTTTGAATCGGCGACCTTTCTGTTCCAGTCCACGTCTTGAATCGTTGCTGTGCTATTGCAGCTTCTTTTTAACCGACTTTCAAAAATGGAGGAGGTTCTCAATTCATCGGAATCTTTTTCTTTTATGTATGTTCCCCGATTAGTCGATAATACCTAGACCGATTTGGAAAATTCTTTTTTGTTTGAAAGGGTATACTTCCCAGGTGGTCCCATTGTCATCAGGTCAGGATCTGATGATGGAATTCTGGAGAAATCGAGGGAAAATTTTGTATGCACAATTAATATACTTTGTAGCGGCGTTTGAAGTCAGTTTTGTAAAAGAATTTTTACGTTTATAGTATCTAAACTATGTATCTTTCTCCTACCTACGCAATATCAGCGCTGTTACTATATTAACGTTATAAGACGTCAGTTTCATAGCTTTCGTTTTCGCTTAATTTTTTTCACGGCAGAAAATCGCGTGGTATAGTCAAATCTAAGTGTTAGAACAGGTAGTTAAGTGTCTGTCACTAAACGGATAATTTATTTATAAGCTTCGGCGTTTTCGCTTTACTCATTTCACAGTAGAAATGTGCTACAAGCCGTATAATTCATGTTACATTCAAAGTAGTTAATAAGATTTCTATTTTAATAGGAACATCAAACATAACTTAAAACTTTAATTTCAAAGTAATATGCTGAATTTGTTACCTTTTGCTTTTGTGAGCAACTTCTTTAACTTTAATGATAAGTAAAAAGTTAAAATATATACTTAGAGTAATTTTTTAATTTTTTAATGAACTAACTTAACTACTTTAACTTTTATGTACAAAGATAGTATTATTTTGGCAATTAAATTATGATATTAGATAGAACTAGTATATGAATTGAATAGAAAGAGAGAGAAATCTAGGATTTAAGTTAGGATAAGAATGTTCACACAAAGGTTTGAGTGGAGTCAACTTTGGATTGAAAAAAATGTTAAATACAATTATCCCATGTTGGACTTTTTTGGTGTTTATTCATGACAATGCATGCGATTTCACCTGATGATAAGTGACGATGCAGTCTACGACGTAGCGGCCTTACTTGAAAAGGGTTGTGGCAGTTTTAATTAAATCCATACCCCCTTTCTACTATGTAATGCAAACAATTTTTTATTTTCTATTTTTAAAAATTGCATCAACACACTACACGTTACACCACACAACACTTTGTGTGATATTTAAGCTAATTATAGCTAATACATACGTTTAATAGTTAGGACGAATTTGACAGGGCTAAATTAAATAAGGTCATAGATTAAGATTTGGTTATCTAAGGCTAAGATAATTTTATTACCCCTACTAGTATTATAACTGCGAAAGTGCGTTTGTATATTGTTTTGTCCTTCAGTCACGAAAGCAACAGATCGAATTGATTTTTGCATGGCTATGGTTTAAGGACCTTGAGAGTGACATAGGCTTCTTATCTAAAAAAACAAAGGGATTTTTCATTACTCATACACGGAAAGTAGGTCTGAAGTTGCCTGAGAAGCGGGTTGAAAGTAATACTTTTCAGCCCTAGGGAGAATCGTTTTCAACTGACAGCTGTCAAATAATTAAAAAAAACTATTTGTCACATTTTTATTGGAATTCAAATGAAACACGACATACCCGAGTGCATCCATAGACAAGAAGAAAGATAGACTTTATTCATAAAGTAAAGACAACTGATTCATAGACATTCATAGACAATCATAGACAATACTTGACTATTAAAAAGCTAAATGCATAGCCCGCCTTGATTTATGTAAAATAAAGTTCACTCAATTTTCTTTAGCTAATTTCTATTTTTATTTTGACTTTCCTTATATTCGTAATGAAAAGCACAGTGTTTACCTCGGGATAAAGACTTATTTAGTCCCTCGAACTATAGGCCCCCTCGCTACGCTCGGGCGCCAAACCCCGTCTCGGGACTAAATAAGTTACTTTCATCCCTAAGGTAACAATGTACTATTAAAAGATCCTTAATTTACAGAAGAGTTTTCAGGGGTAGTTATTTTGAAATGTACAAAACAAAAAATGAGCAATCATGTTTAAAACGATATTTAGAATATACTTGTAGATTTTTAAATTAGCACCACACGTCTAGTTTTAGTTAAAGGCAAATATTAGTAAGAGCTAACCCTAATTTCTTTAGATATGAAGAGACATATAAGGACGCTAGAGATTTTACTAGTCGTTACATCGGAAAGGTTGAAATTCTTACAATTAAACTTATATTATATAATAGTAATAACAGATGATTTAGATTCTTTACATAATATTGTACAAGTAACCATTAAGAACAGACGGATTTTATTTTGTTAAACTGAACGAACGAATTATAATTAATACTTCCTAATAATAATAAGTATTTTACTAAAAAGTTTTACACAAAAAAATTACTTACTTACTTTACCTTTCAATTAAATATTTTTAATAATAAAAATATTTATTAATCATGCAATATATAAACACAGAACATGTAATGACTTAATTACTTACATAAAAAACAAAACATACTTTTATTCAGAATAAAATCGATCTTTTGCGTTTCCGATAAAAGGTCGAAGCAATAATAGTGGAAAAGTCGGTCACATTTTTTAATTTTATACCGGATCGACAATGGATTAAGGTTTGATATCTAGTTTTTATGCATCTGTAGAGTTAGACAAAAGTAGTAAGTAAAGTAAAATTTATGAATATTATGCGCTTATACTTGGTGCTTGATCGTATGACGTCACAAATCGGTTTAAGTACGTTGTAGTTTCGAATATTTTTTATATTTATCTTTATCGACATGGAATCATTTATGAATCTAAACCATCCACTTTTTATTTAAGTATTTGCATAATTTAATGATTTAAAGCCCAAATTATACACGAGATTCAAAATTGGAAAACAAATAGGTATATTATTAGTGAAATAAAAATACAAAAAATCTTTGATCGTTTTAGAAGATTTTCGAAAATAGATTTTTAAACATAAATTCAAGGATTAAACTTTAATTTTTACAAACACCAAAATTGTAGACCATTCCCATTATGTAGATATAAATTTATAATTGGTCCACTCAACTAAACCATTCACTGTTCGATTGGAACTTCCCAAGTAATTAATTCTACAAAACTTTTACCCAAGTTTTAGATTCTACACAAGTTTTACACATTAGTTATAGTCAATCGTCTCGGGCTTCTCGGTCTATTTAAATTGGCCACTGAGTCCCTTACGTGGACTTGTACATTCTGCATGTCAGCTGCCGAATGGATACTCGCAGCTCTAGAAGTCCTGGGTGATGGAGCGCGAACCCTCAGATCTACGGCACTGTGGAGGCTGGCGGCTCTTGAGGATCTGGGCGTGTGGCTGACGTGATCTGATGGAGTGACGAGGGCTGGAAGGTCGGCTACGGAGCGTGAGCGGCGAGGGGGGCTTTCTGGTATGAGTGCCATGCCACCCATACTACCGACGAACACCGAATTCTGTTAAAAGACAGATTAAAAATTATTTTTTCATTTAATTAGGGCAACTTGTGGCTCTTATGACAAGTCAAGACTCTACCATCGGAAAGCAGATTTTGTTAAGAGCAGTTGTCCTTTTCAATAGTGTTACAAATATCGAAGCAATTGAGCAGTAACGGAGCAATGGTTCGACGTGTATATCTGAAAAGTGACACGGGTTACTTTTTATTCCGGAAAAACCGAACCGGAAATTCGGATTTTCACGATTTGTACGACGAAGTTGCAAAAACGCTAGTACTTAAATGCATTTTTTCAATCATGCTTCACACTATCATAATAAGGCGAAAGTTTGTCTGTGTGTGTTCACACTATTATAAAGGCGAAAGTTTGCGTGTGAGTGTGTGTGTAGGTATTTGTTACTCCTTCACCCAACAACGAATGAACTGATTTGGCTGAAATTTAGAATGGAGATAGCTCATAGGTACCTAAGATTAACAAATAAACTATATTTTATGCCGGAACATTAAAGAGTTCGAGAATTAAAAAACTTTAATACTAAAACAAAAAAACATGTTAAACTTTAACATGCGAACGAAGTCGTGGAAACCAGCTAGTAAATAATAAAGTGGTCAGCAACACCAGATGTTACCTGTCGCGTGCGATGCGCAAGATATCCACAGGGCTGGTAAGCCGAGAATGATACTCCACAGTCATATGACACGCAGCCGCGTGAGAGTGATGCTCGATGCTGGATAATAGTCCAAAGATTAGATTAGAAACACTCAGATGCTCTATTGATACTCTAGTTATACATGAAGAAATAGTAAATGGAAATCCAAATTTCTTTACTTTTGAATTAGCTACAATTATATCTACACATTTTGAAAGTCTACAATTATTTTACAGTAAGTATGCCATCATACAAATGCTGTAATAGTGATAATATCATGAATATTATCAAGGTACATTTTTGTTTTCAGAAAATAGATAATACAAGGTGTTGGGTTTTAAATCTCCCGCCGCCCGCCACTATTCGCCAAAGATCGACCCGATTGGTCGATCCGCGAGAAATTAACTCTCGCTCGGTCCGCGTACCGCGCGGTGGCGCCACCGTCAACGCAACGCTGATTGGCCGAGCGACGCAGAAGAAAAAATGGCGAATTCGAACCAACTCGGTGTGCGGTGAGTGAAAATTAATTAAAGTTTTTCTAGTGAATAACCATATTTTTGGTCCATTCGATCACGGATTATCCAGGTACGATATCAATAATTATCATATTTACTTTGTATTTCACGTATATTTTCAATTTACTTCAATTTACGTAATTTCAAAGTATATTTTCCCTTTATATATACTCACTGTACACACGTGTTACACATTAATTTCAAGTATTTATTCAATAAAACTAACCGTGTAACAATTATTTCAACATATTATTCAATAATCACGAAGATATTCAAGTTTTCAAGTTCGAAACGTAAGATACCTATTTCATAACGTTGAGAGTTTCAAACAAAAGGGCGCCGGTGACGACGCCATTTTCCATTGGTGTTAGCTGTGATTGTTATTTTGCATTGCAAAGTTAATTAGTAATTAATCATTTTTCAATATGTCTAAGAATCCTAAAACGGAACAAGATTTATTTAGGTTATTACAACCGCATGTTATTACCAAGGAATTATATTTTATGCGTATAAATTCCTTGCATGATTTAGCAAAGGAAGTGTATGTTAATCCCGAGTCGAAAGAATTGTTTATTTCAAAGTATAAAGATGTTGAAACATGGAAAGCATTGTTTGAAGAGGCGGTTCATGAAATTTATACTTTGAATAAAAAGTTTGATCCCGAGTATATACCTACATATAGTGAATTTCAAAACTTTGACACTTTGTTTTACTCGATCAAAGCGATTGCGTCATCTTTAAATATATCGAATAGTGACATTCAGAGTCAACCGGTGAAGTCGAAATCTGCATGCTCGAAAGCAAAGTTGCCTAAGTTAGAAATTTTCCATTTTAATAGCGAGTTAGAAAATTGGCCTACGTTTCGCGATACGTTTACCACCTTGATAGGACACAATAGCGATTTGACTGATATCGAGAAATTTTATTATTTGTTGTCATCTGTGAGTGGTCCAGCCTTAACTATCGTGAAGTCGATGCCTGTCACTTCTGAAAATTATGCTATTGTATGGAGCGCGTTGTATAAGCGGTACGAGAATAAACGGGCATTAGCTACTAATTATTTAGAAAAATTATTTAACTTTAAACCTTTGCAAAGTGAGTCTGCGGCCGGCCTAAATATATTTTTACAAACATTTCAAGAAAGTGTTAAAGCGCTTCAGTTATTAAATATAAGCGACTTAGCCCAATTTATTTTGTTTTATATCGGGATTCGAAACCTGGACCCTTGTACTCGTCGGGAGTTTGAACAATCAATATCACAGAATATAGTACCAACTTTTAATGAATTAATTTCTTTTCTCGAAAATCATATACGAGTAATTGAGAGGTCTGAATCTCAAATTAAATCAAAACCGGTTTCTGTGGATAAACAGGGTCCAAGGAAAATCAGTCAATCGTCAAATGTTTTTTCAAAACAAAATAATAATTTTAATAAATTAAAAGTGACGAAGCCTACCCTTTCATCCGAAGTTTCAAGTACTAGTACAACTAAGGGTGATCGCACACAGTCTAAATCAAGGGACTGTTTGTATTGTAAAAAATTGCATTCTATTTATCGGTGTCCAGAATATTTTGAACTCTCACCAGCTCAACGTTTAGATGCAATTAAGAAGTTGCAGTTGTGCGTAAATTGTCTCCGTTCGCATGGAAAAAATTCCAGCTGCAGTTCGACTATCAGGTGTATTATCTGTAAACAAATGCATCACGTGACTTTGCACCCTGCATCGGACAAGGATGCTGCGAACAGTACTGTTGCGTTAACGTGTTCAGCGTCTTTGACTGTTTTGCTTGGTACAGCTATAATTCACGTTGCAGATCGTTGGGGCAAGTACCACTCCGTACGTTGTCTAATTGACAGTGGGGCTATGACTGGCTACATTACTCAAGAATTAGCCTCCCGGTTAGGCTTAGCTCGACGTAAATGTCACTTTCAACCACTAGGGTTAGGTGGCAATGCGGTTCAAGATTTCGGGTTAGCCACGTGTACAGTCAAGCCCACAAATCAAGTCGGTCCTATCTTGTCGACTGACACAGTCATTGTTTCGAAGATAACTGGTGCTCTGCCTACCATGCCTTTATCTGATAAGGTTATTAAGAATTTCAAAAATCTTTGTCTAGCCGATCCCTCTTTCTATAAACCGGGTCCTATCGACATTTTAATAGCGGGTGATTTATTCCCCTATATATACGACGGTGAACGAATTCTACCACAAGAAAGTGGTATGCCAGTTGCTTTGCGCTCGATTTTCGGGTACGTCATAGCGGGCCAGACTGTGCTATCTCAACATTCGAATCAGTCTGCACCCTCTTTCGTTCAACCTCCTAATCAGCAAAGCACTCTTAGTGCATTTTGTGGTATTTCATCTAACTTAGATCAAATAATGAGTTCCTTTTGGGACATTGAAAATATACCCATTGAGATACCTCAAGATCCCGATGATGTCTTAGCGGAACAGCTGTTCGCTCAAGAACATAGACGTGATAGTAGCGGTAGGTATATAGTCAAGTACCCCATGCGACCGGGCTCTCAGCTTGGCGACTCGCGTCAAATTGCTACTCGCCGGCTTATCAATTTGGAGTCGAGACTCGAGCGCGAAAAGGATCTCAAAGCTGAATACCATAAATTTATGCGCGAATATGAGTCGCTCGGACACATGACTTGTCTAGGTTCAGTACAAGATGTGGATTCGAAATATATCATCCCGCATTTTTGTATTGTCAAGCCTTCAAGTACGACCACAGCTCATCGAGTGGTGTTCGATGCGTCCTGTCGGACCTCAAATTCTAATTCGCTCAATTCGATTGTTTTGCCAGGTCCTAAACTTCAAGCTGACCTCAATCAGCTGATTATAAATTTCAGACTTAAAGAAATTTGCTTGTCTGCTGACATTTGTAAAATGTACAGACAGATAGAAATAGAGAAAGATCAACGGCCGTATCAACATATTCTATGGCGTTCTTCTCTTGATCAACCTATTCAAGTTTTTGAACTCAACACAGTCACATATGGTGTTGCCAGTAGCCCGTATTTAGCTATTAAAGTTCTGCACACTTTAGCGGATGATGAAGTTGAAACATATCCCCAAGCAGCCGAAATACTCAAAACAGCATTCTTCATGGATGATTTTTTGTGGTCTGTAGATACCGTTGAAGAAGCTATTCAGATTCAGGGTGACTTAATCGCACTCTTGAAGCTTGGTGGGTTTCTATTGCGCAAGTGGTCTAGTAACTCGTTGCCAGTTCTCGAGCATCTACCGGACGACCACAGAGAAACTCCACTAGCATTTGATGATGAAAAGAGTTTTGCCATCAAGGTTCTGGGTCTGCAGTGGTTACCAGCTTCTGATTCTTTCACATTTTCAACAGTGCCTCCAAACCCTGTGGTGACAAAGAGAACTATATTATCTCAAATTGGTCGTCAATTTGATCCACTCGGGTTTGCAGCCCCCTGTATCTTCTATGCTAAGTGTTTAATGCAGAAGCTTTGGTCATTACAGCTAGGTTGGGACGAGAGCTTGCCTGCTGATCTTGAGGCTCAGTGGCAAACTTATGTCAATGAGCTACACCTACTATCTGATTTCAAGCATAATCGACATGCTATTATTAAAAATCCTACTCAACTTCAAGTTGTAGGATTTTGTGACGCTTCTTCTAAAGGCTATGCTGCAGTAGTCTATTTACGTACTGAGAAGACTGACACAAAAATTAGTTTGCTGATTGCTAAGTCAAAGGTCGCTCCTTTGAAGACAGTGTCAATTCCACGTCTGGAGCTAATGGCTGCGCACTTATTATCGAAATTAGTTAATTATGTATACAAGATTGTGGCAGACAGACAACAAGTGTCTGAATTGCTTCTGTTTACAGACTCATCAGTGGTCCTTAATTGGCTCAACACGCCTAGTCACATACTTAAAACTTTTGTGGCCACTCGTGTTGCCAAAATTAATGACGCGGTGCCCAGTTCATGCTGGAATCACGTCTCAGGTGAATGCAATCCAGCTGATGTGTGTTCTCGGGGTGCTTTGCCATCAACCCTCCTTGACACGCCAGAATGGTTGCATGGACCTCAGTGGCTTTACGGTGACAGGTCCACCTGGCCCATTAAATCAATTGAGGAGTTTAGGGATGAGACTCCACCAGAGCTCAAACCTGTTCCAGCTCCCAGTCTAATAACGACTCAAACTCCTGAGTCTAATTTCATTTACGAATTAACAGAAAAGTTTTCTAGTTATTCTAAAATAATTAATATCGTGGCTCGCTGTTACCTGTTTCTAGATAACTGTAAATCTGAGCCTAATAAACGAAAGGATCTCTCTTTTGTAGAAATGCGAAAAGCTCATGATTTAATAATCAAATGTGTTCAACAACAACATTTCTCAGATGATATTGCTGCCTTGTCCAAAGGTGAGAAATGTAGTTCATCCCTTCGGAAGCTGAATCCTTTTATTGATTCAGATAATTTCCTCAGGGTGGGGGGTAGGCTGTCTCAATCAGACTTACCTTTCGACAAAAAACATCCTTTACTTCTTCCTAAGAAGTCTAACTTTACCAAAGTCTTAATTGATCATTATCATAAATTGCATCTGCATGTAGGTCCACGTACCCTACAAAGTATTCTCAGTCAAAAGTACTGGATCATTTCGGCCCGCAGAGCCATACGCTCGCGTACTACTAAATGTATCGCTTGTTTTCGGGTTACACCATCGACTAGGCAACCTGTTATGGGTGAGCTCCCTAAATATCGATTACAAGACATTCATGTTTTTCATACGGTCGGCGTAGATATGGGTGGACCATTTTACATCAAAGAGTCTACACGTAAAAACGCTCGTATTTCTAAAGCATATTTGTGTCTTTTTGTTTGCTGTGCAACTCGAGCAGTGCATTTAGAAATAGTTTCGTCCTTGAATACAGAAAGTTTTTTAAGTTGTTTTGACCGCTTCACGGCCCGGCGCGGTTTGTGTTCTTCGGTGATCTCAGATCAAGGAACGAATTTCGTGTCTGCTAGTAGACACATCGCTGAAGTGTCAGAGTTTTGGAAGTCAAATTTCAAAGATTTATCAAATGAATTTGCTAAGCGTAATATTCAATGGAAATTTAACCCTCCAGCAGGAAGCCATTTTGGTGGCATCTACGAGGCTGCTATTAAAATGGCTAAATTACATTTAAAAAGGGCAGTTGGCACACGAGCTTTAACATTTGAAGAACTTACTACTGTCTTTACGCGTGTAGAAGCAGTGCTCAATTCAAGGCCATTATGTGCCTTATCTAGTGATCCTAATGAATTTGAAATGTTGACCCCAGCGCATTTTTTGATAGGTCGCGAGTTACTATCTGTACCAGAATATGATGTTACCGAAATATCAACCAATCGTTTAAATCGTTGGCAACTTGTCCAACAGATTTCCCAACAATTTTGGAAAAGATGGAAACAAGATTATTTGCATTTGCTTCAGCAGCGTCAAAAGTGGTTTGATAAAACTCAGACTAATATTAAAGTAGGTGATCTTGTTCTGTTAAATTCTCATAACCTTGCACCTCTGGAATGGAGTCTCGCTCGGGTCACCAAAGTTTATCCTGGCCCTGATGGCATAGTTCGTGTGGCCAGTGTTCGAACTAAAAACTCGGAATTTACACGACCCATAGTTAAGCTCAGTCCTCTACCTTTGGAGCAGGATTCAGCTTAGCCATGTTGTTCCCTAGTAGTATTTTAGTTTATTATTTTTTCAATTTAGCTTCAATATTGTTATTTTATTTAATTTCTTATATTATATTCAACTTATATTCAATATAATTATCTATATATAATAATTTATATTTATACAGTCCACACGCTCAGAACTAAAGTATTCAAATATTTACTAACAGTTATGTACTAACTATTCAATATTTTCAATTGGTATCGTAACTGGTGAAATCCTGTCGGATTTCGGTGGGGGGAAATGTTGGGTTTTAAATCTCCCGCCGCCCGCCACTATTCGCCAAAGATCGACCCGATTGGTCGATCCGCGAGAAATTAACTCTCGCTCGGTCCGCGTACCGCGCGGTGGCGCCACCGTCAACGCAACGCTGATTGGCCGAGCGACGCAGAAGAAAAAATGGCGAATTCGAACCAACTCGGTGTGCGGTGAGTGAAAATTAATTAAAGTTTTTCTAGTGAATAACCACAAGGTGTTAGTTAATGTCCCTATCCTACCGAAACCCATAAGTTGGGGTCGGTGTATAGATACATGAAAAAATATCATGAGACGTGTAGCTCATATCCTGGCCAAGTTATGAGGACTTCAAAAATTCACCATAAATGTTTAGGTGGCAACCTTTAAAACAGCTGATTCAATGGCAATGAACTGCCAACGATAAAACTATGAATGGATGTTTGTAGGCCTACAACGTACTACTTGCTATGCTATAACGTTGCGATAAAATATTCCAGATGCGATACCTAACCATTAATCGGCATGCAATTAAATCTGTAAACCTGTAGTATTGTTCAGTAGAGTGAAAACCGATTAGAAATCTCGTATTTTTGCAAGAATATTCCCGACTACTTTCGGACTCCATAAGTTAAAGTCCGTACCTACGTAATCCATAAAGTGACTGCCGCCTCTTTATTTGCAGGTAATTAATATCTCGCGTCGTGGTTTTGATTAACAATGACTGTATGTGAATGAACGAATGAATGTGTGTGATATTTTTAATAATAAATCAATTGCAAAACGATACAATAATTATTATTATCGCTTGCAGTACAGTGCAAGCATATTACTAGCATTTGTAGTCGAAAGCGAGCGGTGTCCGGCGTAGTGATTTGCACCGGCGGCGCGGAGAAGTGATTTTTCACCGGAGAATCACCGGTGACTCTCCGGTGAAAGTAATCGGTGTTTAACCGATTATTATTGAATCATAACTCAAGTAATTTAATTTAAATAAAAAGAAGTTTGTTGAGGAACATTGTTAATTATTAACTTAATAACATTTATTCAAATACAATTACTTTATCATTATTTCCTACCTCCTTAAATAATAATTATCATAATAAAGTAAAATATTTTTTTTCTTAATATTTTTTTTATTTAAAACCTTTACAATACATCTAATATCATTTTGAGTTCACACAATATCGATGCGCTTAAAATTCCTGTGCATTGTACTAGAACATTAACAGTCAATAACATTTTAATTGATGCTAAATCTGTATTCGAATTCACCGGAGATCTCCGATGAATCTTCGGAGAATGGCAAATCACCGGTGATTTTCACCGGTGCTCGAAATTCCCCGCTCTAGTTCCGGCCCCTTCCAAAGCCGCGTACGTGCTTTGAATATTAAATAGGTACGTCGAACACCGTAAGGGCGAGCCCTCACTGGAGTGCGACACCGCGTTGTAAAAATCATAGACGTAGCGACCACAACGCACCGTGGAAATGTCCGCTGTGCACCGTAAAAACGGATGATTGATTAATTGATCAAGATGATTAATTACGATATCGATTATCTGATTTACTTGATTCAGGATTGTCCTGTCCTTTGGGAGAAACCAACGGAAGATTGATGCGTCTTAAGCCAAGCAGAAGTAGTACTTAGTGCGGTCCATGTCTCATTAGAAACTAAACTAATGGACAGAGTTTTCTCGTACTATGTCCTATGCGATGTAATTTTTCGTTGCGCAAACGCAACCGCAAGTCTTGCTTGTAGCCTCGCCTTTACCTCGAGCGGCGCGGTCAAAGTCATTCTTGGAATTACTACTACGGAAAGGGATTTATGTGGCGTATTGTTATTATGTCTTCAGTTAGGGTTTCCAAAATGTTTTTTTGTTAATTAATTAATTAATTTTGTATGAAAGTTTTTGATAATTAATTTTCACTTTTTACCACCGCCATTGTGTTTATGGGGTCAAAGTGCATGGGTGGTTGCTGGTAAGTTATACACATTAACAAACACCTTGTATGTAGAGTTTGTAACCGGGATATTCAAGAAAGAAATTAACTTTTAGGAAGTTCCTACCAAAAATAATTTAAACAAATATAAGAAAAATGCGTATGAAATAGACTGATTAAGGCTTTTAAAACAATAAACAACAACATCAAATGGATAAGAATTATTAATAATACTTAATAAAATTTTAATTTGCCTTAAACACTATAAGTAATTTTTTGTAATTAAATGAGGTTGAAATTGTTACCGCAGATGTTAATTTGATAAAAGACGGAAATAAAATATTCTGTTTTCAGATAATGGATAATAATTTGAGGTATTACTTAGATGTAAAATAAGGTAAAAAGAAAGAAATTCTGTCCGGAGTTTAGTCAAGCATGTCATTATCATTAAGAATTCATTTGACCTGCAAGGTCGATTGTAAATTGTTTATATCTTATCTTATCTCTAATATATAAAAATGAATCGCTTAATGTGTTGGTAAGCGCATCACGCGTGAACGGCTGGACCGATTTCGCTAATTCTTTTTTTATTGTGTTTGTTATTGTTAGGAGAAGGTTCTTATGAAAGAAAAAATTAAGAAAATTGCGCGGAAAATTAGAAAATTTAAGAAATATTAACCACCATATTAAATTATTTCTAATGTAACCGCTTTTACAATTCAAACTTTTTTGATGAAATCTTATGGCGTTTGACATAACATTGACAGAATGCGTGCTGCCAATTTCGTCAAAGAGGATGTAAAAAACTTAAGACAGGACAACGTCTGTCGGGTCCGCTAGTAGAATATAGATGTCTTCCAAACCAGAGCATTTTTTATATCAAACCTTTTATAAAACGTATGTCTCTGAACAACAAAAACATGTACTTATTTTATGGAACCAATTTAGGTAATGAAGAATTCTATCTATTGTTGACTTACAATTATATTTATAAGAACTGATCACCAACATAAAGTCATTATATCTTCCGGCTTAATCGTCAGATAAGCTCCATGTCACAATAATATTGCATTGACATCATCATGTAAATCCTTACATGTACAATTGTACACGCAAAATACTTACCAACCATTCCAGCACTTTGTATGCCCCCCGGCTTGTGTCTTATGTTATGTGTATATGTACCTATGTTTATTGTTTTTCGACTTTCTTTTTGTGTTTCGTTGCCTTTATTTTATTTTGTTCTTTTTTCTTTTCATTTTATTTCTATCCGTATATATATATCTGTGTACATATGTATCCATGACTGCACTCATATAAGATTCCCACTGAAAACCAGCGCTGCAGCTTGCTGCAGCAAGATGCTGAGTGGGGACCCTATTTGATCATTTGCGAATATTTTTTCTTTATTATACTTGACTAAGAATTGTATTGATCAAATTAAAACTATTTTCTTTCTTTCAAAATTTCAGCTCAATCAGAAACCAGAAAGTGGTTCTAATTCAGCTTGAACCATTTGACCTATACAAACATACACACATAAAATTCAAAAAATTCAAAATTATTATTTATTTCATGTAGGCCAACTTGTAGCTCTTATGACACGTCATGAATCTACCACCGGTTCGGAATGCAGATTCTCTTGAGAAGAGCCGGCAAGAATACATACATACATTGCAAGTTAAATATAATAATAATACATAGGTAACTCACGTGTGGAGGCACTGAAACAGAATTCTCCGCAAGAACACAACTTTGCCGATGCTGCTGTTGAAACTTTGGCTGATACGGTTCGAGCATCCTACGGAGACAAATGTTTCATACACAATTTATATTGCTACTTGATTATATTGCACAGAAAAATTTATATTGCTAAGTACCTACCTACCTACTTGCCATTAATTTATACAATAATTAAGGAATTTATCGAAAAATCTAACGGAATCTGATCTTGAAAGTTATTTTCGGTTTTGAGACGAGCCAATGCTCGCCTTTTTATTTTTGTTTCTTATTTTACTCAGTCATTAGTGGCAATTGAAATTCAATATCGCCGAGATATTTTAAGATGAATTAGAACACGAGGACGTGTTTTATTTAATAAATATGTTTTACTTTCTTGAAAGAGTCTAGTACTTAGTCGAAGTCGAATCTAAAACTCGTTCCTATATCAAATATATCAACATGAAGGCGTAAGTACCCTCAATTGATTAAAAAATTCCTCACGAAGTTGTTTTCGCGACTACAGTGGAGGCTGAGAACATTTTGTAAGAGAAGTTATGTCTCGAGAAAGAAGCAATTGATAAAAATGAGAAAGCAGAAAACTACGTACAGCTTATAGACGCACCTGATCTTGCCCCAACGGTTGAAGAACAGGGCTATTGCGGCAACCCATAGCAACAACACGAACGCGACTATCAGCGCCTCTTCAGCGCGTACTACGACACCGCTCCCATCTGTTGATCAAAAACATAAATTAAATATTCAAACAATAACTCTAGCAAACATAAGTTAAAAAGACGATGAGATCACGTTGACAGAAATAAAAATAGAGCAAAATTTTTACATGATTCATAGCATTATAATGAGCTGTCATTTAAATTTAACTAAGAGATTCTGTATAATTAACACAATTAAGCGAAATATTAGTTGAACAATTCCTATGATTATAATAAAATGAATTTTATAAACATCGATGAGTCCCACATTTTTGTAAACATACAATCTTCTATACAAACTATTACACATAGACATAAATTGAATTAGCTAAAAAAGTATACAAACATGAATTGTAATATGTAATACTAATATCGTTGTTATAAACTTATGCTATAAAGTAAAAAGAAAGAAGTTTTAAACGATTTTATATAACAATAAAAATATACTACGTTTAAATATAAATTCTAATATTGGCTCAACCTGTCTTAAGGAAGCCTTTGTTTCTTGTTCCGAAAGTCTACAAAGGTGAATCAATATTGAAAAAAAAAACAAAAGTAAGTATTAACGTGAACAATTTTGATCAGCAAGTGTAGCAAAACATTTTAGCCAAGCCCAGATTGATTCAATGTTCTGATGATGTTCTAACTGTTGATGGTGCATTGAAACAGCGACATCTGCAATCCAAAGCTTATACTAACCGATATTAGTTAATGATAAATTGGCGATCGTTATATCGGGAGATGCAGATTTCTGCGTTGGATGTAGTCTCGATACTACCTCTGCTGGTGGGCAATCCGTAACTTTTGAATGTTCTGCAATAAATCATAATATAGGTTGTTCTACAGTTACAAACATCGAATCTGGCAAAAGAGATTTGTAGTCGCTCTTAGCTTTGTTACTTTTTTCTAATTCTTTGTTTGTGAAATTTTCAAAATTCAAAATTATTTATTTCATGTAGGCCAACCTGTGATACGGTAGACTCTACCACCAGTTCGGAATGCAGAAAGAGCTGGCAAGAAACTCAGCAGTTTTTTTTTTCAAAACAAAATAATACAATAGTCAATATAAATGTAATACAAATTACAATGTAATAAGTAGAGACCGGATTATATGCAACATAAAAAGCTTGTTATATGCATGCAAATATGCATGAAAAATGCTTGAAATATGCACGAAAACTGGCAGAATATGCAAAATTAAATGATAAATTTTAGGAATCCCTAAAAAATAGAAAAATAATTATTCATTTTTTTTATTTCAAAATCAGCATACAATTAGTAAATTATTTTTTGATAGGCGATAATAGGTACAGTAAGTAACATTATATGATATTAAAATGATTTAGAATTTGTGTAAACGTAAACAATCAAATATTTTTCTAAATTTTCAGTGGTAAGATTGTATCTACGGTCATTTAGAATATTTTTGTAAGTAGAAAAGGTTCGCTCCATATACATTGAGGTAACTGAGCAGAATTTGAACTTGGGTGCTATGGCACTTATAGTTTCCGGCAAAATTTCTGGCGTCCCATCAATTTGACACAAGCTTTGAAAACCTGGGTTATTCCTCAATATGTTTTCAAACTTTTCTTTAAGTTTATGGGGCAATGCGGCGGCGGCGGAACGCAGAGTGAGTGAAAAATATTGTAAATGTACCGATAATATGCATCATAACTAGATCTTAGGTAAAATATGCTATTACCGCTGAGAATGGCTAAAATATGCAAATGCATATGCGAATATGCAAATGCATATAATCCGGTCTCTAGTAATAAGTTATTACATCTTGTGGTCATATGGATGCCAAGCCGATTGTTTCCATGCAATTCTGTCATTAAGTAATTCACTAATTTAATAGGCTCGACTTATTTATTTTATTTATTTTATAAGCTTCACAAAGGTTTCTGTACTTTAGACAAACGACTTCTTCTTATCGTTAACGACGTTCTTGTATGTTGGGTCTCTTACTTTAAAATAGTGCACTGCTTAACTATTTATATTAAAAATTGCAGCAACTTACTAGTGGGTCTACCATAATCTTCAGTCTCATTCCATTAAATACACCTCTATCTTTGGCTGAACTTTGAGTAGGTACTCTGATTTGACTTGGACTTGGCAAAGTTAAACACACAAACACAATATGTACCGATATAAATCTGAATGAATAACAGATAGTGCGATCTACAGTTTCCAGCCTTGACTTACTTGTTATAAGCAAAGAATTGATTATGGAAATAATAAATATAGCTAGACATGAACTTTGATGTAAGAGAAAGGAGTATTATGTCCCTGTATATCGATGTTTGTAAATGTGTGTAACGATCTTAAAAATACACTACATGCAGGCCATATTAATGTGCACGTAGATGTGCTTGTAGGAAGATTTACGCGAGAAACATAGTTTAGGCCGCGAATATAATACGATTAAATGTCAGTGGAAACTCTAAACTTACCTTCGGGAAAGGTAGGTAAATACCTAGTAAGATAACGTCGATCCGTAGCTCTGTTGTAGCGGTATTGAACGGAAAACCAACAAACACACACACTTTCGCATTTATATTTATTATATTAGTAAGATAAGATTAGTAAGATTAATATGAATATCTCTTTCATAGATTCATTATAGAGGTTGGTGCGCCATTTGCAACATTATAAGTTCCAGAGACACTCATATCCTTAAAGCGCCAAGATGGCGTCAATCAAATCCAAAATGGCGTCAGTCAAGGAGGTCCAAATAATAAATCACAGCAGCAAGTCCAGTGTTACTTATAGATTAAATATAGAGGTCAGTGCAGCTGGCAGAAGTCCCTAGGGATTCTTTCTTCTCCAAAAGAAGAAAAACATAAAGACCGTCGAGCTTTAGCTATCTCACCAATATCAGAGGCGGAATAGTTGGTGCGCGCATTATGGCCGGGATATGTCGACGTGGAAGGATGCAACCTTAGCACTACTTCTGCTGGTGGGCCGCCTGTTACTCCACTCCATTCTGCAACAAGAATACCATTTTTAAAACTGTAATCCACCGTCAAAGCCAATAAGCCTCAATAGCCCAACGGTTAAAGGTGCGGACCCAAAACTGAAAGGTCACGGGTTCGAATCCAACCCGTTGCACTCCTGTCGTACCCACTCCTAGCACAAGCTTTCCGCTTATTTAGAGGGGATAAGAGGATATTAGTCAACTTCAGCTTAGCTAATATTCTTTTTTAAAACAAGCGGGTGCAGCACGATGTACACTGCCATACCTCTTCCATGGTAACCTGCTACCATCTTAGACTGCATCGTCACTTATCATCAGGTGATCTCACAGTCAAGGACTATCTTGTCATAGAATCTCGGGAACGGCTGGACCGATTTTGCCAAGACTTTCACTGGTAGATAGCTGAAGTTATCGAGAGTAACATAGGGTACTTTTTTTAACCGACTTTCGAAAAAGGAGGAGAAGGAGTTGTTTTTTTCTACCTACGTGATTTCTATTTGCTTCACGTAAGTTTTTTTTAATCGATACAATAACTTTGCGAGATGCTCCCAAGAAAACTTCGGGTTCCAACTCCTCAATCCTGACGCTGCAGGGTATTGTCCCCCTAAACTGTGGGGATTTAGGAACTGTCGATTATGAATAGTTATTTTAACTAAAAACTACATCAATGAATTCCAGGACCTTAGGACCATAACCTAACCTAACCTAACCCAACCTGTGTGGATTTGGGAACGGTCGATTGGGAAATGAAGAAGGGGACGAAGTCGCGGGCGTGCACTGGTATTCAAATAGGATTTAAACTGAGTTTAAAAATTCCATCATTCATTTCATAATCTTTACCAATCTCACCCGCGGAGATGCGGGACGGGGGTGAAGCCGATTTTCCCAGTCCAGCATCTATTGTACTCGTCTCTGCGGCGTTCTCTGTGAAGAAAATTAAAAGTTTGCAATTGCTCCGAGCAAAGAGAAATAATAATGCTAGCTTATGCCGTCTTTGCAAGTTTTAATATATGTATTAGGTGTAAAGAAAGCCCTTGAAAATACTGAAGGGTATATAATGTTATGTGCGTCTGCTTTTTTGTGATCGAAGGCATCTGCACTTAAATAAAATTTTGACAGCTTAAATAAAATTTAAATGGAAATATCGTCAATTTTTTTTTGTTAAACAATTCACCTCTGGTTACACCCAATTCGGCAGTCAAAATGGTTGGTTTTTATGTGTCAAAAAAAATCCAATTCATACATTAATAGTAGGAAATATTAACCCATACCACACGTTTTAAGCTGTCAATTGATTACTTCCATTCAACCCAATGAATGGTCTAAGAGCATTGATGTCTAATGCTAAGATCTATATAGCGTGCTCTGACTTAGCTCGGACTCAGAATAAACTCTCGTTTTATCTCTGTCTTGAGTCTGAGCTGAGCACAGTGAGAGTGCGGTCTATAGACTGATTACTATTTTTTTCTTAGGGTGCGTACACATCTGGCAAATGCGTCGCGAATGTTTATAGTTACTACAACTTTTTCGCACTATGTTACTGCAGCAGATTGCGCGCCTGGGCAGCATGGATGTGCGGGAAGCAGCGCGGTGTGGGAAAGCAGCACGCGCGCCGCATGCAGACCGCAGTTTAGCGCAGTTTTGCGCGTAGCGCGTAACTTGCGCGTGACCAACGCGTGGAGCAAGACATGAAAATGACAGGAGAGCTCCTGTCATTTTCATATAAAACTTTTGCTGGCGTTAACTTCACCTTTTCGAAATTTAAAATGTTTTTCTATTCGAAAGTTAAAATGTTCGTGCTGTAGCCTAACAGATCGTAATAGGTACTTATTTGTCGTGCGCAACTCACAACCTTTTCGCAAACAGGCGCATTCGGGGCGCATTCGCCAGATGTGTGCGCAGCCTTATGCAATCGCATGGCGGATTTGAGTACAATTTTATTAACTCGAGACATCTCGGAATAACGATTTAATCAAAATGGATTCCGTATAAATTAAGTTTCGAATCCGATAGCTAAACTAATTTGCCATGAGTGAATGGTCGTGTGAAGTGTATGTACCTAAATTCAGAATAATGTTTGGAATTTATTCAATAACTAGCTTTTGCCCGTGACTTCGTTAGCTTTTGAAAAATGGTCAGCTGGAATACTGTTTTTTTTTTTTGGAATAAAAGGTCGGCTATGTGACTCTCCAAGCCTTAATTTCACCAACCCATACCAACCTCCAACCACCATCTCTTTAATTTTTCGAGATAAAATTTAGCCTATATGTGTTAATCCTGTGTATACACATAAGACTATCTCCATTCAAAATTTTTAACCAAATCGGTTCATTCGTTGTAACGTGAAGGAGTACCTAACAAACGTCTATCCATCCATCCATATAAGCATCTATCCATACATCCATCCTCATAAACTTTCGCATTTTAAATATGAAGAAGAAGGATTTGTGTATACCGAAGGGGTTGAAACATAGGTCATAAAAAGTTCCATAAAAATAATAAGAATTAAAAAAACTTTTCTTGTCTTGTCTTTTCAAACAAAGATATCAAAGTCCTCGCAAAACTATACAAATTGACCGTCTTTATGATAAACTCGTCGAGCACGAAACAAAATTAAAACTTCATTAACAAGTAAAGTTTCTTTTTGTCTTTGATTTATTTTGCTCAGAACCGTTTTGTATTTTGCCCTTCTATTAAATAGTTGCTAAAACAATTTGTTCTTTGTTTTCGATTGAAATATTATACCGTGATAAATACGTAGTAGAAAACTTTTGTTTTAAGGTCTTATACCCTACTAGCTTTTGCCCCCGCGACTTCGTCCGCGTGGAATTAGATTTTGGGGTGGAATTTTCAAAAACTGTGACACACGTACTTCGTTATTTTTAACTGAAAACTCAAATACCAACTTTGGTGGAAACAGCTTGAAAAATGACGGAGTTTCATATAAACTTCCATCCCCTATTTAAACCCCTTAGGGGTGGAATTTCCAATAATCCTTTCTTAGTGTGCGCCTACGTCATAAAAGGAACCAACTGTAAAAATTTCAAGTTCCTAATTTCAGTAGTTTAGGCTGTGCGTTGATATCTCAGTCAGTCAGTCAGTCAGTCAGTCAGTCAGTCAGTCAGTCAGTCAGTCAGTCAGTCAGTCAGGACTTTGAATTTTATATATATAGATTGTATTTCTTTGTCGCATGCCATCGCCCAAAATAAATCGCCCAGTACCTGAAGATGAAAGTCTTCTAATAGTGCGTGTTGGCAATGATGACTTAAGCTGAATTTACACTGTGAAATTAGTGGCACGAAATTAGTTTCATGACATTAATTTCATCAACACGTGTAAACTTCTAATTTCATGATGCATGCATTAATTTTGCATGAAATTAAAAGTTTACACGTGAAAATGTTGGTGAAAACGTGAATTGGTTATCAGTCGGCCATTATTGTTTAATCGAACGACGATTCAAAGAAAAATAGACTGTAGATCGATTTTATAATGAAAAACGAAGTACGGTTCAAATACGGGACAGAGTCAGTCCCGCCGGGACATTTTAAATTATGCCTTAAATACGGGTCGTCTGGCAACGCTATATATAACTTATCATTTCCACCCTGATTAACATCACGCTAAATACACGGCTATGTTAACTTTAACAATGGTATTGTTCTTTTAAACGAGGAACGAGGCAAACTTTAGCGTACGTATTTAAGCGAACATATAAGTTGAAACAAACTTTATAATGTGTTGTACCGCACATATTTCGCGGAGTTAAGTGATTTGTAATTAAGTTATACAGAGTTAGCCAACTACATGTACACACAAGAACTTAAATTGATAACGGGAAATTGTTAAATCGGTTGGATATTTAGTTCACTTTTATATTTATCGAGTTTATCAGTTCCACGAACTATTATTTTTATAGGTTTAGACGTTTTTACCTATAAATATATTATTACTTATCTACTACTTTATACCTCGTATAAAAAAACATTCGAACTATATTTTTCATTGTTTACTGACACAGAAGTGGTCCAAAATGAAATGATTGTTGAGTCCGCAACTTTTATTGCATTTGTAGAAAACTAGCTTTTGCTTGCGGCTTCACTCACGTTAAGTTAGATTTTTTTAACTACTATTTTACTGCATTAGGAGTTGAATTTTCAAAAATCCGTTCTTAGCGGATGCCTACGTCATAATAGGTTAGAGCTGTGCGTTGATAGATCAGTCAGTCGGTCGGTCACCTTTTCCTTTTATATATCTTTTAGCTTTTGCTCGTGGCTTCCTTTTTTAAATCCCTATTTTACCTCCATAATGGTTAAATTTCTAAAAATCCTTTCTTAGCGGATGTCAACGTTCTAATAGCTATCTACGTATATGCTAAAAAGCCCGATCCGTCCAGTGGGTTGAACTGTACGTTTATAGATCAGTCAGTCAGTCACCTTTGCGTTTTATATACCTATTTAGATTTAGATTAAAAATACGATACTAAAAAAATGGGCGCTAAATTTTATATCCACTATGATATAGTATAATATTATTCATCTGTGTATATCCCACCAATATTTAATAGCCAGTATTTAATTATTTCATAGGTTTAATTGAGGGTTTTTCAGTGATGGTAACTTCGTTTTCCCTATGGGGTAGAAACGAAATTTTCATTCATGGTCAGAGTAGGCGTGTAGCGTATTATATAAATTAAAATGTCCCATACATCTACTGGTGGGTTAATCCCAGTGGATTAATAAATAGATAGTCCGCTATTAAGCGTAGTAATGAATCCTTTCATTATCTAATAAAAATGTGCAGGGGCGGATCTACTTAAAGGCTTTTTGGGCTGCAGCGCAAGGCCCCGCGAATACAGAGGGCCCCCAACCGAACTGAGGGTCTACTCTAATTCAACGAAAAACGAAATATCGATCGAAATTTCGCGTATTTCGCAAACAACGAACGAAACTGTTTGACGTTTAGATTTTCTAAACCTACTCTAATTCATAAATGTTGCGAACGAAAATTTGCAATAAATAATGTTTTAATAAATAAATAAAATATTTTGTTTTCCTATTTTCTTCCTGTACTTAACATATATTACACTAGCGGACCCGACAGACGTTGTCCTGTCTTAACTATGAATATTGAAACTCTTTGACGAAATTGGCAGCACGCATTCTGTCAATGTTATGTCAAACGCCATAAGGTTACATCAAAAAAGTTTGAATTGCAAAAGCGGTTACATTAGAAATAATTTAATATGGTGGTTAAGTTTTCTTAAATTTTCTAATTTTTCGCGCAATTTTCTTAATTTTTTCTTTTTTAAGAACCTTCTCCTGACAATAACAAACAACAAAAAAAGAATTAGCGAAATCGGTCCAGCCGTTCACGCGTGATGCGATGACCAAGGAAATAGGGATTCATTTTTATATATATAGATTAACCCCTTAGGGGGTAGAATTTTTTAAAAGTGTGAAACACTTACTTTTTTGTTTTCAATTTAAAGCCTAAATACCGAATTTTATGGGTATAGCTTGAAAAATGACGGAGTTTCATACAAACTTTAACCCCCCTTTTTACCCCCTTGGGGGGAGAATTTAAAAAAAATGTAAAATACGTAATTCTTTATTTTTAATCAAGAGCCAAAATATCAAGTTTCATAAACGTAACTTGAAAAATAACTTGAAGAACGAAGGACTATTATACAAACATTCAACCCCTATTTAACCCCTTAAGGGGTAGAATTTTTAAAAACTGTGAAATACGTACTTTTTTGTTTTCAATTTAAAGCCTAAATACCGAATTTCATGAGTATAACTCGAAAAATGACGGAGTTTCATACAAACTTTAACCCCCCTTTTTACCCCCTTGGGGGACGAATTTCGAAAAATCCTTTCTTAGTGCTCGCCTACGTCATAAAAGGAACCTACTGTCAAAATTTCAAGTTTCTAACTTCAGTGGTTTAGGCTGTGCGTTGATCGTCAGTCAGTCAGTCAGTCAGTCAGTCAGTCAGTCAGGACAAGCCTTTTTATATAATTATAGATTACATATACCTACATCATTACAGAAAACACTTTCTTGTCAAAATGGCAATTAGCTGAGTAATTAGGTAGGGCCCCTAAGCAGTATTAGCCCAGGGCCCCACAAATTCAAGATCCGCCCCTGAAAATGTGTGCTCTATTTATGTTACATGTATTCTACGCTATACTTTCGATAAAAGTATGTTAATAAATCCTACTAATATTATAAATGGGAAAGTTTGGATGTATGGATGGATGGATGAATGGATGTTTGCTACTCAATTTTATTTTTAAATCGAAAAAGCTTAAAGAAAACGTATACTACAATTTGATCCGACCCTTTCCAACTTCATTTAATATGGTTTCTGTCAGAAATTTTACAGACAATCGATCAAGTTATTATTCGTACAATTTCAAGTCTTAAAACTCTGCCAACATTAGATAAAATTTTTGTTAATCTCAAAGTTTCCTGTCTGCATTGGCAAAGTTTTCTGACTAGAGATCGCTTTGTTGGCATGTACCGATCGGTTAGTCTAGCAGATAATATTATTGTTATCAAAGAGTGGATGAAGTTACATGGATGTTTTAAATTAAAACTGCGCCAAATTAGTTTTCAGAACTTATACTTACATAATACATATATATATGTAGATATTTGCGCTTGGTTTGAGGTTAATCCCATGTTACTGTAGAACTTAAAGTAAAGTTAAACCCACCTGAGAAGTTTCTGTGCTTAGGTAGGTAGGTATATGCAGTTTTTATAGATCTAAAGGTTATATAAAAGTAATTCGTTGCTTGTAACTTTTTTTTATTCAGTGACAAGATAGATGAGATGAGAACAAAAAATGAGAACAAAAAATTATAAAATAATTATACAATTACAAAATACCTACAATAAATTACAAAATAAACACAAATGGATTTATCTTGTACGTTAAAATTTTAAATTATTTCGATTATCGTGCAAGGTTGTTCTACCTCATATAAGTCCTTGAACTGCCATGGATCGATGAGAGGACAGTCGAAGATATTTAAAAGTTACATTAGAGACAGATAGGACGATGATAACGTAACGTGGCTATATATGTGTGGCAATTTATAAAATAAACGTTTCTTTCTATATAATTATTATCTCCTAATCTCTATTATTTTTTACCGATTACGGCAAAGCCAAAATGAACAGGTTTTAACAGTAATAATTTAATTTAAGGCTTTAATATAGTTATGTGTCTATTTATGTGTGTTGCTCCGTAGCGCCTAAACTACTGAGATTATTTTGATAAATGAGGTGTCAATCAATTTATTATTATGGTTCAGGTAAAATATAACGGATGTTACATGCAATTTCTCTTATTTTTTAAACTTTTTTATTTCTCTATAATTTTTTCCAGTAGGTGAGTTTTTCTTCCTTATGTATATTCCAGAAAATTTCATGTTTCTAGCCTTAGCATTTTGGACCCTTCTGTAACTTCGTTCTGCAGAACGAAGTTACAGAAGGGTCCAAAATGTCCTGAATTGCTTCTCTGCCCTCTACTCTGCCTTTGTTTGCTCGACTTGGTAGGGGCATTGTTCCCCAGATCTGTGAAAACTGGGAATCCTAATCCTAATCTATAATTATATAAAAAGGCTTGTCCTGACTGACTGACTGACTGACTGACTGACTGACTGACTGACGATCAACGCACAGCCTAAACCACTGAAGTTAGAAACTTGAAATTTTGACAGTAGGTTCCTTTTATGACGTAGGCGAGCACTAAGAAAGGATTTTTCGAAATTCGCCCCCCAAGGGGGTAAAAAGGGGGGTTAAAGTTTGTATGAAACTCCGTCATTTTTCGAGTTATACTCATGAAATTCGGTATTTAGGCTTTAAATTGAAAACAAAAAAGTACGTGTTTCACAGTTTTTAAAAATTCTACCCCCTAAGGGGTTAAATAGGGGTTGAATGTTTGTATAATAGTCCTTCGTTCTTCAAGTTATTTTTCAAGTTACGTTTATGAAACTTGATATTTTGGCTCTTGATTAAAAATAAAGAATTACGTATTTTACATTTTTTTTAAATTCTCCCCCCAAGGGGGTAAAAAGGGGGGTTAAAGTTTGTATGAAACTCCGTCATTTTTCAAGCTATACCCATAAAATTCGGTATTTAGGCTTTAAATTGAAAACAAAAAAGTGTTTCACACTTTTAAAAAATTCTACCCCCTAAGGGGTTAATCTATATATATAAAAATGAATCCCTATTTCCTTGGTCATCGCATCACGCGTGAACGGCTGGACCGATTTCGCTAATTCTTTTTTTGTTGTGTTTGTTATTGTCAGGAGAAGGTTCTTAAAAAAGAAAAAATTAAGAAAATTGCGCGAAAAATTAGAAAATTTAAGAAAACTTAACCACCATATTAAATTATTTCTAATGTAACCGCTTTTGCAATTCAAACTTTTTTGATGTAACCTTATGGCGTTTGACATAACATTGACAGAATGCGTGCTGCCAATTTCGTCAAAGAGTTTCAATATTCATAGTTAAGACAGGACAACGTCTGTCGGGTCCGCTAGTAATATTATAAAGGCGAAAGTTTTTATATGTATGTGTGTGTGTATGTTTGTTACTCCTTCACGCCACAACGAATTAACCAATTTGGCTGTAATTTTCAACTCAATTCAATTCAAAATTTATTTATTTCATGTAGGCTACCTTGTAGCACTTAAGACACGTCACAAATCTACCACCGGTTCGGAATGCAGATTCTGCTGAGAAGAATCGGCAAGAAACTCAGCAGTTGCTCTTTTCAAAAAATAAAATAAACTAATTTTACAATAAGTAACAAAACTAAGCTAAGTATACAGTGCTTCCACAGTGAAGCTTCAAAAATACAATACATATAATCTAACACATGTCAGCATGGGAAGTCAAAGCAGACCCATTCCCGTTGGCGGCACCCGTTCACGAGCACGACGCATGATCCAGCCATTGCTTCGCTCAACCATATTTGAGGGAACGTAACAACCCGCACTACAAGACACCACCACAGAAATGTTTAAGTGAGGCAGCTCACATCCATTTTATCCCGGAAAATTAAAGAGTTCCCGCGGGAATTACAAAACCTTAGTCCACGCGGACGGAGTCGCGGGCACCGTTTAGTTGGCTATAATTTTCTTCTGTGCCTACTTATAATAATTATGATATCTACTTCCTTTAACTAGCTATAAGTTAACCGTGAAAATAAAATAAAATAAAAATATGACATGGAATAGCCGCTCTTGGCTGTAAATAAATCTCTCTGTGAACAGTCGATTAATTTCATATCGACAGTGGTCGAAATGAAACGTGGCGTCGATGTGTTATTTACGACTCCGCCGTTTAATAAATCCCACCGTAATAATAGTAATTAATCCGAAAATACGGTAACATATTGTGTTTGCGTTTTATTTGACGTTGTGTGGTGATGAATATTGGTCTAATTTGAGTAGATTTATTATATAGCAAATTACATAGCTTAGATATGTGGTAATTTTCATTTTACGATAGGACACTCGTCCTAATACATACAAAAAAAAAAGATACCGGCCGAATTGATAACCTCCTCCTTTTTGGAAGTCGGTTAAAAATAGGAGCAAATGCCTACCCATTATATATCATCTTATTATGTTAGTTCTTGCAATTCACGAGGGCGCGAGAGCTTTACTTGTGGTTACGTCGTGTAGGTACATGCACATTGCGTAAGTGTGCGTGCCTGTCAGGAGCCTAGGTGGTAGCAGTCAGGCGCGAGCAAGCTCTCGCTCACACTTATACAGATACGACACACACACAACCATGAGCCACGCGCCCTCGTGAATTGTTGAATTCGACATATAATTGAAAAACCAAAGTGAAGTGAGTTTGCTTTTGAAGTGAGTTTTACTTTACTGTTTAGATACCTCTTTTTTTTTTTTATTCGATGACAAGGTAGCCCTTGACTGCGATCTCACCTGATGGTAAGTGACGATGCAGTCTAAGATGGTAGCGGGCTAACTTGGAAGGGATATAGCAGTGTAAATTCAACCCATACCCCTAATCGGTTTCTACACGCCACCGTGCCGGAACGCTAAATCGCTTGGCGACACGTCTTTGATGGTAGGGTTGTAACTAGCCACGGCCAAAGCCTCCCACCAGACAAACCTCTGCAGAACAAGAGATGGAAGAGTAGAATATCGGATATTATTTAGTTAAGTAAATTATTCCAGACACCAACCAGATATAGATCTTGACTGTCACTATCGAAAAAGCAATAAAACGACGTCTGATCCCAAAGGCCCTGATCATTATTGCGCGGGCGGTGATGGATTGGACCATTTGTCTTACTTTCAACTTATAAATAAAGTTTCCGTCTGTTTGATCTAGGGAAAAACTACTTGTCCTACTAATATTATAAATGGGAAAATTTAGGAGTAAGCTTTTTACTCTTTCACGCCATAATGATTAGACAGATTTTGATGAAAGTTCACAAAGTAATAGCTTATATCAGAATAGTATACATAGGCTAAATTTTATCCCGGAAAATTAAAGAATTCCCGCAGGAATCGAAAACAATCTTATCCGCGCGGACGAATGTGTGGGCATCGACTAGATAATGCCCGCGACTTCGTCCCCCCGCGGAAACCCGTTAATTTTCCGGGATGAAATGTAGCCTATGTGTTAATCTTGAGTGGGTATGGATTATCGCCATTCCAAATTTCAGTCAAATCGGTTCATTCGTTGTGGCGTGAAGGAGTAATAAACACACATACACAAACACGTACACGTATAAACGTTCGCCTTTATAATATTAATGTGATTTTAATTACTCACCAATTTTTACGTAAAGATCACCTAAGATATCTAATATAGACTTGAAAATATCATTTCGTTGGATTTACCAATAAAATAAACTGAAATTAATTCGGAAGGATATCTTTCTGGTGAACTCTACGAGTATCTCCCTAATCTTTTCGATTTCCGCAGCAGTATCCATTAATTTTCGTATCAGAATATAAATGGGCGACCTGCTGAAACTCTAACATCTCCCCAGAGTAACATTCTTTGATCTGACTTTAGCGGTTCAGGCGTTGTTCGACCTGAGCTTACTAAGTTATATTGTTTGCTTTCCTTCACAACGAATGAACCGATTTGGTTGAAATTTGGCGAACGAAACGCTTCACATCAACGTTTCTGATAAGAACCCCTAAGGTGTAGAACACTCTTCCAGCATCCGTGTTTCCTGCCACTTATAATTTGAGTACCTTCAAGGCAAGAGGGAATAGGCATTTTCCGGGCAAGCGCGCTCCAACCTAGACCTCATTAGTGCTATCCAGTATTGATTGTCGTCAAGCGCAAGCCTATTTCAGATTTAAAAAAAAAGAAATTTGGAGTGGATATAGCTCATATCTAGGATTAACATATAGGCTATACGTATTTCATCTCGGAAAATTAACTAGTTACCGCGGGGGGACGAAGTCGCGGGCGTTATCTAGTATTACAATAAAACTAATAGCCCAATCAAATAAATCGTGCCCGCGGGGATTGGTGCCAAGAATACTGGCTGCATTTCAAATCAATAAAACAATCAGTCAGTCAGTCAGGATTTTGAATTTTATATATTTAGATAATAGAAGATTACTAAATTACCGTCCAAACTAAGGCTTAGCTTCAACGACTAAATGAATATAGCCAATTCCAGTTATTGCATGTAATAAATAGGTTGCCAAATTAGATAACATTTTACCACCACTCTTTATCAACATTTCAATTAAGTAAGAGTAAGATTATTGAGATTGCCTTAATAGAGATAAATGTCGTCTCTTTTATTGCAACAGGCTTCAGCTCTACACAATGTACGCCGTTAGGATGACCACTTATTTTTTTTCTGTGATCGAAGTGACCACTGGATTTGAGCGGTTTTTTTCGGATGGAGTATGCTGTATGCTGCTAGCCCTAATGGTCGATACAGCGTCACTGGACTGGGGGGCGACCGCAAAGCGTCGCCGAGGGAGTGAACCCTAGAGCTTGATGACATCGGGGGGCAATGTCCTTTTAAGGGCCTTGTCCGCCTCCTGTGAGGCTCGGACCATGGCTTAGGATGACGTTGGGACGAATGGGAGGAAAGGATTCACGCCCGGGAGCTTCGCCTTCATAGACGCTGTGCAGAGGTTGACGATGTGTGTAGTCCTACCTGATACGGTGCGTTGTCTGTCGTTATCTTGTCGTCGGGATCGTTAAAGACGTGCTTAGGGTGCCTTTTAGCTGGCGGGTCATTGCGATCGGTTAAGTGATTTGAGCGGTTAAGAATCTTCAATATATTGAAAAGTATATATACTTTTTATCTATATCTATTTACTCGTATACTTATATACAAAAATTAACTGCTGTTCGTTAGTCTGGCTAAACTCAACCAACGGCACACAAGCTTGATCAATTTAATTATTTTTATTTCGTTTTTTCACTTTGCAGAAGTGGGTTGAAAATAAAAAATTTTGAACAGCTGAAAAATCTGAAAAATCTAAATTTGTAATTTGGTTCGGGAATCACCACTTCGGATTATGTACTTTTAAAAGATGGCGGGAGCGAAGCCGCGAGTAAAGTGGAATATATAAACCTGTTATTTGAGTAAATAACTTAATATTGTAAAGATACGAGTACATTTAATAAGTAGAGGCTATTACACAGTTAGTGAAGACAAAGTTGCTCGGAAGCGGTCTGCTTTGCTTCAGCTGTCTACAAGATAGATAAGCTACAAATATTGTAACATTTGTTTTGAAAAGAGTAAATGCTGAGTTTTTTGTTGGCTCTTCTCAGCAGAATCAGCTTTCCGAACCATTGGTAGATTCTCGACTTGTCTTATGAGCCACAAGTTGACTAACATGAAATAAACGATTTTGAATTTGAATTGGAAATGTCAAATTCATTAATTGGTACCATTCAAAATATACAGTTTCGAGAAATTATTGAGAGTCAAAATTTTGAGTTGACAGTTAAAATCAAAATTTCTCTAGCAGACTATGTGGTTTCCGATCAATTAGAACCAAAATTTGACTTGTACTGTTAGTGCTTCGGAAAGATTATTCAATTTCCAAACATTTTGCATACTTAACTAAAACAACTGATTTTGGAAATGTTCCACTAATGAATTTGACCGACGATATTCTGTATCTCATTTGCTATAGAATTAGTTCGAAACTTTACTTACCCAAGTACTTACTTCAACGATTTTTTAAAGTTCTACAAAATATAAAGATTTAAGTTTAAAAGGAAATAATAATTATTCCGTCTGAATGGATAATTCACAGGACATTTTCGCGAACAATGCAATCAATCGCAATTGGAACTACAGATTCTCATTCAAGTCAACAACGGATTCTTCGAATAAATTCATCGGACTTTTCGTTTAATTACTCAAATTACTTCAAAAGAGGAGGAGGTTTTCAATTCGTACGAATCTTTTTTTTAAATTTTTTTTTTTGCTTTTTTAGGTATGTTCCCCGATTACTCGAATACCCCTGGACTGATTTGGAAAATTCTTTTTTTGATTGAAAGGGTATACTTCCCAGGTGGTCCCATGGTCATCCGGTCAGGATACTGGAGAAAACGAGAGGACTCTTCAAATTTTATAGGCATAATTGATATATACTTTGTAATGGCGTTTGAAGTCGGTTTTGTAAAAATAATTTTTACGTTTATGGTCGTATCGGATTGCCCTCCCGACAAATTAATTATGAGAGGGAGGGAGAGTGCACCCATATATTTTGCACAAATACTACAGTAACTCCTACTACGTATTTGGGTTTCTAATGTTTGGTTGCCGTGGCCGAAATCTGTTTAAGAGAATATTATTAGACTACATATTCTACGTGAAATGTTACTGAATAAAATTAGGTAGGTACAATACTTTTTCCTATTTAATAGGATTTACAGGAAATGCTATTCAATAAACATCTTAAGTGTTAAGGGCGAGAGCGTAATCCGCGTAATCCCATAAGTCGTATATAAACTCGATTGCGAGTGTAAAAACAAATGAAGTTACAGGTTTATATTGCTCCCCAGTATGGCATCCTTAATCCTATTATGTACGTAGGGTCTTTTATCTTTTTTAAATCTATATCCCATAAATATATACAAGGGAAAAGACTGACTGTAGCTACTATGACGTAGGTGTACGCTGGAAAAGGATTTTTGAAAATTCAACCCATAAGGAAGGGGCGGGGGTGGGGGAGAGGGGAGGGCAAGGTAGGGTGCAAACCTCTATTAGTTTGAAAAAAGCTAGTACACATATAAAAATCAAATGCTGTTCGTTAGTCTGGCTAAAATTCAAAAACGGCTCAAAAACATTTTTTTTATTGCTTGCTCTAACACTGGGGTGGTTTAAAAATTTAAAAAAGTAATAAAAACTCAAAAGAACAGCAGAAAAATCGAAAAATCAAAATTAATTAGTTTTATCGTCACCACTTCGGATTAAGTAATTTTAATAAACTTTATTTTACTAGTAGAAGTAGATTCATAGTTTGGCGGTTCGAAAGCACTGTGTAAAAATTTATTTGAATAAATTTAATTCTATTCTATTCTACTATCGTCTTGAGTCGGAATCAGATTTATTTTAAAACATTTTTGTTCAAACTTAAATGATCCTCTCGATAATAGACAGTAAATAAAACTCTTAACGTGTTCCTGTAATGGAATAAATTACTTACTCCGTAACAGATAACGCGACAGATCAGTATAAGATTTACACGTATAGTATTATAATAGATAACAGAATGTGGCATATTCCGCATAATATATTATTAATTTATCAGGACGCCTACATCGTTTGTCAAGTCAATCACAGAAAATGACTAGGCGTATTTAGATACATATTATGTAATATTATCCATACGTGATCCATCTATACTTATAATAAAACTGTAACGAGACAAATTCTTTACATTAAATATATTTTGAAAATTTTAATCGGAGGGTGCTTTATTATTGATACTGAGCCCAAAATATATTCGCATCACGCGAAAAGTTTAGTTGATTTGGCTCCATAACTTCGTCAAATCTAAACCGAATTTGATATAGTTTTTATAATTTACTTACCAATCTGTCGTTTCGTTCTTACTTTCCTCAAACTATTCTTATATTGTGTCACTCTGTGCGCGCGTAGGGATTGTTTCCTATTCAACCATCTCTCACTGTCTGAAACAACGAAATATATTATTGAAAGGTGATCTTACAAAAGTCTCAACGTCTTCGCCTACAAAGCAGAATTTTATTCGTTTTTTATATAAAGAATATTAGTCAAGCTGAAGTTGACTAATATTCTCCTATCCCCTCCAAATAAGCGAAAAGCTTGTGCTAGGAGTGGGTACGACAATAGTACAACGGGTGGGGTTCGAACCTGCGACCTTTCAGTTTTTAGTCCGCACCTTTAACCGTTGTGCTTGGAGGACAAACGCTCAGGACGTGGCCACGTCTAGTGTGCAACGTCCCTCATTTCTATTATTTACTCTCAACTGAAAGTATGCCCCTTTTGTTGACCCTGAGGTCGGGTCAGCTAATATACAATTGGCAATATTGTTCCTTTCCCACAATGGATGTTTACTGTTTAAGATCAATGACCAAAAGCAAGGCTTTTACCGACACTGTGATTAATGATTTCGGAACTTTGAAATATCTTCAACAGAACCTCAAGCGGACTGTGAAACCATTAAACCCTTTTGAGCACTGTCGATTAGTATCCGAAACGTCAGTGGCGCTAGGGTCCAATCGGTTTTTTTGGTACAGAACCCTTCGTATGCTATTCCGACTCGCATTTGACCGTTTATTAGATAATTCCGCGCGGCTGCTGTTTAAGTAACCATGAAACTAAAAAGAACGTTCTTGGTTATAAAATTAAGGATCAAAGGTCAGAAGTTAAAAAACCGATTTTTGCTACCTGTAATAATTTTGTTGGTCGTAAATCGTACTTTTCACTGCCCGCCTATATTTAAAATGGTTTCGGAACAAGCCTCACTTAATTTTGCATTCAGTTGTTATAATTTCCGGCATAGCCTGTAGAGTGCTCAATTAACGAAAACGGAATGTTCCCTGCTTTCAAGATCCCGAAATCGAATGGCCTTTATAAATTCTTGCTGTCGAAGATCGCGAAAGCATTTTATTGTAGAGCTCTCAATTGTTAAGGAGTCGTTGCAATGGATAAATGCCTTTGTGCATTCGATTCTTAAGAGTTTGGCATTGTGGTTAGTACGGGATGTAAGTTATGTATCTGTCGGTTGACTGCGCTAGTAGCGTTGGGCGCAGTAGCTGAATTATCTGCTAAGAAAACGAAACTAGGTCATGAACATTTTTGATACCCTAAAAAATAAACTTCTATGCGCTTTCCATGCAATGATTTCTACTTATATACTCACAAAACAAGTGAAAAAATTGTGCCGAACGACGAAGAGTATAACAGAGTACTTCATTTTCACATGATATTATGATAAATTACGACAAATATCTGCCATTACGCGCTTCATTTACCGCACGCTTGTAACATATCCACCTCTTTTTAACCGACTTCATTGTACATATATCATAGTTTCTATGCGTTTCAGAAAAGAAGAGCTTGAAACAAATAAACTCGTAAGAAACTGTAACGTTGTTGGCAATTACGCAATGTGCTCTTCTTGGCTGAAACGCACAGAAATAGAAACAAAATAATTTGGGTCGCGCCTCGGCGCTTTAAAAATCAATTTAAGCGTTAAGTTCCATAATCAGTAGAAATGTTTTTACAATTTAAGCCGTTGGGACCGACCCTTAATTAATTTATTTTTTTATGTTATAAATGTGTTTTTTGTGGTTATTTTATTACTGAATTAAATTTTTTTTTTTTTTTTCGAAAATTTATAGCCAGTGTCACTCGAAATGATCTAAGGATTCTAACAATACCACATACATTCAAATCTGTTTAGGCATTTAGATTTTTTTTTAATAATTATTTTAGGAGTTTGGTCCATAAGGACTACGTCACTCCATATTTGCCCTCCAATAATTTTTTTTAATAAAATACAATTTGCCTCATGCACTTTCTATACAGCTGCATCAGCGCTTTAGCCTCATCCGACAGAGGAAGAGAATTTATGGTTGAACAAAGAGACTCACATACGAGTACCTACATACGTAAACCTTGAAAACATAAGACTCCTTTTTTTTGACAGTCGTGTTAAAAGTGTCAGAGCCACAGAGTTTAAGTTATTCTTATTTTGTGTGGATTTTTACGTTGGTTGACCTCTCTTAAGCCGGGTTCACACAAGTGAACGATCTGAGTGGCATATCTAAGCATCTGAGGCAATTAGTTACGACGGTCTCCTCAGTGGCCAGCTTTGTAAAGACAGTGTTGCATTTTTAATTAGGTCTCGGCTTTTGCGGTGTCGTAACGGCTCGAAAGCAAAGTGCACTTCATTTACATGTTTACGGTCAATAACTACTTTATGCTGAGATTAAAATATGATGCCCGCGACTTCGTCAGCATGGATTAAGTTTTTTTAATTCCCGTGGGAACTCTATAGCTATCCGGTGTAAAGTGTAGCTTATGTGTTAATCCTGAGTATGAGCTATCTCCATTGCAAATTTCAGCGTAATAAGTTCTTTCGTTGGGGCGTGAAGGAGTAACAAACATTTTTTTAAGCTATTGCATAGCTTCTATCGTGGGCCTTGAGCGTGGAGACCGAAACCAGAAATTCCGTAACGAAAATAACCTGACACGGGACTCCTCTCACCGTTAGATGGCGTTGATAAAAAATGCTATGCAATAGCTTTACCGCGGCAGTCCCCGAGTGCCACACGTCTTTTTTTAATTTAGTGTTACACATATACACAAATATCCATGCATCATTTGGATTTCAAGCAATTAGCACTTGGTAGGTTTCGAATCTCATCAGTGTACTATTTGTCTCCTCCATCCTAATGTAAGCTTTACTTAGAGAGGTATGCTGAGATTTAAGACCTACGATTTACTATTAAACGATGTAAGATTTAGATGTGTGTGTGTGTATGTGTGTGTATGCGTGCGTGCGTGAGTGCGTGCGTGCGTGTGTGCGTGCGCGCGTGGTTGCGTGCGTGCGTGCGTGCGTGTGGGAGGGTGGGTGGGTGTGTTTGTTATGTGTGGGTCTATAAGACCGCACTCTCATTCAGCTCAGACTCAAGACAGAATTAAAGCGAGACAGATTATCTCAGGTTTATGTTTCGTTTTAACCTCTATCTTAAGTCAGCTCATGCATTCAGAGCACGCCCTGTAGATTTCAGCATTAATGCTCATTTAAGAGAGAACGTTGCAAGGAGGATCGTAATCCTATGATATCGTCTACGATTCTACTATCTATGATATAAACTGATAGAGGAAACATTTTTGAAAAATAACCGGTCAAGTGCGAGTCATACTCGCGCACTGAGGGTTCCGAAACTCTTGACCATTGTATTAATTAGGATTAATTAGGTACCTACTAGATGACAACTTAAGTGCGCAGTGTTATTGCACTTCCTATAGACGCCTTCCGGTCTCATCATCAGACCCTGTATATCATCTAGGACTAGAGTACTGTCAAGATGAATCAAACAAGCCCAAACTCAATGGGGTTGTGTAGTTTTCTCACAGTTCCCACTATCCATCTTTCATCCCATTATTTGTTTCTTTGAGTTACTTCCATAAGACAATGTATAACCTGTAAAACTAAGTCTAAGCTGTCTTTAAAGCATTCGAGATAGTCAATCAAAAGGTTCTCTATGTTTGATAGAATTTTCTTTGTGACCCTTTTCATGTCTAAACAAGCAAGTAATAGTATTGTATGTTCTAATAAATGTGGGAATAGCTCAAAGTAAAAACACTAAATATATATTAACTTCTTTTATTTAAACTACTTTTAGCACTCCTTAGCATGTCTTAACTCCATATGCCATCTTGCCAATCTTTTTTATCTCCATATCTTCCCACTCTCTCTATCGCATACATCCATCCCTGTCATACACTTACATTCCGTTTCCCACATTCTGTCATCCTGCACAGACATACCTTCTCCGTTTATACATCTTTACCATATTCATACTTCCTCGCATACCTTCTCAACACTAATACACCTAAGTTAAACAATACAGTTTTCATACATACTTAATACATCTTAAGTTAACCAATACAGAATGACATCTTATAACGAATCTAAACACTAGTAAGTATACATGGTCACAAATTATTATAATATTTCTTTTACAAAATAAAATAAAATTTGACTGATCTTGAATTTAAATAATGATAAAGTAATTGTATTTGAAAAAATGTTATTAAGTAATGAACAATGTTGATCATCAAACTTCTTTTTATTTAAATAAAATTACTTGAGTTATGATTCAATAATAACCGGTAAAACACCAGTTTTTCTCTGGTGTTTCACCGGTATAGTATAGAATGAGACCTTTATTATATAAATCTTTGATTAACATACCTACTTTATGCGAGTAAATAAAACTAGTTGTTTTACTAGCTACCTACCCATGAAAGGTTTTTTTCTTTGATTGTATACTCTCGTTTTTTTGGTTGATTTCATTCGGCAATTTCGTTCCTACCTACCTCTTAAAATATAAAGCCCCTAAATAATCCCATTTCACTTGTTTACTCCCTTAATTTGGGGAGAAACCCCCATAAGTTGCGATCCCTGGCAGCACTACAAAAATCCGATACCCACACTAACATAATATACTAGATTAACATACTATACACATAGCCGTCTCATAGAGATGTCTCAACACTACATCTACGTTGCTTATTTTTTAGCAATTTCATTTGGTCTAGAACAAGCTCTGCAGCAAAATTACCATTTTCAAGATTAACTGCTTCATTCAAGTACTCAATAGACCTATCAAGACTATTGTCTTGTCAAATGACTTTGTTGGTTCACAACTATTGTTATAATAACAAGATAGTATATTTTCAAGCTGTGACCATCTGCTAAGCTTAAGTTCACTAGGTAATATCCAGCTCAAATCTTCATGATGCATTAAATGTCCTTTTACATATACCTGAATGCTTAGATTTTCATCCACCAACACACTATTAACACACTATTACATTGCTGTCACCATTATCACTTTCAATATCAAGATTTAACAAATAGAAATATAGCCTCTTATTAGGTATCATTTGATACAACCATTTAGTCTCTTAAATTTTCTTGGAATTTATACACTAAGTCTGCGAATGATGTTATTATGTCACTCTAAAAATTTATCAATTGCTGTTCTGTCCATCACGTCCAATGATTATTTCTTCTTGAAAAATGGTTGCTACGCTTGAGAGATATGAGCATCTTTCGGGAAAGAAAATGTACTTTTAGCTCCTTCAATGCTGATAACACTGTCGTAATTTGATTTGCATTCGGGCACACAGCATTTTCTTGGCATCTAAAACAGTTAAAATAACTTTTATTATCATAAACAAAATGAAATATAAGTATTTGTTTTGTAGGTTATGTTTACAAACCTAGATACTTATTACTTACTTATTTAAATTATGAGTCTGGCACTTAATTGTAAGTTACTATGTACCTTGTTACTAAACATCTTTAAACGAAAATATCTTCATTTGTTACACCAAAATATATTGACAGTATTAGCCAGTTAGTAATAAACATAGCTTTTTACCCATCGATATATATTTTTACCTTTGCAATTTTGTTTGCACTTTGCAGTCGATATACATTATACATATAGGTAGGTACGAAACATGGATTTATCTCGTCGTAACTGATGTATTTTTAGGTTTCTATGCACCTTGACTGAAACCGTACATTAAATTTATTGTAACTTTTATTAAATAATTAAGATTTATATACAAAACAAAATAACACCGATGCACTACCTTGCGAGGTTGCCAGACTTCTACAGTCTTGAGTCTATATATACATCCTTCTCTATGCTTCTACTTCATGGCTCTCTAGATAGAGACAGCTCTACACGTCAATGGATAGGTACCAAATAGAAACACAATGCGTTGTCCCGCTCCTACATACATATTTTGACATAATGTCTTCTCACTTTAGTCGTTTTAGCTTTATGAGCTAGCCACATTAGAGGGTTAACGTTGCCGCTATTAACACGGCAGCTTCCCCCAATATTTAATGCGAAAAATTGAGCGGAAACACTTGAACGGTCAACGTCAATGCCCGATAATGACGATAAAATGTCTTGATTCAAGATGGACGCTGACGCTGCTGCATTCACATTGCGTTATCGCCAATGAATTAATACAGGATTAATAAATACATCATTAAAAATATTAATACAGAATTATTGCGTTATCGCCAATTAAATTTGCGTTGACGTTGACGAAGTGTGAGCACTCAGTTTGTCGCGTTTAATATTGTCGGAAATAACCACGATAATAGTTGAGATGATCGACATTGACGTTTACCATAGTGTGGCCGCACCGTTATAATCTGTCTACGTGACGCGTCACTAAAGAAGCGTAGCAATAGTTGTAATTCACAGTAAGATATCGGTTTTTTTTTGGTTTTTTTGGCTGTTTTAGGTACTATTATAAGGTTTAGAGGTATCAAAATATCGGTAATTTGTAAGATTTTAAGGCTGGTGTTTGTAAAATATAACGGGACTTACTATGAAACTAAGAATTCGGTATGGAAAAAAACGATTTTTGAAGATGTGCCTTAATTTGTTTTAATAATGAGAAAACCGTGGTTTTCAAGCTGTAACTTTTTACTGAGTTAAGCTATAAGCTTGATATTCTTAAAACACTACGAGACCATTGAACTTTATATTCAGTATAAATTTCGACTTCGGATCATAAGCCGTTTTCGAGAAAAACGGTGGTGACACACTGACAGACAGACGGACAACGAAGTGATCCTATAAGGGTTCCGAAGTTTTTTTCGGAACCCTAAAAAGTTACAGAAAGTGAACATTCCGGCGCAAGCGAACGTGGAGCCAATCCAATTGACTTCGTAAGTTAGGACGTGATCGAATATACACAAATTGCAATCCAATAATAAAATTGCTTCACAAATTCTGATGGTGTTTCTGTTACTGAGTTTACTGACACTTATTTTTAAACTACAAATGGAATTCGTGCGCGCTTATGTTGGTTTTCTGAAACTGAAATAGAAAAGATACCGCGGGTATCTTTTCCATTTCGCAAGATAAAAATAGCTTATGCGTCCGCTTCCGATTTGCAAGTTATACCCTTCGATCACAGAAAAAAAATATATGTGCCAAATGCTAAGATCGGTTCTGTATTTGTTTGAACAATTTGATTTTAGGGTTAGGCTAATGTAGTCTAACCTTAAAATCGAAAACTCGAGATGCAATTTGATCTCAAAGCTCATAAATTATTGTAAAAATATATTACTTATAGTTCTTTCAACTCACGAGGGCGCTTGGCTCATGGTTGTGAGCGTGTCGTATATGCAAAGTGTGAGCGAGAGCTTGCTCGCGCCTGACCGCTCCCACCTAGGCTCCTGACAGGTACGCACACTTACGCAATGTGCATGTACACGACTTAACCACAAGTAAAGATCATGCGCCCTCGTGAATTGAAAGAACTATAGCATGACCGTATGTTATGTGTTTCTACACACATTCTTTTGATTTCTTTACATTCCCTCAAGATTACAATAGGCATTGAGGAGAGCGGTTTCCGCCCTCTTACAGTGAATTTGCTCACAGCTCCGTATAAATTATGCAAAACCTCACCCATTTAAACCCTATTCACATACAAAATGCGATGCGTAAATGCAGCGCGGCGGTGCTAGGAAACTGTACGAGTATAAACTGTTTAGGTGGATAGTTCTTTCAACTCACGAGGGCGCGTGGTTCATGGTTGTGAGCGTGTCGTATGTGTGTAAGTGTGAGAGAGAGCTTGCTCGCGCTTGATCGCTCCCTCCTAGGCTCCTAACAAGCACGCACACTTACGCAATGTGCATGACATAACTACAAGTAAAGCTCACGCGCCCTCGTGAAATGCAAGAACTATACTATAGTGAATATCAACTTACACCATAACGCCATGCTAGGCATCTTCCGTATTGCGTCGTCATGCGTTTTCTTTGACTAGGGCCTTAGTAGGTCTTAATTTCATATTCAGAAGGAGCTGGAGCTTGTGAACAATGTTTAACATTTGTGTTTGAGTTGTATGACTTCTTAGTACGAGTACTTATAAGGCTGAGTCCATTGATATAAATGTACCTACTAGTACATCCACCCATACTCACACTCACACCCACACCCACACACCCACACCCACTTTCGACCACGCCACGCCCATGCCCACATCCACGCCCATGCCCACATTCACGCCCACGCCCACACACCCACATCCACAGAACACACACACACACACACACACACATTAGTGAGATGTTAAGAGAGTATTGGAGAGTAACATAGGCTACTCCCGGACAAGCAGAGTTCTCGCGGGATATGTCTTCGTTCGTGGACGAAGCTACCTAGCACACAAATAAATCGTTCACACAAGGCACACAATCTCTTACCCAAACCTCTGTTCGGTGGGGGATAAAATACATTTCCGCAGTGGTTGTGCCACCGCGATGTATTTTCCAACAAACACTGATGTATAAATGAGATTTTCTTTCCGTTGTTTGGTAAAGAGATATTTGCTTGAGGCTACGAGGTATTGTCATTGGATTTATCTTGGGGGATTGTTCAGGGTTAAGAAATAAGAAATCTCGCAGCGGAGAACCAGAGTACCTAACGGACATCCTAACCTACTAATATTATAAAGGCGAAAGTTTGAATGTGTGTGTGTGTATGTTTGTTACTCCTTCACGCCACAACGAATGAGTTAATTTGGCTGAATTTTGGAATAGAGATAGCTCATGATAGCTGATGCTTAACACATAGACTAGCTACATTTTATTCCGAAAAATTAAAGAGTTCCCGCGGGAATCAAAAAAACTTCAATCCACGCAACAACAAAGTCGCGAGGATTATCTAGTGACAAATAAGTGACTGAAATAACAGTACCTACTTACCTAGGTAGTGTAGCATTACTATTCCCCTTTGAGTACCAAATCAAGGTTGCCTTTGACAACTTACTGTGAACTTTAGCTTCCTTGTTCTACATTCATACAACCACAAACTTAGCTTGATATTTATAGACAAATACCCTAGGACCTAACTTCGTATGTGTATAACATCATATAATATAGAATAGACTAAGGTCGAACAAGAAAATAGTTTAAAAACTATAACCCTATGTCGTTCTCCAGGTCCTCAACTGTAACCATGCCAAGAATCACGACGATCCGTAGTTCTGTTGCAGAGTTATTGAAGGACAAACCAACAAACAAACACACGTTCGCATTTATAATATTAGCACTTTTTGGTAAGCCGTAACTTTAAAACTAGGTATAAAAAACAAATACTTTCAGCAACATGAACGAAAAACCAAAAACCCATCTTAGTTTGTTTGTTTTCTCATTATACTGTTCCGAAATCGAGATAAATAATATTTAGTTTTCATAAGAAAATGCAATTTTTTGGTATATATGTATTTTTTAATTATCATACCATAAGTTACCTACTCATTAAAAAAATCAATTATTTATTTAAAGAAAATAAAAGCTGAATAAATAATAAAATAAATTTTATTTTAGCCCCTCACGCCCCTTGACAAACACGAAGAGCGACCGCAGTGACGTCACAGAGAATGCGTGTAGAATTTCTAATTAAATAGTTCTATACCTATAGGATTGTAGGACGTTCGTAGTTACAGAACTATTTAACATACCATAAAAAATATCAACTAGAAAAAAAAAACTAGTAAAAAGTCACTGCTGCACTAAAAATTCCAGTAGAAAATGGTCGTTATAAATTTTATTTCTCTTGTGTAAGAACATCATAAAATAGTAATTTCCTTGCCATAAAACCTCACTAATGTCTATTCATTTAAATTAAAATCTACCAAGTTGGCGTAGAGTCTAATGTATCGCAGAATTATCAAAATGCAAACGTAATATATTTACACTGAACACTTTTTAAAGCAACAAGCTAATAAGAATAAATAATAAGTAAGGGAGTCTAATTCAGCACAAAATCCACTCAAAAAATGACCCTACTTCAAACCAAAACGACGTATGATTCAAAATACGAATCATACGAATCACTTCCGAGGTTACAGGTAGACATCCTTGGTGATCGGTTCAA
This sequence comes from Hipparchia semele, assembly GCA_933228805.2. Taxonomy (NCBI): domain Eukaryota; kingdom Metazoa; phylum Arthropoda; class Insecta; order Lepidoptera; family Nymphalidae; genus Hipparchia; species Hipparchia semele. The sequence goes on along the minus strand of OW121723.1, from coordinate 2,783,389 downwards.
ATTCAGAACGAAAGCAATGATTGGTTTGCGCGCGTGCTGCTAAGTTTGCTATGACAGCTGAGTCATTGGACGATGTTATTAAAATTCGATGTGCAACAAAAATGACCAACTCTAGTCGTGCTATTTTTGTTTTTAATCCCCGCCTCTAACGGCTTAATTTTAATCTTAACTTCAACGCATTTTTTGTTGGGGTCATTTTTTTAACGCAGTTAGACTTCCTTACTTATTATTTATTCGTAGGCTACAAGTGTAAATTGATAAAACACCCCCGACTTGTGAATCTATAACTTACGATATACCTAACATGACATGTTGACGACCTCCCTGGTGCAGTGGTGAGCGCTGTGTCTGGGAGGTCTCGGGTTCGATTTCCGGCGGGGGCAATTTGGGAATTTATAATTTCTAAATTGTCTCTGGTCTGGTCTGGTGGAAGACTTTGACCGTGGGCCTACCACCACCAGGGTACCGACAAAGATGTGCCGCCAAGCGATTTAACGTTCCGGCACGATGGCGTGTAAAAACAGATTAGGGGTATGAGTACAATGCCATACCTACTCCTTCCAAGTTAGCCCGCTACCATCTTAGACTGCATCGTCACTTACCATCAGGTGAGATCGCAGTCAAGGACTATCTTGTCATCGAATAAAAAAAACATCCTGTGACCCAGCTTTCTGCTCCCTCATCACCTCCTCTTCGATCCTCTATCATCATCTATCTAACACTAATCCTAATCTAATAACTAATCTAATCCTTGAGATAACTATCTATATAATATGTGACTAGTTTTTTTCATTTTCCCAAGTATTTGAGGCCTAGTTCGCACATCTCATTTGGAGCTTGTTAAAACTTTTCGAGGCTCAGCAATGAGCAAGCTACGCTTTCCGAACTACAGAAAGTTTATTCATTTCTTTCCTGCTTCATCTTGATGGCAAAGAAGTTTTTTATTTACACCACAGAAATGTGGTTTCTATATTCACTCATGTTATTTCTATTGAAAGTTTTTGTTTGCTTTTTATATAAAAATGCCACCTGACCAAATTTTCGCCACAGCGGGCAACGCTGTCATTTATATAGATGATATTATAGTGCAAAAGTGTGCACGCCTCTTTTTTATACGACTGCTTGAAAAAAGGTGAAGAGTATGTGAGTTACTATATTCCATCGTAACTTCTATACGCCTGAACCGATTTTGATGAATGAGGTATCGTTAGAATCCTTAGCTTATTCCGGGTAACATAAGTTAGTAAAATAAAAAAAAATTGATGGGGTGACCATGGTCCCGCATTAAAGACTAAAGTTGAAAAAATTATCGAAAATAAGATTAAGTATATAATCATCATCTAGAAAATGATGAGTAGATTCCAAAAATATATAACACTATAGTTCAATAATCAGTGAGTCACAAAAATTAATTAAAATTATTTTAAAAAAGTGAATAAGATTCCAAAGGGCGTGTGCGTGTGGTATTTAACTTTTTAGTTCGTTTTTGGCTGGGCAGTTGTGTTTTTTAATTTTTTTAATTATAGCTTGTTCCGTCGTTGAAAACAACTTTGATATAGGTACGTTAATTTCATTCTCGAAATACATTTACATATTTAATGACGTACTCTAACATGCATGCTTATTACAAAAGCTATAATACGAACGTTAATTATATTGGTTCAACCGATAGAGGCTGAATCGTGCGATTAGGACAAATTGTATGGCAACTAGCTGGCATACGTTATTACCCGAACGCTTAACAATCAATAACGCTTTTCGCCTAATAACTAATACTAATAATGTAATATACATATATTCAGTATTCCCTGATAAAGACCTAGTTGAACTAACTGATGTCCGCGACTTCGTACCCATGGGAACGCTCTTATTTTCCGGATAAAAAGTAGTCTATGTGTTATTCGAGACTATAATCTCTTTCTGTGCCAAACAGCCAAATCGGTTCAGTCAAACAAACATCCATCCCTCTATCCATGCATCCATCCATACATCCAAACTTTCGCATTTATAATATTAGTAGGATGAGTAGATACTATTTGTGGGATTGTCCAAAAACTAATGCTACTTTGATTTGATTCTTATACTGCGGAATCTATCCAATCGTTTCAAATTATGACGTCAGTTCGACTCCCGAGTTGTGCCTATAAAGGTCGTCGCTCACTTGTCAACCAGCACCCGACGGCACCAAGTTGCTATAGAATGGCGACTTTGAACTGGATATGCCAGCTTCGGAAGACTGTGGGAGGTCTTATAGTGGTCCGACAATCTCAATCGTGCTGCTGGTAGCTGGACATAAGCGACACAAGTTCGCACTCTGTGACGACCCTTGCAAGAAACATAAAGAGTGAAGATCGTTAATTGTATTGTATTGTTTATTTCTTCGATTATTACATAAATTGAACAAAAAAGTAATTTTGATCACACAAAAATACAAAATCTAGCACGCACGCACGCACCTGTTACGTGGACGTGTTCTAAAGACCTATTTCCGTGGCCACCAGTGAGTACCTAAGGAGCCTACATAGTACAGCAAAGGGCTAAATTACCTATTCTTGTATTAAGTTGTCGAACGCAATTACCTACAAAAAGCCAGCGGTTCGATTTCGGGCCATCAGTTAATTAAGTACCCTGTATTGTTTCAGGTTCAACGTTGTCCGCTACTAAGTAAATTATATTGTTATTGTAAGTTTAGCCTAAGACAACGCAGGACCGTTTAAAGCTAAAGGGTGTTAAAGCGATGCTGATTTCTAGGATTGTTTTCAAGTAATTAATTTATTCATCCATTTTATTTATTTATTCTCCTCCACATTACATACACATAATATTTTAAAGTTTAAATTTGAGTATCATTATTTTAAAGTTAATGTGGGGACTGGTGCTTAAACTGGGTAAAATCTGTGTTTCAAGTCACCAGGCCCTTTCCCTGAAAACTAATAGGTACATATTATACAGAAAACAATGAAAATAATGTTATGAGTTACGAAAAATATTACACTAATTGGAATTTATGTAGGTTAGTTGACATTATATTTGCCTACATTGTTAGCTTCTTACTATGTTGTAAAAGACTAAATATGTACATTGTATAAATATTTTACGAATTATTTTTAAATTAAAGAAAATGAAAAGTAGGTACATTTTCAATGTTTGAAATTTAAACTACTTATATTTGAGGTAATTAGAAGTATATTTCTTCTGTCGTGTACTATCTAGAAGGAAATGACGGCAATGATCCGTGTATGTAAGGAATGCATCTTCACTTACCATCAAGTGAGATCGCAGTCAAGCACTAGTCTAAGTATATATATTTTTTTTAAAAAGATTGCAAACAACTAATGCACAGTTAACAGAGCATGTCAGTTGAACAAAGTCAGCGTTCGGAACGCCACATCTAGTAGGTACGTAGTACATTTACATCGATGGCAGCAAACGATCTTAGAGATCTTAGTCGAATAAGGCAGAAAGAGAATAATACTAAGAAATCCGTCAGCTCTCAGCATAGCATCTGTAATAACTCCACATTGCATAGTTTTGTGCCAAACAAATGAAATTCGCTTTGTGACTGCGTGGACGAAATTTTACTCGAGTCAGCGTAGAGTGGTAGAGTAATAAACTTTTGCCGAGGACTTTCATTGCGGGATTCCTTGCATTCCTGCTTGTCGCATAGAATTTAGGGAATTAGCCTGTCATTTGTACAACTCTTGTAAACGTATATTGTGGTATAACGCGTGGCCACAAGGCTTCCACAAGAGTTCATTTAATAGGTTCATATACTTTACAATATGTCTATATGTACATATTATGTATAGTAAAATGATTTCAGAAACTTTAATCGTTTGAAAGGTTTGGGCAGAATTTAGACCGTAGATTGTCAATTTAACTAGGTTACTTTTGAACTGCTGTGAACATTAGAATTACGTAGCATAAAATTATCCTCTTGTATTCTCTCTTTCCGTTTTTCTTTACAAAAGTTTTCATTTATCAGGTTATGGGCCCAGCACACTTCGTTATCAATATTTAAATATTGATATTATGATTCAGAAAAATAGTACACGTTTTTTAAACAATACTAAGTTTCTTAGAAAGAAACAGCCTTTTCACCGTCCTTTGACCCTTCGCGGGGTTTTTCAACTAATCTAAATATTTCAAGCTGTATAAGACCTTGTATCATTAGGCGAGCCCCTCCCAGAGCTAATGTGTCTACTTTTTTGCATATTAGTCTAATGTACCCATAAAGATAGCATTCTTTACTATAAGGAATACTATGTTTATACCATGTACCATACTATAATGCCCCCATAAAATTTATTTTTACCCTACCAACCACAGTATGTTTTTTATTTATATATTTGATTTGTTCGCTCATAACTCAAAAAAAAATCTCGTTCTCTGATTAAAAAGAGCCGTTTAGTCTTTCCTTAAATGTTCCCAAAACTATTTCTAAAAGGCATTTCATTTTTAAAATATATTTTCAAAATTATTACAACGCCCGGTTTCTAAATATAGCAAAGCAAACAGACATATTGATTTACTTGAATTAAATATCAGGTATGATTGACTTGATAGACGGCTGGACAGCGGCGAAAAATAAACAAGAAACTTCTATTGCATAATGTTACCTTAACATAATATATTAGTGATTTGTAAAGGGCTGTCCAGTAATAAAGGGAGGACAAACTCTTCAAAAAATAAAATCCAAACATACATCCAAACTTTCATATAATTATAATACTAGATGACTAGATGATAAATAGGATTTTGGTTGAATTTTATTTGTGTAAAAAAATATTTAATTTTTAACCATACTATGTACTAAATAAAGCACAACCTTATTATATTGTTATGGTGATATTATTGGTTTCAAAAATTTTAAAAGCCCCTACGTCTGCATGATCTTGAGATTGATCTCATTGTTCTCTCGAGAGGCTGAGAATCTGAAATCTGTTCCTTAGAGATAAGTTGTCCTTGTGGCTTGTACACGTCCATTATATGTTTATATTTTAGCTTAAGTTTTAGCACTTAATAAATTATGATTTTGTTGTGGCACGATGATTCACAAGATAGTATTAATATTAAGTAAGTAAGTAAGATATTATAGTAAGTAGTAAGATATTATAGTATCTTAGTCCTAAGTAAAAGGAAAAAACATTGCCAGCTGTATCCGTGATGGCACTCATGATGCTCCTATTGAAAATCAGTGCCGGCATGATGCTAAGTGGGACCCAATATTTGATCATTCTTGTATTTTTATTTTTTTTATTTTTAGCGAGCAAACACCGTCACAGGAAGTTGGTTCCACAGTTTCAAAGTACGTGGAAAAAAGATCTGGCGGATCGGATGGTCGAAGTTTTACAGGCACCCAGGTGGTGAGGGTGAAATAGTGTTCGGTGGCGAGCGGTACAGTTGTAGAAGAAAGACGGTGGTGTCACATAGCTCTTCAGAACACTCCCCGTTAGTATAGCCGATAGAATACGCAAAGAGAGCTTACATCTCTGCGGTGCTCCAGGCTTTCCAACGAGTTATTTTAGTTAGATTATTTTTTTTTTAGTTGTGTTGATCAAATGAAAAAATTTTCTTGTTTTTGCTTCTTTAACATTCATTTTACAGAGATGAAATAAAAAGTTAAAACCTAAAGTCCGTATCATCAATATCTTGCGCTCTGTCCGGCTGTCCGCCTGTCAGCGCAGTCATACCCTGATGTTTAATTCATGGGAATCGATGTGCGTCCGGCGACGGTTGTGAAGTAAAAACTACGAATTTTTATTATTTTTTTGGAAAATATTATTGTCTGTAGTCAATACAATATGTATACATACTGATACATATTTATGTGGTGGATTGGATACATACTAATGTATCCACTGTTGGATGTATGCTTCTTTTAGGTAGTTGCCTTTGCGGTTTTTGATATCCAATACAGCCCTGGTAGCATGGGCGGGAGAAATTTTATCCCCGGGAAAAGGATAAAACGTTTATCCCCTCGCTTAGCTTTATCCACCCGTCGAGCATAGGCACAGCGGTGGAAATAACACTCAGTGGATATACTTATAGAAATATACATCGCCTTCTCCTCTGTCGCCATGCTTTAGCATAGGGAAAAGATAATTTTATGGATCAGACCATGCTACCAGTGCAGGCCTGTAACTTTCTGGTTGTCATCGCTCCATCTAGCTGGGGGACGCCCTACACTACGTTTACTGAGACGCGCTCTCTACTCGAGGACGTTACGACTCTAACAGCCATCAGTCCTCCTATAAATGTGATCAGTCGATCACTCTACTGCCATTTCAACGCGTTGGCCTTGAGAGCTACGTCGCTTACTTTAGTTCTTTGACGAATTACATTGTTTCGGACTTTATCCCTCAGAGAAATTCCCAGCTCTCTATACATAGAACCCTGAGTGACTTAAAGTTTGTGGACTTACCTCGCTTTGAGTATCCACATTTTTATTGAGCCTCAAATGCTCAAAAAGAAAGGAGAGGGCTTAAATCCGGAAGGTTGAAAGTTCTACACTACTGTCGTACCCACTTAGAAAACGAGTTTTTTGCTCTGGAGGGGAAACGGGAAGTTTGAAAACTGACCTTATGGTTGTTACCTGAGTGACGTGCCCAATATTGATATTCGTATCAATACATTCTCTGAATATTAGATGTGAGGGAAAGGTCATCCACAGCGTTGCGTGACTCTATGACAAGGCCTCATGAGGCCTCTGTCGATATCGTTGTCTATGTAATTATGCAACACTTTTTGTAATTAAACTTTTGGGCAACATTGATAAAGGAATGTTTCTACCTATATAAGCTTACGGAAATCATGTCATCGTCCTCCACAGCTGGACAAATCTTTTCTAGAGGTTTCGGTAGGTATTATAATTTTGAACTATCGCTTGTGTCTGGCAGCGTTCTGCGATTATTTTGTTATTTTCTGTCCACCTATTGTAGAGGGGTCTGCCAACACTGCGCTTTCCTGTAAGAGGTTACCATTTCACCACCTTGGGCCTTCGAACTGAGACAGAGACTTACTCCATTCTGTCTGTCTCTATTTGAGAAGACTCAATCCAAGTAGCCTCAAGTTGAAGCAAACTAAAGTTAGACTAATGTCTATGCTATGTCTGCTCATCAGTCTCCACTAAGCGCACTTTTCCTCTTAGTGCGTAAAAAAACGACAAAATAAAACTTGGCGGAGTTTAAATATCATGATTGGTTGGTTTGCACGATGCAGGAATTTTTCGTCAAACCTACCAATAGGGTGGCTTAATATTTGTGGCTGAACTCTTCTCAGCTTTGTAAGAATAAAAGGATACCATTGATAAGTGTTCCAGCATTTTCTCTATATCCCTTGCTATGACCAAAATCCATGGCGCAATCCGTAATCCCAGGAACTGGCAACTTTACTGTTGGACCTTAAATCGATGAATTTCAATTTTAATCCAGGCCGCGCTACAAAAAAGCGAGCTGCGACATTGTTTGTTTATGCAAATCAGTCGAGTTTATGTAAATCGGCGAAGCCATGAGAGAAATATTTTCTCCTCTGTCATTTACATGATTCCCATGCTGTGCACTACGGTTTTTAATAAATAATTTTTCATCATTACTAATTTCCGTACAATAATTTATTAGCTTTTGTTAGAAAGAGGTAAGTTTGTAAAAATACCGCGAGAACTCGCTATTTTCCACTCAGAACTCTCCAAGTGCTCACCATGTATGACCATGCAAAAAATCATGTCGAGCTGTTGCTTCGTTGTTGCTTGATTGAAGGACAAATCAACAAACACACTTTCACATAAGCTAAGGACCAGCTTTTTCCCGCGACTGAGTAGAGATGGGGTTTTAATTTTTTTTTTATTTTTTAGAATGAAATATAGTAAAAAGCAGGCGCCTGTTTAAGTTTTATGATTATTATTATTTATTGAATTCTCCACTCAGGTTGCGTGGAAAAGATCGCTATTTTCGTGATAAGACCGCTTATAATTGTACAAATATTTTATTGTGTAATTGTTTTATGCCGTTTGGTGAACAATAAAGATTCAGAATATTTCTTTTTATATTTAACAACAAAGGTGAAATAAAATTTCCCTGTATTATAGAAAATATCATTACAGTAATGCCTCAGCTACACGAATGATATTTTATTCTATACTAGCTTTTACGTGAGTTAAGTTACTGTTTTTCTGGGGTTAAAGGCTCTTTTTGCCCTCACCATATAACAAAACTATGACACATAAAAAAAGTTCATCAGAATCAGTCAATCCATACTGGAGATATCATCAAAAAAACCGTTCCATACAAAATGTATAAGAAAACTAATTTTCGTCGTAATTTTTTTTGTCAATTTTTCTCGATGTTTTAATAATATAGAATAACTATTTTTGCTATCCAGAGCGGTGACAAATCCAACAAATCATGATTTATCGGTCCAGCCTATCTATTTAGTTATACTTACTTATTTTATTTTTATTGTTCTTGAACAAAAACAAATATACTCGTATCCTGTTACTAACATAGTTTTTTAAGTTTCGTATTACTAACAAAATGGGCCTTGTGGTTGCCTCAATAAAGAGTTTATTTATTAAGCTATTGCATAGCTTCTATCGCGAGCCTCCAGCGTGGAGACTGAATCCAGAAATTCCGTAACGAAAATAACCTGACACGGGACTCCTCTCACCGCTAGATGGCGTTTATAAAAAATGCTATGCAATAGCTTTACCGCGGCAGTCCCCGAGTGCCACACGTCTTTTTTATTATTTATTTAAAACACGTATTAAAAAGAATAATATATGAAGTACACAAACCCTACTCGTATCTCTTAAAAATGACGTGTTACAGCTTTCCTCGAAAATAAGAAGAGTCACCTCTCATCATCTATTTTTTTATTTCATGACAAGATAGGGTTGACTGCGATCTCACTTGATGGTAAGTGACATCGTCACCTACCATCAGGTGAGATGACAGAAGAAGAGAAGACAGTTTAAGATGGTGGCGAGCTAACTTGGAAGGGGTATGTATGATAGTGTACATTCAACCCATACCCCTTATCGGTATCTACACACCATCGTGCCGGAACGCTAAATCGCTTGGCGGCACGTCGTTGACGGTAGGGTGGTAACTAGCCACGGCCAAGCCTTCCAGAAGAAGTAATTAGAGTCACCAATGTGTTTAATTTAATTGCGCCGACATTTTAATCCTTCGTACGCTTCTACGTGATATTTTGTAATTTTGTCAATTCTGCGGTTTCTTCGATTCACTTCACGAGGAAATATTTTTAGTCGAGCAGAAATGTTTATAGTACGACTAGATTTTGCCCGCGGCTTCGCTCACGTCAAGTTAGCTTTTAAAACCCCTATTTTACCCTCTTAGGAGTTGAATTTTCAAAAATTCTTTCTTAGCGGATGCCTATTGCCTACGTCATAATAGCTATCTGTGTGCCAAGTTTCAACCCGATCTGTGCAGTGGTTTGAGCTGTGCGTTGATAGATTAGTCAGTCAGTCAGTCAGTCATCTTTTCCTTTTATATACTTAGTAGATTGTACTAATATTATAAATTAAGAATCCATCCATCCTCATAAACGAAAGTTTGTTACTTCTTTACGCCACAACAAATGAACCGATTTGGCTGAAATTTGGAATGGAGATAGCTTATGAGCTATCCCAAGATTAACATATAAACTACATTTATTCCCGGAAAATTAAAGAAATCCCCCGGAAATTAAAAACCCTTAATCCACGCGGACGAAATCGCGGGCATCATCTAGCTGATAATATTTTCACATTGTATTTATTTTATTTACATAGCTTAGTGCAAATAATAGAAGAGAACCTTTAGCAGCGACTTCGTCCGCGCCGAGTTAGGTTCTTGAAAGAAGTAATATTAACAAAGTTACTTACTTTTGTTTTCACTCGCATAATGTTTGGCTTCATTCTTCAATATACGCAATAGTTCTACACTCATTTTATTTCAACACATAAATTATTTTGTTTCCAAAGTTCGCAAGTACCTTCACAACTTTTGCAATTAAAATAATAACTTCATTTTGTTTAAATAAAAAAAAGTTCAAATTAATTAAATGAAAAACTAAAAGTTTATTTCAATGAATATAAAATAGTTTAAATTTCGAGCATGAGTACGAATTTTTCGTTTTGCGCGCGCCGTCTACACGACGTGGGGCTACGCCGCTCTACGACGTAGCACTGGCTAAGGTCTACGAGGTTTCCTACTGGCTGAAAAACTGTAGCAGCCTGGTATGTAGGTAGATTTCACGTATTCAAAGCCTGTGTTCTAATATGTTTTGAACATTAGAAATGTATTTATTGATGGTAGATTTGAACGGTTCGAATTTGACTGCGATCCCTTACATAAATATAAATCAACCACCGCATGTGTGAAAGAACATCACTTAAAAACAGCTCGACTGATTTGGCTGCTCTTTTTTTGTTGTATCTATTTTTCATTTCATTAAAAAAAGAACATTTTTAAAAAAGAATATAAGTTGGTATTTAAGCAGATTTTTGGGAAATCCACCAAAAAAAATGGGAAAAGCGGATGTTATTTTTGTATGAAATCTCAATTTCTTCATTAATAAATTGCACCCATGCATAGCCGAGGCGGGTTGCTAGTTTCATATCCGAAGTGAAGGAAACCTAAGACCTCTCGTGTATCTCCTTGAGAATCTATAAGGATCGCCCGCTCTCAGATTATCTCAGGTCATTTAGCTTCCACGGGTTATCGGTTTCCACGGGAAAGTAACACGCGTAAATAAAAAAAAAACTATTAACCATAATCGTCTAATACCAAGTTACCAATTATTTTGAAAGTTTGGAATGCTTTCGGGCTAAAAGCAAAATATCCTACAATAGAATATAATATGGTAGGTATTGTATTCAAAAAGGTATGATACATTAGGTAGGATAGATAATAACATTATTTATGAAAGAGTTATGTCAGCAACACTGGCCAACTGATTAATATTAAGTATAATTATTTGTAGGAAAGTAGGATTAGAGTGATTATTGTTTAAAGCGCCATTTAGTGACGGTAGTCTTGTAACGTTTCATGACGGTAGTTTCGTAGCATTGGTATCATTGTTCCCTCCCCACTCGTTCGGTCCATAAAAGGGAAGCGTACAGCGTGTATTGATTCATTCGTCATTCTGTGTCGAGTCAGTCGTCTGAAGTTAGTTGTCGCTCGTCATCTCTAATCAGTAGAGAGTTAGATTAGCGGTTGGTTAGAGTTATCGTGGTTATTATGTGTTAGCGAAATATTGAAATAGTAAGGATATGCAATTTTAATGTATTGAAGGTAGCTAGATAAAACTAGTAGTAGGGAGTTTCAACTTTGTTGACGACGTAGGCGCCGGTCTGGTGCCGCGCCGTTAGTATAAATACAGCGCTTTGGACGTTATTGATTCAGTCTCTTCCAGAGACTCAAACGGCTATTGGATGCTCCCGCGTCTAGGTCGTTGTATTTGATTGAGGGAATGTGATAGCAATCGCGCCCTAATCGAATAAATATTGCCTATAGATTTTGATGAGTGTAATTAATTGTTGATTAAATAATACTTTGATATTTGTTATAGTTACCCTCACGTTCAGATGGTGGTTTGTCTGACGTGTTGCGGTTAAATAGATTAGATGTGAGGACAGGGGCCGTTATAGGGGCGGTTGGAGACGGCTTTAGGTAGGGTTTCAGCGTTTTAAGAGATCAGATCTCTTAAGGCGTGATTAGTTTAGAGTTTTAAATCCCCATTTCTGGACTGTGTCTCACAGTTATTTCCACAGGAATTCTTTTATGATATGATTATCATAAAAGATTATCAGATAGGCTGTTGTTTGACCGAAGATTGTTCAAACTTAATTTATGCGGCAAAAATCTTGAGCACAAGTTATAGTCGGCTCTTGTATGATAGACTGGAGGAAGACGTGTTCAAATAGTAATTTGAGAAACGCTTTGTCATTATTGAATATCTAAAAATATGACATTGGATTTATAAATAGCATTTTGGCTGAACCGAATTCCCTTTCTTTCTTATTATACGAGTATATTTAGAGATATGTGTAAAAACCCTTTAAAAAAATAAAAGATATTAAAAAAGAAAAGTTTCACTGCATAAAAACTAATACTCAATAATAATAATAAAATAAATGTTGTTGCCCGATTTACGCTTACTTAAAACATATAAATCTATAAAAAGCAGATTGGCAGTTTCTAAAACGATAACTCAGTAAAAAGTATTGCTGGCATTATTTTATAAAAAGAATAGGTAAAATAAAATAAATAAAAATTCTTTTCAAAAAACCGACTTCAAACGCCACTACAAAGTATAAAAATAATTTTATTTTGTACACGTTTGTTGAAGTCGGGCGGCTTAAATACAAAAGATGAAACCGATACGCGATGCTTGCCCGATTTCAATAAGCGTGTCTCTTATATGTCACCATAAGGTAAGCGTCGCGCATCGAATTCATCGTTTCTAGTTAAGCCCGCCCGACTTCAACAAACGTGTACAAAATAAAATTATTTTTATACTTTGTAGTGGCGTTTGAAGTCGGTTTTTTGAAAAGAATTTTTATTTTAAGCTTTTTAGTGTAGCTTGTCCCTGCTCTCTTCCTCCCCTCCCTCCAACGCTACGGTACTAATGTAGTATATACTTGGTACCTACAGTGCTTATTAACAACACACAATTTCTAAAGAGCTAGGACCAGGAGCTCCATGATGTAGTCCATGCTTGGTACCAACAATATCAATTCGAAAGCGACAGTTCGTAATTCCTCCAACCCTGCAGCATCAGGATTGAGGAGCTAGAACCTCGAACTTTATGATGTAGTATATGCTCGGTACCAACAATATCAATTCGTAAATGACAGTTCCTAAATCCTCACAGTTTAGGTAGGCAGTACCCCTGCAGCATCAGTATTGAAGAGCTAGGACCTTGAGTTCCATGATGTAGAATATGCTTGATACTAACAATATCAATTCGTAAGCGAAAGTTCCTAAATCCTCACAGTTTAAGTGGGCAGTACCCTGCAGCATCAGGATTGAGGAGCTAGAACCTAGACCTTAATGGTGTAGTATATGTTTATTACATACAATAACAATTCATGATTAGCAGTTCCTAAATCCCTATAATTTAGGTGGACAGTACCCTACAGCATCAGGATGGAGGAGTAGGAACTGGAGCTCTATGATCTAGTATATGCTTAGGCCAAGCATACCAATTCTTTAACGACGGTTCCTAAAGTCCCATAATTTAGGGGGGAAATACCCCTGCAGCATCAGGTTTGAGGAGTTGAAGGTAAAAAAAATTATGGGACCATTTCGCGAGCTTCTTCTGTCGATTAAAAAAAAATCTCGTGAATCGGTCCAGAAACCTCGGAGTAATCGGTGGGCATACATAGAAAAAAAAAAAAAAAATATACCGGCCGAATTGATAACCTCCTCCTTTTTAGAAGTCGGTTAAAAATAAAAACGTTCCAAATATAATTTGTGCTTTAGTTCTGGCAACACAATGGCAAATATTGCCACTTGGCAACTAGCGCGATGCGATTCAGAAACGTTTTTCTTTTATTTTGAGGCCAGATTCTTGTATGAAGTTTACGACTTGACCTTAAATTATACAGCCTTTCGAAATTCTTTACACATTTCTTTTCTAAAAAGAAATGACAAAAATATTTCAACGTTGTATTATAAGCTCTGGAAACTCTGTAATAAAACTACGTAATCCCATCGAGTTTGAGCTCGATTAATTCGTCTTGTCAACTTTTTTTATTTGATGACAAGATAGTCCTAGACTGTGATCTCACCTGATTGTAAGTTACGATGCAGTCTAAGATGGTAGCGGGCTAACTTGGAAGGCGTATGGCAGTATGGTACATCCAACCTATACCCCTAATCAGTTTCTATTCGCCTCGTGCCGGAACGCTAAATCGCTTGGCGACACGTCTTTGACGGTAGGGTGGTTACTAGCCACGGCCTTCCACTAGACCAGACCAGAAGCATTTCAGAAATTATAAATTATAAATTCCTAAATTGCCCCCGCCGGGAATCGAACCCGAGACCTTCCAATTATAAGACCACAGCCTCACCACTATGCCAGGGAAGTCGTCGAAAGTACTAGATGATGTTCAGAGTCTGATGATGTAGCCAGCTACTAAAAGCTTGTTTTTAACCTTCCAGCCACAGACTTGAATCAACGTTGCTTAGCCATCACTGGTTTAACTCCGTTGCACTACTCTCCAATACTAGTAGTACAGATTCGCAGTAGAGGTTCATCATGGTAATAAAAAGAAACCTAATATGCTACAAGTACATTTACGATCACATGGTAGTAAAACCCCTTCCCTTTATAAAAGGAGACATATAAATAGCCCTGACGTATATTATATGCTGTATTTCACTGGCAACAAGCAAACATATGTTCTGGAGACATAAAAACCTTTTACAGTATATTAAAAGAGATCAGAATCTTAGAATAAACCTTGCTTTAAACCTACCATTTTTATCGTATTAACTTTAATGCCTTTTCATTCAGTACGATTGTATCACGACGAATACGTGTAGGGCGGAAATATTTACAGCGGTCCTCTCCACAAATTCGGGCAGATCAGTAATCTATAGAGTACTCTGTATCGGGTGTTTGGGAACTACGAAATACATACTTAGACGTAGGTACTTATTTATAAATGCGTCAACGCTCGTTGAAAGAAATGCGCCTATGGCAAAGGACACGTCTATACCCGTCTACACGCGCCTCCGATGGAAAAGTTTTTCATCTCATTTTCATTCATAATAATTAATTGACAGATTTACGTATAGTTAATGTATAATTTGAGAGAGAGGATCTGTAGGAAGAAAAACACCGAATTCCAATGCAAACTGGTCGCTCTAATAAGACAAGTACTTATTCTCTGAAAAATGTTATGTAACTGCACTTTACATGAAAGTACCCAACATTATACTTAAAACGTACGTAAAAACAATAATAAATACTGTCTGTACCAGCTACGAAACTTTTTAAATGTATATTTGTCACGCGATTGAGTTTAGTAGCGCGCTTTTATTTAACTGGTTCTGTTCCGGTCGTTGACTCTAGGACGATGGAAATCGGAAACCTAGTCTAATAATTCTTACTACGGTAATACCCGATCTCTCCAAACTTTCTCAGTCTCGAGGACTGTACCAGGAATTTTATTTATGTAATTCTCCATATTGATTCCTGGGAAATATAGTACCTAATAATTTACTAGCGAGCAGCGATATTTTAATGTGCTTAATTAAGCTTATTCTTGGAATAATTGCTAATTCTCGAGTAACACTTTTAACGTAAGTAACTACTAGTTATATTGTAATTTGCACGCCGAACTATAATAACAGACTGTAGTTCAGAACTATACTATTTGTGTCATCATCAACTCTTCACCGGCCTACTGCTGTTCAAAATAAAGAACATCATTCCCTTCAAAGTCAGTATAACAGTGCTTGTGTTACTTAACTAGGTCACAAAAACATAGTGAACCCATAGTGAACTCATAGTGAACACATAGTGAACTCATAGTGAACTCACAGTGAACTCATAGTGAACTCGTTAGAATAAACTAAGGACAGTTATTGGACTGTAAATTAGATATAGAAATTAATAATAAGTAGAAGTTTAAGTTAAAGTAATGTGACTTATTAGCCCTCAGGCTAGATGGTAGTATAAAATAAAGCCACCGTTACATGGTGCTTTATGGTAGGCGAAAAAAAATCCCTTCAAAGTGTCGGGTAAAGTTCAAAGATCTTGCCTTGTCATAAGAAATACAAATAATTCTACATGAAATAAATAATTTTGTATTTTTGACCATAGTCCACCATACTGGTCAACTGTGTCAATCACGATGTTTCCCTGCACCATCACAGCAAGTGATATTTAATTGTTCAACACCATTGAAATATGGTTTGTATTTCGATCTTCAAAACGCAAAAACTCCGAAAACTTTACTCAAGGTCAAAGTTTAAAACCCAAATTATTATCTCTCGAATCTCTCGAACTAAGGGCTATCGTTGAAATCGTTTATATTCATTTCGAAATCACAGATAGACCCTTCAATTTTATTTATCGCTCATCTCTCGAGTGTCCCCAGACATCTCACGGCTTTGTCTTACTAAACCTAATCTAATCTAAGTACTTGTATGTAGATAGTTTTTTTTAAAGAACTTTGACCATTATTTTCCTCTCTCCTCCAAATACCTAAGCGGAAACTTTGTGTTAGGAATGGATATGACAATATTAAGCTCGACTGGCTGGAGTGATCCGGCAGAGAGCCATACTAGCAGAATCTCTCGAAACGGGCGGTCACTGCCTAATTGCGGAAACAATTCCCAATAAAAATTATTTTTACAAAACCGCCTTCAAACTGAAAGTATATCAATTGTGCCTATAAAATTTTAAGAGTTCCCTCGATTTCTCCAGGATCCCATGATCAGATTCTGACCTGATGACAATGGGATCACCCCTTTGAAACTAAAAAAGAATTTTCCAAATCGGTCTAGGCGTCTTCGAGTAATCGGGATGTACATAAAAAATAAAAAATAAAAGATTCCGACGAATTGGGAACCTCCTCCTTTTTTGGAAGTCGGTTAAAAAGAAATAGGCAATATATCCCAATTTCGCAAAGCAGAGAATGCATTTAAATAGACAATACCGAGGTCCATTGTTTTCTTAATGCAATTCCAATCTAACGCTGTAAAACCTTTCAGAGGAGAAGGTGAATGGAAAAAGTGCAAACTGCCCGCAAAGCTAGGAATAATTGATTTAACATCGGAAATTTTTAATAGGTTTCTATTTGCAGTTTGCTTTTTAACCGACAAAAAAAAGAAGGTTCTCAATTCGTCGCGTATATATTTTTTTAAACTAGAATGGTGGTTATGTATAGTATCTTAAACTGAACTAAATCAAAGAGTTTCATGTTTTTTTTATAAAGAATATTAACCATGTTAAACTGACTCAGAGATGAGATCGGTAAGTGAACCAAAGTCACCGACATAGCTCAGTGAGTCGCGAAACTGGAATAGAAATGGGCGGGGCGCATAGTTCGCAAAACTGATGACGTTGGGGTCGCAAGGTGCTGCTGTGGCGATACCACACCGGGAAGCGCAGTGTTAGTAGACCCCCGATGACATCAAACGAATGCAAGAATGTAGGGAAACGAGGGCTTGAGTCTGGATGCAGGCAAGACCAAGGCTATGGAAGTCCATGCAAGAGACCTTTGTTCAACAGTGGACGTTTGTTTGTTGATAAAGAAGAAGAAGAAACAGGACTAATACATGCTTAATACCCTCCAATAATAATAATTAAACGTAAACCTTGTGTTAATACGACAATACTACAACAGTAAAACCTTTGACCTTTGGGTTCTAAATCCGCACACTAACAGTTACGCTCTTGAGGCGTTATAATGTTTTTGCAAGGGATGTGTTTATTAGTTTTAGGGCTGTGTACCTATTAGTTTGTTATTGCCGTACCTACATAAATTGATCAGTTCATTCGAGCCTGAAACTCGCTAAACCGATTAGTTACAAAGTTAGATGGATAATACACTTCGCATAAAGCTCTTTGACACTTAGTTCTAATTAAGCACCGGCTAAACCAACTTAGAAACAACTGTCTGAGTTTACGGCGACTGATTGATTGTTTGCATTGATATATTCAGTTGTTATTAACCCTCGACGCAAAAACGTGTCTCTGTGTGTGTGTGTCTGTCTGTGGCATCGTAGCAGCCGAAGGAATGATCCGATTTCGATTTTATTTTTTTGTTTGAAAGGTGAATTAGTCGGGAGTTTTCTTAGCCATGTTTCATCAAAATCGATCCAAGATGGCCGCCGCCACAAAATGGCAGATTACATTTTTTTTAATTTCACATGTTGGGAGTGTTTTAAATTTTCAATTTACACTTGTGATTATTGGTGCTCGCTTCGCTCGGCTTATCTTTTTTGGATTTATGACAATTCACTGAATTGTGGTGGGGATAAGATATTGCTTTTAGTGCTCCGGGGCCTCGATATGGACCTCTGGCATAGGTTACACCAAATGACCAAAGTATTTCAGAATTATCTGCGAATTTTCAATGCGAAAAAATCCTTCCTAACATTTTAAATGCGAAAGAGTGTTTGTTTGTTGGTTGTCCTTAATTTTTTGCACGTGAATTTTTGCACGAGCATAGTTGAGGACTTGGAGAGTGACATAGGCTAGTTCTGTGCGATATCTAAGCTATAAACTGTGTTAATTAAGCAGGTGCGGCCAGGCTTGGGTCCGCAGAATATTCAATTCGCATTCGCCGAGCGCGCCGCGCCGTCGAGAATTCAAATTACATTTGATAGAGGCAAGCGTCGTGTGACACCTGGTATTATATTATCATCTGATAAAGTTCGAAACGGAGAGGTATATAATCCTTAAACTTTTACGTAAAAGCCGGCTTGCCAAATGTACAAGCACATTGGTGTTTTTATACGACTGCCTGAAAATAGGAGATATTGTTTTCAGGGTTCATGTATCATACATACATATGTGAGTTCCTATATTCCACCATAACTTCTATACACCTGAACCGATTTCGATGAATGAGGTATCGTTAGAATCCTTAGCTTATTCCAGGTGGCATAGGCTAGTAAAATTTAAAAAAAAATTGATGGGGTGACCCGCATTAGTGTGAATATGATTCCAAAGGTAATGGGTATTTAACTTTTCGTCGTGTTTTTTATTTTTTTAAATTGAAGCTTGTTCAGTTACACTTAATACGAGTCGCAGGGAGCCGCTGGATTCAGGCGGCGCAAGACCCCTCCAGTCCGTTAGCAACTTTACTGCATCGTTACTACTACCATCAAATGAGATCGCAATAAAGGGCTATCTTTCCACGAGCAAAAGAAAAAAAACTGGTAGCCCCATTTAAAAGTTACGAATTCACACAAAGGAAAATGTTCAAGCGATGCGGTAAACCCATTTACCTATTGTTATCTTTGTACGAACCAGTACTAAAGCGGAAGCATCTCCCATTTTCGGCCATTAATTAAATCGGCCATTAACTGTTGTCAAATGCACAGACTTCTGCTTTGCATTTGCTTTGTAACACAGGCGTCGTTCGACTTCTTGACGTGGAATAAACACCATTTGAATTTCCAAATGAAGTTAAAGCCTTCCACATAATATATACGCTGCGAAATCGTAGGAGATCAATGGAACGTAAAAGAATAGCATAGTCTAAATTCTAGGTTACAGCAGGAAGTATTGCCAAGATTTCGCTGCAGTCTATTAGAGGCAGTTATTCTGTACCTTCTGTACGCACTTTCCGTGACGAGAATAGGAGTCTTCCTACAAATCCTCCAATACAAAATTTTGATATCTCTTATAATTAAGGAGTTAGGGTAAAAACATACCGAAGATACCTCACTGCGATACCTCGTCGCGGTTTATCCCGCTACCTCGATGTCACCTCCATGTAAAACAAATGTATGCAAACAGATAAGCACGAACATGTCGAAGGACAACATATTATGTATGGTATGTTTTATTGTATCTATTATGTATGTATGTACCTAAGTAGACTGCAAGAGGCTGTCTATGACGATGATAGCTATGAAACTTTTATTGTTTTTGAGTATACATGAATGGATAGACAATAAATAATAAATCGTTCTTTGTTGCATCTAATACACTTCCCACGCTGACCGACTAGCTATTAGTCGTTTAATGTTAACGATACGATTTAAGTGCCATATAAAACAAGAAGTTAACTCAAACTGGGTGGCTCAACCCGCCTGAACACTTTCGAATTCGCAAAGTAGAATTATACCTCAATATTACGAGCCTACCTAAGAGATATTGGAAGCCTTACAAAGAAAGGTGCAATAACCATAGAATTAATGCTATGAGTATGAATGAATGCTTGCGATAGATTTCTTGGAATCATGTCCCTAGTTAATGGCATGAAAAGGTTTGGCAACATTTGGAAGCAATTGGCCTCACTTCAGCTGTCCACAAAATAGATAAACTACGTATAGGTCTATATTGTAACACTTTTGTTTTGAAAAGAGCAACTACTGAGTTTTTTGCCGAGTCTTCTCAGCAGAATCTGTTTGCCAAACCCAGTACAGATGGTTAAGTCTTGAGTCTTGACTTGTCATTGGCCTACAGGAAATAATTTTGAATTTGCATTTGAATGAAGACAATTTTTTTTTCCTTTTTAAAACTTTGGTATGTGGGTCATTACCCATTGGCATGAGCTACTAATATATATTTGACTGGTTGATCCGAAAATATCTTCCGATGTTATCTAATGATATAATTTTTATGTTCACCAGACCTTTCCGCCGTGGAAAACTACGGAGACGGAGACCAGCCAGCTACGCAGGAGATATCATAGTGTACAAATATACATCCTATGCGACCAGATTGACTAAGTTGTTTTCAATCCCTGCCTTAGGTTTCCCCGTCGATCTACGCACTCGAAGGATAAACCGTAATTAAAATTTTATTACAAACAATTTCCTGCCCTCGTTTTAAGAGTAAACTTAATTGCACCCATTATATTATCTTTAAGATTCCAGATTTAATGGGCTCCAAATCTGGCTTGAAGTCAGATTTTTTTAGTATCACCATTACAGAAGTTAATTCCCTTCCTAAAGGACTGATTTAAGTGGCTCCGTTTTCAGCTAATATACCTCAATCATCCCCTAAGTAGGAATTTATTTACGTAGGTAGGTAGGTAACCCTAAATGCAATCCCTTATCCACTGTTAATTCCACTCTTTAGGTGTTCCCTAAAGCTTCGTGAAAATGCCTCAATAGCCCAACGGTTAAAGGTGCGGACTGAAAACTAAAAGGTCGCAGATTCGAATCCCACCCGTTGCACTATTGTCGCCCCCACTCTTAGCTTTCTGCTTATTTGGAGAGGATAGGGGGAGGATAGGTGGACAGACGACATCAAGCGAGTCGCAGGGAGCCGCTGGATTCAGGCGGCGCAAGACCGAGGCTTGTGGAGGTCCATGCAGGAGACTTATGTCCAGCAGTGGACGTCCATTAGTTGAAGAAGGGGGATATTAGTCAACTACAGCTTAGCTTATATTATTTAAAAAAATAACTTAACTTAGGTAGCCTTTAAAAATTAACTCGCAGGGCTCGTTTCGAACCAACTTCTGCAATTTTGAACATTTTTGGGTCACTACGATAAAAATTTACGATCTCAAAAACGCTACAGAAAAACAGTGGTAAAATGACACTAGCCACTTTGTTTCCCCGATGCAGTTCATTCGAGGCACTGCGTCGAACGGACGGAAGTGAAACATTTCTGGCGTCGGGAAGTTGTAGCTTTTGGCAACAGCGCCGGGGCTCAATAAAGCTGTCGTTTTATTGTAAAAGCCTTCTTTTGACCCAAAAACATTAGAGGGACACGCTCTGCGGCTTAGACTGACCCATAATATGATGCTCATATTGTGAAAGTGCATTTGTTTACTGGATCCAGCGTGTCAATTCTCTAAAAATGATTGCATCAGTGTAACGATCGCAGTGGCCTCTGATTGGTTGAATTTATGGCGATCTTGCTGCATCAATGGATTTTAACCAATAACGGCAGGGTACCAGCCAAACAGAGGTCATTGCGATCGTTGTACTATTACAAAGGGAATCAACACGCTGCTGCACGATTCTCTAAAATTGATTGCTATAGTGTGGCAACTGCGATTGTATCTGATTGGTCGATACTCACAAGCTATTGGCTGAAATGCATTGTTGCAGAAAGAACGCGATAAATTCAGCCAATCACCACAATTGCGACTGTTGCAATGATTGATGCAGCTTTTTTTTATTCGATGTCAAGTTAGTCCTTGAATGTAGACTGTAGAGTAGCGGGCTGACTTGGAAGGGGTATGGCAGTGTACAATATACATTCAAGCCAAACCCCTAATCTGTTTCTACACGCCATCGCACCGGAACGCTAAATCGCTTGGCGGCACGTGTTTTACGGTAGAGTGGTAACTAGAAACGGCCAAAGCCTCCCACCAGCCAGACCAGAGACAATTCAGAAATTATAAATTCCGAAATTACCCCTGCCGGGAATCGAACCCGAGACCTTCCAGTTATAAGACCACAGTGCTCCAAAGACAAAACATCAGGCCAGCTTTTTCATCCTTCAATCGCGCAACAATTTATTATATCTACTTGATTTTTGCATGCTCAATTTTATAGTTATTTTGTAAAGCAATATGCTGTTAATATAATCACATGTCAAAGCGATTATGAAATATAGCATTAGGTAACGGCAAAGTAAACATTGAACGTTGAAAATCAATAGACATTTTTAAATCATAAACCGCTTTGTTGGGGGCATTACGGTGGTTGCAGACATTACGGCTCTAGTGGGTATACAATAAGCTAAAGCGATCGGCAAGTGGCAGCCAATGTGTAATTACGCTGTTTGCGACGCGTCTAGACACTTTCTATGACAAGTGATTTGCTCCGAACTAAAAATTGTGCGCCCTAAAAGTGTGCAGTTTTTTGTAAACCAAACTAAAAACATCCTTACTAATCCTTACTAATATTATAAATGCAAAAGTTTGTTATTTTGTTGGTTTATTAGTTTGTCCTTCAATCATGCTGCAACTGAGCTACAGA
Source organism: Hipparchia semele (assembly GCA_933228805.2). Classification (NCBI taxonomy): domain Eukaryota; kingdom Metazoa; phylum Arthropoda; class Insecta; order Lepidoptera; family Nymphalidae; genus Hipparchia; species Hipparchia semele. The sequence goes on along the minus strand of OW121723.1, from coordinate 2,760,755 downwards.
CTGACGTGATTTTTTGCAAGAGTATACTTGAGGAGGAGTGACATAGGCTAAAAAAAGGTTTTTTTTTGATTCCCGCAGGAACTCTTTAATTTTTCGGGATAAAATGTACCTAGCCTATGTGTTAATCCTGGGTATGAGCTATCTCCATTTAAAATTTCAGCCAAATCGTTTCATTTGTGAAAAAATAACAAACATACACATACACACACCCACACACATCCATACACATACAAACTTTCGCCTTTATAATATTAGTGTGATTTATGGTGGTTTTCTACAAAATTTTTGATTACTTCATATTGGATCGCAAGAGATTGAAGAAGTTTCTTTCTCGAGGATTAAAAGTTTAGAAAACAGGTACGTGTTTGGTGAAAATATTTTTCTCTGAAACTTGTAAGTTAAGAAAGAATCCCTCAAAAGTTTCAAGTTATCGGGTCTTAAATTAATCTTAGCATTCCAAACACATCGGCGAAACCAATTTTACACGAGACTTAGCGATAACTTACACAATTTATCTTTAACCTAGCTATGAGCAGCTTTGTTTGTGTAAAGCAAATAAAAAATGTAACACGCATGCACGCACGCACGCACGTACGCACGCACGCACGCACACACGCAATCACACACACAATACAAACTTTCGCCTTTATAATAGTGTGATAACATAAGCGATCATAGCATAGAGATTATTGCCCGTTTTCACCAATCATACCGTTGGTGAAAATGGGCATAAAACTTCTGACTTCTTTTGGGAGGTCCAGGATTCTATTCCAGGTTCTCTGATTTTTCTCAGGTTTTCAGAGGGGACGCCCTTCTCGAACTTTAAGGCTTAAAATTTCCCAAATGGGTCCTTAAATCGAACAATAGTCTGCGCTATGCTGCGGACAAACGGACAGACGGACGGACTTGCTAAACTACAAAAGTTCCTTGAAGTTTTACAATGGAACCCTAACGGAAAAAGGGAATTATAAAGAGGCAATAATTCGAAGCTTGTCTTATTAAATACAGCAATTTACAACAGGCATAATATGTCGCTGGCAGACCGCCAAAAAGAAACCCGCATTGTATGAGTGTTTTGTTTTTAATGTATTTATGGTATTATGATGTGTTTTTACCATTTTAATGGATTTTTAACATTAAATGTTATCCTGGCGCAGCCAAAATTTAGACGATTTTTATTTAGAACTTGCTTTTGTCCGCGGCTTCGCTCAGTTTGATTTTTCAACCCCCTATTTTACCCCTGAATTGAATTTTCTAAAATCCTTTCTCAGCGAATGTCTACGTCATAATAGCTATCTGTAGCCTAAGCATGAACATTTAAACTTTCGAATAGTAAAGGTAAAGTTAACGCCAATGTATGAAAATCACAGGAAAGCTCCTGTCGTTTTCATATAAAACTTTTGCTGGCGTTAACTGTACCTTTATTATTCGAAAGTTAAAATGTTCGTGCTTAGGCTATTGTATGCCAAACTGCCCATTCTGTCCAGTGGTTCGAGCTTTGCGTTGATGGATCAGTCAGTCAGTCAGTCAGTTAATCAGTCACTTTTCCTTTTATATATTGAAGTTTAAACTCAGCTTCTAATAAAGTTGGACGGTAATTTTACTATAATTTTAATCTATAAACCTCTTTTAGACAAGTAATTAAGCTGAAATCTAACGACCGCACTCTCACACTCTCACCCAGCACAAACTCAAGTTACAGTTAAAACGAGACAGATTTCTGTCAGAGCATATTTATGTCTCGTTTTAAGCTCTATCTTGAGTCTGAGCTGAGTCAAAGCACGCTCTATAGATCTCAGACTTTAAAGAGTTAAGACTTTAAAACCTACTTAAGTACTAGATTTTAAAGTCTCAACTCTTATCACATAAAATAAATCGATATGACCAAAGTCTGGTAATTACGGTCTACCTAGCGCTTCTTTTTCAAATATTCAGCAGTTATTGATTGGTTAACAAGGAGTCTTTCTCTACCCTAGAGTATGTTGTTAACAACCATTGACCTCCATAATATTTAATCTATGATAAACACTAGATTTCTTTTGGCCCTACTTGATTGACGCCATTTTGGCGCTGTAAGCACTTAGCAGATACGAGTGTCTCTGGAACTAATCATATTAATATTATAAATGCGAAAGTTTGGATGTAAGGATGGATGGATGGATGTTTGTAACTCAATCACGCCGCAATAGGTAACTAAACCGATTTGGCTGAAATTTGGCCCAGAAATAGATTACACATACTACTAGACTACTTTTTATCCCGGAAAATAAGAGAGTTTCCACGGGAATAGAAAAGCCTTAAATCCACGCGAACAAAGTCGCCGGCATTAACTAGTAGGAAATATTGCAAATGGCGGACCCACCTATACAGGGCGTCCCACGGCTATGCCACATGGAGGGGAAGTACCTTAAATATTGTAGATGGAACATTTTACTGAAAGAAGACTTCATTTTAATTTAAAAAACAATTTAAACTGCATTCATAGATTTTTAAATAATTGCCTGGTTGAACCGGGACTCGAACCCGCTATACGAGAAAAAAAATTAACCTGCATCTTTATCATACCGATCGGAAGGCTTCATCATAAGGATTATTTTTTGTTAAATAACATAGCATGAGAAATAAAAGGAAGACCATGAATTTTAGCCTTTGATGTAAAATTTTGTTCAGAAAAATGAAAAGCTGACATTGGCGTATCGACATACAACTGACTATTACTAATGAGTACCCACTTGAGAAGTACGCATCATTTCCCGATCCTTACTATCCTTACTAATCCTTACTTATATTACCTATAAATGCGAAAATGTGTTTGTTTGTTGATTTATTGGTTTGTCCTTCAATCCCGCTGCAACAGTTTGCAGCGGGATTGAAGGACATGTCGATACGCCAATATCAGCTTTTCATTTTTCTGAACAAAATTTTACATCAAAGGCTAAAATTCATGGTCTTCCTTTTATTTCTCATGCTATGTTATTTAACAAAAAATAATCCTTATGATGAAGCCTTCCGATCGGTATGATAAAGATACAGGTTAATTTTTTTTCTCGTATAGCGGGTTCGAGTCCCGGTTCAACCAGGCAATTATTTAAAAATCTATGAATGCAGTTTAAATTGTTTTTTAAATTAAAATGAAGTCTTCTTTCAGTAAAATGTTCCATCTACAATATTTAAGGTACTTCCCCTCCATGTGGCATCGCCGTGGGACACCCTGTATAATTAATCTATGAAATCATTTGTATGATTTCACATTATAGCGGTCGGTACGCCATATATGAAATCATACAAATGATTTGAAACTGAAAGAACTGAAGGCTTGAAATTTTAAACAAAGTTCAAACAGAATGAAAATGCAATATACGCTCATTTTCTTGTCTGTTTCGATTTACTCTAAATATAGCGTAGATACGAACCCGCCCAGTGCCCCAAATAACAATAAAAAAAAAAAAAAAAAAAAATGGAGACTATGTCCAGAACATTTATAATCATTATTAAAAGGTATTAAATAAGTTGAAGTCATTACACTTTTAAAGGCTTTCATTGTGGTCAATGGTAGTATAAGATTTCATTCGATTGATCGTATTCGCATTCGATGGCATTACCATCAAAGTAAAATGAACCATAGTAGTATTGAATTAGCGCTCAATTTCGTTCATGCATTCTTATACGCACCAAATTAAAATTGGTTGTATTGAATATTTGACTTTAACTTAATACACTTAAGGTTTATTTTACTTTGATGCTAATGTCATCGAATACGAGTACGATCAATCGAATTAATCTTATACTAATCCTACAAGTAAACATTATTAAAACTGATTAATATGTTCGTTTACCGAGGGTTATCGTAGTAATTTAAGATACAAATTGTACCTGAGTATATTTAAATAGGAAAGATATTTTCCTTATTCTTTTCTTCGTAAAACCCTTGCTCCCATATTGTCTCTCATTTATTTACACGTATAAAATATTTACATATTATTTGGAAGAAAAAAGGTTGTATTCGGAACGTACCAAAATACCCTTGAGAGAATAACAGCGTCGTGCAATACAGGATCTTATTTGTATTCTAGTAAGGACCCCATTGTTGTGGTATAACTACCTGTTTGATAGACACACTGAAGAGAAATTCTACACATTCTTTTGTTGTATTTCGGGTAGGTATATTATATTGCCGGCCAGAATGACCGTGAGAGTCCTCGCAGACCACAGACTTTTTATCGGCCCATAATTTGATCGTTTTTTTAATCATGATGAAGTATGAAGAAATATGCAAGTGCGCTAATTATAAGGATTCGGTATCGGCCAATAAAAAAGTTTGATGGGCTACACGATTGCCTAAACACTGAACTGTCGGTAAACTGACTGCTAAACAGTATGGCACTCTTCCACGCGCGTACATTACCGATTGTTTAGTCGGCCGCTTACTAACTAACGCTTAACTTTCAATATGCAACCGCTCTCTTCAAAAGTCGCTTAATAACTATCAAATCGTTCGAGAGCAGTCGACCCACTGTTAAGTTGGCCCAGTGTGAGCCCAATCCGATCAAACTACCGGCTGATAAAAAGTCTGTGGTCTGCGGGGACTCTAAGGCGTCAGTTACATAAGAAAAGTTTTTCAAATGCGAACGGCAAGAAATAGTTTGCGATTATCCTATTATTAACTTTCCATACAATTTTCACCCCATCGAAAGTACCTACATAGTACATTTATATCGATGTTTCACCCACGAGTATACCTACATTATTATACATTATGACAAAAACTTTTTTATTTATTTATTCGATGACAAGATAGCCCTTGACTGCGATCTCACCTGATGGTAAGTGAGGATGCAGTCTAAGATGGTAGCGGACTAACTTGGAAGGGGTATAGTAGCGTAAATTCAACCCATACCCCTAATCGGTTTCTACACGCCATCGTGCCGGAACGCTAAATCGCTTGGCGGCACGTCTTTGACGGTAGGGTGGTAACTAGCCACGGCCAAAGCCTCCCACCAGAAAAAACTCTTATCAGTTGAGCAATGCTCAAATACGAGTGCCGAAAATTTCGCTCGCATTCGAGAAACTCTCCTTGTGTAAGTGAGCCATTAAGTTCACTTTGCCCAGCTCTATACCCGAAACCTCACTTACCCCACACCGTTCCCACACAGTACTCTTACGAATCTGCCTCAAAGCAAAAGAATCGCTCGCTCTCCGCTTACGGTCAGTGAAGAGACGGACCTTGAAAAAAAAAATAGATTAAAAAAAAAAAAACTCTATTGTGATGCTCGAGCAGCTTGCTTGAAGCGTGATGAGCGAGACATCAACCATCGAGTGACTAGATTGCGGCATAAGCCTCAATAGCCCAACGGTTAAAAGTGCGGACTGAAAACTTAAAGGTCGCAGGTCGAGCCTCTCCCGTTGCACTATTGTCTTACCCACTCCTGGCACAAGCGTTTCGCTTATTTGGAGGGGAGGGGAGAATATAAATCAAGTTCAGCTTGGCTAATATAAAAAAAAAATCTCGCTTACCTCGCGCTGTTTGCTATGTTACGTTGTCGCCGTGAGTGTATATAATATGTTCAAAGCGAACTTACATTTCCTCGCATAAAAAGAATGCCCTTTAAAACATTTTAATGTGCGGAAGCGGTGTCTAGTAAGTGTGGTTATAACGATCTTTGAAGCGCCACTTATACGTCTTAGAGATATAGGAAGAAATTTGAGGTGAAAGACTTTGTTGGACTTGATAGTCCGTGGTTAGGATTCCACATACTTCAGGAACTTAGGACTTCAGGAATCGGGGACCTCGTCTTTGCCGGTGAAAATGCTTTGTTGCCCGATAAAATAGGGAGCGTTGTGTCCTGTTGTGTATAATATTTTAACAACATTTCTTTGAGCATTTAATTTCAGAGGATTTGTTTTAAGTTTTGCAAAGGATAGTAATTCTGAGCAAAAGCTCATCTAGTACAATATTATTTTTTACACAATGTATTTACTTCTTTTAATATCAAATGTAAAAGGTAGATAACGATTTGTGCTTTCTTTGAACTAATAAGAAACAAGATCCGCTCTAGAAAAGTGCTCTGTTATTTCGAATAAATTCTAAGCATAGCCGATAGCTCCTTCCTCAGATTACAGGATGATTACTTAGTAGAAGCCCTTGATGTTACCGAGAAAAACTACGAAGCAAAAATAATCCTTTTATTTTGTCGGTGTGAAAAGGTTTGTTAAGCTCTTCAAAAGGTGAAATGTCGAACTAATCTGATACTGAAATAAATCCTTTGGGGCATGGATGATATTAGCACGAGCTTAATATAAAATAATGATGGCACGCAAGATGAATATTTAACTTCACGCTTAATTTGGAGGTGGGAGGGGAACATTAGTCAATGTTTAACTTTTTTTTTAATATTTTTAGAGAGCAAATGAGCAGGCGGGTTTGTGATTACCGCCGCCCATGAACATTTTTGTAGCACTGGTGGCACCACCAATGCGTTGCCGGCTTTTCAGGAATTTGTTGGTCCGCTCCTTGAATAATCCCATGTTGTAATTTAACGGGAACACCTTCGCAGGAAGTTGGTTCCACAGTTTCAAAGTACGTGGAAAAAAAAAGATCTGGCACAGCGGATGGTTGAAATGCTCCGTTCACCGCCTGCCCGTTTGCTCGCTAAAAATATATTAAAAAAAACATTACACTCTTTTTTGGGCAGTCGTGTAAAAATATTTGGCTGCGTCTAGTGTACCTCCTGCTGCAGTCCGCAGTACAAAGTTTCCCCTTGGCACACGAGATAACATCTGGACCCTGGTTGCTGTATTTGTAAGTCGCAACACAATTAAGATAAACCCTCTCAAGAGGTCCATTAATGCGACGTGCACATTTACCTGAGGGAAGCTAAGGTAACAGTTTAGGTAGGCCTTATATAGGTAGATAGTACGTAACAATTAATAAAAGCATATAAGTATATAAGCATATATACAGGGCGTCCCACGGCTATGCCACATGGAGGGGAAGTACCTTAAATATTGTAGATGGAACATTTTACTGAAAGAAGACTTCATTTTAATTTAAAAAACAATCTAAACTGCATTCATAGATTTTTAAATAATTGCCTGGTTGAACCGGGACTCGAACCCGCTATACGAGAAAAAAAATTAACCTGTATCTTTATCATACCGATCGGAAGGCTTCATCATAAGGATTATTTTTTGTTAAATAACATAGCATGAGAAATAAAAGGAAGACCATGAATTTTAGCCTTTGATGTAAAATTTTGTTCAGAAAAATGAAAAGCTGACATTGACGTATCGACGTACAACTGACATGAACTACCCACTTGAGAAGTACGCATCATTTCCCGATCCTTACTATCCTTACTAATCCTTACTTATATTACCTATAAATGCGAAAGTGTGTTTGTTTGTTGATTTATTGGTTTGTCCTTCAATCCCGCTGCAACAGAGCTACGAATTGCATACTCATTAGTAATAGTTCATGTCAGTTGTACGTCGATACGCCAATGTCAGCTTTTCATTTTTCTGAACAAAATTTTACATCAAAGGCTAAAATTCATGGTCTTCCTTTTATTTCTCATGCTATGTTATTTAACAAAAAATAATCCTTATGATGAAGCCTTCCGATCGGTATGATAAAGATACAGGTTAATTTTTTTTCTCGTATAGCGGGTTCGAGTCCCGGTTCAACCAGGCAATTATTTAAAAATCTATGAATGCAGTTTAGATTGTTTTTTAAATTAAAATGAAGTCTTCTTTCAGTAAAATGTTCCATCTACAATATTTAAGGTACTTCCCCTCCATGTGGCATAGCCGTGGGACACCCTGTATATGTTTAAGTATTTCTCCAAGTAATCCTTACCAAATAGATTTATAAATACATATCAAAAATTCCGAGGCCGGCGGGATTCGAACCCACATCTCTCTGGGAATCGCGCCCGAGGGTGTTAACCGTTACACCACGGCCGAACCACACGTCAGCCACGAAATTAGTGATATGTATCTACTTTTTCAATCAGTTTTATAGCAACGGTTAGCGACATCTAGTAGCGACACATTACAGTTGTCGATCTACTTAAAAAAAAAAAAAAAATCCTTACCATAGCGAAAAAAAAATTATGTCTCTACTCTCCATCCTTACTAATATTAAAAATGCAAAGGTTTTTTTGTAGGGTTTTTTAAAGAATATTAGCCAAGCTGAACTTGACTTATATTCTCCTTTCCCCTCCAAATCAGCAAACAGCTTGTGCTAGGAGTGGGTAGTACAATAGTGCAACGACTGGGGCTTGAACCTGCGACCGTTCAGTTTTCAGTCCACACCTTAAACCGTTGGGCTATTGAGGCTTCTAACCAATATGCAATCTCGTTATTTCCGTTTAACCATTGTTAAAAGGTAAAAATTGTTAGTGCAAAAACTGCATTGGTACACTTTGTGCTACATGCTTGCATTACCATATGAATGCACGGTCGCTAGTCGCTGAACTAGCTAACAACATTAATGGTGTTTGAAAATCCTGCAATTTAGCCTCCAGCACTGGTAGTATGGGCGGGAGAAATTTTATCCCCGGGAAAAGGATAAAACGTTTATCCCCTCGCTTAGCTTTATCCAACCGTCGAGCATGGGCACAGCGGTGGAAATAACACTCAGTGGATATACTTAAAGAAATATACATCGCCTTCTCCTCTGTCGCCATGCTTTAGCATAGGGAAAAGATAATTTTATCCCCTGTCAGTGGTTAAAATCGGGGGAAAAAACTTTTATCTCCTGCCCATGCTACCAGTGCAGTTGAGTTTATTCATATTTCTTACCATTGAAATATTTAAGGACATATAATGGGGTCCAGGAAGAAATTTACAAAATTCCTTACTAATAATACTATTTACTAAATGATGCCCGCGACTTCGTCCGCATGGATTCTCTTTAATTTTCCGGGATAAAATGTAGCCTATGTGTTAATCCGTTGTGACCTATCCTTTTCAAACAGTCAAATCTGTTTACTCGTTGTGGCGTCAAGGAGTAATAAACATACACACACACACACACATCCAACTTTCGCCTTTGTAACATTAAAATGTGATTAAATGCGAAAATGGGTATTCGTCGGTTTGTCCTTCAATCACGGCGCAACAAAGCTACGGATCGACATGATTTTTTATAATAATTATATACATAGTTAAGACCTGGCTACTTTTTATCCCGGAAAATCAAAGAGTTGCCATGGGATTTTTAAAAACAAAATCGTAGTCGCGAGCATTAACTAGTAACAGATAGACACACGGAAAATTTTCTCTGTAAAACACAAGTAAATGTTTATTTTAATAGTCTAAATAAAAATTCGTTTTAAAAACCAACTTCAATCGCCACTATAAAGTATATTAAGTTTGCCTAGAAGAGTTCTCTCGATTCTCCAGGATCCGATCATCAGTTCCTAACCTGATGATCATGGGACTACCTGCGAAGTATACCCTTTCAAACAAAGAAAGAATTTTCCAAATCGGTAAACATACTAACATAAAAAAAAGATTCCGAGGAATTGAGAACATCCTCCTTTTTTGAAGTCGGTTAAAAACGTACATACAAGCATAACTACCCTGAAACAAAGAGCATCTGCGTAGCATTTCTATAAATCTTCACTTCCACAGCTTTATCGTTGTTGATTTATGTTAAGCGCGCTAAGACAGAGGCGACGCGGGCGTAAGGGCCACCGCAAACACGATACATTTAGAACATAATAGAATTTATTTTTATTCAAATATTCTTTTGAATCATCATGTGAATCTACCATTAATAACAGCCGAGAAGAACAAGCAAAAAACTCAGCGGTTCTTCTTGTTAAAATATTGTTTTCGAGACGATGCGATGCCCGCAACTTCGTTCATGTGCATTACGTTTTTTAATACCCGCGGGATCTCTTTAATTTTCCGGAATAAAATGTGTTAATCCTAGGTATGAGCTATCTCCGTTCCAAATTTCAGATCGGTTCATTCGTTGTGGCTTGAAGGAGTAACAAACATAACACACACACAACACACCAACACAAACAAACTTTCACCTTTATAATATCTACCTCTGTCATTCCGATATGACTCTCTAAAATAAACCGTAATAAACGTGGTGCAGCGTCTAATAAATCGCCGTAACTGACTATTTTGATACCGTAATCGATTATACTTAAATCGCCAAAATATCGCTCAATGCCAGTTGATAATCGCCGATACTAAAAGTATCGTGTGTGCCTTAGCTTTAAAAGCGCGACGGGGCGTGGGTGCAAGAAATGAAAAGTAAAGCCATAAATCATACACACCCTAGCTATCTCCAGACTTTTCCGAGTAGGTACTGCTTGGTTTGAAGACCTCTACACATACTCGTTAATAATTCTGCACTGACCCATGCAGTATTCAATTTGAAAAATAAAAGGCGAATTTAGTGCCTATTTTTGTAATTTTGAGATTTATCTAGGTACTTTGTTTTTTACTTGAAATTGAAAATTTATTTTTTTAATGTGGACCAACCTGCGGCTCTTATAACAAGTCAAGACCCTACCAGCGGTTTGGAAAGCAAATTCTGTGGAGAAGAGCCGGCAAGAAACTCTTCAGTTGCTCTTTCCAAAACTAAAGTGTTACTATATTACACAATATTAGGTAAACTATCTCTTGAAAACCAGAAACAACGTGTTTTTTTAGTTTGTTTGTTTTGTTCTCCAATCACAAGGCAACGGAGCAACGGAGAGTGACACGTGCTTTATAAAAACTTATCTCCATGTGGACAAAATCGCGGGCAAAAGCTAGTCTATAAATAATTGGTTTAGCATCTTGTAGGTCTCATAAAAAAATTCTATGCAGGACTGGAGGTGCTTTTTCATCTTTACATCATTATATTCCAAGTTTAAGTCGTCAATCGCCCTAATTCCTTGATCCTTAAAAACGGCCCGAGTCCTGTCGCGAGAACGGAGGACCAAACCTTTGATAAATGGGTCTCTCAAACCTGTCTCCAACGTCCATGTAATCGCTAAGCGCCCATCAACTTTTACACCAGTTCGGAAATAAGAATTTGCTTAGTCATGAGCACTGAACCAATAAAGAAGTTGCCATGTATGAATCTATATATATAAAATTCAAAGTCCTGACTGACTGACTGACTGACTGACTGACTGAGATATCAACGCACAGCCTAAACTACTGAAGTTAGAAACTTGAAATTTTTACAGTTGGTTCCTTTTATGACTTAGGCGCACACTAAGAAAGGATTATTGGAAATTCCACCCCTAAGGGGTTTAAATAGGGGATGGAAGTTTATATGAAACTCCGTCATTTTTCAAGCTGTTTCCACCAAAGTTGGTATTTGAGCTTTCAGTTAAAAATAAAGAAGTAGGTGTGTCACAGTTTTCGAAAATTCCACCCCAAAATCTAATTCGCGACGATAAATCTAAGACGAAGTCGCGGGGGCAAAAGCTAGTTGATAATAATGATAACTTATCAAATGATTGTGATGGAGGTAGTCAACGTTTCAAATCTATTCATCTATATCTATACAAATAAATAAAATTGAAGTGTCTGTTTGTAATATCAAAAGAACAGCTTTTTACTAACTGCATACGAAAGTAAATACGGTACCTACCTACTTATAACAAGAAAACAATTTTTAAAATTTCTGTCTGTCTGTCTGTTGCCGCTAATCTCGTGAACGGCTGGACCAATTTTGACGGGACTACAAATAGGTTTAAGTTTTCTTACTAACAAATAAGTTTAAGTTTATTCTTCCTAACAAATAGGTTTAAGTTTTTTGTTTTTAAGCTATTGCATAGCTTCTATCGCGGGCCTTGAGCGTGGAGACCGAATCCAGAAATTCCGTAACGAAAATAACCTGACACGGGACTCCTCTCACCGCTAGATGGCGTTAATAAAAAATGCTATGCAATAGCTTTACCGCGGCAGTCCCCGAGTGCCACACGTCTTTTTCATTTATAATTACTAACACACTATGATCCTAGTTGGTCGAAATAAAATACTTTTATTTTATATAATTTGTCTAGAGAGATGGCTAATTTGGGTCATCGGCTCTTGCGTCCATCTTCATCCCGTGTCACCTAAACGGCCTTCCGGGAGTCTGATTAATGGATCGTGGCTTCAAGAGATCCCAGAGATCCCGATCGCCGAACTAATCATTTAACGCTTAGTAGATTTTGCTTTAGGTCGGTAGTTAGATTGGACAGCAGAGTTTCAAACTTCGCTTAGATATCTAGAAAGCTAGAGCTATCGTAGATTTTTGAGTTTTCAGGCACTTGAAAAATTAAACTTATTTTTACAGTCATCCACTGCTGGACATAGTTGTACTACTGTACTAATCGGGTATGACCTAGGGTGCGGAAGCGGCCAACTCAACGTGAATAGGTATTAGTTAAAACACTGACCTGGCCACAGATTAGGAAACCTGGTCAACTAATTAATCTACGCCTCAGATCGCCTGAAGCCGCTGACTATATCTAACTTCTCGAAGATCTCCCGCAGGCGTTGATCGAATCTAAATTGCAACTCGAAACTTGAATCTCTCTGGAATATCAACAACTCCTTTCTAGGTTGTAATAGTAGTAATTTCTAGGTAATAGTTAGTTTCTGCTCAGTGCTCTTATTTATAAGTATAAGTTATGTACTTTTTCGGCAGAGGTTTGCCTATAAATAAGTTTGTAATTACGTTAAGCAGTTTCTCAGGTATGTAATGCTAATGACTGTTTATGCCAAAAAAAAAAGTAATTATATGTATTATAGAGTTCCTATTAAATCGCTGGCATACAATACAATACCTACAGATATATTATCTTCCCGTAAGTTTCTTGATTATTCGTTCCTGTTAGCTGCTGTCGAATAATAAGGTCTAGATAATGTTGTTGATGTTAACTATTATATCCCTTAATTTATTATCTTTAATTTAATCTGCTATCTCCGAGCCAGAATCCGCACGTGCATTGTTCCTTGATTAAATTAAGGACGTTAAAACTGAGTTTTCGCCAAGTTCCCGGACGCACGTACTGCGCGATAAGAATACAGTCGTCGAAAAATAACTTTCTTGTTATTATTTTTCAGCATAATGGAGGTTTATTCTCGCTTGGTAAGCAAAACGTCATATTTTGATACTTTTTTACTTAGCGACAATCGCGTCTGATGTTATCACAAGAGCAAGGCCTAGGTTGGAGCGCGCTTGCTTAAAAAAAACTGTTTATTCTGGCATCAAAAGTACTTAAATTAAATGTAGAAAACACGGACGCCTGAAGGACGTTGACCGAAAGCGCTACGTGCTAGTATCATTGCTACTCTCGGAGGAAAAAAAATTTTGTGTTTTAGATTGCTACTAGTAGGTATATTGTCAACTACATATATAAATTTACCAAGGGGCAACTCACGTTTTCTCAGAACTAGAAATTGAGGTCGATGTACCGCCTGAATTCAGCGAAGTATGTAATTATACAAGCACTTATTTACCAGTGAGACATAAAAGGCGACCAAGGAGCGTTATCATTCCCAAAACACATCTCATAAAAACAATACTAAAGATTCATTGGCGGCATATTATGGCAGAAGGGGCTCTAAATGAGGGTAGTACTACGTAATTTCGCAACGAACGTCGCGGTTTCCCACGCTTAGTTATGCTTGTTTTGTGTATAAATGCTCAAGGTTTCCACGGAAGTTTCGGTCCTTTACGTGCCTTTTTAAGTCTCAATACAGACGGACCACAATAACTCCAAGATTCCTGACAAAAAATCTACGTAGTGGTCGTGTGTGTGACCTCAATGCAGATGCCTCAAAAACTCATAAAATAAGTAAACAAGACATGTTAAATCCTAACGCAAAGGAAAAATTTCCCAAGAGCTTTTTGGAAAACTGGTAACATAGTCAAAAAATTTAAAGGTAAAACATAATTATGTAACATCCCATTGTATCGTAAAATCTGTTTGGAAATTAAATGTACTATATTAAAATCAGCCCAGTACTTTTTAGGAAAAGGGTTACCAAAGAATACTACCTAAGCCCGAACGCATACTACCGCCTTCGCTACGTTGTGGACAAAAATGGTGCTGTGGTTGCAATAGTGCGGTGTATGGCATCTGAGTTGTCACCAGCCGATTGATTGAGAAAAGCTGCATAAATAATACTCACGGCCAGTTCAGTCCCATACAAATTTCCATAGCCTTACAAAATCTTTTCTACTATGATGCATGACAATTTTTACAGACATCTCCATATCTACATTAGGTACCTATATGTAGTATGAAGTATTTATAGATCTACAGTAATCTATGATTCTCCTGATGGCTGACGCCCAATCGACGCCATTATTATTGTATTTGGTTTTTTTAGTTTAATTTTCATATATTTCTGTCCCAGAATAGCAATTGTTATTTCAATTTATTGAAATATAGTGCAAGTGTTATGTGCCCGTTATAATAATTCGCGTAAGGAAGCTTTTTTTTTATAAGTTTCCACAGTGTGAGAAAAGACAAAGTTTTATGGTTTATATTATAAAAGTGTTTAGGATCTTATGTGTTTACCAGTGTGTTGTAATTTGAAAAACGTTTCGTGAAACAAATTATTAAAAATATGACGTCTTAATTGGTGTAGGGTGTATCTAATAAACAAAATTATATATATTAGACAAGATCATAAAGACTTACCCGAAATTCCAAAAATGTGTATAACAAAAGCGATAGGTATTATGTTATTTCAAAGTGAATTAAACAAATATTTTTAAAAAATTTGTTTCTTTATTTCCTATTTTTTATAAATTATAACCTATAATTATTATTATGGGCAAGGATGGCAATAGGTAGATACCTACGGTACATACCTGTGGTAGATACCTATGGTACATATCTATGGTAGATACCTTCATAACAAAAATAAAAATCCATAGACAAAAATAGAAAAAAAAATTGTTATTACGCCATTGGTTACAGCAGTTTTCCAAAATGATACATTAGCCAATCATGGGCCTTGATTTCGAGGGTTTAAAATTTGTAGGGCACTGAGCCATCTGATACGTAGTATCATAGTAATCTGTGATAATACTTATTGTTACTTGATTGGCTGAATTTAATAATTATTATTGTTACTATCTGAATTGCGATGCTGAATTTATGATTTTCTTATTGTAACAATGCATTTTAGCCCATACCACGAGAGTATCAGCCAATAAGAGTTGAATGCGAGAATCTCACTGACTCGTTGTAATTTTGACGCAATTCTACAGCAGAGCACTACGTCGTTGTTATGCGGTTGGTCAAAATGCGACTATAATAATGTTGTACGTCGAACGCCGTCGTAATGCGGGTTCCCAACGATATTATTGCTGTGGTACGTCTGAAAGAACCCTAAGGGTGTTTTCATTCTTGAATTTGTTGAAAGGAAAGGTCGCTTTTGTCTTATTATGGCCCAGGCAGTAGACAATAACCGCAAAGCATTATTTATAGCTTTTGCTACGCATACGTGGGTACAATATAAAGTCGCTGTAACTTATATGATTAAGTTAAAAACTACTACAGGATTAATTTAATATACCAACATCTTGCTACGGGCAACTTTCATGCTTAAGTATCAACATTTTGTTTTTAAAATTCTTTTTCAATTAAATTGAAATTACACCAAAATCTAAAGTAAAACGAAATTATATTAAAAAACTGACTTCAAATGCAATTAGAAAGTATAAAAGTAATTTTAGTTTATACACGTATGCTGAAGTCGGGGCTAACCTAACTAAAAAGGATGAAACCGACGCGCGACGTTAGACCGATTTCAATTTTCAACATACAAACGTGTACAAACTTAAATTATTTTTATTATATACTTTATATTGGCGTTTGAAGTCAGTTTTTTAAAAATAATTTTTATTTTAAGTTTTTTAGTGTAGTTTCATTCTCACATCAAACATATCACTCTTTGATCGCGTGCGATTTGAAATCAGTCCAGAATCCAGATTTGACGAAGTTATGGAGTAACATCGCAAAAAAAAAGAAAGTAAAAACCGTCGAATTGAGAGCCTGTCATTTAAAAATAGACATCTAAATTCCATACTAATATGAAATATGAAATCGAATGAGAAATTAAAGCTAAGTGATACGAATATATTAACTCCGTGAGCTTCAGATATAATAATGGCATCACTTAGAGTTGCTTAATACAATATTTGATGAACACTTTGCTATTGTAATTTGAGGGGCGCTCTAACAAGCTTCGAAGTAAAGTTGAATGTTATCAGAGACAGACGTCTATTTTGTTAGGTTGATAACAAGTTATTGGATGTTTAGTACAATTCAATAGAATTATAATTAGATTATTCAATAGATACAATCGTATTGTTAGTCGAAATAATTTCTTACTTTGAAGATAATATTCTGTGTCTCAGCCTGCGAATTACGAAATACGTGTCTCAAAGAAGCACTTAGGAAGAGGGCCGACTGGTTACTTTAAACGGCGGCGATCGGCGTTTTTATGGCTTTTCGCATTGCGTTTTCGCGATTTTTGAACGCTGTTTTCGGCGATTTTCGGTCGCTGATTTTTGCGTTTGATCTGTAGTAAGGGAGTGGCAACGATGTGCGTTTTTATGGCTTCTTGCATCGGTATCGTGTTTTCGCGATTTCTGAACGCAGATTTCCGCGATTTTCAGTCGCTATATGATACGTATATCGTCATCGTCGCGTCGGTCGTCTATACCTAATAAGGGAGGGCAATTCGATCGGCGTTTTTATGGCTTCTTGCGATTGCATCGCGTTTTTATGATTTTTGAACGATTTGGACGCAAAAATCAATGGTTTTCGATGATTGATCTCTGCGTTAGTTGTGCGACGCCGATCGCTGCCGCTAAAAAGAGCCAGTGTGCCCACTACCTTGCAATATGATCTAGCATAGAATTATAATATAGGTACCTATACTTATAGTTATTTATAGTTATGAAACTTCATAGTAAATGTTTTTACTATGTGGTTCAAAGTAAGAGTTAAAATTTAAATTTCTTGAGAGTAAAACCAATAGAAGATAATTTTATTGGCCCGAATTCGGGGGCCAAAAAAACCATCTCATACAAATGCAATAGCACAAACTCACACCAAAGTAAATATATCCCACAATGTTATTCTTTAGTCAGTATTCTGGACCATACCTTCCGACGGATAGATAGATGGATAAGTCTTTAATAAATTCTTAGTACAAATGTGAGTGCTTCTAATTTAGAAAACTGGTAGGCTACGAGTTTTATAAATTAACAAGCGAGTACTTTAAAGGAATGGAACATGTTTCTTATTTGTAAAGTAGGGTAGAGTTTAGGGTCTCTCCATATTTCGACGGCTCCCACGTAAATCATCGAAACTAAAAAATGACGATTTTTAACCCGCGACACAAAAATGACGGGGTGTTATACCGATGCCGGCCACGAGCTTGCTGCTTTCAGAGGAAGCTTCTCTATCTCTCTCTCTCTCTCTTCTCTCTTCTTCTCCTGGAAATCTTCTCCGCAAGTAGACGCAGAGGAAGCTTAATGTGACAAGTGTAAATTGAAAATTAAAAAACACCCCTTACATGTGAAACTAAAAAAATATGTAATTCGCCATTTTGTGGTGGCGGCCATCTTGGATTTGAATTATCATAATGAAAAACATGAAAAAATATGAATTGTGGTGGCGGCCATCTTGGACCAGTAAACTGAAAGCAATTTTCATCAAATATTTCAACAATAAAAAACAAAATCAAAATTGGTTCATCCATTCGGGAGCTACCATGCCAGTGCCACAGACAGACACATCAAACTTATAACACTCCGTCGATTTTGCTTCGGGGGTTAAAAACAAAATATAATAGGCATCTTCTAGGCAAGCGCGCACCATCTTAGGCTGCATCTTCACTTACCATCAGGTGAGATCGCAGTCAAGCGCTAGTCTATATATTAAAAAAAATGCATAGGTGCATTGCACTCTAGCTCAGTAAGAGACTGGGATAAAGAGTAGAGCGCGTCATTGAATCTATCTATTATAATAATCGTCTATAATGTGGGGGAGAGGTAGGCAGGTTCCCCTTCGATAAATGTGGGTAGACCCTAATACAGCAATCTAAGTAAGTATCTCTTCAAGCGTACGTTTTCGGAAATAACACTAAAATCCTACGCGTAAGGAACTCTTTCAAGGCTTCCGGAGGCAGGCTTGTATTCATAACGAGAGAGCGAGAGTCGAGACAAATGCACGCAGAGTAGAACATTCAATTTAAATAGAAAGATTGAACGTTTGGGAATGAGTGGGATTATGAAAGTATTAGGTATTTAAATACTTTTACTTCAACGATTTTACTGTCACAATTTAATAAGCAGATTTAAGTGATAAGATGTGAGATTTTCTGAAAATGATTGCTACAATCTCCTCTGATTGACTGATACCATCGGCATAGATACATAGATAAGAACATGAACACAAAACTTATAAATCACGCTACGATATCGTTACCTAATTAATTATTCACTAAATCAACTATAATTTTTTATTACTTACTTGTATATAGGTATTGTTGGCTTTTCAATTCAAATGCAGTTGCAATTTTCGTCCTAATAGGTAATAATTATTTATCATCGTAGAGGATAAAATATATTTTTCAAAAATATTTCCTTCATTTATTTCTACATACATATTAGACTAGGTACCTACTAGATTTTTTTATACTCTTTGCCTATAAATTATAAAATATACCTGCAATAAAAAATATACACATTAGAGTATAGGTAGGTACCAACTAGATGTCTTTATAATCTTTACCAACGCTGTGAATAAAAAATATACTTAGTGCATTAGCAATTCTGCTTTATCCGCGAAATTTTGCAAGAAACGGAACTTTGTTAAAGTTCGACCAAAAATTTCAAACTGTTTTAACAAGAGATTAAAGTAGCTGGTGTAATTCGAAAGATATTCTCTTTTTGCTCTTTTAGTTTTACATCATTCTCGCCAGTCGCCTGTTTTCTCAGATATGAACACGATAAATCAGCGGTGGCCTCGTGCAAGGATTAAATCTTATGCCTAATATTATATTATAGGTACTTATACCTAATAATATAATTAATTGGTATTTGCTAAAACGCTTGTTATATATGTATTATACATCAGGTAGGTATGTCGTTTCTGTTGAATTTTAGATTTTGAACGCTTTATACTTAGTTTTTTAATCTTAAATATTTAAAAAGGGTTGTCCCAATAATCCTTATCGATGTTATACTTGTATATTATCTCTATTAAATAACTGGTGAAGATTGCAGAGGCTTTACTTACATCCTATTTTTTTATCTTCTGTAAAATTGAGAAAATGTAAATACGTTCATCTGACTCTTACACGTCAAAATCTACCACTACACAACTGGAGCAGATTATACTCATGACTAATGCCAGTATAGTTAAACATATCTGCATTTAGTCGTGTACTGAAATAACGAACGTATCGCGCCTGACGTAATTGTGTCGGCAATGTAAGGAGACACACGGTTTAATATTAAAATTTATATAGTCTTAAGAGAGATTCCCTGACCTAATTTAGGATGATCCTTGGAAACGGCCGTTTATATGGGTAGGTCTGTAGTCTGTACCTATTAACTTGTCTCCGTGGTTAATTCAGTGGCCGTTATGTGGAAAGGTTCCTCATCCATCCGGCCTTGTCATAGTCCCATCTCATATCTACAGGAACATAAAATCCCGCCTGCCAATATTAGGTACATAACCTTACCCTTTTGGGTATAAGGACCTAATTCCGGTTCATTCCATTCCATTAATATACTTACAAGAAGGGCTGGCTCATTTTTTGCGCAACGGATCAGCCTGACTGTCCAGAACGGCAGTGCGCCCAGTATTCTTGGCACCATTTCACGCGGGCATGATTTGTATAGTAATTAGATTAGTTTGGCTATAAGTTTTATTGTAACATTTTAATTTAAAAAAACTTATAAGATATCTCATAAAATATCTAATTATTGAAAATATCCGTAAAATAGAAGTGTTTACACCTGCCTGAAATACCTATGCAGACTTAAAACCTTCAAAATTCTATAATCATTAGACCCATAGATTATACCGTACGCTTGTATATTTTTACGACAAAGCAATGTCCGTAAAATATATGTATTTTCACCTGCCTGCAGGTTAGCATGGGCATTGGGCAGGAGACAAAATTATTATCACCGATTTTGTCCACTGACAAGAGATAAAATTATCTTTTCCCTGTGCTAAAGCATGGCAACAGGGGAAAGGAGAAGTACACATTCTTAAAAGTATCTATATCCACAGTGGATATTATTTCCACCGTTTTGCCCATGCTCGACTGGTGGATAAAAGTTAAAACTGAGCGAGGGGATAAACATTTTATCCTTTCCCCATGGATAAAATGTCCCCTGCCCATGCTCACGCTACTGAAATACCTATACCTACGCAGACTTAAAACCTTTAAAATTCTATAAGCATACGCTTGTACATTTTACGACAAAGCAAACTATGGCATTGTGGGACTGTCATGATCATAAATAGCTTTTCCACAAAAAAAAAAAATAGGTTTGTAATTATGGATGAGAACTATTATCTCGTACATTTTTTGACGAACGATACCGAAGTGTGTATTCGTGTTTGAATATCATTAGTCACACCAACGTCTATATAAATTATTTTATCAAATGTTTATTTGTTTTAATAAAAGTTTGTGCAAAACAGACTCAAAGCAACTGATTAAAACAATAGGACGGCCATAAATCCTCATAAAGCAAATGAGTCAGCGAGGTTAACGTTTCTTGAAATAAGTAAATGGGTACATGCGCCGGCGCACGTCTGTCGCCTACGCTACGTGTTTCATTGGCCGTCTTTATTGTGCGACCCCGATTAAAGGATTCAAGAAACTGCGAAGTGCGGTTTGAGATAAAATGTCCACTAAGTATTCGATACCAATAGGTAGGTATATTGGTGCTATTTCAATTATTATTATTACTAGTAGATGCCCGCAACTTCGTTCGCGTGGATTAAGGGTTTGTAATTCCCGCGGGAACACTCTTATTTTCCGGGATAAAAAGTAGCCTATGTGTTATTCCACACTCTAATCTATCTCTTTGGCAAATTTCAGCCAAATCGATTTGGTAGTTTTTACGTGAAAGAGTAGCAAACATCCATCCATCCATCCATGCATCCATCAATCCATCCATCTATCCATACTTACAAACTTTCGCGTTTATAATATTAGTAGGATTCCGATATTCATGTGCTGACACGTCTCAAAGGTGTGTGAAATCTGTGCATTGGACCATTGGACTAGCGTGGTGAAGAATGGCCTATACTTTTAACCTTTCTCTGACTGAAGAGAAGAGTATTGAGAGGTTGATGGGTTGATGATGATTGATGATAAACTTGATGACGATGATGATGATAAACTTGATGATGCACGTCAGTAAAATTTTAGAATAAAGAAAGTTTTTAAATAATAACTAACTTAACGATTTCATTTTGTCGAACCATTAGGTATTTATTTAATGTTTCTACTCAGTCTCATCCCTTGGAAATATGGTGTAATTTTTTGTCTGTTTCTTTTTCGGATAGTTGAAACTTGATCTTGAACTTGAGCTGTAAAAATCAAACCTGCGTCAAAAGATTTACCACACATGAGTAAAGAACGACTTTACTCATGTGCCGTTTAACCTCTCAAATATGGTTGAGCGAAGCAATGGCTGGATCATGCGTCATGCTCGTGAACGGGTGCCACCAACGGGAATGGGTCTGCTTTCTGTCTACCTTGAAACTTCATTGTGGAAGCACTGTATACATAGCATAGTTTTATTACCTATTGTAAAATTTTTTTTTTTAAAAGAGCAACCGCCGAGTTTATTGCTGGCTCTTCTCGGTAGGAACGGCATTCCGAACCTGTGATAGATTCATCGACGATTCAAAAGCACTTGTAAGTTTACTTGTTAAAAAATATTTCTATTCTATTCTTGTACAATGTGCATCAAACTGCACAGGCACGATTAAATAGTCACACCAAGTAGTTGTACCAACACCCATAAATCAAAACTCCCCTGTGCCGACATGTTGGTCAATGACCGAACCTATAGCGTATGAGCGACGGCCTATCGCCTACATGCGGTTTCTCACGTCGACCCGGCAGTCCCATTCATCAATGCACTATGCATCTGTTCATAGAAAGTGAAGTTAAAAATATTTGGGAGTGCGAACGTGACTCGCAACACGCGTCACGTTATTGTACCAAGTGAAGGTATTCACTTGCCTTTGGCCGTAAAATTACCGGAAAGGACCGTGTTTATTTAGGAACTTTTCAGATACATAAGTTAGAAGTACCTACTACCTACCTGAGAAAGGTAACTTGTAAGTAATAAGAAAGGAGCATCGAATGTTACACTCGGAAGTTTAATAAATAGCTACATAATTTTAATATTTAGCAATCCTACTAGATGGACGGACGATCTCAAGATTCTCAACTGAATATCTGGTTGCCATTGGATACAAGCGACATAAGAGCGTGTTCTGTGGTGATCCAGTCAAGAGACCAATGTTTTTTATTTATAAAAATAATATTAGCCAAGATGAACTCGACTAATATTCTCTCCCCTCCCTCCTCCCTCTCCCCTCTAAATAATCAGAAAGCTCGTGTTAGGAGTGGGTACGACAATAATGCAACGGGTGGGGTTCGAACCTGCGATCTTTCAGTTTTCAGTCCGCACCTTTAACCGTTGGGCTATTGCGTCTTCAATTCGACCTATGTCCAGCTCCAGCGTTAGACATGACTATAAAGATATTATTTCAATGAGTACACACAATAATTGTTATTGTTTGAGATTGTTTATAATAATATAAATATTAAATATTATCTTGTTTGCGCGGAGGCGTCGTTATATTTACAGATTATTATATTATGCAAATATTAACCATCAATATTAACAAACATTCTTTGTCAAAGTTAAATACAACGTAAATTATAAATTAATAACTCTCCATACACTGTAATTAGTTATAACAACATAGGTAATCTATAAGAAATACTTATACTTAAATCTTTTAAATAAATTGAATTCCTGTAAGTAGGTAATAAATTCAAAATCATTTATTAACCCACTTCCAAAAAGGAGGAGGTTATATAGGCCAACGACAGGTCGAGACTCTACCACCGGCACCGGGTCGGAAAGCTGTACTGGTAGCATGGGCAGGAGATAAAAGTTTTATCCCCCGATTTTATCCACTGACAGGGGATAAAATTATCTTTTCCCTATGCTAAAGCATGGCGACAGAGGAGAAGGCGATGTATATTTATATAAGTATATCCACTGAGTGTTATTTCCACCGCTGCACAGTGATTCGCCTAGAACAAGCTAGGTGGACAAAACTCAATTCAAAGAATGAGTTAATTGATGGTCACATATCACTAGTGACAACCCAGGGACCACTAATCCAGGTAAGAATTAAAGCACACATTCCATAACGATGAGTTATATGGAGTTAAAGTCAGGTGACAAGGTAATTACATTTACGTAAACAATTTAGTTGCAATTGTGCACTGCTTTCGACAACCCATAAAAAATTTGTGCTCAACATTACAAGTATTTGCTGTGATGTATTTTACTTTAGAGGGTATGTCTTTTCTTATTTTACTTCAAATAGATGGTAATAATAGATAATGTGTGGTCTAAGAACTTTTGAACATACAGTCCAAAAAATGACGACTTTTTTCAAATATCTTTACTTCCAAGGAATGTAACTTTTTTTATCCAGAGATATCCAGTCTACTTTTTTTATATTATATAGCTATTACTCTTAACTTTAATATAACAAATATTTGATTACTACAACGAATCCATTTCCTTTTAATTAATTTTTTACAGAACACGTGCATTCTGTTTCGAAAATGAAATTTTTCGAAGAGTGGCGAAAACATGTCAAATGCTTGTCTAATGAGTTTTATTACGCAAAAATTTTCTATTGATAATATGACTCTTAACTCATAGAAGAGTATTCAGTTACAAATAGTAAGTATTTCAGCAAAATTAGCTGAAAAGTGGGCTTCATCAAAAATGGTAGTGGATCGTTTTTTTCTCAAAAATAAAAGCTGATGCGAGGGGGCATACATAAAGTTTAAAGTTTGCATACAAGACTCGTACTTCAAAACAAAAAAACGCAGGGTTGACGATTTAGTGTAATCGTGCAGTGCTAGTGAGTTAACCACAGCTGCAGAAGTTGCACATCGTTTGTCAAGTCACAGAAACATTGCTTTTTTAATAAGAAGTTCTAAATCTTTGGAAAAAATTAAATCTGGTGCTGATGTTTGTATTGGTAGGCTACTATCTAGTGACAAGGCATTAGCCTATTATGTAGATGCTAAGTGCACCAGTCACTCCTATAAACAGACGCGAAAGTGGTCATTGAAGGCGGGACATTAAGTTTTTCCATCTTTTCATAGTGTCCGTAAGTCTAAAAAATCATGCTATCCTTCTGAGGAAGACATTTCTGTGACTGAAACGCACGCTGATATTATGCTTGCCTGTTACTGTACACAGAATCCTTGTACATAGTACAGAGATTATCAAAACTTCCATAGTTCCAATTGAGCAGCTCTCAGAAGAGTCTTAGGAGGCTCGAAACAAATACTGTCGTAGATTTCGTGAGCACCACGCTAGAAAACAGTCACGTAGGTATTTCTACGAATACAGACTTGTTGAATATGCTCTTGATAACGTTCGATCCTACAATAAACTCACTCAGAGAATTGCCGAGAAAGAAGACTGAGCAATTACCGGTAGAAGTCCTGAATTTGATTGTCCCTCCTTCAATACCAATACACCAGGTAACAGATTAAAATGGTTACCTGGCCAGGTATTACCTTTATTACCTGGTGTATTTGTGATTCGTCTGATCGTCAAGTGATGAGTCTTCTGGTGAGGGTTATTTAAGTAAAGTATTTATTAATATTAACGTAGTTATAAATTTTTATAGAATTGATAGGTATTCTTTTTGAGTTGTTGACATTATATATTTAAGTTTTGTTTAACATAAATTAGTTTTAAGTGTTTTTAACTGGTATTTTATGTTGTCTTGTATTTTCTTCTTGAACTTTTGTAACGATATTACTGATTTTAACATATTTTTTTCATTTATATATACACATTTTTTATTTCCAATTTGACTTTTTATTTAAAAAAATCCCTGAAGGCTTTAAATAATTAATTATTGGTAATTTATACAGTTTTACAACAAAATATCATAGTTCTTAGCTATAAAAATTAGAATGCACAAAAAAATGTTTTTGTCCACCAAGCTTGTTCTAGGCGATTCACTGTGCGCTGTGCCCATGCTTGACGGGTGGATAAAGCTAAGCGAGGGGATAAACGTTTTATCCTTTTCCCGGGGATAAAATTTCTCATGGCACAGAAAATCTTAAAATAATTTGAATCCCCAAATGAAGACCTCATTCAAATGTCGGATGGTCTTCAGATTCAGAATAATTTTATTATCTACTTTTTACTAAATATATAATTTTATTATAGAACCGTTTTTTATAAATTCAAGAATTTGCTATGTACATAATATTATGCGGCCGCAATTACACCTGTAAGTTTGATTCACGTAAGTCACTTACATGATTATGTAACTTACAAAATGTGTTTACATTGCATAATAAACGATATAATCCTTACTGTTTAGTAAGGATTATATCGTTTATTATGTTAGTTATGTAAGTCACTTAGGTAAATACTTACAAGTGTAATTGTGGCCTAATGTGGTATAAGGGTAATGTAATTGTTTTAAAAAACCATAGATTACACTAAAATGTGTATCTTTGGATTTTGGATAAATCAAACTCAAAATGTATCGTATCTAGGGATTAGAAAAAGTCTTTTCTATCGACAAAGTAGGTTGTAAAATTAAGTCTTCGCATTCATCGCAAAATTCGAATTTTTCTTAAATATTATAGTCGTAGGTCTTAGAAGCGCTAAAAAAAGACGTGTGGCACTCGGGGACTGCTGCAGTAAAGCTATTGCATAGCATTTTTTAACAACGCCATCTAGCGGTGAGAGGAGTTCCGTGTCAGGTTATTTTCGTTACGGAATTTCTGGATTCGGTCTCCACGCTCAAGGCCCGCGATAGAAGCTATGCAATGGCTTAAAATATTATATTCTGCCATTTGGAGTCCTCTGTCCTGAAGTGAGGGCACCTCCCAAATAATTGACAATCCCTAACCCTTTTTCTTAATTGGGAAAAGAACAAATAAAAGATGGCAAAGGATTTAAGAGAAAAAGGATAGATAATGACCTGAATAGTTTTTATACGTAGGTTTTAATTTTAGTTTTTTAAAATTTTTGAAATATCTCGACGTCTTCTTTTTGAATATTTTAGTTTTATTTTAACAAATGATCTGCAGCGTTGTGGAACGAGGAATTTAGGTCTTGTACCCTTTCAAATTCTAATTAAAAGCTGCGCAGTTTTTATGTAAATTTCAGAATATTTACATACTTATCTAGGGGTTTCTTTGTAGTAACTAAAAAAATGTTTTCTTCACAACTTTACAATTCAAATGAAATACGCAATCCAAGAAACTGAAACCAAGTCTAAAAATTTGCCTAAAATGTACCTATATCTATTTTTTATGTACCTAGTTAGTCTTTTCCATACGCAGAAAGGTAATAGGTGTAAACAATGAATACAAAGTAGTAATATTATAAAAACTAGAGATAATAGGGTTGCGCGTTCTAAATGCGATAAGTCACGTCGTTTCTGACAAGTGAGCAATAATAATATTTTTACCTATTCTTGAGACACTATTATTTATTCACTAACTTGTGCCTTCGACTTTGCCCTTGGTTTTGAAAAATGAAACAGTATTTGAATTTATTAGCTACCAAGTGCAAAATCACACCAATCGGTCGAGCGCATTATTTCACGCATTGAGAAATAAATAGACAAACTATTATGTGCAATTTAAAAAAGAACAGTAGAAGTCTTTGGAAAATATAACTTAAGTTATATCGTTAAGGTTGGGGTATCAAGTATTAATGGACTGGTGGCCCCACACACCTCACAAGCAGGACATACGAGTCGTCTAAACTCGGAACGATGTAATTACATAAAAAGGCATAACCCTGAAGTGCAAAAATGTGTAAAGCTAAGAGTCAAGATGGTACCATCATCATATTATGTTGCTATCGTTAAATTGAAGATAGGCTGTCAGCCGGCGAAAATTGTTCCGGTGCTGCGCCATAGTTTTGTGGATAAAATTGGGGGGTAGGTACCTTCGTCCACGTAATAACGATTCTGCATAGCTATTATCGTATATTATCTATGGCTATTATCGCGTATTAACCCCCCGCTATTCTTTTACCAGATGTCGTCCGAAACAATTTTTGTTTGAAACTAATGTGTTCTACCTTTAACTCCAATATTGCTCCATATTATCCTTGAAAGCAATTCAAATGAAATCTAAATTGTAAACAAAGATTGGTACAAAGTTCGTTAAGTGATGTTACTAGGTTTATTTTACATCGATAAAATATTCTTAATATCACAACACTATTTTTTTCCTTTCCAAAAAGAAAAATAACAATAATCTAATTCCGTAAGCGTATTTTATTTTAATGTTTTATAATAAATTGTACCTACAAAGGTAAACCATAGATTATGTAAATTATCTAGATAAACCTATTTCCGCAATTATGTGACCCTGAACACTCACAAGTTAAGCACGTGTTTTCTCTATTTCATATTTTATTTACAAACGTATTCCAGTTTATCAATATATAACAAATACCAACGTAATTAGGTAAGTACCAATTTCAAACAAACAAACTGATTAACTTATAACTACCAAAATTATACTTAATTTTTCACCAAACCTTTTGAATTATGACAGCTTACTACTCATATAAAATTAAATAACTACTTAATAAATTAACTTTATTAACTAATCATACGTTAAATTTTAATTTCTTCAACCAACTGAACTATTTTTTCCTTTAGGTACGTTACATGCCTATATGCAGTCCTATTTTGAAAGGTAACGAATAACGACGCCTAATCTTCGGTTTACGCGTTTATTTTCAGATAACAATATTTCTCAGCAAAGTCACTCACACTACAAAAATACGTGCTATAAATAACTCGTAATCCAACCGGCATCCCCTTCCCAATCATCGATAACTTTAAGTTGTTTAATACTTATAGCCAACACTACTTTTGTACTCGCGGTATTGGGCGCACGCATTGAGTACCCGCGCGGGTGAACGCTAGCACCGGTCATCGTTAAATAACGTTACTGAATAAATTTAAAACTTTACTGAATAAAATAAACTTTACTGAATATAAAATAAAACTTTATTGAATAAAAAAAATCTAGGCAAAATGCTTAGGCCTTAGTGTAGTGTGAACTTTTGTGACTGTGCATTTGTGGATTAAACTTTGGTGAAAATGTCCAAAACAGTTTTGGCACGGCATTGCCTGTGAGTATTATCTTTAATTTTAAGTTAAAATGATCGACTCGATATGTATTAACTGTAAAAAATTATAAATGAAATGGATTAACAGTTTCGCGAATGACGGTCAATGGCCGTTATTTTTTACGGCTATCAACATGTTTTTTTGGAACACGAAAAAAGAAAAACTTTTTTTATTTGCAATTTTCAATAGTCCTGATTACTCAGCTAATATTTTTCGATCAATAGGTAGTTAGATAATTATATTAATGTTTTTATTGATCCAATTCGGGTAAGGCTTGAACCAGTATTTTTAATATTCTTATAATGAATATTTCCTTATAAATAATTACTTATAAATAATTAATTTTGGAAACAAAGTTTAACCTATTCCTTAGTTTACAAACAAGCCTAATATTGACTGACGCATGCGCAACCAGTTTTTTTTTGTGACCTTAAAATTAAAATTCGCACCATTCCGACTCGCTGTATAGACGCTCGTAGCTTGCAATAAAACCTCTATGTGAATAAATTAGCATTTTTATGTTTAGGACACGTGAGAATTTTTTTCTATTTGTACCTACGCGAATTCCTTTCGAAGTTAGCAACTCAAGTTGTTTGACGGCTATATTGTTCATTAAATGGTTTTAAAAGTTTTAACTTTATTCTAAAATTATTCTTGCAGGTGTTTTTTTTTATAATAATGAATATGATTTATAATGTTTGACACGTTTCTAAAATTACCCGCTTCCACTATTAAGTAAGGCAGATTAATCTATTCAAAATAAACTTTCTGAAATCTGAATTATTTTCTGATGATAGAAAATCTTCTATATGGATACCTACCTAATCAATTACCTATTTATAGATATTATTGAAAAAAGTTAAAGTAACGTAGATTATTACGTGAAGTAGTGGGTAAGTAGGAGTAGTAGGTACATAATTATTACCTACCCATGTTATATATTATGGGTACTACATAATAGTAGTCATAATTACCTATATAAATTATATTTCATGTAAAAATCTCAGGTAAAAAGTTAGATTGGAAAAAAACAAAGCATAATATTATATAAGTAAATTAATTTTGAGCCATTTCGAAGTGACTCAATAATATTATGAAAAAGATTACGTATAGGTAGATATGTAAGTTACCAAAACAAATTGTTCGGTCATTGAACCACCTTGGTAAGTAGGTAATTGTAGCCTGTAAAAACCGTATTATTTATAACGATCAAAAGCATCCTTACTATATATATTTATATTAATATTATAAAGGTGAAAGTGTGTTTGTTTGTTGGTTTATTGGTTTGTCCTTCAATTACGCCACAATAAAGCAACGGATCGACGTAATTTTTTGCATGGTTATTGTTGAGGACCCGCATAGACTACTTTTTATCCCGGATCAAATCAAAGAGTTCCCGCGAAATTTTAAAAACTAAATCCACACAGACGAAGTCGCGGACATTAACTAGTTTCAAATAAGTAAATTAATTTTTTCATTGCCAGCTGATACCCGCGACTTCGTTCAGTTTTTAAACTTATACAAAATCATAGACAAGTAGGTAAAGCTTTATCTAGTTCCAGAGAATCGACGTAGGTACAAGAGCAAGACGTTTTATGCATTGCATTTATAATAAAAGAAAAAAAAACGTTTAATTGTTATTACTATGTCCTTGAACTTGGTTGCTTTAGGGATCGTGTCGAGTTGGCATTCGTTACGGACCGCATTCTGCGCAGTATTCATTTTATAACAACAGCTCAAAGGAAATGAAACTGTATTGCGATGCACTTAAATGCAATTTAAAAGTTATTATTGCAAATTATCGCGACTCCAACGCTGGCGGGTCGCTTCCGAAATAAAAACAACTGCACCTAACTACCTACCTACGTACACAACACATACCTACCCAACACCTACATTGTCTTAACCTTGTTTGGTTTATTAAGTAGGTGCCTAAATCTGAAATATCCTGACAGAGTTTATTAAATTACTAGCTGATTCCCGCGACTTCGTCTGCGTGGAAAAAGTTTAGAGTGACTTGCGTGAGAAGTTATGTCCTCTATCTCCGATAATATTTAGATCTTCACCAAAATTGGAGAAAATATTTCTAATAGTAGGTGGGTAAGTACATCATTTATATTATAAAAAGAATTGTCAAATTCGGTTTATCTGCGGCTTCGCTCCCGCCAAGTAGGTAATCCTAAGTGGTAATGTCTATTATACAAAATTACCAATTTTGATTTTTTCGATTTTTCAACTTTTCTTTTGGGTTTTCCATATTTCTAATTTTGTGTAGGGTTTTGTAATGCCCGTCAGAATATGCGTAATTAGGTGAACTAGGTAAAATATCCTATGTGAGATATTATAAGTTTTTTTTTCAAGATTTTTGCTGTTGTATTGTCGCTGACAGATTTGGCGAAACTTTAAGGTTGTAGTCTTAGTATAAACCATAAAAATGTTGTTATAGTCTAGTTATAGTAGATATAATATAAAATGTTGTTGTAAATGTAAAGTTACTTAACAACAAAGTTAGGTACAGAACCAAGTGAAGTGACAAAAAATTAAGAAACGTAAAGAACTCGCAATAAAGTGGAAGTGGTTATGTTGCAATAAGGCAGTTGCTTAGTTAGCTTCTGTGTGACAAAATATCATGGCGAAAAAATCTAATCTAAATTCCAATACCGTCTTGCGAGACCTTAAGGCATCCTAAGCGCGTGTTGTAAATAAATAAACTGAATCATGAGCTATAAATAGACTGATATTATTGTACATTAGTCGCAGCCCGCAGGCAGGCAGCGGTACTTGAGTCCGAATGTCATAGTCATAAACTAGTAACACCATCATGTCTTCAGGTAAAGTGCAGAAATCCTTTCTGCAGAATGAGCATAGGCAGGAGACAAAAATTTTATCCCCGATTTTATCCACTGACAAGAGATATAATTATCTTCTCCCTATGCTAAAGCATGGCGACAGGGGAAAGGAGAAGTATATCCACTATGGATATTATTTCCACCGTTTTGCTCATGCTCGACGGGTGGATAAAACTGAGCGAGGGATAAGCATTTTATTATTTCCCCGTGGATAAAATGTCCCCTGCCCATGCTTACCCTACTGAAATACCTTTACCTATGCAGACTTCCAAATTCCATAAGTATATTCACTGTGGATATTATTTCCACAGTTTTGCCC
This sequence comes from Hipparchia semele, assembly GCA_933228805.2. Lineage (NCBI taxonomy): Eukaryota > Metazoa > Arthropoda > Insecta > Lepidoptera > Nymphalidae > Hipparchia > Hipparchia semele. The sequence goes on along the minus strand of OW121723.1, from coordinate 2,729,115 downwards.
ATGCCCGACGGGTGGATAAAACTGAGCGAGGGGATAAACATTTTATTTTTTCCCCGTGGATAAAATGTCTCCTGTCCATGCTTACCCTACTGAAATGTAGATTTGCCCTCACATAATTTAAAATAACCAAGGGTATAAATAATTATACGCTACCTATGAAAAACAACAGGTAAAAAGAAAGTCGAGATTATAATTAATGAATTTCTAAACGACAAGTAAGTCACGAAAGCAATCAGCTTTGCATAGCTGCTTAATTAATTATTATTGAATTTAATATATTTTTCAATTATATCGATAAATCTACTTACACTCTTTGTTTGTGGGAATTATAATTATTATTTTATTTTATTTCTCAGTAGAATCTGCTTTCCCAAACGGTGTGAGAGTCTTAATTTTGTAATAAAAGCCACAAGATTTAATAAAATCAGACGTGAAAGTTTTTAAAAATATATCAACTAATACAACCCACATTTTTCGAATTACTCGTAGATGAAGCTGGTAAAAAATGTATAACTTGTAATATAATTAGGTATTGCCATTTTGCAATTATATTTATTTTATTTCCTTTTTTCCAGACTCTCCCGCCCGTCCCGACGGCATCTGTCAACGTCAACAGCCCGCCGAGCGTCCACCTCGCCTCAAAGACGCAATGTGGCGGCGCCAGCTCATAGCGCAAGCTACAAGAAATTCACCGACATTCCCGGCCCCATCGCCTTGCCCATGATGCGCCACCATGCACATGTCTTGCCCAGGATAGGTAAGATAAGTCTACAGACTATACAATGTCGGTTGAGGAATATCCGACTGGATTGATGGCATGTCCGACTGTACTATGCAGTGCCCTACGGACTAAGACCTCCTCCCATCTCCGGATTCGTATTATTGGAAAATATTATGCACACATTTTTTAAATTTTATTGAAAATTAGCTGATGTTGCTGATTGAGGTTTCTTAGTTATCGCGGGAACCCTTATTTTCCGAGATAAAAAGTAGCTTATGTATTATTCCAAACTATACTCTATCTCTGTGCCAAATTCAGCATATTCGGTTCAGTCGTAGCGGCGTGACTGAGTGATAAACATCCATCCATCTATCCATACATTCCAACTTTCGCATTTACCTATAATATTAGTAAGATGAATACTTTCCTGTGAAATTTTAATGTTTTAAAGTATAAAATACCAATTTCGTCTTCAAAAGTTACCAAAAGAAAAATTAAGATGATTTGTTTTCTGGTAAGTAATACTTACTGTATATAGGTACTTGTTTTGAAATATACGTATAGAGATACCTACCCCAAATAAATAATATTTTATAGACAAAACTATAAATAACCGGCTTCTATACAAACGAAGAGAAAGTTGTCGCAACTTGCAGAGTTCTATTTATAACTGACTGGTTCTATCCACAAGACAATCTAGTCTTCCTATATAACCTGAACATCGCTACATCGCGTGAACTGATCAATTTGAACATTGATACAATTCGATTCTCCTTAAGAAAAAAAAAGAAGACAGTTGAGACTTCTCTTCCCACTGCATACCTACCTACTATCTATCACCAAGAAGTGAACTAGGGTAATTTTTATCCCCAAAATACATATAGGATATAGGTAGGGTCAGATGTCCAACAATGAAACAGTGGTACACAATAAAACACTGATATTTCTGAAATTCTGCGTTGCCAGTTCGTGCATTATATTGCGTTAGGACACTCTCGTGAACCCCCCGCCCTAGCCCAATTTGCATCGACGCCGCGTGCGAGAAGATGTGTAATGCGGAGCACTTTTGTTTTTTTTTTCGACAAAAAGTAAATATTTTTAGCATTCTTTATAGATTTTTTACTAAAGTATGGTTGAAAATTTCATAAATTTCATGATTAATTAGCATTACACACATTTTGTAGATTAATGTGCAATAAATTATATCTTAAAGTGTTACAATTTAGTGGGTAAAAAATTGAGATTAGTAAAAAAAACCTTAGATAGTTCACAATGAAACAGTTGTACAGTGAACACAATGAAACACTTTTTCAATGTGTATCATCTTGTTTTATTGTGTGAAAGTGCATAATATCATGTACTTTCCGGGCAAATTAATAATTTTTGTGGGTACAAATTCACAAATTAATTTTATTAACATTAAATTTTTTATAATACCAGTAATAGTACTGGTAACCTGAAGTGTCTGATTAAAGTTAATTATAAATAAATCCTTTTGTGATTATTAACTCAAGCATTTTTTTTTATTCACCTACTCCATAAATTACACAAAAGTCGAGACAATACTATTAATGTTTCATTGTTGAATTTGTGGTGTTTCATTGTGTACACCACTGTGGACACAATGAAACATTTCCCATTTTTTAGTTTATAATTTTTTGCCGATTGATGACACATTAATTAAAAAAATTGTAAATGAAATCTGATGCGGAATAAAATTACCTACACACCTGTAAAAAATTAGACTTCTATCTGTAAAAACAAAAGGTGCATGAGACTTTGAATTTTTTGTGTTTCATTGTTGGACATCTGACCCTACATGTACACTGCCTTTCCGCTGCGTAGATCTTGACGTTTGGCACTGATGCTGAGATTTATAGATCTGCTCTGGCTTAGCTCGGACTCAGGATAAGAGTTAATACGAGACACAAATATGCTCCGAAATAAATCTATTTCGTTTTATCTCTGTCTTGAGGCTGAGCAGGGTGAGAGACCTCAAAGAGTGTCCAAGAACTTTTAAAAAATGTTAATCCAAGCGGACGAATGTTGCGACATCAGCTAAACTACAATATGTAGATAGGTACATAGGTTTGCAATTTCTAAGCAAAAACATGTCTAGTCTGAAATAAGTACTTGTACAATGTTACTGGTTTCTCAATTGTATCTACTTACAGTAGATACAATTGAGAACAACAGACTAGCGTAACTACCTACTTAAGTAGGTAGTTACGCTAGTCTGTTGTAAACTGGTATAAAATCCTGCTTTAATTGCCTACCTTTAAATTATTATAGGTACCTACTCGCATGTACGTGAAAAAAACCAAAGCATCAAGATCTGAGCAAGTTTTTCGTTATTACTTTAGTCCACTGGAGGACTCCACTGTGTAACATCATAAACTAGACGATGCCCGCAACTTCATCCGCGTGGATTAAGTTTTTTTTAATTCCCGCGGGAACTGTTTAATTTTCTTGGATAAAATATAGCCCATGTGTTAATCCTGGGTATGAGCTATTTCCATTCCTTTCAGCCAAATCGGTTTATAAGTTGAAGTGTGAAGAAGAAGATAACAAACAACACACATACTCATACCTGGTGGTTTGTCCATCCATCGCGCAAGCAACAGACCATTAGAAAAGACAATGCGGACGAAGTCGCGGGCAAAAGCTACTAGGTAAAATGCCACGCTCCTGTTGTTCAATGTAATGTACGGCCGCTGTGAGCGGATGGGAGCGGCGTTCTGCCGATAAACAGGATTTGTTGCCTATCAGAAACGCAATTTAACTGTAGGTACGTACTAAAGGTACTTTGAAGCCTCAATAGCGCAACTGTTTAAGGTGCGGATTGAAAACTAAATGTTGAACATTTCATTTCATAACATCCCAACCACTATTGTCGTACGCATTCCTAACACAAGATTTTTAAGCTATTGCATAGTTTCTGTCGCGGGCCTTGCGCGGGAGACCGAATCCAGAAATTCCGTAGCGAAAATAACCTGACACGGGACTCGAGTCCCGCGGCTCGGTCTAGCGGCTCACCGTAGAGGATCCTCTACGGTGAGCCGCTAGATGGCGCATTTTTTATCAACGCCATCTAGCGGTTAGCCGCTAGATGGTTAAATTTGCGTTGATAAAAAATGCTATGCAATAGCTTTACCGCGGCAGTCCCCGAGTGCCACACGTCTTTTTTTTGGAGAGAGGGTAATCAAGGGAAGGAGAATAACCGGTCAAATGTGAGTCGCACTCGCATACGAAGGGTTCCGTACCAAAAAACGCTGAAAAAAGCACGTTTCTAGTAGGGCGTTTAATTTTTAATTTATTTTTTAACTCAGTCTTGAGTCTGAGTAGAGTAAGAATGCGGTCTATAGATTTCAGCCTTAGACCGGGTGCTTTGAACTTTTGATAAACATCTGATTGCGCGCGCATGACTTTACTGTTTCGAGTAAAATAATGTCATTCTTTTTTTTCAATTAAAATCAAATTGAGCTAAAAAAAATGCAAATCAAATCATGAACAGACCGATGAAAAATCCAACGCTGACCGATTCAGAAATCAGAATCATAATATTATGTTGAATCCCTTGTTTCAATTTTCGTTACCATGCCCCTTGCCTTGCACTCAATATAAGATTTGTTTGAATAAGTATGTACCTATGTATCTACTTAGGTATAGATAATAATTATGTTTTCAAAACGCTCCCCTAAAATGCATATTTTATAAGATTTACCGAAGAGAGCGGTATAATATATTAAGCTATTGCATAGCTTCTACCGCGGGCCTTGAGCGTGGAGACCGAATCCAGAAATTCCGTAACGAAAATAACCTGACACTCCACGGACACGGACTCCTCTCACCGTTAGATGGCGTTGATAAAAAATGCTATGCAATAGCTTTACCGCGGCAGTCCCCGAGTGCCACACGTCTTTTTTTATATATTATACCTACATACTTTTACTACTTTATGAATATTGAATAAGGTTACGATGTATTTTCTTGAAAGACATGATCCGTAAATCTACATAGATCAAGCGCTTACCGTCTGTATTCTATCTGAATGCGATTAGGTAGGTACTTACCTACAACACGACGCGACGTGATAAATTATCTCGCATTTTTATCGTTCATCCATTTCGCGAATGCACCCTTATCTAAAGACGTTCGGAAATAAGTATTTGATATGCTTAATACCTTCTTGTTATCTGTATTTACTGATGTCTACAATATGCTATCACAATTAACTAAATAGGCCTGTCAAACAATCATTTTTCTAACATAATTAGGTCACAATATACATAAAATAATTTTTTTTTTAAAAAGCGACTACAACTACAAAGTATAAAAATAATAATTTTAGTTAGCACACGATTGTTGAAGTCAGACGGACCGGGGGCGATTCAGACCTGTTCGATAACATACCGTGTCGATACGGTTAGATATCGATCTCGTATAAAAAATTTTGTCGTGTGATTCAGAGCGTTTGGTTTGAGGATACGATTCGGTATCAACTACGTTATCGACATCGACAAGATACATTCGATTACAAGAGCATTTACGAATTGAAAATATATGTTATCATACAGTAACAAACCGAATCGATCAATAAATAAGTTATCGGAAGGTCTGAATTGGGGGGTCTGAGTAGAAACGATGAAACCGATGCGCGGCGCTCGCACTCTGGTGACACATGAGGGACACGTTTGTTGAACTCGGGCGAGCATCGAGCCGTGTCTCTCATGTGTCATCAGAAGGGGGCGTTACCGTTACTGGTGAAAGTGAAAGTGATACCGTGATAATTTTTTTTTTTTAATTCTAACAGATACAAATACAACTTTCTGTAATTGATTGTCAACTTAATAGTCTCTGAATATAATGACTGTATCACGCAGATAGATAGATTCAAACTTTTACTACGGGACCCTAATCAAAATGATGCGCTTAATTTATTCCAACGTTCAAAAAAAGGCTCAATTCGGCCGGTATTTTGTTTTTTATCAGCTATTATGTAATACCTACCGCCAACACGTTACCACTGTATTTATTTATCACTCGATTTGGCATATTAATGTTTCGTGATATAAGGCTGCTTATACGCGGCCTAAACATTCACCATTGTTTGTTTTACCCATAAAGATAGAAAGTAATACTACATTTATGATTTTATCCATTATGCTACTGACTAGGTAGATAGTATGTGACGATACAGTCAAAAATGTAAGCATTAGGGTGAGCATGGACAGGAGAAAAAAATTTATACCCGATTTTATCCACTGACAAGAGATAAAATTATCTTCTCCCTATGCTAAAGCATGGCAACAAGAGAAAGGTGAAGTGTATTCATATAAGTATATCCTCTGTGGATATTATTTCCACCGTTTTGCCCATGCTCGAGGGTGGATAAAACTGAGCGAGGTGGCAAAAATTTTATCCTTTCCCCGTGGATAATAATATGTCCCCTGCCCATACTTACCCTACTGATATGCAGATGCAGATAGTCATCTGCAAGGTTAGCAAGGGCGGGAGACAACAATTTTATCCCCCGATTTACCCATTGACAAGAAATAAAATTACCTTCTCCCTATTGTAAAGCATGGCAACAGGGGGAAGAAGTATATCCGTACTTGACATTGTACTGTGGGTATTATTTACACCGTTTGTCGATACTCAACTGATGGATAAAACTGAACGAGGGGATAAACATTTTATCCTTTCCCCATGGATAAAATGTCCCATTGGCTCACTCGGCTGGTGTCACTCCGTACCCAATCTCTCGTGTATAGAAGGCCTGTGATCACGAGGCGGCCGCCTGGGACCTCATATTCTGCGAACGAACACGTGACTGTCGAGTGCTAGACAGTAGACACGCTCGAAATGATAAAGCCACTTTTTTATATTTGTTGTGTTGCGAGATCGATTCGCATACTTAATTTCAAAGCTATTCACGTTGTAACCTACTTACTACGTATAGGTATACAAAGTCTTGGAATAAAGGAAAATGTGTACTTTTTTATCCTGTCATTGACGGTTTAGTGCGCTATCATATTAGATCGCTAGCAGCGCCACAGTAGCGCGGCAGCAGCGCGGCAGCAGCGCGGCGGCAGCGCGGCAGCAGCGCGGCAATAGGAGATGCCTTCTCATTACAACTACAGTCGCGCGACGATATAATTTTTAGTATGGAAGTTAGTCGCTTCCGAGCAGCACGGCAGTATCTAGTGGTTGGTCTGGTGGGAGGCTTTAGCCGTGGCTAGTTACTACCCACCGTTAAAGTCGTGCCGCCAAGCGATCTAGCGTCCCGACACGATGGCATGTAGAAACCGATAAAGGGGTATGCGTTGAATCTACACTGCCATACCGGTTCCAAGTTAGCCCGCTACCATCTTAAACTGTATCATCACTTACCATCCACCAGTGAAACAGACTTAATCCCATTTAATGTCATTGAATTATTATGTAGGTATTAAATAACTCAATGGTTTACGTTAACTATGTTCTCTCACTCGATTGCTATTTCTGTTTACCCTCGAGCAAAACAAAAGTTTTGCAAAATACGTGACAAAACGTTTTAAATCCTTTAACTCTGATTAAATTGCAAGTGTCATTTAGGTCATTGTCGTCCTAAATATATGTTTAAAAACAAACATGTTTAAGTACTTTGTTAGTGTTGTTTTCGAGTGTCAAAGCATTTGAATGTCTAACTTTTTAATCGTGCGAGATATTTTCGTCCATGTTTCATGCTAAACAAGTTATCTGTTTGAGTGTGTAATTTGCGGAGGCGAGTTGTTCAAATTAAACTTTAATCCTAGCTTTGTACCTACCATATGTAGGTGCTTTATGTGATCATGTTTTCCAAATAATCGAAATATAAATTCTCTGGTGCGTACTATGGTCTTACAAGTGGGAGTTACACGGGTTCATTTCCCGGCAGGGTCAATTTATATTTTTTACCAATGGACGTCCACAACGATCGCCACAGTACACGAATCACGATGTTATGCCGCTTGTATTATTATCTATATTAATCACAAATCTCATAATTTCCAAAAATTTAAAGTCACTCGTATAAAAAAAAGCAAAATCTTACAGGTGTATAAAAATACTAGAATTAATAACTATTATTTATCAATGATTCTTATCTAAATGCACTAAATAAACACCGATTATATTATTACCATAGAAAATATTGATAAACCTTTGTAACTTAAAAAAAAAACTTAGAATGCATTTTCAAAATACTTGTGTCTAGGAATTAGTCTTTTTATTATTAGGAGTCCCCATTTTTTGTTTTTTCATATTAGTCTTAAGTTCTCTATAAGTGAGCAAAATGTTCTTTGGAGAATAAGTTCTTTAAACCTAAACCAAAACCTGACATTTCGTTAGTTCAAGTTTTTTGAACGTACACTGTACCTACTATGTGTTGAATGTACACTGCCATACCCCTTCCAAGTTAGCCCGCTACCATCTTAGACTGCATCGTGACTTACCATCAGGTGAAAAAAAAAATCTGTTTCTCGTATTTATGTTCGTATTTCTCCCGCAGGTAGTTTCCACCACACCGTGGGGCTGGGTCTGCTGGAGGGGCTGCGCGATCGATACGGCGAGCTGGTGCGCCTCGCCAAAGCCTCCAGGTCTCGACCAGCGCTTTACGTCTTCGATCCTGAGCTTATGAGAGAAGTGAGTAAGAGTAGTTACATATTTTATATTGCTTAGATAATACACCTTTATGTTGCACCATACTACCCTCACACATCATTTCACTCCTATCACCAATGGTTGCCTGGTAGAGATTGCTTTGTAGCAATAAGGCCGCCTTTGCATGCGTAGTTTTAAGTTTTATTTATTTTTGTTTCTTTCTTGTGTGCAATAAAGTTTTTATCTATCTATCTATTTTTTTTTAAATAAGAATATTAGCCAACATGAAGTTGACTAATATCCTTCTATCCCCTCCAAATAAGCGGAAAGCTTGTGTTAGGAGTGGGTGCGACAATAATACAACGGGTGGGATTCGAACCTGCAACCGTACAGCTTTCAGTCCGCACCTTTAACCGTTGGACTATTTGAGGCTGATTTTAAATGACATTATTCAAACAACTCAAATGCTGTAAAGTACTGTAGAGTCTGTTTAAAAAGAGAATCGTCGTGGTAAAAAAGGGAACTAACGCTATTTATTGCGCTATTGTATTAAACAAAAAAAGAATCATCAAAATCGAACGGACTCTGCGAAAAGTTATTTATGCGTGGTCGGTCATACATTAAAAAAAAAAAAATATGTACGCGACGAATTGACGGTTCTCTTTTTGAATAGACTTTAGGAATTATTTTATTTTTCCTGAACTAAACAATAAATTAAAAGGTAAACAATAATAGTACATTGTTACCTTAGGGATGAAAGTAACTTATTTAGTCCCGAGACGGGGTTTGGCGCCCGAGCGTAGCGAGGGGGCCTATAGTTCGAGGGACTAAATAAGTCTTTATCCCGAGGTAAACACTGTGCTTTTCATTACGAATATAAGGAAAGTCAAAATAAAAATAGAAATTAGCTAAAGAAAATTGAGTGAACTTTACCGCCTTTTTTTTTTTCTTTGGCCTAGCCGGCGGGCTATGCATTTAGCTTTTTAATAGTCAAGTATTGTCTATGATTGTCTATGAATGTCTATGAATCAGTTGTCTTTACTTTATGAATAAAGTCTATCTTTCTTCTTGTCTATGGATGCACTCGGGTATGTCGTGTTTCATTTGAATTCCAATAAAAATGTGACAACTAGTTTTTTTTAATTATTTGACAGCTGTCAGTTGAAAACGATTCTCCCTAGGGCTGAAAAGTATTACTTTCAACCCGCTTCTCAGGCAACTTCAGACCTACTTTCCGTGTATGAGTAATGAAAAATAGTTTCTCGCAGCTAAACAAACAAACCTCAAAATGCTCACTTTCAATGAAAAATCATAAATCTAGATTATTCTGTAAGTTAATAAATAACGGTACTTTCTAGTTGTTAGTAAATCTAAATGACATTGTGTGTCGATAACCCTTGCGGTTATTATCATAAGAGGTCAATGACTTAGGTATAACATAGAAATGCATACTAATAATATTGTTTTCAAACCATACAATAACATTTTCATCATTGATTAATGGAAATATGTAATTATGAATAAATAAAATCGACCAAGTGCGAGTTGGCCTTGCGCACAAAAGGTTCCGTACTATCACTCAATATAAATTATTTATTTACAAGATAAATCCGGCACGCTTCGCTGTGGCTCAATCTATCTGATAATTAGGTTGCTTAATTTTCAAGTTTCTTATATCCGATATTATTTGATTCGATCGAGGTAACAATTACAACAGGTAACATTCAATTCATAGGAAAGTACGGTGGCTTAATAATTGAGTCCCGTTGGGTATCCTATGGCCAAGGAACCCTAAAAATTAATTACGTAAATAATAAAATATCACAATTTAATAATAATTCTCCAAATCACTTAGTCCCACTTTAAAAACTACTTTTTGTAAGTATGTATTTACAATTTTCGATACGAATATGGAGGTCATACATAGTTGGCAAACTCTGTCAATTAGAGCTTATCAAATAAACAAACATGTACCCAATTTGTACAGTTTGAGAGTATATTTATAAAAAAAGTTGGTATTTTTCTTCGTTATACTCTTGAAAGAGCAGTTTTGATTATCTTGAAGTGAAGTTTTTAGGACAGGTAATTCGTCTCACGGACAGTTACCGTTTTTTTCTTCGACGTAGCACTCACAATCCACAGATTTAATTTAGGCGAACATTAGCCAAGCTGAAGTTGACTAATATCCTCCTAACTCCTCCAAATAAGCGGAAAGCCTGTGCTAGGAGTGGGTAAGACAATAGTTCAACGTGTGGGATTCGAACCTGCGACCTTTCAGTTTTCAGTCCGCACCTTTAACCGTTGGGCTATTGAGGATTTAAATGTGCATAAACCTAACTTATCTGGACCATATAAACATAGTATGATCTAGACCAACATTATGTTGCTATCTCTCACGCACTGACGTAATGAAAGGGCATGTTTGCTGAGCTCTGCGATTAAAAGTTGTAAAACTTATCTTCTTGTAGCATTTGTTTGGCAAAACTAAGATTAAGACTAAATTCAGTATTCACGAATGCAATAAATGATATATGACAAGTACTTGAGATAATACAAATAAGTATGTTACGATCTTATCGTACCTATGCATTACAATAGGTATTGTTGGTCTTTTTTTTTGTGATTTCGCGAATTCATTGTTTATTGTCTAGACAGATTAATTATCATATCTGGCACCTGTTGTTAAAAATCTATTGTTGGTGTACCTAATTTGATAAACCTAAAATTAGTTTAAAATTTAAAATTACTCGTACCTATATCTAATACCATTCCCATTTAATATTCGCACCGCACGCAGAAGATAGTTACTAATTTGTTCTGTTTATTATAAATAATTCAGGTAGTTCGTATTTTGCAGGCATACTTGGTTGACTCTAGCATCCTCCACTCACACCGTATGTTTCTGTCAGCACGAATAAGATATTTTCCTCGCGTAAGCGCGCATAAGTTTTATAAGTAAACACTTCCACGTCTACTTTCCTCATTTTTTTGATAGAAACAACTCTGCGAATAACTGATGTTCATCTCTATAACATATATTTATTACATTCCTACAAAGGGACCTTGTGCACTACATGGACCACATCTAGTGGCCGTAAGTATCGTAACCCGATAGGTACGCATCGTGCATTTGGCCGCCACGACCAACTGTAACTAGTTAGTCGTCATCACCAAACTGGGTGAACTTTGATCGTTTGCTTTTGTTATTGTATTTATTTTTTGAGTACTTCAGCGACCAAAATTACGACCACGACGACAGAAAGACCAGCCGTGTTAGTGACTGTGTAATGCACGAGATCCCTTAAATCCCTTAAAAATTAAATAAATGCCAAATAGATATACTCCAAGAGAACTCACTTCGTGGATATACAGGCCTATTTTAGCAGTACCAAATAAATTTTAACCAACGAAATTGACAGTTGACATTTATTCGTCGGTGAAAGTTTCTTGGGCATGGTAAATTGACCCTTAATCTTTGCCCTGATGGTGCCCTGATGAGCTTTTCAAGCTTTTTATAATGTTTGTTACACTGCGGTGTAGAGGGTGGCTGGGAGTAATCTCTCGTATCGTAATTGTGGAGCTATCTGTGTGATTCATGCGCCATTGTTCGCGCCACAACTGTATTTTGTAGCTTTTGACACCGCGATAGCTTTGTAACAAAGTATAATTCTGTTTAAAAAATATATATTTTATGCGCTCCTTTATCAAAACTCATCTAATTTTAATACAAAATACAATCTAGTAGCTACAAAAACTGTCAAATCGGCAGACGTTTGCAATTTTTTCAGTCCTTTGTTCAAATATTATGTAGTTTGTCTGATCTGTTAATTCTTTATTGTAATAAAGGAGGCAGATATTTTTTATGTTTTTATCTTTTAAGTAGTGGGTAAATTAAAAAATAATGATGCAGTACGTAACAAGGTACTTACCTATTGTATAAATTGCTTGGTTATGTAATTAATTATTTTACGTGTTTTATATTTTGTTCTCAGGTGTACGACAGCAACCTAACCGAATTACCGCAGTGGCTGAAATCACCCTTGGCTGAGCAAAGGCAGAATGCAGGCAACCAATGCCCCATGCACAAGTGAGTAAAGACATCATTATCACCTCATCACCAAGCCTTCAATGGCTCACTAGTGGTTTAGAATTCCGTAACAATGGCATGTAACAACCGATTAGGGGTATTAGTTTAATTAAAACAGCCTTTCCAAGTTAGCTCACTACCATCTTAGACTGCGGCTCGCTTGTTTCAAACCGTTTGTTATCGTTACATACATTAGTTAAAATGGTTTTCTTTGACACTTTGTTCTGTGACGCAATGTTTAACGGTTACGTGTCTATTAAAACTTGCTGAAGCAACCCTATCTGCATCATCAGTCGTCACTTACCATTCGTAGTCAGGCTTTTAGTCAGGGGTTATCTAGTCATCGAATAAAATTAAAACCTCTTATGGAAAATAAATTAAAAAATACCGTCAAAGACGTGCCGCCAAGCGATTCAGCGTTCCGGCACAATGCCGTGTAGAAACCGATTAGGGGTAGTACACTGCCATACCCGTTCCAAGTTAGCCCGCTAGCATCTTAGACTGCACCGTCTCTTACCATCAGGTGAGATTGCAGTCAAGGACTATCTTGTCATCAATAAAAAAAATACAGTATAAATACGGGGACGTTGTGATAATAGTAATGCAAGTTGTATCTCCTGCTTGGAATATTCGCATAGCTTAGCCGAGTTATGCTCGTTGCTCTATACATATTCATAGAATGCATGTACCTGTGTATGGATGGGCAATTAATAACAATTACGCTGTTCCAGCGACGAGATCAAGGCCATTTGGCCGGCGATGAGGACTCTGCTCCAAGATGGCGCACTACTCGCAAATTACGATCGAGCGTTTGACGATATCGCCTCTGACGTCACACGGAGGTATGTACAGAATACAAAAAGTACCTTCAAAAACCAACATTATTAAGGGATTGTAAAATGCCTTGTAAAGTAATTTATTGGAATACTTCCTTCTAAGAAATGCTTTTTATTCATTTGTAAGTTATAGTATAAGTGGAACAAGTCTCTCTTTGCCTTATATATAGCGGATACACAGGGTTCAAATTCAAAACAGCGATCACAGAAGAAAAATAGTTCAAAACTTCAATTTGGATGAACGTCTGTTCAGACAGTTCAAATGGCATGCGATTTAATGGCGACGTGTGAACCCGCTATTAGGGTCTTCGCGCACTATGCGTTTGCGACCACAGTGGCTCAGTGTATATAGGAAGGGCGAGATTGTAGCAACGCAGTGTGTGGTGTCGCAATAACAGCACACTATGGCTGAAATCTACAGACCACACCCTCACTCTGCTCGTACTCAAGACAGAGATAAAACGAGATAGATTTATGTCGGAGCATACTTGTGTCTCGTTTTAACTCTTATCCTGAGTCCGAGCTAAGCCAGAGCACGTTCTATAGATAACATATGAGTCAGCGTAATATTCTTGCTTATTTTGCTTGATCTAGGCTTAACGAGCTTCGTCACGCAGAAAATGCCCTGAACGAAGAGGTGGAGACGGAGGTGTACAGGTGGGCGATGGAGACGATTGGCGTCTTGATGTTCGGCATCCGACTGGGCTGCTTGGATGGCGCTGTGCACGTACCTACCGAAGACAATAGGTAAGCACCACAGGACATTTTTTTTTTCTTTAATAGAGAATATTAAGCTGAAGTTGACTAATATCCTCCTATCCCCTCCAAATAAGCGGAAAGCTTGTGCTTGGAGTGCGTACGACAATAGTGCAAGGGGTGGGATTCGAACCTGCGACTTTTCACTTTTGAGTCTTATCTTTAACCGTTGGGCTAACCGTATGTTTGATACACTTTAACGCAAAAATTACTGGACCGATTTGGCTGTGAAGATAGCGCATACAAAGGATTAAAACACAATTAAGCTACATGCTACATTTTTAACTTCTTAAAACTCCTTCGACTTCCAATAAAGGAGGGGGTTCTCAATAATTCGTCGATATCTTTTTTTTTATGTATGTTCCCCGATTACTCGAAGATGCCAGGACCGATTTAGAAAATTCTTTTCTTTTTTTCTAAAACTGCTCACATGAAGTGTGCAATATTTTTAAATACAGATAAGTACTAAAATTTAAAAATAAATTTTTGAGTATCAAAGTTCAGAAGTTAACCTAACGCTAACGAAATCCTAAGGGCCTACTTCACAAACGTTTAAACAGTATTTTACATAAAGTACATCATCTTGTTGCTAATAGTACTAACTTTAATAACTACCACGCCTTTGAGACACATTAGCAACTTGTATGATTAAAGTTTCTCTGGAGGAAATTACAATTTTGACAATGGGCATTTTGAAAATAGGGATTGTAAGTTCTTGCAAAGTACCCTCATAATTTTCATTTCAAACTGTTTTCGTGGCTTAGCAAAGGACTTAGAAAGTCCGCATATTTTATATTGTCAGAAATATTTGCATCAGACGGCATTCTTTACTAAGCCCGGTAGAGTGTAGACTATCAGAATTTTACTGGGCCATACGTCCAGACCTTTTGACAAAAAAAATATCTAGGTATGTCAAATATTCACCAAAAGACAGCTGTTTCAAATTTTAGATATCTGATAATTTTGTTACTGCAGTATACTTAAATAAAATTTATTAAAATTGCAGCAGATATAGCCAAGCTGAAGTTGACTAATATCCTCCCATTCCCTCTCAAAATTCCCTCTCTTCAAAGCTTGTGCTAGGAATGGGTAAGAACAATAGTGCAACGGGTGGGGTTCGAACCTGTGACCTGAACAATAAATAATATGCCTTTACAGCCTCTATAGCACAATTTGGAGAGGATAGGAGGATAGTAGTCAACTTCAGCTTGGCTAACATTCTTTATTAAAAAAAAAAGGTTTTTGCTTTATCCTTGTGAAAAAAAATGGTATTTTTAACATAATCTACGATTTATTACAGGAAACCAGAGAAAACGTCAATGGACGATCACATCCAAGACCTGTGCTCTCTCTCAAAACGATCCCTCGAAGGGTTGACTCCAGCCGAAAAATTCGTCCGATGCTCACTGGAAATTGCTAACGGGAGCTATCTAGTCCGAAGTGAAAACACCTTGAAACCTGATTCTCAATCCTTTAAGGACGCTTTAAAAGCATTTGACTGGCATTTTAGGTAAGTTCGGAAAAAGTTACAAAGATCATCATATAATATTATTAGTTTCAACCCTAAGCTTAGTGTTTATTAAATAGCAATACCTTATCGCATATTCATAAACAATATGTAAACATAAATAATCCAGTATTGGTATTCTCTGACGATATCGTTATAATGTCGATGAGGTCAATTGACTGAGTTGAAGATAGATAGATATAGATAAATAATGCTCTCATGCGAAAGTAGTTCATTGTAATTACACTGGGTGATGGTAAGGTGCCTATTTGATTCATTGATACCCCTCCAAAGTTCAACAATGATTCCAATGATTCGACCTTGATGACGATACACAAGATAGATAATAAGCTACATATTGTAACATTTTTGTTTTGAAAAGAGCAACTGCTGAGTTTCTTGCCGGCTCTTCTCAGCAGAATCAGCATTCCGAACCGATGGTAGATTCTCGACTTGTCATAAGAGCCACAAGTTGGCCTACATGAAATAAATAAGTTTGAGTTTGAAGAAGATAGATAGGTATAACTTAGATTATAAAAATTGATTTCTTTTCCAGCTTAACCGATCATTTCCTCATGAAAGCTCTGAACGAGCTCAACAACGACAAGTTAAGACCAGAACAAATCCTCTTAGACAAACTCAGGCCCCTGGATAGGCGGATACTGCCACTGGCGGCTGACGTTTTCCTGGCTGGGGTTGATCCTGTAAGTTGCTGATGTAGTTACTTCCATTTTTTATAGTACTCTATCTCAGTACCTACCGACAATATATTGTCGTCCCTACGTCTTAAGGTCAAACCGCACTACAGTGCCGCGTCGTGGCGCACCGCTATATATTTATGTAGCGGTTTGACCTTTACCTGATCGTAGTCAGGGAAGTAGAACCTACAAGAACTTGCTGACTTATAATTTTGCTAATTTTACCTTTGCATGGCATACGTTGAAGTCTACAATCTGTTTAAAAGTCTTCCATTCCAAACGAATTCATTCAAAATACCTTTTCAGCTGGCACAAACAGCCATCAGCATGTTCTACCAGCTATCCCTGAACGCAGCGAGGCAGCAGAAGGCTCACGATGAAGTTATCTGGGCAAAAGCGTCCGGCGAGGAAGGGATAGACGTTCAGGAACTGCCCTATATATCTGCGTGTGCCAGAGAAACCCTGCGACTCTACCCGGCTACTGGGGGAGTTGTTAGGAGGAGCAAGGAAGACATGGTTGTTGGGGGATATGAAGTACCTGCTGGGGTAAGTGCATTACATCCTTGAACTTTTGTATCTAGATTTCTACAGGATTCTCTTGAACTTTGTGGTCGTGATTTTAGCAAAAGGAAAAGTCAACAGATTCTGACACTTAGGTCAATAACAGTGACTTCTTTCGGTCTAAAAAAATTAGGAGCATTAATTTAAACTGCCATAAATTCCTCCTCCAATTTGCAAAATAACTATTCTTGCTCGTTTGGGCACTCCACTGTATCGTACTGATCTAGCATTTACGATGTTATTCGTATTCTGTGCAAAGCTTTGCGTAATTGGAGGACGCTTGTCTTCTATTGTCGAGCTGGAGAACCCTTTTGGAACATGGAATAGTAAATATCCCTACGAGTCTCGGTTATTAAAACAGAAACCCTCTGAAAATCTGCCTCAATACACGAAGTATGTTTATGTAACCACTTAATGCCTCAATAGCCCAACGGTTTTAAAGGTGCGGACAGAAAACTGAAAGGCCGCAGGTTCAAACCCCACCCGTTGCACTATTGTCGTACCCACTCCTAGCACAAGCTTTCCGTTTATTTGGAGGGGTTAGGAGGATATTAGTCAACTTCAGCTTGGCTAATATTCTTTAAAAAAAAATGACTCCATAACCCACTTCAATCTCTGCTATCTATTGATTCGTCAAATGTTTAGAGAAAGTGAAAAATCACCTTACTTTATCACCAGGTCGACATAATACTGGCTCACGGCGTCTCAAGCAAAGTGGAGAAAGAATGGGGACGCGCTAAATCCTTCATACCAGAACGTTGGTGCAACGAGGATTTGGGTCCCTTAAACGCCTCTAGGGCTCACCCCGCCTCATCCATGCCCTTCGGTCAGTCCTGTCCAGCGACTGGTATTGTTGGCAAGATGCTCTCGAGTCTGGCAATAAGGGTACTAGATAAGTATAGATTAGAATGGCACGGGCCAGCGCCTAATATAGCGACGAACGGGGTAAATAAACTACAACCACCTTATTATTTCGTGCTGCAGAATGCTGGGTAATTAGAATTACTTTTTGGGGTTGGTTTATGTTGCAGTGTTGGTCATATTCTGTAAATGCATTCAGGCTTTCAAATTTTATAAGCATAATATTTATTATCAATGAATAAAACGATTTAGAATTAAAAAAAAAAGACGTGTGGCACTCGGGGACTGCCGCGGTAAAGCTATTGCATAGCATTTTTTATCAAC
This sequence comes from Hipparchia semele, assembly GCA_933228805.2. NCBI lineage: Eukaryota > Metazoa > Arthropoda > Insecta > Lepidoptera > Nymphalidae > Hipparchia > Hipparchia semele. Next base: position 2,711,141 of record OW121723.1, on the reverse strand, counting down.
GCCATCTAGCGGCTCACCGTAGAGGAGTCCCGTGTCAGGTTATTTTCGTTACGGAATTTCTGGATTCGGTCTCCACGCTGGCCCGCGATAGAAGCTATGCAATAGCTCAAAAAAACATTTTTTCTGCTGTGTTAACGCCTGTGTTTTAATACTGCATGCAATATGCGTCGATGCCAAGTCAATGCAATATAAATCGTTCAGTGTTGATAGAATTTGGTAAGGGTCCAATAACAAAGAATTTCCAGCTAGCCATCCACTATTTCCAATTTTGACTACAGTTTCCTTTCTTATATTGATAACTTTAAACAATGTGAATGTTAATAAAAATCTTAGTGTGAATTCTTACTATTACGATCTATCTATTTAATTACCTACCTACCTGATACCTGTAAACGATAAAATATATACCTACACAAATGTTTTTTTTTCCTATACTTTTCTGAACAAAAAACCATTGAATACGATTTATATATTTACTCACAAAGACTACGCTGTAATATAAATTAGCCCTTAGTGAGACTAGTGATAAGTTTAGATTGTACTCGTAACTAGATATTATGTACCAGTAATTGCAATAACTACGTAGGTAATAATTACATTACATTTTCGTTATTTCATGTAATCAAATATATAACCGCAAAACCTAATGACAAAATGTCTATTTTTAACCGACTTAAAGGAGGAGGTTATCAATTTGGATGGTATCTTTTTTTCTATTAAGTATGTAGGTACTACCTACTATTTCAATAACAAAAATTATGTCTAAAAATTCTTAAATACAAAAAAATACTACTTATTAATACTTACTTGCTGATTTATGATTATTTTCTTTTCCATTTTTTTAATACTTGAGAAAAGGTTCAGCGCCTCAGCGGTCTACTTCTTTTGTCGAAATATGATTTGATTTTATTTTATTATGTATTCCAATGTTATTTATAGGTATAATTTATTTGTAAGAAAATAATAAGCAAGTGCTATTATTAATAATTAACTTTTTTAATATCCTAGATCCTAGCCACATATTATGGATGCATCTGGATTGCAGGATATTAAAGAAATTAGACATGACTTTCATGTTTTTGTTATTATATAACAATAAGAAAAATATTTGGCTTTTTTATATTTAGCATTCCATTGTACAAAAATATGAATAAAAATATTAAATTCATGTTGAGATAATTTATGTCTCTTTATTTTCCCTCCTTTTCCACTACTCCTGTAATTTTCTATTTAATTTTTTAGTTATACTTAGTCCATGTCTGTGCTTTCGAAATGCTTACCTGTCTCTTTTCTTTAAAGTTTTATGATTTTATAAACAACTAGCTTTTGCTCGCGGCTTCGCTCACGTTAAATTCGATTTTTAAACCCCTATTTTACCCCCTTAGGGGTTGAATTTTCAAAAATCCTTTCTAAGCGGATGCCTACGTCACAATAGCTGCCTGGATGAAAAATTTCAGCCCGATCCGTCCAGTGGTTAGGGCTGTGCGTTGATAGATCAGTCAGTCAGTCAGTCAGTCAGTCAATCAGTCAGTCAATCAGTCACCTTTGCCTTTTATATATTTAGATACTCAATACCTTGGGAACGGCTGAACCAATTCAGACGAGATTTTTATACACAAGTACAATTTATTTTTATACGCATGTAGAGGATTACTTATCTGGGCTGATCTCAGATCTGTTTGATTTATACATTACTGGATGATTCCCGCGACTTCGTCCGGAAGAACTCCTTAATTTTCCGGGATAAAATCCTTGAAAATTAAGGAGAGCTTATGTGTTAATTGTGGGTATGAGCTATCTCCATCCCAAACGTGAACCAAATCGGTTCATTCGCTGTAGCGTGAAGGAGTAAAAAACGTCCCATCCATTTATCTTTAAAAATATTTGCACGTATAATAATAATACTCGTTATAATGTGCTCCCGACCGAATCCGGCCACGGCGGCCAATCTCCGTAGAGATTAGCCATCTGCACCGGAGGTATTATAGTGCACAAGTGTGTGCGCAAACACAGGTGCACTCTATATTCCCTCACTCTCATAGCCCGATGGGACGGAAAATCCGACACGACCGGAAAGAGATCAGGCGCAGGACCGACGGCTTTACGTGCTCTCCGAGGCACGGGGGTGACTCACCACCGACTTCCTAACTCCGGGCTAGTAAGTACCTACTGAAATTTTTTTAACAGAAAACCCAATATATTTTTGGCCCGGCCCGGAAATTGAACCCGGGACCTCGACATCGGTAATGAAACTTGCTAACAGATAGACCAACGAGGCAGTTACAATATTAGAAGGATATGCAGCATTGTTTCTCAACACAGATTTTCTTATAGCCTTATAGATTACAGGTCGTTTCTATAAATAAACAATTTATTGTTCATATTCATAGCAAAAGGAAACTTAGCAGGAAATATCGCTAACAATAAAGAGCACGGCCGCCGGGAATCCGATAGCCGGCCGTTCGTCCGCTGAGATCCATCATCTGTGACACAAAATTACACAAACTTTACCTACTTTGCAGACTTGTGACTTTGACCTAAATATAATGTTTCAAAGAAGCTGTTCGAACTACAAAAAATCCATAGACAAGACATAATGAGATTTTGTCTATGGATTTTTTGCAGTTTAATTTGCTTGCATCTCTCCATCTTCTTAACAGAATCTGCTTTCCAAATCTGCTTTCTGATTGGCTGAATCAATATCGTTCTTGCTGCACGGGAGAGTACCAGCCAATCAGAGGTCATTGCAATCATTCGTTGCAATGATGCAATCAAATAAAAAAATGATTATTGGAGGTCAAATGGAGTGACGTAGTAGTATGGATCAAACTCCTAAAATAAAGATTTAAAAAAAAATATGATGCAATCAAATCAATTTTAGTGACCAGGTCGGGCAAAGAAATTAAATTCTTAAACTGTCCCTGTCAAGAATCGAACCCTGGGCAAAAAATTTAAAATACCACAGCTCAACACAGCGCCAGTCTTCATTTTTCAGGATTGTGTTTCAAGAAAAATCATAAATACACTCAGATTCTTCAAAGCAAGTGCCTCTCCAGTGAAACTCAGCTTTCGGGCTTAAAAGGTAAAACGAAGAGCTCTCCCAAGTTCAAACGCTGGAAGTTTTCACTTTTGACTTTTGATTAAGGTAAAAAGTTAAATTAAATATTTTGTACTTAGGTACCTACCTACCGTGAAGAAACGGAGGAAAATTTTTACAAACTATTCAAACGCAACAACGTTGGTATTTAAATCTAAGAAGCTTTTTAATTTGACTTTATTTCCCTTATACCTGCTAAATAACAATGTCGGTTTGATACGACTTACGAGAAAGTATTTAGAACGTCCTAAAATAATAAACCCTTCTCATTCATGAAGAGACCTAGGGCCCTACTCACCAACGCTTTTAAAGTAGTATTATTTCAATCATAATACCAAAAACTTTAAACGTTAGTAGACCCTTATGCCCAACAGTGGGATGATGATGGGTTAAGATAAATTAAGTAGTAATGGTATTAATGGCAGAACGGCGATAGTTCAGCTGTTAAAACTTTCGGGGTATGGGGTTCGAAACTCTAGCACACACCTCTAACTTCTCGGAGTTATCGCCTTGTAACTAAGTAATTAATTAAATGACACACTCACCGTGAAGGAAAACATCGTGAAACACAAACAAACATGAAGTTTTCATGAACATCAATGGTTTGTGAAGTCTGCCAACTTGGCCAGCGTTGTGGACTATGGCTTAAACTCTTCTAAAAAAAGAGTTTTCACGTAGCCCAGGTACCTTTATGAACCTACCATTTAGATAGGCATTCCCTTTTAGAATGAAACATACTTCCTTAGGCGTCGGTGAAACCTGGTGAAATATGAAGACATTCTTGACATAAATATAAAAGTAAATCGTACGTGTAGGTACTATGTTATATAATACATTTGATGTCTTACATCATCCCTCATCCCCAAACATCGCTTTTCCTACAGAATGATACATTAGGACCACTAAATAGGCTTCTGCGGTTATTAATGGTGTGTGTGCGTGATTTGGAATACAAATCTGTCGTCATAATAATAGTAATATCTAATATCCACTTATTCCGTATATTTCTTCCATTAGAATAGCGTTTGTATCGTTGCCAACATAATCGTAGTGATATTATTAAATATGTAGATAACTATAAATAAACTTTCACGCTTTTATATAGGTTGCTTTTAACTTATGTTATGGCTAAAGTTAAGAAAAAAAGCTTTTAATTAAATAACAACAGCATAATAATTATTTATTAGTGTTCTTATTTCGTCTAGTTTTTATATTTTTACTTAGGTACCACTTTAATTATACCTATTTCACTAGATGATGCCTGCGTACTCCGTACGCGTGGATACAGGTTTTTAATTCCCGCGGGAACTCTTGTATTTTCCAAGATAAAAAGTAGCGTATGTGTTATTCCAGACTATAATTTATTTCTGTGCTAAAATTTCAGCCGAATCGATTCAGTAGTTGTGGCGTGATTGAGTAACAAATATACATCTAAACTTTCGCATTTATATAATAGGATTGGATTATATCGTTATCCCGGACTCTACAAGGTTATGAAAGCGCTCTGGATAAGAAGTGCATTTACTTTAACGCTTAAAGAAAATTTGATCATTCCAGGCTGTTTATTGTGATTACCCCGAAAGTAAATCCTCGTAAAAAAGGCTTTGGTTTAAATCCTATCATTTTCCTTCGAAAGCACTTCATACTAGCACCAACTTACTTTATTCCACTTCAAAAAATTATCCCATTCATTCCATCGCGCGTAGACTCACTGCATGCTATCGTTATACCTACCTACCTATCGACAGCTTTACTTTTAAAAATATCTAAACGTAATTTTTATTTAAGAAATCTGTCCTTTTGCTATAATAGATATTATATTGCCTCGTCCTATGTAAGCTTATCTTAGGGTTTCGCTATATTTTATCTCAAAGCGTCTAGGTTCACATCACACTGTCAGAGATTTCCCCCGGGCGTCAGATCGTAGCCGTAAATTGCAGAGAATCTGAGAATATTCCCGGGTAAGTAAACTCCGTTTTGTTCTACGATATTGAATCTGATCAAAAGGACACTAACCCACGAATTCGATAGGTTCGGTTTGCTCACATCTAATACAATCGAATCGAAGAACTGCTGTGGAATTGCCTGAAAATGATAACGATCGCAATCACTTCTGAATTCTGATTGGTTGAATTTATGGAATTCTTGCAGCATCAATATATTTTAAACCAATAGTATCGACCAATCTCGTCAAGCTCCTTAGGCTTAAAAGCGAGTAGATATTACTAACTTTTATGTAGGTAGGTCTTGCATACACGAGGGCGCGTGGCTCATAGTTGTGTGTGTGTCGTATCTACATAAGTTGGAGCGAGACATTGCTCGCGCCTGACCGCTCCCACCTAGCCTCCTAACAGGCACACACACTTACGCAAGGCGCATGCAGCGACGTAACCACAAGTAAAGCTCACGCGCCCTCGTGAATTGCAAGAACTATACAAAGATAAAAGTTTAAAAAGTCTATGGAAAATTGGATGTAAATCCGTCATAAATATTAACTTTGTTCGTATAAAATGTATGTCAACCCGCACCCGCTCCATCATAACGAATCAATTTAATCGCTGCAACTGCCTCGTTGGTCTAATAACTTACTAAGTTCGACTGCGGCTGATGAGATCCCGGGTCAGACGAAAAAATGTATTGGGTTTTCCTGTCGAGAAATTCTCAGTAGGTATATCATGTTCATGAGTGTTCATGTATTGAACAGGGTAGTGAAATAGTTTAGCCTCGTAAAACTCTGAAACTATAACCCAACGCATGCCACGGATATAGTACCTACCTACCTACTTATACATACAGTGGATTTTATTTATTACGACCTTGGTTGTAGCGACCATTTGTCTATAGCGACGTTAAATCTCAGTCCCTTGAATTAAAGCATACTTTAGTATGTACAAACACATGGCTATAGCGACTTTGGACGTAACGTCGAGTTCGGGTGTAGCGACTGTTTTTATTGAATAGTTTGTAATAAATTCTTGGAAATCCCAAGCAGATGTTGCGACCGGAGTCGGCCGCCAAAGACACAAAAGAGCTTTCTTATCTTTTGTTTACATCCATACAGATGGTCAGCAATCTTTACTTTTTGTTTATAAATATTAGCTAGGTAATTAGGTAGGTAAGCGTGCAAATTGGTATTCAGAGTAGCAACTGTGTACTTTTGAATAAGTATGGCTCCTAGACGCACGTTTACTGTTAAAGAAAAGGCGGAAATCATTTCAAAATTGAAAACGACATCCGGATGTAACGACGAAATAACAGTGGTCCCTTCATCGTTGTTATAGCCGAAATCCACTGTATTTAATTCACTCAATTCATTCGAAGCACGCGTGCCTGATCTATCTCGTAAATCAAGATAAGCTGAAGCCATAAGCTGGAATTGCTCTAAGATAAAACGGCTCGTGTCCAGGACAGACGACCGAGCGTCATTTTTCTACCCTTCGCGCAATAAATTAATACGCCTACGAGAAGAGAGGGCGGAGACGTGACGAGTAAAGGAGTTAAGTAATCAGCAACGGGATTGTCTAAGTCATTGCTGTGTGACGCAATACATTACTACTACATAGTCGCCATGTTAGTCTTTTTCTATCCTACCCAGTGGCGTAACAATAGGGTGGCAAGAAGGCAAAATGCCACGGGCCCTCGGTCAGACAGGGCCGGAAGCACAAGATGATCATAACATTTATAGCCATTCCTGTGTGAGGGAGGGCCCCATCCGATGAGTTTGCCACGGGCCTCAAACGGTATATTTACGCCACTGATCCTACCTTCTACTATAATGCCTCGGTCTTTTGTTGCCTGTATCCAGAGGCTCGCTGCAACTCACCTATCCTACCTATCATGTGTTTGGTCCACCTTATAAGGTCAGCAGGGCTAGCATAGGCGGGAAAATTTTATAACCGGGAAAAGGATAAAATGTCTATCCCCTCGCTTAGTTTTATCCACCCGTCGAGCATGGGTACAGCGGTGGAAATAACACTCAGTGGATATACTTATAGGAATATACTTCGCCTTCTCCTCTGTAGCCATGCTTTAGCATACCTAGGGAGAAGTAATTTTATCCCCTGTCAGTGCATAAATTTTTTATCTCCTGCCCATGCTAGCTATGCTGCTCTGACATTTGCTCTACAGCGTCAACGATCATGGAAAGAGAATAGATACGACATTTGCAATATGGCTAGGGCGGCAGGAACCGATCAGAGACCATTGCACACACCACTTTGTTAGGATTGTAAGAAGTTAGTCGGTATAACATTACCTACTGGGAAACATCTTCCGTCGTTAGTCGTGGGTAGTTTGGTTAGATTTATTGCAGACTCAATAAAGTGCGTGGAGCGAATAAGCAGGAGCTTTCCGTAATGCGATCCGCCCTCGCGCACTTTACATTCACATTGCAAGACGTTCGCGGGGGAACAATTCGTGCGGTTTATGTGATGCGATTACGTGTAAGTTGTTAAGATTTACTGCCACACAGAGTTGCTAATCGTTATTTAAAGATTTCAATATCCTACTAATTTTTTTTTTATTATTCGTTGACAAGATAGCCCTTGACTGCGTTCTCACCTGATGGTAAGTGACGATGCGGTCTAAGATGGTAGCGGGCTAACTTGAAAGGGGTTTTTACACGCTATCGTGCCGGAACGCTTAATCGCTTGGCGACACGTTTTTAACGGTAGGGTGGTAACTAGCCACGGCCAAAGCCTCCCACCAGACCAGACCAGACACAATTCAGAAATTATAAATTCCTAAATTGCCCCCGCCGGGAATCAAACCCGAGACCTCCCAGTTATAAGACCAAAGCGAAGACCACTGCGCCAGGGAGGTTGTCAAAAATTAAAATATTATGAATGCGAAAGTTTGGATATATGTATGGATGGATGGATGGATGTTTGTTACTCAATCACGCTGCGTCAACTGAACCGATTTTGGCTGTAAGGCACAGAGATAGATTAATTATAGTCCGGAATAACACATAGGCTACCTTTTTATCCCGGAAAATAAGTGACTTCCCGCGGGAATTAAAAAGCTCAATCCACGCGAACGAAGTCGTGGGCATCAGATAGTAGGTAGATTTATAAAGTTCACTATCAGAATCATATTTTTTTTTATTCGATGACAAGATACCCCTTGACTGCGATCTCACCTGATGGTAAGTGCATAGCATCTACAGATAAATGACATCTGAGTAAGTTTTAATGATAAATGAGGTTTAACAAATGAGACACATATCTGACTATAGTATGTATATTTTTCATTTAATATAAAAATTATTGATATCCACTATAAATATTTACAGGTAAGTAAATGGCAAAAAAAAAACTTTCAAAATATCCAACATATTATAATATTGTTTAGTAGTATCACAGGGTACGAAAAAGTAAAATTTCGTAGTCTGTGTTAACAATGTTAATTTTTAAAGACAAGTGACAATCAGTGAACTAAACCAATAGATATCTTAGGCTAAACATACATTGCGGGAGTGTAGAAGCATCGCGCAAGCAGACGCGTTTCTTTTAAATTAATGCACTTTGCAAACTAAAATTTTATTTTCTGTATACAATGTACCTAGATTTCATTAATTATGAAGATTAAACTAAAACGAAGTCTCTTTTACATTTTCATTTATTACGTACATATATCTGCGTAAGTTTCGCAATGTTTTCGCGGCAGGTAGAAAGGCCTAAATCGTCTGAATTAAGTTCACTTTGTAAATTTTACAAAAGGTACGTCACTTCACTTGTATTATGCCGCAATGTCTCTAGAGCCTAAAATAGCGCCGTTATTCATTCCCTCTCAACCGCACATTATACCTGTCTTTTCTCACACAAGTCTAGATGTATGGCCAACGACATTTTTCATTGTGTAAGGCAATAATATTGTAATTTACAAACTACCAATTTCAACAACAAATGTTAAGGTCGCAGTTTTAAAAATTATGTTTTAAGAGACGGAAGCACTTCACGTTCTTTGTAATCAAAATATTGCAGATTGAGTGACCTGTGCCACTGACTGAACTTTTAACCCGAATTGTCGAAGTTTAATGTCATGAAACTAATTTGAATACTAGAAATAAAAAAGGGTCTAAGTGCCAAAAATTTCGTTTCGGTTTTTATTACTTTATTATTTAGTATGTTCCCTCGCTAATAACCTACAATAAGAACTAAACGACTAGCGTTGTAAAGAATTTTATTGTAATAATAACCATGTGAAGTTTAAAATAAAAGAAATATGTTTAAATGATTTATTAATTATTTGAAACACAAATTCTGCTCTTTTTTGTTTTGGTACTTAGAGCCTTTTTTATTTCTGGTATTCATTTCATGCCACTAATTTCGCAGTGTAAATTCGGCTTTATAATAAGCGTCACGAAAATCATATAAATGGGCGGATATTACTCCACTGTAAGTCACAAACCACGCCGAGAATTAAATTAGCTTAGTTTAGCTCGGGGTCCTTTCATAGACACTTGGTTCACATATTAAGTTGTATTACCTAAAGCATATATGGGCAACCCCCGGCCCGCGGGCCGCAAGCGGCCCGCCTCATCTTTATATCCGGCCCGCGGAACATTTTGAAATTACGCGCGAAAAAAATTCTTGTTCACGCTACATTTACCTACACATACGTCAACGCCAAGAAAAGAGTTCTAAATATTAATTATGGATTATTTCAAAAATTTCCACTGCTTGTTTTGAGCATATTTCACGTATAAGATTGCAGTGTGTACAGTAGCGTAACAATAGGGTGGCAAGACGGCAAAATGCCACGGGCCCCCAGCCTGAAGAGGCCCTCGGTCAGAGTGGGCCAAAAACACAAGATGATCCTAACATTTATAGCCAATCATGTGATTACGGCTAGTGCCGAGCGATCATTTTCAAAATTAAAATTTATGTAAACTAAATTATTTGGAACAAGAAAGGTTACGCACAGTGGCGGATTTATCAGTGAGTTGACTGGAGCCTAGGACAGCAGATTTTAGGCGCGGCAAATTTGGAGTCAAAATTATTTATGTCTTACAGAAATTTCGCGCTCGCTTCGCTCGCGAAAATGTCACTTTTACGTTTCAATTGTAGGTGCTAAGTATGGACTACTAAATGCCGTAATGCAATCATAAAAAATTTCGCGCTCGCTTCGCTCGCGTAAACGTCGCTTTTACGTTGCTGTTGTAGGGGCCAAGAATGGACTACTAAGTACCGTAATGCAAACATAAAAAATTACGCACTCGCTTCGCTCGCAACATTTTCGGTTGTGGATTGGTATTAAAGTAACAAATATGGAATACATCATTGAACTTCAGGTACCAACTCCTCAATCCTGATGTGCTTGGTAAGGCCGACCTAAATGGTCAGGATTTAGAAAATATCGGTTGTGGATTGGTATTGCAGGTAGTTAAGTTTCAAGTATAAGAACTAGTGGAGTAGTGACAGAATACAATTTCGCAATAAAAATTTCGCGCTCGCTTCTCTCGCTAAAATGTAATTTTTGGTTAGTATGTCATTAGCGCTTTTTCTGAACAAACAGCCAGAAAAAAGGAATTTTAATCTTTGAAATTTGATACTAATACAAAAATTCTGACATACAGTTCAATACGCTCTGAATTAAAAGTTTAGAAAATCAAGTAAAGTATTGCAATGAATAACAAACATGTTGAAAGTCCGGGTAAATAACAACAAATGTTTTGAACTGATGTTTTTGCACAACCAAATAAAAAATTATTTATTTCTATGGCCCGCGACTTCTATTTCATCCACAAGTTTAGCCCGCCACTTTCCAAAGGTTGCCCATACCTGACCTAAAGCTAAGATAGCTTAGTTCGCAATTTGGCCTGCTTTTAAGGATGCGATTGCGATACAAAAAAACTTAGTCTATTTTTCTTCGATGACGCGTGCAAAGTACGTATAAAATACGTGTGTAAAGTGTAAAGTACATATAAATTATGAAGGATTAAGCCAGACTATACATAAAACCAATAAAACCTCAGTGTATAAAATTACTCAAAATTTAACAAGCTTCTGATATACTGGGTTTTTTAAAATAAATAAGTAAATATTAAGTTATTTAAGATTTTACATTTGGAAATAATAATTATAATAAAATGGTTTTTTAATTCATTCTATTTATAATCTGTCCATCACATACTTTGGAGGGAAGGGGAAGAAAATTTTAGTAAAGCCTTGGCAAATATTCTCAAAATAATTAATCAAATAATTGGCAAATTAGATTTTATGTGTAATAAAATATGAACTGTAAAATAATGTTACGACTCATTTTTAATACTTCTTGAGTGTCAAAAATCTGTGCTGCGAAAGTAAATGGTGGAAATTTTTTAAATATAATTAATAATTACAAAATATGATATATAAATAAAGTCAGATCTTTAATATAATCTTGAATTTAGATTGCACATTACTTAAGTCCGTTACCTGCCATAAAACATATTTTGGACCATAAACATGGTCATACTTCTAATGGGATGACGTAGACTGATAAATCCCCTTGTGATGTCTTATATAATAATTAAAGTAATAGTGATGTTATTTTTGTATTATATGATTTCTGTCATGACAAATGGTTCAATTAAAATTCAATATAAACCATAGAAAGAATAGTTATTGTGTTTGTCACACAAATGTGGGACTTAAAACCAGTCCAGTATATTAATTGTTGTTATTAAATTATAATAATATATTATCTCATTATTCTGAGTGAGTGACTTACTTTAACCCTTTTGTCACAACACGAGAATTTATATTTTCCGAAAAACTGGCAACCCACGATACATCAGTATAGTTCTCGCATTTCAAGAGGGTGCGTGAGCTTTACTTGTGGTTACGTAGTGTACATGCACATTGCCCGTCGGGAGCCTAGGTGGGAGCGGTCAGGCGCGAGCAAGCTCTCGCTCACACTTGTACAGATACGACACGCACACAACCATGAGCCACGCGCCCTCATGAGTTGAAAGAACTGTACATGATTGTATTTCCTGCCTTAATGATTTTCGTCTAAATACTGAAATGTATCGTAGCTCTTAAAGAGCTCCAAATGGTAAGAGACTGTTTTTGACATTTGCTGTGTGGAAAAAATTGACAAAAATAACACTATGAACATAATAAGTTGTTCTTATGGATTGAAATATGTTTCAATATTCCACAATTAGTGCCATGCTTATAGAAAATCAGAGCTACTGTATGTACAATAAAGCTTATTCGAAGAATCCATTAAACTAAAAAAAACAAAAACAAATCTATAAACCTTAAATGCGTACACTAATCACAAACTAATTGTATTCATTCAATATTTTTATTCAATCGATGAATGCAATTGTTTGAATATTGATTGTACATCCCATTGCATAAAAACTTTTTCGGAGCTGGAATAAAAAACTTTTTTTTGATATGTACAATAGATTACACTAGTAACTAGATACCTAAAGTACCTTACATAGACACTAATGTACATTGAGAGACTACCTACTACGTATTATGTCTTTATACACACTCCAAACATCCGTAAATGCTCTAAATTTTAGAGCATCCAATGATCACTCTAATTATGTATAATATTATTTACACACCGCATGCTTTTTTATGTAACTCTTTTAAATTTTTCTACTTTCTATTTGACAGATTGGCTTAGAGACTGAATCGCTTTTAGCATTTTGCAGATTATTTTTGCAAAAGTTTATCATATTCTATCATATTTTATCATAATAATGATCATGATAATTATAACTTTGAACAATGATCTGTGTGTCGATTCTCTAAAAATGATTGCATCAGTGTAACGATCAAAATGGCCTCTAATTGGCTGGTACCCACATGCTATTGGTCAAAAGGCAATGCATCAAGAACACCATGAATTCAGCCAATCAGAGGACATTGCGATCGTTACACTGATGCAATCATTTTTAGAGAATCGACAACCTGGCTTTCACATCAGTGCCTTGATTGCAATCACCTCTGATTATAATAGCCACAATTGTAGCAATGCCTTATGCAGCTTTTCTGCAATCGACCAACCAAATACCCAAATATCAAATAGAAAATAGTACAACAAACATCACTGACTTTGTTAACAAATAAGTAGAATCGTTCACCCTATAACTCTAAACATGACCTACATTGAATTAAGAAAAAAAAACATAAGGCTCTATTTTAAGGCTGACATCTATTAAAATAAAGCTTCTCTATCTATTGTCTAGAAATCTATTGAACACTGACAGAGCAATTAAATATAGAAAACAAACATTAAAGGTCCCAATCTTACCAGAAAGAGTTTTATTTTTAATATTTAAGGAAGAACTTCATACACCCTAGATTAAATAATTATTTATTTATCTGTCAACTCAATAAGCTCATTTTAGAGTTTCAATTACCGAATTGGTAAATTATTCTTGATATTCCACATCTAGCTGGACAGTTTTTGGCTAAACCGGCACTTCTTACTCTTAATCTTTCGTAAAGTCATTCCCGTTCATATTTCACTTTGCTTAAAGGCCAGCCTATGACTGTTCTATATAAGCTTATCGTGGCATAGTGAGCAGTGGAATGGAGCTGTCAAACAAAAGCAGACATATCCATTTATCTCTTCATTTACAGGAGAGGTAGAAAGCTGAATGAAACAACATCAATCAGGACAAATGCCTAATGAATTTACAATAAATCAGAAGCCTATACTTTGAGAATCCAAAAATGTAAATAATGTGGTGTTAATTAAGTTCGCTTTTGCTTATCAGCTCCTCAAATGTCTGACACCACTGTCACTGTTCGCATCACTATTTCATAGCCCACTCTATACTTACCAATGCATATTTTAGGCTAGGTGTGCTATTCCATAATCACTTAACTTCAATTCACGTCACTTCTCCCAGATGAGCTACACTCTAGCATCACCGGTTCACTTCACGTGGTTCACTCTTGCATCACTAATTCACTTCTAGTGGTCCACACTTGCGTTACACAAATTCACTTCTCATGTGGTTCACTCTCCTATCACTTCACTTCACTTCTGCCAGACGAGCAAGTCGTCTGGTTCAGGTTTGGCTCAGTCCAGCTGTTGCACTTGGACCACGGAGGTGGGTGGTGGGAGAGAGATCTCGTACTTGATGAGGCCTGCACCTCGTCCAGTCGATAGCACAAGACCGCCCACTTCTTTCACGTCACCACTGAAAAATGTCAAAGTAAAGTCAAATAATTTATTCTTATTTAACAATATTTTTGCAATCAAATTATCATTTATATGAGTAAGATTCTACTATGCATGTAAATGTTCACAAGTTTGTGTGCGTTATGAATGCGTGCACATTTGCAGGATTGTGGGATTTTGCAAGATGCGAGTAAAAATAATCCTGCCCTTGAATCTGCATGTGGATGGATTTTCTGGTGGTAAGCTTTGGCCGTGGCTAGTTACCACCCTACCATCAAAAACGAGCCACCAAGTGATTTAGCATGCCGGCACAATGGCGTGTAGAAACCGATTAGGGGTGTATGGGTGGAATGTACAGTCACATCCCTTTCAAGTTAGTCCGCTACCATCTTAGAGTGCATCATCACTTACCATCAGGCGAATAAAAAAAAAGAGTGAGTACTGCAGTGCTATTGTATTGTAAGTTAACCTCTTGCATTGCAGACAAGTACATTACGTATATTGTCGACTCTGTGGCAGGACCAGATTTGGTCGGGAGGACATTCTGGAGGACTTTGATTAAGTGAGAGTGAAAGAGGGTATCAGTGTGAGTGAAAGAGGGTATCAGTGTGAGTGAAAGAGAGTATCAGTGTGAGTAGCGCATACCTATGATGTCGCTTATGAGCGATTTGTGCGTTGATGGCTTTTCCGTCGCGCGTCACGATCTGCAGCGGCGTGCCCAGCAACGTCCGTCGGCCGCCCACTGTGCCCACTACTATCTGATTACCGATCACTTGGCCTGACCGATTCGTTACCTGGAACAAATCATTTTGTATATCAGAATAAAGACGTCAATTAAATCAACACGTAACATAAACCAATGCTGGACATAAACGTTTTCGCTTCCACAGCATGGCCTACCCAATGCCGATGCTGTTTGCTGGTTCCTTTTATTTTAAACTTGCTGTTGCGCGCGACTTCGTCCACGTCAATTTCTGTTATTATGATCGCGATCAAGAAGTTTTTAAAGAATATATTTTAAATATGGATAATTTTCCCCGTTTTTGCAACATTGTTCACCGATGCTTCGCTCCGTTTGCGTTCGTGAATTGCAAGAACTATAATGGTGTGAACAATAACAATTTATCCCTGAATAACAAAGGTTGCCTGCACAATTTTAAAAAACCGAACTTCACGTACTAAGTTGTAAGCAAAAAGTAAGTTATAATAACAAGAATAACAGAAAACAAACACATTTTGAGTAAATGTACTGAAGCATGCCAAATCAATCTTTCTCACCACTTGTATATGCGTTGGTTGTTGGTGATCCTGCTCCAACTCCAACGTGTTCTGATGCTGCACTTGTTGTTGATGCTGTTGCTGCTGCTGCTGCTGCTGTTGTTGTTGTTGTTGCTGCTGCTGCTGCTGCTGCTGTTGTTGTTGGACCTGTTGTTGCACTTGTTGCGCGACCTGTTGTGCCGCCTGTTGGGCTGCTTGTTGCGCTTGTTGCGTCGCTTGCTGTTGCACTTGCGACTATAACAAATGCATAAGAAGGGTGGCTGAAAAGTAGTGATCGGAAACAGGGAGCTAATTTCCTTTAACTATAACTTTTATTGGAACATAATATACAAAAGCTTGATATGACTAAAATATTAAATTTTCTACTGATCCACTTGTTACTTCTTGGAATTTAACTATGTCAACACATCTGCTCATAGTCGGATGGCTTGACAGTATGATATCGCCTAAAATGTCAGTCATGTGGGGTTATTATTTCGCGATGTAGAATCCTCTGCAGTGCAGTGCAGTGTATGTGTGCAGTTTTGCTTTGTGCCATACAGCGCAGATCAAACATCTCCATCGACTCACACAGATGTATGTTTAGTTCGCTGTTTTATTTACAAACTTCTTGTACTGAACGTGCATGCAACATCATGAGCTAGTCGCACTGAGCTGACATGTCATTTTTAATAGATTTATCAAAAATTCCGAGGCCGGCGGGATTCGAACCCACATCTCTCGGGAATTGCGACCTGAGGGTGTTAACCGTTACACTAACTCAGGGCGCGGTTCCCGAGAGACGTTGGATTTTATAAATCTATAAGGATATTTTCTTTAACGGGGTCTTTTCCCTGTTTCTAGCAATTTCGCGTCTTTTCAAACCAGTTTTAATTCATGAAGAACTATTTTATTTGCATCGAAAAAAATATATATTGTAGATACATATTTTATCTGAGGTTCTTATATTACAGAAATGTGTAAAGCTATACTTTGCTCGATCATAAAAAATCATGAAGAAATCGCGATTTTCACTATTTTTCCAATGTTATGTCTAAAGTTTTTAACTAAACTAAAAAAAAAATATATATGAAAATAAAGCTTATTACATTTATGAGGGTTCCAATAATAGTTATTTGTTCAACAAGATAGCAAAGTTCATTTTTGTTGCGAGTGCCTAGTTTGAATCCCGAGCGAACGAAGGATTCTAATATATAAGTTAGAATCCTGAGAGTAGTGAGGGATTCAAAGGCACAAGAAGCAAAAACTTTGCTATCGTGTGATACATACAATTTTTCACCTCAATAGCGAATAAGTACAAGATGTAAGAGAAATATTTATTAAAACATAAAGGATATTTTAAAATTTTAAAAATTAGGTTTATTTATTTAAAAACTTTTCAATATCATGAGCGGTGAAAACTTTAGATTTTTTGGATTTGTGCCCCTCCGACTGTCTTTTCAAAAATACAATAAGTTTAGGATAAGTTTCAATGTGAACGTCGCATTTCGATTTGATTGTAGCTTTTAACATGGAGTAAATACTCCATAATGTAGATGGTTACCTTGTTTTAGACAATTCCATGAAATATGATAAAATCACAGTCTCTGAATAGGACTTCGCATCCTTAGAAAGTCTCCAATCATTAAATAATTCATAGGCTTTCAAGTATTTTTCACGAGACTATTCCGGAAGAAAGTTTAATTCGCGTTAGACACTAATTCTTTTAATTCTGAATTATAAGTAGATTCACTCATTTTGTTATTTTAAAATTCTTACAACAAATAACTACTAAGAAATTAGTACCTAATTAAGATATAGAATAGAGTTAATTATTTTTTTTTTTGCCGCCATTTTATATTACTCTTTTGTCTGCGTTCGGAATTGTGTCATTCATAAAATAAAATATATTAATTAATTAATTTTAATTTTCTTTTATGTTTCATGTGTGTTACAGAATTATAAAGTCTAAAACACATTTACGAAAAGTAAATAGTTTAAATAATAAAATAGAGAGTTAAAAAATTTTGTCGAAATAAAATGTATGGGGTATGCAATATTATATACAAAAGGAGGTGGGTTGATAAGTCAACAAAATCCGCCCCTCATACACTCGAAAAAAAAGTTCCAGATTTCGACAAATTGTAAATGTATTTATATACTTGAAGATATAAACTTTATTCTAATATAAAGTTTAGGTGATAAAAAAAATAGTAAGTTACAGAAAATATTACCCAAAGAGAGAGTGTTTCTTTTACTTTTCTTACATTTTCATACATTTTAGTCGTTTTTTAAGCTTTGATTTAATATTTCAGAATGAGGCGCTCCATGAACCATGGTAAACGTAACTGATAATGATGCTCCTTTTTATAAGCTTTTATATGAGTATTAATTTATTTTGGTTCATGGAGCGCCTCATTGTAAAATATTAAATCAAAGCTTAAAAAACGACTAAAATGTATGAAAATGTAAGAAAAGTAAAAGAAACACTCTCTTTTTGGGTAATATTTTCTGTAACTTACTATTTTTTTTATCACCTAAACTTTATATTAGAATAAAGTTTATATCTTCAAGTATATAAATACATTTACAATTTGTCGGAATCTGGAACTTTTTTTTTCGAGTGTATGAGGGGCGGATTTTGGGCCTTATCAACCCACCTCCTTTCTGAACGTTTCTTGAGACGGTGAGTTGAAGAAACGCCAATCCAATGCGTTCTATATTCAAAACACTTTTTCTCACTGAGTGAGCAAAAACGACTTTTGCTCACTGGTTTTGGGCAGCAAAGGCGCCCTTTTTGAGCTAGAGAGGTGAAAACAATATTTTTAAATAAAAATTTAAGCTTAGCTCTAGCTTATTTCTAGACGTAAACGGTCACGCGCATCCTCTAACGGGGGTGTTTCAGTGTCCCACCGGACTCTATCGAGGTTGGACGCACGTCAGTTTTCGCAGGCCACGTGCTTAAATTCTCACTTTCATTAATAATTTTGTTGTAAAAATATTATTTTGTAAAATCACTAAAACTTTTCATTAGATCTTAGTTAGCATAGTACCTAATTATTTTAAGTACAAGAGGATTTCGGAGCGGCGCGGCGCGCGGCGACATAGCCCGCTAAATACCTAAAGTTCCGGGACCAGCAAGCCTTAAGTGTAGGTTAACACTTTAATAAAAAATAAAAAAAACATGTCATTTTTTCGGTGTGTCTGATGCTGCCGAGATCATACTCGTGCATTGTAGGTAAGTATGCGTTAAGGTACGTTAGACTTACGTTCCTCGGCGGCAAGTCCATGTGCTGCCGCTGGTGCAGCATCAGGTGGTTCTTCTGGAAGAACGCCTTGCCGCACTGATCGCACACGTGCGTGCGCAGCGTGCAGCTGCCGTCCGGGTGTCTGCGGCACACAAACAAACATTCAAATCCTTACTTCCTTACCAATCTTCTTAAATATATAAAAGGAAAAGGTGACTGACTGAATGACTGACTGATCTATCTAAGTACAGCTCAAACCACTGGACGAATCAGGCTGAAATTTGGCATAAAGATAGCTATTATGACGTAGGAATCCAGTAAGAAAATAAGTTTGAAAAATCTAACTTAATGTGAGCCGCGAAAAGCCGCGGGTAAAAGGCGGACCTATGGATGTGATTTTTTGTAGGTATAGTTGAGGACAATAGTATTATATTATTTTAATACTAGAAATGCGGAAGTTGTATGTTTGTTTGTTGGTTTTTCCTTAATCACGCAGCAATGGAACAAGGCAACAACGTAATTTTTGGCACGGATACAGCTAAGGAGAGTTCGAGAGTTGACATAAGCTATTGTTTATCCCAAAAAAAAACCGAGGTTTCTTGCTGGTTTTTATAAACTTAACTCCACACAGAGTAAGTCACAGGCCAAAACTAGTATCACATAATATCTTACCTCCTATGATGTGCCAGTAAACCATGCTTGGCTGCAAATCCTTTGCCACAGTCTACACAAAAGTGTAACTTTGGTCGAGGTGGCACATGATGATTCTATAAGAAGGATACATGTATTAATAGCCAAAATGAAATATGCTTGTGGTTGAAATTGGGCTCAAATATTTTTTCTATAACTTTTATCGAAGTTATAAGAATCATTGTAAATACATATTGGAATGCAATTAATCTATTATATAAAAATAAGTCGGGTTTTCCTTCCTGACGCTATAACTCCAGAACGCACGAACCGATTTCCACGGTTTTGCATTCGTTGGAAAGGTCTCGGGCTCCGTGAGGTTTATAGCAAAGAAAATTCAGGAAAAATTTCAACAATTTAAGAACGCGAACGAAGTCGCGGGCGTCCGCTAGTAATTAATAAATGAATATAAATATGAAGTTATCGGCAGAATCGAATGGTATGAAGTAGAATAAGTTAGATGATAAAAAACCTTACCGTCGCTATGACTTGTGTGTGAACTACGTTGTTGGGGTTGCTCGATATAATCTGTATAGGCTGACCTGAATCAAAAAACACTTGGATGAAAAGTTATAGATAGTAAAATCCTATTATAACTTATATTGAAGCATAATTATAAGGTCGGTGACTAAAGCACATAAGTCACAAAAACTCATATTTTTTTTATTTAACCAACAATATTCATTTACTAGACGATGCCCACGACTTCACCCGCGTGGATCAAGGGTTTTTCAATTCCCGTGGGAATTCCCCTCTGTAATTTTCAGGGATAAAATGTTTTAATCCTGGGTATGAGCTATCTTTTAGCCTATGTTTTAATCCTGGGTATGAGCTATCTCCATTCCAAATTTCAGCCAAATCGGTTCATTCGTTGTGGCGTAACGGAGTAACAAACACACACATGCACATACAAACTTTCGCTTTTATAATATTAGTGTGAAGTATGATTTTAATACACCGTCTGACTAAAGCACATAAGTCAAAGCTAAATCATTGTAAATACATATTGGAATGCAATTAAAAAATGAATATGAATATGAAATATGGTTGAACGAAACAATGGCTGGATCATGCGTCATGCTCGTGAACGGGTGCCACCAACGGGAATGGGTCTGCTTTGGCCTGCCTGTTTTAACATGTATTGGATTGTATTTATTTGTATTTGTATTGTATTTATTTTTACTTGTATTGTACTCAGGAAAATTCATCGTGGAAGCACTGTATACATAGCATAATTTCATTAACTATTGTAAAGTTTTTTTTTTTTTGAACAGAGCAACCGCCGAGTTTCTTGATGGCTCTTCTCGGCAGGAAAGGCATTCCGAACCAGTGGTAGATTCATTGACGATTCAAAAGTGCTTGTAAAAGTTTATTTGAATAAAAAATATTTCTATTCTATTCTATTCTATTCTAAATGCTTACTGTGTGCGTTATGCGTGCCGGCGACGCTGGCGGCCACCAGGCCGGGCTGCAGGGCGGCGGTGAGCGCGCACAGGTCCGTCACGCACGTGCGGTCGCCGGCGTGCAGCCGCACGTGCAGCGACAGCGCCTCCTGCGACCATTACAACAACAATGTTAATACTTGCATCACAGAATGGGAGCATGTTACGCTAATGCAATCTCAGCCTAGAGTTATGCTGCTGCAACCCTAATTTAGCGTCGAAGGCAAGGAAACGCAAGCGCAGCAACGACCCAAATGCATTGACGTCAATGTGACGTCAATCGAAGATTGCCTTCGAAGTACTGGGACGAACTACGAGCACTATTTGATCTTACATCGATCGGTAGTCACTCATCATGTAGTTATATTAATTGTATTTTTTTTAATTAATAAGTTAAGTTTAATTTTGCATTCTTTGCATCTCCTGGCTGCCCTCAACCTCAACTTCAACTTGCATCACAGAATGGGAGCATTACAACAACAAAAACGAATGTTAACACGTCTTGCAACACAGAATTGTCCAACAACCAGACTAGAGGCAACGGTCGGACCCTCTAGATAAGCGTGCATGTAAATAAAGAACGACCTCCTTGACGCAGTGGTGAGCGCTGTGGTCATATAACTGGAAGCTATGGGGTTCGATTACCCGCGGAGGCAATTTATAATTTATGCGGTAATCACTTAACATCAGGTGACCCGCCTACTCGTTTGCTCACTAAAACTAAAAAATAAATAAAAAATATTTTGTGTGAAAAAAAAAGGTAATAAAAACCCACCTTTGTATTAAAACAGGAGCCACATTCAGGACAAACATATCCTGGGGCTGTCTTCTCAGTTATTATTTGACCGTCAGCACCAAGGACCTATAAACAATATCAAAAGATAAATTTTTGTGCAAAAATAAATAAAACTAGCTGACAACTGTGACTTGTGTGTTTCCAATGGAAGATGAATACTTTGATTCTGGATTATCTTTGTTTATGTATTGTTCCTTAGATCTTCTTTGCTATAACTCAAATTCGACGTTTTTTGAGATTTTATTTAGTGAAATAACTTAGTGAGATAAATTTTATCAGTCGAATTCCCAATTGAAAATAGACGATCATCTGTCTCTTTTTTTGCTAATGTGTGCAGAGACGTCAAACTTTGATTCAGTTTATCCACAACTTCAAATTTTGACTTATTACGTTTTTTTATTAAAGGCGCATTTTGTGTTTGCCTGGAGCAGTAACTATCGATTTAGTAAATAAATAAAATTCAATTTAAAGCTGTTGTGTAGATAAAAAATGCACTAACATGCACGATCTGCGGTTTGAAGTCATCTTGTTTTATAACAGTTGCTTGTTGCTGAGCCTGTTGTTGCGCTTGTTGTTGTGCCTGTTGTTGCGCTTGTTGCTGAGCTTGCTGCTGAGCCTGCTGTTGCGCTTGCTGCTGCGCCTGCTGCTGGGCTTGCTGCTGCGCCTGCTGTTGTTGCTGCTGCTGCTGCTGCTGTTGTTGTTGTTGCTGCTGTTGTTGGGTTTGCGATGTGGCGAGGCAATGCCTCGTCATTTTACAGTGTTGTTGTAATTCTGACTTGCATTTGAATGCCTCGCCGCATTCTAGACACGCAACCGCACCTTCTCCAGTGTGGATTCTGTAAATAAATAGTTCTTCAATTTGTGTAATAAGATACATAGAGAATAAAATAAGTAACGCCAAATTATGAATAATATTACAATATATATAGCTACTCGTGCTGATTCTGTGACTGACTGATTGATCACCTCTCCTGTAAAATTTTGTATGGAAATTTTTTTTTTCACTCACGGTTTCGTATAGAGGAGAAAAATTCATTCGGAACAAAAATATGGAGAGAGCTGATGATTGAGGATTTCGGAGACGGGTGAGGAGCACCGGCCAGGGTATCGAAGATAGGTGGGGGGTGTTCAACCAAATGTCACTCGAAACCTCATCCAATTGGCAGAGAGCCGAAAAAAAACTCCAAAATGGCGGATTCAAGATGGCGGCCATACAAATTTCGTCGGTGTCTATCTCGGAGACTATGAGAGATGGAAGAGTGATTCCTTGGAAAAGGATGATCAGGATCCGAAGGTCTACTTGATGAATCGAAAAAAAATTCAAGATGGCGGAATTAAATTTTTTCCATACAAAATATATGCAAGATTTTATACGGCTCCTTTTCAAAATTTCTGATGGTTTGGTATAGAGGACAAAAATTTATTTGGAGGAAAAATATGGAGAGAGCTGATGGTTGAGGATTTCGGAGACGGGTGAAGAGCACGGCCAGGGTATCGAAGATAGGCAGAGAGTATTCAAACAAAAGTCACTCGAAACCTCATCCAATTGGCAGAGAGCTGAAAAAAAATTCAAAATGGCGGAATCAAGATGGCGGCCATACAAATTTCGACGGTGTCTATCTCGGAGACTATAAGAGATGGATGAATGGTTTCCTGGAAGAAGATGATCAGGATCTGATGGTCTACGTGATGAATAGAAATAAATTCAAGATGGTGGATTTATTCTTTCGTGCAAAATATATGCAAGACTGATAGGGTTCCTTTTCAAAATTTCTGACGGTTTCGTATAGAGGACATAAATTCATTTGGAGGAAAAATATGGAGAGAGCTGATGATTGAGGATTTTGGAGACGGGTGAGGAGCACGGCCAGGATATTGAAGATAAGTGGGGGGTGTTCAAACAAAAGTCACTCGAAACCTCATCCAATTAGCAGTGAGCTGAAAAAAAACACCAAATGGCGGATTCAAGATGGCGGCCATACAGATTTCGAAAAAGATGATAAAGACCCGAAGATCTACTTGGTGAACAGAAAAACCGCGGTTCGCTTTAGCGAGCCGCGCACCCACGCGCCCTACTAGTTAATATATATATAGCTACTGGGGCTGATTCACTGACTCACTCACTGACTCATTGATCACCTCTCCTGTAAAATTTTGTATGAAAAATTTTTTTTACACTCATGGTTTCGTATGGACGACAAAAATTCATTCGGAAGAAAAATATGGAGAGAGCTGATGATTGAAGATTTCGGAGACGGGTGAGGAGCACCGGCCAGGGTATCGAAGATAGGTGGGGGGTGTTCGACCAAATGTCACTCGAAACCTCATCCAATTGGCAAAGAGCCGAAAAAAACCTTCAAAATGGCGGATTCAAGATGGCGGCCATACAAATTTCGTCGATGTCTATCTCGAAAACTATAAGAGATGGAAGAGTTGTTTCTTGGAAAAAGATGATCAGGACCCAAAGGTCTACTTGATGAATAGAAAAAAATTCAAAATGGCGGAATTAAATTTTTTCCATACAAAATATATGCACGACTTTATACGGTTCCTTTTCAAAATTTCTGATGGTTTTGTATAGAGGACAAAAATTTATTTGGAGGAAAAATATGGAGAGAGCTGATGGTTGAGGATTTTGGAGACGGGTGAGGAGCACGGCCAGGGTATCGAAGATAGGTGTGAAGTGTTCAAACAAAAGTCGCTCCAAACCTCATCCAATTGGCAGAGAGCTGAAAAGAAACTCCGAATTGGCGCATTCAAGATGGCGGCCATACAAATTTCGTCGTTGTCTATCTCGGAGACTATAAGAGATGGAAGAGTGGTTTCTTGGCAAAAGATGATGAGAAGCCGAAGGTCCACTTGATGAACAGAAAAAAAATTCAAGATGGCGGATTTTTTTTTCTTCATACAAAATATATGCAAGACTTTATACGGTTCCTTTTCAAAATTTCTGATGGTTTTGTATGGAGGATAAAAATTCATTTGGAGGAAAAATATGGAGAGAGCTGATGATTGAGGATTTCGGAGACGGATGAAGAGCACGGCCAGGGTATTAAAGGTAGGTTAGGGATCCTCGAACAAAAATCACTCGAAACCTCATCCAATTGGCAGTGAGCTGAAAAAAACTCCAAAATGATTCAAGATGGCGGCCATACAAATTTCTAAAAAGATGATCAAGATCCGAAGGTCTACTTGGTGGACAGAAAAACCGCGGTTCGCTTTAGCGAGCCGCGCACCCACGCGCCCTACTAGTTAATATATATATAGCTGCTCGTGCTGATTCACTGACTGACTCACTGACTCATTGATCACCTCTCCTGTAAAATTTTGTATGGAAAAATTTTTTTTCAATCACAGTTTCGTATAGAGGACAAAAATTAATTCGGAGGAAAAATATGGAGAGAGCTGATGATTGAGGATTTCGGAGACGGGTGAGGAGCACCGGCCAGGGTATCGAAGATAGGAGGGGGGTGTTCAAGCAAATGTCACTCGAAACCTCATCCAATTGACAGAGAGCCGAAAAAAAACTCCAAAATGGCGGATTCAAGATGGCGGCCATACAAATTTCGTCGGTGTCTATCTCGGAAACTATAAAAGATGGAAGAGAGGTTTCTTGGAAAAGGATGATCAAGACTCGAAGGTCTACTTGATGAATAGAAAAAAAATTCAAGATGGCGGAATTTTATTTTTTCATACAAAATATATGCAAGACTTTGATACGTTCCTATCCACTGATGGTTTCATATAGAAGACAAAAATTCATTTGGAGGAAAAATATGGAGAGAGCTGATGATTGAGGATTTCGGAGACGGGTGAGGAGCACGGCCAGGGTATCGAAGATAAGTGGGGACTGTTCAACCAAATGTCACTCGAAACCTCATTCAATTGGCAGAGAGCCGAAAAAAAACTCCAAAATGGCAGATTCAAGATGGCGGCCATACAAATTTCGTCGGTGTCTATCTAAAAGAGTGTACAAGATGGAATAGTGGTTTTGGAAAAAGATGATCAAGATCCGCAGATCTACTTGGTGGTCAGAAAAACCGCGGTTCGCTTTAGCGAGCCGCGCACCCACGCGCCCTACTAGTTACTATATATATAGCTACTCGTGCTGATTCACTGACTGATTGACTGACTCATTGATCACCTCTCCTGTAAAATTTTGTATGGAAAAATTTTTTTTCACTCTCGGTTTCGTATAGAGGACAAAAATTCATTCGGAACAAAAATATGGAGAGAGCTGATGATTGAGGATTTCGAAGATGGGTGAGGAGCACCGGCCAGGGTATCGAAGATAGGTAGGGGGTGTTCGACCAAATGTCACTCGAAACCTCATCCAATTGGCAAAGAGCCGAAAAAAAACTCCAAAATGGCGAATTCAAGATGGCGGCCATACAAATTTTGTTTGTTTCTATCTCGGAGAGTATAAGAGATGGAAGAGTGGTTTCTTGGCATAAGATGATCAGGAGTCGAAGGTCCACTTGGTGAACAGAAAAAAATTCAAGATGGCGGAATTTATTTTTTTCAATACAAAATATATGCAAGACTTTAATAGGTTCCTTTTCAAAATTTCTGATGGTTTCGTAGAGAGGACAAAAATTTATTTGGAGGAAAAATATGGAGAGAGCTGATGGTTGAGGATTTCGGAGACGGGTGAGGAGCACGGCCAGGATATCGAAGATAAGTTGAGGGTATTCAAACAAAAGTCACTCGAAACTTCATCCAATTGGCAGAGAGCCAAAAAAAATTCCAAAATGGCGGATTCAAGATGGCGGCCATACAAATTTCGTCGATTTACTATATCTCAGAGACTATGAAAGATGGAAGAGTAGTTCCTTGGAAAAAGATGATCAAGACCCAAAGGTCTACTTGGTGGACAGAAAAACCGCGGTTCGCTTTAGCGAGCCGCGCACCCACGCGCCCTACTAGTGTATTATAATTATTGCAGTTAGTTTTTACTTCTAAAAATTTTAACTAAAACATTATACTATGTGGTTGTAGTGGTGGTGTTCATTACTTTAAAAACATCTTTTTCAGTGTCAGTGAAAGAAAAGTGAAATAGGGGTATTTCACTTTTCTTTCATTGTTCTTTTATGAGAAATTATGAAGGTTCTGATTTAAACAGAAAAAAAAAACTAGATTTATCTACCATGGAAAACCTTGAGTGTTTAGTTTTATAAAAGTGAAAGAAAAGCTTGTTTTCACTTTTCTTTCATTTGTCTCATCCTGCTTTCACTTTTGATTCACCACTGTTCCACTCTATATGAAGGAACTCTGTCGATCTGTGGGGTTAGAGATTTAACACGATTGATCGTATTCGTATACTACGACATTAACGTCAAAGTAAAATGAACATTCACATAGAGTGAAACAATGGTGAATCAAAAGTAAAATTCTCATCCTGAAAAATAAAAGAAAAGTGAAAACAAGCCTTTCTTTCATTTTTACTAAACTAAACACCAAAGGTTTTCCATGGTAAATCTAGTTTTTTGATACTGATGATTTGATACTTACTTCATATGAGCGACCAGCGTCCTCTTCTGCAGGAACTCTTTCCCGCATACGGGGCACGCGTGCGGGACTCTGCCGTGGACTCTTCCATGGTTGACGAGTTGGAACTTCCTCGCGAAGGCCACTCCGCAGTCAGGGCAGACGAACGGAGAAAGGGAGCCGTGGAAACGGCTGTGCATCACCAGGTGTTCCTGGGAAATAGGGGAAGGTGAATACAATTTTTAAGGCTTAAAGGTTTTAGTTTGTCCCGTGGGAAGGCTTGGGTTGCTGCTAGTTACCACGTCTACCGTCAGAGACCTATGCCCAAGCAATTTAATGTTCTGGCATGAGGGTGTGTAGAAACCATTAGGGATGTGGATTCCATTAGGGATACATGTAAAAATTCTTTTTACAAAACCAACTTCAAACAAAGTATATTAATTGTGCCTATATTTGAAGAGTTCCCTCGATTTCTCCAGGGTCCCATCATCAGATCCAGACCTGATAACAATAGGACCATCTGCGAAGTATACCCTTTCAAACAAAAAAAGAATTTTCCAAATCAGTCCAGACTTCTTTGAGTAATCGGGGAACATACATAAAAAATTAAAAAAAAAAAAAAAAAGATTACAACGAATTGAGAACCTCCACCTTTTTTGGAAGTTGGTTAAAATCATCATAACTCTTTCCAAATGAGCCCGCTACCATCTTAGACAGCATTATCACTTACCATCAGGGAAGATCAGAAAATCACATTCAAGGGCCCATCTTGACATTAATAAAAAATCTAGAGTAGGTGATTATAAGAATATACCACTAAAAAGAACTAGTTAATAGGTGAAGGTATACTTAATTAACACTTTCTTCAAGAATTTTGTATGAAAGGCTCAGGCACATATCTTATTGAATAAGGATATTAAGAAGTAGTGTACCTTCTGCGCGAAGCTCTCTCCGCAATCGGTGCAGACGTAGGGCCGCTCTCCGGCGTGGTACTTGGTGTGAGTCACGAGGTGCCTCTTGAGAGGGAAGCCGCGCCCGCACTCGCCGCACACGAACGGACGGTCTCGGCTGTGGACCTGCCAACACCACAATAATAAATAAATAAAGCCTGTATTCAAACATACTTAAAACTATACAATAATATATATTTTTTTTACATAAAATGCCTCTATAGCACGTTTGTTTGCCTACTGGCAAAGGCCTCCTCCAACAACAACAGCCACCCGTCTCTGTCGCCAGCTGAGCGGGTCCACATCCAACACCACAATAAACATTAATAAACAAAGCATACGTTGGAGCTTGGACTGTGAAGCACACTCAGCGTAGCTCTTCATCAGTTAATAATAGGGTTGTCACAAGCACATAATGTAATCAATTGAATAAGTATAAAGTATGGATATCAATTGGGGGCGGCAGAAATCGAAACCACATCTTTCGAGAGTTTCGCACCCTGAATGTGAAGTTCATTTTATGCTAAGACCCCAGTCAAATTAAAAAAAAAAAAACAAGCATTGAAAGTAGTGTTTGTATCTACTTTCAATCAGTTTGAGCAATTGTTGACGTCATCAGATTTTCAATTTAAATTTATTGAACATGTCACCATTTTTAATATCAATTTCTCCTTAAGTTTATGGTGGATTAAAAAAAAATTTAAACCTATGTTTTGGTCTACAGATCTCAGCCTAACCACTTACCCTAGAATGTGTGACAAGATGGTGCTTCAGTGTGAAGGCCATCTTGCACTCGTGGCAGCGGTACGGTCGCTCGGCCGAGTGCAGCAACAGATGCGTGTTGAGGCAGTGCTTGCGAGCGAACGCTTTGCCGCAATGGCCGCATACATGCGGTCTCTCACCTACAAACATTTACATTGTTTTACAACTTCAATAGTGTATCAGATATGCAATCCCATAGCAATGGTTAAGACTTTAACTTCTTTTTCGCGGATCCGAGGTTCAATCTCCGGCAGGCTGACTTGGGAATCTTTTAAAAAATACACTATAATATTATCAGTCAAAGTAAACATTGTGAGAATGAATATGAGTTCTCCTTAATCCATCCCGCTCCAGTTTTAGTTGTGTTGAATTAGGTAATGAACCCATAAAACATTGGCTTCATTCATATCCGATCAAATTAGGATTAATTGAAGTTGACAGTAGCGTTGCTAGACGTCCCATATTTCTCGGCCCGTCCCGTATTTTAGGTATAGTTTAAAATTTCTCGGCAGGA
This sequence comes from Hipparchia semele, assembly GCA_933228805.2. Lineage (NCBI taxonomy): Eukaryota > Metazoa > Arthropoda > Insecta > Lepidoptera > Nymphalidae > Hipparchia > Hipparchia semele. Next base: position 2,681,756 of record OW121723.1, on the reverse strand, counting down.
CTGACTCTGTCCTGTATTTGAACAGTACTTCACTTTTCATTATGAAATCGATCCAAGTATTCACACACGTAACGTTCGTAAAAAAGCGACTTGATGACCGTTTTTAATTACGATTATAATTATTGTATTAATTTTTATAAATATGTTAAAACGAATAAAAGTATGTTGAAATGAACTCGATCCTCGGAAAAATATATATATAAAAAAAATGACATTAAATATTTTTCTACCTAAATCTAACCTGATCAGATCTTACCTGATCTTACCTGACCTGATCTGTCACCTGAGCTCTGAAGTAATACATACCAGTATGCACTCTCGCGTGAGTGGTGAGGTGATGCTTCAATAGGAAGGACTTTCCACATTCCTCGCAGGAGTAAGGCCGTTCCTTCACTGGCGTCGGCACTGACGTCAGAACCGTGTTGGACATCATGTCGGTCTGTGAGTATACAGCCTAAAACAAACACATAATATGGTTTAATAAGCAGTTTTTAGCTATTAGCAGTTTAGTAGCTTTAAGTCTTCATTCCTGATTCACACAGCTAGAGTCTGGAATGCTGTTCCGAGATCTGTTTCCTAACATATACAATTTGGGTATCTTTAAAACAAGTGTGAATAGGCATTTTCTAAGCAAACATGTTACACCTTAGACCACATCATCGCTTTCCATCAAGTGTGATAGAGGTAGATCATGTGCCTATAATTTAAAAAAAAAAAGTTATTTCCAAATCACAGACATCAATTTTGTTGTTATTGTGTCACTATTTTTTAATTTTGGTGGTAGTGTTATAACAATGTTTGTGCAGCAATTGGTCTGTATCTACTGCTGAGTAGCCTTTGCTACTCTTGAGATATGCAGCCTAGATTTTTTTTTTAATATTAGGCAATTTGAAGTTGACTAATATCCTCGTATCCCCTCCAAATAAGCAGAAAGCTTGTGTTAGGAGTGGGTATGACAATAGTGCAACGGGTGGGATTTGAACCTGCAACCTTACAGTTTTCAGTCCGCACCTTTAACCGTTGGGCTATTAAGGCTTTGATAAGACTTACCTTTGGAGAGTTGTTGGCCGTGCCCGGTTCCTGCTTGGCGTGCAGCAAATGGTGCTGGTGCACTGTTGTGGTCTGTATCTCTGCCTGGTTCTGTTGCTGAGTGGCCTCCGCTAGACTCTTCAGACTGCCGTTCAGTAAGGTATGGTTCAGCTGCGAGGCATCTATGACAGGGGTGGCAATCCCCTGAGCTTGGAGAGCGCGTTTCATGAGTATCTCGTTGCATTCTTCTGCCGTTAGTTGTATGGGGCCGATCGGCGTCATGAAGGGTTTCGACGCTAGGTTTGTTGCTGAAATATAAAAAAATCATGTAGGTATTTATAATGATATTATTACCAAGCTAAAGAAATGAGGTTCTTAGATTATAAACAAATATTTTACTATAGAAAAAAGATTAGGCCAGATACCAAAATTTCCTAGTCCACAAATGTAGGCTAATTCTTTGTAAGTCAGTGAGTGACAGTACTGTTGCATAGGTATTTTGTATTGTATTTTTATTTAGAATTGATATGATATAGTGTAAAATTTTAATAAAATATAGATAATTAACAAAGACTTATAAAATTAGATAAATTAGCAAAAAATGTGAGATTCAATATCAAGGACAATGTTGCAATTATTAAGAAAAGGGTTGGACAAAAGGTGCGTGACCGCGTGAGCGACGAAACTGTTCTAAAACTGCAAGCAAAGGTATTTATATATATTTTATTGTCACAGTGGAAACTTATATATTTTTTAATATACTTTTTAACTTCTGTGCATGTTGTGACTCCTTAAATAAGTTGTACATTTTATTATGGGTGTTTGTGTAGTTTGTAAGTAATATAAGTACAGTAACAATTTTTGAACAACAAAGAAATAAAGAAACACTGCTACTGCCGGCGCTGCTGTCGCGCTCGTGACGTGTTTGCAGTTACCGTTAAGCTTCATGTGTGACCAAGTCTTCAGTTTTATTCACGTACAAATGTACATAAAACCATCTGTTAATACATAATTATGGACTTATGTCCATAATTATGTATGAACATCATACATCTATAGACAGCTGATGTGGAATAGTGTGCCAAAATACTGATCAATAGTTTGATATTCTGCAAGTTGCCAAGCAACATGAAAGAAATGATATTTCAATATAGATGTCGGGACATCTTAAGCATGAAACTTGATGATTATTACTTATTACTTTCCTAAAATTAGGTGCATGCAGGTATTTTATTCATATTTTTTTATTTAATTCATTCTTTACGTCTCCATTATAGAAAAAAAACTCATGAAAATGAAAAATGTAAAAACTGCAATTCAATTTGGATGAAAAATGGGTATGGTATGTACTAATAAAAACAGTACTAAAAATAATATTAGATGAAATGGACGAAGGTGACACTTATCTCTTAAGATATTTTCTTCCAGCTTCCCTCATAATTATAATGCATTTGCATTATTGCTCTTTCAATTGTTATGCAATAAACTGCATCAAAATCTTTTCAGGTATAGGTGACATAGCTAATATCTAACTAACTAAGAATATGTCATATTAACCTGTCTAGAAGTCATACCTATTTATTTAATGGAAAAAAAATCACATACAAAAGATAAATCCACTCATTTATCAAGAAATTAGTCACAAAAAATGCACAAAAAAAATACTGTCTGATTTTTTTTTAAAATATTGTTCTCTGTATGAAAATATGTCTACTTTAACCCAGATTGATATAAATACTTTTGGAGAATTCCACTTTATACTCTTCCACAGGGTCATGGATAAATCAAGAAAGAAAAATCTCTACTAACTCTGTATAGTAGCAGTCTGATTTTGCTGCGACACCCTGTTTATGGTGTGCGTTGGAGCTTCATTTAGGACGAACATGGCTCGTCGCCCTGGCACTGGGGTCCCCGTGAGCACCCTGGTCACTTGTGTGGCCGCGTTTGTGACAGCTACAGCCACTGTACCAACTTTTTCCTGGACTTGTGGTGACTTGTGGGACATAACAGTCAGTGTTGTCTCTGGTGACACCTAAAATATAAATACTTTTTAGTGTTATACAAACATGAAGCATGACCTAGTACTGTATGAACTGGAGAAAGCTGAAAGAGGCCTTTGCAGAGAGACACTAGTCACTAAATAATAAAATTATGGAAACACATTTATTTTATTTAATTATATAACATGAATTTTGAAGCATGAAATTAGAATCTGAGAAGAGGAAAGCTGAGGCCGAAGAAAACTGGAGGAAAATTGTAAAGGAAGCCAAAACCTACAAAAAGTTGTAGCACCATAGGAAGTAAATACATGAAATTCAAATCCATTTTTTTTTATTTGATGACAAGATAAGCCTTTATTGCAAACACACCTGATGGTAAGTGATAAGATGGTAGTGAACTTGGAAGGAGTATGGTAGTGCAAAATATACCCATAGCCCTAATTTGATTCCATACATGTCGTCTTTGATGATAGACAAAGTTTCCCACTAGGTAATAATATTAATTGAGAAATTACTTTATACATAATATAATTTGATATTTTTGACTTCAATTTTTTTGTATTAACAAAATATGTAAGAACTTATTTTTCACAGACACTTTTAGTCAGATTTTGTATGGGACTGCATAATTCACATACATCATAAGATTTTATTGAAGGCTCCAATTTTTATTGAATATTCAAACCAAACAGCAGTACATTTTTCTTCTCTACGTTTTGTATGGTACTTTTAAAATAATATTTGTGGCATAATAAACGAGAAACCAAGAGAAATATTGGTTTTATTTAACTGAAAGAATTCCACTAGACGAATAAATAAATATTGACTAATAAATAATAACAAAGTATGACAGTTGACACGTTTGGTATTGACAACACTAGGGAGGTCGTATAGGAGGATCGTATTGCGGAGGTCGCATATCACCTCATTCTCCCCCGGTTCAGTTTTCACTCTCACTCCCATCAACCACAAAGTCCGTTAGGTAGGAGGGTAATTTCCGCGTCCTATTAGATCTCCTGGGGAGTCCAGTCCGAAGAACTGGCGAGGACATCGGCGACTCTTCTACACGAGACGATGACGAAGGAGCGTTATTTTCAGGTGGAGGTGTGGAGTTATTTTCAGATGGAAACGTGAGGTGATCATCTTCGGAGGCCGTTCCAAAGCTATCGTCTCTGCTATTATCAGTAGTACTGGGGCAAGGAGACAATTGACGGTTTGATACCGTTGAGGTTTCTCCATTATCCCGTCTTATGAGAGAGTAGTAGGGATTGATCTCTAAGAGCTCGGCTTCCTCGACAAGAGGGTCCGTTTTTGAAGAGCGGACGTTCTTCTTAACAAAGATCGGTCCCGGCGTGAGCCAAGATGGCAGTGAATCTCCGTTCGGGGATCTTCTAGGGTATTTGAAAAGTTTTTCGTGCGGAGTGGCGTTTGTTGCCGTACACAGGAGGGAGCGGATACAATGCAATGCGTCCTTCAGTACTACTTCCCAATTTTCTATCGATAATCCCTTTGACCGAAGGCTAAGTTGAATAGTTCGCCATAGTGTTCCGTTTAGTCGCTCCACTTGGCCATTACCCTGGGGGTTATAGGGCGTCGTTCTGGATGAGGCTATGTTTGACTGTCGTAGGAATGATTTGAACTCTTCGGACATGAATGACGATCCTCTATCACTATGAATATAGAGAGGTTGGCCAAATGTTAGAAAAAGATCTTTCAGGCAAGTAATGACAGTGGCTGAGGTCATATCCTTACATGGGTAAGCGAAAGGAAACCGACTGTACTCATCAATAATCGTAAGTATATACTTGTTGGCTGTTTCAGAAGGTAGTGGTCCTTTAAAATCTATGTTGATCCGTTCAAACGGCGACGTAGCTTTTATCAATTGACCCTTGGCCTTTAGAAATCTCGGTTTTATTTCGGCGCAGGTAGTGCACGAGGCGGTCATCTCCTTGACATCATTAACAGAGTAGGGTAAGTTTTTAGATTTTACCCAGTGATACATTCTAGTTACCCCCGGGTGGCAGAGTGCGTCATGTAGTTCTTTCAACTTGTTTATATTCATGTAGGCGCATACGCGAGATAGAGCGTCCGCAGCAGCGTTTTCAGTGCCTGGTCTATAAACTATATCGAATTTGAAGCATGACAGTTCCAACCGCCAACGTTGGATCTTCTCATTTTTTATTTTACTGTTATGATTTTGATTAAACATGAAGGCTACCGATTGTTGGTCTGTTATAAGAAGAAAATGTCTACCAATCAGGTAGTGTCTCCATTTCTTTAGGCTCTCTACTATCGCACAAGCCTCTTTTTCGATTGAGGATTGTTTGCATTCCGAGTTATTCAGTGTCCGAGAGAAAAAGGCAACTGGTCTTCCAAGTTGAGTCAGCGTAGCCCCTAGCGCGAATTCCGAAGCGTCTGTTTCGACTGTAAACATTTCATTGTCGTCAATGGCTACTAGAGCGGCTGCCTTGATATCTTGCTTGAGTTCTTCAAAACACTTTAGCGCATCAGGCGACAACGGGAAAGTAGTCACGCATGTAAGTGGCTTTATTTTTTCGGAGAAACGCGCAATCCATTTAGCGTAATGAGCAAGCATACCTAGGACTCGTCTTAGTTCACTAGTTTTAGTTGGAGCAGGAAGCTCTAAAAGAGGTTTTAGTCTTTCCGGGTCAGGACTGATTGTATTATTTTCAACAGTATATCCAAGCAAGTTGATTTTAGTCTTATTGAAAACACTCTTCTGTTCGTTTAGAGTTAAATGAAATTTATTAGCGGCGTCCATAAAGCGTTTTAGATTGCGGTCATGATCCCTTTGATCTTTACCGCAGACGGTTACATCATCTAAGTAGGCGAACGTTCCTTCTAGTCTCTCTTCTGTTATGATGAAGTCCAGGGTTCGTTGAAAAGCCGCAACGCCATTAGTCACGCCAAATGGAATGCGTGTAAACTGGTACAATTTGCCGCATGCTTCGAAAGCTGTATATATCTTTTCATTTTCTAAGATGGGTACTTGATGATATGCGCTCTTTAAGTCAATTTGACTGAACACTTTAAATCTTGATACGTTGTTAACGACTGATTCTATGTTTGGCAAGGGGAAGGCATCCAGTTCGGTGAATTTGTTTATGGTCATGGAGTAGTCAATGACAAGTCGTTTTCGATGAATCCCTCCTCCTGCTACAAGGACTTGGGCTCTCCAGGGGGAAATACTTGTTTCAACGACCCCGTCTTCAAGTAATTTAGACACTTCTTGTTTTATAAAGTCCTCATCTTCCTTACTGTATCGCCGACTTCTCACGGCGATCGGTCTAATGTTCGGCGATAGATTCGTAAATACGGAGACTGGCGGCACCGAAGCTCGTAACACGTTGCATATCTCTAAAGGTTCGCCAGGCCCACCAAGATTGAAATGAATACTCGAGTGATGTTTAAGCAAGTCATGACCGATTATGACGTCAGCACAGAGGTTGTCGACAACTAGAAGAGGTGTTTGTTTGTAAGTATGCTTATTCATCACAATGGTAGCAAAACAGATACCTTCGACAAAGGAAACTTGATTGAGAGAAGCGAGATTGACTGTCTGCTTGCAGGGTTTTTTGCGTAGTTTCATTATGCGAGCAACTTTAGCGTTAATGAAGCTGACTGAACTTCCTGTATCGATGAGTGCATCAGCCTTGTATTCGTTGACCATTATTAGAATTGTCGCACTTCTAAGACTCGAAGGAGAGGCAGCAGAAATAGCTCCACTGTAGAACCGGTCGTTGTTAGAGATCGCAGGATCTTCAACTGTCGTGATATTCAAGTTCCTATTACTATTGCCCGATCTACAGACGCTTGCGAAGTGTCCTTTCTTTGAGCACTTTTTGCAGGTGGATTTGTTGGCTGGACATCTGAATCTTGGATGAAGACTCCCACCGCAAAAGAAGCAGGGTTTAGCCGGAGGTGGCGTGGTCGGAGCGACTTGAAAAGTTCGTGACGATGGAGCTGCTGCTAGATTTTCGGATTCCTCGTCTCGTGAACTACCTTGCGATATGGCAGTAAGTTGCGGAGATCTGTCACCAATAGCAACTGCATCCTTCTCTGCCGTTTCTAGAGTTACGGCTTGGTTAATTGCTTCTGAGAGAGTGAGTTTAGAGTTTTCTAGTAACCGCTCGCGAATCCTTCGTGATAGTAAGCCGGATATGAGAGCGCTACGAACTGCTTGGTCTTCATGCTCTAGGGCTTTGACGTCTTCGAATTTACAATCTTTCGCGGAAAGCCGGAGAGCTCTAACATAGTCAGAGATCGTTTCGTCGGCTCGTTGCTTGCGATTGAAGAGAATGTGTCGAGCTAGAATAGTATTTTTCGGTTTGACATAGATGTCTTCTAGAACTTTCATTGAATCTTTATAAGTGGAGCATGTTTTGATATGCTTGTAAATCGATGCCGATAAGTGGTTAACTAGCAGCTTACGCTTAAGGGAGTCTGGTACATCTTCGGTAATCTCTTCTGCTAAGAAGCTTTCGAATGTCGATTTCCAATGTAGCCATTTTGCATCGGCGTCCGCGACTTCAGGCTCGATGTCAAACTTATCGGGTCGCAGATATCTTAATAGCGTAGGCTTGCCTAGTTTTTCGTCAGGCATTTTCAGTTAAATAAATTGTGGCATAATAAACGAGAAACCAAGAGAAATATTGGTTTTATTTAACTGAAAGAATTCCACTAGACGAATAAATAAATATTGACTAATAAATAATAACAAAGTATGACAGTTGACACGTTTGGTATTGACAACACTATACGTTGTCCAAGCCTTTATTTTCTTTTTGGCATCTGCCAAATACCCTACGCCTATAAATTACCGCTTTTTTGTTTTCGGAATAATGTACTAAAATAATGTCGTACTTTATTGACGTTTAGTGAAGTGCCCTGTGCATAACAAACAACCACAGAGTATAACACAGTTCTTGAAAGACGATAAATCATTCACGATTATGATAAAAATAATTTGACTTTGTGTAAGTATTGTTTCTGTAAATTTAATAAAAAAAGGAAATAAAAATAGTAACTATGACTCCAATATTGAATATTTGCAAGGAATTAAGTTGAAATCTTGGAATTTAAGTTCAAACCAAGAGTAAAGAAATTTTTCTTTTCATTTATTTATTTTCTGACGGCTGCCTTAAAATGTAACTATGCACGCGTTAGTGAAGTGAGTTAACTTCAAAACGCGTGGTTAATAACGTCTAAACCAAGTTTAAATCAAGAGTTATGAGCAAATATACTTGGAAAATCACATACCTACCTACTTATTTATTTAACAAACTAGCTACGTAATTGGGTATACAAATGAAACAAGTAAAATTATTAAATACTAGCGGCTCGTCCTGGCTTCGCACGGCTGGACATTTATTTTTTAAACATTTTGGCATAAACGTACAGTAAATGCAGGAAAACTGACATCAACGCGTAATTTTTAAAAACATTTCACTGAGCAATTTTATTAAACTCGTAATATGTTTCGAATGGAATGTCCGATTTTAATAAACTAAAAAGTAATTTACAGGTATTTAAACTGCCTTGCTTGAGAAATCATTTATTTAGGTAAGGATTAAGGCAAAGGTATAAATAACTTAATCTGATTTATATGCATTATACAATTTAAATTAATATCGGAGTTATCAGAAAATGAATATTTCCGCGTGATAAAATAATAAAATGGTGCCAGCCGGTGCGGCGGGGCACGGTGGCAGGTATCGGCGCGGAAGATTCCTGTGGTTCCTGTGGTGATCTTATTAACAATCGTTTCCTATAAGAAGCTCTGTGCGATCGCAGCCCCGTAAAAACAAATATTTAATATTTCAACCCAGACGAAGTCGGGGCAGGTCGCTAGTTAAACATATTTTGAAAGAAAACCTTAATTATTATTATTATCGATAAAGAACCCAAATCAACTTATTATTTTTTTCTGTTTGTCTGTACCGCAAACATATGTCAAATTAATTTATCTAAGTGATTAAAAATATATAATAAAATATAAGTACGTTAAATCAAAATTAAAAAGTATTTCATTAAATCGATTGAAAGTTCTTCTTAAATAAAATCGATTATTACTTCAAATCGAATCGGTAACGTGTGAAGGCGTCACTAAAGTCAAAATTTCTTGATCTGCCAAAAAGAAAATAAAGAATTGGACAATCTATAGGGAGGTCGTATAGGAGGATCGTATTGCGGAGGTCGCATATCACCTCAATATTTTATAAATGAAAAATAATTTATGATTTCTATACTTCAATATCCAAACAGAGACAAAGAAATGTACCTACCCAATAAGATCGGAAAATCGTATTTTTTCATAGCTTTTAGATGATTTCCAACAGGAAAGTGAGATGTAAACAATACATACCGTGTTCCCAAGCGTATAGCTCAAGCTGCTAGGGGTGTCGACTTCGCACTTGGTCAGGTCCGAGGTACTCGTGAAGCCCCAAGAGTACCCGAAGCCCGAGACGTTGCTCGGCGTTGGCATACACATTTTCACCGATTTTACTCCACTACATTAAGAAAAAAGTTTAACCAACTACTTTTTGCACACATTCAGAGTGCGATAGTAAACATTGGTAAACACACTACTCATGTCGTGACAGATTTGCCATTACGACCATATACATACGCTTTCACAACTACTAACGCAGAACGCACTCATGAAACCGCTACCGCCGAAACAAATAAATAACTTTAAAATTCGTACAATACCTTTAAACAAAGATTCCAAGACATTTATTAAATACAATCCACTTATGCCCGTGAATTAAACGCATCAACTTAAGGAAAAAGGCGGCATAGGACGCTAGACACTACTTCGACACGCACGTAATCCGAGCCTAACGGCGCACAAAACAAGCTTTTATACATGAAATTTAACTTCATGTTTATAATTACTGTAAAGATAAAACTTTAAACCTAAAATTATCAATTATATTTAATGCTTTTATGAAAACAATTATTTTATCGCACACACAAAAAAACCGGACGCCATTTTATTATTTATGGCATAGAGTAAATTTATGGTCTATTTTTTGCTTTTTTTGATAGCACCATCACAGATTATAGATAAATATGTTAATATTAGTAACAGACGATCTGACTTGGTTGGACCGGTTGGACCCAAGACATAGAATAGGTAGGTACCTACTGTTAATTATTAACGTTAGTAACTGCTACGTAATGAATGATATTATTTGATTACAATATTCCAGGGGCCCAAGTCTGCTATTGCAATTGTAGTGACATTACAGTTACATTGCCTATCAATGACATCCCAATTGCTACTTTTAGCAATTTGACTTGAGGCCCAGGGGTTCAATTGTCTATCAATGACATGACAATTGCTAAAATTAACAATTGTCATGTCATTGATAGACAATGTAACTACAATTGCAATAGCAGACTTGGGCCCCAGATACGATTGAGATGAGTTGCAAAGCCTCTGAATTGGTTGTAGGTAGGTCACCTACCTACTTGTCTATGACACAGGTAGGTATATGAGTTCCTTCTCTCTCTACGGGCTTAGGGCTTATAACGTAGAGAGAGAAGACATAGAGCCAGTGACGATTTCTTTCTCACTCACACTAAAAAGAGAGCAGAAATAAAGTTATTAATGTGATAAACAGAGACGCAGCTACCCAATTTTTTGTCCCTCATCGTGTAACCAGTTTTTTTCAAGGTCGACACACTTTTGTGCCCAACAAACTGACAGTTAATAAGAAAATTTAGTATCTATGTGTGTTGCCAGCTTTAGGTACCTATACAATGTCCCGATTTTCCCTATCCTACTTATATTATAAATGTGAAAGTTTGAATGTATGTAGGGCCATCCATACATACATCCAAATTTCAGCCATATCGGTTTAGTGTGGCGTGATTGAGTAACAAACATATGGATGTTTGTTACTCAATACGCCACACTAAACCGATATGGCTGAAATTTGGCACGGAGATAGGTTTTTTTTAGTAATGTCCTCTGACATACCGTAACGGCGGGTTACTTTGGCTACTTTTTCAATTTTTTTTTTAATTTTTGTTGAAACAAAATAAAGTCGTGATGGAAGAAATGAATATTATGAGAAAAGAAAAGAAAGATGATGGATACTAGAATATAATATATGTCGGCGATGATTAAAGTGTATTCAGTTAGATAGTGTCGGTTACTGTTCTGAATCATCCTGAAGTTTCGTTCGAATGTCCAACAACCAGTCGAGAACTGTTGGCGATCTTAAGAATTATTTTATTTACAAAGTTCTTAATTTTTAAAGCCATTTTTAAATAGCTAGAGGCAGACTTTTAATGTTTTTTTTAAATAATTATTAACTTAAACTATGAAGAGTTGCAGTTTTATACGACTGCCTGAAAAAAGGAATATACTGTTAATTTCATTAATGATGATTTTGATGACTAAATATACAATTTTTGTTGCTTTTAATTCAATAGCATTACTCGATCGAAGGAAAATTTTAACTGTTCATTACAAATTATTTTGTGTAACATTCTTACTAGTAACGAAAAAAAATTTTCCTTTGTGTTACATACATCTTTTTTCAAAGTGACTCACATATGCTAAATTTCTATTCGGCATTTCAATATTTTTTTTAAGGAGCAAATAATTATCTAGTGAATTGGTCCTATGAAAGTACATTAAAAAACTTTAGTATAAAAAAAAATATTTTTAAAAAACCGACTTACGTGTACAAACTAAAATTATTTTATACTTTTAAGTGGTGGTTGAAGTTAATATTGTGTGCAATAAAGAATAATAAATTCTTTATTGCACACAATATTAAGATATATGTAAAAAATAGAAGCTTACCCTAATAGGTATGTCTCTCCCAGACAACCTTATATGTGTAGGTATGTTATTTAAAAAATAAAACAGTTCAGCATCTGTTTTGTCGTTTTATTTAAAAATCCTGGGAAGAATTTTCCATCTAATTTGGGGTACTAGGGGAGTGCAGTTATTGTGGCAACATTAAACTCGAACTTGTCATGTGACGTCATCGTTACGTCATGTTATCTCTATTTCAGTCGCGGTTACACAGTACCTTGGTCTATTGCCTTCTCTGTCTACGGCTTATAATAAATCTGTCGCATTTGTTAAGTCAAATGTTTTGACAAATGACAAGTCGAATTCGAGAGCCGTCAGCCGTGAATTTTTCGTAAAGAAGCAGTAAAGAGTTATAAATTATAAACAATATTATCCTGAGAAGCTGCTGAGAAGCATTCAATCAAAGAAGATTGTGACTACGGTGTCGTAGCAAATTGAGTGTCACTAAACGAACTTGCTCACCATGAATCCTATATCAATGGATCGGGATGAACCTTCATCACTAACTTCGTTTTCAACAAATCATCCCTTAGAACAATTCATATTGCTTGCAAAGGGGGCCAAAGGTTCAGCATGTGCCGAACTTATCAAACAAGTCCTCGAAGCACCAGGGGTACACGTATTTGGAGAACTTCTTGAAATGCCAAATATAAAAGAGGTTAGTCACATAAGATTGTGTTATTGCGATTATCTTTCCTTTAAATATCAGTCACCTTTTGGGTATTGACTTAATATTAGTAGAAGTCATCATAATCATACCAATAGATGTCTGCTGCCAGTCTCTTGCTAAAATCACCACAGTATGGATCTTGTGCTGCCTGTGTCCAGCTACTAGTAACTCACTTGAGACCATCTGCCCACCTAGTGGAGAGGTCTTCTAACTCTATATCCCTGTTTGAGCATATTAGGGTCATATTGCAAGTTTATTGAATCTTCCAGTTAAGAGAATTGGGTAAAAGGTGGGGATTGAACCATACAAGTCTGCACCCTTAAGCTATTGAGACTTCATAGTTACACCTAAAAAGGTGACAGGTACACCACAATATGTAGAGTGGATTTTTTCATTAAATAACTGAATAATTGCTATTTCATTCTATATTTTCAGTTAGAAACTGGACAGTATGCTACACATTTCAAAACACTCAACTTATTTGCATACGGCACATACAAGGATTACCTGGAAAACAAGTCGGATTACTTAGAACTTACCCCAGTACAGTGCAAGAAGCTTCAACACTTGACCATAGCAACTTTGGCCACACAGGAAAAATGTATACCATATAGTGTTCTACTCAAAGAGTTGGATATCAAAAATGTTAGAGATTTGGAGGATTTGATAATTGAAGCTATTTATGCAGGTATCCTTACTAATATTATAAATGCAAAAGTGTGTTTGTTTGTTGGTTTGGCCTTCAATCACGCTACAACAAAGCAAAATATCGACAAGATTTTTTGCATGGGTATAGTTGAGAACCGGGAGAGTGATATAGGCTACTTTCCAGGAAAATCGATCCTGAAGGATTTTTAAAAAATAAATCCACACGAGCGAAACTGCAGGCATCAACTAGTAAAATATATACTGCTGTGTGATGTATATATATATTAAGGTTTTATAAAAATTCTATGTGAACCCTTAAATTTTCTGGAATAACTAGTTCATACACCATCTCTAGGTTGTTTATGTCTAGAAATAACTTTATATTTTCAGATATTATCCATGGCAAACTAGACCAAGAATGCAAACGTGTTGAAGTAGATGTAGCACTCGGTCGCGATGCCAGACTAGAAGATGCAGCAGCCATAGCAGATGTGTTGGCCGACTGGTGCAATGCATGTGAGGCGGTACTCAGCTCAGTGGACAGACACATACAGCGTGCAAACCACAGGAAACAGTGCGCCATCAGACACCAGCAGGCTATTGAACAAGAGGTGAGTATAAACGTCAGGTAGACTGGTGCAATGTGTGTGAGGCAATGCTCAACTTAGTGGCCAGACACATAGCATAATAAATAAAGCCTTTATTCAATCACTAAACTACACAATAAATAATTTTCTTTGTTTTTTTTTTCTTACATAAATGCCTCAATAGCATGTTTGTTTGCCCTTTTGCTGGCAAAGGCTTCCTCCAACAATCTCCACGCATCCCTGTCGCCAGCTGTTCGGATCTATTTGCCACCTGCCGCTGCTCGAATATCGTCAATCCATCTTTGCATTGGTCTACCCCTTTTCGTCTTATAATAACCTGTGTACCAGTACATTACTGTTTACATTACTGTTTTGCTCCATTCATCTGGTCCCTTGATTGTGTGCCCTGCCCACTTCCATTTAAGGCACTTGATTGTGAGTGTTATGTCCTTCATGATCGGTGTTCAGACACATAGCATGCTAGACATCAAATATTGCAAAAGGTGCTCTGCCATGTGACCAGGAACTGACAAAAACATCCTGTCCCAAAACCCTGAAAAAAGCACTCTGCCATCAGAAGTACCTGTAAACTGCCAGAGGCCCCTGCAATTAGAAGTTCCACAAAATGCAAAAGGCACCCTGCTATCAGACATTCCCAGGAACCCCCAATAGCATCATGGTATCAGAATTCTCAGCAATTGCCACAAAGCTTACAAAGCTTTAGAGACCCTCAAAAGGATGAAACCATCAGAAGTTCCCGGAAGCTGCCATGCTGCTAATGCTTCATAGGTAAATATATTCTCTTTTTTCCCACAGATATTGTACATAAAGAAAAATCAAAAGACTCAAGGCGAGAATGAGGAGTCGGCCTCGGGCGGCGGCAGCGAATCCCATTCGGCACCCAAGAAGAACTCTAGCAAAGGCAAGGCGCCGCGCGGAGGCAAATTCTGGCAGAAAACCACATAACTCTGTACTCCTTCAACTTTGTGATACATATAATAATAAATGTTTAGGTACTACCTACCAGATTTTATTTAGTTCTCATCACTTGAGTTGTTAGAATAACCACGACGGCTAGGTACGCATCATAATGCGTACGTTTTGGGATAAGAGGGTACAAGTACTTAAACGATCTCATCAAAAATTACTAGATCTATTTTGATAGGGTTCCTGTAATACACAGCAGATCAGGTTCTTAGCAAAGCTACAATCGTGGGTAGTTATATTTAGCTCAGCGAGCTTTTTTAAAATGGGAATTATGGGTTCGATCCCCGGAAGCACCCCGGAAGACTTCTGCTATTCAACCAGTATTCAGCCCAAAGAGTTCCTACCTACATATTTATACCTACCGTACATATACCTATAATTATTATTATAACATAGTAGGTATAGGTAGGTAGGTACTACAAAAAATGAGCGAAGTTTGACACATGATAGAAATTATTACCATATAAATGAATTTTGTACCAATTTAGTAGTTTTTACTAGAAATACCAAAATGGCATATTTTTTAATTCATTAGAAATGAACCACTCAGAAGCTTACTACCTATTATCTCAATAAAACGCGTGCTGCATAATGTAAGGCGAATATTTTTTGAGAAGTTTAACGGATTGGCCGTTTCATTATCATCTACCCACTCAAGGATTCCGCTTTTTTGGAGGAATGAGTAAAATATTAGTTAAGTTTAGCTTGGTTTTTTTTATATAAAACTTGAGTAGGTGGGTTACCTGATGTTACCTAAGTGATTGACGCTGCCCATGAACATGTGTAACCCACCAGAGGCACCACCAATGCATTGCCGGCTTTTCAAGAATTTGTGAACAACCCCATGTTGAAATGAAGCGGGAACATCGTGGAATCTGCATTCCGAACCGGTGGTAGATTTATGACGTTTCATAAGTGCTACAAGGTAGCCTACATGAAATAAATAAAATTTGAATTTGAAGGGAGTTAGTTCCATAGTTTGGCTATTATTCATTTAATCCTATTAATATTATATATGCAAAAGTAGGGATAGATGGATGGATGTTTGTTACTCAATCACGCTGCAAAGAATTAACCAATTTGGCTGAAATTTGGCTTAGAGATATATTATAGTCGGGAATAACACATACTTTTTCCCGGAAAATAAAAAAGTTCCTGCGGGAAAAACCTCAATCCACATGCACAAAGTCGCTGTCATTAACTATTAAAAAATAAAATTAAGTAGTTACTGTACAGGCACATCATATTGAGCTTTTGATTGCACAAAATAGGTAAACATTTTAACACAACTACCTAATAATAATTAATTGTTGTGCCTAACCATTTTTTACTGAAAATTTAGGAAAATATGGAAGTTTTTATGGAAATACATGTAGTAACATTGCGTATGAACTGTCAGAGAACATCTGTCACAGAAGGCGCGAGTGAAACAAAGTAGAATGTCTAGGCTAGAAACTGAGATAGAGAACCACTACAAAACAAGGTCGACAGCTTGCCGTCGCCGTTCGGTCGTCGTGTTTTGGCAGCCGACCCGAGACGAAAGGTCTGTTTTTGACGCAGCAGCGCAAACAAAGTGCGCAGGCAGTGCAACGATTATCACGTTCGCAGGCCACCGAAAAGTGATGTAAATAATATAATAAAATCCACGTAACATTGTAAACAAAGACTATTTAGTACTTACAGATGTATATTTACCAGAAAACTAACGTGTCGTGAAAGTTAAACAGCAAAATATTACGTCCAGTGCAAATTACGACATTACACAAGTGACAAATTGACTCAATTGAATAGAAAAAACAACGTAAAAAAAATCGTATGAAATGTATCCGTGATTTTTAGACTTTAATCTAAACCCTTGTTTCGTAAAGAGACTATAGTTTATCTGAGTAAAGTAATCAATAGGAGCTACGTGTATTGGATGAACAGAAAGGCAAGTAAGATGCCCTTTGTTGTGGTAGACTTCACCTCTAGAATTCACGATCATTGCTCACAGTTCACCAACTAATCCACTACAATAAACCTATTTACATCTACAAATATAAGAAAACAAAAATATATACAAATCTGTACCTAGTAATTAGGTTTTATTTGCGTCATAATAAAAACCTATAAGTAGGTACTACAACTACACAAGTACGTAGGTATGTAATAGTTGAAAAACAACAGCCAATCTCAGGTATTTGTACTAGTACTACATTGTTAAATCGATAGTGATAGAGATTGTAAATGTGTTTGCACATAAAAATACAAACAAACTATACACATACCTACCTACTGCATAGGTAGATACAGTAGGTAGGTCCTACATCGTAATTATGTACGGTTTTCTTTGTCGTCGAGGCAGTCAGCTGTTTTGTACACGCTCGGAGTGGGGAGCGACTACACAGAACTGGTCTGACCACTATACAAGTAGTCTGGTCTGTCATGGGTCTACCAGTCGCCGATACCTACACCTAGTACCTACAAGTAGGTATACTGCACGTAACACGCCTTATGTATTTATGTACTTACCTAACTATAGCTTCTATGTATTGCAAAGTGCATTGGTAGGTTACGTACGTACGTAGTTATGTACGTAGGGTAGATGAGCCCTTTCGCCGGCCCCCTTCCGTTTTCGGCCTTTACGCGTACACGATGCCGTAAAATTGAGATAATATCGATTAGAAATACTATTTCCAAATAATTTTTTTTCTCGGACATATGAAAACGTTTGATTTGTTTATGACAAAACTTTTGACCTGGTCACATCTTCGAGTGATTTTACTGAATTTGTTCAATTCGGCGGCTGCCGATGAAGGTAACGCAACCTGCGGAAATTACAAAAAAAATAGTACCGCGCGTTTCACTCCAAGGTAAGCATTGTGTTGTTTTCCTAAATAAATGATATTAATAGGCATGTAATATACTACAAAAATAACATATTAACGTACTCCTAATATCATTTTTGGAATATTTTGTACAGAACAACAATAATGATGGGGGCCGGGATCTGACATTCAAATTTTTTCAAAATTTTGGTTATCGGCCGGGGGGCCGATATGTGGTATAAAGAGTCTTCCACGTTATCATCTTTTCTATTTAAATTGTGAAATAATATATCTCACACTCCTTCTCTTATTATTGTAACTGATACGAAGATCCTCGCCATTAGTTTTCGGCCGTCAATTTATGTAGGAATAAGGAAGAACATTCTAAGGCTGGGGGTGGCCGAAATCCAGAATATCTGCAGAATATAGATGAAATGTTACTTCAGTTTTCGGCAAAACTTAACTTTTTACTAACTGCATACGAAAGTAAATACGGTACTTATGACAAAAAAACAATTTATAAAATTTTTGTCTGTCCGTCTGCCTGTTTGTTTGTTACCGCTTATCTCGGGAACGGCTGGACCAATTTTGACAGGACTTTCACTGGTTCACCTGATATTATCAGGCATAGTATAGGCTACTTTTTTAATCGACTTTCGAAAAAGGAGGAGAAGGAGTTGTGTTTTTCTAGTTCTGTATATCGATATCTCCATGATTTCTTAACCGATTTGCGTTGCGAATTTTTTTTTAATTGAAACGAAAATCTTGCAAGATGCTCCTATAAAAATTTCGGGTTCCAACTCTTCAATCCTGATGCTGCAGGGGTACTGCCCTCCTAAACTGTGGGAATTTAGGGACTTTTAAGTATAGATAGATAGATAAGTGATAACTAACATTGTTAGTTATTTACTAAAAATAATGATTAACTTACATAAAAGCGTTTTTATGTAATTTTAGACTTAAATGTATAATAAATCATTTTAAATCCATCACAATGTAGTGGCCGAAAACAGAATATCCTATGGCCGAAAACTGAAATTTGGGGCCGAAAACTGAATTTTAAGCGTTTTTCCAGATAAAATTAAAAATAAAAATAACTAAAAGCTTCAATCACAAAACAGTTAAAAAAAAAGAAATTTCATTATATGGGCTTTCATCTAACATAACAAGTATAACTATTTATAGACTGTAACATTTTTTTCTGATGTCCTAAAGTTGACAGGAGCACTAAAAGGCCGAAATCAGGCACATTGACCCTATCTATTTGTTGCGAATGTGTGGAGCGTTCTTTAGCTAGGTAGGTACCAATCCCTACCCATGAATTTTTAGGTTCGCTAGTATTTAGTACCTACCTACCTATTTTCTGTCCGTGAGATCTCCAAGTCACGGGTTGAAGTCTATGGATATGTACATTCCTACTTCATCATCATCAGCAGAAGCAGATAGCAACTCATCAATGGCTCACTTAGCGCAGGTCTCGTCTCACCGAAGGTTTTATAGGCATAGTCCACCACGCTCGCCCAATGTCAATTGGCAGAATTCACATACCTTTGAGAACATTATGCAGAACTCTCAGGCCTACGACTTTATAATAAGGCCACGGGTTAGGGCTTCTAGCCAATAGGAAAATGAACAATTATTTTCCCTATACATACATATATATCTAATTAAATTACTAATTAGGTAACTATTTATTATGTATTTACGTAATAGGTATGTATCTACTGACCATTGTTGAAAAATCGGTGCAAGGCGAAAAATCCAACTACCTACATATAACTTTTAAATCAAGAGTGAAAAGTGAATAGGCATCTATTTATCATTTATTGTACCTACAACTTTCGGCGTAATTAATATGCATTTAACCTTGCCAAATTACAGCTCTTCAGTAGGTAGGTACCAATAGTCTCCGCGCTATGCTGCGGACAGACGCACAGACGGACGGACTTAGCGAGACTAAGAAATGTAGGATAAGAAAATGAATTTTCAGTTCTGTCACAGTTTAATTTCCACTGTGGTTATAAAACACCGCCTCTCGGTTTTCTATTACGGTAATAAATATGTCGTTACTGTGACAGTGGCACATATCTTGTGGATTCCCACGTTAGAAGAGGCTTAGGGGAAACCGTAGATGCACATGCTGGCTTCCATACATAAACGTAACTAGGTGGCGCGAGCATAGAGGATTATTCTGAATACCAGTGTAAACAAACAGGATTCTCTCGTCAAGTAACGTCAGCACGTTATGAGTGAACTACCTTATAAGCTTAAATGATACGAGGTCTTAGCAAATAGCCACGACTTTCCGCGTGCATTTAGTTTTTTAAATCCCGCGGGAACTCTTTGATTTTTCGGGATCAAAAGTAGGCTATGTCACTCTCCAAATCCTTAACTTGATCCATGTGAAAATCACGTCGATCCTTAGCTTTGTTCCAGCGTGATTGAGGGACAATCCAATAAACCAACAACCAAACACACTTTCGCATTTATAATATTAGTGAGATATCTGTAATTCTGTATACAATTTTTTCTTTATTAAAAGACTAGCTGATGCCCGCGACTTCGTCCGGGTGGATTTAGTTTTTAAAATCCCGCGGGAATTCTTTGATTTTCCGGAATGTCTATGTCACTCATCCGGTCCCCAACTATAACCATGCAAAAAATCAAGTCGATCCGTTGCTTTGTTGCGGCGTAATTGAAGGACAAACCAACAAACAAACACACTTTCGCATTTATAATATTAGTAACGATATTGCCATGCTGAACTTGACTAATATCTCCTATCCCCTCTTCCGTCCAAAAAAGCGTAAATTCGTCTTTCGAGTGAGTACGACAAAAGGCAAACGGGTCAAGATTGAACCGTCGACCTGTTAGTTATCATTCCACATCTCTAACTATTTGGCTCTATTGGTCTGTTAATAAAGTTTGAAGTTGGAGGCCAAGTTAAAAAACAAGCGAAATAAAGGAAAATACTAATAGGTCCTAAACACGTGTACTACCAGGCTTGTCTTTATAAAGTTAAAGAAAAAAAGGCGCTTGCTTCGCTCGCGCTTAGCAAATCATTACCTACTCCATGAGTCCTCCAAACAATGAACCCCGTGCATCTATAGCCAATTAGGTAGAGCTATATCGGTTACTAAGCGGCCTACAAAGAAATAATTGTGCGGTTTCTAACAAAACTGTATAATGTGGTGTGTATAATGAACTAGTCCACACCACACAGTGTTGTGGTTTCCATTGGATGCTCAACGGGTAGCGCTCTTTGAGCACGCACGGCGCGGCTCGGTTTCATGTTACTTCCACTTGTATTATTCTAATCTTTGTGTTTACTGTTTAGAAAGCCAGGTGCAACGAACTTTATCTGTCCGTGTGATATATGAGATAGAGTCCATATAAAACTTTTTTTTATTCGATGACAAGATAGTCCTTCACTGCAATCTCATCTGTTGGTAAGTGACGATGCAGTCTAAGATGGTAGCGGGATAACTTGGAAGGGGTATGGCAGTGTACTCATACCCCTAATTGGTTTCTACACGCCATCGTGCCGGAACGCTAAATCGCTTGGCGGCACGTCTTTTTGCGGGTGGTAATTAGCCGCGGCCAAAGCCTCCCACCAGACAAGACCAGAGTTTATATTAATTTCGATAGAATAAGTACCAAAACTTGACAACATACTTTTTTCACGTTTTAAGGTATGTTGGTTTGTCCTTCAATCACACGTTTACGTAGCAACGGATCGACGGAATGTTTGACAACTCACATAGACACATTTACGTATTTTTTACTTCGTTTGTTATGATCATCATTTCGAATCGACCATCTTGCCTGTCAGGAACGAACCTTTGTCAGTTTCAGAATGACTAACTATACCCACAACGCTAACATCCCAATACGTTGTAGTATATATACCTAGGTAGAATACAAACATGCATCCCGGTAATGAGGTCTATTTATTTTCCGACTACGTAAACGTTTAGTATAAACATTAGAAACGGCTGGTTGGTTTTACGCTTATGAAAGTGGGACATCTAATCTGTGAGCTTCCTGTTGCAACACTACTCCCAAGGGTTTCATGATATTCTAGTATTATATAAACGAGTTAGATGAGTTAAGACTGAAGAAAAGTAGTCTTTTATCTTATAGGTAGGTACTAGAGCTTTTCTTCGCTTTGCTCACGTTAGGTACAATTTTTCAAACAGCTATTTTAGCCGCTTAGGTGTAGAATTTTCATTATATATTTTAGGGGATTTAAATAAAAATTCTATACGAAGGCCACTATAATGTGACAAAAATATTGTTTGTTTTGTTGAAATCGGGCAGTCGTTAAGACGACTTCAATCATGTAGTCTGAAACTTGTTACTTACAACATCCCTATTGTAGTAGGTACATAAGTTTAATTATAATAATCCAGTAGACTAGACTAAATCAATTAAAACGATAAAAGAAGAGTACAATAGTGCTGATAATAATGAAACATTGATAATGTACTTACACACATTTAGATTAGTTGGAATACGGCGCATATTTCATAAAATATAGCCACTGGGTGCGCGGTTTGATGAGCTATTTATCGATAACAGACACTAAACGAGTTCAGTTTATGTCTAATAAATTCATACTTGCTACCGCTATATGACTAGCTCTGTATCAAATGAATATTTTGTTCTTTATTTTTATTATTTCTCCACTCCATTGACACTTTTACGGTACTTTATATTTTGCTCGTAATTTATGAGTTGTCGCCATCCCATCTTTTAAATGGTCTTCATATATAATTCCGTTTGTATTTTTTTTTAAAGAATATTAGCCAAGCTGAACTTAACTTATATTCTCATTTCCCTTGCAAAGCTTGTGCTAGGAGTGGGTACGACAATCCGTCCACAAGCTATAACGCCGTTAACTACCAAGACCATATTTCCTAATATAAACCCTAATTTAAATGTTTTTGGGTTTATATTAGGAAATATGGTCTTGGTAGTTAACGGCATTATAGCTTGTGGACGGCAGAGCGGGTGAGGCTCGAACCTGCGACCTTTCAACCTTCAGTTAGGCTATTGAGGCTTTATTCAAGGGATACTAAGTTTGTCGCGGTTATCTTTCATCCTGACACCTTAGAATGTGACCAACCTCCCTCCTTTTCAGTTGCAGAATTCAATTGCAGATTCCATTCCATTCAGTTGCATAGCTTGATGGTGTCCCTTCCTTTATTTCTCTAGAGAATTTCACGTGGTCTTAACCTTCTCTCTGAGCCTTTCTGATAATATGTTCTTCTTAATCTTTCTGATGGAGTGTGTCCAAGATTTCATGTGTGGATATAGACATGGAAATACGCAAGACTATAGAGCTTTAGTTGTTTGTTTGTGGTAAGGTTTCCTTTGACAACCTCCTTCCATCATAGTCCAATATTCCTTCCACCTCTTTGTTGATGCAGTTTTCAAAGCAGATAAGTTGACCGAAATAAATACTCAACCACAATCTATATCAACCGTCTCTATATTAACATATTCAAATCAAAAGTAAGCTCTGAGTCGACTACAATATCTGAAATTAAAATTCCCTTTTGAACTTTCAATAACATTATGTATAGTGTTTTACAAAATTCCCTTTTAAACTTTAAATAATGTTGAATGTTTTAACTGAGTCATATGCATAAATTATTAGTATAATATTCTAACAAACAATAAGCAAAGGCCTTTGCCTTTATAGAACAATGTACGATTAAGGCTGGACGCAGGCACTCTGTATTTCAAATAAAGTTGCACAACGGTCTTACGTAATGGCTGCCGATGCAAGCGTTCACCTGCTGTTTTTATATAGCACCCATTGTTCTTTAAAAATGTTTTGTCGCATATAACTCCTGAGGTCGCGACTTGTGGGAAAACATTGATGAATATGGACCATTATTGTGCCACCAAGCAACGTTATGAATAAAACAGAACATAAGATGTTTTTCGCTCGCGAAATTTAAACTCAAGTGCGACTTTCATCGAGTATTGCAAGTTATGTTTTCTTTATTGATATTGTTTGGTTCACTGCCTACTAGTAATTGCGGACTTACTACTTCCTAAACAGTTACGAAAAATTACGTAATAACTACTCTCTAATTCGATTGTTCTACTGCACTTAGTACTTTGTCACCAAAACTTTTTCTATGTAAGGCGTTGCCAAAATCAATGTACTTATAAGAAATAGATCAAATAGGCATAACTGCAAGATGATTAATTACTTTTGTAAAAAAAATTATAGAGTCACGAGTCACGAGTCAAAGTCAAAAGTCATTTATTGCATTATACATTGCCTCTTCGGGCGTGCAACATACATAAATACAGAAAAACTCATGACACCATTAACTAAATAATTGATATGGTTTATATTATTCAAATTCCAGCGTGCAATATTGCCATTTTTACCTAATGATGCGTCGATTGCGAATATCGTCCCTAATAAATCACCATATTTCACCGATGGATCAGCAAAAAAATATTTCAGTTGCGAACTCTTTCAGCAACCTCACTCATCGTTTGGCATTTCCGCAAATATTTTGGCTGGTTTCTTACTTCTTCGGTATTTGCTACGTGCGTCATCCGTGTGAGTGGACAAATAACGATCCAAACAATTTTTATTGGCCTTTGCCTGTAGTTCCACCCGCGTAAACGTTAGGTTACATAAACGGGTATACCCGTAAACAGCTGAAAAACAGCCTTTATATCTTGCTTCTAAGCAAAAGCGTTCTGCAGGCAAATATGGACCTTCGAGTGACTACTCTGCTTCGACGGAATATTGCGGCATATCTGTATTTCCAATTCCCGGTGATTGTATCCGACTCTTTAATGAAATGTGTGGAGAGTGTACGGAGCTACTGAATCATGACATCATATCGCAATAGTGTTCTCTTTTTCTAATAGGAAGCTTAAAAGCTCTATATCTCTTTTCGAGACTTGTTAAGATATTAAAAAAAGAAACATTACATTGTGTTATAACATTAAAAACCTTTATTTTAAGTATATAAAAAAATTTGGTGAAATACCCAATATCCTTTTAAGTGGTTTTCATAACTCCTCTAGAATTACAAGTTTGTATTGTTTCTTCAAACTTCATTGGCTATTAATGTCGGCTTCTCGCTTCGGGCAACTGCGGTCGGACGTCAACTCCCAGACATTGCAGATTTTTTAAAAGGTACAAGGTAAGTTTTAAATGGTTTTCATAACTTCTTGAGAATTACAAGTTTGTGTTGTTTCTTCAGACTCCATTGGCTATTTATGTCGGCCTGGGCACTTGGAGCAGAACTCCGGTCGCACGTCATTTCCTGCAAGTGGGTCAAGGCATTGCAAAAGTACCTGAGGCTTAGTTTAACTGGTGTGACCGAGTCCTTTATAGCTAAACGATAACTAGCAGGTGGGGAGTTAAACGGCTTTTCTTGATTCATTATGTATACCCACTTTTATAGAGCTCTTATAGAAGTCCGCTGTTCGGAGGTATATTTTGTTATTCATGCTCTCTTCCTACTTTTAACTGTCTTCTTCTCAAAAGAACGTTTTCTTAGGTTTTCTCTCAGGGAAGGATATAGTCCACTTCGCTGGCCAAATGCAAGTTGGCAGAATTGACACACGTTTGAAAACATTACGAAGAACTCTCAGGCCTTCAGGTCTCTCACGATGTTTTCTTTCGCCATTGAAGTATGAGATAGGAATTTAATGGCTTAAATGCACATCTAGAAGTGTGTGTTCGTGATGAAACCCACCCACCGACCCTTAGAATAGACACCTCAGTCCTTATCACTGCTCTATGTATCCCAATTCCCAACTCGACTTGAGTGTTTTGTTTGTACTAATTACTTTCAACTATAGCTTTACAAAGTTAAATAAAACTGACAGTACACACTACTAAAAAACAATACCTGATTAGTTTTTAGTGAACTAATTATGCAACACGTTAACGTCCTATTAACTGGAGTGCATAATTGACGTGAACAAGACGTTTGGAGCAACGACCTCTAAACCAAAGGTTAACGGATGGACATAAGCACGTGACTCACCTTTAACTAACTTCACCTGCCCGATTAATTAATTATTCCATTCCCAGAACACGGTGTTTGTGAGTTTGTATTTACCGGAACAATTCGTGATATTGTTGATTTATTACTCGTTGTCCCTCCAGTAGTCCCTTGAAGGGACCACGGGTAATTTTTTAACAGCTATAATGCTGCCGAATTAAATGGTCATCATTTCCGTAGTCCATGGAAGGGACCACGGGTAATTTTTTAACCGTGGTCCCTGCGAGAACTACAATGCTGCTGAATTTTAAAATGGTAGTCCTTTCCGTAGTCCATGGAAGGGACTACGGGTAATTTTTTAACCGTGGTCGCTACAAGAACTACAATGCTGCCGAATTAAAATGGTAGTTTCTCCCGTAGTTCCTGAAAGGTACAGGCCCTTGTTCAGTCAACTATCAGATTGCATTGGACCTCTTTGTTTTAAAATTGTACTGATTAGTGTTAAAACCTTGTTAAAACTTTTATCTTCTATAAAATTTAAGAAGTTTATGATTGCGATTTGTCAAAAAGAAGTAAGTCTGACTGCTTTGTGCTTTATGTCTGTTTGTCTGTGTCATGCATTTTTAATTAAAACACATGACTATTCTTAGTCTAAAGACAGTCAAACTAATAACACCCCTCTTTTTCCGACGGGAATAGGTAAAAATAGATATTTCATCCGCTAATCTACTGTTACCGTAATCATGAATGCACTCGCAATATTGCTGCAATAATCTTGCTATCTATTACACGATCGAGAGCAGGCATTTGAATCGAATAAAATCGTTCCAAGCTGTCAACCTCTCGGGAGCAATCATGGCACGCTGTCGCTCGCTACTCTCCTTTCATTATGTAATTTTCTATGTAATTTTCCTGGGAGGGTTTAAAGCTTTCAAAGAGCTGTCTCGAGATTAGATACAAACCGGCGTAGAAATTCTATTTTTAGATTTCACAAGTTTTTTCTTTCACCACTTTCCTGGTGCAGTGGTCAGCTTCGGAAATGATTTCTTCCGAATCATTAAGTATACAAAATATCAACGTAACCAAAGGATTTTAGTACTCTGCGAAGCCGATTGTACTAATTCGAGTAGGTTCAGAATCAGATCCATCGATGTGACTTTGAATTACAGAAGAGCAGTATATTCCTTTTCATTTTCTGTATCATACACACATCAAAGCGCAACGGAAATGATATATATAGGGATACATATACATTACCCCACACCCCAGTGATCTTAAGAGAGGATTTCTTTTCATAGAAGTTGAAAATTGGGCACCGTAACCTACATACGAGATGCAACATGAGTTCGAATAGAAGTTACTACCTGGGGCAGTATTTGCACTTTATGCTTTCCTCTTTTTGTTTAACTTAGGTCACGTACTTCAAAATTGTTGAATTTTTAAACAGTTTTTATTTAGCTTCATTCTTATTGGACTTCCCATTCGTTTCACATTGATGAGTCTGTATTTCTGAGACATATTGGCTGAAGAAGGTAAAGTTTATGATGATCTTAATAGCCCAATGGTTAGTACTGAGATCTTCCGTTTGGTGGGTCACAGGTCGATATCGGGCCTCGGACTATGTATTCGGAATTATGTGCCTAAGTCGATTGCGACCTAATCAAATAAGGCCCTTTGGCTTCTGTTCACTTTGAATTTCGTTTTCAAAATCTTGAGTCTTACAGAAACAGACAGGAATGTAAAGGTTTTCGTCAGATTATATGAAGAAAAATGATTTTTGTGCTCTCCTAAAAAGTTGCTAAAACTACATCGGTATAGGTGAGCTCCGAATTTTAACAACTCAAATGTGATCATCACATTCCACACACTGTGATCGTAGATGACCATGTAATCCACATTCACACCATTCTAACATTTCTGAACATTTTTTTTTGGTTTTCTGAACATTGCTAATACACTCCTCTCTTCTCCAAATAAGCTTTTTAAGCTTGTCTTAGGAGTGAGTATGACAAAAGTGTACCGTGCAACGGGTGGGGATCAAACCGTCGACCAACAGACTGAAGTCTGCCCCTTTAACCATTAGACTAGGCTATTTTAGGCTATTAAAATATTGATATTGATAGGTTGAAAATAAAACTTTTTAACTGAAGTTTGTCATTTAATGAACTTGTGAAATGAAATTGCTTGAATCCTTTATAAAATACAACTTTGTTTTTATTAAATTCCCAAGAGGGCGTATTTGTCGACTCAGTACCAACGAGCCTTTGACGTTTCAAAACAACTTTTAAAAGTCGCTTTTAATAAAATATTTTTCACTTTGAATTCGTGGAATAGAAAATATTATAGAGAAGGAAGCTATAGCCAGTTCAAGCGGGCGGAAACATTAAAATAAAAATGCGAGAGCTATGTTTATCTTACTTTTTCACCGTCTGAATTTCTGGTAAAACAACAACAACAACGTGCTGAAAGGAGGTCGATATAATATTATGTTTAAAGGATCGAAAATTTTATGGACCGCTGAATGTCTTGGCTATAATTATTATTACTAAAGTCCATCCATCTTTGTCTAACAGTCAGGGTCCGTCAGACAACATTTTTTTATATAAATAGCGGGCAAACGAGCAGACGAGTCACCTGATGTTAAGTGATTACCGCCGCCCATGAACACTTGTAGTACCAGAGGCACCACCAATGCGTTGCCGGCTTTTCAGGAATTTATTGGTCCGCCCCTTGAATAACCCCATATTGTAATTAAGTAGGAACACCGTCGAAGGAAGATGATTCTACAATTTTCGTAGTACGTGGAAAAAAAGATCTGTAGCAACTGATGGTCGAAGTGCTCCAGGCACCCAGGTGGTGCGGGTGAAATTGCGTTGGGTGGCGTGCGGTGCGGTTGTAGAAGCTAGCGAGCAACATAGAGTTCATAAATTATTTAAAGCAAAATTTTTTCGAAGATAGACTGAAGGCAACTTCCAAGCAATCGCGCTCTAACATAGTCCGCATCATCGTTATCCATCAGGCATGATTTTCGTCAAGCGCAAGTTATAATGTACTAGACGCAACAAAAAAAAAAAAGTAAGCGCAAACTTCACCTACATTGTGAAAGAAGTGTTTGTGTTGTTAGTCTTTATAGTGACGTTTTTAAACCACAGCTTTCGGCGTGTCAAGGGCCGTGCAGGGCTGAAACTGGGGCAGATGCAACGTCACTATGCGGATGCATGCGGGGGTCACCGAGATGATATGTCCTATCTATGGAGAAACAAATCTCTGCACATCTAGAACCAAAGATCAAAACGTGATGATCTCAATCAATTTTCTTGCAAAGATTACACAACACAGAGCTCGATTTTGTGTCACTTGTATTTAGCGCCTGCCAGCGACTCGCTTGAGCTCGTGCGTGGGATCGCCATTTGAGCACCTTTGGACCCCAACGTTTATCGGTTCACTAAGCCGACTACGCGCTCTGCCCTTTGCCACTTCAGCTTTATACTTTACTTTTACTATACTTTACTTCAGCGTGTAATATGAAATATTGGAGTAATAAACTCTTCTATCCTTATATGGAAAAATTAAAATCCTCGAACACTTTTAATAGATATTTAGTAAATCATTTTTGCTCTTGTTACATTACCGCCGGAGTTGATATTATTGACAAACAGAAAAAAGGCAGCTCCAAAGCTAATTATTTCAATGACACAAATCATGACTGGGGCACTAGAATAACAAGTTATGAGTCACGTGTGAGAGACATTTCTTTCTCTAGGTATGACATCTCGCTGGTAGTAACAGAACAACTCTTAGAGCCTACCTACTTTGTGATGATTGAGGTCGACGCTAATATAATTATGCTGTCTAGTAATGCGCCTGCATAGTGCAATTAGGTCGATGTTTAAAGCTAATGGGCTTATGATGTTTATGTAACATTATCGATGGGACATCTTTAAGGAGTATGTGGAAGCATTTCAACTCGTCAACAACTTTTCGACCCAGATGTCAAAATATTGACACATACCTACACCTACGATAAACTTCCAGAAGCAGGAATTATTAGTCTCAAACTAGAGCTCACTTTAAAAGGTCAAACACAACCTAGTCGCCTCTACCTCCCCAAAGAGCGACCTTTGACCTCACATCAAAGTTGTCAAACTTTTCGCAATCCTAAAATCGGATTGAAATAGCATAATCTGCAAGACCTCTCTACCGAATGGATTAAGTACTCTTATGGTATTCGTACTATATTTCCGTCCACTACATAGTAAAACATTCAATACCGCACAATCAGTGTTGGCAACAAACTCTTAAATAACAACCACACTTGTTCACTCCACATAGTGGTTCTTGTTTACATTTGTTTAGCTAAATATAGCAATTTATATTTTGGCACACTTGTGGTTTTTGTGTGAGATATATATTTGTAAATATTATTTATGTATTTGGGTTATATTATGCCCATTTTGATGTATGGGTTTTTTAAACTGCCACGCCTATTTCAGAGTTCCATCTTGTATGTATGTATGTATTTAAAGAGGGGACTCCTGCTGTCGCCAGGCAGTTGACGAGTCCTAGGTCGGAACTATTCCACCTAATTGTCCATGTTTGGACACTGGCAGTTAGCTCTAGGCAGGTTACCCCCGCCTCAAACTCATCTATAGCTCACGAAAATCTAACAATGTCCTCTATAGAAAGGTGTGTTAGATCTTCTTCGCTTATTCTGCCCTTCCCTTGCAGTTCCCATTTTACCAATGAGTATATAGACTACATAGGGTACTATACCACAGTCTGGACAGAATGGTTAGCGTAGCCACAAATTCCAGTTAATGTTAACAAGAACCATCAATGACCCTCCTCTAACGATTTTTGGTAAGAAATAAATGAACAGTTAAATAAGAATTTGGGGTACACGTGTCGCATCTGACTGGTTTTTACAACAAAGAAATGTAAACTGCGACGAGATATTTTTTTCTTATCTCCAGAATTATTACAATAGTCGCGTGTCGCCTACCCCATTTCGCGGTCCCCCCAAATTGTCCATTGGCAAAGAAATTTGAAGATGTATCTTACCCTACACTTAAAAACCCCAAAGCCTTTATTACATAGTTTTATAGAAATTTAAAACGACGTTGGGGTTCACATCAGGAAACCCAGCGTCGAAAAACCCTATATACAGGTGGACATCCCAAAAGGGTCATTGGGAGTGGATTTTTGTAGAGTCTGTTCAAAAAGAAAACCGTCGTTGGATTGGAGGGTGAATACCTTTTTTTAGCGGGCAATACAATAGCGCAATCAATAGCGTTAGTTCACTGTTTGGCCACGACGGTTCTCTTTTTGAAAAGACTAAGAGACCTGTGTCCAGCCGTGGAAGTCTGTCAGTCTTATCTGTCCACGTACAGCTTGTGCATTGATGAATCTTTAAGTTTCCGTCCTACGTGAACACACTCTAGGCGTGGCATTATCGTGGCCTGAAGAGTTACTTGCCCAAAGTTACAGTCGCATGTCCCTGTAGAGTTCTCCATAATGTTCTCAAAAGTGATTGAAGTATGCCAATTTGTATTGCACCAGCGTGGTGCACTTTAGGCTACAACCCTTCTCTGAAAGAAGACCTACCCTCAGTAGTGAGCCGTTCAGCCGTAGATGATGGTGAGAGAATCTTGAAGATGTATTTTACCCCTCAGTTAAAGCCCCAAAGCCTGTATGTTACATAGCAATTTAGTTGTTATCAAATAAGACTGTTGACATACACTCAAACCTGCTTTTAATACAAAGGGATTATGAGCTGATATCATTGAGTACGCGTTATCTAATCGCTCTCAACTCGTCGCCCATGTCGCGCGTTAAATTAAAGCAACGGTCCTGGAGAAAGGTAAATATTTATGCGGAGCTAATGTCCGCGTGGATTGCTTTATTTTTTTTTTTTTCACGCAATGTATTTAGGTTATGCTGCCTTTCAAATAATTATATGAGCTTATTTTGAAAAAGTTATTTCGAAATCGCTGACAGAAAATTAAATTTTTGTGTCGTTTACAATTCTTCAACTACATACATAAACCTCATTTTTGCATTGCGTAGATTACAGTACAACCGAGTTTCTTGCTGGTTCTTCTCGGTTGGCACAGCATTCCCAATGGGCATTCCGAACCAGTGGTAGAACAAAGAAAAGTTCACTTGAATAAAAAATGATTCTATTCTATTCTACATAAAACTTGTTGATAGTAGTTTAAGATTTTTTTACCTATGTAGAGCTGAATTAATATTAGTGTTATTTTCAAGTCATCGACTAATCCTCACAATTTTGTCTAACCGCCCAATATTTTAACGTAGAGTCCATACGGCTCGTGTGCTACTCGTGTAATAACTTAGAAAGGTTTCTTGGAAATATACCAACGGTTCGAAAAATATAGGACGGATAAAACTTCAGGCGTACAATACGACTACGAGGAGCGTCTTAAGATAACTGGTTAAAAATTAATCTCAGCGAAGGCCAGAGCTGACCAAACTGGCGAAATTAAAAGGATACCTATATTGCCTGGCATCTTTCACGTTATTTCAAGTAATTTTTGACTCATACTCAGTAATTATGGAACCGGCTTCCACCCTCAGAGTTTCCTCAAAACTGTAATATGAGGCTATTCGAGGGATGAATCTCGAAGAAGGCCAGAGCTGACTAAAATGACGAAATTAAAAGGATACCTATATTGCCTGGTATTTTTCACGTTATTCCATGTAATTTCTGACTCATACTCAATAATTATGGAACCGGCTTCCACCTCAGAGTTTCCTTAAAGCTAAGAAATTGGAAACTAGCAGAATAACAGCGTTGTGGCTACTTTTGTGTCCACAGCATATACGCTTTTAAGCGATTAAATAATGCTTCAACGGTAAAAGAAATTGCGGGGAAACCTGCAGGGCGATCGGCTAAAAATATATCAATCCTTAAAGGACAGCATCAATGTCAAAATATGGCTTTTGGCCAATCTCGTTGGCTAAAAACCATATTTTTGATGCTGTCCTTTAAGGATTGATATATTTCTAGCCGATCGCTCTGCTGTACATCTGAGAGTTCTCCATAATGTTTCAAAGACGCGAAGTCTGAAATTTAGCATTATGCTACTATGATGTACTACTATAGGCTATAAGCTATAAGGGTTATAACCCTTCTTCGAAAGGAGACCTGCACTCAGTAGTGAGCCGTTGATGGATTGCAGATGATAATAATAAATTAAAAATAAATCATTAACTAAATTGAAGAAAAAGAAGTAGTAAACAAAAACAAGCTTTGATTTAATGCATTCCTAATTGTGACATTTACTGTGGGGCCGACTTAATCTTTTGTGTCTGAAACGGAATTGACCTTAATTGTATTTTAATGTAAGTGCCTCAAACTAATTCGTTACAACAGCTTTTATTTTCGAGGTGTGTGTTCTGTAATGCTCAAAAACTTAGTCTTACTTACGCCAATTTGGCATGGCTCAAGCAAAAATTTCCAGTTTGATCAAAGAGTTGGTGAGTTTTTAAGTTATAATGGAGGCCATATCTGAGATATGTCTATCTTTTTTTTTTCATGTTCATTTGACGGATGCTAATTCAGATAAGCATTATGGGTAGCAGGATGATGTTAAGCGAAGTGTTGCAGTAGAAGATGAATTATTATTGGCGTAGGCTCTATCGCCTTGTCAAACGATTCTGGTCTGGTACAACCGGTTCGTTCAACCGATGAACTAATTGATTGTAATAGTGGTAATGAGCGATAGATTTAAAGCTCATGTTCACGTACAGATCAAGAGAGGAGAATATTAGTCAAGTTCAGCTTGGCTAATATTCTTAAAAAAAAATTTACTCGGTTTATGACTATAATATAGAAAGTGTAGTTTATCTTTTTCACACTCAGGTAGTGAAGCGATTGTATCCTTTAGCTTTTATCAAGCCTCAATAGCCCAACGGTTAAAGGTGTGGACTGAAAACTCGACGGATGGATCGACGGTTCGATCCCCTCCCGTTGCACTATTATCGTAACCACAAGCGTTCCGCTTATTTTGACGAGAGAGGATAATGTTGGAATCAGCTTGGCTAATATTCTTTGATAAAACATCTCCCGTTCCATTAACTCTCAGGCCTGCCACGACAGGAGTCGTGTATCAACTATCAACATAAAAATGAGCGTCCATGAATAGGGGATAATGTAAATTGAGGATATTATTGCACTGGCCATCATTATCTGAGGAATTCGCCTCATTGTGTAGCTTGTTGGCGTCCGTTTTATATCTCTTGTTTCTTGCACGATTCTCGCGTTATTTATAGGGCTGTATGACGCACGCTGCACTCCGTAAGACATGTTTGACGCTTCAATATATTGCAAAATGCAAGTATACACTAACTCAGACACAAAATATTCTTTATCATGTGCTTAGAATTTTAAAAGCTCCTGTTTGATCATCCGTTATTGTTGTTGGATCTGCCGTTGTTTGAAATGCTAAGATATTCTTTAATCAATTAGTGTTTTTAGAATTCTTTTGATTCGTCAACGTACTGGAATTGCAACTTTCAATTTGTTAAAGAACTAAATTGATTCCATCGAAAGAAGCAGCAAGAAATTCGATTCGATACTAACCTACTTAACTATCAATGCAATTAATAAAATCAATAGTTCTTACTTCTGCCTTTACTGTCGTAATTCTACTTACAAGAAGGGTTTCTCTCATAATATTTTGCCGTGCAAGATTAATATTATTGAAGTATTCAAATCTTCTGTTATTAATTAAGTGTACAGTGTTGTTTTTTTCATAAAATGCTTAATTGATTAATTATCGAAGACGCTAACGACAAAATATGCGTATTTAACACCCTGCTTGAGCCATATTTCAGAAAATAAATCATCACTTACTCGTACATCACATGTGCAAAATATTCTAAGTTTTTTTTTTGTTGAACACTCGTATGTACTGCACATACTAGCATAGCAGTACATAGTTCCTCCCATAGTTTCAGTCAACAAATTGGCCTTTTGATAGATGTTTCTGTAGAGCCTTCGCCAGTCTCTATCCAACAAATTGTCATTCATCAAACACACGTAGATTTCCCATGGATTGATATTGATAGCTCTTGAAACTTGTGCTTGATTAATGGATATAGTTTCGAGCCTCGACGTCCTTTGTCCTGAGGGCTGCAACATAAAAGAGAGATTAGTCATATTCGCACAGCTTGATCGTGACACATAATCAAATCTGTAAACATATTTTCTCATACTCCGCAGTTTGTGTCAAGCAGCAAGTATTTGTTGCTTACCGTTTGTCAACGAGTGATGTCATCTAATTGGCTGCAGCTGAAAATGAGCTCTATAAATTGTTGTGATATAGTTTCCTGGTATTGGAAAGCTTTTCTGCCTTCGAAGCGCTATATTTTCACCCACGAAGGCACGTATTTGGAGGTCGTTTGTATGTCTCTCAGTTACCATTTTCCTAGACCTGGGCCAACTAAGCCTATTTCAAAGCCATAAAACTTTAAAAGCACATCTCCCCTGCCAGACCATAGCAGTGGATTGAAAGAGTCAAATCTCTTTGTTAGAACATTTAGTACCACTATGGTTTTTGTGTAAATTTAACTTAAAAGCATTGAAACGGCCTGTTCTAACTTAGACATTAAAATAATATGCTTCTATCCATGTCGTTAGATTAGTACAGTTTAACGTCGCAGATGTGACAAGAATTTAGTTTTACAACGTAAATTAGCATTGCCTATACTAGAACGATGATATTTTTGAAATTTTAAAAATATATAAAAGTCAATTGCTGTTTGTTAGTCTGACTAAAACTAAACAACGGCTTGACCGATTTGAATATATATTTTTTGTTCTGTTCGCTTTGATACAGGGGTGGTTTAAAAATTAAAAAAATTAGGGAAAATTCAAAAGAACAGCTGGTATATCGAAAACATCGAAATAGGTAATCTTTATAGGAATCACCACTTGCAGGAACGAAGCCGCGCATAAAAGCTAGTAAACTATACTAGTTATTTTGTGATGATACAACTAACAATTTCACAGCGATATAAGATAAATAACATTGAAGTCTAGGAACGTTGTTTATTTATCTTTGGATCACGATGCGGGTCAAGATATATATACGCTGGCGTTAATTGGGTCACAGGTTACCAACGCTCCGTGTAGCAACTATCCAGCTCAGGTCGACGATCCCAGTAAAAGAGCGTCTGTGTATCTCGACTTTGCTCCAAGAACTGATAGGTCTTCTGTAATACGTATTTACCTACTTAATATCTTCGTCAACTAACAGCCGTTCACTTCCGATGCGGTTTCTTGTAAAGACTTCCACGCGCTTCGGTCGTGAGCCACTTGAATCCAGCGGCGTCCTGTGCTGTGACTCGTTTGATGTATTCTAACCATATATTGGGAACACTGCCACACTGCACTATCAGGCACACGTTGCCATTTTCAGCAATTTGGGACGCTATCTTTTATCGGTACTTTAAAATTCGGATATGTCCCTTATGCTTTACCACTACACCTTCTGTTGATTGTCTATTACACTGGTTCTGCTACGAATCTACTCATTTCCGATTTCATTGTTTTAGTGACTTTCTTGTGAGGCCCATTACCCATGTCTACATTTACTTGTTAGTCACAAGGTAAGCACACTGAAGTTGCAGAGGGCTGTAGGTTATATCTGTTGGAGGACAAATGGCTACTGAAGTCCTCGGGTAGAAACCGTGTTTTGACAAACAGGATGTAGGGTAGAGTATACACTTGCTATTTGGAATGACGACATCTAGAAATTGCATCGCCATCGTTGCAGCCATCGTTTATATTGTCTTTAGTTGAATCAGTGGCCCTACCATCAACAGTTAAAATAATAAATATTATTTCAATATTGTTTGGAGACGTCATACAATGAAATGATGTCCTTATGCAACTTACTGTAAGGTCGTCATTGTATGACATGTCAAACCAACATTGAAATGTACTTTAAGCGTTGGTGGTAAGTCCCTTGTAGGGTGTAGGTGTAGGATTACAAGCGTTTTATTAAGTACATCCGATAAAGTTTCTACCAGCTCACTAGCAGTTTAATAAGTCGAGATTTATAGCCCGTTACATCAATTACCAAGATTGCAGGATCCATACATCCACAGTGTCCAATCGTTCGGCCAATCAATACTGGTCTTGCACTAGTTAGCGGTGCAGGGAACTGGAAATAGCCCGTTTTTAGCGCATGGGTCCAGCATTGTAATTCTAGAACGCGGTAATTTTAGTCTGTTACTAAGTGGGGCGAATGTACTTTGTCATTCAGCATGAGACGCTGTTAGTTTAGTTTGATAACGGATTGGAGATAGTATTGTTAAAATACGTTCCAATTTGAATAAAAATAGTCTTCCTAGGCCTCATTAGAAGTCTAAAGTGTTCTCAGCGGGTAGTGAAGAGACTATACTTACGGGATGAAATCAGAGTGAGTGAAGAGATCCGCAGGATAAACAGAGTTACCGACA
Source organism: Hipparchia semele (assembly GCA_933228805.2). Classification (NCBI taxonomy): domain Eukaryota; kingdom Metazoa; phylum Arthropoda; class Insecta; order Lepidoptera; family Nymphalidae; genus Hipparchia; species Hipparchia semele. The sequence goes on along the minus strand of OW121723.1, from coordinate 2,644,687 downwards.
CAGCTCATCGAGTGGCTTAGCTAAAGTTGCAATAGGTTGATGAACACATAGACATTAGGTCACCAATGGTGATTGAAGACGCCCACTAAGAGGATGAGCAATATCTAAATCAAGTCGGTGTGAGCTGCTGAAATAAAGACACAAGATGGAGTTCTGTGGTGGTCCTTTCAAGAAATCTAGATCTAGCTGTGGGCATATGTATATTGGTTAAGACCTAACAAGATTTATCTTGACTTGATCAAGATTTACTTATAGACCAAAAAACTACTTTTTCCATAAAATTCCATAAATTCACACATACTCTAAATCATCCTCACAATTTCAACCTTTCGAGATATCCAATATATATTAGTAATAATTTAATTTATGAACAAAGACTTTTACGAGTCTAACACCGAAAAATATTGTACCTACACGAAGATCAAGGAACGCGTGACCTATTTTTCCCGGGGAAAAAATCTTTTTTGACCCATATATTCAAAATTCCCATTGCCCCTGAGACAAAATTGAAATACATATTTCATAAAGGAAATGCTTTTAATGGAATCTCTTTAAATTTTTTGTTTCGCGTAAAATGATTTTTTCTCCATCAGCATCGTAACTAAATGGCCATTATAAGATTGCGGAGCCAAAAAATACATTAAGCGTATCAGATTTCATTTTCACTCAGACGGTATTATGATCTACCAGGAGAACAGGTCTAAAAGGAGATTTTAGGCGAAATCTGATAGGGCTGACACGATGTGGGCCGACCTGTGCCGAGAGGTCAACACGCGACCGTAACTAGGTCACAGGTCACATCCTCGCTCGCATAAAAATAACCGCTTTGAATTTATAAACAGCTTCAACGGCAGACTTGTTGCTAATTATTTTGAACAATTGTACTAAATAGAAGTGTCTAGACCTGGGGTGACTGTCCAAACACAATATTGTTAAGTGCATACAGGAGCCGGTGACACTCAACGCCCCGTCATGTGGAATCGCCAATTTTTCAAATGAGTTATGAATAGTTAAAAATTATTATAGGAATAAAATAATCCTCCATAATAATTGTTCAGATAATGATTTTCTGAAATATTACGATATTTACAATCGAATATAAGTACCTACTGCAAATAATAACACTATCCGCGATGAAGGTCAAACATATTTGCATTTTTGTAAAAATATTATTTTTTCTTCGCTAATGTTTAACTGTAAATTCACATAAAAAATTATGACGTGCCTTTCAGTGACGTTGTCGATACATCGATGTAAAATTGTACTAAAATATACATTGATGATTAAATAGGTTTAGGTACGTTAAATTATCGTATTATTGTTGTTATATTTTGTAATTTATTAAAAACTAGAGATTTATTAAAGTTATATACTTGGTTAGATCTCTTTTCTCTCTGCATACATTTTTGTAGGTCAATTTATTAGCATTTTTTCATAAAAGCTAGTTTCCGCTATGAACTTTAAAGCTTAGGGAAGGGCTCAACTCAACTTCACAAGCCTTTTGTGTTTCAGAATGAAAGACTCGGAAGTATTACATTTTTTTTTAGTTACTCCCTACTATCTATTCTTACAAGATACTTTCCTTTGTACAGGCTTTTTTACTAGTTTAATCGAAAAATGTTTGTAAACGTCGTAATATAGTAGATTCCTCTAATATTCTGTACGAATACCTACACCATACGTACAGAATCTAGGCAATTTTTTCATAATAAAATCATTTCTCCTTGTCTCCTTTGTTTCTTTCTTGTGTTCAAATATCTGTACAGGTATTTGCCTCGATTAATGATTTTATCTTTTCGTGATAATGCGAACAGCCTGCTATCCTACATTTCGTACACACTGCAATAAAACAATGAATTTAATATTTTAACACTCCATTTGACCCCGTTCTAAATTCGGAGCGAGTTTGAAACAAAATGCAGATGTAAATCGTGAGTTCGGTGTGCCGATTTGAGGCAATGCATTTGTTTGTTTGTAAATCCGCTTTAGTGCGAGGTTCGACTTTAAACGAGTAGGTAATGAACGGTACTTGTATTGGGCAACTGTTATAATATTATACTTGGTGTGTGTATCAAGAACAAAGAGTTTTTGAATTTGTCAAAGCGAAGCGAAGTCCCCGAGTATATCTCTTTGTCAGACTTATCATAGGTGTGACTGTGACCCAAAACCTTCCCAAAACCGACAGTAACATAGAAAGATATAAAAACTTTATTCGAAGTAAACGATTATAGTTCAACAAATGGGGGATAAAAAAAATGTTTGCTTTACATAGGTTATCTTACCTAAGTTTTAAATCTAGAAAAATTAAAACTAGGTTTATCAGCTTAATACGTTACTATCCTTTTTCGAGATTCAATTTCGAGGCTTTACCGATGAGTAATCGAAAATGAACCGTCTAAACACCGACCGTTCACCGTTCACAGGCGATTTTGCCTCCACGACGAAAGATTCCTGGGCCCCAAGTCTGCTATTTTACATGTCATTGTCATTGAACCGCAATACAATTACAATTCAATTATCATTGTTCCAAAATTTCGTAGTCTACTAAATTCACAATGGTCGTTCGATTTCTTATAATTGGATTGTAATTCAATGATACCTCGGTATTGGCATTAGCTTAAAAAGCGTTTGCCGAAATGAGTTTCAAAAAAAACTACATATTAAAAACGTTTATTTAAGCTAGATTCAAAGCTAGATGTGTTAGTGGCAAACCATCGGAAAACAATTGTGACGCCATTGAATTAGTAGACTACCAAAATTGCTAAAAGTAGCAATTGGAATGTCAATGATAGACAATTGAGCTACAATTGCAATAGCAGACCTGGGCCCCTGGTACCGTGCATCGTTAATCGCAAAAATGCACGGTGCACCATCTAATTTGGCCTTATGAAACATTATACGATTTATTAAGTACGAATTTGACACATGAATATTTTGTTATCGTTTAACATATTTTTTGAATAGATTAAGTTTGTGCTTGATACCGTTATCTTTAAAGGCAATATTTTAAAGCTGAATTAATTACCCCTAATTGACCCTAATCTGAATTATCTCTTGCTAATTTTTTTTTTGTCTTTGAGAGCGAACATATGTAATATACCTATTGCTTCACACTGAATTTGAATGAGTACAAAACCGACTTCAAACGCTTCTACAAAGTATATCAATTGTGCCTATAAAATTTGAAGAGTTCCCTCGATTTCTCCAGGATCCCATCATCAGATTCTGACCTGATGACAATGGGACTATCTGGGAAGTGTACCCTTTTAAACAAAAAATAATAATCCAAATCCTTTCAGGCGTCGAGTAATCGGGGAACTTACATAAAAAAAAGGATTCCGATAAATTGAGAACCTCCTCCTTTTTTAGAAGTCGGTTAGAAATAAAACCATTGAACAGATCAGGTGTGGGATTGTCATTGGAAATGATTGGCTGGTACTCTCTCGCTATTGGTTAAAATTGACTGAAGCAGCAAAAACGCCATTTATCCAGCCAATCCGAGGTGATTGCGATCGCCTCACTGCAGCAATCGTTTTTAGTTTAGGCAATCCCATAGTTGTAAGGATTAAATAGGTACAACAAACTCCACAAAACGGATAGACGAGGACAAAAGCATTCTCCATGCAAAACGTTGATCCTCTCAAAAATAATTGGCTCACGAGAGTCACTTCCCTCGACGCCCCGCGGGAAGGTGGCACCCCCCCACAATTCCCCCCACGCGGCGGCTGTCCTGGCCCTGCACTTGTTGAGTCCTTTGTTGTCTGGCTGACTGCTGTCGTGTTATCTCAACGTTACCGGTGATTGCGGAAATATATGAACTGTACCTACTTACACGTAAATTAAAATAATTGATATGTCAAAAAAAATTCAAAATTATTTGTTTCATGTAGGCAAACTTGTGGCTCTTATGACAAGTCGAGTATCTACCACCGGTTCGGAATGCTGGTTCTGCTGAGAAGAGCCGGCAAGAAACTCAGCAGTTGCTCTCTGAATTTGAAATGACTGCTTTTTACTAAGCCTTTTTTATATGTAGTAGTAGAGCAGACGGGATTGTCGGCGCGTTTTTTAATTCTTGTTGAAACTCTTTAATTTTGTGGGATAAAATGTGTTGTTAATCTTGGGTATGAGCTATCTAAATTCCAAATTTCAGCCAATTCGGTTCATTTGTTGTGGCGTGAAGGAGTAAGGTTGGGTTGCCTAAGATCGGATGTGACATAAGAACGGATGCATAGAATTTACCGCAAATTAAGCGATATTTATCACGGTTGGCAACGTAGCCTGGTCCGCCATTTTATTCTGTCTCTACCCTCAGACCACGAAGGACGATGCGATAGGAAATACGTGCGCGCTGGAGTTTTGAAAAAAATTTGCCGTTTTTAGTGAATTTTTGTCGATCCGGTCTTCCCTCCAAAAGTTTGTTTCGAGATTACAGTGAGCATTTATCATTTTATTGCTTTTAAGTTGAATTTTGCGTAGAATTAGCAAGTTCTTTCTAGATTTGTATACTTTGTTAACGCCTAGGATGTCTGTAAGCCTAGATCCGGTCTTTCCTCCCCTTGCTGAAGATCGGACTATAATAATCCGATCTTAAAACACTTTAAAAAATGCAGCGGTTCTCAAAATTTCGGATCGAAATAAATTACTTGCTAATCCATTAAAATAAATTGATATTTAATTACTTTTTTTTGGAATAACAAAAAGGTATTTATCAATACATAGAATCTTCTTCTCGATGTATCTAGTATTATTTCTTATTTCCTATGAAAACGATGAATTTTTTGTTAAGCTATTTTCTGTTTTTGTTTTTAATCCAGATCACTAAGCTGACATGCTAAAATGAAAAGTGTAGAGTCTGGTGAGCAAAAATAGTTCATGATCGGTGCGGGTATAATAATAAATAATTACTTTGATTTCATACAATAATGATATAAGGTTAAGAATTTATCAATGGTTGCTTACAGATTACCAGATGCCTACAAAGTATCAGAGACACACGCTTCGCGCGACCATGCATAATCAGAGTTAAAATCAATGACCTAGAAATATAATATAACCAAGATCAATGTCAAGGCAACTTCCCTGTAGTGTGCTGTAGCTTTATTTACTAATAACAGCTAATAACAGCTAATTGTGTTTCATGTTTAGTGTTTTGCCTTTAGCTGCGATAGTTATATTTATATTATTTAAGGTAGATTTGTAAAAGTTGAAGGTATTATAAAGTTCAAGCAATTTTATTTGCAAGTTTGACAATATTTTAATCAACTCTCACTGACATTTGACATTAGGACGTCATTTGGACTGACACTTGACAGCTCGTTCAGTAGTTTTAAGCTGCGTTCGTTTTTCATGTAAAGCCTACGGCACACTACAGGTTGGTTTTAATATTGTACTCAGTAATTTTGTTTTTCGCTTTCATTATTTCTATTAGTTGCTTTGATTGTTACTTTGTGCAAATGTCTATTTTTCTGTTTTGTTTTATTAATCTAATGGGCAGCTGGCGGACTAGGAAAAGAAAATAAGTTTTTTTTTTAATCACTGGTATTTTTAATTAAGTATTATTTTATATTAATTAATTGTTATATAAATATTTATATATATTTCTATTATGTCGTTAAACGGTTTGGATGGTATGGATAGCGATCTTTTTTTCTCTGCGTCTAGTGATGAACTATCTAGTGATGTTAGTTTTCACAGTACATCTTTCCCTTCTCTTGATGTCTCTCTTGATTCGTGTTTCTCAGACTGTGTGAAAAACTTCAATGTCGTTCATATTAATGCACAAAGTATCCCGGCTCATTATCCCGATATGCTTGCATCTTTCGATTCTCGTAATTTACATGCCATTCTAGTCTCCGAGTCCTGGCTTAAAACTTGCTTACCCTCAACGTCTTATTCACTGCCAGGATTTCGGCTTATCCGCAACGATCGTGTTGGTAAGGGAGGTGGTGGAGTAGCGATCTACTTACGATCTCATATTCCTTTCAGTATTGTCAGTTCGTCTTCACAACCTCCATTGCCTGATGCGGCCGAGCACTTACTAGTGGAAGTTCTCTTATCGCATACTAAAATCCTTCTTGGGGTGTTTTATTCCCCTCCCTCTAGCCCTAATTTCTTTAACTCATTTGAAAATTTATTAGAAAAGATAATCCCCATGTACAGCCAAACGATTATTATGGGAGATTTTAATACTTGTTTACTCAAGGACGACCATCGCAGTAAAAAATTTTTGAGTGCAGTGGAATCCTGCAATTTACATGTGCTGCCCCTAGCCGCTACGCATTTCTCTCCAGGCTGTACTCCCTCTCTTCTTGACCTAATCATGGTATCTTCTCCAGACCTTGTCTTTAAGCATGGCCAGTATCCTGCTGATGCATTTTCCTATCATGACTTGATTTTTCTCTCCTTTAAAATTCGTCCACCAAAAGCCAAATCGAGAATTCTTCTGCAGCGTAACTTTTCTGGGATTGACAAGGATCGTCTTTGTGAGGATGCTAAGCATTTAGATTGGAATTCTATCAAAGATGTTGATTCCATTGATAGTAAAGTTGAGATTTTTAACAATTTAGTGACGCAACTCTTTGATACGCATGCACCGATAAGGCCGATTAAAATGAAACACCTCCCTGCTCCCTGGTTATCAGATGAGATACGGATTTCAATGACAAAAAAGAATTCTGCTAAACTTAAATATAAAGTTAACAACACTGACGCCAATCGGATAAAATACCTTAAAGCTCGGAATCGCTGTAATACACTGTGTAGAGATGCTCAACGACGCCACATACATAAGTCAGTCGAAAATGGCGATACCGCCAAAACCTGGAAATTTCTTAAGTCACTCGGAGTTGGTAAATCATCTCATAAACCTTCCATTAATTTTGATATTGAACTCCTCAACAAACACTTTTCTACTTCCGGAACAATTGATAGTTTCAATAAAGAGCACACTCTTAATATTCTTTCATCCTCCCCAACTCCAGACTTTTTACCTTTTACTTTTGAGTCTTTCACTGAATGTGATGTTAAGAAGAACATAATGTCCATAACTTCGAATGCAGTCGGTACTGACAGTATCAGCCGTAACATGATCGTCCCTATTATTGATATTGTAACTCCTATCCTAACCCATATCCTGAATTATTCCACTAATGTTGGTAAATTCCCTGAAGCTTGGTTGAATGCTCAAATTGTTCCTCTTCCTAAAAAGTCTAACCCCTCTTCTGTAAATGATTTCCGTCCTATTTCTATTTTGCCCTTTCTTTCAAAAGTCCTTGAGAAGTTGGTTTATCAGCAGCTAAATTTATTCATAAATAAGAACTTACTTCTCAGTCCGTTCCAATCTGGATTTCGTCCCGGACATAGTACGGCAACTGCATTAGTAAAAGTCACCGATGACATTCGGTGGGCGATGGACAATAAACAGCTCACAATCTTAACCTTGCTTGATTTCAGTAATGCATTTAATACTGTAGATTACGACATATTGCTGAGCCTGTTACGTTCTATTAACATAGCTCCATCGGTGATTGACTGGTTTCGGAGCTACCTCAGAGGTCGTCGTCAGCGCATTAAAATTGACGAGAAAGTTTCGTCATGGTGCGATTTGACCGCTGGGGTACCTCAGGGTGGCGTGTTATCTCCTTTACTTTTTGCTATCTTCATCAATTCTATTACTCCGTATATCTCTTCTCTCTATCACATGTATGCAGATGATATCCAAATTTATCGGTCTGCAACTTTGGAAGATCTCGATACTGCGATTGCTGCCGTTAATAGCGACCTTAGTGCAGTCTCCAACTGGAGTAAGCAGTACGGACTTCGTGTTAACCCAGCCAAATCACAGGCAATCATCATTGGCAGTCCCGGATATATTGCAAAACTTGATTTGCAAGGCCTATCCCCGATCTGTTTTAATAGTGTCATCATTCCTTACTGTGATTCAGTTAAAGATCTTGGCATATATTTAGATCCACAACTGTCCTGGTCTGTGCATGTTAAAGAGTTGAGTAGGCGAACATTTGCAACGATGAACTCTTTGCGTCGGTTGCGCTCTATCTTGCCAATCCCGACCAAAGTTATGTTGGCACAATCTCTCCTTCTCTCTGTTCTCGATTATGCGGATGCAAGCTATCTTAACTTGACTGTGGACCAACTTAACAAGCTTGAGCGTCTCCAAAATCTTGCAATCCGGTTCATTTTTGGTTTGCGAAAATATGACCACATATCCGAATTTCGTCAAAAACTCAAGTGGCTCCCTATTCGCCGTCGCCGGGATATGCATGTACTATCTCTTCTGTACTGTGTGCTATTTCACTTAAAAACTCCCTCTTACCTCAAAGAGAAATTTAATTTTCATGGAGTGCAATCCAATTTAAGATCGTGCCGTACTTTAGTATTGAAAATCCCTACTCATAAAACGAAGTTTTTTAATAATTCGTTCACTGTGCAGGCTGCTTTGCTTTGGAATGCACTTCCACTAGCCATACGCCAATCTAAATCACTAGGCATTTTCAAGAACGCTGTAAAGAATCATTATCTTGCAAACTGAAGACGACTCTTATAATTATTATCATGTACAATATATATTAGTAGTATAGTATATATTAGTCTATTTTATGTATATATAATATAAATATGTATAATTTTGTTTTATTTATTTGTTTATTATTGGTATATGTATTAGTATGTAGTTATTTGTATGTACGTATGTTATAGGAAATGACCACCTGCAACGCATTTCTTTCTTATATTTTCCTACTCCTAAGGTTGCCTGGTAGAGATCGCTACTAAGCGATAAGGCCGCCTTTTGTGTCATAACTTTTGTCTCGTCTTATACCTATATATTTTTTTTTTCTTTGTTGTTGTTTTGGTGCAAATAAAGTGTTAAATAATAATAATAATAATAATATTTATCATAAGTTCAGCCTTTCTTTTGTAAATAACTATGCATGGCCGATTTGAAGTAGATACCTATCTTCAGAAAGCTCCTTAGCGGGCTTGGCCGAGTGAATAAAGTTTGAGAAACTCAGTTTAGCTCTCATTAGGCTGAGGAGGGAAGATCGGACTAAAAACCAGAAAAAAAATAATAATAACTTGTCCTTGTCACACCACGCGGAATTACAGGACGATTTTGTGATATGTTATTGTCGACTAAAGACCGGATATGTTCTTCTGTGCACTCTAATGCTGCATCAACAGAGGTGAAATTAACCAGTAGTCCGAACTTAGGCTTCACAAGAGTTTTTTGAAAAGTAGTCAGAAAAAATACTCCGTCACTTTGAAAGCTTTTATCACACAACCAATCCATGTATCAAAATAAATAAAAGGTGTATCATATTATAACTTTTATGGTTAATAAGTTCCACTAACAGTCCATTTGGAAAATAGTTGTATTAAATGAAAAAAAAAATATTTTGCAACACGGTCCTCATCCCACTCCCTAAAAGTCCGAACTTAGGCGACCCAACCTTACCTAAGTAACACATATAAGCATGTACGCACGCACGCACACACACACATACACACCCAACAAACCAACAAACAAACACGCTTTCACATCCTGATCCTAAAATCCTATCCTAATTCCTATTCCTATAATCACACTAATATTATAAAGCCGAAAGTTTGTATGTGTGTGTGTGTGTATGTTTGTTACTCTTTCACGCAAAAACTACTCGACCGATTTGGCTGAAATTTAAAATGGAGATAGATTATACCTTGGATTAAAACATAGGCTACTTTTTATCCCGGAAAATCAAAGAGTTCCCGCGGGATTTTAAAAACTAAATTCACGCGGACGAAGTCGCGGGCATCGTCTAGTATTATAAAGGCGAAAGTTTGTATGTGTATGTGTGTGTGTGTGTATGTTTGTTACTCCTTCACGCCACAACGAATTAACCAATTTGACTGAAATTTGGAATGGAGGCAGCTTACATCCAGGATTAAAACATAGGCTACATTTTATCCCGGAAAATTAAAGAGTCCCTACGGGAATTATTAAAACAACATTAATCCACGTGGATTAAACGGAAATTTTTTTAAAATTAATCATTTTCTTAAGTTAGATACTTATATATATACTAAAGTATCGATCTATATATACTAAAGTATCGATCTGTTTTGGTTGTAAATACTCCCACAGGAAGAGACCCCCGCCGATTTCCCCGTGAGCTGGTCTGGTGGCACTTGTTGATTTCCTTTGTTGTCTGCAGACGCCGCTGGCACCGCGTCGTTACGAACAAACCAACATCAATAGGTACCGGATTTCGTCGGTTCTCGGATGCACGAATCACGAGAACTTTGTCTATATTTTTTATCGTGGTTTTATGCATGCGTATAATTTTAGATAAATATACATTTACAACTAGCAATCGCTCGCGACTTTGTTAGTGTGTTTGAAATTTGAATGTATATTATGTTCTCTTTCCAATCAGTCATTTAAAAGCACTAGTAAAAGTTTATTTGAATAAAAAATATTTCTATTCCATTCTATAGTCTTCATTACATGCCACGTCTCATGTCATCCTATTCTATCGTAATATTCGTACGAATACTTTAAACCCGCAGTTTGCCCATTTAAGGGTTAACCTTAATAAATTACATAAATGTTTTATTTCTGTGCGTTATTCAATGTCTGGCTATTAACTTGACTCTTCTTCAAAGAGCAGTCTAAAGCCTTTTTCTCTATTGACCATAAAACGACTTACTCCTTACGGAAGAGAATGTAAAGCTTTAGATTGTCAATAAATACCTACACTTTACCTTAATGTTATATACAAAGCCTAGTTGAAAGTCAAATCACTCCATAATTACCTAAATATGTAGGTATTTCCTCCAGAAATGGTAGAAAATGACTATAATTTCACAAAAGTGTATTTGCCTTAACTACTTTTGTTCAAGGGTGTTCATGTATTCACGATGAAAGTCAAAGTACATCGACACGAATAGATTGTAATCTGTTGCCTAGGTAAGTAACATATACAAGGTGTTTGTTAATGTGTATAACTTACCAGCAACCACCCATGCACTTTGACCTTATAAACACAATGGCGGTGGTAAAAAGTAAAAATTAATTATCAAAAACTTTCATACAAAAATAATTAATTAATTAAGAAAAAAACATTTTGGAAACCCTAACTAGACAATAACAACACGCCACATAAATCCCTTTCAATTCCTGATTCCCTAGTACAAAAAAGTTCGATGTTTAGAAAAAGTAAATTCTTACCGAGTGCCGCGCACTTGAATGTCACGTGATGTCTTTTCGAAATAGGTAGGTAAGCGCGAAATCACCTTTGCTGACGACTGACAAGTCGACCACTTTGCCTCGTTACTACGTACACTACGTCAGTAGTGGTGATGACCGGATAACGAGGTCTAGGTTCGAATCCCGGGTCGGTTCAAAATTACACACGCCTTGCCTTATTGGGTTTGTGACAAGAAATTATCAGTAAGTATCGGCCTGGAGTTAAATTACAAAGTTGGCGTTGTGTCACTCCCGTTCCTCGGAGAAAATGTTATCAATGATAAATTTTAAGATTAATTAAAGCCCACCAACCGCAGCTGCAGCAGCTTGGAGGTATGGATGTACTTGGATTGGAGGGTCTAATTAGGTTCATCTCTAAATAACTTGCGAGTGGCACAGGTCTCCCTTCCAGATTGATTTAGTTTAGACTCAAGAAGCTCAAACAGCGCCGCCCCCAGTTTCCTAACTCTAGGCCGATACTGGGGGTTTCTTGGCAGAAACTCAACTCTAAAAATGTTATGACGCAGGATTCGAACTCAGACCGCAGCAGATTTGCAACCGAACATGTAAACCACACACTCACAAACTCGCACACATGATTATGTCACAAATACTCCATTCCACAGTTCACTTAACAGAGACGCAATCGATAGTTGATTATACCGCAACCGTTCACGTGCAACTGCGTTGTAAATTGTAATCCCAAAAAATTAAAGCCGCAAGACGAGTGCTGCCAGTCATGATTTTGATTTTACCCGTTTTTCTTAAAAAAAATCCCTTTTTTTTATTCAATGACAAGATAGCCCTTGACTGCGATTTCACCTGATGGTAAGTGACGATGCAGTCTAAGATGGTAGCGGGCTAACTTGGAAGGGGTTTAGCAGTGTAAATTCAACCCATACCCCTAATCGGTTTCTACACGCCATCGTGCCGGAACGCTAAATCGCTTGGCGGCACGTTTTTGACAATAGGGTGGTAACTAGCCACGGCCAAAGCTTCCCACCAGACCAGACCAGAGACAATTTAGAAATTATAAATTCCTAAATTGCCCCAGCCGGGAATCGAACCCGAGACCTCCCAGTTATAAGACCACAGCGGTCACCACTGCGCCAGGGAGGTCATCGAATCCCTAGTCCTAAAACAATATTTTGACTTTCTTTTGGCAAATAACTTGTAAAATGTAAAACTGAATACTGTTTTAGGTAGCAATTTAAAAAATACTTATTAACAAAAGTGTTACATTTGAAAAGCCACATTCTCATCTCAAGAACGTACCTAACATTTGGGAGTTACTGTTAGATTCCAAAATTATTAAATGCACTCGCAATTATCACCAATTCCTTTAAAAATAGTTAAGCAAAAATCTTGCATAATACAAGTATTTTGTGTTGTTTTTCCCGAGGTAAAGGCAAAATTTCTAATGACGTAAACACTATCAAAAAATATTATTTTCTAAGTCTCCTTATTTTCATGGTGCCCTAGTATTCCACGTAATTTTACGATACACCAATATTACTTTGACGCGCCGTGCGAGTAAAGGCGAGGCTACAAACAAGACTTGCGGTTGCGTTTACGCAACGAAAAATTTCATCCCATAGGACATCGTACGAGAAAACTCTGTCCATTAGTTTAGTTTCTAATGAGACATGGACCACACTAAGTACTTTAGTATAAATTTATCTTTGTATTCTTCTATTGGTTTCTCCCAAAGGACAGGACGTTCCTGAATCAAGAAAATCAGATAATCGTTATCGTAATTAATCATCTTGACATGCACACGCTGGGAAGTGTGGATACCGATAGAATGGTACAGGTTTTTACGGTGCACAGCGGACGTTTCCACGGTGCGTTGTGCGACGTCTATGATTTTTACAATGCTGCAACTTCGCACCCTAATGTGTGCTCGCCTTACCGGCGGGCGGGCCGCCAAAGAAACACCGCCAAAGAGCCGCCGCTGGCGGCCGGCGGTGACCTAGAGCGGATTTCGAGCATCGGTGAAAATCACCGGTGATTTGCCATTCTCCGGAGATTCACCGGAGATCCGGTGAATTCGAATACAGATTTAGCATCAATTAAAATGTTTTTAACTGTTAATGTTCTAGTACAAAGCAATGGAATTTTAAGCGCATCGATATTGTGTGAACTCGAAATGATATTAGATGTATTGTAAAGGTTTTAAATAAAAAAAATATTAAGAAAAAAATATTTTACTTTATTATGATAATATTATTTAAGGAGGTAGGAAATAATGATAAAGTAATTGTATTTGAATAAATGTTATTAAATAATTAACAATGTTGATCAACAAACTTCTTTTTATTTAAATAATAAAATTACTTGAGTTATGATTCAATAATAATCGGTTAAACACCGATTACTTTCACCGGAGACTCACCGGTGATTCTTCGGTGAAAAATCACTTCTCCGGTGCAAATCACTACGCCGAATACCGCTCGCTTTCAACTTCTAAAATGCTAGTACTATGCTTGCACTGTACTGCAAGCGATAATAATAATTATTGTATCGTTTTGCAATTGATTTATTATTAAAAATTTCAAATTCATTCGTTCATTCACATACAGTCATTGTTAATCAAAACCACAACGCGAGATATTAATTACCTGCAAATAAAGAGGCGGCAGTCACTTTATGGATTACGTAGGTACGGACTTTAACTTATGGAGTCCGAAAGTATTCGGGAATATTCTTGCAAAAATACGAGATTTCTAATCAGTTTTCACTCTACTGAACAATACTACAGGTTACAGGTTTTAATAACATGCCGATTAATGGTTAGGTATCGCATCTGGAATATTTTATCGCAACGTTATAGCATAGCAAGTAGTACGTTGTAGGCCGAGACTAGGATACCAGCGCAGCAGTACAATAGAAGTACTTTTAAGATTTTTCATTCATATTTTTATCGTTGGCAGTGCATTGCCATTGAATCAGCTGTTTTAAAGGGCTGCCACCGATACATTTATGGTGAATTTTTGAAGTCCTCATAACTTGGCCAGGATATGAGCTACACGTCTCATGATATTTTTTCATGTATCTATACACCGACCCCAACTTATGGGTTTCGGTAGGATAGGGACATTAACTAACACCTTGTATATGTATATGGGTTATGTTTTCGATCTTCAGTTTGTATAATTTCGATAAGATAGGTTATTGACACCGTACCTACGGCAACAAAGAATACTTATCTAAAAAAAAATTGATTTTCTCGAAACTCTCTTTCGTCGTTTCGCGTGATATTAGTATTTAAAAGCCCGCGGGAACTCTTTGATTTTCCGGGATAAAAAGAAGCCTATGTCACTCTCCCGGTCCTCAACTATAACCATGCAGAAAATCGCGTCGATCCGTTGCGGCGTGATTGAAAGACAAACCAACAAACAAACACACTTTCGCATTTATAATATTAGTATACAATATTAAAAATAATATTAGATTAAGTGGACAAAGGTGAAGCTTATCTTTATGATAGAAGTTTTTTCCAGCTTCACTCGAGGACAAAACTTTTACATTATTAGAAAAAAAAAAATTTTTTTTGGAAAATCGGAGTTTGAGCGGTTTGCATTGGTGCAGCAAACGTGCAATAGTTTCAGCAACCCGTTGTGCAGTCGTCCGTCACTGGATCTATACCAACAACTTTTATATTATTAGAGACATTTTTTTGGAAAATCGGAGTTTGAGCGGTTTGCATTGGTGCAGCAAACGTGCAATAGGTTCAGCAACCCGTTGTGCAGTCGTCGGTCACTGGATCTAATCGTGAGATAATTGATGCGGGCGTGGGCGACGATGCACTCGGCAGCTGCTAACTGTGCAATATAATGGACCCCACAAGTTGTGAGATTCGTCTTTATTATATTGCACTTTATTGCTCACCATTCGCATTGGGTATTTAGGTAGCGAGCTGTCGGTTTTCATTGAAGGCTTAGATCATCAATTGTAAGTCGATATTATTATAATTTGTACAATTATGTACCTACTTTTGTAACTTGTAATCGATGGATCATCATCATCATCAACTTATGACGTCCACTGCTGGACATAAGTCTCTTGCATGGACCTCCACAGACCTCGGTCTTGCGCCGCCTGAATCCAGCGACTCCCTGCGACTCGTTTGATGTCGTCGGTCCACCTAGTGGGGGGTCTGCCAACACTGCGCTTCCCGGTGCGGGGTCGCCACTCCAGCACCTTGGGACCCCAATCGATGGATGTTGGGTCCCAATTTTTCTGCATGGAGGCGTAAAAGCTAAATCCGCTGCGGATGAAGTCACGGGGAATCAACCAGTGAAGTAATTATAATTGGCACCACTGCCTGCGCAGGACACTGTTATTAATATTCAGCAAAGGTACGAAATGTCAAACGTTGAAGACTGTGCGTTGCGTCTTGGAAACTTGATGCCATATCGGTGGAAAACCCGATTCACAAAATGTATGGTGCTTAGCAAAACATAATCTTTTATGTATGTGTCCTTAACTTTAGTCTTATGCGTAAAGAAAACTCACTAGCGAAAGCGTTAAATGTCAATATGTACATATGACATCAACATACCGAGTAGATTATTATAAAAGTTCTGATTTACCATAATTTTTTTTATATTAATAGCGGGCACACGAGCAGCAGGTCACCTGATGTTAAGTGATTACCGTCATCCTTGAACACTTGTAGTACCAGAGGCACAACCAATGCGTTGCCGGCTTTTCAGGAATTGATTGGTCCGTCCCTTGAATAACCCCATATTGTGATTAAGTGGGTACACCGTCGAAGGGAGGTGATTCCACAAATTGGTAGTAGGTACGTGAAAAAAAAAAAAGATCAGGAGCCACGGATGGTAGAAGTGCTTCAGGCACCCAGGTGGTGAGGGTGAAATTGCGTTCGGTGTAGGGGAGTAAAGTAAAGGGGAAAGAAAGAGTTGTGAAAATAAGAAAAGTAGGTACAGTGCAAAAAAACTCGATCATTACATATGAAGGCATATCGCAAACAGTTCCTTTGGATTCTTTGAATTCTGTTACTTTGTAAGTGATTGAGTAGCTCTTATTCTTAAGACTTCACCGAATATACACAGCAGCATCGTCAGTCTTGAATTAAGTATCAACAAACCTCTTTATATTTCAACGGGATGCATCTTTTCTAAATTGTTGCAAAGTAAACAGAATTTAATTTAAAAAAAAGTAGGTAGGTACAGACGCGTTTCAGCGTTTATTCGCTTTGACTCCTCTTCCTGACGTAGTTAATCAATTAAAAATATAACCATTGCTGTCTTAGGCTCGGTTGTTTCAAACCGTTTGTTATCGTTACATACATTCGTTAAAATGGTTTTCTTTGACATTTTGTTCCGTAACGTAATGTTTAACGGTAATGTTTCTGTTAAAATTTGTTGAAGCACCGTGCCCTATAGTTCCATAGTCAAGTCCGTAATTATGCTATCCACGTTCTCATTCTTTTCTATTTATCATACTGTGTCATTAGCGGCTAATCTAAAAAAATTTTCTCTTTTGCCTGTCTCTGGGTTTAGTATAAATAATGACAGAGTACAAAATACTGTATACTGTTCAGTGTCCATTTATTTTCCGTCCGTCAGTCTATCTAGCCATCCGTCATATGCTTGATTTATGCAAATGGAGCCATAGATGGCTTCGCACGATTGCTTATAATCAACTTGCGACAGGTTCGCTGATGCTATATGAATAGCAAAGTACATACCTACTTTAAGTTTGTAAATTTCGAGTAACGATCAAAGACACCGCGCTTGCGGTTATTTTGCCCAAAGAAGCTGTCTTAACATAAGAATTAAGAATTCCAGACATGCGTCTTCGAGACGGTCCATTTCGGGTGCCAAGTTCTCTTTGACTGTCTGAAATACTAATGATGTCCTTTATCTAACTATAATTTAATCATCAAATGAACCTAATAAAATTCGCAAGTACTACCGCGTAGATAATGGTTAAAAAAAAATTGGAAAGCCCTTTTATTTTTCGGGATAATACAGGCAAAATCACTTGTATAAGCATGTAGCTGCCTGTGAAAGTCCCGACAAAATCTTTTCTGTCGGTTATTTATTTGTAGTGATTTTTGTCTAGTTATGTAATGTCAACCTTATTCAGGCTCCAGTCTCTATTGTTGCAACTATTTGTTGCAAACTTTCCGTTATGTAGGTACAACTAAACTACATACTGCTGAGTTAAGAAAGGTCTATAGGTAGGAGGAGGGTGAAAACTGATTAGGGATATGGGATTAATAATAATTAATAGAATATGATAGGTTTACTACCAAGTATTCACTACTATTCAAGTATACTATTCAAGTAGGTATTAACTTGTCAGCTAATAAATGCCACTTTGCTCTGGGAAAGCTCTTCACATTGGACGCTAAGTTAGCTGATTGAATGCTTAATATTATAGTTCGCTTATCAGACTCAGACCAGCTATAAAATGTATGGAATAGTCAAACAAACCAGACACAGGGTAGATGCTGTTCATAACTAAGCCTTTAATTCACAAAGTTGAACGCCGCTCTCCAATGCATCGTAAAGGAACTTTGGCTACAACGGTTTTCTCTATAAGTTCAATATCCGGTGTGTTTTCAGGGGAAGTTCGCCGAGTGGTTTTAAGCATCTCGATCTTGCTTCTCGGTATACTTAGTCTCAAATTGGATAAACCGGAATCAATTGACATATAAAAGGAAAAGATGACTGACTGACTGAATGGTCTATCAACGCACAGCTCAAACCATTGGACGAATCGGGCTTGGCACGTAGGCATCCGCTAAGAAAGGATTTTTGAAAATTCAACCCCTACACGCCATCGTGCCGGAACGCTAAATCGCTTGGCGGCACGTCTTTTACAGTAGGGTGGTAACTGGTAACTAGCCACGGCTAAATATATGTTGGGTTAATATATGTGATGTTTGAATGAACTGGAGGTGGAAGTATCCATGTGGTGCGGATTCCAGAAAAAAAGAACAGGGAAGGTGCTTTGAATTCAAATACTCGTAACTCTGCAGAACACTCCCCATAGTGAATTCAACAGTGGCGGTCGAGAGGTGTAATTTGCATACATTTGTATTTTACATTTTAAAATAACAAGTAAAGTCATGCTTAACTTCTTTAGCCGTAATTAAATCCACTCATTATATTTAATACGCCACGCTGAATTACTCCGAGCTTATAAATTGCACCACCGCAGTTCTATCCAAGGACAGCAGGACATCGCCTCTGCACAATTGTTCTTGAAAGAGTTTATCTTTTGTCTGATTCATAAGATAAGATAGGTAGAGCTTCATTCGTGTTTTAAACTGGTATTTTGTTCATTGTCAACTGTCAGATTCATCGAGTTTATCATAATTTGATATGATATGATTTTTAATTATTGGAATATGTAACAAGCACAATAATGTACAAAATCAATCCGTCATGATCGTAGAACAGTGACGCATTTGTAAAAAGTTCAAAAATGACTCTGGCTTATTTGGACATTTAATTAAATTCTTATTTTAAAACAGAACCATTTTAATGGTTAAGTATTGTAAGTATATGTGAAACTTCATTTCTGCAGATTTTTTATTTAAAAAGATTTGATAACAAAACTTCGGAAATTATTTCAAATGGCCGTACTATAAAGTTGAAGATGAAGACTATAAAGTTGATAAAATGCAAATCCGTCGTTGTTCTACGATCATGACGAATGGTTTTTTATCTTTAACTCAAGCGAAAACACCAAAATAGCGACCGGACCGGACAAAGCATGTACAATGCACGTTGTACATAGATCGGGTAAGATAAAAGGGAATTTAGTCGAGCATCGCGTCCGGGCTCCGTATGAAATATAAATTAGCATACATGTCCATAGCACTAAAAGCACTTGGCAGACAAGCATTAATTTCTGTTCAGATTCAACGAGTATGGGAGGAATTAGTGCGGATCCAGCATGTCGTGCGAGATATGTTAATTCAATGCGATACGTGCGGAAAATGTACTGCAAATTAGTTTCAATGAGGTAAATTGAACACGAATGGGGTCTCTTTTAACTAATATTTTAAAAAAACGTCATTCATTCGTTATTGTAAAGTGGATGTAGAGTGGACGTATACGGAAAAATAAAATGCAGGGTATACTGAGTCTATACAAATAGGCGAAGTTCTTTTGGTGGTAAATAAAGGTAAAGTTCCTTTCATTTCATTCCAAGTGGTTTGGGGATTGGCTTTTTACTATGAGAATAAAGACCTTTTAGTATTCAAACTCTCGTATGTGATAACTTGAAACTTGACAAGTTGGTAGGTACATAATTTTTTTCGTAAAAAAATAATCATCATGTCTTGGATTTTTCAGGACCTCTGTTATTCTAAGCAAGATTCGTAAGTCTCTTGTTGTCTTCTTCTTAATATACAGATAGCTATTATGACGTAGCCATCCGTTAAGAAAACATTTTTAAAAATACAATCCCTAAGAGGGTAAAATAGGGGTTTGAAAAATCGAACATATTTTGAGCGAAGCCGCGGCCAAAAGTTATATAAATCTAGTATAAAGCAACTCAGTAGATATCAAATTAGTGGTCTTACTGTATACCTGCATAACCAAACGTCCTTCATGAGATGCAAAAAATGCACATATTATGCACGCTACAGCCAATGCATCTTTCAAAATTTGAAGCAATCAACTGTGAAGTAACACTAGAAACTTCACCTACACAGTGAAGTAAAGGCATAATTTACTTCAGGTTATCTTGGTTTTCATTTCGTTATTGTATATCGGTGTCAGGGCAGTACCGTACTCTTGGCACAAGGCTGTGGTTATAGCATGTCCCAAGGTTCTCTTTAAGACTATCAGCAGTTAGCGTTTGCCTCCCTTTAATGCTGCACACGATTTAATAACAATAGGTACCTAAATAACAGTACTTACTCGATATTAGTTTTAGAAAACTTACTTATCTGTGGATCACGTTTTTCCTGACATATTCAACCCTTTTGTCTTCATTTTAATATAGGTGCCAAGGTTTTTTGGGTGTTAGCTGCTGCTTCTATATTTACATATTCCTGATCTTCTTCGTGATCTGCCTTAGGTACAAAATACACACGAGCCACAGGTTTTATGAGTATTTTCTGTATTTTATTCATATCAATACTTTCTTTGTTTAATTTCTTTAATGTTTTTAGGAGCTTACTTAAATAACGAGTTTCAATGGTATATATAAGGTCGGCGAATACTCTCTTAAGATTGACTCTACATCACTCTCTACATCACTAGCTTTAAATATCATTCCTTTAATATACATTAGAATATAGAATAGTTTAGCGTAATCTGTTTTAAACACTATCATTAGGCATTTATCACTTACAGCCTATTTAAGTAGTTTAGTAGATTTAGTTAATTGGACGAATAAGTATTTTTTATACATTTTTTTTATTTCATCGGTATCAGGGTGTAACATGTGCCAAGGCTGCGTTAGCTGTACCTAAACTATAGTGTATAGCTGATAGCATGACCCAAGGTTATTTACCTTTAAGACTTTCAGCAGTTTTCATTTAATTTCCTTTAAGGTTACACACTTTGATCCTATAAATAACATGATTACCTTCTATTTAGATTAACCCTTCAAGGTTTTAACTTGTTGTACTATATATTTAATCTAGTTTGTTAATTATTGTAAGTACTTATTATTATTACTCTACTCATAAAGCGATATTATTTGAGTGTATCAAACTATCCTTCCTATCCTTATTGTAGCACTTTCAAATTCATCATCTAAAATGAGCGCGGCTTTCTTTTCAGGTAAACTGACACTTGAAAACGATTTAAGTGGATATGCCAGTCTTGTAATGCAATGCGATTCGCTAATTGATATGTAAATTTTCAGCATCATTTAGTAAATTAAATTTTTAAATGTGTATTTTTTTTATTTCAGGTATGCAACAAAGAGATGGACATTTATAAATGGTAACTATTCGATTACTAAAAACAAACATGATTTATATTTTAAACAGGCCACGGCTTCGTTCCTACCGTGAATTGGCTATTCCTATAAAAATTACCAACTTCGAATTCGAGTTTAAATTCTTTAGTTTTTTGATCTGTTCTTCTGGAGTTTTCCTATTTTTTAATTTTTAAACCACAACTGTATTAACAGCGAAAAAAAATACTCAATGAAATTGTTGAAGCCGTTATTGAGTTTTAGCCAGACTAATGAACAGTACTATTTTACATCGATGAATGAACAGCAATTGATTTTCATATATGTATAAGTAGAGATTTTAGAGCGTATTTATAACAGACTTAAAAATGGGACAGAAATAAGTTTTTAGTCTTGACTCTTAACATAAATCTGTCTCGTTTTAACCATCTTAACTCTGAGCAGAGTAAGGTTGCGATCTATAAACAGCCGTAGACGTTTATATTATTCGATCTCAACTCTAAATATTCGATATAAACTTTTTAAATCAATTTTCATTTCTAAGAACTGCTAACCTCAGGACGCACTCGGGCTGTAATTTTCCATTGTGCTTTTAAATACTTCACACCGATCGATACCTAATTGAATTCCATGCCACGTTCCTATCTAATATTCAACAGTACCAAATAGCTGGTGCATCGCTCGCGATCGGGTGTGTTTCCGTTCGGCGGTCAACGCCTGGGCTGGCGGGACGTTGACACCGCTTGTTTCAACCACGGAGTATGGACAAAGCCTTAACAGTGCGCAGAATGCCAGAAAAAAATCCCGCGATAGATGAAACCGCGTATGAAACGCGACAGATGCTAGCGTGCGCGCCAAATACATCATGTATTCTAATAACGCGTAAAATATTAATTTAAAAAAAATGGCTGTATCATCTATTAGTAATATTAAATACACAAACGGTTTATTCGCTGGTAGTCTTAGATTAGATACTAGTAATTTACTAAGTACTTATCAAAATTTCTAAACGCTTTCAATAATTAATTTTTATGTAGTTTTATTTATTAATTTTCTATTTTCAAAATCGTCATATTTTTGCTTAATTGCCACTTGCTTTAATTGCAAACTTAGTAAATAGAATCCGTTTCAAATTTTTGTTAAGATCAAGATGGTTATAATCTCTTTAATATTCAGCGGTAGGTACCAAATCGGTTGTACTTGGTTCGCGATCGGTTGCACTTCCGCGAGCGGTCATCGCCTGGCTGGCGGGGCGTTGACACCGCTTTGTCTCAACCGCGCTATACGGTCAGACCCTTACACCCACGTTCTACTTAAAGCCACTCATTGCACTTATTTTGATTAACGATTTACGAGACGTTAATTGAATTCATCCCCAGACTCCATTCTTCATATCGATATTTCTAACTTCGTTCGGATTTTTTTCTTTGATAAGTTTAGTAAGTAATGAACCTTTGAAGATCTTGTGCTTAAAGGACCCCATTAATTAAATTTTTTTAAGCATAAAAAGCCGTAAAATATTCAAAAGTAATTATGAAACTTGGACTTTTGAAATCTGAAAAAATCTGAACTAATCCTTCTAAACAATTTACAAAATTCATACTTTCATCGAAGTTTTGATCAAATATTGGTTAATTGGTAGTATAAAATAACTCGTAAACATTTTTAGTGTTTATCATTTAATATATATTAATATTTCTAACTAATATTCTATTTAATGACATGAATTTAATATTAACATTCAGATGTCTGTATAAAATTATAATTTATATTTTCGCTGTTCTAGTCTTTAGCAATGTACGGTTTTATAACCTTCGAGTAAACTTTCATATCTAGCAAGGGAGTCAGTAGGTACGCTATATAAATTGCATGAAGTGAAAAATAAAAGGATATTGCAATTTTATGTGTCTGCACCGTCTCCGGCATTCACGACATACAGATGTGCCAACAAGTCGGGTTGGCTATCCAACTCATCCTTGTGAAAAAGCTCATTTGCCGGTACGAATCAAACTTGAGGCATAGTCATCCATGGCATTTTCCATACACGTGAAACAAGCGGCAAAATGCTACTATTATTGGAATAATTATCTTCGTTTCATGTATGTATTATTTTTTTCATATAGCATGTTCAGAAAAAGGTCTGTTTTGCTAACTACATACATAGTATGAAAGTGTTAGGTCTATGGTTGAGTGGGGTCGACTAACCAAACAACATCGAAAGTGGGGTTGAAAATAAAAGTCCTGACATCATAGCAGTCATTAATGTGGTATGGGAAAATATCGCGTTCGGGTCAGTTCGCCAGTCATATTATTTGCCTTTTACTCAATGCTCTTTCCATTATTGCGAACGTACTCGCTGTTGCATCGATTTATTATTTTACCGAATACTAAATAATTATTTTTTTACCACTTCATCAGGTGAACGAACTCTGGTTTGTTTACATTTGATCTCAGGTCTGGTACAACCAGACGTTCGAACTTCGAAAACAGCTAATATAATCATAACGTTACCAACCTACTCTCTTAGTAACGTTATAAAGGGTAATAAAGGTTTTCTAGATAACATTATTAACCCATCTCGATATCGGTAATTCAATGAATTGGTTAGTTATGTAAGTTGGAATTGTATTACAAGTTGGTATGTCTGAAGCTTCTACAAATTGCATTACACCGTAGTCGCGGCACAGAATGCTATCATCTCAATGGTCAAAGGGGAAAGAACTGCAGGTGTCTTTGTTGCTATACGCTCGTATCTACTGGAACTACCAGACGATGTTGAATCGATGCACATTCTCTAAGGGCACGTTTACATTCCTTTATATCTACTTGCATAGCATTATTGAATGAATAGAGCAGTCGTATTTAGATAGTACAGCATAATACTTTAACATAATTTATATTTTCACTAAGTGCGAGTAGGTACCTTACTGCTTTAGTGACTAGATGTCAGGCATCAGCCAAAAAAAGTTACCTAAAAGGGCCCCATTCACTATACATTCTGATTGGATAGTGTATGCGTCTTGCTGTGTAGCATATTGTTTACTGCCCCCACGTCGCCTTTGGAAAGGGAAGTGATCATCTAGCGGCCATGAGAAGTTGAGAGTGTAAAGACTAGAGAGTATTAGATGCGCGCGCGCGAACTTTGCATGCACTTTAGTATCTCCTGCACGGTTAAGTGATCTTCAAATTTCTTGGACAGAATAAAGAAACGCTAGAAATTGCATAATTTGCATTAGAACCAGCACACCCTGTGCCACTGTGGCAGCTTCATGCTAAAGGCGTAAAGGACTAAATTGAATCGAATGGTTCATTTGTATCATCATCATCATTGATCTATCATTGATCTTGCCGGTTAATTTGTGTATGTACTTATGCAGCTTTATTCCTCTTTTGGCCAGTGCTATATATCACTGGTGACTAAAATATGAATTGCAAATGCCATTAACTTTGCAATTAATCTATAAAATCATAATTACTATCTATAAAATTATAATTAGTTCCAAAGACGCTCGTATCTGTTTAGTGCTTACAGCGCCAAAATGGCGTCAATCAAGTAGGTCCAGTACCAGGTATGACAGCAGCCTCTCCAGTGTTATTGTAGATTAATTATAGAGCTCAGTGGGTGCACTGCATTGTGCAGGGTGCATGTATCACTCAGCTCCTCAGTCCTCGCTGTCAGTTGAGCAGACGCCTCACGGAGCCGCGGTCGCTCGCGCCGAGCGCTCTTTCTTTCGACAAGCCCGCGAAAGTTCGCTCGCGGTGACTTGTTTGTTTTTGTTGTACCCTGTCGGATTGTCGCGGTGCATCGCCTCTGTACAAAGAAGGTTTGCCCATATAAATATTTTCTTGACAACTTTATATCGAAAATACAAAGTTGATGCAGACACTTCATTGTGCCGTTAAAAAGTAATACATTTTTTGGCATTTCATAGGTGTGTAATTTGTTATACGTTTTGTCGAAAATTGTTGTTTATGTTCCCCGATTACTCGAAGACGCCTGGATCGATTTGGAAAATTCTTTTTTTGTTTGAAAGGGTATACTTTCCAGGTGGTGCCATTGTCATCTGATGATGGGATCCTCGAGATATCGAGGGAACTCTTCAAATTTTACCGGCACAATTGATATACTTTGTAGTGGCGTTTGAAGTCGGTTTTGTAAAAAGAATTGTTAAATGACAATGATAAAAAAGAAAAACTGATTAGATTGCAATAATTTCAGATAGTCATAATAGTTTTTCTGTGATCGAAGCATAACAGTCTAAAAGAGAGATGTAATTTCATTTTATACATTAAAATAGACAGAAGTTGTTTTTTCTTCGATACACGCTCATGCACCCAAGTTCAGTTGGGTCTCTCGTTGACTTGGGTCCCTCGCAACTTTTGTTTGTTTTGTTGAAGTTCCGTGTTTTATTATTTCGCCGGATTGCGGTATTTGCATTGCGTCGTCGGCTTAAAGAAGCTTTGTATTTCGTTTTGACAACTTTATTAAAAGAATATTAAATATTATAATGATATTGTAAGCATTATGCAAATAAAGATGTGTATTGTAAACAAACGTTTTTTGAATTTTGATGCGAGGTATGGTTGCGTGTTTATAAATATGATTCTGATTGCCATAATGTAGATGTTGCTTTTGACTTATTGTATATTCTTTGACAATGAAGTAGCTACTCGTGCTTATATGCTGTAATTAATCAGAGGTATAATTCAATCAATCGTATTTCCACTTTAGCCCTGTGCAGTGTGTAACCATAAAGACGCGGTTAAACGGCGCGCTATAACACGAGCCGAGCCTAGCTCGGCGCGTGGCTCGGCGCGCCACGCGCCGTGTAAACAACTACGCTCGGCGCGGCTCGGCAAACTTTGCCCGATCCATCACTTGTCGGTTTTTCGACACGGATCAAAGGCGTGCGCGCCATCTAGGCTCGGCTCGTGTTAATAGAAATAGAAATAGAAATATTTTTTATTCAAATAAACTTTTTACAAGCACTTTTGAATCGTCAATGAATCTACCACTGGTTCGGAATGCCTTTCCTGCCGAGAAGAGCCAGCAAGAAACTCGGCGGTTGCTCTTTTCAAAAAAAATAAATTTTTTTACAATTGTTATTGAAACTATGCTATGTATTCAGTGCTTCCACGATGAATTTTCCTGAGTACAATACAAGTAAAAATAAATACAATACAAATACAAATAAATACAATTCAATACATGTCAACACAGGCAGGCAAAAGCAGACCCATTCCCGTTGGTGGCACCCGTTCACGAGCATGACGCATGATCCAGCCATTGCTTCGCTCAACCATATTTGAGTTAAGTTAATACACGCCGTCTAAACAGATGGCACAGAGCGCGCGACGAACGAATGCCGCTGATGCCGCATCTCCACGGACGGCTCGGCTCGTGCTACCCCGCGTCGTTTAAACGAGCAGGCTTGCGTCCGCATTAAGCCGAGCCGCGCCTACACGGATGGTGCGGCGCGGCGCGGCTCGTGTTATAGCGCGCCGTTTAACCGCACCTTAACAATGAAATATATAGTCACGTGATCTATCAATTATTTTATTGGTCTGCTGAGCATAATCTCCGCGCCGCTCTGCGTTTTTTTTTCCTACTATAAAGCACCATTATGTGATGGTGGCTTTATTTTATACTACCATCTAGCGCTCTGCGTATGTGGACAGGCTCCTTTAGTCAATTAGTTTGTCGTTAAACCAAGGTTATAAAAAGAAAACAGAAAACCGTTAATTGGTTTGACTAATGCTCAAGATAATTAAGATGAGGTAAACAGAGATATTCTGAATTAAGGTGGCACACTGAACTGAACTGTAAAATTTTCCATATTGACCCTGATTAAAAGATATTGGCCTATGGCCTATATATAGATATTTTGACTATCTCAAAATATATCTAAAATATTAGCCTGATCCCTTGATTACAGTGGTGGACTATGGCTTAACCCTTCTCATTTGAAAGGAGAACTGTGCCAGTAAATGGTTGGCGATGTTTGTTTGAAACGACGTACGAGGTTTACGCCTCCAGTAATAAGTAAGACATCTCTCTGGTTCCGAGAGAGTAGGAACATCCTTTGACCTTGCCAACTGTGTGACTGATGTCCATTTATTGATCTCCGACGGTACTTTCACATAATGAGACAGTACGTGCCTACCTACTAACTAGGTGTTGGTAGGTACAATATTCAATCGATACTATAACGTCAATCGAGCCGATTGCCGTATGCTTAGTCAAAGTTCTAATTCGATTGATGGTATAAGAATTCGATAACATTAGCATAAAAGTAAAATGAACTTTAGTTGTATGGATTTAAAGTAACAAATTCAGTACAACCAATTTTAATTTGGAGCGTATCGTGAATGTATACAAAAATAAAAATGCATACATGAAATTGAGCTCCAATCTTATGTTAGGGTTCATTTTACTTTGACGCTAATGTCATCGAATTCCCATACGATCAATCAAATTAAACTTAGACTAAGTATTGTTGTGACTTGCTACACGGCAATCACATGTTTTAATCCTATTTAGAAAGCGACCACTCTGACAATACTACTACGGAGCGGGTATTTGCTGTTGTCAAAATGTGGATATTTATTAATTACAATCGAAGATGTAACGTGTAAGAACATTTAACAACATTTAAGAATATTTGTAAAAACATAATTGGTCAAAAAACAAATAAGTTATAAGCTGTTTTACTGCGACTGAGTAACAGTATGAACTCTCCAGACCTTCAACTAAACCCATGCAAGAATTACGTTAGTCTGTTGCTTTGTTACTGCGTCATTGAAGCCTGAAGGACAGATCAACAAAAAACCCACTTTAGCATTTATAATTTTAGTATAGGGGTTTAAAGAAATATACCTCCTTACAGATTTATCCAAGATCATTTTATTGCAAGGTTGTAATACAACATAATAAATAGTAGTACGCAGTAATACCACACACGGGTGATGATGATAAAAAATATAATTTATTCTGCGTATTTTCCGTATTGCACTGAAATTCAAAGTAAACAAGCAATATTTCTGATGAGAGTATCGATAGCCATTGAAATGGATTAAAGTGAGCGCTCCTCGTGGGGGAATCGACTAATTAAATCGATTTATTTATTTTATGCCTGGAATTGTGAATAATTTTGAGTAATTGTGAGATATGAAAGCATAAAATTGTTATTGACTAAGCGAAGCGAGGTCTTCGAGTCTTTTTATCTAGACGCCCAAAGCTGGACAAAGGTCTGGACTCTCGTGTGGTGTTGCGCCGCCTGTATCCAGTTCTAGCGACTACATGCGGCTCGTCTGATGTCTCAGAGACAATTTGAGTGAAATTGCACTTGTGCGTCTGCCTGTCTGAGTGTCAGTAAGAGCCGGAAATAAAATCAACAAAAATAGGTATATGCCTTTACAAGTAAAATATAAATTCATCGCCCAGAGCCGAAAAATCTTAAAAATTAATAAAAAAAACTATTCGAGCATTTCTCATAGAAGTCAATGGGAATAACATCTTTTTAATAAATAATAATAGAATATATGTAATATAGAATATAATAAATAATAATAGAATATATGTAATATAGGCTTGAATAGGGTAACTACCTATTTATCTGTTATGTATTTGTTTAAAAATGAATGAAGATAGTCCAGTCAAAAAACCTCAAAAAATGGCCCAACCTCTGGAAAATTGCGAAAGTTTTGAAACTTTGCACATCGAATTATGGGTCCCTGGGGATGAATATACCAAAAGTCCTCATGCGTACGAGGCGAGCTCTAGCGGCAATTAGCGGAAACAGTACCCTTTTTTTGGTTTTTTGTTAATATCTCGAGAACCTTTGGTCAGAGGTAAAAGTTTACTACTACATAATTAAAGCTTATTAAATTTACAACAATAATGATTATATACCTTTTTCTTGAATTCCTAATAATTACCGAGTTTTAGGCCACTAAAAGATAGCTTTTTCGAAAAATCACGCTAGCGGCGCCCGGTACAATATGGCATTTGTAATAATATTTGACAATCATGGTTTATCATTTTTTTTGGGTACCAAGGGTGATTCAGAAAATAAACTTCACAGTTATGTACAAAAAAAAGACATATTGTTTATTAAACAACTAGCTTTTGCCCTCGGCTTCGCTCACGTTAAGTTAAATTTTTCAAACCCCTATTTTACCCGTTGTACCCCCTTAGGGGTCGAATTTTCAAAAATCCTTTCGTAGAGGATGCCTACGGCCTAATAGCTACCTGCATGCCAAATTTCAGCCTGATCCGTCCAGTGGTTTAAGCTGTGCGTTGATAGCATTTTTTATTGTTTCTCTATTTCATCTAAATATTTAAAACGCAAAGGTGACAGACTTACTGACTTATCTATCCACGCACAGCTTAAACCACTGGACGGATCAGGCTGAAATTTGGCATACAGGTAGCTATTAGGCCGTAGGCATCCTCTACGAAAGGATTTTTGAAAATTCGACCCCTAAGGGGGTACAACGGGTAAAATAGGGGTTTGAAAAATTGAACTTAACGTGAGCGAAGCCGAGGGCAAAAGCTAGTTGTTTAATAAACAATATGTCTTTTTTTTGTACATAACTGTGAAGTTTATTTTCTGAATCACCCTTGGTACCCAAAAAAAAAAGATAAACCATGATTGTCAAATATTATTACAAATACCATATTGTACCGGGCGCCGCTAGCGTGATTTTTCGAAAAAGCTATCTTTTAGTGGACTAAAACTCGGTAATTATTAGGAATTCAAGAAAAATGTATATAATCATTATTGTTGCAAATTTAATAAGCTTTAATTATGTAGTAGTAAACTTTTACCTGTGACCAAAGGTTCTCGAGATATTAACAAAAAACCAAAAAAAGAGTCCTGTTTCCGCTAATTGCCGCTAGAGCTCGCCTCGTACGCATGAGGACTTTTGGTATATTCATCCCCAGGGACCCATAATTCGATGTGCAAAGTTTCAAAACTTTCGCAATTTTCCAGAGGTTAAACCTTGTTTTGACTGGACTAAGATATCAACCCAGATTCCGTAGATCAACCGTAAGTTCTCGTGTATCCAGATTTATTCCCGCTCCCCTGGCATTAAGTGTACAGAAAGATTGAACGATCCCTGAATATTTTATACGACAAATGTGCCGTCTCAGCAACATATCACTGGCAGCTAGTTTACACGTTCATCTCTTAGACGCGCCTCTTATTTAAATATGTACGAGACATGTAAATGTGAATTTATGACTCGACCCACATGAGACATGCGTTTTCTTGTCTACCTAATAGATTTTTATCATTACTACGGTCCTTACTAATAATATAAACTAGATTTTGCCGCCGCCTTTATACTTGAGGAGTTAGGTTTCTAACAATCCTGCGGGAGCATTTGTCGAGGAGTTTGTGTGGTTATTGCGTGTTGGTGTTGTGTTGTTCCAGCATTTCTTCTACACCTGGAGAAACAACGGTGTACAACGCGAACGACGTATTTTTGCCGGATAGATTTTTCTTGTTTGATGGATTATTGCAAAGGAATTTGATTTTTCCTTCAACAACGATGTAGTTTCATATACGCAGTGAGTTTCATCGTTACACTTGTTACATTGGCGATTTGAATAAGCTGAATCAAATATTTTTTGTAATTTAGAATCATGATAACACAAGCAGATGCCTTTATTCACTCAAAATTAACCAAACCTCGAAAATCGAAATATACGTATGTACTTACTTAATATTTTTCAATTTTTTTTCATTTACTTAGAAGGGGCGTAGCAGCTTTATTAAAAGGCTAAGAATAATATATTTAACTTAACTTCTATTAACAAAATCTATTGACGTAAACACTATGCTAAAGACACTATGGAAGCTGCTGCAGGTTACCATGCCAGCCGTACATATGTAGGTACGTAGTAGGTACCCTACACGAATTTCCATCATAACGGGGTCAAGTGTCCGCAATAAGCCTCAGTTGGTGACCGATATGAACACGGCGACCACTATTTCTCCCACTTGACCTAATCTACTTTTCGCCATAGATTCGCCAACCGATTGTTTGTGTTCGGCTGTTTTTGTCACCCATATTGCAGTAGATATGTAGGTAGGTGTAGTTTGCAGTCTTTGAAGTTCGTTACGCTATTGCATTGTTGGAAAAAATCTAAGTTCTATTGTACCGCAACAGATGTCCTTGCATAGTGTTTCAATTTAATTACGTTGCTAGTGCTACGGATGCGAGAGATATATGTTTATGTATGACATACTTACGTATGAGTGCGTTCCTGCATAGTGGCCTAATGGCTAGGACTTCGGCCGCTTTTTCTTTATTTTATTGCGTAACTAGCTTTTGCCCCCGCGACTTCGTCCGCGTGGAATTAGATTTTGGAGTGGAATTTTCAAAAACTGTGACACACGTACTTCTTTATTTTTAACTGAAAGCTCAAATACCAACTTTGATGGAAACAGCTTGAAAAATGCGGACTTTCATATAAACTTCCATCCCCTATTTAAACCCCTTAGGGGTGGAATTTCCAATAATCCTTTCTTAGTGTGCGCCTACGTCATAAAAGGAACCAACTGTAAAAAATTCAAGTTTCTAACTTCAGTAGCTTAGGCTGTGCGTTGATATCTCAGTCAGTCAGTCAATCAGTCAGTCAGGACTTTGAATTTTATATATATATAGATAGACTTGCGCTTGACGACAATCAATAATATAAAGCACTGATGAGGTCTAGGTCGGAGCGCGCTTTCCTAGAGTATTCCTATACAGTTTTGCCTCAAAGGTACTCAAATGATATGTGATCGGAAATACGGTGGCTGGAAGGGCGATCTGCACCTTAGTGGTTCGTTTCAGAAACGTTGAATGTTGAACGTCGTGCGAGTACTAAAGTAGGATTTTGAGCACGCAAGAATGCCGACACTCACGACTTCTTGCATTTCTGTGGTAAAATGCTGAAGGAGGCACAAGATTTTGAAGTTCTGAGTGCACTCTCCAAAATAGGTATATCCGATTGAAGACCGATAGACATGAAGATTTGAGCATGAGGCGACATTGTGTCCGCTCATGCGTAAACCCAGGACACGCACTTTTCAGAGTAGATGTGTGTGTGTGTTTGTGCGTTTTAGCCATTTTAAAAACGGTGTATGTAAAACAGAAACTTTGTGAAGAAACCTGCATGCCTGAGCGACCCGGACAAAGTCGCGGGTACCATCTAGTATCGAATAAAAAAAAAATTAATTGATTGAAAAATCAGAACTCGATGTAGATTTAGGTTTCCGCGTTCGGTAATAAAGTATGGCTGATCAAGGTTATTTGATCGCTTATTTAAGAAGCATTGTACTCAACCATATTGTACAAAATGGTGCAAAAAATGGTGCCGATAAATTATACGCTCAATCACATCGGGAAACCACAAAAACGGTGTAATTGAAACCTTGGCAACTGTACGACTAAAGGATCTCATGTACTATTATAAGTGGCAAGGACTACGGTCTCAAATTCAAATTTAAAATTTACTAGATATTGATAGATGACGTGATAATGTTATCAATAACCTGTCTCAAAAAACAACATCAAAAATATTTATTTCATGTTGGCCAACCTGTAGCTCTTATGACAAGTTAATTGTAATGGTTAGCAAGTTCGATTGCGGATGTCGAGGATTAGATTTCTGGGTCGGGACTCGGGCCAGAAAATGTATTGGGTTTTTCTGACAAGAAATTTTCAGTACTAGCCCGGAGTTAGGAAGTTGTCGGTGAGTCACCCTCGTGCCTCGGAGAGCACACACTTGTGCACTTTAATATCTCCCGCGCAGATGGCTAATCTCTGTGGAGATTGGCCGTCGTAGCCGGATGCGGTCAGGAGGACATTATCTTATGACAAGTCAAGACTCTACCACCGGTTTGGAAAGCAGATTCTGCTGAGAACAGCTGGCAAGAAGCTTAGCAGTTGCTCTATTCAAATCAAAATGTTACAATATCATTAAGTAGCTATTCAATGTTATAAATTAATCACACTATCAAAGCAGCTGGATGCCAAGCCGATTCTTCCCATGCAACTTTGTCATTAAGAACTTCATTAACTTTATAATAACTTCGACTTAATACTTAAATGTCTTTTAGTTACTTAAATTTTCAGCAATCATTTTCATTAATTCAGAAACTCAGCAGTTACTCTTTAGTCTTTACAAAACAAAAATATTGCTTATCTATCTTGTGGACAGTTGAAGCAAAGCAGATTGCTTCCAAGCAACTTTGTCATTAAGGAATTCACTTACTCTGTAATAGCCTCTACTTATAAAATACTTCTTTACAAACTGTTTAAATTGAGCTAAACTTCTTCGAGCCAATAGCTGGTTAAAATTATAATTAACGAAATAATATCATTGGCTGATAAAAATCGAATTAACAATTTTATAGTTGGTCGTTAATAATACTAATCGATAAAGTAATTAACAGCTGCTATTCAAATCTGCTATCAATATCAACAGCTTGTAAAGCATCCTATCCACTGTAGAAAAAACAAAATACTTTAAAAAAAGATAACAAAATTTTTAACTGTCAAAAATTATTTAAGTGCGCGTGGATTAAGGTTTTTTAATTCTCGGGGGAACTTTCTTATTTTCCTGTATTAAATGGAGCCTATGGTTATTCCAGACTAAGTCTAACTCGGTTATTATCAGCCACATCGGTTCAGTTGTTGCGGTGTGATTGAGTAACAAACATCCATCCATCCATCCAAACTTTCGCATTTATAATATTAATAGGATTAGGATAGTAGGATATAATTTATTGAGTTATTCGAGCATGTCTATCCATTTTAATAACGCGCAACCAGTAAGTGGAAACCAATAATAAATTCAAGGCTGTTTCGTTGCAGCTATCGTGTACTGCGTCGTTTTGACACTAACTTAATATCGATTGTCGTTCGGACAACAGATGACGTGTTTAACTGTCCATAATATAATTAGGTTACCAATAATTGGGCCCTCAGTGAAAGTTTTTAAGCAAATTACACAAGTTTAATCAAAAATTTAAATCTTCCTGGAAACGCAAGTAACAACACACTTCTTTTGGTAATCTGTCACACCAGAAAAAGTCTGTATGATAACACGTGCCGTTCTTTCAATAGTTACTAGAAATACAAATACGCAACACCACACAACTCTCCGAAATACACTCTACGTACGTTGTATTCCTACACCGGAGCATCTTTAGAAGATGTTGGCTCTACAGTCTCATCATCGGTGTCTTTGCAACTGTGCATTGTGGAGTCAGCCTGAAAATTATTTGTAGTCACTTCGACTGACTACTCCCTGAGACCAATCCAATGAGCACAAACTCGTTGGATCGACTTTTAATAGGGCTTAGTTCCTGTGACCACCTCCGTGCTTTATCATCGGTTACTGTACACCAACGAGACCAAATCAATGAGCCTAAAAACACGACAAAAATGTGATTCGGAAAGTTGACAGGTTGTCCTGAATGTCTGTATGAACAGTATTCGCGAACGAGAAATTTTTGTGTTCCTAATTTACTCGTGATAGCTCTTAGAGATTCACGATTTTCATTTTGAATTTGCCAGTGTCTCAGTTTACTCTTAAACTTACAACAGAAAGAACTATGCTAACGCAGAATTTGTCTTAGGCTCTATGAAGGACTTACCGAATATAATTTTTGATAGCAAAAAACCGTGTCTTATCGATGCATCGTCATCCATCTATGAAAAAAAGTGTAGATTCTCAAGTCGTCGTATGCATTTTGTTATTTATTTTTAGATCCACTGTCCTTTATAATAAAATGTATCAGACACTGTATTACTCGTACTATAGTCGTTCACGACTTAACTTCTTAACTCGTTAGTTTTTACCGACAACGTAGGTAAGTAAGGTACTCTTATCTCAAAAATCGTAATTACCTGTCTGTAGGTGGACGTAATATGATAATTTTATCGGATCCTTGCTACATTCAGGACATTGGCCGATCGCAAGGCCGTGTATCACTCGTTGGTATATTGTCTCCACTCCTACGATCATTGTTAGCCGCGTCACTTAACGCCTTTTCTTGAGCATGATCTTTGCAAATATTATGCGCCTTATCTTTTACGAGGTGACCGAAGGTGACAAAGTATTATCTGTGTTGTGCAATTTAATTTTAAACTTGACCTTCTTGTTCCGAAGATCCTCTTATTTCATGCAATTTCTTATTCTTTAAGAATTTATTGTTATTTTTTAAAAATTTTTTTCTTCTTTATCAACCTTTGGTTGACAAAGGTCTCTTGCACGGACTTCCACAGGCTTCAGTCTTGCGCCGCCTGAATCCAGCGGCTCCCTGCGATTCGCATGATGTCGTCGGTCCACCTAGTGGGGGCTCTGCCACTGCGCTTCCTGGTGCGACTTAAAATAAAGTAGACGAAATGAATAGGTGTTTTTCCCAAGTTCAATCATCGATTAGAGCGAGTGCCGACAGCCGAGTGTCAATGGCGTAGAATAAAAATCAATCTATTTCTGACTCATGGCCGGACAAAGAACTTTTTACGTGTCTGATACTGAAACTCTCACGACCGTGACCATGCACGTGAGCTAGGTTATGAATTCGTTAATCTATGATTAACACTGTGCTGCTGTGATTTATTTTTTGGACCTACTTGATTTTAACGCCATTTTAGATATAATTAACGCCATCTTAGATTTAATTGACGCCATCTTGGCGTTGTAAGCATTGATATGAGTGCTTCTGAAACTAAAAATGTTGCAAATGGCGCACCAACATCTATAGGTTAGTGCGCCATTTGCAATATTATTAATTCCAGAGACACTCGTATGTCAAATGTGGCGCTTCAAATTGATCCATAAAATAATATGCTGTCATTTGTATAGGATCAGTAAATTAATCAAAAATTAAAGACAAAAGTTTGTGACAAAATCGGAGGTTTGCTAATTTTATTTCACTACAAATATTTTGTACATAAAGATATTGAATATTAACAATCCGAAAATGTGGTTCATGTTAACAACGAAATGGAGAGAGAGAAGTGATTTCGATTGCAGGATCGAATCTGAGATATCGAATCCACCTCAAACACACTGTAATAAACTTCTACATTCTATTCTACAGTTATTAATTCGTCATAGCATGGCATTATGGCAATCATATTATGTAGTTCAGATTCAAACGATTAAAATCTAATGAGATTATTATTTGTTACTCAATCACGCCGCAACGCAACGACAGAACCGATTTTGCTGTTTGACTGCTTTTTACATTGACTACTTTTCTATCCCGGATAATAAGAGAGTTTTCGCGGAAATTAAAACAGCTCAATCCGCGCGAACACAGTCGCGGGCAGACCTAAGGCCCTTCGTACAAAGGGCTACGTTATTAATAGTTTACCAGTGTACGGACCTCTATGAATTTGTATAGTAGTAGTCGCTTAGAGACCAAAATCATCGGGTATCTAAGATTTGCGTATCCTTATGTACGAAGGGCCTTATTCTCACTTTGTCACTGCGAAGTTGGCTCATCGACCATCGTATTCACAACAATGCGTATTCGTACGCATGGACGAATAAGTTCTCTACGCGCGACAGGTTCACTACTAATTGTTGCCAGTGTGGTACGTGCCAACACTTTTGAACACGAAAGGGCGACCTTTCACGATCGTAATACGGGAAATGTGACACGAATATTTAATCGGTCGTGCCGATTATATACCGACGTTAACAGACGTATAATTTTTATTCTCGCTGACCAACGCTCGCTGGACAGCAAGGAAATTATTTTAAAAACTCATCTGCTGTGGGGGATAGCACAAAACCGCGTATGTACCATTGGTAAAAACCGCGGATCTACATTAGTCACAGTTTTACAGGGGAAGTTTAAAACTTAATAAATTTCTTATTTCTACGGCTATTGGGCTAATTTTTACACAGAGGGTATTAATTCATGTGTGTTATGTATTGATAAAAATAGATATCTTTTAAAGTGATTAATTTAGTCGCTACGACACTTACGAGGTTTTGATTTGACCACAAACGTATGAAAATGGATTTTAAGGTACTAATGTTAGTTACGCGGATTTGCACTATCGCCTACGATATCAGCTGATTTTAATTTAAAATAAACTATCCACATATTAATGTGGAAAGGAGCAATAAATGGAAAACTCTCGACTCTCAAAACTCATGACTTATCGAACAGATTACTATAACATTCAAATAGATTAAGGAACTGTAAAACATACAGTTCAGTTTAAATAAACACATACGTTATGCATATACAGCTGTGAGCCGCCGTCCGATAAGAAGTTTGCGATAAGAGTTGTTATTGTTTTGATGCGCTACATTGCTACATGCTGTGTTGGGATGTGCTGTGACGTCACTGATTACAATTCACTTATGCGCAGTTCATACTTGCGATATAAGTTTCTTATCTCTTCGATTACTTCGCTCCTCGTGTTCAGTCCGCGCACTAGCTCCGAGGAATCTTAAGGAATGTTGGAAGAGCTAGAGTTGTTATTTCTAGTCGATATTATGTTATCGATAATAAGACAGCTTTAGCATCCGCGCGCGTGCATTAAATTAATTGTGAAATAATAATTCTTTCAGGATAGTATCTAATACCTATGTGCACGGAAGAAACGCACGCACACACTTACACCCACGTCCCACACACACACGAGATATGTGATCATGATGATATTTGACATAAGGTATATTTAGGGTTGCAGCAGTATCTCTACAATGTTTTAACTCTCGTCGGATTATAAAATCAATAAACTAAACACACGAGGCGAAGTTGAAGTAGGTCGCAACTCCGCAAGGGTCTCTATTATAATCGTAACAACGAATTGCTGAAGGGCTTACAATATTGCGAGCGCGTGCTGCAATTTGCATGCTAGCACGAAGGGCGAAATCTTTAGTAATATTACTACGAGTATAAATGCAAAAGTGTGCTTGTTTGTTGGTTTATTTGTTTGTGCCTCAATCACACCGCAACAAAGCAACAGATCGACGTGTTATTTTGCATGAGTGTAGTTGAGGACCGGGAGAGCGACATAGGCTAATTTTTATTTCGGAAAATCAAAGAGTTTCCGCGAGATTTTAAAAACTAATTCCACGCAAGCGAACTACTACTTTATCAACTAGTATGGCAAAAAATATCTGCTCTATCAGTCTTCTTCTTCTTCTTCAACTTATGGACGTCCAATGCTGGACATAAGTCTTTTGCATGGACCTCTACAGACCTCGGTCTTGCGCCGCCTGAATCCAGCGACTCCCTGCGACTCGTTTGATGTCGTCGGTCCACCTAGTGGGGGGTCTGCCAACACTGCGCTTCCCGGTGCGAGGTTGCCACTCCAGCACCTTGGGACCCCATCGACCATCAACTCTTCGAACTATGTGCCCCGCCCATTTCCACTTCAGTTTCGCGACTCGTTGAGCTATGTCGGTGACTTTGGTTCTCCTACGGATCTTCTCATTTCTGACTATCAGTCAACTATCATTTATGAGATGAGGCTGATTCATCACGACATCATACGACTACTTATCATCTGTATTCTGTAAAGAATCTACTTAAAAACTCGTAGTTATAGTTATAATAATAGTAGGAAATTCTGATTTGAAGAAATAAATTCTTGCAATTAATGTTTCAAATCTGAGGTACTTAGTGAATAGATTACAGAAACATACACCTCTAATATAAACTCGCAAAACTTTTCAAGACTTTGTATCGAAAAAGCCAATAAGAAAACAATCAAAAATACTCTATGGTAGAAATTTGCTTCATAAAATCATATAATAGCAAGAACGCACTTTTTGGAACGCAATTTAACTTCACTAGGTGTTTTTCAGTGTGTTTTTCAGCCTTGATAAGATTTGCGGTGTCAAAAAATATAGAGATACGTAGACCTACGATTTAAAATATTATTCTGTTTACGGGAAAAAGTTTGCTTTTATTTCTATACCATTTAGTACTGGCGTTGCCCGCTACCATCCACGTCGATTTTTTTTTTGCGATTGAGGTATTCATACGTTCTAGTTAATAAATGTCCTTCTCCAAAATAATAGCTATCTCTAAGATCAATTTTGTAAATATTTATTGAAAAATTTTTCTCTGAAAATGTAATAAGTCCAGAGTCAATTTGTATGGACGTGTCAAATACTTTGACAATAAACAATTTGACAATTCTACCTATACAAATTTAGGAACAATACAAACCGCTGTCTTGACTGTTCATGTTTTCAAATTTGGTGGTAGGTATGTATTGACTGACCATTACGCTATAGAACCTCTTATTTTGTCTCAAATAGTCGAACTAGAAAGAAAGAAACATTTATTTTATCAATTGTGCCACACATCACCCAATAGGTAGGTATACCTAGTTTAGGTTGTCCCGCCGCCTCCACCACTTGGGCATTAAAGACAAAAGGCGTCACGGGATTTGTGAATTACGGGATTGTCTTAAAATTATTGCTACGACGACGATCGCAATATCCTTTGATTAGTCAACATTCGCTGTTGCTTAATCACCATAATAATTGAAACTGTTGCAAGCAACGATTGATGCAGCTTTTCGGCAGTCGATCAGCTGTTGCTTTTAAAAAAAAAACAGTCAGACAAAAACTGTCAAAATCTAAACACACGTCTGGACTCTGCTCTCGTTAAAAGAATCGTAATATGAGCTTGATAAGAAGTTACATATAAATCACAGACTGACACTTCATTTGTAGTATCAAATACAGTGTAGCGAAATAGATACACTCGAATATTTACGTGTTCATTCACACGTGGTGTGTGTAGTGTGCGTGCGGCGTCGTTGCGCCTGCGCAGACGACTACGACCGAGCCCTCTTTGTTTGTTGACAAGCCGCGTTGAGTCCGCGAGAGCGCCGTGTTTTGTTGTTTTTCTGTATTTCTGCTTTGTTCGCGAGTCGAGACTTCGGGCGCGCACTCCGTCCGCGTCGGACGTGTGGACCGTGTTCAAACAAATCCAAAAGAACTTTCGTTTTTTTTTTCGTCTTTTTATACACGTCCAATTATATATCTTTCTAGTGCATACGTTACAGTTATACCTTCTTCGTGTTCAAACTATTTTGTGAATAGTGAAGTTTTGTGCCTTTGTCTGCGATTGTTTATGGTTGTTTTAGTAGCGTTAACTAAAATTAATCTTTCACCGTTGTGCCAAAAGGTAAGATACGTACGTCTGTATTTAATAGTGTTTTTGCGTTTACTGTTACGTGAATGTTTACCATTATCTAATAAGATCTGTATTCCTATTTTATGAAAATAAATCTCTTGTTTACTGAACTCAAGTTCATTATAGTAATGCATTACCCTTCTACAAGTTGGCATTAGTGATAACGATTGGTGAAGTGTAATAGAAGTCATCTTCACTTATTACAACTAAAATAATTTTATTACTGTGTCTAGAGATTTATGTATACGATACTTTAATTTAACTATGTATTTATGCGTTTAATTTTCTTTTTATTCCTATTGTTACATTTTTTAATTTTCTAGTAAACCTTTTATTAGAAATTAAAATGTAATCATATGTATAACGTGCATTAGGAAATGCAACGGTAGGTACCTTCCTACTTATTTATGATAAAATATAATCTATTTAAAAGCACTTGTATCAATATTAGTTATGTAAAGTACCTACCTTATCAGTTTTGTGGATTGAACATAATATTTTCTTATTATGATTCAGATAGTCTGGCATTCCTACAAGTTTTTCTACCTATAGACTTAGCCTAATCACTAAAATCTGTAATTTTTTCAGTTTTTTTTAGTTTTCGAAATATTTACGCCTACATCTGAATCAAATAGGTATACTCAATACTTTTTTATTAATAATATAAATAGTTTTATAAGTACTTGTATTAATTTTCTATATTGGTGCGTTATTACTATACTTAACTATTTATGCTTTCGTTCATTTAAACAGGTAGTTTGCTTAGATTATATTTTTGTCAGTCATTACACATTTTATTAATTTAACATTATACATAATTTATTATTAATGCTGGCAAATTGTAA
Organism: Hipparchia semele; assembly: GCA_933228805.2. NCBI lineage: Eukaryota > Metazoa > Arthropoda > Insecta > Lepidoptera > Nymphalidae > Hipparchia > Hipparchia semele. The sequence goes on along the minus strand of OW121723.1, from coordinate 2,603,489 downwards.
AACAATACCTACATCTTAGACCCTAGGCTACTTTTATCCAATTTATCAACTTTAGTCAAAACTGTCAAAAATAAACACTAAGGCCAATAATTAGTTTATTTCATTCTCCGCTCTGATGTCACTTCATTACATAAATCGTATAAATGTAAACAAATTAAACAACTACTACATGCCTACGTTAAACAACTGAACTTGATAGTTGATCCATTTATGCAATAAGACTTATTACCTACTGTAGGATTTCACTTAGCACTAATGAGATTCACTCTGTAGTTGAAGATTAAAGCTGTTTTTCTTTGCCTCATTTTAGATACAGTTATTTTGGCCCGTACAAGGCGCCTTACGGTACTTGGTAATATGGCCGCTTTGGTTGAGGCTACTTGAGGCAAGCTACACACGATGCAAGTCGTGTGCAAGTATTTTGAAAAGATATGTCCAACATAATTTTATGTTTACGTGACAGTTAAGTCCACTTTTAACATTGCGAGATTTTTTTAATCGTCGTGCAAGAATATTGTGCAAGAATATCGAATAATCGTATTCATTTGCCAGCTTTAAACGTTTGGTTTCGTATAGTAGTCCATATGATTATATGTTTTGAGGTGTCATTTGTATTTGTTTTTTGATGATTTTCTTCACATGCATATGATTTTCGTTGCATGCGTGATTCACATAAATCTACTAGATAGGAAAAACTGGTTCTTTCCGAAGTTTTTAGAATTTCTTTTAAATGTTCAGATAACACTTATATTTGTATCTAGATCCATAAATGAAGATAAGCTAATTCAGAATATACCTATATATGTTTAATTTATGTCTGTTCCTCTTTTATAAATTATAAATTTAAAGAAAATGTTAATGACTTGCTTTCCAGTTTTCGAGAGGTTATTCTATAAACAAATAATGCCGAACAATTATAATTTATTATTTAAGTACTGCAACTGAATTTAATTATGTTGGTATTTTATCAAAGAAAATGAAGAGGGTTAAATTTAAAGTAATAAACTGTTCTCTTGACTTAATGATTTTGTTCGAAAATGAACTAGAGAGAAAAAAATTTGAAACTATGTATTTACTATTTCTTTACATGTATTTACAAGCATTCAACGAAAATGTTAACCGAACCGTACAGTGCTTTGTATCGTCTATAAGCCGCTTAGCATTCAAATGAATTATATCGATCGATTGTGCATAATAACCATTTCTAATAACGAAACATCCATACAAAAGAGCTTAAATATATTTTTATACAAAACAGAAAAAAGGGGTTTTGTTCCCACTCGATTGAATATGAACAATGGTGTGTTAGTTTCTTGTCTCCTTTTATTAGGGATTTTTTTGATTTTACCTACTTTGCTGAGGATCATGGCTATAGTTAGTTCCCAGTTTCGTTTGCTGAAAACCGTGGTCTTAGTGGCTTTGGTCACTTCTATAAGATCCCAGCCTATTCCGTATATACAGAGGCTATGTGATTTACTTAGTTGTAAACTAACCAACAAATAACTGTGAAACTCTGTAATTTTTCTTCTGACGCTTGTATCCTACGGATTCCTGTGACTCCTCAGATGCTTGATACTCCAAAACCAGCAAGGATAGAAAACTGTTATAAATCGCTAATTAAAGATTCCAGCTGATGTATTGACGATGGAGTGAAGGTCGCAATTGCCACTGATTTTCTGAATTTACATAGATCTTTCTGCATCAATGCATTTTGACCGACAACGAGATACTACCAACCAATCAGAGATGATTGCGATAGTCACACTGTAGCAATCAGACAATCCTACAGCTGATTGTGACAATCTAGGTCATGAAGTTCATTAAATAATTTTACCTTCCACCTTCATAAATGTTAACGCAAACTCTTTCCCAGAAACGCTGTTTAACAAAACGCCTACGTTTGCATTACTGGTTACAGTAAAATGTAGAAGATAAGTGTGTGAACAGCTTAACAATAACGGCACAAGCATCGATATAACATTATGTCCACGCTCATTACTGGTCACGGCAAGATGAATCACCTTTTGACCGATTTACTGCCCGTGCTGTACGTTACTTGAACGGTAAAAGCAAATGTTACCGATTTCACAGAATCGTAGGATGTCGGCATAATCAAAATCAATTAACTGATTAAAACATACCCGTTCGCTAATTGTTTCTGTTTTTAAACCTGCGTGTGACATGAATTTAAGTTGAGACTCCGTGAAATATTTGTTCAACGTTATTTTCCGCAGTCCAGAATTACGTAACTATATAATCTTAGAAATCTGGGCCTATAGCTATACTACCAACGTTTAAATTAGTATTATTTCAATATTTTAAGGTTGACATCTCAAAACAAGCTTAAACGACGTAGACGATATTATAGACTTACTATAGTACGTATGGTGAAGTATAGTTCTTACTTCTTATGGAGTGGTATTACCTCATGTATTTTAGTCGTAAAGATCAGAAATTAAAGTAAACATAAACATACATAAACTCTATTAGTCCTTTAAGTACGTTGATTAAGATCACAAAGGCTAGAGATAGACTAGAGACGGCAAGAACAATCAAACCGAACAAGCAGATCCTGGCATGATTCGAAATAAACGCTAAGATGATAAAGAAGAAAGTACTCTCGGAGTAGCGTCACTCGTTTGTCAGGATCAAAAGCCGGATTTGAATTAGAAACATCTCACCAAACAGCTGACCTTAGAATGGTTTCACTAAAATCACTATCGGTCTATACTGGATCCACTCGCCTAAACTTTCACTGTGGCACAAATTGTAGTCAGATTGGACGGAGATATAATAACCGGTCGTGGGTGAAACAGAACTAGTGTGGGTTAGAAAATAGGCTGTTTGCGAAGGATTCAAAGTGCATTTTGGAAAGTGTTTAAAATTAATTGAAATGAAAGGAGGTAAGTGGAAGCAACTTGGGAATAGAAAAAAATTGATTAAAATTATAGTAAAATAACTTTTTTTACGTGGTTTTATCTACTTAGATCAAGGATATTGAAAACATGGCAGAAAAAATTTCGTGGAATGGAACATGGAAATATGTATGTCGCTATATCTGTTACTTGGAATTTTGAAACATTAGTAATTGAGATTTGATTTCTTAGATTCTTTCGTGTATCCTGGGGAAAGACATATTATGACTACTTCTTATCTTGGGAAATCAAAGCGTTTCCACGGGATTTCTAAATAACCTAAGTGTAAACAAACGAAGTTGTGGACATATTGAGCTAGTTAAACATATATTGTTAATTATTACGTTTTCAAACGAAAACTCCATTGTGATAATGAGTATTGTAGCAAACATAATAAGCTACGTTCGAATGTAACAATTATATAGCGTGTAAACAATATAATACATAACTTACGAGGAAGTCGCAAAAGACGATAAGAGAAATTGCGCCGTATTGCGCCGTTGCGCGTTGGCCACAACATAATATTATTATACATATAATATGTTAGGCTTAATGCATATTGACCACTTTTGTATGATAATGGAGCTGCAGAAAAACCGTCTTATAGAGAATAGAAAATGACAGTAGAATTTACCAGTTTTGAATGTCATTAAAATACTGTGATAAAATGAGAACCAAAGGAATACTTTCTGTAGATAAGAATAAGAGATTTACGAGTATTACTTGGTTTTAAGAGGAACCTTCATGTTTCGGTGTTACACTAGAAAAAAGTTAAAAAAACTGTAATCCAAGAACGGAAAGTTAGATGGATGTAACATCTGCCATATTCAATATGGACCATGTAAATACAAACATACATAAACTGCTAAAATCAAAACTTTTGGCTTTATCGTAGTCGGATAAAAAGAGACAGATATATGCTAGAACACTAAGCTGTCTCGTTTTCTCAGTCTAACTCTAGAACTCTGCACTATAATGGGAATGGCGCCAAACCGTTTTGTAATAATGACAATTCGTGGCGCGTGTGAATTAAGCTTTACGTACAGTTACGTCCTCATGACATTGATTTCGCATCATTAAATTACAGCTATTCAAATTTTTTGCCATCCTCTGTTTATATTTCTTCACGTTGCTAACGCACTTCTAATTCTAACAGTAGATTATACTTGTATGTTTCTTGTTGGCATTTCAAAACTTTGTTGTTGACATTACTTGTCTTCACTCTTCACTCAACTTTTTGTTGTTGTGTTCTATTAGATAAAGATAAGGCATCTTTCTTTTAACACTCATCTTTGATCTCCCAATCTTTTCAGTCTCTCAGTCAATCAAGGGCATAGATAGTGAATTGATTTCATTAAAGTGTTAATTTATTAATTAACTAGCTGATGCCCGCGATTTCGTCCGTGTGGATTTAGTTTTTAAAATTCCGCGAGAACTCTTTGATTTTCCGGGATAAAAAGTAGCATATTTCACTCTTGGGGTCTTCAACTATATCCATGCAAAAAATATGTTGCAGCGTGATTGAAGGACAAACCAACAGACCAACAAACCAACGCAAAAATATACTCGCATTTATAATATTAGTAAGGATGTCCTCCCGTAGCCTGATGGTGTGGTGAAGGTAAACATCGTGAGGAAACCGGCATGCTCTCTTATAAGAGAGGAGAACCATACCCAGTATCAGGCCGGCGATGGGTTAAGATGAACTGAACTACTTACACTTCGATATGGTGGAATGATGGAGTTTCTTTCGCTACAACGGGAAGCTACGTCACGTAATTCCAATCATATACTCACACAGTTTCAATCTTTATACAACGGCCGCAACTAATTTCAAACTTGAAATAAAATTTTATTCCCACGCTAAAATCCCGAAAATAATTTTGATGAGTTTTTTATTACATCTCCTTGGTTGCATCCGCAATGAGTCCGCAGACATCGCATTTCTTGGAGATTTGTTTGGCATGGGACCTATCTCACATTCGCCGATTAGTGAAACCCACCTCTTATTCACTTCTGATTGGCTGGTACTATCTCGCTATTGATTATAATATAAACGTAAAAATTCTTTTTACAAAACCGACTTCAAACGCCACTACCAAGTATATTAATTGTGCCTTTAAAAGAAGAGTTCCCTCGATTTCTCCAGGATCCCATCATCATATCCTGATCTAATGACAATAGAACCATCCAGAAAGCCTTTTTAACAAAAAAAAAAATTCAAATCGGTCCAGGTCCGGTCTTTGAGTAATCGGGGTACTTACATAAAATAATTAAAAAAAAGTTTGTAACGAATTGAGAACCTCCTCCTTTTTTGGAAGTCGGTTATTACTGAAATTACGCCATAAATTCAGCCAGTCATGGCTTATTGCTATCGTTACATTGTAGTAATCGACTAAACACTTACTACGTTGAACGTTGCAACTTGCAGTCGTAGCGCGCTGTGTGACTTTTCTCTAAGTAGGTGTGACGCATTATTTCATACTATAGTTTGAATATTCTATTAGCTTTAGTTGTATCGTTACCTATTAATATATAGGACCATGAAGAGAAAACACCGATGTGCTCCGTAATGTAGATATCTCATATCATATTTAACTGTTGATGCGATTTAATCGTCTACAATTACATATTTGCGTTATAAATCTTAAATTACTGTGAACGTATGATCCATACAATAATAATTCTTTGTTTTGTTTAGTACGTACCTGCGCGTTTATCTAAACAAAACAAAAGCTGTAAATGGAAACTTTGAGATAAATAAAAATCTTCTTTACGATTCAATCAGAAAAATTGCACCTCGTCGTTTAAAATTTTCCATAGAATTATTATCGTATCCTATTCTATGTTACTATTATATGTCTTTTACTATTATCCATTTTTTCGTAGCTTGATTGAGGATTCCTAGTTCTGTTCACATTTGAGTAACAATATACTTGCTAATAATCTAAATATGTATATAAAAGGCAAAGGTGACTGACTGACTGATCTATCAACGCACAGCTCAAACCGCTGGACGGATCGTTCTGAAATTTGAAACATACAGATAGCTATTATGATGTATTATGCGTCCGCTAAGATACGATTTTTGAAAATTCAGCCCCTAAGGGGATAAAATAGGGGTTGGAAGAATCGAACTTAACGTGAGCAAAGCCGCGGGATAAAGCTAGTAATATGATAAATGGGAAAATGTGTTTTGTTTGCTGGTTTGTTGCTTTAATCATGCAGTAACGGAGTCATCTAGACTCTAGAGAGTCACATAGGATACTATTTATAACTGAGAAACAAAGGGCTCCTGTGGGATTCTTAAAAAGCCAACAAAGTCGTGGGCAAAACCTATCATGGTAAAAAGCACATTTGTAACTTTTTGGTTGATTGAAAGATAGTAACGAGTATGCAGAAAAACTTTAATCACTTTATTTGAAACTAATAACAAATACCAAGAAAACAAATTTAATTACTGAATTACATTGAAGAGACAAAATGGAGTCCATTATTGATATCAACCACAAAGCAGACTTTGACATTGTGAACGAGTTGGGGTTTTCACTCCACACTCCACAGACAAATTTTTTTTTTTTGCATTGAATTCTTAACAGTAACACATTACAGCTACAAATTAATTAATTTCAAACAATGTAAAATTTTAAATTTAATGCGTTTCATAGTTAAATATTGTGCGTACATCCACTATAAGTATTAAAACATGTAGTTTATGTTCATGACTAATATCCTGCATCTAGATAAATGATTCACAGACATCAGCTTACTCGAACGAACTAACTGTTATATAAACAATGGATTTAAGAGAAACAGTATTTTAGAACATTTTCCCAGAACATCACAATAAATGAAAATTGCTTCTAGGTCACTAGGTTAGGTTGAACAAATTATAGAGATACTTATAGCTACTTATTGCTTTTTTAAAAATATTTCTCTGGATTCATTTGTTTTTCCAGCTTTGTTCAACTATCTATGCCGATGAAAAAATTCCGCTAATAATCCGTTGCTCCATTTCGATTGATGGACAAACAAGCACACTTTCGGATTTTTAATATAATATAGGAATTCGAAGTAATGGTTAATCAAAATAAAAGATCAGGTGCGATGGTTTTGAAAATTTTGTGTAACAAGTAAAAATTATACTTGATATCTATAAGATTTTAAAATGAACTAGCTTTAACCCGCGGCTTCGCTCACGTTAGGTTCGATATTTTAACCCCCTATTTAACCCTCTTGGGGTTGAAATTTTCCAAAATCCTTTCTTAGCGGATGTCTACGTCCTAACAGCTACCTGTATACCAAATTCTAGCTCGATCGGTCCAGTGGTTAGAGCTGTGCGTTGATTGATCAGTCAGTCAGTCAGTCAGTCAGTCAGTCACCTTTGCCTTTTATATATTTAGATTACTATAATACTTACACATAAAATGTACCTACTTAAAACAATGCAAAAGTTTAGATTAATTTTGAAATTAAATAAAAGAAAAAGAAACTTGAAATGCATCAAAAGGTTAAAAACAATCCTTTCTTATGATTTTGATAACATTTGACTTTAATTATAGGCGCGCTTATTTTAATTTCTAGTGCTGTAATGGCTGTAACACTTCCTTTTCCACCCATTTACACAAAACACTTAAAACTGCACGTCGTACTCGCATTGTTCAGTCTTGTTTACTGTGAAACTTTAAAGTGATCCTTACTACCGTGAAATATATGTCTTTACTCGCGTTGGTTGAATAGAAAATAACAAATTCGTTTAGTACAGACCGCCCCCCGTCTAGACGGGGTTGTTTTAAATTCTACTGCTGCAAGACCTTCCTTCCACTCCTTGTCTAGCAGGGAGTCTTTATTTCCTTAAAATTTACTCCTCTGGCGGCAATGCTACCGACTAGCTCAGTTTTAAAACATTGTTCATTTTTTATGTGCACACTTTGCGATTTATTTTCCTTTCCCTTTATTGTTTGCCCTCTTCCCTACCGTCTAATATTGCAACGTGAGATATCCTTATTTACTAACAAATAACGTTCGTTTAGTCACCATCTGGTAAATGTCTGGTAACTTAAAACCTCGTTAATTGAAATTGATACTAACTATAAAGTATTAAGAGCTACAATCTAGTTTTAGCGTCTTGTTGTGTTTTATATTGTCTGGCACTTTAAAACTTCCTAGTCAATATTGAACTTCTCCTTAAACGTTGTTGTAGAACAAATTTATTTTCTACTAGACCGTCTCCCCGTCTAGACATGCGTGCTATAAAGTCTAGAACTATTAAACTCCCTGCCACCTTCCCGTCTATCCGTTTTCCGTCAGTTCTGCCAGTCACATTATCTAATATTTGCAGTAGTACCGAAGTTCTCTTTAGTAACGGTTCTTTGTTAAGATGTATCAAGTTTATTAAGTTCAGGACTTTCTAGACTGTTTTTCATACAATAATGAGAGTTTTTACGAGACAAACACAGTCACAAAACAGCAAAGACGCTGCGAATAATATTGCTTGAGATTAAATTATCTAATTCGGTATCTTTTGTGCGGCGCACCTGACCTGACTTCTTAGTTATTATTAACATAGAGTTTTTTAGTCGTTCAGATTCTGCGAAGTTGTTGGAGTTAAGTTGTGCCAACTGCGTAACAATAATGACTCAGGCCCGAAGCTTTGTTTGAATGTGAACAAAAAGATCCTTGACAAACATAAGAGATAAAAGAAACTGGACCATACGCTCCTGGATCCTGTTTTGTAAAGGTACGCTTTGCGAAATGTCTTTTGACATGCGAACGTTTTATACTTTTTCATAAGTTGATTAAAAGAGCAACCTGTCTCGTATAGCCTATGGATTATATCGATATTGCCGTTTTTACTGTCACTCGACGCGAAACCATAACAAAAGGTATATAATACATAAAAGAAGCTATATAATATATTACACAGTTAAAGGTTTGCGTTAGAACAGACATAGATAAAAAATTCTTAATTGCTACACGCAAGAATTAATATTTACAATAATTAAAACTGATAAATGAATATAACATTTCATTTTATAACATATATGTTCGCTTTAGTTTGAAATCGGCGAAACCATAGCCATAGAAACTATATTGCCAATTATTCTAAGCCTGCATTTTTCTTTATTTCCTAAATAAATAAGTACCTATGATGAATAGGGTTAAGATTGGAAAATACATATTTTCGTGAATTTTTATTAGAACGGACATTATAATTTACTATACTTGTTATATGTGGTTTTTCAGAGACTTTAAGTATTAGTCTATGAGACATGTGTAGCCTTTATTGTTGCAATAGAAATTCGATGGAAACAGCTCGAAAAGTTTTGGATAGTTTCTTTAAATATTTTCCTCTAACTAAATACAATACCCCTACTGCCTTGACTGATTTTTAAATAACCGCCGCTGACCCATTTTTTATTCCTCTCCTGTAAATAGTTGCTACGTCATAAAGTTTAACTTAAAGAAAATTAATTTCCCCAGCATCAATATCTCAAGCTATTATTGCTTTTAGGAGTTGGGCGACCGTGCTGCGCCGCCATTGTTGTGCGGCAGCAGAAAGGTGTCGACTACAACAATGCTTTATGCCTACTCTGCGATTTCTCTTTGTACCGTGCCGTCTCCGCAAAAGCCTTTTCTACCTATTGGAGTTTATTCAAATCCCCCATTTAACGAATAGTTCATTCAGTTCGGTTTTTAGTTTCAGTATTTTTATTAAGTAGTTCTCGGTATTTATTTAGCATCTTGTGTCCTGTACTGTTGTCTTTCTGTGTTTTCGTCTTCGTTTTTTTTTATATTTTTCTTTATAGAGATTTAGCCCAGCTACATATGTATTAGAAAAAACGCATCGTGCATCGGATTGCCCTCTGGTCCTCTTCGGTGCCGGACGCTCGGCGAATATGTAACAGAAAGATTTTTGACCATCTTTATGTACATATAAGGATTTACAAGACAACATATATTAGAAGAAGTAGACATAGGTGAAGCTTATCTCTAAAAAAATAAATTTCTTCCAGCTTCCCTTGAAAGTGAGTAAGGTGAAATTATAGAGTGATATGGATCTTCCTAGTACACGGATGGCTTTATTTTAGAGTGTATGCTGCATTAAGTAAGGACCTTCGAAAATCATTTATATCGTTTGTTTTGCTTTAAAAATAAAATAAGCATCCATCTGCGTCCGTATTGCTCGAAAAATGTTGCTTTATATTCCCAGTTCTCGGAAAGCGTGCCGTCCGTCTGTCCATTTGCGCGTGAGCTGAAGCAAATCTCTTTATTCCACTATTTTGACGGTTTGGAATTCCACTAGCCAGTCCAGACTTTGAGATGTTGGAATTTCAATTTTTCACTAGCATCGGACAGGATTTCGTCTGCTTTAGATTGTGTTTGTTTTGTTCTATTCCTTTATAGCACAGTGCAATATTAATGTACCAAGGCAAACTTTACGTCTAAAGGCATTCTCAACCCAGTCTTCTCTACTCATTGGCCTTATATTGTTCAGAAATCCTGGAATTTTTCTTTGGAGCAGCTTAAGCTTTGCATCCATTTGAGCAGGCTCGACTTTTTTTTTATTATTCACTTTATTGCACGAAAATAGTAGAAAAGGCGGACTTAATGCTAAAGCGTTTTCTGCCAGTCTACCTTTACACGTGCCACAACACGCGTAGGTGTGCAAGAAATGGAGTGTAAAAAAAGTAGTTCTTAAATCCTATTAATCCTATTTATTTAATATTATAAATGCGAAAGTTAGGATGTATGTTTGTTACTCAATCACGCCGCAACGACTGAACCGATTTGGTTGAAAAGCACGGAGATAAATTATAGAGTAACACATAGGCTATTTTTTATCCCGGTAATTAAGGGAGTTCCCGCGGGAATAAAAAAACCTCGATCCACGCGAACGAAGTCGCGGGAATCATCTAGTATACTATTTAGAGTTGAGGCACACTGAGGCTAAAAACTCATACGTAGTTCACTTTGAGTCTGTTTTAGCCGTGACAAATCTGGACGAGGCGAAAATGGCCTTATAGCGCGCAGTGCCTTAATTTGATTCAAAATGCTCTCGTCGACGAGCACATTAGCTCTTATGATTTTCCTTAACATAACTTTGTGATAGTGAAGTTAAAGTTTTGGTTACTTTGTTTACAAATTGATTTTGCTTGGTGGGAGGCTTTGGCCGTTTTGGCTAGTTACCACCTTACCGTAAAAGACGAGCCGCCAAGCGATTTAGCGTTCCGGCACGACGACGGCGTGTAGAAACCGATTAGGGGTATGGGTTGAATATACACTGCCATACCCCTTCCAAGTTAACCCGCAACCATCTTAGACTGCATCATCACTTCCCATCAGGTGAGATCGCAGTCAAGGCGAATAAAAAAATCCCTGAAAAAGACGCGTTATTGCGCGTCCACTTTGCCGCAATCTGCTTTGAACCTTACAATATACGTCACTTCCGTATCGTAAAAATAATGTCCATCAAATCGGCTTAGGGCTTTACAAGCAAAAGTAAAGTGATTAAAACCGAAACCGGGCCGATACTCGATAAGGCGCCGAGTTTTTTATTTTCAACTCTAGGGTTCTTGACCCGGATTGAAGGTACCGTAATAAACGTACCTGCAACAATATTTTTAACTTTTATCTTTAAAGTACATCGTTTTGATTGTAATCTTTTGAAATCAGTAATGGACATTTCTCTTTTAGGATTTTGAAGGAATATCTGGTAATAAAACATTCTGTTATCACTTCATATTCGTATCTTTATCTTAATACTAATAATATAATAAATAAATAAAGAGGTAATGCACCTCTCATGTTTTTTATGAGTTGACTATTAATACCTACTTGATAATGAAAAGAAAGAGCGTCTAAGTTTTATCAGTAGGTAAAATTATTATAATAAAAGAATAAAAAATCAGAGGACTCACATCGCCCGCGCCGTTCAGACAGATAAAATTATAAAGTGAAATATACCCATAACTTTAGTTTAAGTCCACACTAAGTACATCATACACACTAAGTTATATAAGTCCCGGCAAAATCGGTCCAGCCGTTCCCGAAATTAGCTGGAATGAATACACAAACAGAAAGACAGGCAGACAAAAATAAAAAATAATGCTTTCTTGTTATAAGAACCGTATTTACTTTACTTTTATGCATATGTAAAGTTTTGTAAAAGCTGTTATTTTGATATTACAAATAGACACCTCAATTTTATTTAATTGTATAGATTATTACGTTCATAAATCCACCCAACCTGTCGTCAGTTATTACATCTCATCAAATCACGTCAACCCTCACTCAACTCCTATGTGCCCCTAGTACAGGCTTACCGAGCGACAAAGTAGTCAATTAGCGCGTTACGTTGACCCGAGAACACTGATGAATCGATATCACCACTCGATAGATTACGTTCACCTTAGTGAATCTTTACCCGACTGCGCGACGCAAAGGAGGATTATGTGTTTATCAGCCTATACGTGTATGTTTGTGGCGCTCTGTAGCCCAAACGCGTAGGCCGATTTTAATGATTCTTAGGGTAAAAACATGCCAAAGATGCCTCACTGCGATACCTCGCGGTCGCGGTTTAGCTCGCTACCTCGATGTCACATCCATCTAAAACAAATGTATGCAAACAAATAAGCACGAACATGTCGAAGGATACCTCACTGCGATACAGAATTCTATAGAACAGAATTCTAGATCTAATGTTTAGAAGATAGATTAGATATAGTACTAAGTGTGCTTTCATCCCTTTTAACTCTAGGTCCCTTTGATAATACGGGTGAATGACATGAGAGCTCTCTGCCGAGATATAAGGGCTTCAGTTCATGTGCTTGTGACGAGGCTTATCTGCCAGTCTACAAGGAAAGATATCGTTAATTAGCTGGCTTTGAGCTGTTATGCAGTCTGCTGTGAATAGATACAGGTATCTCATGTATATGAGATAAGAGGGTTAGCCCTTTGTTGCTATTTATTCAATTCAATTTCTCGATTTCTAGATGATGCTTCGCGTGAAGTTGGCTTTTCAAAAATCCGGAAACTATTGTTTCCTGTCCCGGAATAAAAAGCATGTCACTTTGTAATATTCATGAAAAAATTCAACTCTTTGAAACAAGAAACAAACACACTTTCGCATTAAGAATTGTAGAGAATGACAAAAAAGAGAAAGAAAATGGTTATTGGAAGCAAATTTTACAAAACTTAACTTATAACGTAAAATACTGGTAAGCACTGTAAAATAAAACAATTCACACAGCCGTGTTGTTTAACCTGTATTGCGGTATTCCACTTTGCTGGACTGCAATCCCTACTTGCTAGAGACCTATGTCCAACAGTGGACGAACTATCAGTTCAAACCACAAAAAAATTATAACAAAGCACAACCAACATCAAGAAATATGAAACACGAACAACAAGAAACACGTAAGTTACGCGGTACGTCTAACCTATTCAAGAAGTAAATGACGCTATTTCAGAAACAAATTACCTACCAACCTATTACGATTTACGAGAAATAACAAAGCCTTGCAAATGGCGTGGAATTTTAAAATTGTAAGGAACATTTCCAACAAAAATATCCCCGGAAATCGTAAACGCTTTACATAAACTCTCGAACAAAATGTCGACGACGGACGCGGACCGCTCATGTCGTTCTACATCAAAACAATTTTAGGACCTCTAGCTTATGTACGAGTAGTTGCAAGTCAATTTTCATCATACTAATATTATACTTTTAAATGCGAAAGCTTGTTCGTCGGTTAAGGCGAGAAATATTAAGATACTCGACTTACTGGGAGTTGTGTTGTGTCATACCGCTAAAACCCTTTAGTGGCTTCTCCTAAAATCCTCGTCTGGAGTTGTTATAAGGTCAAAAACCTTTAGTTACTCTACTACAGTAATTCGAATAAAACAGAAACACGTAATGTTTTTCAGTAATAAAAATTAGTGATGCGGTCATTGGTATAAATAAATAATGATATTATACTTAAATATAAGTAAATATAATCTATCAAAGAATAAAATTAACATGTCTTTGTCTCCTACATATTTAAATATACCTAATGGAACATGATATCGTTCATAGAGCTACGGTTGCTTTATTTGATTTAAAATTTAAAATAACTGCACCATAGAGTAAATGGAAAGAACGTTCGGAATTCATTATCATACAAATTGTTATTTCACTCGGCGAGGTCCAACAAAAATATCTTCATCTGTATTCAATGCAAGTAAAGAGACGGCTTTTATTTTGTTTACTCTCGAAATCTGTATTAAACTTTGACAAAAATGTCTTGTTATCATAAGAAGCCATACCTAAACACAATTCAAATGCTAACAGTCGCGGATTTCTCGCCTCGTATACTAACTTCACTCACGACTTCGTTATGATAGCAACAGCATTACATTTGGAATGATGGTAGTAGGAGGTGTCACACCGTGCCTGTTGGCATTTCAATACATTAAAAAGTAGAACAAAAATTACGGATTTCAATATGAGGCTAGGCTAGGCTGAGGTTATACTCGTACCTAGCTACCTACCTCAGACCTCTTGACTTTATCGATTTAGCGAACTTTTAAAAATCTGTAGGTATACCGCAAAGGAGGTTCGTGTTCTGTTAGTGAGTCAGTCAGTAAGTCAGTCACGTTACTGTTTTATAATCTGAGACCTCTTGAATTTATTGATAACTTAGCGAACTTTTAAAAATCTGTAGGTATACCGCAAAGGAGGTTCGTGTTCTGTTAGTGAGTCAGTCAGTAATTCAGTCACGGTACTGTTTTATAAGTTTGGAAGATAGATAACCAAAAATCTGTCTACGGAAATTGTATAAAAAAAATTTACAATCAACTAAGCATTATTGCCACAGCGTAGGCATATCAGTCCGACTAATATATTTCAATTGTGTTGTTATATTTTTTTTAATGGTCATAGCAATTATTTTCAATAGTTCACACTTTACAGTCTAGAAATACCAACACAAACGTACGTGGCACGCGTCGAGATAAGCTGAACTATATTCGCTTCGAGTTCATTAACACGGGCACTCAATACGCATTTGCGCACTGAGGAAATTGCGCGTGAATATAATACGTTTGTGCGCGTTTGCCGAGCGTATATCGCCCGTATATTTTTACTCTATTGTTGTTTGTCTTTGCTATTTAGGGAATAAATTATATCATTATTACTACTTCCTACTTGAAAGAAAGAAAGAAAAAGCATTTATTTGAGACACACACATGCACAGTTACACACACAAGACAAAGAGATATGTTAGACAAAACAAAAAATAAATAAATATGTGTGATCCCAAAATGGACTCCACTCAGCATGTGCTACTTAATATACACTACTTTTCTACTTAATATATACTTAATGCGTAATTAACGTAAAAGTTTGTGTGGATGAATGGATGTTTGTTACTCCTTCGTGCCATAGCGAATTAAACGACTTGGCTGAAATTTAGAATGGAAATAGCTGGTACCCAGGGACGCCCAGTGTTAATATATAGGCTACATTTTATCCCGGAAAATCAAAGAGTTCTCTCGGGATTCAAAAAACCTTAAACCAAAACGAACGTCGACGAAACGCGATCGACGAAGGACGAGATCGCGGACATCAACTAGTAGGTACCTAAATATAAGTAAATAATAAAATTGCCGAATATAATTTTCATGCAATGAACGCGCTGAATTGAGAACTTGACTATGACGTACAAAAAACATTTTGTAAATAAAGTCCATTTCTAATGTTTCCCTTTGATTTTTTTATCGGTTATTTTGGCACTATGTTTTATAGGCAATAAACCTAGCATAAAGATATTTAATAACCTAGAAGAGCATAGTCTGTGAATGCTTAAGAATGTCAAATTAGTGTAAAAAAATAGTCACTTATAACTTCTAAAATGTTCTTAAGTGTTAATATACGTTTCAGAACGCTATTCTGTAACCTTCACATAATGACCCGCATTTTTATTATTTCCAAATCTAATAAGCCAAAGAGCATTAATTATCTCGCAGAAGGCTTGGACTAAGCGCCTCAGGTTCAAAACCAGTTCCATTAAAAAAAAACCTAGATTTCATTTTGTGCGTCTCGACTACACGCGTTACGGTGCCATGGGCCAAGCCTTCTCCGGTTTTTTGTGGATTATACCGGAACCGAAGTTTAATAGATCCGTGTATATAACTTGTAGGTAAGCTTTGTCTAAGATAGTTTCTTTATTGTTAATTTTTATTATTTTTACCTGACTACGGCAAATCAAAAAGGAAAGATTATAATTTCAACATTCTACCTATGTATGCATGTTACATTCATAGACATGTATTGACGTAGGGCCTAAACTACTGAACCGATTTTGATGAATGATGTGTCAATCGACTCGTTATTATAGTTTGGCTGATATAGGCTACATTTAATAATAAGACAATCAAAATGATGGATCTTTTTTCCTATTAAAATACATTTTGAACTTATAGAGCAATAAAGAGTTTAGTGTCGTCCTCCTAAATTCAATCATTCAATTATTTAAATTAATTTATTAATTTTAATGTTGTTAGCTTCCCTTCCGTATTAAAAACAAGTTTTCACTATAAGCTACTACTCGACTACTATTTACGAGTATTTTTTTTAAACTTAAACGTCATAAACGTCGAATTAAAGACCGTATACAAATTAAATAAAACCATGAAAAGGTCATTTGTTTGAATAGCATGCGCTAATTTGAGTAACATTATTACATAATATTTTTAAGCGTTTAGCGTCATTTATTATTTATATTTATAGTTCTTTTAACGTTCCAGTATTACTACTGAATTATTATTAATAATTAATTAATGTGTGATGTTATTAGCATGCGATATCATGCAAAAACAATAACACATTGTGAAAATTCCGCATGGGATTTTGTGCACCTGCTTGCACCAAGCTTTTATAATAACAAGCCTTTAATTTTCATCCGTTAAAAGACACGCTATCTCTATTAACCCACTTTTTAAGTTTTTTTTTTTACAATGGAACATCATTTTTCGCTTCTCACATTATTTTGTAATTCGTATATGTACCTACCTAGTCGCCGGTACAGTTAAGTCATACAGTTATAATAATTAGGCTTTAAAATTCTCGCCTGTGGAAACACTTCTGAGTTTTTTTATTCGAGTACCGTTTGTTGTAATTAAAAACCTGACTAATGCAGTTAACATATTAACCAACTTAATAGGCGCCAACCGGCCGAATTCCGATCAACAAATCTTTATTTTGTCCAAATAAAATTTTATGCGAGTTTTGAAATCTTTAATTCTTTAATTAATCTTTAATTTCTAGACATAAAAAATGTGACAACATATTTTTATTTTATGAATTTTATTTTATTTTATTAATTTTATTTCTGAAGCTGTTGAGGTATTATGCAAGCGAGCCTATGTCTTTACTAATATGTATTATAAATGCGAAAGTGTGTTTGTTTGTTTATTTGTTGGTTGTCCTTCAATTACGCTGCAATGGATCGAGTTGATTTTTACATGGGAATAGTTGAGTGATTTTTATTTCTCAGTACCACTCAGAGATGATTTTAGATATTGTAGATATATATTCAGTAAGTACGCATTAAAGTGTATTTAAATAAACCGTGGGACAGGACAGACTAAACAATGTGTTTTCTGTTTATAATTATTGCAATTACCAAAAACGGTTTAATTGCGAGCTAGCTGTGTGAACGTTACGAAATAAAAAAATAAATTATAACGTTAATTATTTTCAACGTGATATTTTATTTCCTAGGGCCTGCATTAGTAATAAAATTTATATTTTTATTAAAAATTTGTTAGTATTATGGATCAGCATTGCCTTCGTAATTTCCCACCTGTCTAGAAGGTGGTTTTGTCTTATGTGGTTGTTTCTATAACAAACTGATCGAGAAATATAGTAGGTATAAAATGTATATATATAATGAAATAGATAAACTAACTCCACGTGGAGGCAAGGCGGAAGACTGGAGACCTATTTACAGGACCGGTTTGCCAACTGTTTGGTTGTTTGCAAGACTTTGACGAGACTTTCGAATACAGCCCGTCAAAACATTTAGCGTACATGCATGTTCCCCGATTACTCGAAGATGCCTGGACTGATTTGGATATTTTTTTTAAGCTATTGCATAGCTTATATCGCGGGCCTTGAGCGTGGAGACCGAATCCAGAAATTCCGTAACGAAAATAACCTGACACGGGACTCCTCTACGGTGAGCCGCTAGATGGCGTTGATAAAAAATGCTATGCAATAGCTTTACCGCGGCAGTCCCCGAGTGGCACACGTCTTTTTTATTTTTTGTTTGAATGGGTATACTTCCCAGGTAGTCCCATTGTCATCAGGTCAACATCTGATGATGGGATCCCGGAGAAATCGAGGGAACTCTTCAAATTTTATAGTCACAATTGTAGTGGCATTTGAAGTCGGTTTTGTCAAAAGAATTTTTAAGTTTAAATTATTGGGGCTATAATTATAACGGTGACACGTGGGTGGTCGGACAGGCAATATTTCCTTCGTTTGTAACCTCCGTGGGAGGTGTTCATTACCCGCATGTATCGATAACCACTCGGCACATCACGCCAGTCCCCGCTCAGCTGTTCGACGTGTAAACAAAAGAATCACTGGAATCGTGTGCGTTGATATTAAAGACTCGTTATTCTTGTTATTGCTCGTGTAATACAAGTATGCGGTAGGTAATATTATTAGATAAGACAAGTTGACATTTATAATTATACCATACTGTGTGATGTCAATATTTTACGTATCATTAGTTAAGCAAAGATTTTTAGTTTACTCATTTTATTAGACTGTGGTGACTATATTTTATACGAGTTTAGTTATGAAATGAAATAAGTTGTCATTGTATGGTTTGTATGGCTTATAAATTAATAATATATAATAATAAGACGTTGGATACAGGCGGTGTAAGATCGAGGCTTGTGGAACTTCAAGCAAGAGACCTTTGTCCAGCAGTAGACGTCTATCGATTGATAAAGATGAAGAAGAAGATTTCAGATTTAAATAAAAAAGAATCGGCTTTTACAGTTATAGTTAAAAAAATCCAGTAATTT
Organism: Hipparchia semele; assembly: GCA_933228805.2. Taxonomy (NCBI): domain Eukaryota; kingdom Metazoa; phylum Arthropoda; class Insecta; order Lepidoptera; family Nymphalidae; genus Hipparchia; species Hipparchia semele. The sequence continues at coordinate 2,584,491 of OW121723.1, read as the reverse complement.
CTTTGTTCTCTTGAGGACATGTAAGAAAATAAGTAAGTTGTCGAGTGCGTACTTGAACATACTGTGAAAATAAATTCCCACAATTTTTTACCCTGTGACGTGTTTATTGTTTGATAACTTTTGTATACACGGTGGTGTTTATCTTTGATTGGAAAGTATAGAGATTAACTTCTTTTTTATTCTTTTTTCAGGTAAAAATTCGTTTGGACTTCTGGATTTTCTGGTTAATAACATATTATTATAAACCTCTCGTTGTATTTGTAAGTACAAGAATTCACTTTTAGCGACCAAGTTGGCGACACTAATGCTGAGATTTATAGATTTTGCTCTGACTCAGCTCAAACTCAAGATAGAGGTTAAAGCGAGACACAAAATGTCCTCTGACATAAATCTGTCTCGTTTTAACTTTGTCTTGAGTCCTGAACTCAATGAGAGTGCGGTCTATAGATTTCAGCCTGATAGTATCGCCCCGCTTAGGGTTGCCAGGTCTTCAAACCGAAAAGTCGGACAGGCCAGCCAGTTTAGCCGGACATTTGTGTAAAAAGACCGGACACCCTATTTAGACCTAGTACAAAATGGCAATTTTTTTAAAAGCCCGCTTGCACAAGCGTAGCGATACAAGGTGAGGCGAGTGCAGCGGAAACCAACACATGACAAATATGTAAAAAAAAATAGTGAAACTTAAAAAGCTTAACAAAAGTCAAATAGGCCGGACACCGTCTAATTTGGCCGGACACTCAACCAAAAAGCCTGACTGTGTCCGGCTCGCCTGGCAACGCTAGCCCCGCTGGAGACTTTCGGTAAAGTTACTGCCAAGAAAATTCGACCCAATTCCATCAATTTGTGATCTGATCCAAGACAAATGGCACTGCATTCGCCCAATTAAAAAGTGAATCTGAAAAATTCCTAACAAACCACATTTTAGTAGAAGAAGTAAGAACCCTATTCAAACTTTTCCCGTGTTGTGGTAAAGTTCTTAAAGTTACCTCTTGTAATGGTTTTTGCAATTAAATTTAAATGAGTAACTCGAAACTCTTGAATCAGCCTTGAACTTTCTCCGATGGAGGAGTATTAACAGCTATTGCTATTTTACTTTTTCTATAAGTAAAGGAATATTTTATTTTCATTTATTTATTTTTATTTTTTATGTAAGTACATATAATGAATTACTAGACAACATAATAATTTTAGAAGAAGTAGACATAGGTGAAGCTTATCTCCAAAAAAAGAAATTTCTTCCAGCTTCCCTTGAACCCTTGAGACTGCAGTCAGGGGCTGTATTGTCATCAAACTAAAAAAAAAATGTGAGAAAAATAAATTTAGATAAAAGCTGAGTAAACTGTCTTAGTTGAGACTTATGTAATAAATAACTAAGAAGTTAAAGGTTTTTCTGTAGAAGCAACGTAGCAACGTAGATATTTAGTATAATTAAAACAATCACTTCGTACAAAGACAGTAATTGTGCTTTATTGACTATAACTGATACATCTATGTCAGGGCAATACTGAAGCTATTATAAATATATCTACTCGTATCTTCGTTGAAAGACATCATTAAATTAAATGGTCGGAGGATTTTCTTCGAGCTATACTTAGCTGCGATACAATGCTTGGTTTATGTAAACAAAGTCATCAGTGGGAGTGAGTGTAATACACTCAAAGAAGCCCCAATAGTCCACCAGTCAAAGGTGCGGACTGAAAACTGAAAGGTCGCAAGTTCGAGCCCCACCCGTTGCACTATTGTCGTATCCACTCCTAGCACAAGCTTTTTGCTTATTTGTAGGGGAACTTGGGAAAGGAGAAAATATTTCAAGTTCAACTTGACTAAAAAAAAGCTGTACATTGTCAAATCACCATCCATCCATACAAAATGACTTTGAAGCTTCAATAGCCCAACGGTTAAAGGTAAGTAAGTAGGAAAGAATTAGTATCAAGACTGTATCTAAGTGTAAAAGGAAATTAAAGCTATTTTTTTAAGCTATTACATAGCTTCTATCGCGGGCCAGCGTGGAGACCGAATCCAGAAATTCCGTAACGGAAATAACCTGACACGGGACTCCTCTACGGTGAGCCGCTAGATGGCGTTGATAAAAAATGCTATGCAGTAGCTTTACCGCGGCAGTCCCCGAGTGCCACACGTCTTTTTTTTTTAAACTACTGGGAAAAATCTCACTAGTTTAACGGTTGAACTAATCAGTTGTCTCTAGTAGTGGGCATTAGCCCTCTTAACGCCGCCGCTAGTGTGTAAAGCAGGCTTAACATTAGGATCGTGTATTATGACAGGATCAGCCGGTCTCTCACATCGTCCATCACGTTTGTGTTGTGACACGCCGTTACCTGTGACGTCGCACAAACTCAAATAAATGATTCCATCGGTGATATATGATACGACCCAAAAATTTATAGCGTATTTATAACTGTCATCGTTTTCGGGCCGTTTTGATTAAGGTCATCGGTATTGTCAATTGCGGAGAGCATGATCGCGAAGGATTTGGCACAGTTCGTTCACTCTTTGAAATTTACCATACAGAGCCTATCCTAGTAAATATTTTGTTCGTGTTTGGTTTGCAGTAATGCAAATGGTGTAAACTGGTTGACTTGTCTTTTGTGGGTTTTCAAACAAACATCAAAGGATTTAGGCTCAGGGTCATGATGTCTTCCCAATGTGTTTGCATTGCTCTTGACCTCAGCAGATTTTCCGGCCGAATAAAGAAACATTCGCTAATCTGAATCATTACTAAGTCAAACACCTAAACAGAGATAAATTCTCTTTAACCAGTTGTAGATTCATTTGACGATTCGAAAACACTTTTTATAGCTCAGCATTTTAAGTTCGATCAAACACTTCCTTTAATGCCTCTCACATTAAAGACGACAATCCTTACTAATGTAATAAATACGAAAGTGTGTTTGTTTGTTGATTTATTGGTTTATTGGTTTTTCCTTCAATCACGCCGCAACGGAGCAATGAATCAACGTAATTTTTTGCATGGGTATATTTTTATACCGGAAAATCAAAGTTCCCACGTGATTTATAAAACTAAATCAATGGACGAAGTCGGGGTATCAGCTAGTAATTATTATAGTATACCATCTGTCTATGTGGGTTATTTTGTTACTATTTTCGTGAGAAGCTATATTAACAACAATCTCCAAAATAATCATCACGAAACTTTTTACCCTATTACATACCCTAGCCTCAGCCAGAAACCTCAAAAGAATAATGTATCGTCTTCATCACTGAAAACATACAATGTTACGCCTAATATAACAGCCCATCTATTAATATATCCCACTTGAACGGCTTCGCACCTAGAATTTCCCCCGAGACATATCACATACTGATTCGCTCGCGTTTTTTTTTCATAGAAAACACACAAGACTATGAAATACCTGTAATATTTAACATTCGTCTGGTATTCTTTATTTAGAATTCTTCTTTATGTGTCTCTCTGTCTAGCGAATATTGGTAGTCAGTTTTGGTAGCATATGTACCTTTGCATAGACTACCTTTTAGGTCAAATAAAAACCTAGCTCTACGTTGACGAAGTCGCGGCCAAAAGCTAGTCTTAATATATAAGAGGAATAGGGACTGACTGATTGACTGACTGACTTATCAACACGCAGCTCAAACCACTGGACAGATCAGGTCGAAATAGTCATAATAGCTATCTATATGCCAAAGCATAGAGATAGCTATTATGACGTAGGCATCCGCTAAGAAAGGATTTTTGAAAATTCAACCCCTAAGGGGATAAAATAGGGGGTTGAAAAATCAAACTTAACGTTAGCGACGCCGTGGGCAAAAGCTAATATTTTTATAAAGTTATGTTTTTTTTAAGTTCTTAATCTGCTTTTCTCGGGGTTTACAATACTTTTCTGTCTATACGAAGGACACTCAAGTTGTACACACAATAAAGAGTACCTACTTACTAAAGTACGTACTATGTGTACAATAAAGTAGTCCGTAAGTGCATCGACATTTTCCATTACAAAGCTAATTAAAGAGGGCTATGAGTATTACCGAGTCTTGGCGGATGAGATAAAGTTCACAGTTAAAAGCTTCCGTCGACTGACGAGTTGATGACTCTGAAAAGGTCGAGACGTGGGAGTCACTATGCAGTAACGTCGAGATGTTGAAATTAAATCCATGCTGTGGACAATACAATAATGTATGTGTGGTGTCCGTACTGTGGGCACTTTCGTGTCTAAAGCATACTACTCACGACACGATTTAGGGGGCAGCTAGATTGGAGCAAATAAATTGGAGTAAAAATAACGAGAAGGCTATCGACCACCTGTCTCCAGAGGATATTCGATTACTTCGGCCACATTGCCAGGAGGGAGGGACACAATCTAGAAAAGATTGTGATTCCTGGCAACGTGGACGGAAAGAGACCTCGGGGACTTAGCCCGATGCATTGGTCAGACCAAATCCGGACCACTCTCGATAGTAAGGTCTACGAAGTCTTGCAAGTCGCAAAAAACCTAGGCACATGGCGTGACATCATCTACAAAAGAATCCTTGGTGGAAGGGGTCATGACCCTCAGAAAGGATCACCCTCACCCTCAGCAATCTAGGGTGGTCCCTACACATGGGTCTGCCGCTCAGTGCGTGCGCGTATCTAGGATCTAGGATCCGACTTAGAATGACCCTACACACGACATGTATAGGAGGCAATCTAGGTCCTGCCGCAGTGTCGTGAGTAGAATGTTTTATGATGGACTAGAAGCCCGCGCCGACTTCGTCCGGGTTGAAAATTTAAATACATATTTTTTTTACGGGACTAATCGCACAGAGCTTCTTATAGGAGACGATTGTAAATAAAATCACCGCAGGAACCAGAGGAATCTCCCGCGCCGAAACCCGCTGCCGTGCACCGCCCCCGCGCCGGCCGACACATATTAATTTAATTTTCCGATAACTCCTATGATATTTATTTAAATTGTATAGTGTAAAGGGCAAATATGTTCTAAACTAAATACTTACGATAATAAACATATTTATTTAGATATAGATTGACATCGCATCGGTTAAAGAACCTTCGAAAATAATTCATTATTTTTAATCAAAATTTGAAAGATAGAAATGGTCACTGTAAGTTATTCTTAGAAGATAGACATATGCTATCGCGGACTTTTTTTTAGAACTTTTTAAGAGGAACAATTCACCCATACATCATTTTCATCCAATAGCAGTATATGACCCAGCGCACGCCTTGAAAACGTTTAAGATTCAAAAAATTTTCCGACTTCCTTAACAAATTTGCACATAATATCTAGCCATAATACTTTATGTGCATAATATATAGCCTATAACCATCTGGAATAATGTACCTTTGAATTGTTAAAAGAATTTTTGAAATATAAGCGGTGGTTCCAAAGTTTGCTCCGGACATACATACAAACTCACAAAATTCGCGCTCCCTCTTTATTATAATAGTATAGATTAATAAAATTGTTTTTCTTTGTTTTTTATTCGATCTTACCCAATGGTAAACAAAGATTGAATCGTTGACTATATCCATGTAAAAATGAAGTCGATCCGTTGCTACGTTGCGTTGCTTCGTGATTGAAGGACAAACAAACACACTTTCACTTTCATATTAGTGTGACGTTGATTAATGATTCGTAAATCGTGTCCCGGTTCCTTGACCTGCCTTCTAGCGTACCACTCATATTAGGAGCAATTACGGTAAATACCTATAATAAAAATAATATTAACGTAGAAATTCTTTTTACAAAACCGACTTCAAATGCCACTACAAAGTATATCAATCTATATATATAAAATTCAAAGTCCTGACTGACTGACTGACTGACTGACTGAATGAGATATCAACGCAGAGCCTAAACTACTGAAGTTAGAAACTTGAAATTTTTACACTTGGTTCCTTTTATGACGTAGGCGCACACTAAGAAAGGATTATTGGAAATTCCACCCCTAAGGGGTTTAAATAGGGGATGGAAGTTTATATGAAACTCCGTCATTTTTCAAGCTGTTTCCATCAAAGTTGGTATTAGAGCTATCAGTTAAAAATAAAGAAGTACGTGTGTCACAGTTTTTGAAAATTCCACCCCAAAATCTAATTCCACGCGGACGAAGTCGCGGGGGCAAAAGCTAGTTGTGCCTATAAAATTTGAAGAGTTTCCTCGATTTCTCAAGGATCCCATCACCAAATCCTGACCTGATGATGATGGGACCACCTGGGAAATATACCCTATTAAAGAAAAAAAGAATTTTCCAAATCGGTCCAGGCGTCTTCGAGAAATCGGGAGCATACATAAAAAAAAATTTAAAAAAAAAATTCTCTTCGAACCTCCTCCTTTTTTGGAAGTCGGTTACTAAAACGTGTAAGTACATGGGTAACTTGTAGTTATAGTTACGTTACAGTGGACTACATATAGTGTAGTAGTAGAAATACCGGGGGATACAAGAACGTGACCGTTTCACGTGATATAGATGTTGCGACTGGTTTGTTTGACGTAGACAGTTAGAAATAGATCACAAATAAAGACTATAGAGTGGTAGAGTTCTTAATAAATCAACATAATATACTTAAAGTTCTCACATCTAGGCGACCTCCTCTATGGATGCCGCTGCATCCATTCATGCATGCGGCTTGTAATCGAGTCTACGGGAGATCCAAGAACTGAAAGATCCAAAGAATTTGTTTGGCCATGCAAAGGGGCAATGCTGCCAGCATCTTGGGTACTATGTCGCGCTGCGGTGATAATACTAGTTGACTAGTTGATTCCCGCGACTTCGTACGACTTATTTTCCGGGATAAAAAGTAGCCTATGTGTTATTCCAGATTATAATCTATCTCTGTGCCAAATTTCAACCAAATCAATCAATCTAAACTTTCGCATTTATAATATTAGTAGGATTATGTAAATCTTAAAAAACTTTGACGATGCAGAGACAGAGAGAGATGATTTTAGCTTCGGAAATCGTCCGAAAAGTTGATTGTACCGACAAGAATGCGGCCGTCAGAAACTCTGTAATAATAACCAAGCCAAGTGAAGTGATTCATGCAACAACAAACAAATTTTTCCGGAAATTACTGGTGACAAAGTAAAAGGAAAATGGTTAGCAATCATTCCTAAAAAAACAATTTCCTAGCTGACGAATGATTTGAAACAGAGCATTTTCCATTCAAACCAATTGAGTTAGAACAAGGACCAGCGAACCTTATGGTTATTTACATATCAAAATCGATGACAAAGGAATTCGGATCTATCAAGGATTATAAATAAATAATCTTTTTTTTTTTTTATAAGCGGAAAGCTTGTGTTAGGATTGGGTACGACAATAGTGCAACAGGTGGGATTCGAACCTGCGACCTTACAGTTTTCAGTTCACACCTTCAACCGTTGGGCTATTGAGGCTTCTAATATCTAATATCTAAATCTTTTATTTTATTAACTATACGAGTATGTATAGTTCTTGCAATTCACGAGGGCGCTTTTGTCGCTCGAGGACGATTTGTGTCGCTCCTGACAGGCATGCACACTTACGCAATGTGCATGTTCCCAACGTAACCACAAGTAAAGCTCACGCGCCCTCGTGAATTGCAAGACCTATAGAAAGCTATAAAATTATCAGAAAATAACATACTAAGTACAATAACGTTATAGCAAATGAATTTCTTGACAGAAGGACCAAGACTTAATATTTTTTGCCCAATCCAGGAATCAAAGCCAGAACCTCGCCCTCTACAGTCAAAAAAGCTAACCGCTAGACCAACGAGATAGTCAAAAACGTTCTCCACATAAGTCTAGTAACTGGATCGTGACTAATAACTGGTTATGGTGTATAAATACAATAACGTGCAAATACTGCACCTGGGAAACTTCTGAATAAAGACAGCCATTTGGAGCGTTAATAAGAATTGATCGATGATAATAACCAGATGGATTATGTGTCAGATAGAGAAAATGCAAGTTACATGTTAATGGTCTATGCGTGTACGGAACGGGTTTAATACCTATTGCAATTTTGCACGTGCAGGAATAGAAAAATAATCATCAAAGCAAACACATTGTATGAATTCCATAAAGCCGCGGGTACACTTTGTTATAATTTAATACCATCAAATCAACTTCGATCAACTTTTTTTAGGTATATCTTCAATAGATGTATGTTATAAGTGCGAACTGAAAACTGAAAGGTCGAAAGTTCGACCTCCACCCGTTGCATATTATTGCCGCACCCACTCCTAACAAGCTGTACGTTTATTTTGAGGGGAGAGACGAATATTATTTTTGTACAATATTACTAAGTTTCTTTTTAACTGACTTCAAAAAAGGTGGAGGTTCTCAATTCGACGCGATTTTTTTTCGCGATGTTACTTAACTCCGATTCTGAAAGGAATACCGTCCAGTTGGTCCCATTTAAAGGTGAAGATAGATTTATAATATTAGTATCTTCGGTGATGGAGGACGGAACTCCTCAATGAATAAGAGCAAATTGCTAGTCGGGCTAATATTGCGCTTCGGTTTCATCGTTTTAATTTAGGCTCGCCCGACTTCAACATATACTTCGACGTGGCGTTTGAAGTCAGTTTTTTAAAAAGAATTTTTATTGCAAGATAAAAGAAATCCCTTACTCTCTAATTCGATGGGATGGAAATCCATCATAACCGGAGAGATCATGCGTAGTGCCAACAGCGTTACGTGCTCTCCAAGGCACGGGCGTGCACCGCCAACTTCCTAAAACTCCGGGCTTAAATATTTTTTGCCCAACCCAGGAATCAAAGCCAGAACCTCAATCAAACAAGCTAACCGCTAGACCAATGTGACAAGGTAGTCAAAAACATTCTCTACATAAGTCTAGTAGTAACAAGATCGTGACTAGTAACTGGTTATGGTGTATGATAAAAACAAACACATAGGTACCTGCTCCCACTGGCCGAGTGTAGTAAAAACCTAATAAGATAAAGTTCTTCACATCCCTCTAACTCGTTCCAATCGCGGAAGTTTCTGCACCGCGAGCCGTTGCGAATCGGATATCAAAGTCAATAAACTCTACTTACGCAACCGAAACTAATCCTTAGCTCGAAGTCCTTGAGGCGTATTATTGCTTGCTCTATATGTGCAGCTGTTGCGCTTATGTAAATGTACTAGTGATGTAACTAAGTACTAACTGTTACCTGTAACATCATTTTCAATAACGAAAATTAATAGGTACTACTATTAATTTTCGTTATTGAAAATGAAAATGAAAATAGCTTTTATTATTCCTTACATTACATGCTAATTTTCGTTATTGGGGAATATTTATGCGATGAAACTCATTCAACTCAGTCACGTCAACATCAGAGATAAGTTGCGAGAAGCCCGGCTAAGATAGTACAGAAACCACAAAGTTACATACGGTAAAATCGGCAACAGATGTCTTAACATCAACTTCGCTAGAGTTAAAACTCGCGGCCGTCCAAATCTCATAAGCGCCGATATCCTAGGCCTAGGAAAAATTGGATGCAAAAGATCGAGCAAAACGAGCAAAAGTAAACCGGAAAGCGGACCCACCTAATGGAATAACGCTTTGTTGAAGAAGAATGCTATTTATTTGCGTGCCCATATGTATGTGCAGTGATTGTAATAGCTTTAAGCTTATAGACCGGCGACACTTGGTCCGATGATATTCTCGTGAATTAATTTCGACTACACAAAGTTGAATAGGTTTACGGTACTTCAATAGCCAAGTTCTGTCCATTATTAAAAATAATAAATGAGTTTGACTTCATCTAACTTTGTTTATGCGAAGAATTTGTTTTTTATACAGCAAGCTATTGGTTTCTGGTTGGTTCTTCTCGGTTGGAATATTAGTTCCGAACTAGTGGTCGATATACCTATTTTTCGATTCAAAAGCACTTTGTAAAAGTTCATTTAAAAAGAAACTTTTCGTTTTGTAATCAGTAGGGACATCACTATATTGTGTACGCAGCTGACAAAGTTTCCTATCTATTCTGCATCAACTTTAACCGAATATAGCCTGTGTTATATATCAGTTAACGCTTATAATTGTGCGTAGATATAAATCATCTCCGTTATCAAGTTGCATAAAGGTTTCTGACGCAATTCGCCCTGAACCGTAATTGAACCCAACAAAGCATAATCGACCTATATATTGTTTGAAAATATTTAGCTTATCAAAGTTAGATAACGCGGTGTTTACCAGACGACGGCGACGCCTGCCCAATAATGTGTTCTTTCCGTATACTCAAGATAATAATAAATAATTGATAAACTGTGGGCATTATAAAATTATTATTTGCACAACATAATACAATAACAAATTGACATCCATCATTGAAATATAAGTAGCTTAAGCAGTTGCGACTTTTATAATTCCTACTAATATTATAAATGCGAAAAGTGTATTTGGTTGTTGGTTCGTTGATTAATCCTTCAATCACGCCCCAACAGAACTACGGATCAATGTGATTTTTTTAATGATTATAGTGAAGATCCTGGAGAATCACACAGGCTTTGTGTCCAGAAAAACAAAGGGATTTTTTAAAATCTAACTCCATACGGACGAAGTCGCAGGCGAAGGCAAAGGTAGCTAAAAAGCCCGCGGCTTCGTTCACGTCAAATTCCATTTTTCAATTTACCCTCTTAGGGGTTGCATTTTCAGAAATGCTTTCTAAGCAGATGGCTACGTCGTAAAAGTTATCTGTATGCCAACTTTCACCCCGATTTGTCCAGTGGTTTGAGCTGTGCGTTGATAGATCAGTCAGTCAGTCTTCTTTGCCTTTTACATATATATTTAGATAGATGAAGATGAGGAAGTGCAGTCAAACCGAGTCGAGACTCAAATGGACGCCAACGCGTTGCGTATTTTGGTCTCTTTATTATTAGACTCGGGATCGTCTGCAATAACCTTGCCTGAAATTCAATTTCAAGATCAATTAGCATATTCGGTAGTTTACTGCTAACTACGTTCAGACCATTTGAGGTGGATGAGCGTAAACTTTACTCCGCTTTCAAATATTGGATAGAGTTAGCCATTTGCATATACAAAGTTCGAAGAACTGATTGTCGTTGGGGTCCCAACTCTGAAGGTGTTCGAGTGGCGAACTTAAACTAGGTGGACAGACGAGGCGAAGGGAGCCGCTGGATACAGGCGGCATAAGACCTAGGCATGTGGATGTATATACCGGGGACCTAATAAATTCAGGCAGTGTAGGTACGTTTATCATTAGAAAAAGAAAAGAAAAAATTGAATGAAGTACGTTACCGAGACCTATTATATGCACTGCACTGAAACTGAAGTGAGAATGACGTGCTACTCGACCCGTGGTCCTAGCGCAACTGGCGCCTGAGCGCCTGTATTTATAACATGTTTCCTCTAATATTTACTGACTACCTGCAGGCTGCAGCTATATGCTACAGGCGGAGCACATAGTTCGAAGAGCTTATGGCCGTTGGGTTCCCAAGGTGCGGGATCGCCACTAGGTAGACCCCCACGCGCACGAGACACTGGATGCAGGCGGCGCAAGACCAAGGTCTGTCCATGAATGAGATCTTTGTCCAACAGTGGACGTCGGTCGGTTGATAAAGAAGAAGAAGAAATATTAGGCTCTCCTTCCTGCCACTGCTGCTGCTTGATTTTTTCTACTTATTATGTAGAAAAAACAAGCCGACACGCCACTGACACCCAATAACTATAAAAACTCTCTAACATCACATTCTAGGCACGTTTCACTCTGACCCGGTATCGGAATCCTCAGATGTTGGCTCTACAATGCACATTTGCAAAGTATATAACAAAACACTCATTATGTTTGTTGGTTCTTGTTTTCTTTCCTACACGTGTGTTTTCAGTCCTTATTTACCTTTGCCCACACAAGTCGCACCTATAATCTACGTAGAGTATAGGTGGGTAGGGTATATAGGTATCAATCTACGTATAATATCGTAAACAAGCAGCTAGGTAACACGGTTTATGCAATATTCTCATTTGCTTGAGGCTCGAGTATCGGACGGCGCGGCGCGGGCATTCCGAAGGCCAAGAGTTCTCGCTCTAAGAAGCGGTAGACTATAGGTGTCAAGTGCTGGTAGAACGTGGGATAAAAATAAAAGCGCTATTTCAGTAACACTGCACTCTACTCTGACCTGGTGTAATATTCTTCCGGTATTGAGGTTGATTCACGTGATGAAGCTCATGATATCAAACGACGATAATCTTATTTGCCTTTGTTTTTCCTGCATATAAGCCATGGCCTATATCACCTTCCAGGTTCTCAACTGTATACCCAAAAAATCACGTCGATATGGAGCTCTATTGCTGCGTGATTGAAGGGTAACTAAAGCCAATAAATAAACAATAATTTAAAAAATCAGAACTTCCTGTGCGTCGGTTGTAATCGGCACAGGAATCAGCTGTCTTTTTATTTGGCATAGCCTGTCCAGTATTCTTGTATTTTACTAGAGTTCAATGATAGACAAAGTTCGAAAAACTGATAGTCGTTGGCATCTCAAGGTCCTGGAGTGGCCGCCACGCCGGGTGGCGCAGTTTTGGCAATCCCTTTACTAAGTGGACATGCGACATCAAACGAGACGGAGGAAGCCGCTGGATACTTCGACGCAAGACCGTGACATGTGGAAGTCCATGCAAGAGAACTCTGTCCAGAAATCAATCAGTGACCGTGAAGAATCTGCAAGAAACTAGTTAGTAACTCTTACCTATTAACGGCTTACCTTCCCTTCTAAGCGAAAGGCATGTGAATAATTTCTGAACAGAACAATAACACCGTTTAATAAAGAGACAACCAAGGTCTTTTATTCTCCCGACGTGTATAGAATTGTTGCCGAAATCGTGAATACACATAGATTACACACTAAGCAATATTAGTTGCACAAGTTATTGCTCAACCTACCCTAGGTTTATAGTTAACGCTTTTGAAAACTTTTTAATGCTCCTTTAGCGACGTTGTGGCAATGGCACTTAGGCTGAAATCTATAGACCGCACTCTCGCTCAGCTCAGACTCAAGACAGAGTTAAAACGAGACAGATTTATGTCAGAGCATATTTTTGTGACTCGGTTTAACCTCTATCTTAGTTTGAGCTGAGTCAGAGCACGTTCTATAGATCTCAGAATTAAACTAGAACGAGATCCGTAGAAGAAATAGAGACTACATTGCTCTATCGCTGTGTGATTGTATTGCTAAAGTGAGAAGATTGCAATCAATTCTGATTGGCCGATATTCTTTCGCTATTGCTTAAAATGCCTTGATCCAGCAAGAACGCCATATCTGAGTGGTGGTAGAAGGTGACCACTAATCATACCTAAATTGTCCCCTAAGTAGTTTCTTTACGTGGGTAACCCGTAACTACAATCCCTTATCCGTGAAAATGACATTGGGTAAGGGATTGTCGTAAAAACACCTAAACACCTAGGTGTCTAAATGTTCTTGAAAACGAAATTGATAGTAAGCGTCACCTAACATACTTTAGTGACCCGTAAAACTTTGGTGAAAACGGGTAGCAGCGTTAATCGGATCAACACGTGTATACTTTACATATGACTGGGATCATCGGAACTGAAGTTCCCTATAGGTAAGCGAATGGGGTTATTGCATAAACAGAGTAAGTAAGTAGCCCAGGCCTCAGCTGTTGGTTGTTGACACCTCGGAGTGGATGGCGTGGGCGCGGCGGGCAAACAAGGGCGACACCCGCGCGTGTAGCGAACGTGTTGCAACAAGCCCTAGGAGTATGAGCGTGTACCAAAATTGGGTCAGGTAGCTGTTTGAGAAAAATGGTAACGTACCTACCGGCTTATATCTATACTAATATTATAAAGCTGAAGAGTTTGTTTGTTTGAACGCGCTAATCTCAGGAACTACTGGTTCGAACTGAAAAATTATTTTTGTGTTGGATAGTCCATTTATCGAGGAAGGCTTTAGGCTATATAACATCACGCTGTGACCGAGGAGGAGGAATAGGAGCGAAGCATCAGTGAAAAATGTTGCAAAAACGGGGGAAATTATCCATATTTAAAATATATTCTTTTAAAAACGCGACCATAATAATAGAAATTGTCGCGGACAACAGCTAGTTTTGAAATATAACCCGACGATTTAAGGATTTATCCATACATATAATTGTAAAGAATTAGCTTTTCCAACCGATTTCTCTCACGTTAATTTCTATTTTGTAAACCGCTATTTTACTTCCATAGGGGTTGAATTTCCAAAAAACCCTTTCTTAGCGGATGAACCGATTAGGGGTATGGGTAGACTGCAAACTCCCAAATTAGCCCGCTACCGTCTTAGACTGTAAGGTATGTTGGGGTAAGAACAGACGGATTTCAGACCAATTGGAAAGGTTTTGTAAAAACTCAGTTTTCTCGATATTGGTTGAAGATAATACCTTATCGTCACTTACCATCAAGTGAGATCGCAGTCAAGGACTATCACTGTCATCGAAATGTCAAAAAATGATCCAAGTCTTTTAAACACTATATTACTATCGCCGCTAAATAAAAGGAGTGCAAAGCCTGATTGAACAAAAGTTTCACTTAATAAACGTATTAATTTTTCGTGACCGCATATCGCAGTTGAAAACTACACCTAATGAATATTCATGAGACGTTTTCATTATTTCACAACGGCTTCAATTAAACCGATTTAACGGTAAAGGAGATTAGAATATGTGTCATCGCGCTGAGGTGAACGAACTCGGAAACGCGAAAATACTAATAGATAGCGAATCTGAAGACTAATTTCTTACGTCTGGGTGTCGACGGTCGGAATTTTAATGTGGGAAGAACAAACATTTCATTCAATGAAATCTTTTTTTTTTTTTTTGTGATCTGTTTTTTGTTTATAGTCTACTATATAAAAATAAGTCGGGTTTTCCTTCCTGACGCTATAACTCCAGAACGCACGAACCGATTTCCACGGTTTTGCATTCGTTGGAAAGGTCTCGGACTCCGTGAGGTTTATAGCAAAGAAAATTCAGGAAAAATTCCACGCGGACGAAGTCGCGGGGGCAAAAGCTAGTTCTTTATAGAAATTGGATTCATGATGTAGGTTCAAGACATGTTAGGTTAGTACGTAAGCATGGAAGCAGCAGCTTCAATTGTCCGAAAGATTTTATGAGCTACGTATTACATTTTGTAAAGAGTTTCTTGCTTGCTTTTCTCAGCAGAATCTGCTTCGAACTAGTGGTAGAGTCTAATATCATAAGAGCCTCAAGTACCTAGGCCTACTATACGTGAAATAAACAATTTTGACAATCTATACTATATTGTATGCTTTTTGTTATCAAAAAAAAATTACAAGGATATTATGGTTTGGTGTAAACATAAACTAATTCGATTAAATGCAAATAGTCAATCAATGCATCCGCGACTCTTATCCCAATAGCACTTCAAGTTTAAAACGATGTTCAAGAAGCTTATGAAAGAAAAATTAAAAGCGATCATTCTATTCAATAACTGATTGCAAGTCCGACCTGAGGATCAATAAAAACTTATTGGTTCACTTTTATAATGCGATTCTATTAAGCTTGGCTTTATAAAGATGGAATAAAGCTAATTAGAACCATACTGCAGTTCCTTTTGTCTACATTGCCTTAGCAGTCAAGTTTGAATTAAGAATTGCGTTATCCTCAGGTGTTATTCGTATACAAAAGTCGGAAAATAGTTGAGAGAGATTTATTTATTACTAGGAAATCAATTAAGGAATTTTGTCATGATTGCAAATTATAAGATCTCATCATAGATTGGAGACCTCGGGTCTACCTAAAAAAAAAAATAACTAATTCGCCATTTCCATGTTGGATATGAAAATCATAGTGTAGTATTCTACTAGTCAAGTAATCCGCCATTTTGTGGCGGCGGTCATCTTGGACCGATTTTTATCAAATATCAGGGGTTTATAAACATTAAACAATCCGTAAAATCTTTTCATTGAGTTACCGAATCAGACAGGATGAAAAAAAAAAAACCGGTGCCGGCTCGACTTTATTATGGAGGCAGCACGTTACATGAGTCACACAATTTGATAGACCGTCCGATGTTATCACAGTCTGTGGACGGAATTAGAAGTTGTTCGGCGAGCTTTGGAAACAATAGGAGGTATACAGGTTATGTAGATTAAAAGTTTTATATATTGTAACAGATCTAGTCATATATAGACGATAAATAAAGGCAGATTGTAAAGTGATCTTTTAAAAATATAGCCAGCAGCAAATAAACTGTTCTGTTGACCCAGTGCAGATGTCCTTAGACAGCTGTAGGTGCTCCTCAGTTTCCTCACTCTCAGAGTCCGATTGAACTTTTCACGAACGGATAAGATATGCAGGTTGGCTGTTGATGACGCATAAATCTTCAAACCAAAACACAGATTTTAAATACTGTTCATATTTTGTAGGTAAAGACTTATTTGGAACTTTTCAAGGCTAGCATGTCGAAGTGGCAATGGTTACACAAGACGGAGAACCCACGGCCGCTGGAGTCGCCCGCATCTAAGCAAACGGAGTGTAAAGCGCCCCTCGGCTAGATGGAGTGGTGACATCCCGAAAGTGGTGGGTATCAATTGGATCTGAAAGGCATTGAAGATAGGCAACGTTGGCTAGGCGCTGCCTAAAAGAGGCCTTTGTCCAGCAGTGGATGCATTTTGAGTGATAATGATTTTGAACTCCTAGTAGGCTGGCATTGCGGTCAAACCACGGTTTTTTTTAAACAATACGTAATATACTTTGTTTTTTGTAAGGTATTGTACTGATAATAAAAAAAACTTGTTGAAGAGTCGTCTAATAATGAGATCGTCGGTTAAAAATGATTTGTATGCAAACCGACAGACGCTTAGACCACCCGTCGGCTAATCGAGATTAACTTCACGTAGGCAAGTAAATAATGTATATTTTTAATTTTACTGACATAAGTAGGTATTGATTTAAACTCTGAAATGTGGTTTAAGAAGTTATCGTAAAAACCTATAAAATAAATAGTTTCTTTTTTCATTTCACGACATTGTTAGGCTTGTTGCGATTTTTTTCTGTTAGGAATAATTTTTGGCTTAGTTAACAGTTTGGCTTAGTTAATAACCGTTAACACGAGTTATAAATGGGATGGGTGATCGGCCTTGTTTGGTCGCCATTCCAGTGATCTACATAAATCGATCAACATCGATCGATTGTTCGAAGACCAATGGCAGCGATCGACTATCGATGGATTGGTGCGGTAACACCCTAACTCCGGACGAAGAAAATACATACAAATAAAATTAAATAAAGGTATCAGCTTTACATAAAACATCGGTAAAGCTGAATGTTTACAAAGTTCACATTACTTTCATGCGACATTAGACACCAACTCATTTACCTAATGGTTTGGCTTCTCGGTCGACCTTTGAGATTTGAACTATCTGGAATAAATCCAGTTAACTCAGAACTAGGTTAAGGCTGAATCAATATTTTCTAAATTTCTTTGCGCCATCAAAATCTCAAAAGCTCAGCTTAGCGGGCATATTCAAGATATTTTCGATAAACACATTTTGAAAACTATAAAGATAACTATAAGACAGATGGAATAAGTCTTTCATATTTAAAGTTTTGCTATTAAGTGCCGTTTAACAAAAGCTCCATATTTTTTTTTAAATATTTTTCGAACGTGCAGGTGTGTCGCCTGATGTTAAGTGATTACCGCCGCCTATGAACATTTGTAGCACCTGAGGCACCACCTATCTGTTGCCGGCTTTATAGGAATTTGTTGGTCCCCCCTTGAATAACTCCATGCTGTAATTTAGTGGGAATACCGTACCGTCTTAGGTTGTATCTTCACTTACCATCAGGTGTGATCACAGTCAAGAGCTATACTATATAGTTATTTAAAAAATCTACATCTGTGACTAGCCTTAGTTAAATCTAAATCAGGTCATCGAGATAGGTAAAACTATTTTACGAGATACTAAATAAAGCATAGCCTTCGGAACCTACATACCTTATAATAGTTTTTTTCATAACCTTGACTAGAAACAAAGCACGCCAAAATCAAATGGTTGTATAAAAAAAATATAAAATTATATAACTTTACGAGCGAGTTAAATAAATTGAAGTAGACGTGACCCGCTCACCAAATAGCGTTCTTTGAAACGCTACCCTTGACATTGAGCCTTCTACTGTTTACACGTTAACGAATTTATTTCATCTACCCTCCGTTTTCGGACGAAAATATTCCAAAGTTAGACACTTTGGAATATTTTCGTTCCAAAGAATCCAATTTGAAGAGGGATCATTTTTAACCGCCTTCCAAAAATGAGGAGGTTATCAATTCGGCCGGTATCTTTTTTTTTTCTTACTATAAAGGCTTGAACAAAGCGATTACGAAACGTTGCGTGGAAACAAAACTGCATGTTCCAATGCAGAAACGACGACCTCCCTGGCGTAGTGGTGAGTGCTGTAGTCTTTATAACTGGGACGTCTCGGGTTCGATTCCGGGGGCAATTTGGTAATTTATAATTTCTGAGTTGTCTTTGGTCTGGTCTGGTGGGTGGCTTTGGCCGTAGCCAGTTACTACCCTACCGTCAAAGACGTGCCGCCAAGCGATTTAGCGTTCCGGCACAATGGCGATCAGAAACCAATTAGAGGTATAGGTTGAATGTACACTGCTATACCCCTTCCAAGTTAGCCCGCTACAATCTTAGACTGCATCGTCACTTACATCGAATCGTCATCGAATAAAAAAAAGATCTATTTGCTACAGTTTCGGGGATCGAAGTAGTCGCGGGGATGTGCTACAGGCATGTAGCTTGAGAATCCAAATACAGGAAATACCCATTACAAGAAACCCGATAGTTCACTACCATCGGAATCGAATCTGAGCCAATATAGAAAACATCGTTTCCCAAATTGAGTCACTCCCGGAAATCTAACCTAAGGCTCCTTCAAGAACGAATACGATTGCATTTCGCCAGATAACAAATTGACTCAATCGTGAATCGAACTGGAGTGCTTGCAAGAGTTGCAAGACGAATACTCGCATGCGCAACGTATCATAAAAAGCCACGATAGCAATAGGAAGTAATATCTATATATATAAAATTCAAAGTCCTGACTGACTGACTGACTGACTGAGATATCAACGCACAGCCTAAACTACTGAAGTTAGAACCTTGAAATTTTTACAGTTGGTTCCTTTTATGACGTAGGCGCACACTAAGAAAGGATTATTGGAAATTCCACCCCTAAGGGGTTTAAATAGGGGATGGAAGTTTATATGAAACTCTGTCATTTTTCAAGCTGTTTCCATCAAAGTTGGTATTTGAGCTTTCAGTTAAAAATAAAGAAGTACGTGTGTCACAGTTTTTGAAAATTCCACCCTAAAATCTAATTCCACGCGGACGAAGTCGCGGGGGCAAAAGCTAGTGTACGTATATACTGGTTTTTGGTCGCCATTTAGTACGCGTTTATGAAAGGGCCCGCGCAAACGTTTTGTTTTCCCGGGATTCAGAGTACTAATATAGTTCTTTCATTTCACGAGGGCTCGTGGCTCATGGTTGTGTGTGAGTCGTATCTGTATAAGTGTGAGCGAGAGCTTGTTCGCGCCTGACCGCTCCCACCTAGGCTCCTGACAGGCACGCACACTTACACAATGTACACGACGTACACACAAGCGCCCGTAACTTCGTGAGATAAACGTACTATACCTACGTATATTAATTTAAAAAAAAATCTTTCAGACCATTTTAGCCTATGATGTTAGTATACAAACATCTTAAAAACTATGATAGTATTAGTATACAGGGTGTCCCACGGCTATGCCACATGGAGGGGAAGTACCTTAAATATTGTAGATGGAACATTTTACTGAAAGAAGACTTCATTTTAATTTAAAAAACAATTTAAACTGCATTCATAGATTTTTAAATAATTGCCTGGTTGAACCGGGACTCGAACCCGCTATACGAGAAAAAAAATTAACCTGTATCTTTATCATACCGATCGGAAGGCTTCATCATAAGGATTATTTTTTGTTAAATAACATAGCATGAGAAATAAAAGGAAGACCATGAATTTTAGCGTTTGATGTAAAATTTTGTTCAGAAAAATGAAAAGCTGACATTGGCATATCGACATGTCCTTCAATCCCGCTGCAAACTGTTGCAGCGGGATTGAAGGACAAACCAATAAATCAACAAACAAATACACTTTCGCATTTATAGGTAATATAAGTAAGGCTTAGTAAGGATAGTAAGGATCGGGAAATGATGCGTACTTCTCAAGTGGGTACTCATTAGTAATAGTTCATGTCAGTTGTATGTTGATACGCCAATGTCAGCTTTTCTGAACAAAATTTTACATCAAAGGCTAAAATTCATGGTCTTCCTTTTATTTCTCATGCTATGTTATTTAACAAAAAATAATCCTTATGATGAAGCCTTCCGATCGGTATAATAAAGATACAGGTTAATTTTTTTTCTCGTATAGCGGGTTCGAGTCCCGGTTCAACCAGGCAATTATTTAAAAATCTATGAATGCAGTTTAAATTGTTTTTTAAATTAAAATGAAGTCTTCTTTCAGTAAAATGTTCCATCTACAATATTTAAGGTACTTCCTCTCCATGTGGCATAGCCGTGGGACGCCCTGTATATATTAATAATACTAGTAATACTCAAAGAAGGATATCCTTCTCTGAGCCTTCAATTAAAATTTTTTACACAGCTATGCCTTATAGCTAATCTAAATACTATACTATATTAATAAAAAAAATAACCGTCTACGCTATAGATAGGTATACATAGCTATATTATTTGCCTAATCCCTCCCCGTAGTGTCCACATTAGTAATAGCCGTCTATTTGTTCATCGGCTAACTAGATCCACATGCAATGTCATCAGTAATTTCCCTAACCAACCTATTTAGCCATGACTAACATCCGCTCCAATTCACTATGGGTGCAAATGCTTTTATCCTTTTTATTAATTATCATTTTCTGTTCTTTAATTGATCAAGTTTTGATGTCACCATCCCAGGGGTTGGGCAGAAGGGTCAATTGCTACTTACCCCTAGTGTTGCATAGGTATCTATAGCTAGCAATGCTAAACTTTTTTTTTTCGCGTTTTTTCGGTAGTCCACCGTCGCGGTTCACGCCCCGGCTGCACGTCCTTGCCGCTCCGCTGAATGGTTCGTACTTCCAAGACTTTTGAACCCAATATTTCCTCCTTTCGTACGATGAACTTATTAGGTACTGCCTAATGCGACAGTAATGGGAAATTTTATTTAATATTAGGTGAAGCAATAGATATAATTAATCTATACGTTTTGAAATAATATGGTCGTTTACTTTGGGAAATCCTCATAAGAAAACCGGGGAAGAAGAAATCTATGCTTCGAGTAGTTTTTCCTGTTAGATAAAATAGGAAATGAAACACAGTTATACTTAGAGAAAAATTCTAAAGTACTGGCTACAGCATAAAATGTTGTTTTTTATTCTACCTATATCTTGATTTTCATGATAAGAAGTTAGGAGCAGTGATAGCCTAGTGGTTAGTACCGGTGGTTGAGGATTCGATCCCGGACCTCTGACTTTTCGGAGTCAAAGGTCAGGGACTCTCAGCCGTGCAGGTTTTGAAGTGAACCATTGTTCACACAGAATTAAATGCAATTGCTTAAACAGGCATACTATCTTTATGATAAGAAGTAAGGCACACTAGTAGTTGGACGTTGTTCAGAACAGTGCTGTTTGTCCGCAGAGGGTGGCGGGCGGCAGGAGAGAGCGCGCGGCGCGACGCGAGGCCGCGCGCGGCAGGTGACCGGCGGTCCGCGCGGCTCATGTGGGCGGCGGGCGCGTGCTGCTCGCGCCAGGCAGGTGTGTGCACGCCTTTATATCCTCCATCTGTACTACGTACTTTGAGTATACTACGTACTCTTTATTGTCTTACGACATATAAAGTATTTTTTGTTGATGGGGAAGCTGAAAATGTATAATTTGTTCACAACCTAATATAACCTAATCGATTGCAATAATTTTTAAACTGTGTTACAAATTATAATTTATCCCAAAAATTTACCTACTGGGATTTATTGTACTACTTTTCTACTTAATGCCTATTATTATAAGCGCATTTAGATCCACGCTCGTTGGTTATGATTTTCCGCGGGCAACGAGCTATCAAAATTCAAAACTGCCTCAGTTTGTCAGTTTTCATAATTGTTTTAAAGTAAATATTATTAAAACATTTTAGAAGTGTTTCAGCTTTTCTATTAATGAAATAATATGGTTTTGCATAACATACAGAATGTGATTTGGACAGTGGTGGATTTATACATATATTTACCGCCAGTAGGCAAAATTTGCCACCCTCACAATCTCATAACACCTTATTTTTACAACCTTAAAAATTTATTGAGTTGTAAGATTGCACGAGTATTTAGTTTTTGGGTATATTTTGAGCTAATAAAAACTCAATCATATTGTGTCCAAGTGGTGAAACGTATTAAAATAATTTATGTTGAATCCTTTTTATGTATCTAGTATCTATTATTTCTTCTCTTTACCGCCCTAAAATCTGCTGTCCTAGGCTCCAGCTTACTCAGCCTCCTGGTAAATCCGCCACTGGATTTGGACAACGGTCAGTGAGGTGAAAATTCTGACTCTAGCAGTCAAAGTTTTTTAGGATTTGGTCTGATTAACCATGGCTACTTTATTTATAAGTAGGTGTATTAAGTCGCTAGTATCTAATAAATTAAAATTTTCGCCTCACTGACAGTTCTCAAATTAACACCCTGTATAAACGTTTCTCTAGATTTCTGTTTTGAGAAACGGAAAAGTTTCGGAAGGCTATTGTTATCGCGACAAACTGATTCCTAAATTAGAAGTTATGTCACGTTGCAGCACAAAACAACAAATCTTAAATATAGATCAATGAGTACCTTCTAAGATGTGGTTTCGTTAAAGTTTTTATTTGGTAGGTTAGATACCGACGTTAAATTATTTATTATCAGATCAGCATATAAAAAACTGTGGTGAAATATAGAGTAAAATAAAGAAACCATCTTGTATTAGTAGTTGTAACTTTTACAAAGTGCACAGTAACAGTTAATTAAACGATGCATTTTGTTTTACTGTTACTTACTTGGAGGCTATATTATGGCATTGCGAACATTAGTTATGTTGAGCTGTGCCTAGCATTCTATTTAAAAAAGAGAGAGAGATTGTATCCATGCAAACTAATACGAGTAAGTTGAAGGACCAAGGAAAATGGCACAGTGATTCTCATTGCTACAATTGATGCCAATTTGAGAACTTTATAGCCAACTGATGAATGTTGATACAGTGTACCTACTCCTATGCTGCTTCGAATTAATCGAGTGCCCAGGCAGTAGGTACATTATAATTATGTAGGTGGTACATCGGAACATATCTAAACTTATTTTTAGACAGATTTGTTAGATTTATAAAAATACTTGCTGATTTCTGCGACTTTGTCTGCGTGGAAAAAGTTTAGAGTGACTTGCTACTTACTATCCGCGAGAAGTTATGTCCTCTATCTTCGATAATATCTAGCAGATCTTCACAAAAGTTGGACAGAATATTTCTAATAGTACACAATTTATATAAAAAAAGAATAGAATAGACGATAATATAAAATTCGTTAGATCAGTTATTAAGTTAGAAAAATATAGAAACCTTACGTAACTTTCTCTGTAATTTTTTTCTTTTCTTGAAAAAAGTTAGACTTCCTCCTATAAATATCATAAAACATCCTCGGTTTATTAGAAATCATTATTAATATTATTATAAATGCGAAAGTTTGGATGTATGGATTTCAATGGATGTTTTTTACTCAACCACACCGCAACGACTGAACCGATTTGGCTCAGAAATAGATTATAGTCTGAAATAACGCGTAGGCCAACCTGATGGTTGGGAATGATTTCAGAAAGATCTTCCAACGTGTTACAGTGTGACTAGTTGGGAATTATTTTGCAAAGTTCTCCCAACGAGTCACAGTGTGACAGGCTTCAGTGTGGCTCGTTGGGAACAAACTGCAAAAACACAATGTTCCACACATTGTATTGTGCCCTTGTTAGTTTCCCTGAATGATCATTTCTTTTCATACCTTCAGATACATATTTCACCACAGATTTTAGTGCGTATCAAGGTTACCTAGTATTTTTTAGTTTTAGTTCGTTAAGTTCACCGTGTTGATTGTTCAGTTGTTACGTCGCTTTTGTTATTTTTACCGCATGAGTGCTGTTACTTTAACGCCCCACGTGCACTATGGAAGCGCAAAACTGCGATTGGGATTATGTTGTTCAATATGCAATTGTACAATGCAACTTTTCACGAGCGTTCGTTTTTCCTCACCCAAACAAGGCAAGCGATGTAAGTTAAAGAATAATTTATGTATGTATCTCGATTTGTCATAAGAGCCACATGAAATAAATAATTAAATAACAATACATACGTAAGACTCCCTAGATCACAATTTGCCATTGGTCTGTGATTGGCTGGCCATCTCAAATATAACGGCCAGTCAATCACAATCCAAAATCATGAGAGGTTTGTTCTAGCGCAGATTGTGGTTTATATAATCTGTAATTTTGATCTTAGATCACTCTCCAGATTGAATATGAACGTTGAGTTTCTTGAGCCTTGAGTTAAATTAAGGCTCAAGAAACTCAAGGCCCTTAAGTTTATTAATGCATCTCTTTGTTGGATTGTTTCCCTTAGTTTGCAGTTTGTACTGAATCCTGACTTTAAATTTAACGCAATTCCAATGGCAGTTGAATATAGTGCACTTAGGGCAAATTCTAGATTGGAGGTTGGGGTTGTTGGAAGAGTTTGTGGATTTGAGCCGCCCCTGGATTACCAAACATTGGTGCAATCAACTCTGCTTACGCAATCCCTTCTATTGGCTGACTTTTGTACGATTGGCTTAAATTCCTTTTGCGTCATAACAGCATATTCAGCCAATAATAAGGATTATAATACTCGTAGATAGGCCTAATACGTCATGCATTCACGTTTGGTAATGCAGGACCCTGATTCTGTATGACATTGAAGTCATAACTACGCTCGAAATGAATTTTGTGACGTCTTTGATGCTTTTTCATACAAAAACTGAGTTTATTGACGAAGTCCATTTTCGAAGAAAATTGCATGGAATGACATTTCTCCCATAACAAAAATATGTTATTTCTGTATAATTTCAACTAGATGCTAAAGTGCTTTATTAATGTAAAGTCCATTTTCATGTATGCCTACCAAGCGGGGCTACCAAGGTTTCAATTTGTTATTCGATATTCGTTTTCAGTAAACATTATGTTTAAATTCCAGAGAAATTGAGCTTAGGGATTTCCTAAACGCGAATAGTCAATCTGGATTGTGATCCGCGATCAAAATTCCAAGTAACCTAAAACTCCACAAACCACAATCTGCCCTAAAATAAATTGCGTCGAATGATTCTACTTTTGATTGGCTGGCCATCCTATGTATCATAACAGTCAGCCAATCATAAGTCACAATCATCCAGCGCAATTTGTTATAGGGAAGATTTTCGTTTATTCAGGAGTCGTGTGTTGTGTGATTTTGATCGCGGATCCAGATTGAGTGTGTACGGCTTCCGGATAATCTAGAATCGTATCCTGAATTCCAATCGTAAAACTAGGACGCTAGGAATTGCACAAAGTTTTATAAAACCTCACACTTTTTCAGTTTTTCAGATCGCGTGTTCTATCAAAATGTCAAGATGAGTTTAGAATTCCGGATGTAAAAATTTCATAATCATGTTTATAATCCGATTCCGATTGTTAATTGAAAATCTGATTCCGGTGAGAATGGTGATTGAAAATATCATTCCATACAATTCGAATACGACGCCAGATGAGTTTAGACGTCACGATGCGCAGTATCGTGCGAGTTACGGTTTGAGTGTGCTACGGGTGTTCGGGTCGAGGGGCGCGCGGGCGGCGGTTCTGACGGGGTGTGTGTTGGTAGCTAGCAGGCACTCATGCGTGAGGGGGTGACTAACCGTGGCGGGGTGGCAGGCGAAGGCGCGGCGGTCGCGCGCACGCCCGTCAAGACGTTCCAGGCGTACCTGCCGCCGGCGCACCGCACCTACAGCTGCATCCACTGCCGCGCGCACCTGGCCAGCCATGACGAACTCATATCCAAGGTGAGGATCGGAGAACCACTACGGCTCACCCTGCACGCGTCTCATTAATCCTATAGGTAAACCATCGTAAGCGCGACCCTCGTGATGGTCGGCGGGATGCGGGGCGGGTGATGCGATCGGCTATACACGATGAGAATCGGAGAACCACTACGGCTTACGTTGCACGAAGCCTATCATTTATGCTATAGGGAAACCACCGTCATTGCGACCCTCCTGATGGTCTGCAGGATGCGGGGCGGGTAATGTAGTCGGCTATACACTATGCGACGTAATTACCTTAACCCACTTGTTACTAGCGTTTGATATACGGATCAATGCACAATAAAAAATATTAAACAAAATGTGGGTGGTTTCAAATATCATTGTTTATTGCTTATGTTAGATGTATGATCCCTTTCTAATTAGAAGTGGTCAGTGCTCGGGTTGGTTGGACGTATTCAATTCTATGAGTGCATATAACTAGTGCATTTTTATCATGAGTGTACCAAGGTGAGTAAATAATATAAATTGCAAATATTTTAAAATTTTCTTGTGAAAACATGATAGATTAGGATACACCTATTATATGAGGAATGCATATTTATCGATTTTGTTTCACTGTCTGTCACTAAAATGTTGTTATTGTTGGTGTTCCGTATATCAAACGATAGTAATATAAGCTGCTATATTTTGTTTTTTTAGGTCAAAGACCAAAATATTGACTTTGAATGAAATTATCGAAATATTGGAGTATAATGACGATGAACCGGTACCAGATACTATTACGATTTTCCCTCCGGAAAATTGCACCGGAGATGTTAGAGATGAAGACTCAGCAGATGAATTTGCAGTGACATTACAAAATCTGCCAGGTTCACAGCTGCGAGCAGAGGCTATGATCCCTGGTTGCGATTCATCAGGTGATGATAATGATGAAGATGTTGTTCCACTAGCTCAGTTGTCTAAGCGCCAAAGAATGGTTGAACCAATCGCTACTATTAGCTCTATAGGTGCAATTCCCTCACCACCTCGTCCACAAACAACTGCAACCACACTTTCAAAGAGCAAAACTTATACTTGGCGTTCACGAGATATTCAACCAGTGCACAAAAATTGGAATAAAATGCAGGGGGCACAATTGAAACAAACCCCCATGTATTTCTTCGATTGTCTTTTTGATTATCTTTGCGCCCGAAAAATTGCTTTGAAAGTTACCACAAACTTCCTGAGTGATTTGTTTAGCATGTGGTATACCTATATAATATATTTACAAAGTAGCGCTAATAATATAAATATATTATAATAAAAAAAATACACATTTTGTTTATTTGTTATCTCTGAACCTGAAATTAGTTGGAAAAGTGTATAAGGTAATATACTACCTACATTTGTGTCATAGCAGTGCATATTACTAGCGTTCCGTATATCAAACGGCATTTTCCAGCATTTCCACAAGCACTAGAATTTTTTTTTCATTTTTTTCTTTTCAAGTGCTGTGTTCCTAAACATAATACTGAATATCAGTAAATTCTATCGAAAAAAGAGATATCCGTAACAACTGGGTTAAGATCAACTACTTACATTATATGATGTATCTTATTGTTCAATAGTAATAAAATACCGTGTGCAGCAGTCGCTTGGAAAATATCACGTGCAGACCAGCCTTTACGCCGGCGAACAGCGGCAAACTACCTCATTGGTTGAGCGCACTCTCGCCCCGCATCTCGCAGACCATCAGGAGGGTCGCGCTTACGGTGGTTTACCTATAGCTCTTCATACTCGCCGAGATAAGGCGGAGGCAATAGGAGATTATGCGAGGAGGTTGACAAACTCATATCTAAGGTCAGAACTCTCCCGGCTTGCTTCCTTGTACGGAGCATTATGCTTGCTCTACATTCTCGTTGAAGTAAAGCGAGGCGCGAGGCAACAAGAAATGATGCGAGGGAGTGTCTGTCTAGTGTCTACACCCAACAGTTTTTCCTCATGTCTTTGATAACAGATAATGAATATACTTACTTGAAGCAGCATCTGCTGCGACTTTATGCGCCATTTCGTAGAGATTTAGTTTGTCAAGTTGTATTAACAAGCTTTACTCGACAATGAATAGTGAAGTTTACATCGATATTGACGTAACGAATTTTGACGAAATTGAAGACTTTTTAAATTATTTTTGATTCGGTCTGGCACCGTAGATTTGATACTGTCGTACTGTCAAAAACGTGCCGCTAAACAATTTAGGCATTTAATTCTGACTTGATGGCGGGTAGAAAACGATAAAGCGGTATGGGTTTAATTAAAAACTGCGATTCAGCCTTCCAAGTTAACCTGCTACCATCTTAAATGCTCTCAGGTATAATAAAACCTCAACCTCATTCATACGTCTGAATATATAAAAAAAGAAAAGGTGACTGACTGACTGATCTATCACCGCTCAGCTCTAACCAATGGACGGATCGGGCTGAAAGGATTTTTTAAAATTAGATGACAATTAGATTATACAGATAGCTATTATGACGTAAGCATCCGCTAAGAAAGGATTTTTGAAAATCATCCCTAAGGGGATGAAATGGGGGATTAAAAAATCGAACTTAACGTGAGCGAAGCCGCGGGCAAAAGCTAGTATTGAGCTACCTTACGAAAAGTGCAATAACTTGGGTTTTGCGCCTCAAAGACTTTTAAATACTTAATCCGAAATCAGCAAATGTTGAATTTTTTTTTTTTTATATTTTTAGCGAGCAAACGAGCACGGAGCAGGTGATTTATTGAACTTTTCCTAAGGATGGCAGTGTAGCACATTGTAGTTCTTCATTTTAAGTTGCAATAAAGTTGCCGAAAGTCTCTATCACGGTTGCAATAAAGTTGTCGAAAGCCTCTGTCACAGTTGCAATAAAGTTGCTGAAAGCCAGGCTGGTCGCAGTTCGTGATGTTTCTAAATTAACTCATCAACAGTGTTAGTCGTTTTGCAGTACTTTAATATTGCCCTCTGTTATTTTACAGTCGTTCCAAGGCAGCCAGGGGCGCGCGTACCTCTTCAATTCAGTGTGAGTTACATCAATACATTACTATTTTAATTTAAACAGCGTATAAAGAAAGACCTTGAAAATACTGAAGGGTGTAAAGGTGTACTTATTTGATAATCATATACTTAACTGAATCCTTGAGCATAGAATACAATAGTTTGTATTGAAATAAGCTTTTACAAAATGCTCTTTAATCGATATCTGAATCTACATAGACGTTGGAACCGACGCCCTTACAGTTTATTTCGTGACTAGCTTTGTGCCCTTGGTTTTCCTGGATAAAAGTACTAGTAGTACTTTTATCCAGGAAAACCAAGGGCACAAAGCTAGTCACGAAATAAACTGTAAGGGCGTCGGTTCTACCTACCTATACTACCAAAGCTTAAAGCACTAGTACAAGTATTTCAAAATTGTTTTGTTGTCAAATATAGTCATATAATGTCAACATTAAAGTCATTATTTTAAGGTTGTCAAAATGACATCTCAAAACAATATCGAAATAATACTGCTAAAAGCGTATAGTATAGTCCCAGATCCTTCACGAAGTAAGCATGCTTACAATTACCTATAACTATATTATGCAAGAAATCGCGTCGACCCGTAACTCTGTAACAGCGTGATTGAAGGACCAACCAACAACCAACCAACCGACCAACATTCATAATATTAATAAGGTTAGGATAGGATGTCTTATAGGTACTTATAATACAAGTTACAAAAATAATGTCTAACGCTAGCGCGTATAAGGCATGTAATAACCTATTTACACAACATCGACTGTAAAATCAAATGAAGTAAGTGGAATTGTCTTAATATTGTAAGTTATTCGTAACTCAACCTATTTCTTCACAGCATTGGGTTAGTGTCATGCATATTTCATATATCATGAGCCCGTATTATGCGCTATCCTTGAGCGGACCAATATTCTATTCAGAGTTGCGTTACCGCCATTTTTATTCACGTGGAACTGTGGAATTCTTTTACTTGCTAAGAATGCATTCGCCATTTGAACCGATCGTCGCATGCTAGTTTATTTGCTAAGGACACCTTCAAAATCGACGGGATTGCTTAATTTGAATTAATTTACAAACGGCCGAAATTAATATGTAACCTATCTAATGCAAAATCTACAGATTAAAGGTCGAATACTTACAAATATGCTGTAGAGCCTTCTTTAAGGGTATAGTTCTTTCAATTCACGAGGGCACATGGCTCATGGTCGTGTGTGTGTCGTATCTGTATAAGTGTGAGTGAGAGCTTGCTCGCGTCGGACCGCTCCCACCTAGGCTCCTGACAGGCACGCACACGTACACAATGTGCATGTACACGACGTAACCACAAGTAAAGTGCCCGTACCTTCGTGAGATAAACGTACTATAAAGGAAAACATCGTGAGGAAACCTGCGCGCTTGAGAGTTCTCCATAATATTCTCAAGTAGTGGACCGTCCCTTTCACAAGTAGACGATGTCCGCCCATTTTGCGTGAGTCCACTGTACGGCACTGTACCTATACGAATGTCTCTGGAACTAATAGATAATATTGCAAGTGGCGCAACGACTTCTATATATTAATCTATGATTTCATTGTTTGATTAATTATTAAGGTTGGTGCGCAATTTGCAATATATTGCAAAGGATAGGGACAAATATGTAAATTTTATACGTCAATAAATAAATTCTTTTCTTCTTATCCAGAGACATTCGTATGTCAAATGTGGTGCTTTAAATTGAGCCATAATTTAGGCTGTCGTTTATATAGGAACACCAAGTCCAGTGTTATCATAGATTGTCATAGTCAGTTGAGGTTGATGATGTAAGTAGTTATTGTCTATGGTTCCAGTGTAAACGTGGGCTGCGGTCCGGCGGAGGAGCGCGTGCTGCTGACGGGGCTGCACGCGGTGGCGGACATTTACTGCGAGTGCTGCAAGACCATGCTGGGGTGGAAATATGTGAGTACTGAGCACCTACCTTCTTTGTGACCCTCTTGGCAGAGAAAGAAAGAACAGGAAAGAAAAAGCATTTATTTAAAAGTTGGGCCACACCCGGGTCACAGCTGAAAGCTGTGTTTGCGCAGGGGAAGACTAGTGGTGTTTTCTTTCTTTACCCTGGCGCTTCCACCTCCTGAGCATTTAGGCTAAAAATCCTTAGCAAAAGAAGCACCGGGTTAATAGAAGGGTCGTGGTCATCGAGCGGTGTTTGTGACAGAAAATAAAGATGGTATTTGACTTAAGCTATAGAAAACGTAATGGATCTCTAGTCATTACCGACCGATAGATCTGTGTATAACTTTTGCTTATTTTAATTCCAGGAATACGCGTTCGAGTCGAGTCAGAAATACAAAGAGGGCAAGTTCATAATCGAGCTCGCTCACATGGTGAAAGAGAACGGGTGGGACTGAGCCGGACTGTGACGCGCGTGCTCGGACTATAGTGCTGTGAAGTGACGGACCTCGCGAGTCAATTAGCGCGGCGGGCGCCATCGCGATGTGACCCGGCCGGGACCCGCGCCGCTCCATGAGCGCCCCACGCCGGCTCGAGCCCTCGTGATGACGTCACGGGCGAGACCGACTCGCCTGCCGACGTAGCGCAGTGCGCTTACTACGAGCCTGCACATCTCGACAACGTTAATACAAAAGTAAAGGTTGTTATAACTGCCCGGTTTGAGTAATTTCAAACATCTTCTACATCCGAACGGAACAGTGAAACAAAATCGGTAGTAAATTGTTGAGTTTTAAATGCATTTTACTCGGACGTTACATAAACCGCTTCGATAAAATCAATCGATGTCTACCGTCGTTGTCGAGATTTGCAGACTCGTACTAAGGGCACTGAGTGATGGGTCGTGCGAATCGGTCGTCGTCGAAAAGAGATTATTTTTGTCATACTATAAACGTTATTATTGGGATAGTATCGGCGAAGACTGATTCGCGGGACTGTCGATCTGTTATCCCGCGGGATTGGATTCGATAGACTATATAGGTTGCGGAATTGACCGATTGTCATTAGGCTTCAGCGCTTGAGCACCGCCAGTGGTTACATATACATAAGTAATCGATCTCAGCCGCCCAGCGTTGGGCAGTGGGCTTACAATTTATACTAATTTTAGTTAATCAGAACGATTTTAGTTCCGCCGCCGACGCGCGGACCTAACCTTAAGTTGTATTAGGTTATTTTACACGTAATCGCTGTATTGAGAGAACACTAATACTTTCTCTTGTCCCCTTAACCTGTGATAAGTATGTTAGTGTAGAGTTTTGAATTTCTTGAACGATTTTTTTCTCAAAGAGTTGCTCAGAGATGTCAGATGTATGTTCCTAATGATTTCAGCTGTACAAGAACGCTTTTATTTAGTTTTTTTTTTTTCGAGAAAACTAGTCTAAACAAGTTATGTTCGCGGAATTAACATCCGCATTTGATTTGCGATCATTATGATTTTTAATTTTTAGTTAGGACGTATTTTTGATTGTTCTATCTATAGCTATGATTTTCATTTGGAACACTTATGAAGTTAAGAGAATTAGTTCGGTCTTTCTGTTTACGTGATAGACGGTATATGGAGAGGATTCGATGCAATCTAGATCAATTTTTATATAGACGAAGGTTTTGGAGCGCGGAGTTTTATTATTCATTTATTGTTTCCATTAAAATGTAATAATATTTAATTAGTAGCGACATTTAACCCCGTATATTTTATCTTAATATGCATATGGTACTTCATTTAATTAATAATAATGATGTTATCTGTGTAAGAGAAATGCATGAGCTTCGATTATTAATGACTGTGTATCGATATCGATATATCGACGATGGAAATTCCCACAACCCTATTATTACGGAACTTGCGAAGGTGACTTGTAGTGTGTTTTGTGAGCGATTAAAAACTGTACGAAAAGTAGGTGTGTAACTGTGGTGTCGATGTTAGTGTACGAGTAATGGATAGGTATCGAGAAGATTCTTGTGTCGCCATTGCAAGTTAAGTCGAATTAAAATACATTAGGAGTGCTCCCACAGTATCCAATCCGATATCGAAAGAAAGAAAGAAGAAAGAAAATACATTTATTCTTGTTTAGTGTTACAAACAGTACATTTTATACTAATATTGAGTAATAGCAATGTCTGTCTGTATCGCTACTCAGAAAGTAAAGTACTCAGGGTGTAAAGTTCAGCATATGCTGTGCATTATAAACGACTGTAATACACGGTACTGATTTTCAGCTGATATCGGAGATCTTATAAATATGAAATTGACGGTATCCAATCCGATATCGAAAGAAAGAAAGAAGAAAGAAAATACATTTATTCTTGTTTAGTGTTACAAACAGTACATTTTATACTAATATTGAGTAATAGCAATGTCTGTCTGTATCGCTACTCAGAAAGTAAAGTACTCAGGGTGTAAAGTTCAGCATATGCTGTGCATTATAAACGACTGTAATACACGGTACTGATTTTCAGCTGATATCGGAGATCTTATAAATATGAAATTGACGAAGTTTATCGATAGGGTCACCTACTACACACTACCTATATATTCATCGATATCATGGGTTGTACAAAGTGGGCAACACTATTATTGACGGTGATGCTATGGATTTTATGGATTTAATCGACAAATGTATAGATAGTCATATCGTTAGAGTGGGTTATTTTCTAGAAACTATCGATATTTCACATTAACTTCTATATCGGATTCGATAATGTGGGAACACTTACGCGTTTTTTAAATATAATAACGTCCGATACAAATAGAAATAAAAAATATACATACATTTCAACCCGACTGCGCGTTTAAAGGACTTAAAGATATTATTGATTGTATTTACTCTTAATAATATAATTATAATATGGGAAAATGTACTTTAATAAGCATCGAATTTGGGAACATAAGTGTTTTAGCGGCTGTCATAATAACATTATATGTCATTATGTGACGTTATACTAGTTACGACATATGAGCATGTATGATGTGAAGAAATTGTAGAGAACATAATATTATTATTTTGCTCGTTATGTGACGTATTTCACGAGGTATCATAAACATCGGTAAAAGTATTTGTTTCAATGGTACTAATTCAAATAACACAATCTCTGAGATTTATGCTGAGATCTATAGACCGTGCTCTGACTCAGCTCAGACTCAAGCTAGAGGTTAGAATGAGCCACAAACATGCTTTGACATAAATCTGTCTCGTTTTAACCCTGTCTTGAATCTGAGCTAGTGAGAGTGCGGTCTATAGATTTTAGCCTAAATAACAGGTCTAAACTAAATTACACTATCCTCATCGAACTATAATGGTCAAATATATCGACCCCTCCGTAGAACAAAGTCTCATCTGCTAAATTCTCAACTCGAAATTTGAGCCTTAAAAGTCACGTCTGCAAGGCTCAAATCTCAAGTTATGAATTTAGCAGATGAGACTTTGTTCTACGGAACAGTCGATCTGTCCCTGTCTTGAGTCTGAGCTGAGTGAGAGTGCGGTCTATAGATTTCAGCCTAAATAGGTCTAAACTAAATTACACTATCCACATCGAACTATAATGGTCGAATATGTGGTCGACGCGGTGATAAACCATTTTTAGTAAGCCTTTAAAGGCCGACTACTCAATATCGTAACTCGCAGAAAATTATTGAAAAATGACGTACTGCGATGTGAAAGGCTGTAATAATTCATCACAATGATCATCAAAAACGTAATTATTAAACCCTCAAAAGCCCAACACACACACACACACATCACATTTATTAAGTCGTGGTTATTACAAAGTTAGTGGCTTTGAATGACAAAGTTGCATAGAATCAATCGGCTTGGCATCCAGCTACCCCCAAAGATAGTGTAATAAGTTATTATATTGTAACATTATGTAGTTATACATTGATATTGTAATATTTTGTTATGAAAAGAGCAACTGATGAGTTTCTTGCCGGGTGCTACCACCGGTTCGGAATGCAGATTCTGCTGAGAAGAGCCGGCAAGAAACTCAGCAGCTGTCGTACCCACTCCTAGCGCAAGCTTTCCGCTTATTTGGAGGGGAGAGGAGAATATAAGTCAAGTGCAGCTTGGCTAATATTCTTCTAAAAAAAGTATAGAAAATAATTACATGACACTCACACATTCATTGGTTTTGAACCTACTTTTGGAGAGGAACTTTGTTAGAAACTTCTATTCTAACCATTATAGTTCGATGACTATGCTTTAGGAAAATGTGTGAAAAGGATACCACTAATCTTAGACCTGTCAAATCAGTTAAGAGAGAGAGAGAGAGTGTAGGTACGTAATACAGAATTAGTACCACTAACTTCTGCCAGAAATTCCGAAAGTTACCCACCAGTGGACACGTGATATGAGTTGATTCACCTCAACACGCGTGGCGTTGAATAAGTATGGCACTACCCTTAAACGATAAACTAGATAACAACTAAGTAACATCGCATCTTCCCTGTAAGTAAACAAGACATAAATCACGTCAATAAGTGATAATAATTGACAAAACCGATTTATTATTTAACGTAATTACCTCGTATTTTTCGCAATTAATCGCGTTCACATCTCTAAAACAGTGTTCCTTAATTTCGTGGATACGACTGTACCTATAACTAGCTTTTGCCCGCGGCTTCGGTCATGTTAAATTCGAGTATTTAACCTATTTAACACTCGCAGAGGTTGAATTTTCAAAAATTCTGATGATGCCTACGGTATAATATCCATCTGTATGACAAAAAGTGGTTTGAGCTGTGCGTTGATATATCAGTCAGTGTTGTTAACACAACTATAAACTAGACCATAGACATGGTCACATCTATTGTACATAGAGACTAACTGACAGTGACAGTGACAGTGATTCCTTCGAGCCGGATCAATTGTTACCCTTTGTCTGTAGTTTTGGCCGCTGATTCTCTTTCTTTAGATATATCGTGATGACCGTTCATATTGATTGTGATGTTGGTGATGGGAAGAAAACGTTGAAATCGATGAATATGAAGGAAGTTTTTTTTGCAGTTTGTCACTGTCACTGTCACTTAGTCTCGAGACCATAGATGTGACCACGTCTATGGTCTAGTTTATAGTTGTGTTTACAACAGTCAGTCAGTCACCTCTACCT
This sequence comes from Hipparchia semele, assembly GCA_933228805.2. Taxonomy (NCBI): domain Eukaryota; kingdom Metazoa; phylum Arthropoda; class Insecta; order Lepidoptera; family Nymphalidae; genus Hipparchia; species Hipparchia semele. The sequence continues at coordinate 2,548,254 of OW121723.1, read as the reverse complement.
TTTATATATTGAGATGACGTTTAGTATTGATACAATATAAAATAAATATCGCAGCGTAGTCGGGTTAAAAAAATAAAACATTTATATTGAGTTAATTCCAATTCACACATTGAGTAACTTTTACATCCAAAATCGGGACAATCTAAAAATTCCGGGTCGTATGTCAACCCTACATAATTATCTTATTTAATTTACTAGAGTCAATACTCATTCCGTATTTTACGACTGATATTTAGGGTTCGAACATAATAGCGTCAAAGTAAAAGGAACTTTAATTGTATTAACTTAAAGTCACAAATTCAGTAGGTACAACCGATTCTAATTTGGAGAGTATAGAATGCATGCACGAAATTGAGCTCTAACTTAATGCTTTTATAGTTCATTTTACTGTGACACTAACATCGAATACGAATACGATCAATGGAATTAAATCTTACACTAACCCCACTGTAGTAAATTAAATAAGTCTGTAGTCTATGCCGCACCGTGCTACACCGCACAGAGTGTAGTAAGTTATTGATCGAAAAAATGTAATTTTCATTTCCAAGGCGGCCCCGTCATGGCTGCCAACATTTGCATGACGTAACACGCCTTACTTCATCGTTGCCGTTTATCAGAGCGTTGAAACTGCCACTAGAATATACACAAACGTTATAATATACAAACTAATATAAATAAAAGATTCAACATAAGTAACGCTCGTTTGTCGATAGTATAATAATGATTATTTTTAACAATAAGTAATGTAATAACTAATATTACTTCAACAGGATAACGTTATGATACTTCACCAGTTATTTATACTCCATGGTTTATGTTGTTTTCGATTAGACATCACGCTTTTGATTGACGGTCTTCTATTTTTAGTGAAATTGACATAGAGAAAATGACGTAATAGGTGGAGTATAATATCTACTTTAGACCTGCCCCCGATTCAGACCCTTCCGATAACTTATTTATCGATCGATTCGGTTTATTACCGTACGATAACATATATTTTCAATTCGTGCTCTGCTCTTAAATGCTCTTGTAATCGAATGTATCTTGTCGATGTCGATAACGTAGTCGATACCGAATCGTATCCTCAAACCAAACGCTCTGAATCACACGACAATTTTTTTTTTATACGAGATCGATATCTAATCGTATCGACACGGTATGTTATCGAACAGGTCTGAATCGCCCCCCAGGCCAGTAGTTTGACGAATGAGCTCAACAGAGAGTAATTTTTTCGGTCAAGCGCTGGTCATCTGTAAACTAAACAGCAGATCCTATACATATAGATGAGAGACTTATTTGTTAAGACGAAAGACGTATTTGTGATAAGCAAGGGCACAGGGGAAAACAATCATTGACAGTTTTATCTGAGCTGGAAATTTCAATTTCTAACCAATTTCCAAAAAATGAGGTTCTCAATTTGGGCGGTATCTTTTAAATTCTACTAGGAAGCACCCTTAACACAATATTTACGTTTATTTAGAGGAGAGAGGAGAATTTTAGACAAGTCCAGCATGGCTACTACATTTTTTAACTCAATTAAATTCATTGTCAGGGTGACATATTGTTTCCCCCCCTGGGCCCTTCATATGTCTAGATACAATCTAACTGCATGTCAAAGTTTGTAAAAATATGCTGTAGGTAATATCTTTATTCACAACGGACCTAAAGTTAAACTGAACTGAAATAAAAAAAAACTGTTTCTGTAGCTCACAATAAAAATACGGAGGCTCAGTTTAGCTTTAACGATAATACAATACTCATAGTTCGTACCTAAGCCAAATGTAATCAGATATTTCTGTCAGGAAAAATCCTGACAAGACTCCTGACTGAAAGCACCCTGCTCATAGATTTTGTATTAGATCCCGCACACTATCAGAATTTTGCCGGATACTGTCGCTCACTTGTGGAAGAGAAACTTTTCTGGCAGACAGTTTCAGATAACATCCGTCCGGCCCTATAATTGCCTATAGTGTAAAAGCTCGTCAGCAAATTTTGTAGTTTCAAACGTTAACGAACTGGTAAATAACGTATAATGCGATTCAAATGACAATAGGAACGAGAAGCCGCCATTTTCTCTTTCTATCTCACTCAGTGTAAACTGCATATGAGCAGGACAGAAATATAAAATGGCTGTTTGACAGTCCTATTCTCATTTTAATCGCATCATACTTAACGTTATTAAGGATTTAGCAGAAAACAATACGAGTTGTGAAAAAGGATAGTCAAGGGTACTTGCCCCCTGCAGTGGTGCGAAAATGTGTTTTAGCGGATCAATCTCATTATTGTGGGATGACGTCATTTGTCACTGATCTGAGCACGAATGTACTTCGCTGCAGTGAACAAGTACCTTTAGGCCCCGATTGCTCTGGTCAATAACTAATACGCATATATGTATTTTAAGTTAATAATGATTCGGTGACAGGCTCTTAGACTATTACGAATTATCCCTTGTGCTGTTTAATACCTTTGATGACGTCACCTGCGCTTTTCCCCACAGTTTATATTGAAAAGCGCTCGTTGAAACGAATAGCATTAACGAAAACGTTATTTGATATGTGCGTAACGTTACTCGTTTAGGGCTCGAATTATTATACCGATACCGATTTCGTTCTGGTTTGGTTCCCCTAAAACCGTGGTCTTTCTTAAGGTTAGAAGAATGCATTCAAGTTCAATAAATCATCCTTATTCCGATTAGAAGATATCTATTTGCTAGCAACCGAAACCGGAGTGAAATCGTGGCGTATAGTGCGAGTCTAGAATAGCATTTCGAATATGCTTTTTAGACGCTAAACAAAACTATTGGTGTTCAATAAATAATGGTATATGTATTTTGTGATATGATAACTGAGATCAGATACGTCTTTTTGAAAATAATCATAAGGTTAATTCGGTAAACGCGTTGCAATTTTCACAATATTGTCTGTTTTGTGTAATCGTATTATCTGTTAACATAGGGTTAAAGATGTTAAGAGTACACGTGCACAATGTTCTATGAAAATCGAAGAATTAAAGCTGATCGCATATTTTAGCACACGTTGAACGCAGCACATTCTGTATCATGTGAAAATGCAAATGCTGTGATCGTCGACCGAAATAAATACATATAGAGTACAGCGGCCGTACTGATGATTTCATTCGCATTTTTACTACTCAAAAATTTGAACGATGCGGGAAACGCGCTTAGCTGTAATGGGCGATCAATATAACGATACACTCCATGGCCCGTGTTACAAAGAAATTCATGTAAAAAATTCTTGAAAATAACCAAAAAAAATACAGATGCTCTAATAGTAAATAGAATAGGACGTTTAGCGTTAAATTGAGCTGTCAAATCTATTTGACGGATAGATCTCTGGTACAATTTTGTGGTGTTCACTCTTCATGCAATTAACGCATCAGAACCGTGGCAATATAAATAATAATGATAGAGACACAATTTCAACACGCCATGCGTATTAAATCGTAATAGTTTGCCTGTGGGGTAGAGGGGTTAGTACGAGTTTAAGCAGCTCGAAAACTTTGATAGATTTCGGGTATCTAAACAGGTTATACTTCAGAGTGAAATAAAACTTGACTACCTTGTTTTTATGCTCCAGTTTGCCCAAGGTTGATTGAAGAAGCTTGCGAGAAAAATGTTGCTAGTGCTATACAAATATTATATGCAGCATGAGTTTAGTACAAAGACCTTTTACCGTTAGGTCCACTTTAGTCTGACTTTGCTTCGATCTCTTCAAAACTTCTCAAAATTTATCAATGTCGGTGAGATGTGAAACACGTACTAGGTACAGCTGAGATCTATAAATCGTACTCTCACTTTGCTCAGACTTATGACATAGTTAAAAAGAGACGAGATTTATATCAGGTAAGATTTGGGTCCCGTTTTAACTTTATCTCAAGTCTGAAATGAGACTGAACGCTCTATAGCTCGATCAAAGAGTGTTAGTGTGGCGTATTACAATTGTGTATCTATGTTAATTTTCATGAACATTATGCAATACTAATCGAACTCATTGAGATTGTCACAGTAGTTTATAATTAACACTCTTAGACCTAATGTATCTATGTCTTTGCCGTTCGACCCGACACAAAAAAATATCATGGCGACGTATAAAGTGAGAAATTTAAAAAAAGAAGCTAGATTTCTGTGAGTAAAGTATTTTTCTACTCGATCGTATAGGGATGCTATTAGATATTTTTGGACCATTGTTAAGATTGCGATCAGTATTGGAGGTATAAAAGAAAATAAATGTTAGTTTTCGTGGATGTTGGCCGAATTATGTTGTTGTTATCGAGATTAGGGATAAATACGCGCTTAACAACTTGAAAAAATATATATATATATAGTGAAATGCACCAAATTTATTAACGTCTTGGTATTTTTAAGGGCTCAATTACTAAAACACAAAGACTTTCATTTAGAGTTAGACGCACACGATCGAATGTCATACATTCATTTTATAAGTTACATTGTACACAATAAATCAAACGAATGCAGTAAAAGTACAAGAATTATTTTATAAATATGTATCTACTAATTTGTGTTTTCAAGTTCTATGTATGAACAAGCAAACAACTTTTAATATCCTATATTATGCAGTGCTAATCAGAGTTATATATGTAGGAATTAGTTATTTTAACGGTATTTCTGTTAAATAACGTTATAACGTTATATTATTTAACATAATTAGGCAACGTTAAAAATGTAATATGAGAGCAAAAAGTATGGCATAGTAAGTGTAAAGGGTAAACTATTAACTCTTAGAAATACCAATTCACCCCGGTCTTGGAGTGTTAAATAATTACCAAGATGTCGGTAAAGGGTCCGAGCAAATCGAACGTAAAACTGCTTTTGTACTTTGTCGTCGAGTTATTCGATATCGTCTTTAAGTATCCAATTGAGAGTCTAAGTATGCAAACTTCTCATTGTATTAATACTGCTTTAAGAGTGCGCGTTGTGGTAAATCTTCAGATGCCGATTCGATTTTACAGCAGTCGTTTTAACTGTGTGAAAAAATAAAACAGGCAAAAATTACATCAAATTTTCAAGGGATGATACCTTCTGAGTAAAAATATAAAATAATGAAAGTTCGACAAAAAAAAATCGCGAATTTAGATCTAATTTTTAAGCAATTTGCATTTATGTTCAATCAATGTGTTGCATACAACAGAGTACGATATTTAGTAACTAGGTAATTGGTAAGAAAATGTCGCCAACATACTCGAGCAGTTTTACTAACGTTTGTGACCTAAAGGAGGTGCAATAATACGTCGTTTAAGTCTCGGATTACGGCCTCCGGTTTTTCACACGTTCCGGTTTCACGAGCCGTTCCAGTTCTAGTCTGCTCAAACCGGACCGTAGTCGGAGACTTATAAACTACACCGCCCGCCGGAAACCTAGCGCGCTCGACGACTTGCGATTTGCCACAGAAAAGCAATGTATATGTTTAAATGGCGTTCATATGTAGTATGCATAGACTGAAATAAACCCATACATCGCATTTCCGCGACTTAGCACCGATTTCACTATTTAACGTTGAGTAACATTTAATCGTGGGATATTTTGACAGATTTTCAGTACAGTAACTGTCAGAACGCCCAGTTTATTCCTACGTTAAACGACACTCGACGTTGCTGAAATCGGCACTATGTACCAATTTCATTAACGTCGATTAACGTTTAGCCGAGGAGTAAATAGATGTACTAACAGTTTGTGTATTGAAAATCTGTCAAAACATCAAACGTATTCGTCGGTTAAACCTTACTTAGCGATGTTGAAATTGACGCTAAAAGTTGTAGGCCTAGGTCGAATTTTTGTCGGTTTCGGGAAAAATGTAAGTACACGAAATGAAGCATACTATTTTTAAGCGAATTTAAACGTTGGCTGAAGAACTTAAAACGTCGACAAAATATGCCGTGTAGTTTATTCGACGATCCGCTACTCGCGTATAACAACTTGGGGTATTAGCACACTTGATAGTTAGTAGCATCAGCGACTAGCGACTTTCCGTTATCGAAGTCGAAGGACTCAATCGCCAAGCAGACTTTAACCGAGAGTAAATTTGACGCCAAAACTTTAAATTTATTTTCATCGGTTAAACGTTATTCGAAGATTGTTAAAAAGGCTCAAAGTCTCACATTTATCTATTCTAATAGTAGTTTACGCCCGCGGCTTCGCTCGCGTGGATTTAGTCTTTAAAAATCCCTCGAAATCTCTTTGATTTTACGGGATACAAAGTAGCCTATGTCACTTTCCCGGTCCTCATTTATACTCATGCAAAAAATCACGTAGATCCGTTGCTTTGTTGCGACGTAATTGAAGGACAAACCAACAAATAAACACAATTTCGCATTTATAATATTAGTAAGGATGTCTAAATTCACTGTCAAGTTTTTATTATGATATCAAACAAATAAATGTGCGAAGTTTGATTCCATCAAAAACTTTCGGAAAGTTGCTTAAAATTAAATCACGTACCTATCAATCAAATGTATTAAAACTCCAGTTTCTAAGGAAAGTGGTGCAGTCATATGACGTCACTGAAATGTTATCTATCGGAACAAGATGCGGTGCAGTGGCTTTCTAGAAAGCATCTATTGATATCGTAAAGCCGCAATTACACTTGTAAGTTTTTCACACGTACCGAAGTCGCTTACATGAGTTACTCACGAAATACAAAGTCTTGTAAGTCGTGCGTCGTTTGCTAATGTTAGTTATGTAAGTTACGTACGTAAAAACTTACAAGTGTAATTGTGACCTAAGTGTGAGAGATAAATCGCCGTCATTTGACGGCACTGCTATCCTACGGAACCAGATCTTAAGGCCCTAAGAACAAAGGTATCCCAGTAGGAAACCGCTTAATATTTTTGTATTTTCCTAGTATGTAATGACGAAGCATTGTAAATTAACGTGGTGTCTTCAATGATTGTGTATGCATTATGCTATAGATGAATATTTCGTAAACATTTGGTTGAAATAATAAGTGCGTAATAAAACACTTTTTCGTATTAAAAAATCAAAATGTTTTTTATTTTTGAACATCCTACTTAGAATTAAATTCATATCATTTCCTAACTAAAACTAAGAATGGAACATTGATATCGACGGCGATAGTGCAAATCCGCGTAACTAGCATTAGTACATTAAAATTCATTTTCATTAGTTTGTGGTCAAATCAAAACCGCGTAAGTGTCGTAGCGACTAAATAATTCACTTTAAAAGCTATCTATTTTTATCAATACATAGAACACACGAATTAATACTCTTTGTAATTAGTCCGTAGATAAGTTCATAAAGTTTTAAACTTCCCCTGTAAAACTGTGACTAGTGTAGATCCGCGGTTTTTACCAATGGTACATACGCGGTTTTGCACTATCCCCGACGATATGCATATCGCTGATATTAATAACCTATATAATTGTAATCCAAAATATGTACGTTGTATGTCTAAAGTGTACGTTGAAGGTAGATCAGATATGAGTGAATTAAAACAGATTACAATCTCAAAACTTGGATGAAGGTATTCAGATATGAGTGAATTAAAACAGATAGTAATCTTAAAACTTGGATCGATATTAATTGAAACGCTTAACAACATGTCTGAATTATATTTATCTTACTTCAAGATTTTGAATTAGATAAGTTATTAATAGCGGCCGAAAATGTTAATCAACAAAGTATCACTTAGGCACAAAATTCAGGCTTCAGAATCTCCAAAAGTTCAAGTTATATAAAAAATAAAGATAATAACCAAATCACGGTTGGCCACCGTTGTGGGTGGAAGCCAGCGGGGACTCCTCGAGATCAGCCTTTAGGACCAACGCGGCCTGCGCCACCTGCGGTCCGCCCAACGTAGGTAGCGCTTTGAAGAACATCTGAAACCAAGAAATAGAAATAGAAATATTTTTTATTCAAATAAACTTTTACAAGTGCTTTTGAATCGTCGATGAATCTACCACTGGTTCGGAATGCCGTTCCTGCCGAGAAGAGCCAGCAATAAACTTTGCGGTTGCTCTTTTCAAAAAAAATTTTTTACAATAGGTAACAAAACTATGCTATGTACACAGTGCTTCCACAATGAAGTTTCAAAAATGCATAAGACGTACATTTGCATTTTACAATCCATCTTAAGATGCGCAGCCATAAAGCAGACCCATTCCCGTTGGTGGCACCCGTTCACGAGCATGACGCATGATCCAGCCGTTGCTTCACTCAACCATATTTGAGTGATTGATGAATGATTGATTTCATCAGCAACCTATCAATGACTCACTACTGAGCGCAGGGGGGCGATTAAGACCTGTTCGATAACATACCGTGTCGATACGGTTAGATATCGATCTCGTATAAAAAAAAATTGTCGTGTGATTCAGAACGTTTGGTTTGAGGATACGATTCGGTATCGACTACGTTATCGACATCGACAAGATACATTCGATTACAAGAGCATTTACGAATTGAAAATATATGTTATCGTACGGTAACAAACCGAATCGATCGATCAATAAGTTATCGGAAGGGTCTGAAATCTGATAACTTATTTGTCGATCGATGCGGTTCGTTAACATATATTTCGCTCGCTCTGAATCCACACGACAGAAAGAGATAGATATCTAACCGTATCGACACGGTATGTTATCGAACAGGTCTGAATCGCCCTGCTTGTCTCCTTTCAGGGAAGGGTAAGAAGCCATAATCCGCCACGCTGGCCCAATGCGAATTGGTAGACTTTACACACCATTGAGAACATTATATCTGGTGGGAGGCTTTGGTCGTGGCTAGTTACCACCCTACCGTCAAAGACGTGCCGCCAAGCGATTTAGCGTTCCGGCACGATGGCGTGTAGAAACCGATTAGGGGTATTGGTTGATTAGGGTTACACTTTTGTACCCCTTCCAAGTTAGCCCACTACCATTTTAGACTGCATCGTCACTTATCACCAGGTGAGATCGCAGTCAAGGGCTATCTTGTCATCGAATAAAAAAAAATTGTGGAGAGCTCTCAGGTTGCTTGTTTTGACTTTTCATAAGAGCCAAAAGTTGGTCTTACTTGAAAAAAATTAGAATTTAATTTGAGAAACACGCTGGTGCCGACAGACCAAGGTCTGCAGAAGTCCATGCATGGGCATTAGGAATACTTTTCATCCCACATATCAATACAATTTCTGCGATAAAGTTTCTTTTTTTTTTTAATTCTCATTTTTAATAAGGGACTTTTGAAGGTGACCTTCATGTCAGCCCCATCGGTACTCACAAAATATTATAATTATAATAATACAATTAATATTTAGAAAATGAACTACCTATATAACTATATCAATTTGAGAGAATCACTAACAAATCAATCACTATTAAAGTTTCTTAAGGGGGGGGTAAGGTTAATTCGCTAAAAAAAAGGCATGTTTTCAAGATTTTTTTTTTGGCAATACAGATGGTGTTAGTTTATTCAGTCGATCCATACATGATAATGTAACAATAGAACAATATTCTCCTAAATTTTCATTGCAAAATATTAAAAATTGAGCGAGTGACAGTGAATTTCCGGAGGCGCCTCGAGAAAAAGTTGTTTTGCGGTGTCCATCATAACTCGCAACCAAATCATCTGAAACAAAAAAATCAAAATGCATTCGTTAAAGAAGATGTTTGTTGAGGTACTCACGAGAGGATTTTTTTTTATTTCGATTTTTCGATTTTTCGTAGCACTTGGAAGCCAAAAACCAGATTTTTGCTAAAAAAACGGCTAATTAGCTGTTGTAAAAAAATTGATAATTACTGAAAAAAAAAAAGCTCTCGACAATACCTGGGGAATTATGTGAAGAAACACAGTGCAAAATTTCAAAATGATTGGTCCAGTAGATTTTTAGTTATGGTGGACACGGACTTCAAAAATGACAAGTCTCAGAAAAACGCTTTAAAGTTCGCGTACTGAAGTATTCAAGATAAAATTCGACAATTTTTTTATACTCACACAGAGTCATCGATGCCAGGTCCGTCACTTGTTACTGCTCAGCACAGCATACAGCGTTTAACTGATGCATAGATCATGCCTCGAATATACTTGACTTTACCTGAACAGACCCGTTTGGGGCGGGTGGGGTTGTAAAACCTCAGGCTGGCAACGGACGCTGAAATACTCATAACTTCGTCAATTTTGCCCCGATCGACTTGAAATTTTAACACAATCTTCTTGAGATATTATGCATTCAATTAGAAAAATAAAAAAAAAATCGAAAAAAATAAATTTTAATACCTAACCCCCCCCTTAAGTGGCATTCCATAGCTCCCTAAAATCTCCCACGCCTAATTGCGGAGAAGATTCCCAGGAAAAGAAGAGAAGAAAGAGAGAGAGAGAGAAGATCTCCCACATTTTGTCGGAATATGGATATGATAACTTACGTTTCGCGTCATAAGCGACATGCCGTGCACTTTCTTCATGTGGTCCTTCAGCAGCGACATGCGGTTATACCTGCGAGCGATACAAACATTTTCTTAACCTTTACGACTAACCTTTAAATTAGAGTAGAATAAAATAGTTTATTTATTAAAATAAACATTTACAAAGGTTTTAAATCGTCAAGTGAATCTACAGTCTGGTTTCTCGCTGGTTCTTCCCAAACGGGACGAACCAGCGAGAAATTTAGCGGTTGCACTTTTCAAAACAAAAGTTTTACAACATGTAGCCTATCTTGTGTACAGCTGAAGCAAAGCCGATTGCCGTTTCAACCAAGAAGAACCAGCAAGAAATTCAGCGGTTGCTTTTTAAAAAAAATGTCAATATTATATTCTATACAATTTACAGCAGTCTCTAGGAAAATATCACGCGCAGACCAGCTTGTAGAGACACATGCATAGCGCAACATGACTCCACTCGCTGATAAAGGGAATTGGACCACCGTGGTTTTATTGAATAGGGAAATTTTTTATATTACGAGTAGAGTAAGTTATCCGCCACTGTATACCCACGTGTGGACACGTGAAATAAAGACTACACAGCAGGGGAATAAGTTAGTACGGTATTATTTTCCACCCCTGCTACAGGAGTCTCTAAAAGCTTTAACGTCTGTCACTGCCGGCGGACAGCGGCAGACTACCTCACTGGTAGTCCCCCGCAGACCATCAGGGCCCCAAGTCTGCTATTTTACATTTCATTGTCATTGAACCGCAATACAATTACAATTCAATTATCATTGGTCCAAAATTTCGTAGTCTACTTAATTCACAATGGTAGTTCGCTGGCGTTCCAATGGTCATTACAACTGTCAAAATATTAACGCATACATTCGATCATTGACTTGTCATTAGGTACGAGACTACCAATTTTTTACAATTGTGTTATTGAAGTGTCAGTGACAAACCATCGGAAAACAATTGTGACGCCATTGAATTAGTAGACTGCCAAAATTGCTAAAAGTAGCAATTGGGATGTCATTGATAGACAATTGACCTACAATTGCAATAGCAGACTTGGGCCCCAGGAGGGTCGCGCTTACGGCGGTTCACTCAGTTACCTTCTAGGGCACAGCTGGCAGGCGCAGGGCGGCGGCAGGCCGCGGTGCTCGCGCCGCACGTGCAGCGCCAGCGCCGCGCGCTGCGCGTACCGCTTGTCGCACTCCGCGCACGCGAACCGCTTCAGCGCTGTCGAACACACCCAATTCAAATTCAAATTCAAAATTTATTTATTTCATATAGGCTAACTTGTAGCTCTTATGACAGGTCATAAATCTACCACCGGTTCGGAATGCAGATTCTGCTGAGAAGAGCCGGCAAGAAACTCAGCAGTTGCTCTTTTCAAAAAAAAAATTTTTTTTTACAAAGCTATGCTATGTATACAGTGCTTCCACAATAAAGCTTCAAAAATGCAAAAATGCATACGTAGGTACACCAATCCAACGCATGTCAAGACGGGCAGTCAAAGCAGACCCATTCCCGTTGGTGGCACCCGTTCACGAGCATGACGCATGATCCAGCCATTGCTTCGCTCAACCATATTTGAGGGAACGCAACAACCCGCACCACACGACACCACCACAGAAATGTTTAAAGAGAGCATGATGACAATGACCTCTATATTTAATCTATGATGAACACTGGACTCACTGCTGTGATTTCTTTTTTGGATTTAGTTTATTGACGCCATCTTGGCGCTGTAAGCACTAAGCAGCTATACAAGTATATCTCGGTTTATGGGTTGAAACGTTATTGAGTATATGCGTCTATAAATTATATTAAAAACTAGCTTTAACCCGCGGCTTCGCTCACGTTAGGTTCGATTTTTTAACCCCCTATTTAACCCTCTTGGGGTTGAAATTTTCCAAAATCCTTTCTTAGCGGATGTCTACGTCCTAACAGCTACCTGTATGCCAAATTTCAGCTCGATCGGTACAGTGGTTAGAGCTGTGCGTTGATAGATCAGTCAGTCAATCAGTCAGTCAGTCAGTCAGTCAGTCAGTCACCTTTGCCTTTTATATATTTAGATAACTCACGTCGGTGCGTGTCCAAGTGCGCGACGAGCGTCGCTCTGACGTTGAACACCCTCTGGCAATGGTCGCACTCGTAGCGCACAGACGTGTCGTGCTTCCTGACATGCCTCTGTACAACAGATATAATTATTTAAAATCACGCCTTTCGACATTCAAAATGTCACTGCTATTGAAATTGCCACAGGCATTGCCGGAAAAGAACCACAACTGTGACGGAACTTCCGTCACAGTTGTGGTTCCAGTAAAAATACAATTATTATTTTCTGGTCAATGGTACGATATGACGTTATTTTGTAACTGTCGAAGATAACCAACTTAACATGGACGGGTAGTAATAATGTATTCAATTCACTGACCTGTAGATATCTTTAATCTATGATTAACATTGGACAGGCTGCAGTGATTTCTTTTTTGGACCTACTCGATTGGCGCCATTTTGGATTTGATTGACGCCATCTTGGCGTTGTAAGCATAAATATTAGTGTCTCAGAAACTAATATTATTGCAAATGCGCACCAACCTCTGTAATTTATATATGATTTCAAAACCAACCTCTTATTTTAGTCTATGATTTCATATGAAATAATAGATAAATTAAAGAGGACGGTGCACCATTTACAATATTATTAGTACCAGAGACACTCGTATGTCAAAATGTGGCGCTTCAAATTGAGCTGTCATTTATATAGGGTCAGCCAATCCAGTGTTAAGCATAGATTAAATATAGAGATTAGTGTTCATTTTTTGATAGGCACTGAGTTACAGAATCAGGGGGCTGAGGTAAAGTAGACCCACTCGTAAAATAATGCTGCTAGTGTATCCGCGGTGGCAGGTCGCACACACGTACGGTCGTGCGCCGTCGTGCATGTGTGTGTGCGCCTTGAGGCTGTAGTTGGACGTGTAGCTCGCAGAGCACTTTGTGCAGTCGAACCTGGAATACATAACGACGTGAAGGTGTGGCCACAACCTCCTGAGATAGGAAATACCCTCTCAGGGAATGGTTATAGGCCAAGCTGGCCCAAAGCCAAATGGCAGTCTTCATCCGGTTCGAAGGACGATATGTACTGTTCAGGACCGCACAGTAATGAAACTGCTGAGTAGAAGTCTTAAGTTTATTGGCCTCTGCTTAGGCTAATAATAACCTAATAGCAGTCATGTGAGCGCGATGCGATGTTATGTGCACTGATGTATGATTAAATGAAAAGCGTATTTGAACGAGCGAAGCGAGTTCTCTGAGTCAACTAGGGCGCTTGTCTGTACTGGACAGAGAAGTGTGTACGTCCAAATGTCTGTCAGAGCCCTATAACTTCTGAATTACTGAATATTAGAACGTGAAACTTGATTGAAAATTCAGTTATATCCTGCACTTGAACAACAAATACTAAAATTAGATAAATGTTATAACGAAACGAAATTATTTAATTTTAAATGCTAATAGCTTCACAATAATGCTAATAGATGGCGCTGTGTCAGTAAAACAGTTTTATGTCAACTATTATTTTTTTTTATTGCGTCTAATGTTAAAAGTTAATTATTACAATATAATATAATTAAAACTTTTGGGAATTATGGGATATCGCGAGGTCTCAGTTCGGGGCGAACCACTAGTTATAATAAAGCGTGAATGATGACTGGGCGAATTGTACGGTTTCGACATAGACCCTTGAGACACACACACACTTGACACACCCTTGAGAACATTATAGTGAACTCAACTTTAACCGTTGGGCTATTGAGGCTTAAAGGTGCATACTAGAAACTGTCAGGTCGCAGGTTCGAATCCCACCCATTGCACTATTGTCGTGCCCACTCCTAACACAAGCTTTCCGTTTATTTGGAGGGGATAGGAGGATATTAGTCAACTTCAGGTTGGCCAATATTCTTATTAAAAAAACTGTCAGGTATACCGGTTTCCTCATGATTTTCCTGCGTCGTTGAAGCATCTGATAATTATTAAAACCCACGTAACTTAGAGGCGCGTGCACGGAATCGAACCCGCGACCTCTCAAATAGGACATCGCAGACCGCGTCGCATAGTATATATTTTAAGCCTTTCAATAACCCAACGGTTAAATGCGCGGACTGAAAACTGAAGGGTCGCCGTTTCGATCTCCACCCGTTGCACTATTGTTGTACCCACTCCTAACACAAGCTTTCTGCTTATTTGGAGGGGAGAGAGGAATTAAAAATAATTAAACAAACTTTCAAATTTTAAGTATATTTTATTCTTGAATTTTTGAATCAGTAAATGATATTATAAAAATTAAACAAATATTATATCGCAAAATCTTAAATAAACAAGGTATGGCAGAGGAAATTAGCGGAGAATGGTGCAAATTACAACACTATCCCTAATGCCCCTGCTCCACCTGCGCCGTAACGCGTAAATTAACACGATAATAAAGGCATTACGCAGATGGGGCCAATATTTTACTGCGTTAAATGTGTTTTAATATTACTAATGAAGTTAGACGCTAAGGGCCTTTGTAAACCACGTTTTTTAAACGCGCCGTTGACGCGCGTTTTAGTAACTTGCGTCGATGGTGCGCTTTTATCCCACAGAGCAGTTTGTTGTCGTTTGTATCGATACACACGCGCGTTAGCATCGTTTGTATCGATACACACGCGCGTTAGCATCGTTTGTATCGCTACAAACGCGCGTCAACCGCGCGTTCAAAAAACGTGGTGTGCAAAGGCCCTACGCGCTAATCCATTTGAGCGCAACGGTTAACACTAACATTAATGCAGGTGGAGCAGTAGCATTAACTGCACTAAATGGACAGGTTTAAGGGTCAATCAACTTTTTGTATATGTGAGAATTACGATACCCTATTGATTTATTACGAAACTAGCTGATGCCTACGACTTCGTCCGCGTGGATTTAGTTTTTAAAATCCCGTGAGACCTCTTTGATCTTCCGGGATTAAAAGTAACCTATGTCAGGTCCTCAACTATATCCATGCAAAAAATCACGTCTATCCGTAGCTCTGTTGCTACGTGATTGAAGGACAAACTAACAAACAAACACACTTTCACATTTATATATTAATAAGGATAAGACCGTTTTACAAAATCTCTAAACTTAATTGACTGAGTCTAAATATTGCTATTTAGGGTTACGTATCCAAATGGTGCCAACGGGACCGACCCTATTCCTAAGCCTTCTCTGTCCGTCCGTCCGTCCGTCAGCGGGCTGTATCTCATGAACTGTAATAGGTAAATACTTTCAATTTTTACAGAATGTGTAATTCTATTGCTGCTATAACAAGTTGTAAAAAAAAATTAAGTTATAATTAAAGTGCGTCTGGAGACTCACTTTAATAATTATAACTTAATTTTTTTTCTAGTTATTACTAAGATACTCACACAGAATATCTAATAGTATAGTACGTTTATCTCACGAAGTTACGGGCGCTTTACTTGTGGTTACGTCGTGTACATGCACATTGCGTAAGTCTGCGTGCCTGTCAGGAGCCTAGGTGGGAACGGTCAGGTACGAGCAAGCTCTCGCACACACTTATATAGAGACGACACACACACAACTATAAGCCACGCGCCCTCGTGAATTGCAAGAACTCTATCTAAAAGTAGGTACAGAAAATTCACTACAACAGGCAAGATATTTTGTTATTAAAAATCTAATAAATTAAATATGTAGGTATAATGTGCAAAACGTTATAAAATCATTTTTGTTTATAATTATTTTTACAATAAAAATTAAACTTTCAAAGACGGAATATTTAATTAAAAGTAATGAAACATTTTCTTTTTTTCTTTTTGGCTTGTAATAATAATTGTAAAAACTAGTAACTTGCTAATCCCTAGCTCTGGCCCGAAAACATTTATTCTTAAAACATTTTGAATGTGTTACTTAAATTAAGCCTCAATAGCCCAACGGTTAAAGGTAAAACTGAGAACTAAAAGTTCGCAGGTTCGAATCCCACCCGTTTTACTATTGTCGTACCCACTCCTAGCACAAGCTTTCCGCTTATTTAGAGGGGATAGGAGGATATTAATCAACTTCAGTTTGGCTAAATATAAAAAGTAGCCTACGTCACTATCATTTCCAATACTTCTTCCCTATCAATGGGACATATTCCGCACACCTTGAAACCGTTCGTTAAACTTTTCGACACAAGTTCGGAATCTACATCAATTGTCCGCGATATAAGTTCAACGACACTTTTTTTTGGCATCCAAGCTAAGCTGTCGTCGGCAGATTCAAGGGAATTCATCAATTCCTTCCTCCATCGAGCCTCCAACCCGTAGAAGTAATCTGCATCCAACGGTGCCAGTAAGGAACCCGAGTTTGGTACGGAGCATATAAATTTTATGTTTCTCTCGTTGCACAATTTGATCGTGCTTATCGATAGATGGGAACTCAGGCTGTCTCCAATCAGTATCTTCTTCCCCTTCTGTTCTGATATTGCGGGAAGGAAGTGGCTTTTGAACCACTCGTCGAAGGTCTCGAGGTCGAGCCACCCACTGTCCGATGACATCATCCGAGATCCATCCGGCGCCCCATCGAGCCACCCGGGATCGGTGTGATCCCCCTGGAGTATGAAGAACGGCGGCAGCATCCTACCCTCAGCGTTCCCACAGAACACAACCGTGTAATACGATTTCCTGGACGTCCTAGTTGGCTGGCGTTTGTCCCTCGAGAATATCACTCTTTTCTTCGCCAGATCGTCGTCGAAACCGGTCTCGCTGAAGTGATAAATGTTCCCAGCGGGGACGTCGAAAAAATCCTCCTCGAACTCGTCGAAGAATTCGTGTATGATCACAGAGTCGACCCGCGCCTCGCGTTTCTGGCGGTTCCAATCCAGCCTCCGCTTCAAATCTGGATGCCGGGATATGAAGGAGTTCCCCCAATCCCTTCCGGGGAGGTTGTTGGTGAATATTGGAATGCTCTGGTCGGTGGCGTTTAAGTGCGTTTGTATGATTCTGCGCATATCCGCCGCTCGCAGGGGTACGCCGCAGTCGCAAAGCGCGCAGACACTGGTTTCTATGAGTTTTTCCTCTTCGGCGGAGAATACTGAGGGCCGGCCGACCATTTTTGTATGGGTATTCTTTATCTTGTTGTGCAGCGTGCTCATCGGTATCTTGTACTGGATGCTGGCGACGCGGACGGACGCCCCGTCCCGTATGACTTTCAAAGCTTGCTCCAGAGCGTCTTGGGTGTAGTTGGATTTGATTCCGTACTTCCTTATCGCAGGCTCCGCGTGGTTGCGCTTCGCGGTAAACCTGGAAATATACAGGACGGTGACGATAAGTAGGCGCGGGCGTGGGGAATGTCTATAGAGATATTCGAAAACTTGACACTGCCATTATTTCATCCGGTGAATGAAATGATACAAGAAAATTCAAGTAAGACTGGTAATGGTTCAGGCCTGTATGTCTATTCTAGACGGTTTGAGCATTGTGTCGGAAGCATTTTCTCCAATGACCGAACCGAGAATGCCGGGTTTTCGGTTACGTCCGCACTTACTCCAACAAAACCCGCTATAGCACAGAAGCAGTCCCGGTGCTGGACCCCCTCCCCCCTTGCTCACCTATACTTCATCATTATCATCATGCCTCCATCGTTCAATTCATCATTATCATTATCATGATGATAATGATGAACTGAATGATGGTGATGACATCATCATGCTTCTTATGCTTTAAATTTAGAATATAATCACCGATAAAGCCTCTCAAAGCCTCACCAATAAAAAAGGAAGCCTCAATAGCAGAACGGTTAAAGGTGCGGAATAAAAACGGAAAGGTTGCAGGTTC